>OY757001.1:1411250-2822500 GCA_963580505.1 Ennomos erosarius | reverse complement strand
CGAAACGGGATTTTAACAAAATGGCCGGGTCAAGGCTTCAAGGTAAGTTTTTTTGTTATATTTTGGCGCCACACATACTGTAGGTATTTAGCCAGTGTCAAAAGGTAAGTTTTATTTTGGCTACTAATCATAGATGAGAGAAAAAATATTACCTGTGCTACTGACGGTAATTTTATCTCGGGTTTATTCGGATGCACAGATTAAAGAAAAAAACTCTGTTACTATTATGGCGCGGCTTCATGTATATGAACCCGAACCTTCGCTGTTTTTGAAATGAAATGAATGCTGATGCTGTTGAGTTGGCGCACAAAACATCTCTGTTGACTATCCTCGAAGTTTTTGTAGCGCCCCAACCCGGACACATAGTCAATTTGTTTGCCTTCTGCGCGACCTTTGTACGTCGCGCCGGGGTTTGCTTGTATGTTAGGGAGGATATCTGCTGTCGTCGTTTAAACGGCTTTGACGTGCGAGACCTGTCTAATCTGTGGGTACGCGTAGACTTTGGAGGTAAAACTCGGATCTATACGTGTCTCTACAGGTCTCACAGTGGCAATGACCACCCGCCTCTTTGAGCACATCTCTGAAGTGTCGGACAAAGTTCTTGAGCAGTATCCTTCTGCAGAGTTAGTGATCCTCGGAGATTTTAACGCTCATCACCAGGAATGGTTGGGGTCCCGAGTTACTGATCACGCAGGGAATGCTGCTTTTGAACTTGCCTTGACCTATGGTCTCGCTCAAGTTGTAGCTAATCCAACTAGAGTGCCTGATATTGAGACCCATGCGCCCTCTTTATTGGACCTCGTGCTGACTACCCATCCTAACTACTATCAGGTATCTGTTGAACCACCTCTAGGCTCTTCAGTCCAATCTTCCTGCCCTTCGAAAGCCGGATAACACCCTGGCCCTAGTGGATCTCCTTGGTACTCTAATTGCCTCTAACTCGACTTTCAACGATAGGGACTCTACACCACCTGTGCTACCGCCTTGTGGAAGTTCCATGCCGGAAATACGTTTCTCCCAGAAATTCGTACGGAAGGAACTGCAGTCCCTTGATGTGCGAAAGTTGAGTGGGCCGGATGGGATTCCGGCCCACTCAACTTTCATTGAAAACCTGTGCTCCAGAGCTATCTCCTATATTTGCGCACTTTTTCTCGCTTTCCTACGCTACCGGTAGAGTCCCGTCACCATGGAAGGTAGCCTTCGTCCACCCAGTTCCCAAGAAGGGTGACCGAACAGGGTGACCCTGCGAATTACAGGCCTATTGCGATCACTTCCTTGCTCTCTAAGGTGATGGAGCGAGTGATCAACGTTCAGCTATTGAGGATCACCAATTGATCAATGATCGCCAGTACGGGTTTTGTCACGGCCGATCAGCCGGTGATCTTCTTGTTTACCTCACTCACCGTTGGGCAGAAGCCATCGAGAGTAAGGGAGAGGCTCTAGCCGTCAGCCCGTACATCGCAAAGGTGTTCGACTGGGTTTCTATCACCGACACTGTTCTTTTTGCATATCAACGATATGTTGCTAGTCAATAATATCCATTGTTATGCTGATGACAGTACCGGTGATGCGCAATACACAGGCTGCATAAATGCCCTTCATTACGAAGTGGAGTCAGTACTACATACAGACCCTACCGGAGACCTTATCTCGCAGGGAAACACCGAGCATTGCTCTTTCCATAGCCCGTTGTGCGACTCTAAGCTTAGTCCTGAGGCTGTTGAGGGTGAGCAGGTCCACGGTAAAGAGCACACAGAAAACTAAGAATCACCAGATCACCAGTATAATTTTATTAAATTAATTAATAAAAGCCAAAACAACATAGAAAAACGTCCTCGAAGCTTATCTGATCAATTGACATAAAACAAAATCCAAATCATATCAAAAACAGTTTAAAAGTGGAAATATAAAAAAGAAAACAAAATATAAAAAAAGTTTGGTCGATCGGCAACAGAGGCCAACAGTTAGAGACCACGTTTCAGTTCCATAAGTCATCACTGGCAACACACATTGATTTAAAACTTTTGTATTCAGGCTTTGTGGTATTTTGGACGAAAAGATAGGTCTAAGCTCCCGAACGCTGCCCAGCCGAGTTGTATTCTTCGGGCGACCTCTTTGTCGAAGCTGGACCTACCCAATTGGATAGTCTGCCCTAAATAGACGTATTTATGGTATTTATGGGTGTTATATTGTATTCTATGTATGTATTTACAAACAAAAAAGTATATAAGTATTGTATCAGTTATCTGGTTCCCATAGTACAAGCTATGCTTAGTTTGGGGTTAGATGGCGCTGTGTGAAATGTCCACACATATTTATTTATTTATTATTACACCTTCCGGCTCACGTGTCTCTTACACTTCTACGAAACTGCTTCGCGATGCCCAAGCTTACGTACGTAGTAAGAACGGCTCCTACTTGGAAGTTCCCTGAAGAAGTGATTCATTTCGACAGTACACTTAAACGGATTTTAGAGGAGACTCTCAACGTGACCTTAAGTGAGTCACAGTGGTGCCAGGCAAGCTTATCGGTTCGGTTTGGTGGCTTGGGTGTTCGTCGGCTTCAGGAAGCTGGCCCTTCCGCCTTTCTCGCCTCCTCGTATGGTACCGCAGAGCTAGTCACTCGCATTCTTCCTACTCACGGTGACTTGATCCGCGTCCCATTTGCAGAAGAGGCTCTAGGCGTTTGGTCGGTTCTTTGTCAGGACGCCAATCCACCGAAGAAACCAGAACTTCAAAGAAATTGGGATAACATCAGCTGCAAGCGCTTACTGACACAGAGCGCGATGTGGGCTCGGGCACCGAGTTGGCCCGTTTGAACGCTGCTTCTAAGCCAGAGTCTGGCGCCTGGTTGCTTGCCTTGCCATCTCCACATATGGGCACGCTCCTGGACAACGACTCCCTTAGAGTGGCCACGGGACTCCGTCTGGGGTGCATGGTTTGCGAGCCCCATGTGTACATCTGTGGGGCATGGGTGGAAGCGACCGGCCACCATGGGTTAAGTGCGCGGGGCGGCGACCTCGTCACCACGCCATAAATGAAGTCATCAGGCGTGCCCTTATTTCAGCCGAAGTCCCGTGTGTTTTGGAGCCCCCCGGTCTGTCTCGCTCAGACGGCAAACGGCCGGATGGATTAACACTGGTGCCCTGGCGGAGAGGGAGGTGTCTCATATGGGATGCAACGTGTGTTAGCACATACGCATCTTGCCACCTCCCTGCTACCCAGCAGTGTGCCGGTGCCGGTGCTGAGGCTGCTGCTAAAGTGAAGCACACTAAGTACGCTTGCCTGGAGTCGGCGTATTAAGTGCCCTTTGCTGTCGAGACGGCTGGCCCGTGGGGATCTGAAGCAATCAAGTTTATTCAGGACCTGGGGAGCCGTCTGCGGGAGAAAGGGCGCGATCCCCGGTCGGGTTGGTACCTAATCCAACAAATTTCCCTGGCGATCCAGCGGGGCAACGCCGCCAGTGTGTTGGGTACTTTTGGCCCAGGTCAGTGCGCGGACGATCTTTAGTTTTAAGTTTTAAATTTTTGATTAATTTCATCTTGTGACGTGTGTTTAATAATTCTAATAACTATGTTTTGACGATATTTGAGTATTTCTAATTTAGCTACAAAGTTAAATAAATTTATTATTTACTAGCTTTTGCCCACGGCTTCGCACGCTTGTGTTATGTTATTTTTACGTTATAGTCTAATAATAGATCATGCATTTCGTACCAAACAACAAAATCCACTAAATCTTTTCGAAGTTGAGCACAGTAACCTGTATTAGCATAGGTATAGGTATAACGCAAGCATAGCCGTGAGTGGAAGCTATTTAAGCCATTACTTAAAATTAAATGTTTTGAGTCTAATATAGATTTATAACAGTAAAAGAAGTTTCAAACAAAAAACTACAATTTTATAAGTACCTCTTCATATTATAACAAAAAGAAATCATCATCACTTCACTCAGGTCATTAACAGAAGTTTCAGTAAGTTTTGTTTAGGTAGTAGTTACCTAAGCAGGCAGGTACAGTTTAGAAAAATATGGAAGAATCACACACGATGATCCTGTTTTGCTCAGTTTTACATAATTATTATCCGCGCGCTTTTTGTTTCATTTACCACATTTTTTTTACTTTCAATTGAGTACCTAACTACTTACACATAGCCAGTGTCAATAATAAGTTTATAAATTGCTGGAGATATGCATTTACCTGTACGACGCGTACATAATTAATTTTCTTAATACTAATTAGGAATTACAAATACTAAACCACCACTCCTTAAAGAATCGACTGTTATAATTATTATTATGATGTCCACTATTTTCCACGCTGTCTCATTCCCAACATACCTACCTAGTGATGAAAGTGAGGAAGTAGGTTAAATCGTCATTACATAATTATTACTAACACCCAAAGTTACTTACCTGCTATAACTATAACCTTCTTGAAGTAACCGAGTAATCAATCATTTTCTGCTCCCGTGGTTTATTTAAAAGCCCACAGATCTAAAATATTTTAACTATTAAAAACTTAGTTCAACATGCAAGAACAAGAAAAAGAACAAATCAAAAACGAACGAAACGCGCCATGTTGTTAATTCGGGGATACAATTTTGTTGCCATAATGAATACCTACATATTATTATTATAGATATAATAATTAAAATGTTAAAAATGTAGGTACTTATCTAAGTACCTACCCTTTTTAAACATTTTTCATCAAATATTTCGTATCATTGGCTAAATACAAATAAAAGCACCTCCTGCTTACTTTAATGTACTAAAATCCGTTCAGTATTTTCGGACTTGTGCCGTAACAAACAAACAAACTAACAAACAAACAAACAGACAGACAAACAAAATGTCTAAAAGTAGCATAACGTGATCAGCGAGTTTCAAGCCAACCTGTGTTTTTTTTTTCGATATCTTGCATTTACAGATTTTTTTATCCCTACAGTTTTATTATATGTATAGAAGATATATAGATATAGATTGAACACTCGGATGTGCACTCAGGTGTTTTAGTCTAGGATGGTGTCAAGGACATGTTTGGTTAGCTGTCTGTCTATACCTACGTAGATTATTATTACCTAATTTTGAATAATATTGTGCTAACTCTCGGCAGTGGTAGACGCTGTTATTTGTACCTATTTTGAATTTATAATAATTTTCATAATTAACAGAATATTTTAATAAATTATCGTGTAAACAAACAAACAAACAAACAAACAAACAAACAAACAAACAAACAAACAAAAAACAAACAAACAAACAAACATACAGACAAAATGTCAAAAAAGTAGCTTAACGTGATCAGCGAAAAATTTGTCATTGTCATTGTCATTTTTTTTTTGATATCTTGCATTTACAGATTTTTTTAACTCTACAGTTTTATTATATGTATAGAGTATAGATATAGATTTATTTATTTGTCGACAACTTCGAGAGTGTCGTTCCGGACAATTACCGGTATAGGTGGAACATGGGCATTTGACATAATTTTCGTCTTGTCCATGTTCATCTTAAGACCAACCTGTCGGGAGACTCCACTGAGGTCGTTGAGCATGGTGCTGAGATCATCGAGCGACTCCGCCATTATGACTATATCATCGGCAAAACGAAGGTTAGTGATATACTCGCCATTTATGTTGATGCCAAATCTTTTCCACTCCAAGAGCTTGAAAACATCCTCCAATGCGTTTATTAACAGTTTCGGAGAAATAACGTCTCCCTGTCTCACGCCTCTCTGCAATGGGATCTGTTCCATACTCTGGTCCTGTAGTCGGACTGACATATACAGTATAAATACAGTACTGGACGGTGTTTCCCTGCGAGATAAGATCCGTAATGAGGAGATCCGCAGGAGAACTAAAGTGACCGATATAGCTCTTAGGATTAGCAAGTTGAAATGGCAATGGGCAGGCCACATCGCTCGTAGAACTGACAACCGATGGGGAAGAAAGGTTCTCGAGTGGCGACCACGAACTGGAAGACGCAGCGTAGGCCGGCCCCCAACTAGGTGGACCGACGACCTGGTGAAAGCCGCGGGGAGCCGATGGATGCAGGAGGCGAGCAGCCGCTCTAAGTGGCGCTCCCGGGGGGAGGCCTATGTTCAGCAGTGGATGTCTTCAAGCTGTTAATGATGATGAATGATGATGATGATGAAGTGGAGGAAAGCAGAAATGAACTTGTGTCCAAAATCGAGAGCTCCTTAGAGCAAGTCTCGGAATGGGGACGACTGAACTTGGTCGAGTTTAAGGCCACAAAGACACAAGTCTGCGTATTTACTGCCAAAAAAGCCCCATTTTCTGTAGCTCCGCTGTTCCAGGGCATTCCTCTTACCACCTTGGGATCTTAGGTGTTGACATCTCTAGCGAGGTCCAGTTTAGGAGTCACCTCGAGAGTAAATCTGGTCTCGCTTCTAAGAAGCTGGGTGTACTCAACAGAGCCAAGCGGTACTTCACGCTGGGCCAACGACTTATGCTGTATAAAGCACAAGTCAGGCCCCACATGGAGTACTGCTCTCACCTCTGGAACGGTGCGCCAAAGTACCAGCTTCAGCCTCCTTGACTCAGCTTGACTCCTTGCAGCGGCCAGCGACGATCTTGAGCTCACCAAAGATTTGGAACCACTGAGTTTGCGCCGAGACATCGGTTCTCTCTGTGTGTTCTACAAAATCTTCAATGGGGAATGCTCTGAAGAGCTGTTCAACTTAATCCCAGCGTCGCGGTTTTATAATCGCACAGCTCGTCACCGTCAAAAAGCTCATCCACACCTCGTGGACCCATGGAATTCTCGCACAGTCCGTTTCTAGAGGTCATTTCTGCCACACACGTGCAAGATGTGGAATGAGCTTCCCTCTGAGGTATTTCCTGCTTACCATCAGGCGGGCCGTCTGCTTGATTGTCTGTCCATGTAATAAAAAAAAAAACAATATGAAGTAAAACCAATGTTTTTTTATTTGTCTGTTTATCTGTCCCTTTGAATACGGATCACGGTTGTTATAGTGGCAACAGAAATATATCATCTGTGAAAATTCAACTGTCTAACTATCACGATTTATGAGTACATCCTGGTGACTGATGGACACACAGACAGACAGACGGACAGGTCATTTTTGTTTCATTCTGAACAATTCCCACTGCACTAAGCAATAAGGAAGTAATTTATTTATGCATGTCTTTATAAGTACAAATATTTTAGATCTGTGGAGTTTTAAATGAACCACGGGAGCAAAAAATGATTAATTACTCGGTTACTCCAAGGAGGTTATAGTTATAGTAGGTAAGTAACTCATCTTTGGGTGTAAGTAATAATTATGTAATGATGATTTAACCTACTTCCTCACTTTCATCACTAGGTAGGTATGTTAAAAGTGCAGTGGGAATGAAACGGCGTGGAAAATAGTGGACATAATAATAATTATAACTGTCGATTCTTTAAGGAGTGGTGGTTTAGTATTTGTAATTCCTAATTAGTATTAAGAAAATTAATTATGTACGCATCGTACAGGTAAATGCATATCTTCGGCTGTAAAGTATTATGTATTTTTATAAACTTATTATTGACACTGGCTAAGTGTAGGTAACTCAATTCGTATGGAGCCAAACTTAAGAAGGTAAAAAAATTTGGTAAATGGAACAAAAAGCGCGCGGATAATATTATCTTTACATATGTAAAACTGAGCAAAACACCATCAACGGGTGTGATTCTTTCATATTTTTCTAAACTGTACCTGCCTGCTTAAGTAACTACTAAACAAAATTTACTGAAACTTCTGTTAAAGTCCTGAGTGAAGTGACGATGATTTATTTTTGTTGTAATATGTATCTATCTAAACTCATATTATTATCTATTGCTACTTCTTATGATTATTTTATTTGGGTAATTCTTTTTCTTATTCTTTTTCAACCAGCACTACAACTCGTTCCACACTACACAAAGGTTAACTGGAAGAAAATGCTACTTAGCATTAAGTTCGCCTATGTACTTGATTTACTCTTGTGCAATAAAGCATTTTCTATCTATCTATCTAAGAGGTACTTATAAAATTGTAGTTTTTTGTTTGAAACTTCATTTACTGTTATAAATCTATATTAGACTCAAAACATTTAATTTTAAATAATGGCTTAAATAGCTTCCACTCACGGCTATGCTTGCGTTATACCTATACCTATGCTAATACAGGTTACTGTGCGCAGCTTCGAAAAGATTTAGTGGATTTTGTTGTTTGGTACGATATGCATGATCTATTATTAGACTATAACGTAAAAGTAATATAAAACAAGCGTGCGAAGCCGCGGGCAAAAGCTAGTTTTAGGATAAAACCAGAGACTAGCGCTCAGAATAAGCAAGTTGATGGCAATGGGCAGGGCACATTACTCGCAGGACTGCCAGCCGATGGGAGAGAAAGGTTCTTGATGTATTTCTGTTGCCGCTATAACAACAAATAAAAAAAAGCTCATCCACACATTATTGAGTCGTGGAAGTCGCATACGACTCGGTTTATGCGCACTTTCTTACCGTACACCTGTAAGATGTGGAATGAGCTTCCACCAGCGGTCTTTCCCCAGAGCTACAACATGCAGCAATTTGAAAGGAGGGCCAAAAGAGTATTATCACAGGGTAAGCAACGCATCAGTGGCACGTCTAGTGTTACAGATGTCCATAGGCTACGGTGACCTCTTCCCATCAGGAGGGCCGTATGCTTGTTTGCTACCTATAGCGTAAAAAAAAAAGAATCAAGCAACCGCACACAGGGGGAGGCCTATGTTCAGCAGTGGATGTCTCCAGGCTGTGGATGTCGATGACTGCTAGCTGCGGCACTAGTCGACGATTCTCATAGTCAGTGAGCGTGCTACAATACGTTTGCCTCGTCGCCGTCTCCACTAATAATATGTAAAACTATTCTAACTAGATTCACTAGAATATGTCATAAAAGGTCAAATAAATACTCTGTGAAAAAAATCATTATAATTTATTCCAAAGTCCATAATTAACATATATTTTGATATATTTTATAGTACCTAAGCAATATGGGTGTCCTCGACACAAAAAGGAACAAATAAAATACAACATCCATTGTTAGGAAAGTATAATGAATAAGAAAGGAATCATCATTGAAAAAACGTAGATTAATGTGATTAAAGATATTATAGTCCTCAAAATTTTAGCAAGCAGCGGGATTCGACCCCGCGCCATGCAACTCACCGGATTAGACGCTCTACCAACTAAGCTATGGTCACTCGATCACTAGCTGCGAAAATCTTAAGGACTATGTGTTTACCGACTAAGCCGTCGTGGCGACACCTATAGTACCTATATTAGACAGGTAACTACTCATTAGTAGTAATTACGACACTATTGAATGCCGAGAGACACACTTAAAAAATCATTCCCATTAATGTGATTGATGGATTTTTATAAATTTCATATCATGGGGATAAAACGTTTTCGAGTAATGAATAAGAACTGGTAGACTCAACGTAGGCCAGCCTTCCAATAGGTGGACTGATGATCAGGTCATATCTACGGAGAACCTAGGTACAAGAAGCTCACCCGCTCAAAGTGGGGGCCTAAATTTAACGGTAAACGTCTTTTAGTAGATGAAGATTTCGATGATGAAGATTTTGTTGTAGTTGATGATGATGATGATGACGATGCATTAGTCAATATCCAGCATCTTAAAGTTCCCTGCAAGATAATCCTCCCTGTAGTCCGTCTTAGGCCTCTTGCTCTCATCCGACACCAGCTTGCAGGCATCGATTAGGAACTCTTTAGTTTGTTCGTTTGCCATGAATTTTTTCATGTTAGCTGAAAAATTTAAGAATAATAAATTTAGATAAAAAATTTAAATCATAAACGTAAAATGTTGTGTTTGTTTGTTGTATAAGTAGAGGTGAGAATGTTATATATTCAGTAATCTGTGCCCCAAGTCCTTTTCACTATTCGCACTTTGTAATAAAGTATGTTTAGTTTATGTTTCATTACTAAGAGTATTCCTATTCGAAATACGAATAAATTATAAAATATCTTAGGTCGATCATAATAATTTTCATCATCATCATCATCATCATCAGCCTGAAGACGTCCACTGTTGAACATAGGTCTCCCCCAAAGAGCACCACTTTGAGCGGCTGCTTGCCTCTTGTATCCATCGGCTCCCCGCGGTTCTGACCAGTTCGTCGGTCCACCTAGCAGAGGGCTGGCCTACGCTGCGTCTTCTGATTCGTGGTTGCCACTCGAGAACCTTTCTTCCCATAATAATTATGATTTCTCATTATCCATTTTAACATTTCAATAATATTACAGATGCTTACCTCTAAATTGTTCCAGCGGTGGTAATTCTCCACCATAGTCCTCGGGCAGGTACTCCTTAGGCACATACTTGAGAAATTCTTCTATTTTGTCGTGAAACTTTATGCGTTCGATAATTTTAGCACTTAGGAATGGTTTCAGAAATTTTAGAACTGTTTCACTGAGACCCGCAACTCTGCAGTTTATTATGTGGATATTGAATGTTCTGAAACCTATTCCTTCCTAAAACATAAAATATAATGTGACGTAAGTAAACTATTAGTATATTAGCGTAGCAATAAACACAGGGACCGGCTGGTGACGCCTGCGCATAGACTTGCTAAGTCTGAGAGGTCCGTCTATATCATGGGGCCATCTGTGTATAACAGATTACCTGACACTGTTCGTGATGCACCTTCAACTGGAACGTTTAAGGCCCGTTTAAAAACCTGGCTTTTAGATAAAGTTTTTTACAACTTAAAGGAATTTTATAATCTGCCAGAATTATTATAATTAATAGCAATGAATCCAATTTAATATCATATAATTATTGTTTACAATTTGTAATCTTATATAATTTCTACATTTTTTGATTTTATTATAAGTTGTACTGACTTGTAACTTGGAGTTATAAATAAATTATTTGTATTTGTATTATGAAACGGATTCTCCTTTTGCTTTTGCTGGCGAAGCTAACTCTGCAGTGCTTTAAAATTGGTGGAATTTAAAATCGTGTATATGGTAGCATCGTGCATACTAAAAAAACTTTTAAAATTGGATGGTTGAACCGTTACTTCATCTCGGAAATACAACCAATCAGAAAATTCAAATGGGTTTAATACACGTTATGAAATTGACAGGTAACGACTTAAAAAAACTGATTGCTAGGTATATGAAAAAGTTTCTGGGGGTTCCAAAATATTCCACTGCAGAGTAAGCTTTCCCAGACTCTGCTTGATGTTATACGGAATGTATCTATATATCTTACGGTCGTATAAACTCTTTTGTTTACCAAGTGATAGACTGATTGGATGGCACAGTTAGCAGAGATCTTTTTAACAAGTGTGGTTAATTTTTTTGGGTAATAAATAATAAATAACGCCCAACGATCACATACATAGATCCTGGACCCTAACTAGGATTCCCTGTATCTAGGGACCCAGGGACTACGAGGACCATGGCCCTACAACACCCAGACACAGAACATAAATTTGCGCTTTTTTTTTCTGTGCACAAATACTTGTCCTGTCGCGGGAATCGAACCCACCGCCTCCGGGTTACGAGCCGACCTGCTCAACCACCACACCACACACACCATATTAGCAACTTAATGTTCAAGCTTATACGTACTTACACGCAAGATAATGTGCCCTTTGAGCAAAGAAATTGGGGATACTTTCCAGATGTCGCTTATCCCCCATCCCTCCACATCAATCACCCATATGTCACTCGCCATGCAATCGTTTACTAAACGCATATCGGCTAGCTGAAAAACATGTGTAAAATGTTAATTTTATTGGCCCACACAGTGTATTAAGCCAGTGTCAAGTATAGTAATTTTTCATCATGTATACAAGGTGACCTTATCCCCTTATCCCGAAATGGGGGGCTGGGACCATGATATCCTACAAGTTGTAAGAGTCTTACTTGAAACTGGGTGTTTTCAAACTTCCATGGTAAAAAATAAATCCACTCGCAAAATTTCACGTGCGATCGCTACGAGAGTTAACAAGATACTCATTTATGTGCACTCGGTCAAGGACGAAGTTGAACCACCCAGCTGCGCTAAGGCTATTTATGAACGTAAACTTTACATGGAATTTCTTCAATGAAAAATTATTAATTTAGTAAAGTTGTAGAAGAAACATTGTCTACCTTGGGGTGTTGATTTACCCCCTTTCGGGATATCATACTAATTCAAGGTCACCTTGTAGAATATATCACGTAAAGTCAAGTCTAGTCATATTTTTATTATGTCCAGTTTGCCATGCTCTTGTAAAGTGGTGGCAGCATTACTAGAAGCTTCTATGGATTTTTGGAAGCAACATAAAAAAACGCGTTTCACCACGTTATATCACTTGCAGCATGCAGCATGAGTCATGCTTGTAATTCAGCACTTAATGGGTAAAACGCTACCAGTTCAAAACAGAACAAAATAATTATTTAAGGGGCTCCAACGTGTCGTTTTTTTGCTCGTTTTTGTAGACAATGGCACGGAGTCTTTCGTGCGCGAGTCCGACGCGCACTTGGTCGGTAATTTAAAATCACTTTAAAACATACCATGGCTACGATGAGCAGCAAGTTATCAACATTAAATTTGTCCGTGCTGAGACACTTTATCATCAGAATACGAGCGTTGTTATATAGTTTCGGCATAAGGGCGACAATACTGAAAAATTGACGTCTTTATAAACGCTTTAATTAAGTAGGTAGGTTAGAACAAAGACAACTAAAGTCACCAATATAGCTTTTAGAATAGGCATGATGACCAAAAATCTTTTTTTTGGATAAATTAATTATATTCTTCAAAAGATAAACAATTGTGAAAACAAAAATTAAATATCACATAAAATGACCAAGTTACAAGCATTTTAAAAACCGGAATAGAAAGACATAGCTCAAATCAAAACGTCAGAGGAATGTCGTTATAGTACCTCATTACTAAGCTGTGGTAGCTTTTCATACAATCTTTTTGGCATGAGTGGGTTTTTCATAGTAACTGTGGGGGCGCTCTCTTTCGCGAGAAAGGGACAGGACCTGTAGAAACTTAATCCGTGATTTATTTACCGATTTTACTTATTATTTCAATTATTGCATTCGTTTTAATCTTCTTTATGAAAGTAATATTTACTTGTCCATTTTTAATAGTAGTCATCACGCTTATTAGCAAGTTAATAGCAGTGGGCGGGCCACATTGCTCGTAGAATTGACAACCGATGAGGAAGAAAGGTTCTCGAGTGGAAACCGGAAGACGCAGCGTAGGCCAGCCCCCCACTAGGTACACAGATGACCTGGTCAGAACCGCGGGGAACCGATGGATGCAGGAGGCAAGCAGCTGCTCAAAGTGGCTCTCTCGGGGGGAGGCAGGATGATGAGGTACTGCCTGTATAGTTTCGTCTCTGTCATCAAAAATATGATATACTAACAACTACAATAATAAAAACTTCAGCTACTACAAAGAACATTTGGACTGTATAAGTACTAGCCCCGATATTATAGACAGTCGAAATGCTTCAGCCCACTGCCAGTAGGTAGCGTACCCAACATGCTGGCAGCATTGCCTCGTTGACCAGGTTACCATAATCACCACCCTTGGCAGGCGGCATGGTGATCCCAGTATTAAGATAAAGACCATGGAGTATGCTACGGCCATGGGTACGGTATGGGGTGGTTTTTCGTACCGAAACCACACGGAACTTATGAAAACTATCTATAATAATAATAATAATAAATATTTATTTCCAGAGAGTAATTACATTAATACAAATTACGTTACACAGGTTTACAGGATAGAGTAGCGACTCGATATAAAAATTGAACGATGATTCCCAAACTAGGCCAAGTGCCTGTATCTTGGGACTCAGAGGTACGATTTCTACAAAAGAGACATAAATTGTTGCAAACACCGGTGAAGTGCACTTATCAAAAGCTAAATTATAATAACTTCTTAAAGTTAATTTAAATTAACTTACTGCATATCTAATATTTGTTGTACACCTCTGTTGTTTAACAGAACTATCCTGTCCGAAACGAGCGCCGGCATATATAACCGATATCTGTAGAAGTTATCCAGTTTTTCCTTCACTTTCTCTACTGAGCCTTTGTTTACAATTAAAAACATATCTATCATCCTTGGATCTGAAAAGAATTCATTTTGCAGTCAAATGGTATTCACAGATTTAATAATGATGTTTTTTTTATTACTCTAATGTATTTGAGAGTGACTTTCATTACTCAATCACTTATTGCAACATTGGCGAATACAGGGGGTGTCCAAAAGACCCCGGAACTTCGTACTTTCGAGCCAATTTTGGGAGCACTTTTACACAGCATACAAAATCACTACTTTTGCATTAAAACCTCTTTTTTGAAGCTCGTTTCACTCGCAGTTTCTTTTTTTCTGCTAGAAACCAGTTTTTTTTTTCAATAAGGGTTAGTAGATGTTCAAAGGGGCAGTACTGAATCGAATACCAATCATGAAAAAACCGGAAACTATGCCAAATATGACGAGTAAAAATAAAAATACTTACGTATACCAGCTTCAGATAAATGTGGCTGCGTTCGAAACCATTCTACTATAGATTGGACATCTCTCTCCATCTCCGTCTCTGTTATATCTACCTCTTTCAATACATTCTTCCTGTCTTCTAGGGTATATGGAAAGAGTGGATGCTGGCCTGCCGGAAACATCTTGAATACAAAATATTGGTTTTTTATAGTACCCCCTTCAAAAGACAACCCCGTTCCATATTCTAAGCTCGTGTTGTGATGATCTACAAAGTTAACTCACTTTTATCTGTTACAGGAGGCTAGAGGCATCCTAGGATATCCTTGTTTTACACAACACAATTTTTAATCGTAGGTTTTAGATATTGACTTGCATCTACTGAACTTATAAATGTACAACGCAAATCAATTAAAAAATAAATACATAATTTTATACCTTACTTAAAAATAATTGTCTCTAAAGAAATTAGAGCATCTAACCAATGGAGATGTTAACGTTGTAATCCGCGAGCATAATTGTCTGTCAATTTTTACGGTGGCGAGGTAAACACGCATAGCACACGCGCAAACCGCGCCTGTAAACGCACGCCGCACACCATCTTAAAACACGCACACCGTTATATAAACTAGCGTAGTTACGCAGTGTTTACCCGCACACTATGATAATGTATATGGCCAATTAGCGCCATATGACCGGCAGCCCTCTGCCGCCCGCAGCTCTAAGTTCTATAAATGCTCTAAGCCGATTTGACCTCATTTATAACACAAGATATTGGTCTTGTGAAAATTGTGAAATCACCAAGTGTTTCAAGTTCCATCATAAAAATGATTCATTAACTATTCGGCTAATAATTAAATGTGTAATTTTAATTACCTGAATAACTAAAAATATTAACTGATTCAGTTAATATGGTATAATTATTAATAATTCACAATAAACACTATAAATATGAAAGGATGCAAACCAACATCCTGTATAAATATATATACATAATGAATAATAATACATAATAATTAAACCTGTTAAATAATAAATTAATTTAGTACGTATGCCTTTATTACTAACCTTATATAACACACAATAGTAACTACACAACAATTATTAAAAATATTTTTGTAAATTCAAATCTAAAATAAGTGCGTCTATCACTGGCAAAAGATATTACATTAATATTCAATACCAATAACTATAAATAATTTAATTAAGTATAAACAGTTAACCATAGTATTCATGATGTCATCCAAAACACGCTACAGTACTAAGTAGTAAAGTGCGATAGAGACTATAAAAACGAGTGTTCCGTGTGCAGTTCTTATAATTTTAGGATACCACCACAGAATAAATCGCAGCAATTAATTTCATCTAGGTAGGTACCACCGCTTTGCCAGTTATTCTGCTTCCAAGCAGTAGTGTGCAAGCACTACTGTGTTCTGGTTCGAAGGGCGTTGTAGCTAGTGAAATTACTGGGCAAATGACATTTTAAGTATGACCTGATTACACAGTCTAGTAATCTAATTACTAGGCAGTGTGATGTCGCGTATGTTATAGTAAAGTTAATAGTGTTATTGTTAGCGAATCTTTATTATTTACTTTACTCATACCCGGAAAGTAGGTCTGAATTTGCCTGAGGAGCGGGTTAAAAGTTATAGTTTTCAGCCCTAGGGAGACTAGATTACAACTGACAGCTGTCAAATTATAACAAGCTAGTTCTATTTACAAATTTCTATTGAACCAAGTTCCAACTTTTTCTACAGCCACTCTGTCAAATGCCAATACTGGTCAATACACTTACCTACCTGCCAATAATTTTGTGTAAAAGATAATTGAATATTACATGAACAAGGCTCAAAACATCAATTAACATCAGCTTAACTTATTTTGTACTATGACATGAAACATCCAACGTGTCCACCTAATTCTCACCACCACATTCTCACCACCAAATTCTCACCACCACATTCTCACCCAACTCTCTGGTAAACGGTACTGGTATCACATTCATCATCATCAACAGCCCGTAGACGTCCACTGCTGAACATAGGCCTCCCCCAGAGAGCGCCAATGAGCGGCTGCCTACGCTGCGCCTTCCGGTTCGTGGTCGCCACTCGAGAACCTTTCTTTCCCATCGGTTGTCAGTTCTGCGAGCGATGTAGCCTGCCCATTGCCATTTGCTAATTTTAAGGGCTATATCGGTCACTAGTTCTCCTGCGGATTTCCTCGTTTCGGATTTTATCTCGCAGGGAAACACTGAGCATAGCTCTCTCCATACACTGATTACTGATGGTATATTGGTATCACATTGGTGGTTTATATATATAAATAATATACAATTAAATACGCAGTATACAATTAGTAAGCAATTGAATGTGATACTGTTTGTATGCCCGAATAAAAAAATATTCATATCTAGGTCTAACTAGACATCCGCGAAGTGGGATCCTGGTGACCTGTAATAGGTACAGGTTTTTCTAAACCTACATCAGGCACCAGTCGCTAACAAATCCAGTTTAAAATGTTAAAATTAATAAGTTTATTATACTTAGAACACCCAAAGGATTGTTAACTTGTTTTGTGAATATGAAATAAATGATTTTGTTATGTTAATGAGGTGAATTTTTTGAATTGGGAATTTTGGAGTGTAATAGATACAAATCCGTAGAATTGGGTTTTTTTGAATTAAGAACCGTACATTTAGGAAGCTTTAGAGGTGGGTTCCGTAAACTTAAGGATTTGTAAAATTAAGAATATGTAGAAAGAGGAATCTGTCAAATTGGTAAATTGATGATGATGATGTAAAATAAAATTAAGAACATAAAGTTAAGTGGTAATTATATAATATAAGTCTAAATTCGATTCACAACATAACATTAAATAATTTAAATAAATTATGACACTAGAATATAATATTTTTAAATGTATTTATTATAATTTAATTTCAACGATTTCTTTAAAATAATATAGATTTGGGCAAAATACCTATTTGGAATTTTTTCGTTGATGAAAATGAAAGATACATACAACTGGTCAGCCACAAAAAAAAAATAAGGCGGGCAAACGGCAAACTAATTAAGCGGCAAACTTTTTATCTTATTTCGGATAAAATGTAATTTTTTGAACATTTGTAATGTCATTCGCGAGAACTTAGCCAGATTTTTCGTATGTATAAATTCAGTAATTTGATATCTTCAAGAATGTCACAAAGCGCAAGCAAGATAAATAATAACAAACACAACATAATTTATACAGCTGGGCTAGCACAGGCGGTAGATATAATAATAATAGGCATGGTGACTAGTATTAAAAATAAACAAGTAAATATTACTTACTTAAAGAAGATTAAAAATGAATGCAATAATTGAAAAAAATAAGCAAAATCGGTAAATAAATTACGAAGTTATAAGCTTTTAAAGTTTCTACAGGAGGCATCTCCTGTCCCTTTCTCGCGAAACAGAGCGCCCCACAGTTACTATGAAAACTTTACTCGTGACGTCACATGCCAAAGAGATTGTATGAAAAGCTATCACAGCTTAGTAATGAGGTACCATAACGACCTCCCTCCACGTCACTGGTCGTTTGAACTGTCTCTTTCTATTCCGGTTTTTAAAATGCTTGTAACTTGGTAATGTTTTGAGATATTACATTTTTGTTTTCACAAATATTTATCTTTTGAGGAATATAACTAATTTATCCAAAAAAAATTTTAGTCATCATGCCTATTGTTTTTCCTCGGTTTTACTTTACTTGACCAGTAAGCACTTGCTTACTGGTCAAGTAAAGTAAAACCGGACCTAACCTAAGAATAGAGTGACATAAAAAGGGGAAAAACCTATACAGGATGTAATTTAATTCATTAGTATAAATTGAGCCCATGATAGTACATCATTTATAGATGATTATTAAAGAGTAAAGAGTGTAAATGAAAATACTTCAATTGAAAATTATGAAGATTGCCGCGGCGCCTAACGCGGTTGGCACGGATGATTTTGATACATTTAAACGTTTTTATACCTTGTATGTACTAATTAAAAACAGTACTTTATTATTTTAATTAAATTTTGTATTGTAGCATTTGATTAAGTAAGTTATTCCATTTTTTTGGGTTATTATTAATACTAAACCAATGTGTCAAAATTCAAAAATTTTGTTCCACACGTAACCGGTATCAGGAGTAGGTACTTAGTTTCAAAGGATGCTAATGAATTCAATTACACCCAGTATATACCTACGTGACCATTTTTGTCTAGGGTGAGCACGGACGGTAGACAAAATTGTCTTTCAAGTAGAGTTGGTTTTTTTGGCGGGAACGCGGAAAAGTTCTCTTTGTTCCATTGTATTGTTTATCAAAACTTGTGCTTTTTCCAGTGTTAATGTTTAAAATTGGTGGCGTTTTACGCATTAAATGCTGAATTACAAGCATGAGTGAGGGCAAGTGATATAATGTGGAGAAACGTGATTTTTCGTGTTGCTTCCAAAACTCCATAAAAGCTTCTAGTAAAACTGCCACCAATTTACTAGGGCACAACTTAGACTAGACTATGACTACCTGACTTAGACTGGACTATGACTATGACATGACTTTGCGTGAAATATTTCATAACTCGATGAAAATTATAATACTTGACACTGGCTAAATA
Source organism: Ennomos erosarius (assembly GCA_963580505.1). Taxonomy (NCBI): domain Eukaryota; kingdom Metazoa; phylum Arthropoda; class Insecta; order Lepidoptera; family Geometridae; genus Ennomos; species Ennomos erosarius. The sequence goes on along the minus strand of OY757001.1, from coordinate 2,803,355 downwards.
CACTATGTGCGGAGCCAAAATATATAAAAAAAAAAGTGGAGTTAATCAGAGGAAAGACAATTTGTCTACCGTCCGCGCTAACTTAGCAGGACCCTTAATGCTATTTATTATGATAAAAGCTTGCTAATTAACTATTAGGATGTCTATGAAATACCTCGTCTATACTCATAATAAAACATCTGTCCAATTCTGTTTATTGAAGATATATTAAAAAATGTTTTGTAGATTTTTTTATTACATTGCTGAAACCAAAACTTTATTATTTTCATTTTTGTTGTCTGTATCTTGGCTGAGCATCACACCGAAACTGCTGAATGGGTTTAAATGAAACTTGGCATGATTGGAGTTCATATTACGAGGTAGGCTATAGCATACATCCCGAAATTCAGCACGGTTCTCTCTCGAGAGGGGACGAAATTAAAAATATGTACTTAGTTGTAATTTATGAACGCGTGATCCGATTTTATTCATTGTTTTTTGTTAGAGGGAGTTGTAGGTACTTTAAGTATTGTCCCGTAAATATATCGAGATCGTCGGTTTTGTGTTTCAGTAATTACACATATCCAACCTTCAGTATTAGATCCAAAGCTAATCTTATCCTGAAAGAGATAAGGCAGGGTGGAAAAGAGAAAGAAGGGCGAAGAGTACCGCATTTATAAAATAAATAAATTTATAAATAAATATTAATTAAAAACATGAAAATTTATTTATTGATAATATTCATATTATAATATAATATAAAAAAAGATAAAGAAAAAGGATGAACGGATGAAAGTGAAAAGAGGCAGGTGCGCTAAAGCATGCTTCATTCAACTATGTGTATGTTACATGTATGGATGAAACAGTGCGCTAGTAACGTTTCATCCATACATGATTTTCTTTTAGATTTTACCCTTTTCCTTCTCTCCTACTTTAGACTTTTTTTTCATGAGAATGAATGATAATAAATAGTAATAAATAAATAAATATGTTACATTTCAAACAGCGCCATCTAGCCCCAAGCTAAGCATAGCTTATACTATGGGACCCAGATAACTGATACAACACTTAGATACTTTTTTGTTTGTAAATACATACATAGAATACAATATAATACCCAGACACAGAACAAACATCGATGTTCATCACAGAAATGTTTGTTCTGGGTATGAATCGAACCCACAGCCCTCAGTTCAGAAGGCAGGGACACTACCAACTGAGCTATCGAGCTCGTCGAACGAGCTTTTTGTAAATTTTTTTGTAATTTTTTTTTTGTAATTTTTTTTTTATTATAAAAATAATAACGTCCAACGATCACATCCATAGATCCTGGACCCTAACTAGGATTCCCCGTATCTAGGGACCCAGGAACTACAAGCACCATGGTCCTACAACACCCAGACACAGAACAAGTATATGCGCTTTTTTTGGGGACAAATACTTGTCCTTTCGCGGGAATCGAACCCGCCACCTCCGGGTTATGAGCCGACCTGCTCAACCACCACGCCACGGAGGCTGTCAAAAGTCGTCTAGCTAGTCGTTCACCTGATGTTAAGCCATGCATGTGTCTTGTATGCTGAAATAAGACGTAAAACTGAAAAGCCCGTGTGAAGCCAGTGCGGGTGAGCTAGTAGTATAATAAGTGCCTGCCGTATTAAAAAATACAAATGGCTGCCCGTCTGTACCTTGAACATTTTCCTCTGTCTAACCCTTAGAGCATTTAACCAATGGAGATGTTAACGTTATAATCCGCAAGCACCGTTTTCTGCCAATTTCTACGGGGGACGAGGTAAACACGCATAGCACTAGCACAAACGGCGTGTGTAATCGCCGCACACCATCTTAAAATACGCACACAGTTACGCAGCGTACACGCACACTATGATATTTCATTATGACCAAGTAGCGCCATATGACCGGCAGAGGGGTACGTCTTGATTTGCCACCTCCATTTATAAATTCTCTAAGTGTCTAACCAAATAAGAAGGTCACATTCTGCGAACCTCTATTAATATCTTAAACATATGCTAAAACACACTCTACTGTGTTGTAACAAAGCTCACTTTTATATAACATGTTTTTTACCTGCACCCGGCAGTTCTGCAGTATGCTAATTGTTTAAAGTTTTGTTATTTGTTATTTGCTAATCATATTTTTAGCATTCGTTTTTTTAGCCAGTGTCAAAATGTTGGTACCTATAATCGCTGTATTAAAGCGGTAGATCCTGAATGCTTTATGCCAATTAAGGAGTTATTAAAATAAAAAAATAAAAATAAATAAATATGTGTGGACATTTCACACAGCGCCATCTAGCCCCAAACTAAGCATAGCTTGTACTATGGGAACAAGATAACTGATATAATACTTAGATACTTTTTTTTTGTTTGTAAATACATACATAGAATACAATATAACACCCAGACGCAGAACAAACATCTATGTTCATCACACAAATGTTTGTTCTGGGTAGGAATCGAACCCACAGCCCTCAGTTCAGAAGGCAGGGATACTACCAACTGAGCTATCGGGCCCGTCAAAACAAAATGACAAGATTTTCAAAGTTATTCGTTATTTTTGTTACAACTAGGTGGTAGGACTTTTTTGCAAAGTCCGTCTAAGTATCTGACTGCCGCTAAGCAGTAATGTGCAAGCACCACTGTGTTCTGGTTTGAAGGGCACTCTAGCAAGTGAAATTATGACACAGCATCCGGTGAGTATCGAGACTTTTCGCATGTAAAAAACTAGGAATAGGCCCTCTGGTACTGGATGGATGCTATTCATCAACAGGGGGGAAGGGGGGCTACCACAACCGCTTATAGCATTATTACTGTAATCATACATTGAAAAATGACATAAAAGTAAGATACTATAATGTTGCAGAGGCAGAGCAGTTTTGGTATGGTATGATTGATATAATAATGCTATAAGAGGTTGTGGTAGGCCCCCTGAACTATAAGTACGGACGGATTCCAAGTCGGTCATAGCCACAGTCGTAGCTAACTATAGTTGCATATCTATCGTGTTAGCTGTCAGCGTAGCATGCGGTGTCAAAGGTTGGCTTTGGCTCGTAGTCGACACGTTGGCTGCCAACTTTAACCACCTGTCCAATCGCTGACAACAATTTTTCATATGCAACTATAATAAGAGTCTAAAAAAATCATGTAAAGCTAAGAGAAAACTTTATTTTCAGTTAGAAAAGAAAGAAATATCAAAACACGTTTATAAAAATTATTCGAAAACTCTTAGGCGTTGTATTACACGTTCTCACCAAATTTGTAGTTCAAAATATATATACAAAGCAAGTAATAAATGCAGGGCTGTTTGGCAGATCATTAAATCACACACTGCATCATCATCAACACCCACACAAAACTGCATAGAAAAGATAAATTTTAACGGGAAGGTATTTACGAACCCTAAAGATATTGCTTCTACCTTTAATGACTTTTTTGTTGATATCTCAAGCAAAAATACTGCTTCAACCGTTTCCAGTAAATACTCTTTACCTTCAAGTTACGGGTCTAGCATATTCTTAAAACCAACAAGCCCGGATGAAGTAATGAGAATTATAAATACCCTGAGAGACTCTCTAGCTTTTGGTTACGATGAGCTTCCAACTCATCTAATAAAAAGAATCTCCCTCCAAATTTCACCTTCTTTGAGTCATATTATTGATTTATCATTTGCTCAGGGGGTTTTCCCAGAACGTCTTAAATACTCTATTGTGAAACCTCTATATAAGAAAGGGTCCACACAGGACGTGAACAATTATAGACCGATTACTCTAATTCCAGTACTATCTAAAATTATAGAGAAAGCTATGCTGAAACGATTAGTAGAATTCTTAGATAAATACCACATCATATGTCCTGAACAAAACGGATTCCGAAAGGACAGATCAACTACGTTAGCAAACTTTAAATTGATGAAATACGTAACAGAATGTGTGGATTGCAGGAAGTCCGTGGTAGCGCTGTTTTTCGATATGAGCAAAGCTTTTGACTTCGTTCATCATGAGCTTCTGTTAAACAAATTGTATCAGCAAGGTATAAGAGGTTCTGCATATGACTGGTTTAGATCTTATTTAGGTAACAGAATGCAATGTACGGAAATAACTTGTATTGAACAAAAGAGTAAATTAAAATCGGGTCATAGATCTGATTATAGGAAAAATAGTTTTGGGGTCCCACAGGGATCTATACTTGGCCCGATATTGTTCTTGCTGTATATTAATGATTTACCAGACGTAACAGATCATAAATCAATATTATTTGCAGATGATACTACAATTCTAATCAATAATAAACATAATTGCATTTTTAAATTCGAGTCTGACATTAATAATACAGTAAATTCAATAGTAACATGGCTAAATTCAAATAATCTTATTGTTAATATTGACAAGACTAAAATGATGCAATTTTATTCTGTGAAAGGTGGACCACTTAATCTAGACATTAGGTACAATAACGTAAAAATAAGAGATGTAAATTGTACGAAGTTCCTGGGTATCAATTTGGATAATAATCTGAATTGGGGTATGCATATTCAAGACATTTGTACCAGGTTGAATAGGTTTGTGTTTGCATTACGTCGTATCAGAGAGACTACCTCGTTGGAAACGGCCCTGAAAGCATATCATGGGTATGTCGGTGCAATTCTTCAGTATGGCGTACTGTTGTGGGGTAATTCCTCTGATCTTAACAGAGTATTTGTGATACAAAAGAAATGTCTAAGAGCTATGTTGGGTGCTGACAACATGGACTCATGCAAACCAATATTTAAGCAATTAAAAATATTAACTCTGCCTTGTATTTACATAAAAAATGTATCCATATTTGTAAAAAAGTACCCAGAATTCTTTAAAACAAATCAAGAAGTGCGTGAAAGACAACTTAGAAGCCAATTTAGTCGCCAATTATATATTCCGCAATGTAGACTAGCGTTAACCAAAAAAAATGCATTCTTCATGGCCATAACTATCTATAATGCTCTTCCTGACGAGTTAAGGACTATGCCTATATCTAGATTTAAATACAATTTGCACAAATGGCTACTCGAACAATGTTTTTACTCAATAAAAGATTTTGTTAAATAGGTGCGATAAATGGACTGATCATGGAATGGGTTTTGTGATTTGCATCATAAATGTGAGCATTATAGAGCAAAATAGTGTTAAGTTTTAATGACCGACAAATTTGTATAGTACCTGTTGCGATTTATATTAATTTATGTATACTTTGACTTTTTAATGTAACTTATGATTGTGATTATTACTGATTTTATAATAGTCTAGGCCTGTATTATTAATATTTGCATGCCTTAGTTTAAGGCAGAATATAACTGGACATTAAAATTTTATAACATCATTATCATTCGACATATGTTTGAGCAAATAAATATCATTTCATTTCATTTCATTTCATTTCATTTCATTTCATTTCATTTCAATAAGGCTAAGTTGCACCATAATCACAGTTAAAGTTAGCAGTAAAGTTATGACGTCATTTAACAAGTTTTTTGCCTAACGTTGCACCATAGACACAGTGCAACCCACCGGGTTGGGAGGGGTGTCGGGTGGGTTGCACCTTGCACCAGCTTACTTTAGCAATAACAATCATGGGCATTTCAGTTAAAGTACCGGTTACGCAAAAAATTGTTAAATGACGTCATAACTTTAACTGTGATTATGGTGCAACACAGCACTTATGTGTAATAATAACTAATCTTTATATTTGAATACATAATAATAATAATAATAATAATATGATAATATAATATTTTTGTAATTTTAATATTATAAGAAGTATTATAAAAAACATAGATTTAGGAAATATAAATAAATGACTGAATAACAATAATATAATAATTGTAACATATTTTTATATCACCATTATAAAAAACTTAAACTTAAGAAAAGAAAATAAATGAGTGAATAATAATATTGTCCGAATCTTCATTTTTTTTCATGTAAGTAATCTGCAAGTTTATTCCTATAAATACTCATTCTGGTCTATCCAAAGGTAGAAATGGATTAATACAATGCACAAAACTGGAAAATAAATATAATTTTATATGAAACATTTCTAAGCCAATCGTTATAATACAAAGTAATAAAATCACCCCTAATAAAGCCGTTAACGTCAGTTAGATCTATATTAGTGTAGGCCCAATGGAGAATGCCCAATTAATTGAGTAACCGGGCCGCGAATAACTTGTTATATCACTGACTGTGCTTTCACATTAGTGCTCGTAAGTCGTACCTGTAGGCCTAGCACGAACATTTACGCGCGCGTAAGTGTAACGTTAGCGTACGTCTGTTGTATGGCATTTGATCAGCGCCCCATACAACTGGCTTACGTTAACGTTACACTTACGCGCGCGTAAATGTTCGTGCTAGGCCTGCTGGTACCTACAAAGAACCCGTAGCCTACGAACGCCCACAAATTCCATCATAGGTATTTGTACCCGAGGATTTGCCTCATAAACACGGTGGAATGAATTTCTATGAAGTTTCAAGTATAATTGTAGTCTGTGGAAGTGTCTTATTCATATTTTGCATTTAAATTGTACAGGTTGTGCAATTCAAAATCGTATTCAGTCAGTTGGGAGTGTGCTCATATAAGCCTAATCTAATTAAACCCTGGGCCATTCAACCTCTTAATCATTATATTAATTCAATTGCCATTACCTTGTGAAGTATTTGAGATGAAGGTGAACTAAGCAGGTGGACCACGGGCAATACCCGAAAATAAGATGTACCTATTAAGTTTGTGGCGGTACTGTATGACCATGCAACCTTATTGCTTTTATGTTAAAAAACAACGATTCAAATATTGTTCGGTGACAGGCGAGTTTTGATCGCGGCTGTCAGAGAGGTAAAAAATAGACACAGAATTTTTCATGGATACCACAGATTCCAAATGTACTATTTTAATTTTATGTAAAATTAATTATATCAATGCGACCTGCTGCTGTTAGTAGTGGACGATAATTCCCACCTGTAAGTGTCCAATAATCGCATGTAAGAACTACACTTTAGTTCCCACTGTAACGCGTATCACCTGCCAAGAATAAACCGAGAATGAGCTAAGTATTCCCTGTTTTCATTTCTACGACGCCCCCGCATTTCTGTCAGGAGAAGTAACGGGTGGAGGTTTCCAGTGGGGAGATAGTTTACCCCACGAACCGAACGAGTTGCGACGGGACCTCCACCAACTTACAAGTTTGTTTTTATTCCACCTCAAAGATTAGCAAGTCGCACTTAAAATTCCCATTTACCAATGTTTTAATTTTTATCGACATTAATTGTTTTAGCAATAAAATATTAATATTATATATTTTTTAGCAAGCTCGCAGCGTTTCTGAAGCCACATCCAAGAGCTAGTGTGAAAAGCCTCTATTATTTCGCTAGCACGTTTAGGGGCCGCATAGGAGCAACAATGAAGGACAAATTAAGTATACGCCCTCGGCTTGGCCAGTGATCGTCCCCGAGGATTAACGATCTGCTGATGTATACTCGAGGACAAACTTATTGGCGTGCACGACATATTATATACGACATATTCCATATTCTTAGCTGTTACCATGAGATCACTCCACTCGGCTCAACTTCGAAATAACCTCATTTTCGTGTTTTAGGATTTTTAACTGACAATATAACACACCAACTTGACATTTCCTCGTTAATTATTCTCAAACGAGGGAAGCGAAGCAACTGTCAACTCAAGGTACGTTGCGATGTACCTTTACTCTTCCTCAAAGTTGAGTGAAAGTCGAGTAAAGGATTTTTGGTGAAATGTTTTAGAATACGGGGGTTAATAAATCTGTCGTGAACTGGCTAATTGCAACGTAGGAATAAAGTAGAGGATGTACCTACGTTACAGTTCCCTGTCTATCTATTTTCCAATAAATCGTACTTAAGTCAGGTTATGACCGGTACTAGAAGACGCAGCGTAAGCCGGCCCCCCACTGGGTGGATTGATGATCTGATAAAGCCGCGGGGAGCCAACACTTAGCTGAACAAAGTGGCGCTCTCTGGGGGAGGCCTATGTTCAGCAGGACGTCTTCGGGCTGTGGACGATGATGATGAACTCTGATTATAATAAATAAATAACGCCCAACGATCACATACATACATAGATCCTGGACCCTAAATAGGATTCCCTGTATCTAAGAACCCAAGAACTAACAAGAACCAAAATCCTACAACACCCAGACTCATCACAAGTACATATTTGTGCTTTTCTCTTGTGCAAAATACTTGTCCTGTCGCGGGAATCGAACCCGCCGGCTTTGGGTTATAAGTCAACCTGCTCAAACACCACACCAGGGGCCGTACTGTGAGCTCTTAGTGCGATTCAAAACAGAGCCTGTATTGGATTGCTTCGTTTTTTTTTGTATGAAGATTTTGACAAGCGATCCAATATTGGCTCAATTTTGAATCGCGCTAAGAGCTCACAGTACGGCCCCTGGTGTGGTGTTTGAGCAGGTTGACTTATAATGAGATGTCAATTGAATCGCGATTGAAAATAAATCTTCCAAGCTGTGGTTTCAAGTGAAAAATAACTATAAGTGATCACTGCGGTATAAATAACATGTGTTTATTATATATTCATGCTAACGAGTGTATTATACGAATGCTAATATTAAATATGATGGTATCTCCATCGTAGAATAGTAATTAATTGTATTAGTATTTATAATATTCGACAGTCCAAATGCTAAAATCTGTAGATAGTACCGTATACCCTGATGGGGTTCGCTAAGTACGTATGTGTAAGAATTTTAGTCCATCTGGTAAAAGGCGCGGGAGCCGATGGATGCAGGAGGTGAGCAGCCGCTCAAAGTGCTGCTCTCTGGGAGAAAACCTATGTGGACGTTTTCAGGCTGTTGATGATGGTTGATGAATGTATCCATAAACATTAGAAAACGCAACGAGCTTCCGTCTATATCATTATTTGTTTTTTAATTTTCAAAAACATTGGATTTTTATAAGTTAAATGTTTAAGTTACTAAATCCCATTTTAAGGGTTACGTACCCAAAGGGTAAAACTAGCCCTATTACTAAGGCTCCGCTGTCCCTCTGTCTGTCAGTCTCTCATTTAAATAATGGTACGTAATCCTTCGTGCGCAAGTCCTACTCGCACTTGGCCGTTTATTTTTATCCTGCAAAATAGAAACTAATAACGAATAATTGAATTGAATTGAATTGAATTGAATTGAACTACCTATGTGTATCCAATTTTTGTCCAGCATTGCACAGCAGACATCAAATCGTCAATTAGCTACATGATTGCAGGCGCGCGGCACGCGACCGACGGCACGCCGCGATGTGCACTTTATGTGTGCACGCCCCCTTACATCCACGGACCTACTGGACAAACAATAAGTTGGGTACAGAAGCGAGTCACAGTTAGATGTAATTTGCCTAAACTATCTGGACCTCTGGAAATGTACAATTCTAAACAGCCCGAAGACGTCTACTGCTGAACATAGGCCTCCCCCAAAGAGCGCCACCTTGAGCGGCCAATAGCCTCGTGCATCCATCGGCTCCCCACGGTTTTCACCAGATCGTCGGTCCACCGGATGGGGGGCCGGCCTACGCTGCGTCTTCTAGTTTGTGGTCGCCATTCGAGAACCTTTCTTCCCCATCGGTTGTCAGTTCTACTAGCGATGTCGTCTGCCCATTGCCATTTCAACTTGCTAATTCTGAGAGCTGTACTGGTCATTTTAGTTCTCCTGCGGATCTCCTCATTGCGGATCTTATCTCGCAGGGAAACACCAAGCATAGCTTTACAGTACCTATGTGATATATAATATGAAAGACTTATCTACGTTTATTTTTACATTTCATCATCGACAGCTCGAAGACTTCCACAGTGCTGGAAATAGGCCACAGAGCGCCACATTGAGCGCGGCGCCTCGCCTCCGCGACTTTAACATTTACAGGGCGGTTATTCTCTATGGAAACACAGATTCCACACGATACGAAACCACGTCGTTATCGTGTCTTGTTCAAATCGTGTCACAGCGTCAGATATACCTTCACTTTACATTAAAGTTATCTTTATTTTGAATAAAATATATTGACATACGTGGTCATAACTTTTGATGTGTTGATGTTTCGGAACGCGTCTCGGTAAAACATATGATTTTTGACAGTTCAAATCGCGCCAATTCCAAATACATTTCGCGCGGTTTTGTTTTTGTTTCATAGAGAATACAGTTTCGCAGATTTCTTATGTAGGACAAGGAATTCGCGTGGTTCCGATGTAAGGAATCGATACGGAATAATGGCCCTGGTATTATTATACGAGATTATCGCGGGGAGCTGATGATGCAGGAGGCAAGCAGTTGCTCAAAGTTAAAGTCAAAGTTGCGCTCTATGGGGGGGGCCTTTGTTCAGCAGTGGACGACTTCAGGCTGGTAATTGGCTACGAGGTATGTGCTTTATATTTATAAAAATGTTATTCGTAAGAAGTAAAGGTTACGTACTTAATTTTGAAATTAAACTAAATTATTGGAACATCTCCATTAACGCAAAAAAACATTTTGCTACATCATGTCAATTTGCCAATGAAGTAAGTGTAAGTAAATATGTAAAAGACAAATATCTTAAAATATACTCTTTATACTTCAATGGATGAGCTGAAGTGGCTGGGCTGGCCACATTTCTCGGAGAACTGAACCGGCGGCGGGATAGACTAGTATTGTGTGTTACCTAAATCTTTATGGTGTCTATTGGTGATGGTGGGTCTCTCTCTATCTCTATCCAATACACACTACATTTTCATATACCTGCATAGTATGATGATACGTTTGAACAAATGTAGTGTTTAAGTATAGGTAGGTTGATGTGAATGCGGCTGGTAGAAACTGGTTGCAGAAAGCTGAATACCGAGCTTAGTGGCGTGCTACTGGGAAAGGCCTACATCTAGCAGTGCTCCAGGATTAATACTGAAGAAATCATAAGCTTATTATTACCCGTCAAATTACATCATACAGATCACTAGAATTACGTTGATACTTTCGTTGAAATACATTTTGGCAGAGGACCAAAATAAAATGATTGTACTGCGGAAGCCATTTCGGTCTAAACAATCTCATAGTGGTGGTCTGCTGTTTTTATAATTTTTGTTTCAATTACTAAGTAAGTAACTCGAATAGGTGGCCGTGTGGTTATGGCAGTGTAAGAATGACCACCCCATCTCTTCCCGTGGGTACCGTAAGCGCCGGCTAAGTGAATAATATATCCTCGGTACATTAAAATCTTTTGCAATCTCCAAGCTGTCTGCTAAGCGTGGTAATAATGGGAAACCCCCTATGATAAGCACCCAAAGTAACGTTTTATGAAGTAGGCCTATGTTCAGCAGTGGACGTCTCCATTCTGGTGTGTAGTGCAACTAGATCTATAAAGTTAAGCAACATTTGCTGAGGTCAGCATCATTGAATGAATTACCAAGCCCAGTCAGTCCGTTTCACGAAATCATTTCTGCCATGCACCTGCAAGATGTGGATTGAACTTCCCTCAGGTGTTTCCGATGCGCTACAACATGAGACACTTCAAACGATGTGTAAATAGAGGAATTCATTGGCAGTGCCCTGGGGCTAGTGTCCATAGGCGACAGTAACTGCTTACTGTGAGACGGGCCGTCTGCTTGTTTGTCTTATCATCATAATTATTATTAACAGCCTGAAGACGTCCACTGCTGAACATAAGCCTACCTCAGGGAGCGCCACTTTGAGCGTCTGCTCGCCTCCTGCATCCATCGGCTCCCCGCGGCTTTCACCAGATCGTCGGTTCACCTAGTGGGGGGGCCGGCCTACGCTGCGTCTTCCGGTTCGCGGTCGCCTCTCGAGAACCTTTCATTTCCTTTTTCTTATGTGTCTATCCAAGCTATAAAAAAAAACACAAATCAAATAAGGCGTTTTTTAAAGGCCAGTTACTACTGTGAGGTGCAGTGTGTTAGGCAAGTTTTCATAAAGCTTTGACGCTTCTGGCGCGGTGTTTTACTCTTTGCACGTTAAGCAGGAGCGTGAGTTTTGTGATTTAATTTTCCATCGTTGGTTATTTGTTTAACCGTGCGGCGTCAACAGAAATGATACTAATTACGTTTCCCGAATAATTTATCGCTGTTTTATTTATCTGTATTCTTGAGATATTGATGTGTTCGCTGTATAATTATTGAATAAGTACACTGTTTAAAGAAATAATGCACCTAAATCGAAAATTATAAGTCACCTAAAGAGGATTGGCGCTTATCTGTTTCTACGTAGCTATAGGTCTAACCCAAAGATTATTTATAGTCAATGGTAAAATCCGACCAAGGTGAGACAAATATGACCTTGGTCAGTGGTTGGTCCCGATCGTCTATTTGGTTTTTAAGGTGACAAAACTCGTGTGCTCCGATCCAGTTGTAGAGGGGGCCTGTACCATACAACCACCTTATTATCACTGCAAGTATAACCGAAGAATAGTTATATAGTGTTTTGTTTAATTCTATTGACTTTGAAATCAAAAAAAATCAATGGAAGAGAAAAAGACTGGATAGCTCTTCTGCTACTCAAGTTTTATCAGCAGAAGGATTTTTAGTCAATAAGTTACAGTTTTAATAATACGCTCTATTAATAATGTTATAATGGAAAAAAAGGTTTGGGTTTGATATTATAGTAGTGGTAGCAGGGACAAAAACGTTCTTGAGTGGTGACCACAAACTGGAAGACGAAGTGGTCCGCTTCCGGTTTGTGGTCGCCATTCGAGATCCTTTTTCCCCAACAAAGGCAAAGGAAGAGAAAAAACACTGAATAGCTATTCTGCTACTCAAGTGTTATCAGTAAAACGATTTTCAGTCAGTTACAGTTTCAGGCTGTCATAGCTTGGTATTTAATACCGTTTCCTATCAACAAAGAAGCCAGTGAAAGAAGACTGCAAAATAAAAATTGCTAGGTTTAATTTATTTTAAGGGTTGCTACACGCAAGGGTTGCATCAAAAAGATCATGCAGTAGATAGGGTGACCGCTCCACGCGCCAGATTGTAATACGGCAGATTAAATCATTTTGCTCATCAATTTATACGGCAATTAACAAGGATAAAGAATAGTTTGTAGTCTTTTTAATTAGTACACAAAAGGTAATTCAGAAGAAAAGGTTTAGGTTTTTTTTTATCATAGTAAATGGTATAAGATTTTAAACTTCCATGGTCACTAACATTACTCACATATTGTTTATTAACGGGATATTTACCATGTAATTTATTTGTTTCGAGTTATCGTGAAACATTGGCAACTGGAAATAAATAAATTACATGGTAAATATTCCGTTAATAAACAATATGTGAGTAATAGTAAGGGTAGTAGGGGAAAAGGTTCTCGAGTGGCGACCACGAACCGGAAGATGCAGTGGTCCGCTTTCGGTTCGTGGTCCCCACTCGAGAACCTTTCTTCCCCATCGGTTGTCAGTTCAGAGTGTAGTGCAACTTGCTGAGCAGCTGATATATAGTGTTTATTAGATAGACTACATCTAAAATAACTACTGTATAAATAAACTTCCGACTTAAACTCTGAACCTAATTAATCGATTGGACTAATCGATTGTCCGTTCGTTGCCAATGATCGATTCTATTTGTGCACGTCACAGTTTATGCAACAGTGCACCGTTTTGTTGTAGGGTGGACTTATAAATACAACAAGTTCACTGTCGATGAGTGTTGTCATTGTTGGGTCAGGAAAACAGCGAATTAAAAAAGGCTAGCGGTAATTGACTAGCTCTTCAAGGACCTACAAATACTTTATATTTTTTTATTAAGGTTTGAACGGGTTCTCATTTAATGGAAATCGATGATGTGGTAGACCACTAATCACATCAATCAACAACGTACATTTCTTGCCCATGTTACTGTCTGGGTCCGGCTTCGTGCCCATTGTTGTATTTTTGCTCAAATACTGATTTGAAGGCTTATCAATCTTACACAATATACGTACCTGCAATAGGTACCTACGATTCACAATCGATTGAAAAAGTTTCAATTCAAAATCTCAAGGAATCAATCAACTTTATCTTGGATAACAACGGAGATCCCACTAAGTAGAGCACGAAAGTAGATAAATTGAATGTAGCATTTTGCTTGTCTGATTATCACAAACATAAATAACCTAATTTTTGGAAAATATTTGCAGAGAAATTGTACAATATCAAGAAAAAGAGTAAGATAATGTAACTTTATATATAGCCTATGACACGCAGAGTGTTAAGATCTATCGATTGGCACCTTGATGTTTGAAATAAGATAAGTAATTTAGGAGATACGAGGGAAGATATGAACATACATACATACATACATACATACATACATACATACATACATACATACATACATACATACATACATACATACATACATACATACATACATACATACATACATACATACATACCTACATACATAGACAGTCAAACTCATAACCCCCCTTTTTGGTAGTCGGGTAAAAACTGTCTCGTAGAAACCACTCATAAAAAAATCAAAGCCATATCAATTAGAAACCCAAAATAATTTAGGTAAGCAGATGTGTACTTCATTGTAGTATGTAGTGTAGCTAGTAGTAGGCAAGCTAAGTCAGAAGGCCTTGGGTGGCCCAAAAATTCTGACACTAGGGCTGACCACTTGCCTACACGAGAAGAAGAAGTAGGTAATTATTATTATAGATGTTAGCTTAAAGAATAAAGGCACTTTACCTGTTTGAAAAAAAAGGTTTAGAAGACGTCCATTGCTGAAAATAGGCCACTTTGAATGCTTATTATAATTATGCTTTGAGCAAATTGCAAAAAAGGCGGATAATAATTATATTATAGATAGGTTTCAAAAACAACTAAGATGAATGTTTGAACTAATTGTCCCCGCTGGTTTCATGGCCCCGCATCAGTTTGCCAGACGCTCAAGCGCTACCAACACGGTCTCACATCTGTTTGTTGCTGACCTTCCTACCGCAGAATAGACACTGTAATAGAGAACTTTTACTATCCTTCAAAATAGACTAGTAGTTCTGCGAACAGTACACCTCGCGAGCACATATTTTTGCAACAATTTGGCTGGAATTTGGTTTAATAGGTCATTACAGACATACAGAATTTTTCTGCCAAATATTATTTAAATCAACGATGACGAAAGATCTATGAACATTTCGAATCTTGGCATAACCAAGTTTTGTCAAGATTCGTTGTAAAATACTACCTGTATACGCGAGTAGTCCCAATCTGTCCCCATATCAATCAATCGCAAGATGTCGGCCTGTTGCTCGCCTGTCGCTGAATGCAGTTTGGCCCTTAAGACCCTGACAGGACCCAATGCGTTTATTACAGCAGACCAACTTGAAACTTATTTTGTACCTTATAGGGTCGCTTTATGTATAGCAAAAATATGGCGATTACGTTGCGTTGCACTTCGACTTTTCCATTTTTCGGTACAAATAATAAGTTATAAAAAAAATGCTTTTTGTTATAAAAAAAACATGCTTATAGATGCATTGAAACATAGTTTATCATTATGATTTATTCCATTATAATGTAACATCTTAGGACGTTTGAATGATTTTTTAGAGGTCATTTCACGATTTTTTTCTATCGAGAAAACTTTTTGTGAAAACGTGTGACTTTGCTAATCCTTTGCTCACTTCATTCGCTCGGTCAATATAAATATACTTAGGTACCATAGAGCATGTTTGTAGCGGAAGAAAATGTCGACTTTCAAACGCGTGTCATATCCATCGTCAATGCATGTCGCGTGGGTAGCTGGTATCTTTCATAATCATTACGAATTTGTAGAATAACAGGTAAAAAACTGGCTAAGTGCTAGACGAACTCGCACACGAAGGGTTCCGTACTCCGTCGATAAAAACGAGCAAAATCTGTTTTGTTGTATGGGGCCCACATAAATATTTATTTTATTCCTTTTTTCCTTTTTTAGTACCTATTTGTTGAGGTAGTGGCATCAGAAATACATCATCTGTGAAAATTTCATGTGTCTAACTGTCACGGTTCATGAGATACAGCCTGATGGCAGACGGACAGACCGACAGACAGACAAACACACGGACAGCGGAGCCTTACTAATAGGGTTCGCTTTACCCTTTGGGTACAGAACCCTAAAATCTGGGTATTATTTTATTTTATCATTATTTTACCACTGCTTTGTCAGTCAGTTGTCGCCAAACAGTAGTGTGCAAGCACTACTGCGTCGCTGTTTGAAGGCCACTGAAGCCAGTAATATTACTGGGAAAATAAGACTTAATGACCGATCTCACGGTCTAGTTAGTTTTATTACTAGACCATGCTGATGTCTCAGGATGACGTGCGTAATGGAGTACATCACGCCAAAACTATTATAATAATTTTAGTGTTCCGCATCAGGTGAACGATAAGCTCGTTACGTCATTCATTAACTTAAAATAATGTGATGAAGATGGAATTTTGGAAAAATAATATTCAATGGTTCGAGTGGCGACCACAACACCGAAAAATGTAGCGCAGGCGAGGGCCTACGCTGAGTCTTCCGGTTGGAATGGATGCACTAGGTGGACCGACGATCTGGTGAAAACCGCGGCGGAGAATCGATGAATGCAGGGGGCGAGCCGCTTAAGGTGGCGCTCTGTGGGGAAGGGTTATGTTCAGCAGTGAACGTCTTTAAGCTGTTTATGATGATGATGATAATGATAATAAAAATTTGTTCACATATCTCTCAATACTAGCTTACCCCAGATTCAGGTTAGATGTGGAACAAGAAGATATTATGAAACCAACTAAGGAATTACAAGCCAAAATCAATCAAGCCATTACACAACTAAACTACCAAACACTCCACTACCATAAAAGCACCAGACCTATTCCTGAAAGTAGTCTGCCCAAGCGAGCGGTACCACCTGTCTACGAAAATAGCTGGGCAATGCACTCGAAGACTTGCAGGCGACCCCGTACCACGCTACCGTTGATGGAAACCATTGGTTGGATGCTGTACATCTCTGGCTCACTAAAGATTTACAATTTAGCAGCATTTTCTCGCATCTGTGATTGATGTAACTTGATTGTAAAGAGATGATTCTCAAGTTGGTTGTAAAAGGTGAAAGATAGTGGACATGAGATCATTTTGTCCCCATGTCCCAGATTTAGGGATGGATCGATGCGGGTTCAAATCCCGTTCGTGATTCAATTTTTATCTACATTTTAATTAATCTGGGTCTTTATAAGTTTAATTTATATAATATAGTAATTTTGAAGGGATCATAGCTTAGATGGCTTGCACGGTTGTTAGTTATAGTGAGATTGACTTGTTCTGAGGGTCAATACTGCATGATTTTGGTGTGGATGGGCATGAAAATGAGTCGCTACAATGCAACTTCTTTACTGGATCCTAAAATAGTTATTATGACGGAAATAGTGCAGGGTTACGTTATAATAATTAATATTAAACTTCAACGTCTACGTCGGCACACGTAAGATGATAAAATAAATACTATAGTACAAGAAACGCAATGTATTAAAAACCCACTAAAATTTCGCCTAAGGTGAGCCCTTATAGATCTACAAAGTAGATCTATATATCTGTATTGGCATTCAATTGAGTTAAATCAATGAATGGTGATAGGATATATTTATCCGATTGTCGTCGATGTAGAACATGACCTGTCTCTTGGGTATAAATAAAAGATTTATTTTAAAGTAGTGAGATTAATATTAGATGGAACTAACTACTATATTAGCACTGTAGTACAAGGTCTTATTCGTAAAAATTATACATAGTCTTTGATCGATATCTTTTAGGCATGCTCCATCGCCGACCGCGTCATATCTTACCTTAGAAATGTGGTCAAATGTTAGCCTATCGTTAATAAAAAAAAAACGACTGATATATTTCTTCTTTCTTAGATTATGGCTCCACACATAGTGTATTTAGCCAGTGTCAAGTATTGTAATTTTTCATCGTTATAGAATATTTCACGTAAGTCAAGTCATAGTTATAGTCCAGTCTAAGTCAGGTAGTCAAAGTCCAGTCTAATTCATCTTCTAGTAAAGTGGTGGCAACTTTACTAGAAGCTTCTATGGAATTTTGGAAGCAACACGAAAAACCACGTTTCACCACATTATATCACTTGCCCACACTCATGCTCGTAGTTCAGCACATAATGCGTAAAACGCCACCAATTTTAAACATTAACACTGGAAAAAGCACAAGTTTTGATAAATAATACAATGCAACTACGTGAACTTTTCCGCGTTCCCGCCAAAACTCCACTGATATATTTAGTTGTCAGTACAGTATCACTGTGTATGTGTAATCTGTGGACTTTTTGAAAAGACAAGAACTTTTTATTCTGTTATTAATTCATCAATAAAGTCTCGCCAAGGTAGTTTTAAGTATACTATACCTTCCTTGAGTCTCGCTCAAACAAATAATATTTAATAAATTTATCCATTTGCATACGCTATGATGCCACAGATAAATAGACACACAAATCGTCATCAACCGGAAGTAGTCCGCAGCTGAACATTGATAACCCTAAAACCATGGAGCAGCATTTTTGCTAGCTTCTTGCCCCTCGCATCCAATGGCCGTGGATTTTGACCACAGATGCACACTTTTTTATTTTAAGAAAGAAAGAAAGAATGAAAAACTGTTTATTTGTAACAACAATCACTAAAGTATAATACATAATAATCCCTACATATAATAAATGTGTAATTCTGATGCGCTACGGAACACACACATAATGATGTCAAATCTAATTTATCCCATAGGTTCTATTGTTCAAAAAATATCGTAACCGCGATGCAGGACTACAAGGCTATTTGCGCTTCTCATACATTTTTTAATTTATCGTATCTAACGCCATCTAGGGACAATAATTTGTAGCTGTTTGTTTGTTTGTTTGTTTGTTTGTTTGTTTGTTTGTTTGTTATTGAACAAATCCCTAGATACTGAACTGATTTTCATGCGGGTTGCACTAATATGTTTAGAAATAACCAGCGCACAACATAGGATACATTAAAATACAAATATCATTAAAATTTTTTGGCCAAAATTATTAAATATCATTACGAAACCGGACGGAATTTTATACAACATGGCCGCTTCATGGTGAATTTTTTTTGGCTACTGACGGTTAGTTTGTGTCACAGTAATTTTTTTATGTTGTATTATGGCTCCACACATAGGGTATTTAGCCAGTGTTAAGTATAGTAATTTTTCGTCGTGTTGTTATTGAATATTTCACATGTTTCACGTAAAGTCCATCTGGAGGCACAGATTAAAGAAAAAAAACGTGTGTAAGGCCACGAACAAAGAGTAATAGGAGTTAATTTCGGTAGTAAATATGCATTAAACAGTGGAATGAAATTTTACAATTTATTAGATTTGATTAACCATTATTAGTTTTTCTATTTAAGCCCTTGCAGGTTGTTTGGAGTTTTTGGAGTAAAATAGATATACCATCAAATAATATGTAAGTAATATGAATCGATTGCATTCAAGATACAAACATGTTAATTATACTTAGTGCCCGCAGATTAGAGAAATAACCGGCCAAGTGCGAGTTGGGCTCGCGCACGAAGGGTTCCGTATCATTATCTATAAAAACTAGCAAAAAAACGTTTGATGTATGAGAGAAAAAATACTAAAATACAGAATAAAATAAGTATTTAAGGGGTTAAATACTTATTTTATTCTGTATTTTTTGTAATAGCAGCAACAAAAATATATTTATCATCTGTGAAGATTTCAGCTGTGTAACTATCACGGTTCATGAGATACAGCCTGATGGTGACAGACGGACAGACGGACAGCGAAGCCTTAGTAATAGGGTTCCGTACCCAAAACGGACTGACGACGTCTGTCAGGCTGTCTGTCCTTCTGTCCGTCTGTCACCAGGCTGTATCTCATGAACCGTGATAGTTAGAGCTTTACCCTTGGGAGTATAATCTTGACCCTTGCTACGCCTATTTTTGGCATTACATGACGTTTATGTTTGGCCCACAGGTCTGAGGGCCAATGCATACTATTACCACCATAGGCTAATGCAGTGGGCCAATGATACTCTTACGTTACGCATAAATTATATACTCTTTGAATGATACAGAAGTATAATAATACTCTTTGGAATGATACGAGGTAGATTTTTTTCTCAAATCTGTGTACGAAACATGTTATGTAAAATGCCCTGGGGGTCTAGCAAAGATCACAATCACTAACGCTAACGCCTCACGCTAACTCCAAAAATGTATCGAAATGACATTCGCTACGGAAAAGTTAGCGATTTCCGAAACGTCATTTCAGTACATTTTGGAGTTAGCGTTTGGCGTTAGCGTTAGCGGTTGGTATCTTTGCTAGACCCCCAGACTTTGCCCAATTGTAAAAATGTTTTGAAAGTCTAGATTTTAATATAATATAGGTTTTAATTAATCATGAGTTCGATGATACTTATCGAAATATCATCGAAAATTTTTCTATAGTTAAGTAGCCATGAGTGGAGATTTCATCAAAATTGGTCCAGGAATATCAAGGATAATAATTAGCGTACCTACGCTGTTTTGGGAAATATTATAATTAATTATTTCATCCATGATTAAGACATGTCATTTTTACTTCGTGGAAGTGATTATACGAGCAGAAAACTCAGTGTGGCTGATAGAAAATCAGTTTTTAAAAATAAAGCCATTACCCAAACCGAAACCTGAAAAGTAATGTAGTCCACGCGTGGCAACGCCACGGGCAGTAGCTAGTTTTACCATAAAAGAACAAAAGGTGAATATGTTGTCACAAATAGGCCCCAACTCAGCGTTATGCTGGTCAGTTTGACCAGCGCAGCATTCATTCACTCATCATCATTTTAGCACCTTATTACATTAACGTGAATGGTAAAAGTTAGGTACGTTGATAATTATGTCAAACATTGATAAAAAAATTAAACATAACACACCGTTTGCATTGTGGGCTATGGTTGACATCTGGGTTTCCAGCGTAACTGCTAGTACACAATAGACTGTAGCAGGGTAGCAATGCCTTATCAGCGCTTAAGTTGTTGCAGATATGCCTGATGGTGACCAGTTGACCGACCACTTGACAGATTTGACTTACCATCTAAGTGTACCGACTGCTTGTTGGCGACTCCTAACATGAGTCTACACAAAAAATGGTGATATAGCCCTTCTAATTTCACCCCTAATGTAGCATTATTGCTTTTGAGCTGAATAAATTTAAAACCAGTGGTATTATTTTGATTTTTGAATCCATGGAAATGAAAACGAAATGTCAGGGATTCAGTCAAAGTGGAAATTTCTAGATTCAGGAAAATATATATCTATATACTTAATAGTTTTATTTTAAAATGTCGTGTAGTTTACTTAAATTTTTAATAAATTCAAATTAAATCTTGAACTGAAGTAAATTTCAATGCAGATTCACATAAATTCCTGAAATTCATTCACATTTTCAAAGTTTTCAAAAACCTGAAAAATAGCAAGGGATAAAAGTATGAAAGTTACGTAGGTAAGTATAGTATTCTAATTAGT
Source organism: Ennomos erosarius (assembly GCA_963580505.1). NCBI lineage: Eukaryota > Metazoa > Arthropoda > Insecta > Lepidoptera > Geometridae > Ennomos > Ennomos erosarius. The sequence continues at coordinate 2,781,820 of OY757001.1, read as the reverse complement.
TAAAAATCACAATTACACAAAACAAAACACACAATTATCCTGAAACCCAGATTAGAATTACTCATGTAAAACTACTGACCTACTGATGCAAGCTAGGTCGTCAAACTCAGAAATATAGATGTAGACACTATGGAAAATATGCGCGAATGTAGACTTTGTAGCGCAGACATAAAGGTTATTTTTTGGGATGGTTTTGATGTATTATTATACTAGTGATTTAATATATTTCTTTTGACTTAAACCTTATGAGAATTAAATAAGCTTAAAAAGCGATTACAATTTACGTATGTAGATAAAATTATTTACTTTAGTAAAATTTTCAATTATACAAAAATGAAATTAGATACTCTTAGATCCAGAAATGCATTTAAAATTAAGTCTAAATTAATTAATCTTCAAAATAAACCATCACAATTAGATTTAACCGCGTCCGCCCAACGCCTGAAATGGCGCAAGGCGGGCGGCGAATACCGCGCGCCCGTTACGGCCGTGCGCGGGGGCGGCGAAATAACCAACCGAGGGATGGAAATGCCCTTGATTAAAGTACCCAAGGGTCGTATCCTGAAGTGAGACTGATAGATAGGTGTGTACAGTGAAATAATGATGGTTAAATCCGGGGGAGAATGCGTGCGCGGGGGCCGGCGCGCTTGCCATGTAAGGCGCGCGCGGTCGGCGCACGCGTCGCCTATATAAGATTTCCCCGCCGCTGGCAGCCGCACTCGCAGTCTCGCTGCCTTAGAGTCAACATCCACCGCGTCCCTATCCACACACAACCGCCAAAATGTGCGACGACGATGTTGCTGCGTTGGTAGTAGACAATGGCTCCGGCATGTGCAAGGCCGGTTTCGCCGGAGACGACGCACCCCGCGCCGTGTTCCCGTCCATCGTCGGTCGCCCACGTCACCAGGGTGTGATGGTTGGTATGGGCCAGAAGGACTCCTACGTAGGCGATGAAGCCCAGAGCAAGAGAGGTATCCTCACCCTGAAGTACCCCATCGAGCACGGTATCATCACCAACTGGGACGATATGGAGAAGATCTGGCACCACACCTTCTACAACGAGCTGCGCGTCGCCCCCGAGGAGCACCCCGTCCTCCTGACTGAGGCCCCCCTGAACCCCAAGGCTAACAGGGAAAAGATGACCCAGATCATGTTTGAGACCTTCAACTCCCCGGCTATGTACGTCGCCATCCAGGCTGTGCTCTCCCTGTACGCCTCCGGTCGTACCACCGGTATCGTCCTGGACTCCGGTGACGGTGTCTCCCACACCGTGCCCATCTACGAAGGTTACGCTCTGCCCCACGCCATCCTCCGTCTGGACTTGGCTGGTCGCGACTTGACCGACTACCTCATGAAGATCCTCACCGAGAGGGGTTACTCTTTCACCACCACCGCTGAGAGGGAAATCGTGCGTGACATCAAGGAGAAGCTGTGCTATGTTGCCCTGGACTTCGAGCAGGAGATGGCCACCGCTGCTGCCTCCACCTCCCTCGAGAAGTCGTACGAACTTCCCGACGGTCAGGTCATCACCATCGGAAACGAAAGGTTCCGTTGCCCCGAAGCCCTGTTCCAGCCTTCCTTCCTGGGTATGGAATCTTGCGGTATCCACGAGACCGTCTACAACTCCATCATGAAGTGCGACGTTGACATCCGTAAGGACCTGTACGCCAACACTGTCATGTCCGGTGGTACCACCATGTACCCCGGTATCGCCGACAGGATGCAGAAGGAAATCACCGCCCTCGCGCCCTCCACCATCAAGATCAAGATCATCGCTCCCCCCGAAAGGAAGTACTCCGTATGGATCGGTGGATCCATCCTGGCTTCCCTCTCCACCTTCCAACAGATGTGGATCTCCAAGGAGGAGTACGACGAGTCCGGCCCTGGCATCGTCCACCGCAAGTGCTTCTAAGCGCATTGCTGACGCTCGCGCCTGCTGCGTGATAGTGCTGTGTGTTGTGGTTCTATTGTCCGAGTCGGAACGCAAGCATTTGTACGTTGTACGTAGTGATACCTGACAGAACTGAACATCTAATATAACGCCATCTTATTATAATGTAATTTATTGTATAAAATTTATATAAATTTAATTTTTCTTTTTTATTTTTATTATTATACACGGGATCGTTATGGATCTCACGCCAAATGTAATTGATAAATAAACGGTTAATTTATTTATTTAAATTACATTATTTCTTTTTTTATACATTCGTTGACTTTGGTTATTTGATTTAAGCTTCCTGATACCTCTTCCTTCCTTAACATAGATTAGCAAAGTGTAAGATTACACAAACATAATATTAGACAACACATGTCATTAGGTGTCAGTACACCTGTCTTTAACTAGGTCAGACAAATCATAAGCAACATTCCACAGAATACAAAAATTAACGCAAGAAGTGGCACGCGCTGCTTCCTTGGAACGCGCCTGCGCTCCAGATTTAGAACCCCATATTACCCCACGCGTTTGCAGCGAGCACTACCATAAATAGTAAAGCTGGCATCCCGCGGCCAAAACCGTCATCTAATTATAGCTGGGGGCGCCTGGACTCAGCTAACCGATAATAAGTTAACGTTTCATCGCGGTCTTTCCTGAAATATCTCTAAATATCTGCTACCATCGGACTTAGCTATTAATATTTCAGTCCCCCGGCTCGTTCGTTCTCGTTTCCATGTGAATGCTCATGTTTCTATGCGTAGTTGTGACGTTGGACGTGTTTACTAGTTTAATTTTAGTACGTTTGCTGCTGAATCAGAAATCTGAGAAGCAACGTGCTTTCGAGGTTCACCGGTCGAACTGGCTCGCTCGATCTTGAATGAATGATCTCTGATCTTGCATTATGACTCCCTGGTATGTTTTGTAAATGTTAACACGCGTGACTTTGAATCCTGAATGAACTTTATCTATTTCACTCAGTAATTCAATCAATTACTGAGTGAAATAGATATTTAGCGGATTTATAAAATTGTTATGAGGTGTATAACCTTTGGTCTTGATAGTTTTGAAGGGGTTTCCTAAACAGTAATGTGATAAGAATTTGGATAGGTTGATAGTCGGGTGTCTTTTTTCTCGACTATTTATTTTTTGTAGGTCGTGGGAGTTATTGCGTCTGGTTACAGATCAGCTGAAGTTTTCATGGTTATTATTCAATGTTGTATTGTTGACCATAGAGATTGTGCCATCGTCTAAGAATTACTGGTGTTTGTTTTTTTTATGTATTGACTTACTTTTTAATATATCGGTAGAGACAATTTTCTTTTTTTCTACCTACTTACTTATTTTTCAGGAACGCAAAAATTTGACTTGGTTCTTGTTTTTAAATAGAATGTCTCGATATTCATTGTGGGTTTACATTTCTTATAAAACCATTTTTTCTATATACCTAGCTGTTACTTTCAGCCAATCTTAAGGGTTTTTTCATTTTTCCGCCAAGACACCTCAATGTTTGAAAGCCATAGAGACCATCAGACCACAGACAGATACCCGTAAAAGGTCCAAACCTTTTTATAAAGGTGAAATTTGGTTTTGGGTAACGTCCTGAGTTAATAATTATATACGTATGTATGTAATGTTGACACTGCAAATAAGAAAGTTAATCCTAAATATATCTACCGTGGTTACCTAAACCTGCAAGTTTTAATGTTAAGGGCACAGTTTTTATACACAAATCATTTAATTTTGTTTACATTCTGCTGAAACTTCATTTTTTTGACATTTTGTTTTTAGACTCGTAGTATAGTGTATTCATGATTATTAAGAAGGTCTTTGAAGAAAAACCGACAATGGCGGTTGTGAATTTTGAATTTATTTTACAAAACTAGTGTATATTGAACTTTAATGTGTAATAAGGGTGGAATATTATCCGTTAAGTGTTCGTGAACGTGCACGAGTGTTGGCAAATGGTTTTAAGATTGTAAAACCAGGCATTTTTTTTTTTCGTTTTTGCTTCAACGGCCCTTTTTAGAGCCTTCAGTAAAATATCCTCCATTTTACTGTTGGCGTTTTGACTGACAAAATATGACTTTGACTTGACATAACCGTACAAATTTAACTCACTTGACATTGGCAGAATTATTGCAAAAAAGCGATAGAAAGCCATTAAAGAAGAAGAAGAGGAAGATTATTAAGAACCTTGCAATTAAATTTTGATGTTTTAATATTTGGAAATCTTGACTTCGCTTACCAAAAATGTTAAACAATGAAAATGGTTCAAAAAGAGTTGCTTTTATTTTCGGGACTACTTGTAATAAGTTTGTGAAGATATCAATGATGGTTTTTGGTTATGAACCATGAATGTCAAGGGGATTTATGAACTAAGCCTTTCCATATTAATCCGCGTGAAAAATGCAAAATAAAAACATATTGTACTTACCTAACGCCACCACAAGAAATGTACCCCACATTTCTTGTGGTGGCGTTAGGTAAGTACCTATTCATGTAAATAAAATTGGCCTCTTGATCACTTTGCCTGAGAACAAAAAGTTTAAGATTTAAAATTACTCACATTTACCCAATAAGTAGGTATACGGAACGATTTTTAATACTTAAAGCTAATCTAGAAATATAATAAATAGACGGGACCGATAGCTCAGTTGGTAGGATCCCTGCCTTCTGAACTGAGGGCTATGGGTTCGATTCCTACCCAGGACAAACATTTTGTGATGAACATAGATGTTTGTTCTGCGTCTGGGTGTTATATTGTATTCTATGTATGTATTCACAAACAAAAAAAGGTATCTAAGTATTGTATCAGTTATCTGGTTCCCATAGTACAAGCTATGCTTAGTTTGGGGCTAGATGGCGCTGTGTGAAATGTCCACACATATTTAGTTATCCAATTGATAACCTATATAATGAAGGTGAACTATACTGTGTTCCGGTTTGAAGGGCATTGTAGCTAGTGTAATTACTGGGCAAATGAGACTTTAAGACCTGATCTCACAGTCTAGTGATCTGATTACTAGACTGTGTGATGTCTCAGGATGACGTGCGCAGTGGTCATGCAAAGCTTTTTTTTTAAAGTTCCGAGTGACGCTGCAACTTATCGGCGGCCGTGTCGCTTAACATCAGGTGAACGACTGGCTCGTCACGTCATCTATTCACATAAAAAAAGGCCTAGCACGAATATTTACGCGCAAAAAAGTGTAACGTAAGGCAGCTGTATGGCATTTGATCAGCGCCCCATACAACTGACTTACCTTAACACTTACTTGCGCGTAAATATTCGTGCTAGACCTACTGTATAAAGAAGTAAATGCGTTTTACATATCTAACCTATGTTTAGTCCAATAACCCAAGATCACTTAAAAATAGATGTGTGATTCAATACCTTATCGCTGTTCTGACATCATTTGGCAAATAACAACAACACTATAAAAGTACGCGCCCAAAATACGCACGCGTTCAACGAAATATTTCAACTGTTTAGTAATCTGGTCCATCTACGTTTTGTGATTCATCTGAGCGTGTCTCGCCAATTCTTTCACCTGACTATTGAATTTCGACGCTTGAACTAAAAATATGCTATGCACAGAGCACAAAAAAAAAACAAACAAATTCCTTTAAATAGAGACAAAATCCTACATGAATAATTCAATATGAGAGATTTTTTTAGATGCACTTGATGGGCCCCATAACTCTATTAATACCTATAGTTTGTAAGAGCTTTGTCATTATAATATTATCAACTTTTTACCTACTATCTGATTTGCCTAGGCTTTCTTCGAGCATTTATAAATGAAGGTACAAGGCAAGGCGTACCCCTCTGATGGTCATATGGCGCTACTTGGTCATACACATTATCATCCAGAGTAAAATTTACATCCTCTTATTAGATTGCTACTTCGGTAGAAGTTATCTTAACGGGATTTTAATAACAAATTCCCTCCCCTTCTTTTTATTCCTACTTTCGCTTCACTTTTACTCATACACCTTCCATGCGATGAGAGAAAAAATAGCATCGAACCCCATACATCGCTTACTTCTATCCCTCCCAAAAAAAATAAAAAACAAATAATCATTCTCATAGTGTGCGTTTAAATACTGCGTAACTACAACTGTGTGTGTATTTTAAGATGGTGTGCGGTGTGCGTTTACATGGGCGATTTGCGTGTGTGCTATATGCGGGTTTATCTCGTCCCCCGCAGAAATCGGCAGGAAGTAATGTTTGCGGATTATAACGTTAAAAAGATCTCCATTGGTTATGCTCGGAACCAGGCATTGCATTAGTTTTATGTCCTAACTCTGTCCAAGGAAAAATAGGGAAAAGAAAAAAGTTCAGCTATACAATTTCGCTTCGGTATTGCCTTCATAGTAAATCTTGGTGATTATGACTGTTTAAACCTCCTTGTTTACAATCGCACCTGCCAAACTCGTAACATTAAACATTGCAGGGATTCTCAAATAAATCGTGCTACAGTTGATACAGATTATTGACAGCTGTTGGCAACCGCGAGCCGAGGACAGGTTGTTCAGCTTTATTTGTCGATGAGTTCGCCATGTCACATCAGTTGGATTGTTTAGATGATTGTTTAAGGTGCTGACAGGATCCAATGCGAGCACTTTTATTACAGCAGGCGAACTTGGTACTTATTTTGACCCTACAGTGTCGCTTTATGCATAGCAAAAATATGGCGATTACGTTGCGTTGCACTGCGACTTTTCCATTTTTCGGTACAAATAATAAGTTTTAAAAACAATGCTTATTGTTATAAAAAAACAAGCTTATAGACGGATGCATTGAAAGATAGCTTATCATTATAATTTATTTCAATGGGGTGTCCCATTATAATGTAACATTTTAGGACGTTTGAATGATTTTTTAGAGGTCACTTCACGATTTTTTTCTATCGAAAAAACTTTTCGTGAAAACGTGTTTCGGTTTCGGCAGATGGAAAGAAGATATGACCAATATTAACGTGCATTTTTTTCAATCCTGTAAATGGTATACATTTTGAGATAATCACGTTCATAATAGTCGATTTGGGAGCATTCAGCGCCTTAACCGGCTGTTTAAAATAAGGATGTTATAGTTTTGAATGTTTTAGAATTCCGTAGTACAACAATGAACCCTTATAAATTTGTCAAAATGATATTTTGACGAACTTTTTTTACAACTGTTTTTATTGTTTATTTTTTTAACTATTTTATAACACACTACGCCCCACGGTTCTGCCTGCGGTAAAAAAGTAGCCTATGTGTTATCCAGATAAGCAAGTATACCTGTAGGTATACAGGCAGGTATTATTTAAAATAAGGTATATCTATCCCAAATTTAATCCAAATCCATCCAGCCTTTTTTGGGGGACAACAAACATACACACATACAAATTTTCACCTTAATGATATTAGTATGCAAGTGTGATACACAAATAAAAATATTATGCACATAAACTAGTTACTTCCGTATTGCTTTGTGCAACCCGCACTTGGCCGTTAACATAAAGTGACGTAAATTTTATTCTGAAAAATTAGCTACAGATTTAGCCAAGTTTCATAGTTCATAATTCATTATTGTCTATTAATTTTATCTATCATTATAATTATGTACTCAATTAAAACACATGTAGCTGTAATTGAAATAGCTTTGAAAGGCGTTTAATATTCCACATAGAGCTCCATCGCTATGTTTTAGGATAAGAGCTGAAGTCGTTGAAAGACACAATAAGCAAAAAGTAATAATTAGCTTAAGAAGACAGTCCTGGTTTTTGAAAATGTTATTGTCTTTCACTATCTGCAAGTATTTTTTTAATCAACGATAGGCTATTTCTTTGTTGACCATGGTCTCATCTGATGGTAAGTGATGACGGGGTCGACGATGGAGCATGCTTGCCTAAAAAATACCGGTTCACTCTAGTCTCAAAAACTCCCAGACTATATTTGTCAGGAAACAATGACGCTGGTAAGGTGTTCCATTCCTTAGCTGTCCGAATTATAAACGAGGAATCAAAACGCTTTGTAGGTATTCTAGGAATCGTATGATAGAGACCAAAGAGGCCATGAGTGGGTTTATATACATTTTAGTGTTTCGGGCAAAATCGTTTTAAACCCTTTTGTCATCTAAGTCGTCGTCAAGGCCATATTTTGCTTAGGCAATTTAATGGTTAGAAATTATATTCTTCATCATCATCAACAGCATGAAGACGTCCACTGCTGAAGATAAGCCTCCCACAAAGTTCCAGTTTCAGTGGCTGCAATCGCTTCCTGCATTAATTCTAACCTTGTGGTTTTGATTATTTATTTATTTAATTGATTAACACGGCAAATACACACCATTTACATTAATTAATCACAACCTCTCAACATCTTGCCAAAAATTTAAGACAATAAAATTACTCAATAGGTTACAAAATTATGCTAATGTCATTAATCTAAGAAGCTCATTACAAGTAGGACGTCAAAATAAATAGTACATACTTTTAAAATTGAACATTGGCTTATCTAAGTAATTCACAATAATAATAATTAACATCAAATGAAATAATAAATTTCTGTAGTCTAATAAATTAATAATCTAAATTTAAATTAACTAATGACAACCAATTCATGCATCCCGCTCGCAAAACACCAGGCACCCTGTCAAAATTTCCGTCCATCCGTCCGCGAATAGATCAGTCTCCGGATTGGCGTCAAGAAGAGCATTGATGTTAAAATACTTATGATCAATAAGTATCATAAGAAATCTATAATAATAAATAAGTATTTCTTAGAGTGTTTCATGTGGAGTCTTCTCGTGACCACGGCCAATGAAACTTGGCCAAAACGTCGAGGTAAATATATAATGATTTTAGCGCGATTAAGTCCTGTGTGAAACGTAAAACTAATAAATAAGTGTAATAAAAAAGAAGTTAAATTCTCTTTTGCACTGCCGGCGAAACATTTCGATAAGCTTCAATCACAACAGTAAAAAGAAGCAATAACACATACAGACAAACATACAGTTCAACACCAACACAGAACCACACCAAACAGATCAAAACATCTCGTAGTGGTTAGTGGGAGTTATATTGTATTCTATGTATGTATTTACAAACAAAAAAGTATATGAGTATTATATCCGTTATCTGGTTCCCATAGTACAAGCTATGCTTAGTTTGGGGCTAGGTGGCGATGTGTGAAATGTCCACACATATTTATTTATTATTTTATTACATACCTACCAACGTCTAACTAACATCAAATCAACCTGTTGAACCATTTCCGGCAGCCAGAGATGCCAGCATTTCAACAGCTACTAGCTCTTAGTCTATCAACCAACCGCGACTATTTGCACACCGCGATATTAGATAAGTTGTCGTGGTCGTTCCATTACGACTGCTAAACTATATTAATAAATTATTATTAAGCGCCACGTCCGGGGGTGGGATGGGATGTGGTGGGGGTGGCTTTTACTGGGAGATAGTGGACAGTTTAGTTACTTGAAATATTAAATTTCATTAATGGCTGTAGTGTGTAGTGTATGTTAACCACGTGGAATCAGTTTAGTGTGGTAATAATATTCTTTTGTCCAGGACCTAAATTATTGTAACCCATCAAAATATTTTTAGAAGTTGCAGCAATCAATACGGATTTCGTAAACGTAAAAATACATCCATAGCAATATTTAGAATGCTAAAACAGGTTTGGGAAGAAATCAATAACAAAAGAACTGGCGTTGCTCTATTACTTGACCTCTCAAAAGCGTTCGACTGCGTAGTCCACAAAATTTTATTAAACAAATTAGAAGCTGTTGGAATACGTGGAACAGCGCTAACTTTACTAGAATCATATCTTAACAATAGGAGTCAATCAATACAGCTAGAAGTTTACAATAGAAGCTCAAAAAATGTAGAACAAGTAAAATCCGAGTTTCAAACTATAACTCTAGGAGTCCCTCAAGGCAGTATTCTTGGTCCACTCCTGTTCCTCATTTACTTTAATGATCTTCCACAATGCACGTAACACCTCTGCGTAATGTTTGCAGATGATTCTACTATCTTCATTCCACAAGAAAACAATGATTGTTCTTGCTGTATATTAATGATTTACCAGACTTAACAGATCATAAATCAATATTATTTGCAGATGATACTACAATTCTAATCAATAATAAACATAATTGCATTCATAAATTCGAGTCTGACATTAATAATACAGTAAATCCGATAATGACATGGCTAAATTCAAATAATCTTATTGTTAATATTCACAAAACTAAAATGATGCAATTTTATTCTGTAAAAGGTGGACCACTTAATCTAGACATAAGGTACAATAACATAAAAATAAGAGATGTAAATTGTACGACGTTCCTGGGTATCAATTTGGATAATAATGTGAATTGGGGTATGCATATTCAAGATATTTGTTCCAGGTTGAATGGGTTTGTGTTTGCATTACGTCGTATCAGAGAAACTACCTCGCTGGAATCGGCCCTGAAAGCATATCATGGATATGTCGGTGCAATTCTTCAGTATGGCGTACTGTTGTGGGGTAATTCCTCTGATCTTAACAGAGTATTTGTGGTACAAAAGAAATGTGTAAGAGCTATGTGGGGTGCTGACAATATGGACTCATGCAAACCAACATTTGAGCAATTAAAAATATGAACTCTGCCTTGTATTTACATAAAAAATGTATCAATATTTGTGAAAAAGTACCCAGAATTCTTTAAAACAAATCAAAAAGTGCGTGAAAGACAACTTAGAAACCAATTTAGTCGCCAATTATATATAGACTAGCAATGTAGACTAGCGTGAAGCAAAAAAAAATGCATTCTTCATGGCCATAACTATCTATAATGCTCTTCCTGACAAGTTAAGGACTATGCCCATATCTAGATTTTAATAAAATTTGCACAAATGGGTACTCGAACAATGTTTTTACTCAATAAATGATTTTGTTAAATAGGTGCGATAAATGGACTGATCATGGAATGGGTTTGGTGATTTGTATCATAAATATGAACATTATAAAGCATAATAGTGTTTAGTTTTAATGACAGACAAATTTGTATGTAGGTACCTGTTGCGATTTATATTAATTTATGTATACTTTGATTACTTAATGTAACTGATGATTGTGATTATTACTGATTTTATAATAGTCTACTAGGCCTGAATTATTAATATTTGCATGCCTTAGTTTAAGCCAGAACATAACTGGACATTAAAATTTTATAACATCATTATCATTATCGTTATATGTTTGAGCAAATAAATATCATTTCGTTTCGTTTCGTTTCGTTTCGTTTCGTTTCGTTTCGTTTCGTTTCGTTTCGTTTCGTTTCGTTTCGTTTCGTTTCGTTTCGTTTCGTTTCGTTTCGTTTCGTTTCGTTTCGTTTCGTTTCGTTCCGTTTCGTTTCGTTTCGTTTCGTTTCGTTTCGTTTCGTTTCATTTCTAAAACTAAACTGATGCAATTCAAAAATGTCAACATTACAGCTAAATATCAATAATAAAGGTACCACGGTTAATAAAATAAATGAAATAATTTTTTTTACGTGTGACACTCGATTTACATTTAAATTGGAAGGCCCATGTCAGCAAAATCAATAATAAAATATCCAAGTATTGTTATGCCTTGTCTAATCTTCGAAATAAACATAAATTTAACATATGTATTCCCCAAAGTAATAACACCAAGTTTTACAAAAGCTCTTTCGCCTGTGCAGTAAGAATTTCCAATCATCTATCTCCACATTTAAAATCTCTCAACGATAACCAATTTAAACATAATCTCAAAGATTTGATTTGGTTGATAGGTAAGGCTCACTACAATGTAAATGAATTCTTCGATGATGAACAATAAAAGACAATCATATTATGTAGGTACACAAATTTTCCCATGCATATTGTACGTCCGAAATGGATAATACTGTTGTGACAAATGTTGTAGTTTAAGACCTTTGTATGTACGCAGTTTTTATACAATTAAGTTTATTCTATTCTATTCAGATTTTCACAAGGTAATAAAATGTACCGTGGGCTCTTAGACTAAGAGTGTATGAACCAGGGAGTGTATTGTGTGAATCTGCCGGCATCCATCGCAGAATTTAATTGTCGATAAAGGCTAATATTCCGTGTCGAAGCTCTTTCGGAGCCACTCAGCCGGAGCCAACCGGTTTTTATTAATTTTGCAAATAAAGCCGGCCATTCATGTGCTAGCATGGATTAAGGGTTCGTTCAGCCAAATATATAAATTAATAAATAACGCCCAACGATCACATACATAGATCCTGGATAACTAGGATTCCCTGTATCTAGGTTTTTTACTGTGCACAAATACTTGTCCTGTCGCGGGAATCGAACCCGCCACCCCCGGGCAATGAGCCGACCTGCTCAACCACCACACCACGGAGGCTGTCAATGTACGAAATGTATGTCAAATGTACGAAATGTTCACATCCAAAAGTAATTACTTTGCTATGAGATAGAGTAGATGGATAGATTTTTTATTGAAAACATGGCAATCAGAAACTTACGATTTTAGTGTGATAATAACTGGTGATTTTAGTCGTACGCTGTTGCGAAAAACCTTTCTAATAGGCCGTCAATTCGAAAATTCAACGTATTAAATACTAATTTTTGACTGAGTTTCAAAAGCTTTGTTTTTATTTAAGTAGGTAGTCTCGATTTTAATATCCGCTACTTATGGCCGGTGATGAAACATCTGTTTAAAAGGTAACATGCTCGGCCATGCATGTCCCGCTTTATAACTAACAGATTCGATTTGAATACGTCATTATTGTGTTACACTGAATAGGTTCAAAGCTCAAAAGGTGTTCTGAACAATTTTGTTCTTTTTCGTGTCAATTGACTTGGAATTGGCTGTATAGCCATTGTTGATATTTTGGCTTTGAAGTAAGCCTGATTACATTTTAATCACACACTAATTTATGAAGTATATAGAATATGGTTTGATTTACTATTTTGATTAAGCTGTGTACTTTTTGGAGCCCACATCGCTCTTAGAACTGACAATCGATGGGGAAGAAAGGTTCTCGAGTGGCGACCACGAACCGGAAGCAGCGTAGGCCGAACCGGCTAGGTGAACCGATGACCTGATGAAAACCGCGGGGAGCCGATGGATGTAGAAAGCGAGCAGCCGCTAGAGGTGGCGCTATTTGGGGACGCCTATGTTCGGCAGTGGACGTTTTCAGGCTGTTAATGATGATGATGATGATGATGATGATGATGATGATGATGATGATAACTTTTTTATTTAAATCCAGCTATGAGATAAGGGCCCTAACTAGGATTCCCTGGATCTAAGGATCCATGCAGGAAATACGAGAAATATGGTCCCACAACACAGAACAAATTGCACTTATTCTGGACACGAATACCTACCAGAAATCTGTCAAAATGTTTGTTATGTACAGTCTCTAATATCTAACTGAAGTTTTAGCTTCAGTATTTCAGACCAAGTGAAACAGAAATACTTAGTAAAATTTTTAGGTCTCAACAATATTGTTCAAACACTAATAGGATAGGTATCCTACCTAATTTAGGTAGGTTATATAATAATAATTTCTTTAATAACGTTCTTATCGCAAAAACATGACATTAAAAATCATGTTTAAACAGATTTTTTCGTCTAGCTCTCAATATCATCATTTTGTTGATTTCTGTCGGTCCGCTTCCCAGAGCTTTAGTTTTTGAACACAAGCCAACGCGGTTATAGCTCGGTATCTATGAGGCTTGACATACATTATCATGTGCGCATCTTTCATAACGGTAATTATAAAACCAGAAAAATAACTAACAGAAAATTCAGGCCTACAGTTTTTTCGTTATGGTTTTCTGTGTTTTTTTAATGAGAATAAGTGACGTGGAAATCTTAAATAGCAGTGGGCAGACCACATCTCTTGTAGAACTGACAACCAATGGGGATGAAAGAGGTTCTCGAGTGGCGACCACGAACAGGAAGACGCAGCGTAGGCAGCCCCCCACTAGGTAGACCGAAGATCTGATGAAAGCCGCTGGGTCACCCGAATGCACGTTGTTACTTATTCTATTGTCATCTCAAATTCCGGAGGTTGAAACATATTCTGTGGTAGGTATAAGAATAGTCATGTATTTTACGCACAGAGCAAGAAAATAAAAATTTGCTTTGCCTTGCGTGCCGTCATATTATTCATAGCTCTGTGTATTTTACGGCATAAAAAGTCTTGAAACGTATTTTCCTAATATGATAAAAAAATAAAATACCCAAAATACACCAACCGTCATTCTGATAAAACGAAAATAAGCTGTCAACGCAAAGGAAACCATTTCTGAAAGAAAGTCAAACATACGTTAGGAAAGGCGTAAACTCCTTACAAAAACCTAAACCCTCAAGTATTTCTTCATGATAAAACTCACCCTGGTAAATGATAAAACGCAGACCGCTAAGCACCAAAATATTAAGTTTGTATGAATGAAATGAGTCTAACTTGTTCAAACACATAATGTAATTCGAACACCGGGTTGGGAGTAGGGACACCACACGTTTCTTCTTTATTAGTCCAGTACAGAAAAACCGACAATTGACGGAAAGAGTTCTCGAGTAGTGACCACGAATTGGAAGTCGCAACGTAGGCCGACCACTAGGTGGATAGACGACTAACGTACGTTTTACTAGGTGGTAGGACTTTTCTGCAAAGTTCGTCTAGGTAGGTACCACCGTTTTGCCAGTTATTCTGCCGCCAAGCAGTAGTGTGCAAGCACTACTGTGTTCCGGTTTGAAGGGCATTGTAGCTAGTGAAATTATTGGGCAAATCAGACTTTATGACCTGATTACACAGTGTAGTAATCTGATTACTAGACAGTGTGATGTCTCAGGATGACGTGCGCAGTGCAGTGTCACGCAAAACTTTATTATTTTAAGTTCCGAGTGACACTGCAACTGTTATGGGCGGCCGTATTGCTTAACATCAGGTGAACGACCAGCTCGTCACGTCATTCATTCTCATAAAAAAAAAAAAACGTAACTGATTGCAACCAATAGAAACATTTTGTATGGATTTGACAGTTTCAATACGTAATTTTCAAATTAAAAACGAATCTTTTCCTGTTATATTGCAAACAGTTTCATGATCTCTCTAGTCAAATCGCGGAAAACCTTGGATGCAAGAGGCAAGTAGTCGTTTAAAATGGCGTTCTACGGGAAAGGTTCAGCAGTGGACGTCTTTCTACTGATAATGATGAAGACAGTAGAACTGGGCTGAACATCATCAACAACATCAGGTTATGATGAAAATCTTTCAGGCCAGTCCAATTTTAGTTTTTGATTTACTTTTCTGTTCTAGGTTAGAAGTTGTACCCGCGTACCTAATTATATATAATAGTACTGTGGTATAAAAGGTTGCACAAAATATTTTTTAAGTTGCCTCTAATCCTAGTAACCTTTTAAGTACAAGTTTCTGCTCTCCTTTTCTCTTACGTCTCTAATTTTCTGTTAGTGTAGAAGAGAACTAGGCTTTAAACGTCAGGTTTTTTTTATAAACAGGTTTTATTTTATCCCCGGACTTTTTTGAGTATGGTTGCCCTTGCCGAAGGGTGGGGTGCGGGTGCGGGGTGGTTCAGAATTTAATATAGCCAGCGCGCGGGTTAAGGCGACGCGCAAATAAAACTCTATGAAACCGCACCCCCAAGGTGTTAAGGGATGGTGCATCATCTTCTCACGTAGCATAATTTTTTTAACGGGAAAAGTGGCTTTTTTTCTACTAATTAGTTATTATAATCAGACTAAATAAAATTTAATCTTTTATCAACGATAGGCTAACATTTGACCACAGTCTCACCTGTAGGCCTAGCACGAACATTTACGCGCGCGTAAGTGTAACGTTAACGTGAGGCAGTTGTATGGGGCGCTGATCAAATGCCATACAACTGCCTTACGTTAACGTTACACTTACGCGCGCGTAAATATTCGTGCTAGGCCGGCTGATGGTAAGTGACGACGCGGTCGACGGTGGAGCATTTTTGCCTAGAAAATACCGGTTAACTCTGGCCTTAAAAACTCCCAGATTATATTTGTCAGAAAACAATGACGCTGGTAAGGTGTTCCATTCCTTAGCTGTCTGAATTATAAACGAGGAATCAAAACGATTATTGTACGTGTTCTAGGAATCTCTACCATATACCTGCGGGTGCCGTGTGTATTGTGAGTGTCTGCCGGTACGGGTGGTATACTCACAATTACGGAGTTACTTAAGATCTATATTACCTTAAAAAAAACTATTGGGTTGTATTACTTAGAGTTTGGTATTCCTGAGTTTTAACACGTATTTAGTAGGTAGATAAACAAGCATACGGGCTTCTTGATAGGTATTAGCTAGTACTGCTCACTATCGAGTAACATTAGGTACTTAGGTATTATAAGTAAATTAAAACATAGTATAAACATAGATTAAGGACTAACCAAAAATTCTAAGTGTATACATTCATTCTCACGCGTCAGTGAATCTACATTCAGTGACGTGTCACTACAATTTAAAATCTTTCTAGAGTTTTCGCCAAACTTAACGGCTGTGAAGTCGGTGCGAAAGCCTGTGCAAAAATTAGATGTGCGCGGGAAGAGGTAAGCGGTGTGCGCAGCGTGCAGCGCACTTCACAGCCGCCATTGAGTTTGGCGCAGACTCTACACACATTTTCACCACTTTTAAATTTTTTTTTTATTTAGAGATCGTCATCCCCTTAACAATGTGTCTGCGGATATTTTTACAAACGTTATTACTGCGGGTGCAGTTTTCTTTATTAAATTGCCGATGGGGGGCGGGATTAGTGGGTATACCAGAGGATCAGGGGGTAAGTGGGCACTCGGGTCTGGCCTCTTGGTTTACTGAGTGTTCTAAGTTTTTCAGATTTATTTGTAAGAAAAAATTTTTAATCCCGAATGGGATTTAAACCTGCGTCCATTCCGGGACATGCTTTAATTAAACTACCGTAACAAGTAATGTGAAAACAAAAGTTTTCAATAAAATGTGTGTTGCCAGTGATGACTTATGGAACTGAGACGTGGTCTCTAACTGTTGGCCTCATTACTAAGCTCAGAGTCGCGCAACGAGCTGTGGAGAGAGCAATGCTCGGTGTTTCCCTGCGAGATAAGATCCGAAATGAGGAGATCCGCAGGAGAACTAAAGCGACCGATGTAGCTCTTAGGATTAGCAGGTTGAAATGCCAATGGGCAAGCTCGTAGAACTGACAACCGATAGGGAAGAAAGGTTCTCGAGTGGCGGCCACGAACCGGAAGACGCAGCGTAGGCCGGCCCCCCACTTGGTGGACCGACGATCTGGTGAAAACCGCGGGGAGCCGGTGGATGCAGGAGGCGAGCAGCCGCTCTAAGTGGCGCTCCCTGAGGCCTATGTTCAGTAGTGGACGTCTTCAGGCTGTTAATGATGATGATGATGATAAACAAGTAATCTCATGTCCAAACTCTTTCACCTCAATATTTAATTTATCTGTTGATTACGCGAAGTAGGCGATGCTGCACAAATATCACTTATGTAGTTATTGTACCATTCATACGTTTTAAGGCGAAGGTATCTTCTAGGCAGCATGTTCCATCGTCAACCGCGACGGCACTGTAAATACCATCAGACCTGAGACAGTGATGAAATGCAGGCCTATCTAAAGTTTAAAAAAGCTTTACATAATGTACAACTAGCTACATACATTAATATACCTACGTAGTATGAATTCGTTTGCTTTTAGAATGCTTTTGTTAAATGAACAATTTTCTTGTAAAGTTCAATGAAAAATTTAAATAGTTTGCTATACGTCTATTCCAGTTTGGTCTACACTAGAATGACTGATGGATTAAAAAAAAATCTGACGCCAGGGCTGACCACTTGCCTACACGAGAAGAAGAAGAAGACTGAATAATAAAACTGCTGAACAGATCTTGTTGTAATTTGATGATACTTCTTATCATTCCACAGTGCGAAGCGCGTGTACTAGCTTACCTCTAGTTAATACTTAACTTATATAAAAATTCCTTGGAATTTTCTTATACATACTCCATTATTACATTATTAAGGTATATGAATGGAGAACATTCATTTTGAAAGGCGGACAATTCTTATTTTGCTCAATGCACGCTCTTTTGACTGAGTCTGCCCTCTGGCGTATTGTTATTGAACTTATAATTCTGTACTACTCGGCAACAGATGGCGCGCTATAAACCATGTTGCTTATAATATTCACAGATGACGCTGTTACTAATCTTTCGTATATCACTATCATTTTTTTGTATAAAATATTTTATGTTTAACTCGTTTAATAGCAACTCATAGTTGAACGTAATATTAAAATATAAAGATCATTGTTAGGGCTATGAATGCTTACCATTCATCTTTTAATTTCGAATGTAATGTAGTCGATATTTAGCTCTTATCTACGACGCCAGTGGCGCTAAAAGCGTTCATTATAACCTTCCATTGCTTGCCGCTCGTGTTAGTGGCGCTGCATTCGCGGTCTGATTTTTAATTACCCCGCAGACCCGCGGGCGTTGCCGACGCGCGACTGTCACAATTTGCAATTCAAAGCCGCTGAAAAAACCTAAAACACCCGACACACAGCCCTTTGGCACTCGACAGAACAAGGCAATGGAGGGACTTGTTCGAAAAAGTTAGAAGTTTAGTTTGTTTATTATTTTTGCTTGTTTTATTTGATTGGAAGTGTTGAGGAGTTTATAACTTAATTGTTTATTGCAATATATACCTAGTAACCTGCGTTAAGGTCCAACATTTTTGCGTCAACACCATAAACCCACCATAACTGTAAGTACTTATCCCCTAAATTGTAATTTAAATTATGTTTTTTGGTGTGGCTTCTAGGTAATGAGAATAACAACTGCTATAGTTTCATTAATCGCTAACTTTAAAATACAATGTTACACAATTGGAAAAAACTTGTCAATTTTTACAATTGTGTAACCTACCTATAAGTATACCTACTTACCTACTCATATACGTGAAAAGAAAATTTATGAAAATTTCTGCACTGGCAGGTTCTATGTTTATTTAAAATGACTTGCCAATTTATACAACAGAGCGTTACTAAACTATTTCTGAAACGAAGAAAACGTTGACTGAATATTTGTTTAGGTACCTACTTTAAAAAAATATTAACTTGAAAGCCACTCCACACCTCTCCTTTTCCTCCCCGTTATCTCTAGAGGTGAATTTCGTTAGCGCTCATTTGTTTTGCCGTAATTGCACGAGATATGAGGGTAGGTATATTGAGTTCACCCCTTTCACCCCAGCCACCCTTTCATCCCCCGCACCGCCCCAAAGCTTTATTGGATTGCTTATTGGAGTCTATAAAGAGAGAATTTTATGTAACCACCTTATTAGCTTGGAGGAGTGCAACCTCTTTTTGCAGAGTGGATTAGTTTGTAAAGAGGTTGGATCAGTAAGGACTAAGGATCTACCTATTTTGTCTATATTTTAGCGATGTCGGAGACTCTATGTTAGACTAGCGGGATAATAGTTATGTTCTTGACGGTAAGCGCCGTATCTTTAAAACTGTACTCTTTATAATAACTACTACAACCAGCTAATGTGTAACAACAAATTAGACAGGAACCTTCATATATTATTAGGCCCATGGGCCTAAGTTTTCGTTATAAATATTAAGAATAAGAACTATTTTAGTGTTTTAGTGGCCCTCTCGGGGGGAGGCCTATGTTCAGCAGTAGTCGTCTTCAGGCTTCTGATGATGACTATTTTACACTTAATTGGAATTTAGGTTGTATTTTATATTATTATTATTATCAATCAAATATCAAGCTAAAAGTATAGCATTACAATAATAAACTCTTATAATTCTGCTACTCAACGCTAGGTGGCGCTAACTGGAAGTTAAGTTTGCGCAAACTCCCTGACATGCCGGGCTAGGATGCGCACCGTGAGATACGTCACCCACGAGATGACAAATTTACTCGATTTAGGCCAGTTTCTCGTTTACCCTAACATGCACACCGCGACAGAGAAGTTTGTCGTTGTATCTCGCGTAGACAAACCAATATTGCCCTTTTATAACCCTTACTGTATTTTAATATGGCAACATCGCTATCGTTCATTCATTTTCATAGTTTTTTACATGAACGCGACCTTAAAAGACAGAAACAGTTATATATTGCTGTTTCTGTCTTTCGTCAAAAAGCAAAGAGTATATAATTCTCATAGCAGAAAGTCAAAAAACCGTCTGTTGAAAAATGAAAACATTGAAAAAATTTTCAAATCCTGCTCGAATATTTGGATTTACATTGAAAATGGAAGTTGCAAGCTCAGAATTCGCCCTATATACAATGCAAGCATATAAACGTGAGTAAAGTTCGATTAAGCCTTAATATTGAAACCAGCAGGTCTGTGTGTCTGCACTCGAATATTGAGTTAGTTCCTTTGTAATCACGGAACATTCCTTTCTGCCGTAATCATCACATGAGGCATGAGGAATACTTGTTATTAGTTGGATACAAGTACAAACCTTCTGTTCAAGACTACAGTCCGATACTAGAAAACATATGTAGTTTGATGCCATTGTTGCTCTGTACATAAAATCAAACCTGTACCTAACGAGATGCACCATTGTTTCAGAATCAGAAGTATTAAGAAGCAGATAAAAATATTTTTATAAATATATAATAATATATAATTATATAAGATTATGGCTCAACACCCAGAGCTTTCCGCTGGCACAGAATATATAATAGAACTGCAGGAGAATATTGTTTGCCACAAGGAGCCGGTACACATCAGTACCTAACAATATATTGCTTTACTTCTTCATCTAAAACACCTACAATAATATTAATACCGCCAACATTATAATATCGTTACACAAGACGGAAATCTTAATATGTACTTATAAGAATTAAGTATACGCTAATAAATGTGATTTAAATAAAATAAGCGTTTTAATAGATAATTATATTTAAGTAGGTATATTATGTAGGTGCCTATATATTAATGAAAATCCTGAAAATTTCAACCCATGCATCTAGCTTGAGCTTGATTCTTTTTAATGTAAATTATACATATTTTAATTATGTAACAGTATGAAATATTCAACAATAATTCAAGATAATTAGTAAGTATAAAATGAAACACAATTATGTGGGCGGTAGTAGCCGCCATATTTATAATCTTTTAAATTTTCATATTTTTTACGTAAATGCCATTTTGCCTTTAGATTTGTCTTCTCTACGTATCTCGTCCTCAAAAACTACCACGAGAAAATACTCGCGCCGAAGTGTCAAATAGAGCTTAGACGATTGTGTGCATGTTAGCGTTTTTTTTTTTTTTTTTTTCTTTTATTTTGGCTCCACACATAGTGTATTTAGCCAGTGTCAAGTATTATATTTTCATCGTGTGATAAAATATTTCACGTAAAGTCATGTCCTAGTCATAGTCATAGTCCAGTCTAAGTCAGATAGTCATAGTCCAGTCTAAGTCGTGCTCCAGCAAAGTGGTGACAACTTTACTAGAAGCTTCTATGGAGTTTTGGAAGCAACACGAAAAGTCACGTTTCACCACATTATATCACTTGCCCTCACTCCTGCTCGTAATTCAGCACTTAATGCGTAAAACGCCACCAATTTTAAACATTAACACTGGAAAAAGCAAAAGTTTTGAAAAATAATACAATGCAACGACGTGAACTCTTCCGCGTTCCCGCCAAAACTCCCATGTTAGCGTTTGTCGACAAAAATCGAGAAAAGTTCCACAGATAGATAAACATTCACGTTATCTCTTCATTTGACAGCACGAGATGAGTTTCTTGGGCTGCCATGTTAGCACAGGTAGACATAACGTGATATCTCCATTTTTGACGACATAAAGTGTCGAGAAAATTTTGTCGCGGTGCGCATCCTAGCCCGGCTGGTGCGGTCTATTTACTCACGTTTTGTTAGACTCTACTCCTAGATTGCAAAAAACTTAATAATATTGAAAATAATTATCTAGTAAATAAAAGAAAAATCTATGGCTAGGTAGGATAAGGTACTCATAAGTTCTTTAAAAAGCTCTGTTAATATTTTACACTTTTTAAAATTATTTGAAGAGAAACATTTGTCGGTGATATGTTTCAGAATCGTAATCGATTATTAATCTTACCAATAAAATTATAAGTTTATTCACAAATGTGTCCAAAACAGTTCCCAGCACCTCCATATTCCCCCGCGGTCCTGAATTACAAATCAACACGTAAGTCAGTACCTAAGTAATATTTATTTTATCTTCGTGAGTGTAAATTAGTCAATTTATTTGAACCCATTTTATAGTTTTTTTTTATTTTATTTTTTTATTTTGGCTCCACACATAGTGTATTTAGCCAGTGTCTAGTATTATATTTTCATCGTGTTATAAAATATTTCACGCAAAGTCATGTCCTAGTCATAGTCCAGTCTAAGTCATGCTCCAGCAAAGTGGTGGCAACTTTACTAGAAGCTTCTATGGAGTTTTGGAAGTAACACGAAAAGTCACGTTTCACCACATTATATCACTTGCCCTCACTCATGCTCGTAATTCAGCACTTAATACGTAAAACGCCACCTATTTTAAACATTAACACTGGAAAAAGCAAGTTTTGAAAAATAATACAATGCAACGACGTGAACTCTTCCGCGGTCCCGCCAAAACTCCCATTTTATAGTTTATACCCAATAAGTGTGTACCTATTTGACTCTGGGAATAAGCCTCATTTTATTAGGTACCATAAAAACCTAACCTATGTACCTTTCGATCTACTCTGTCATAATACTTTTCGTTAGAACTTATAGGAAAAAAATCCTATGTCATTACCAAATAGGTCTAATGGTTTTTACTACTTACTTAGTTATCTCATATTGTTGATCAAAATTAAAGACTATTTGCATTGTTTTGTTAATTTTAACTTACACACAAATTACAAACACAATAATTTCAATCAAATTACCTGTGGTTGTAAAACCAAATCATTAAAACCTGCAGCGTAGGTTTACGTACCTAATTTATTTATTTATTTAAACATCGGATACAGGTAAATACATAATTAACTTGATTCAGTATTTCATTGGTAAATAAAATAGGTACAGAATCTATTAAATTTTATTTCAGTTGTAAATAATTTTTAGCTTTGTGTTTGTAGGGGTGCTTCTGTTGTTTTTATTTCGTCATGTTGCGGGACTAACTTGCGAATTTTCCTTTTATACAAGTCTCAAATTAATCGAGTTGTTCTTTAAACTGATCGATCCCGTATATCAGGTTACTTTTTAGGGTTCCGTACCCAAAGGGTTAAGCGAACCCTATTACTAAGGCTCCACTGTCCTTCTGTTTGTCTGTATGTCTTCTTCTTCTTCTTCTTATTTAATGGCTTCCTATCACATTTTTGCAATAATTCTGCCAATGTCAAGTGAGTAAAATTTGTACGTTTATGTCAAGTCAAAGTCATATTTTGTCAGTCAAACGCTAACAGTAAAATGGTGGAAATTTTACTGAAGGCTCTAAAAAAGGCCGTAGAAGCAAAAACGAAAATGCATGGTTTTATGATCTTTAAAACATTTGCCAACACTCGTGCACGTTCACGAACACTTAACGGATAATAATCCACCCTTATTACACATTAAAGTTCAAGATACACTAATTTTGAAAAATAAATTCAAAATTCACAACCGCCATTGTCGGATTTTCTTCAAAGACCTCTGTCTGTCTGCCCGTCTGTCACCAGGCTGTATCTTATGAACCGTCATCGTTAGACATTTGAAATTTCCACAGATGATGTATTTTTCTTTCCGCTATAACAGATTTGTCAGCAAAATATTTTAGAATCAATAAATAGGTACTAAAAAGAAAATAAAACAAATACTAAAATGATATTAGATTTAGAGAACTCGCATACAACAAACGTGAACGTGTTGTGTGTTGCTGTTACGAATAAATGTATTTACTTCCTTTTTTCTTTCAATTTTCTCGTTTTTATAGATAATGATACGGAACCCTACGTGCGCGAGTCCGACTCGCATTGGCCAGTTTTTTAAATTTGATCCTATGGCAGCCTTGTAGACAACATCATAGGTTGAGCATCAAGACACGCCAGTATGATACAACCTTCACCATAACAAATAAATGATTATAAATAGGTCGTAATATTTAACAACATTACAAACGCCTCCTTCATTTGCATACTGGAACGCTTACTTTAAACGAATCACTGCTAATTAATGTGGGTCTTAATGGTACAATTATAATTTAGGCTAGGAGCTAACTCTGTTTTATATTACGGGTACCTACTTCCCTCACTAGATCGTCGATCCCCACTAGATGGAACGACGACCTGGTCAGAAGCGTGGGGAGTCGATGGATGTAAGAGCGCCACTTTGAGCGACTACCTACTTGCCTCAGTAGTCGCTCAAAGTGGCGCTCTTTAGGGGAGGCCCATGTTCAGCATGACGTCTTCAGGCTATGATGATCATAGTGACCTACCTAATGCTTTATTTCTAGACTAGATACTCTTATAGTCTACGGCATTCTGGGTATCAATGTGAAAGTATACAGGGTTACAGGAAAAATTGTGCTAGATCCGTTAAGGGCGTGGAGTACCCATCATTTCTGACTTATTTCACTATGAAACAACCTAGCCTCAACTTAATATTTTATTTAGATATTCCTTAGAGAAAAATAATACAGTTTCTAATATTTTTTGTATTTCTTAACTTTCACTTGTCTACTACGGTCTATTCAATTAACTTATGTACTATTTTAATGATTGCCGTCCTAAAACATCTTAATACACATGTAAAAATGCAATAATCATAATAATAAGACACACAAAATAAACAAAATTAAATTTTGTAGCCTAAAAATCGGCAATTTTCACAAAAAATATTAAAAGTCGAATATCTCGAAAAGGGTTAAGTTTAGGCTAGGGTGTTACATAGTGAAATAAGTCAGAAATGATGGGTACTCCACGCCCTAAACGGATCTAGCACGATTTTCCCTGTAACCCTGTATATTCTAACCCAAACACGTTTTTATGCATAACAAAAGTTTTTTTTTTTTCTATTCTCTTTTTATGATGCAAACTAAACTATATCAATGAATGGCCAAAAGGGGGGTGTAGAGTGAATGAGAGGAGACCATATCGTTTTTGTTGAGTAGGTATTCTTGAATGGGTTTACTTCAGTCATTTAAAATTTTTAATAATGTGTCAATACTCGAGCAAATTAGACAATCTAAGTACAGGACCCTTAAATAAGTTTATACCCACACTCACGTTGGTTGGCTCTATCGCCGCACACTTAACAATGGGCTTTGGCAACTTAACTTAATGAGCTAGTCGTCCACCTGTTGTTAAGCGTCATGGCTGCCAATAACAGTTGGTAACGTGGCATTCAGCACTCTAATTTTAAAGTCTTACATGAAACTGCATTGCGTACATAATCATGAGACAGTTACTTTTACCAATAAGGTCATAGTTCATTACACCCATCCGGCACCCGACCAGCAACACCTCGTCGATCGGCGTCAAAAGGTAGACGGGTGGACGATGTATTGTTACTTATGACGGCGACGCGCTGCCACTTGGGACCGTGCGTTGGCAATGCACAGTCAACGGCACGACAAACATGCGAGCAGCGAGTTGTCACCGAGTGGTCCACTCGCCGTCCGCGTCGAGTGAAGCGATCCGGTGATGATACGGAGTTGATGTAATAAGCGCATACCCATACAAGTTCATATAAAGAATACTAACCACTCGAGGCAAGGCGGGTTGAGTGCCGGGAGCTGTAATGAGGTGTGACCTTAATAGACATCACACAATCGCTCAAACGCTTTCCCTAAGTAAAAAATTTGCTGTCGTAACCTTTTTATCCGTCCCTCCCGCACTACAAACGAGGGCCAAACAAAAGATTAGCGGTAACCAGATGTAAACATTGGTTTAAACACGAGAGTCGCGCATTAGCGCCGCCGGTTATTAAATAAAGGATATTAACGGTTAACGGTTAACGGGAGGTCGTCGGTTAACTTCCGCGGTCAACAGTTTGTCAAATGCAAATGGAATTAATCTGACAATTGCTTGAATTCACAGAGCAGGAAAAATAATTGGTAAAGTGCGAGTCGGAGTCGCGCATGAAGGGTTCCGTACCCATTATCTATAAAAACGAGCAAAAAATCACGTTTATTGTATGGGAGCCCCCTTAATATTTATTTTACTCTGTCTTTTAGTATTTGTTGTTATAGCGGCTAAAGAAATACATCATCTGTGAAAATTTCAACTTTCTAACTATCTCGGTTCATGAGATACAGCCTTATGATAGACGGACAGAGAGACAGACAGTCGGACAGCAGAGCATTAGTAATAGGGTTCGCTTTACCCTTTGGGTACGGAACCGGAACTTTTAAATACCGGTATAGAAAGAGATAGCTCAACCGGCCAGTGACGTCAGAGCAAGGTCGTTTAAAGTACCTCATTACTAAGCTGTGGTAGCTTTTCATTCAATATCTCTGGCATGTGACGTCACAAGTTGATTTTTCATAGTAACTGAGGAGGCGCTCTGTTTTGCGAGAAAGGGACAGGAGATACAGAAACTTTAAAAGCTTATTACTCCGTGATTTATTTACCGATATTACTTATTTTTTAATTATTGCATTCATTTTTAATCTTCTTTATGTAAGTAATAATATATTTACTTGTACATTTTTAACAGTCATCACGCCTATTCTCTATTTTCCGGAATATAAGTTCACATATAGCCACCATAATAAAATAAATAAATAAATAACGCCCAACGATCACATACATAGATCCTGGACCCTAACTAGGATTCCCTGTATCTAGGGACCCCAGGAACTACGAGGACCATGGTCCCACAACACCCAGACACAGAACAAGTATTTGCGCTTTTTTTTTCGGGCACAAATACTTGTCTTGTGGCGGGAATCGAACCCGCCACCTCCGGGTTATGAGCTCAACCACCACACCACGGAGGCTGTCATAATATAACGTTTGTATCCAAGAAAAAACTAGTTATTATTGCCTTAATAAATTGTCACAATTAGTTTTGACATAAAACTAGTAAGCAAAGTTGGTTGCGCAAGTTACGACCCTTCAGATAGCAGTGACTGATGTTTGCTGGCTTGGCTTAATAATGGTCGGTGTTATGCGATAGTGAAATATTTAGATGATAGAATTAACTGAATAATTTAAAGAATTTGTGCTTGCTTTTACAAACGATGATTCGGGTCGTTTTCAAGCGAGTAGACTCGTTTCATATAATTGAGCATCCTATATCATTAACCACAGTTCTTTAACATCCAGGGAAATGTGGTTAAACGAGCCTATCGAGTATAATAAACCAATAAGGGAGAAACAACGTGTATGGGGTAGATAAAAAAACATTGCAAGGAGACCAACATGATCAAGTAGGTAGAAGAGTTTGACAGATTCAAATTGAAATCTCTACTCTTCTATCATTTTTTTTTTCGTCGTCTTCATTAGCTTGTTGACGTCCACTGTTGAACGTAAGCCTACCCTGTAGAGCAACACGTTAACTGGTTATTTGCCAGTTACTTCTTTGACTCCGCGCGGTGTGACCAGTCGGTCCACCTAGTGGAAGGGCTGCGCTGCGTCTTCCACCACTCGAGAACATTTCTTCCCCATCAGTTGTTATGACTTACTCCCTCCAATTTCAACTTGCTAATTTTGAAAGCAATGTTTGCTAAGCTATGGTAGTTTGACTTTAGGTAATAGTTCTTGTGCGGATCTCGGGCGGATGTAGATTTTTGTCATATTCCTGCTTCAACCAGTGTAGTGTCGGTGTTATGCAAAACTTTTTGCCCGATCTAGATTAAAGGCGGTTTGTTTCTAAAACACTTGTTTTGCTTTCGTATAACGCCGTCCTATAATGAATGGTGACAGGTAGAAGCTAATCAACGATAATTTTAACATAATTACTGCCACAACTATTTTACGCTTTACATAATTATTCGAAATTGAATTATTCAGAAAAAAATTTAACGTATCTATATAGAGTGCGATCCAAACTCAATAGCGGCTGTGAAGTGCGCTGCAAGCCCCCACACGCTGCGCACACCGCTTAGCTCTGCTCGCACGCACACGTCTAGTTTTTGCTACTGCGCAGGATTTCGCACCGACTTCACAGCCGCCATTGAGTTTGGAGAGCACTCTACCTATTATAAACATAATATACATACCTACCTACTTACATAACATAACTTATTATAAATGTCAAAATTAATTTCGCTACTTTTGCAGTCAGGTCAATTCAGTTTTTAAACTTTTGTGCTCAAAAAGAAATATTTTAATTTGATATAAAATGATGTCTTTGAACTTTAGAATACTTTTTGTTTTCTAAAACGGCCAAGTGCCCGCACTAAGGACGTAATTTTTATTTAAAATTTTTTGTTCGCATATTATTATTATATTTGATATCAATTTTAATTTCAATAAAAAAAAATAAAAAAAACAAAACCAAAAAAAAAACAAAAAATACTCACCCTGTCGAAGGAAAGATAGAAGAGAAAGGTAAAAAGATAGCGAAGGCGATGACTCGAAGACAGTTAATAATAATAAGAATAATAAGAATAATTTTTATTGCCAGAAAAAAAAATAATAGTGTTAATCATCATTACAAATAATACAAAATCAGACTTTATTAATTATAGTACAGGTAAAAAGAAAGTATCCCACGGGCCCCAAACTAGGCAACAGCCTGTATCTTGGGTGCCCTAGTTAATGCATTCCCTGAACTATTGATGCGTACATATATAATAACTAGCTACTGCCCGCGGCGTCGCCACGCGTGGACTACATTACTTTTCAGGTTTCGGTTTGGGTAATGGCTTTATTTTTAAAAACTGATTTTCTATCAGCCACACTGTGTTTTCTGCTCAAAGTAGTTGTTACTGTGTTCATGGTTATACCGTGTCATAAAATAAGGAGTGAGGGAGAGGGGTAGCCAATAACATGTTAAGGCGTTGTTTGTTCGCTAATAGAGTGAGATGGACTAATTCGTTTTGCCATTGCGAGGGGAAAGGTACTGTAACGATCCAGGGTGTCTCGTGACGTCACAAATATTAGAAATATTTTTCAGTTTAAAAAGAAAAACAATATTATTCAATCAAATCATTTAACAAGTAAATAATAATCCAAAAATAAAGCAAATATTCGTTTTATACTGCACTAACTGGTATAGGACATGGAGATAGGTGTAAAAGTAGTTATCTAAACGTAAAATGAGGTAATAGTAGAAAGAATAAAAACTCCTTAATAAAAAGGTTCATACTTAAAATCGCGAGCTAGCAGTCTAAAATGTGTCACAGGTTTTCAAAGGATGGCAGATTGGGAGATGTCAGGGAGAGTTTACTTGAAAAATGAAAAAAAGAAAGATGGCAAAAAATATAGTTTTATCCTGATTTGATTTTTCAGAAAAATGTGTGAACGGTGCTACGAATGGAATAGAGAGGAAAAACGGGGGATTTTCTTTTCATATTAGAAATAACCAAAATTTATAACGAGACGGAAGATTGACAAAGATAGGTATTACCTACAGAAGTGGAGAGGTCTAGGAATTATGGAAACCTAACGGAGGAAAATATGAATCAAGAAGTTGGTATGAACCGATATAAACTGAGGGAAGTTATTACATTATTTCGTAGTTAGTATTTTAAAAGTAAATAGTTTTACCCAAGATTTAGAGATGTTAATTTTGAAAGTTTACACGATCGGAAAATGTTCCCTGGAGAGTATAGGACTCTCCTTGTAGGTTGATGTTGAGTGCAGATGCTTAGTGTAGAATAAGAACGTCGTGGGAAACACGCCGAGCGGGCGGATTGATGATGGTAGAAGGTTTTAATGTATAGAACGGAATGCGTAGAGCTTTCCTTGTAGGTTGATGTTGAGGACAATATCGTTGTGGACATCACGCTGAGCTGATGATCTGATGATGGCAGATGGTTTTAATGTACAGAAGGGAAATCCAATGCTATTCTTTGCATATTTCCTAGTCGGCAGGAGCTTAGATGATGATGAGTGTAGATGCTTATTGTAGCACAAGATCATCGTGGACATCACTCTAGGCGGAAGGTCTGATGATGGTAGGGGATTTTAATGTAGAAGGGAAGCTAGTGTTATTCACTGCACATTTCCTTAGCCGGTGGAAGTTAAGCGATATTCACGAAGGAGATGAAAGTTTTATTCCACGCGATGATTAAAAATATCGTGAATGTATTTGAATACTGACCTTTCATTTTAGATTTTATGTGATAATTTTTGATTTAATCCTAACTGGAAAATTATTGGGAATAATGTTGTAGTTCGTTTTAGTATTAGTCAATAATTATTTTCTTAGCAGGTTGTTGTTGTGATCACGGAGATGATCGAAGATCTTATTCCCACATGAAAATTGAAGCATACTTTGATGTATATTTATCATACTAATTTTATCATACAATAGCATACAATGTTGTCATGGATTCAACAAAAGCAGGTAGAGTTTTCTTTCGTCGGATCATGAAGGAAATACAGAGGTGGAGAGGAAATCTTTTCCCTATTTATTTATTGTAAGTATCACGAGCGTATTTGAATATCATTCTAGTAAATTCAAAATAGGTAATGTTTTCATGCGCCTATAACGTAAAAACGGGGAAATTAGATTAAGGTCTTCCGTAATAGGTAAAAGGTATTTATCTCGAACAAGTCAGTGGCGACTATGAGCTGGAAGATGCGGCTTGGGCCAGTTCCTCACTAGGTGGACGTCTTCAAGATAATGATGATGATGGTGGTGATGATGTTGATGATGATGAGGTTTGACCTGGTCAGAGCGTGGGAAGCCAATGAAAGCGGAAGACTAACGGTTGCACAGAGTGGCATAGTTTCAGGATGATGGTGGTGATGATGATGATGATGAGGTTTGACCTGGTCAGAGCCATGGGTAGTCGAAGGAAGCGGAAGACTAACGGCTGCACAGTGTGACATGGGTTTATGATGATGCTGGTGATGATGATGATGGTGTTGATGATAATGACATCTTCGGGATGATGATATTGAGGGTCTAAGATAGGCAAAGATCTTATAAGATAAGATGCAATATATTTATTTATCTCAAATCTATGGGCATAGTTCAGTTTGGTGAAGTTTAGATTTGACATTGTTTTAATGAATTTTCAATAAAAACATTAACTTTTATTTTACAACTTTATAATATTTTTCAATAGTTAATTATTGTCCTTCGTATTTATATGGGTCAAGCATAAGCAGTACCTTGTTAGTGACTCCTTACCACACGGATAGGATAGCTAATTGTATAAATTAGAATGAGAATAACGTCTTGTTGATAATTGATATCAATAATATATTTACAACTTACAATACATACACTTTGTTCTACGGATCAAACATAACTTTAGCATATTTCATTATACTGAAATACGTCTTAGATATATGGATGATTTCTATGAAAGTTCAGGAGAAGCAAAGTCAGCCTGAATTCATAAACGGTTCAATGTCTATAGTATACAAAATATATGCATAATATTATTATAATATCAATAAATACGGGTATGGAAATGATTAGGAATAAATGAAATGAAACGAAATGATCTTTATTTCCAACACACAATATCGCGAAAGGAACAATATAACACGGAACACAAAATAAGAAACTCATATAAATATACTAATTATACTCTGAAGCGATATTGCACAATGTCAGAAACAGATCCCGGCTCAGCTCAGCATACAACTTATTATCATTGTGTAATTACTCCGAAATAAATGTCCTGAATTTTTATTCAACATTATTAATCTCCATTTCATGTCGGCCGAATCTTCGAGAGAGGAGCAGAGGTTCCACACGGCGAGGCTGCGCATAATGCATAATCTACGGGCTCTTCTTTGTAGGACGATTCATCAAGACAAGTCTGATTGTCATTCTTCGAAACTTATTTAAAAGGTCATGTGTTTTCTTATAGATAATAGTATTTAATCTCGACGGTAGATGTATTAACTCTAAATTTACGGTTTCCCAAAAATATTATATCGCTTCGATACTCGACTTTATAATTATTGTAAAATCAAATATTGTAAAACCAAACATGATATAAAAA
Organism: Ennomos erosarius; assembly: GCA_963580505.1. Classification (NCBI taxonomy): domain Eukaryota; kingdom Metazoa; phylum Arthropoda; class Insecta; order Lepidoptera; family Geometridae; genus Ennomos; species Ennomos erosarius. The sequence continues at coordinate 2,749,753 of OY757001.1, read as the reverse complement.
AAATAAACCCTGAGGAGTTTCTTTGGGCTTCTTCTCAATCAGGAGTAATCGAAGTTTCCGGATATATTTTTAAAACTCAAAGTTAGTTATGAACGACAACATAATTTTAATATTTAATTATTTCCTCTGGGTACTTTAATTCTATAAAATTATTTTATAATTTAAATTATAATTTAAACTATTCCGATAAAGTAAATTCTAAATTCATAATCGTTTGAAATAACTTTTCAATAAATAATTTGAGTTTTACTTATGTTTTTATTTATTAATCTATAATATGGAATACAACGTAGGAAAGTTAGGGTAACGAATTCTAGACTATCATCGTAGATGGCCACTTTAAATAAACCAGATTTAGATTTTGCATTAATTTATAGTTAGGAATTGGGGCTCAGTAGACGGCGTCATGATAAGCAGAAGAGGTTTATCATGACTTCGCTAATATGGTTAAAATAGGCGTAAGGAAATGGTAGAACGAGTTGTAAGCATTTCCGGTAGAAATGATAACATTTTTGTAACTAGTGGGAATTTTTGGGTCGAATAGTGAAAGTGTAACAAACGGGAATTTCATATTTTTAGGTAGTATTCGTTAAGAGATTCTGATATATACACTTGAAGCATGGTTATGAAGGTCAATTATAGAAAGTACTTCAGGTTTTCCAAATTAGGTTAATGTGAGTTGTTTTGGAGCAATCTACGTTTTTGATCTTTCCAGCAGATATAGGATTAGCGCTCATCAAAGGTTTAGATTGCAGTGAATAGTAGGATAATGGGTATTCCAATTTACTACATTAATTGCGTATTGATGTTAGTTAGGAATTGTCTCATTACTTTAAAAGGATTTGGATTACTACATTATCACAACGTACGGGTTCTACCACTATTAGGAGACGATCACTTGGCCATATAAAATCTAAAACATACAACAAACTTAGGTTAAACTTAGATTATTTCTAGGTTCTTTTATCAACAAACTTAGGTTAATTTTAGGTTCTTTCTATCAGTATTGATTCTTGCTATCGGTTATTTAATTGCAATTGATAGGTTATTTAAATTTAACCATTAAAGTTAGTTATTAAAGATGCAATTAGACGAAAATAGGGGGAATAGGGGGGGGGGGGGTTCTTACAATTTGGTGCCGTGACCAGGATTATTAATTGGGCTTATGCGACTACCTTTTTCTTAATTACGTGGCCAGAGTCGTTTAATTGGGATTTTGCGCCTTACACTTTTCTTGATTAAGTATAAGTTTGTTGTTGTTTTGGATTTGACTTAGAGGCGATAATTTATTATCGCACAATTTGCTGTCCGTAGAAATAGGAAAGGTTTTGAGACAATTTATGTAGGGGCGATATATGTAGGGGCGGTTTTAGATTTCACTAATGTTAATGAGATAAATATTTCAATTTAGCTTTAATAATCAATTTGTAATTTGTATCTATTAGCTATAAGAACGTTTCAGTCTTTTATGCGTCTTCAAAAAAAATTAAATTAAGCAGGTGAAGTGTAAGTTTGACAAAATAGACGGAAGCAGCATAATGTAATTAGGATTTACAACGGGAATCATTAACTGGTTGTAATTTATTGAGGCGATGAAGTATTGTGATGTCATTGTTAGATTATTTCAATAGGTTATAATGTAGAAGACTATGAGTAGAGGACAAACGGGATTCAAATCGTCATAGTAAACATTTGTTTATTTTAATTATAAATATTGTTACAGTTATTTAGGAAAGTGCATTAATGGCATGAGTTCATGACTAGAATGGTTCGTAATCTAATTTAGGAAAAACGTAGAATTCAATTTTCATAATTATACGGATTATGTTATTGTAAATAATTTACACTTTTGCGTTTGACACTAGGAAAGGTAATATTAGAATTTGGTAAAGATTATAAAACTTTAAGGGGCGTTTAAATTAAACTTCAAGACTTAAAAATAGGAAATAAAATCAGTATACTAAAATTTAATAATTTAAGCCACGTTAAATAAAACGGTGAAAAAGTTTCTTTTTGATGGTGATTGTTAGATGCTTAATAATTTAAACTACATTGCGTTATTTTAAATCAATCTTTACAGTTTTGAAATGAAAGTAATAAAAATAATTTTGTTAGATCGTTCAATGATTTTGTTAAAAATATGACAAAATATTGATACATTCATTTCTCTAAAAATATTAACTAAGTAAATTTTTTTAATTTAGTTTTGTGAAATGGAGGTTTCTAAAAATGCTATTATAGATATTATCTAAATTAAAATGATAAAGGGAAATAAACATAATTTTGGTCGTAATGTTTAGAAAATAATTTGGGGTTAAAAGACAAGCAAACATTTTATTAGTCTGCAATCAAGGAGGTCCTTGTTAATTCAATAAAAAGCGTGTTAGTGTGTTAAAAGGGTTTTGTTTGTATTTATGAAATGATTATAAACTAGAGTATGTTATTTGAATGGAAGAGGGGTCGGGGTTCATGAGAGATCTAATAAAAAAAAATTAAGCAATAGTTATAATAGTGTGATAGATAGAGGGAGGAGGTTTTATGGAATAACAAAGGCTTAGGTTGCAGACAGGTTTGTTGACGGTGGCTTTGAATTTTACACGACTCTACAAATGGGTTGATTATAATTTAAGGCAGGTGTTAGGTTAAAAACAAAGCCTAAGTTTATAGAAAACTGTTATAACAACCCCATACTCCACAAGAAGGAAAGATCAGATCTACTACACTATACATCCGAAATGATAGCGAATTACTGAGTGGGAAATATATGTGAAATATTGCTGAAGTCATAGGCAATGAAGATACTTTGAACTATTAAAGTTAATCTGGTTGTCGAAGGGTTTTGTGGGAGGCAGCTCGGAATGAAAAAATGATTCTTAGGGGTACCTTCTACTTTGAGTTATTAGGACTGACCAGCCTGACAACCTGGTTTCTTTTGGTGGCCAGGTTATCCTTGGGATAAGTTACTTTTGGTTATGATTGATGTGATGAGATTTTGGATATTGACTCATAATGTAATTCACTGTTGTTACGGTTTAAGAGGGCGTTTAAAACAGAATAATTTTGGTTTGTAAATATAAATTTCTAAAAGACAAAGTAGTTGTCAATTCAATATAACCTTAAGTATGGTTAACTACGTTATTATTTCAAGAATATTTTTAAGGTGAAACAACATAAATAATTATAAAAAAATTAAGTAACAAATCATACTTTTCGAATTAATACGCAGTACGCTGCATATTATTTGAACATTTACCATCGGTTTAAATATTTTAGATGCTCTCTTAAATTAAACATAACGGTTAGTTACACTACAGAACTATAATTACATTTTAAGTTCAGAGCCAAACGTCTACAAATTATAGTTGCTTAATGGGGTTTAATTATAAACATAAATAATTTTATTGAAGTTTTGCTAATATTTGTGAAAATTTTTTATCTAATGAATAAAATTTTACTTCGGCTTTAAATTTAAAACGCCTGCGCAAATATTTTAGGGGCGATTGTAACGATCCAGGGTGTCTCGTGACGTCACAAATATTAGAAATATTTTTCAGTTTAAAAAGAAAAACAATATTATTCAATCAAATCATTTAACAAGTAAATAATAATCCAAAAATAAAGCAAATATTCGTTTTATACTGCACTAACTGGTATAGGACATGGAGATAGGTGTAAAAGTAGTTATCTAAACGTAAAATGAGGTAATAGTAGAAAGAATAAAAACTCCTTAATAAAAAGGTTCATACTTAAAATCGCGAGCTAGCAGTCTAAAATGTGTCACAGGTTTTCAAAGGATGGCAGATTGGGAGATGTCAGGGAGAGTTTACTTGAAAAATGAAAAAAAGAAAGATGGCAAAAAATATAGTTTTATCCTGATTTGATTTTTCAGAAAAATGTGTGAACGGTGCTACGAATGGAATAGAGAGGAAAAACGGGGGATTTTCTTTTCATATTAGAAATAACCAAAATTTATAACGAGACGGAAGATTGACAAAGATAGGTATTACCTACAGAAGTGGAGAGGTCTAGGAATTATGGAAACCTAACGGAGGAAAATATGAATCAAGAAGTTGGTATGAACCGATATAAACTGAGGGAAGTTATTACATTATTTCGTAGTTAGTATTTTAAAAGTAAATAGTTTTACCCAAGATTTAGAGATGTTAATTTTGAAAGTTTACACGATCGGAAAATGTTCCCTGGAGAGTATAGGACTCTCCTTGTAGGTTGATGTTGAGTGCAGATGCTTAGTGTAGAATAAGAACGTCGTGGGAAACACGCCGAGCGGGCGGATTGATGATGGTAGAAGGTTTTAATGTATAGAACGGAATGCGTAGAGCTTTCCTTGTAGGTTGATGTTGAGGACAATATCGTTGTGGACATCACGCTGAGCTGATGATCTGATGATGGCAGATGGTTTTAATGTACAGAAGGGAAATCCAATGCTATTCTTTGCATATTTCCTAGTCGGCAGGAGCTTAGATGATGATGAGTGTAGATGCTTATTGTAGCACAAGATCATCGTGGACATCACTCTAGGCGGAAGGTCTGATGATGGTAGGGGATTTTAATGTAGAAGGGAAGCTAGTGTTATTCACTGCACATTTCCTTAGCCGGTGGAAGTTAAGCGATATTCACGAAGGAGATGAAAGTTTTATTCCACGCGATGATTAAAAATATCGTGAATGTATTTGAATACTGACCTTTCATTTTAGATTTTATGTGATAATTTTTGATTTAATCCTAACTGGAAAATTATTGGGAATAATGTTGTAGTTCGTTTTAGTATTAGTCAATAATTATTTTCTTAGCAGGTTGTTGTTGTGATCACGGAGATGATCGAAGATCTTATTCCCACATGAAAATTGAAGCATACTTTGATGTATATTTATCATACTAATTTTATCATACAATAGCATACAATGTTGTCATGGATTCAACAAAAGCAGGTAGAGTTTTCTTTCGTCGGATCATGAAGGAAATACAGAGGTGGAGAGGAAATCTTTTCCCTATTTATTTATTGTAAGTATCACGAGCGTATTTGAATATCATTCTAGTAAATTCAAAATAGGTAATGTTTTCATGCGCCTATAACGTAAAAACGGGGAAATTAGATTAAGGTCTTCCGTAATAGGTAAAAGGTATTTATCTCGAACAAGTCAGTGGCGACTATGAGCTGGAAGATGCGGCTTGGGCCAGTTCCTCACTAGGTGGACGTCTTCAAGATAATGATGATGATGGTGGTGATGATGTTGATGATGATGAGGTTTGACCTGGTCAGAGCGTGGGAAGCCAATGAAAGCGGAAGACTAACGGTTGCACAGAGTGGCATAGTTTCAGGATGATGGTGGTGATGATGATGATGATGAGGTTTGACCTGGTCAGAGCCATGGGTAGTCGAAGGAAGCGGAAGACTAACGGCTGCACAGTGTGACATGGGTTTATGATGATGCTGGTGATGATGATGATGGTGTTGATGATAATGACATCTTCGGGATGATGATATTGAGGGTCTAAGATAGGCAAAGATCTTATAAGATAAGATGCAATATATTTATTTATCTCAAATCTATGGGCATAGTTCAGTTTGGTGAAGTTTAGATTTGACATTGTTTTAATGAATTTTCAATAAAAACATTAACTTTTATTTTACAACTTTATAATATTTTTCAATAGTTAATTATTGTCCTTCGTATTTATATGGGTCAAGCATAAGCAGTACCTTGTTAGTGACTCCTTACCACACGGATAGGATAGCTAATTGTATAAATTAGAATGAGAATAACGTCTTGTTGATAATTGATATCAATAATATATTTACAACTTACAATACATACACTTTGTTCTACGGATCAAACATAACTTTAGCATATTTCATTATACTGAAATACGTCTTAGATATATGGATGATTTCTATGAAAGTTCAGGAGAAGCAAAGTCAGCCTGAATTCATAAACGGTTCAATGTCTATAGTATACAAAATATATGCATAATATTATTATAATATCAATAAATACGGGTATGGAAATGATTAGGAATAAATGAAATGAAACGAAATGATCTTTATTTCCAACACACAATATCGCGAAAGGAACAATATAACACGGAACACAAAATAAGAAACTCATATAAATATACTAATTATACTCTGAAGCGATATTGCACAATGTCAGAAACAGATCCCGGCTCAGCTCAGCATACAACTTATTATCATTGTGTAATTACTCCGAAATAAATGTCCTGAATTTTTATTCAACATTATTAATCTCCATTTCATGTCGGCCGAATCTTCGAGAGAGGAGCAGAGGTTCCACACGGCGAGGCTGCGCATAATGCATAATCTACGGGCTCTTCTTTGTAGGACGATTCATCAAGACAAGTCTGATTGTCATTCTTCGAAACTTATTTAAAAGGTCATGTGTTTTCTTATAGATAATAGTATTTAATCTCGACGGTAGATGTATTAACTCTAAATTTACGGTTTCCCAAAAATATTATATCGCTTCGATACTCGACTTTATAATTATTGTAAAATCAAATATTGTAAAACCAAACATGATATAAAAAAAATAAACCCTGAGGAGTTTCTTTGGGCTTCTTCTCAATCAGGAGTAATCGAAGTTTCCGGATATATTTTTAAAACTCAAAGTTAGTTATGAACGACAACATAATTTTAATATTTAATTATTTCCTCTGGGTACTTTAATTCTATAAAATTATTTTATAATTTAAATTATAATTTAAACTATTCCGATAAAGTAAATTCTAAATTCATAATCGTTTGAAATAACTTTTCAATAAATAATTTGAGTTTTACTTATGTTTTTATTTATTAATCTATAATATGGAATACAACGTAGGAAAGTTAGGGTAACGAATTCTAGACTATCATCGTAGATGGCCACTTTAAATAAACCAGATTTAGATTTTGCATTAATTTATAGTTAGGAATTGGGGCTCAGTAGACGGCGTCATGATAAGCAGAAGAGGTTTATCATGACTTCGCTAATATGGTTAAAATAGGCGTAAGGAAATGGTAGAACGAGTTGTAAGCATTTCCGGTAGAAATGATAACATTTTTGTAACTAGTGGGAATTTTTGGGTCGAATAGTGAAAGTGTAACAAACGGGAATTTCATATTTTTAGGTAGTATTCGTTAAGAGATTCTGATATATACACTTGAAGCATGGTTATGAAGGTCAATTATAGAAAGTACTTCAGGTTTTCCAAATTAGGTTAATGTGAGTTGTTTTGGAGCAATCTACGTTTTCGATCTTTCCAGCAGATATAGGATTAGCGCTCATCAAAGGTTTAGATTGCAGTGAATAGTAGGATAATGGGTATTCCAATTTACTACATTAATTGCGTATTGATGTTAGTTAGGAATTGTCTCATTACTTTAAAAGGATTTGGATTACTACATTATCACAACGTACGGGTTCTACCACTATTAGGAGACGATCACTTGGCCATATAAAATCTAAAACATACAACAAACTTAGGTTAAACTTAGATTATTTCTAGGTTCTTTTATCAACAAACTTAGGTTAATTTTAGGTTCTTTCTATCAGTATTGATTCTTGCTATCGGTTATTTAATTGCAATTGATAGGTTATTTAAATTTAACCATTAAAGTTAGTTATTAAAGATGCAATTAGACGAAAATAGGGGGAATAGGGGGGGGGGGGGGGTTCTTACAGTACCTACTATGAACCGCGTATGTTGATGGGTTTATTGCGAATATATGAGTTGAATATACGACTATACTTACGTCAACTAAATAAAAAATGCAACATAGCGTACTACGACGCTACGGCGTAGACGCTCTACGCGGGTTACGATGCTACGAATGCCAGTTTTTTTTTAATAACTGAATAGGCCCGCATTTGACTGCAATCTCACCTGATGGAAAATGACGATCTGGTCTACGATGGTACATACTTGCTCCATCTACTTACAATGGGAATGATAACTATAATTATTTTTTTTGGATAAAAAAATTATATTCCTCAAAAGATAAACATTTGTGAAAACAAAAATTATATATCTCAAAAAATGACTAAGTTACAAGCATTTTAAAAACCGGAATAGAAAGAGATAGCTCAAACGGCCAGTGACGTCAGAGGAAGGTCGTTATAGTACCTCATTACTAAGCTTTTTTTTTTTGAGTGATTATAATAATTTATTTCCGGAATTAAATACTAAAACTTAAATAACATAATAAATATACTAAACTAAACTTAAATAACTTTAAAACTAATTCAATAAATATGTACACCTAACTAAAAACTAAAAACCCAATAAAAAAGTCTCATCATCATCATCATCATCAACAGCCTGAAGACGTCCAATGTTGAACATAGGCCTCCCCCAGGGAACGCCACTTAGAGCGGCTGCTCGCCTCCTGCATCCATCGGCTCCCCGCGGCTTTCACCAGGTCGTCGGTCCACCTTGTGGGGGGCCGGCCTACGCTGCGTCTTCCAGTTCGCGGTCGCCACTCGAGAACCTTTCTTCCCCATCGGTTGTCAGTTCTACGAGCGATGTGACCTGCCCATTGCCATAAAAAAGTCTATATTGCTAAAAATTGCTATAAATAAAACACGGAATTTAGATTGCTTTCTGCGGGGAGCGTACCCAAAAAGCTGGTGACATTCCTTCGTTGAATTGCGAGGCTGATACGTTGGCCGAGGTATGCGCCAGCCCTTTGGTCACGCGTCACCTCGACCAGCCGTCTGGACAGCTCCCTGACAAGGAGCCGCGCCTGCGGGCCCCAGGGACCCATTGTTTCAACCCCAAAGGGAGCAAATATGTAACCATCGCCTAAGCATTCATATTTCCTCCGTTTGAGGTCTTCTGCAGCTTCAGCCGCTGCACATGCCGCCCGAGCTGAGTTGTTGACGTGTGAAGGCGCTAGCGTGTCGACACAGGTAGCATCCCACACCAGCGGCCTTCCACGGCTCCACGGAATTAACGTCATACCATCAGGCCTCTTACCATCGTCACGTCATTACTAAGATGTGGTAGCTTTTCATTCAATATCTCTGGCATGTGACGTCACGAGTAGATTTTTCACAGTAACTGTGGGGGCGCTCTGTTTTGCGAGAAAGGGACAGGAGATGCCTCCTGTAACTTTAAAAGCTTATTACTCCGTGATTTATTTACCGATTTTGCTTATTTTTTTCAATTATTGCATTCATTTTTAATCTTCTTTATGAAAGTAATATTTATTTGTTCATTTTTAATAGTAGTTTCCATGCTTATTATATTTTTCAATTCTTTTATCGAACCCCATACATACATTGAATACAATATTCTAATTCAATTTTTTTAATAATTTCTTTTAATTTTGATTTTAATAGAGCTTTAAAAATTGACGCTTCACATCTAGGCGAAACGATTTTTTTGCTCTGCGGAACCAGTACTAAGTTGCCATCTCAAATTTCATGTATATTTCCTAATAGTATTGTCATTATAAATATGTCTGGGTAACGAGTTATTTTTTCAGTCAGAAATCTATAATGGTGATAGAATAAAACAATGTATAGGAAAGAACACATTTATTTAATCTCTCATTATGATACTTTATATATTTCTTATCTAAATACTACGCGTTTCTACTGCACACAAGTATATACAATTTATAAATTAAGTATTTATTATATTTATTTTATAAAACTATTATTTATCTATTTACATCACAGAACACAGGGCATAGAAAAAAATTAGGAAACATTAAAACTAAACAAGCGTTTTCCTTAAAATAATTATTATATTTTTTATTTATTAATTTATTTTACATTATTTTATGACTTTTGCGTAATTTAATATTAAATAAACTAAAACGTGATGTAAATGCACGTTCAAACTAGATTATATTCTCACGTGAGAATTATTTTCAGAAATTTTGGATCAAGTGAGAAATTTTTATTCCCCACAGATCTATTTTTCAGATCCATAACACTTTAATGTATTACATGACGGCCTCCGTAGTGTGGTGGTTGAGCAGGTCGGTTCGTAACCCGGCGGCGGGTTCGATTCTCGCGACATGACAAGTATTTGTGCACGAAAAAAAAGCGCAAATACTTGTTCTATGTCTGGGTGTAGTGGGTCCTCGTAGTTTCTGGGTTCCTAGATATAGACAATCCTAGTTAGGGTCCCGGATCTATGTATATGATCATTGGGCCTTTTATATTTATATATAATATCTCAAGTTCATATATCTCGTACAGTTATATCATTAACTATAAATTATTATAGATACTCAATATTACTCATAAATCATAACTTATTGTAGAAATCTATTTATTTACATTTACTTATTGCTTTGATACACTATTATTTAGTAAGTTCCTACTCGAATACAATAACTAGCTACATAAACTAGAGTATACATTACAATATTTTTTTTTCTATTATAAACTTAGTAGGTAGGTATTATTTTAATTAAAAAATAATAGGCCACGGTTATAGGATACAAAAGAAAAATATTCGATTTTAGTTACAAAGAAAGACAGTTCGTAATAATTAAAAATAAAATGTAGCCTCAATGTTTGTTCTGCGTCTGGGTGTTATATTGCATTCTATGTATGTATTTACAAACAAAAAAGTATCTAAGTGATGTATCAGCCATCTGGTTCCCATAGTACAAGCTATGCTTAGTTTGGGGCTAGATAGCGCTGTGTGAAATGTCCACACATATTTATTTATTTGTTTAATGTAATGTTGTATGATGTCCTGAAATAAATGTATTTTCTTTCTTTCTTATTTATTTAAAATAATTTATAATGTGCTACAAATAAGTTAAACGTAATCATGTTTGAAGTGTGTTTGAGACAAAGAGATGTTTCTGACTCCTACGTAAGCGCAACGCGGAAAATCTAAAACAATTGTTACTGAAGACACCTACTTACTATAATAAGTCATTGTTTTTTATAATTTATAGGCATATTATAACTGATTCGCAAAGTTTACTATGACACGGGCACACGATACGATGTTAAATCATTGTTGAATTTGAGAAATAAACCTATAAACCCGTTTACCATTGCCTACAGTTTTAGTTCTCAATAGATCCATAATTTTCCCATTTACTTCGTGTTCCCGTGAGTGTCCACCCGTTTCTTAGCTACCGGGAAAAAGGTTTGGGGGAACCTCCGGGATAAATTTCCTTGAATACGGTGATAATTATGTAGTGTAGGTCATGATCATCATCATCATCATCATCAGCCCGTAGATGTCCATTGCTGAACATAGGCCTCCCCCAGAGATCGCCACTTTGAGCTGCTGCTCGCCTCCTGCTTCCATCGGCTCCCCGCGGTTTTCGCCAGGTCGTCGGTCCACCTTGCCCCGCAAGGTGGACCACAAGGTGGTCTGCCTACGCTGCCCCTTCCGGTTCGTGGTCGCCACTCAAGAAACTTTCTTCCCCATCGATTGTCAGTTCTGCGAGCGATGTGGCCTGCCCATTGCCATGTCAACTTGCTCACTTTAAGGGCTATATCGGTCACTTTAGTCCTGCGAATTTCCTCGTTCCGGATCTTATCTCGCAGGGAAACACCGAGCATAGCTCTCTCCATAGCTCGTTGCGCGACTTTGAGCTTACTTATGAGGTCAACAGTAAGAGACCAGTTTCAGTTCCATAAGTCATCACTGGCAACACACAATGATTGAAAACCTTTGTTTTCAGGCTCAGCGGTATTTTGGATGAAAAGATAGGTTGTAGTGAAGGTACGTTAAAGGTAATGCAAAGAAAGGTAATATGACTTTCTTATAGCCTACTGGTGTGAGTAAAACTACCGTTCCGAGGTTGGGAAAAACACTTAAAAAAACCGTACAACTGTACTACCATTTACCTAAAACTAGCTTCCTAAGCTCACACCATCTGAAGCCCCTTGCTGAGGCTCTCCACATGTTCTTTCGCCTTCATCCTCAAGGCTGCTATGGAAGTCGACCTTGGGTCCGGTGGAGCGGGAAGGGCGGGCGGCGCGGGCGCAGGGGGGGTAAGGTAGGAAGGGTAGCCAGAAGGGGGGTGGCTGAGGAAACCTGTGGAAGAAGAGGAATAGGTTAGAAAGAATGGAAATATATTTAAAATTGCTTAGAATGTACAAAACAAGTCAATGCAGTTGTATGAATTACGCAGGACAAAAAACAAATGTTGAATGGTTGTTGACTCAGCATATTGCTTGGGTAGGTGTTTGGTAAAATGTGAAGGAGAGTGACGAATAGCTCATTATCTGTCTGAAGACGTCAACTGCTGGAAACAGGCCTCCGTCATAGAGTGCTACTTTAATAAAGCTTGTCTTCTACGTCAAACGCGGCTCTCCGCGGTTCTGACCAGCCACCCCTACCGTGTAACCGTTCTGGTAATGAACATCGCCTGCCATCCTGATCCACACAATTACGTTTGCCTCCAGACTTACGCAGTAAGGCTGTGCAGGTCATCGGTCCACCTAATGGAGGGCCGACCTAGACTGCGTGAATAGTGTAGAATCGATAATCGATGGGGAAGAAAGGTTCTCCAACCGAGACCACAAATTGGAAGACGCAGCTTAGCCCTTCCACTAGGTGGACGAACGGCCTGATCAAATCATGAAAAGCAGTTGGATGCAAAATGTAAGTAACTGCCAACTGGCACTCTATTGGGAAGACCTATGTTCAGCAGTGGACTTCTTCCAGCTGTAGCGCCAAGGGAAGATGGTTAGAAGCTCATGGTACACCTTATAGGCTAGAAATGAGCATCAATGGAGTCGTGTGTAGTTTAAAAGAAGGGTTCACCTGGTAAAGCAGTCAGCAAGGGTGGTGCTAGCCACGGGTCCACAGGTAGACCAAGCCCGCTAAGTCTAGGGATCCCTCCACCAGCCCCGCAACCGTAGTCTGAGAGACCGAGTCGAGCGGCTTCCATCTTCTCTTGACGCCGCCACTTTGCTCGACGATTTTGGAACCACACCTGGAACAGATAATTTTGAACATTAATTATGGATATAGCATGGAAAAGACATGGTTTTCTAATATTTTAAGCCGGTCAAGCGCTTCTGTCACATTTGTGACTCGCTTCACGTTGCAGTTGTGGCCCACAGCTAATTGTACTACTAGGGATGGCAAAACATTTAGTAAGCAAATAATTTTGTTAACTAAGAAGGATTCATGTGCTGTAGATTTTTCTCTTCAAGTTTATTCCCAAACGGTTCACACTATGGATTCTCAAAATTTACCATACATTTTTCAATGGATCAGTCACATAAACACCACAGCTAGAACCAGTCCACTGCAGATAATTGGTATAATAATAAAAAAAAACACATTATATTATCATTGTAATCCATGGTATGAAAGAGAAGAAAAGTTTAAACTTTAGAACTCCGCCAACCAAACCACCATAGTCAGTTTTGTACAAATCATACTTCTGTTCGGCTATATTTTCTTTTAAGAAGTTAACGACCGCCTTTACGCGTCAATTAATGAGCCTGCTATTAAAGAATCATACTTTATTACCGAGTTACAATAACAAAACCCATAAAAGGTTTGCGTTTACACAATAAATCTTCGGCTAAACGTTCGTGAAGGCCAAACATAACGAAACTTGGAACTATACGTTAACTTTAACCGTGGAACACGAACTCAATCAAATCCTGTAAATTTAGCCTTTAGCAAAATAACTTTTATTATGATTAGAATAGAGTTTATTTTTGGTTGTTTGAATAGATATGTGGTGTCAAATCGTAGTGTGAAATGATATATTCAGAAGGGAAAGGCAGAAATACGCGGCGGTCGCGTGATGTCTTCGATATCTGGCGAGACATTCAGGTACATTTTGGTGCAAACAAGAACCTGCTTGAAAATGTCTGTAATATGCTTTTCCAAGCAAGATGCCACGGCACAGGTAGCTAGCATGAGCTATATAAATCCACATAATAATATCTCTACTCTACTCTTTCCAGAAAGCGTTTTTATACTCTATGCTACAATTACCTACTTGCTTTTTTAAATAATCTGTAAGTCTGGTGGTCAATTAATATTTTGAATGGATGTTTAATTGAAGTAATTTTTAAGTAATTTCTGGAATGTTAATTCTAACGAAATAGCTAAGCGAACGAAGTGAAGGAAAGTTTCTGATCCTACTTGCTTTCGTCTGTCTGGATATACGTAGGTATTCGCGTACACTATAACGTTAGCGTACGTCAGTTGTATGGCATTTGATCAGCGCCCCATACAACTGACTTACGTTAACGTTACACTTACTTGCGCGTAAAGATTCGTGCTACGGGTCGTTTTGCTCACGAGGTCCACCGTTCGCAAAACAATTAGTATTCTCTATGACATTTAGCAGCTCTCAACGTTTTTTGGACAATCGAATTGAATACTTTCTTTCCACATTTCGTATGTAACTATGTCGTTTGTAATACGCGACATGCAAAGTTTGATGACTTACCTGTCAAAAGTATTAAAACTGTTCAAAGGTGGCTCGAGGATATGCGATCGCTCTGTATAGTTCTGCATAGCGATTCAGGAGACCTCAGCTGAGGCCTCGATTCAACCAACTTTTATTTGAAAATAGAACGGTCTCCTGAATCGCTATGCTGACTCGCAATGGGACTTAGCTATGAATAGTGTTGATTTTGGAAGACGACGGCAGTATTTTTAAACGGATTTCTTTTCCTAGTTGCAAAGCGTTGTCTGTTGTATTTATGTCGCTACCACTGCAACATTTTAAAAAACCATTATTTTAATAACTATTAATGAAATAACTATATAAGAAAAAAACTGAACCAAACATAACAACACAACACAGGCCTCCCCCATAAACCTCCACTTTGGACGCTTATCTTAAGGGGTGGGGAGGTTGCCATAATACTACCTTTGGCAAGCGGCTTGGTAGTCCCTGTTAATTAAGTATAATGAGGATCGGGGAGAACGCTGCTGCCCATTTTCTGGATATTCCTCCTATTATGACAGCCTCCGTGGTGTGGTGGTTGAACAAGTCGGCTCATAACCCGGAGGTGGCGGGTTCGATTCCCGCGACAGGACAAGTATTTGTGCATGAAAAAAAAGCGCAAATACTTGTTCTGTGTCTGGGTGTTGTGGGACCATGGTCCTCGTAGTTCCTGGGTCCCTAGATACAGGGAATCCTAGTTAGGGTCCAGGATCTATGTATGTGATCGTTGGGAGTTATTTATTTATTTATTCCCTTAGCCGGCTTTTACGGCACCGACAGGGACACAAAAGATATTGGGGTGGTCTTTTTCACACACTGGAACTCTTACACTGAAATTCATAGTCAAGGTTCCTCTAGAGGATGATTCAGGCGCTGTGTATTTAAGTCTAGTTTTATGCATTTCATAAACAAAATTAAGTGGCCTCAATCTGACATTTCTGACATAGTCAAAGGCACAATGCTATGAAAAGGAAAGAAGAATGTTTTTTTTTTTTTTTGTCTTATATTTTGGCTCCACACATAGTGTATTTAGCCAGTGTCAAGTATTATATTTTCATCGTGTTATAAAATATTTCACGCAGTCATGTCGTAGTCATAGTCATAGTCCAGTCTAAATTAGTTAGTCATAGTTCAGTCCAAGTCATGCTCCAGCAAAGTGGTGGCAACTTTACTACAAGCATCTATGGAGTTTTGGAAGCAACACGAAAAATCACGTTTCACCACATTATAGCACTTGCCCTCACTCATGCTCATAATTCAGCACTTAATGCGTAAAACGCCACCAATTTTAAACATTAACACTGAAACAAACAAAAGTTTTGGAAAATAATACAATGCAACGACGTGAACTTTTCCGCGTTCCCGCCAAAACTAAAGAATGATTTCACATTCAACCTCTATGTGAAAGTTGAATGATAGACTTTGGGGCTTTGTTCACCGCTTGACTATGAATACCACTGTTAGTGATTTCTGAACCGATTTGGATGAAGTTTTTCAGTCAGGTTGTACGGGTCACGGTGATCAACTTATAATAATTTTATCCTCGAAAATAAATTCTAATGAGAATAAAAGGATTCGTATAGGCTTACAATGCGTGTACAAAATACAGTTTTACTTAAAGGTGTATTATTGATTTCATTAGCAAAACTACTCAAACTATATGCGTACGACTTGCTCGTCACGTCATTCATTCTCATAAAAAAAGAAAAATAACTTAAGCCTAGATCAGGAACGTGAACTTCAAAAAGCATCGCTTTCCCAAACAAAGGACAAAGTTTACTACGTTTAACACATCGCAAACAAACTCAATTCAAAGAAATAAAAGTTGAACTATCAACCAATAAAACTATTAACACTAGACACGACAAGTTGCGCTACTGTGTCAGCGACTGTGGCACCACTGTGGCACCGATGTGGCAGCTACAGAAGCACCGGTGATGGTAGTTTACTGCTTAAGTTATGATAGGTAGGGTTGACAAAAGATTTTTTTATTTTTGCTAAAGGTAGGTAAACCTATTAAAATGTTAAGATAAAGGAAAAAGAATTAAAAAAACTTGAATCGCCTTACTAAAGATGACATATTTATTTCCAGTTACTTAATCTATAAAACCAAAGTAATGAACAAACAGATTTTGAGGAAATTTTAAAAATTAAAGAAAAGAATAAAAGGAGTTTTCTAAATCTTTTTATAAATGACGAAATGATGGGGTAACAAAACAAATCAATCCGATTGAAAACCTTCTCTTCTGTATAGTGTGTAAAGTTGGTTGGTCGTTGTTTTTAGATTGTATTTATATCCTATAGATTTTTTTCTTGTTTAAATGTTGATGTAGTTTTTAATTGCTCTTTGTTGGTCTTTCAACAGGATATAACACCTAATGTGTATAGATAACATAAACTAAAAATTAAAAAAAGAAACCTAGCTTAGTGATAGGGCCAGAGTTTTCCATCCACCTCAGATCACCATACCTACGACCTTAAATTCACATTTTATGTATCTTTTTTTGTCGACATTTGAATTTTTTTTTATCTTTTCCTTTTCGTGGCAGCCCTAGCCACCTAACGTATGAAGTATGGTGTCGGGCGGTGCCAACGACGCCGCACGACACATTCAGTTAACAAATATCGTTTCAGTCCATAACCCATAGTTATCGGATACTGGATAAATAATACGCCATAAACTAAAGAAGAACAGTTTGTTTTGACGGAAAATTAGATGGTAGCTTTAAATATAAATATTTTCGAAGTGCGAGCGAAGCGTCACTGTATCGGTTTGCGCAAATATGATTTCATATGTCCGATGGATGTCTGGCTTTTCTCCTACAGAAGTGTCGATTTGAAATCTACAGTCTCCATCTCCTTCATCCTGAATGCGTATGAAGGAGACGAGAGCGTAATTTTAGCATCGAAACTTTTTCGATGGGATGGGGAGCTGGTCGCATATCTCAACTGGTTGTCGTAAAATACTGTGGGCACCTGCTTGATAATTATATGGTTTTTTTTATCGATTGGGTAAATGAACATCACGGATGAGTCGTGGGGGATGAAAACGTTCATGTGGGTGTGCGAATAGAATCTCTTTCCTACGGGTGCCGTAAGAGTCGGTAAAGGGAATTAAATAATTATTATTATAAAATAAGCATTTATTTATTATTATTAATGAATAGCCAGGGAATAGGCATCACCAGCATTATTCTTGGTAAAAGAAATATCATTGATCACCTTCAAGACTTGGTGATTACGACAAAACGGTGATTTGCCTTGATTTGAGGTACTTAGAGAGTAATATTACCTTCGGTTTAAGTATAATAAATAATGATAATAATAAATATGTGACAAAACAACACAACGCCATCTAGCCCCAAACTAAACAAAGCTTGTACTATGGGAACCAGATAACTGATATAATACTTTTCACCTCAGCAGCTCGAAATGGCACCCTTTGCTGCGAGAAAACAGTGTGCAAAATCGTATTTTGCTCACTGCGTGAGACAAAGTGATTTTTAATATTATGACTGCGGTAAGTATATTTAGCCAGCTTTAGGTTACATTTATATGGAGTTATGAAGAGAACATGATTTTTTTCTTTGTTTTTTTTGTCCTGCTTTTGGCGGGAACACGATAGTGTTTCGTTACTAGGTAAATAAGTACCTACCTGTAATAATGCTCACTACTGAGGTGAAAATTTGTATGTGCTACTCGAGAGCAAAGTTTTTGCATCTCGTGACTTTGAATCCTTCGCTCACTCGGGATTCAACATTAGCACTCGACACAAAAATCAACTTTGGTCTCTTGTTGCACAAATAACTATAGATACTTTTTTGTTTGTAAATACATACATAGAATACAATATAACACCCAGACACAGAATAGTATTATTATATAGTAGACTATAAAAATAGACTATATTATAATAATCTGGACTATTCTTTAGTGCTAAATTAAATATGACACAATTATAAAACAAAAGTGTAAGTATCGTGAAACAAACAGTTTGCATTTGTAACAAGGCAGTCGACGCGATCGTTTATTTAATTTTTATTGGTCGTAGGGCGAACTCAGGCACACCTAGGGATGGGACATTGTATTCCGTAATTATCAATTTAAAAGACGGATTATTTTTGTACCCGTGTTTACCACAAAAATCACCATCAACATTATCATCACCCTTAAGACGACCACTTGACTACTGAACATAGGCCTCCCCCAAAGGGCGCCACTTTTTGCGGATGCTAACCTGTTACATCCACAGACTCTCCGCGGTTTTCACCATTGTATATTTAATGAAATTGCTAAATGAATTAGATAAAAGATGATAAGCTTCTGTGCCTAGTGGGAGTAATTGCACTTGCGCACATTTCGACAATTCTTATGCTTTAAAAGTTACTAATTTAAGTAAATTGTAAGTCAAGAAGTTTAGCAAACTTGTGTCGATGGTGATGACAAAGAAACTGAATATGTTTTTGACACTAATAATTTTAGATCACTCTTTCTAGTCTTATAGTCAAATTTCAACCTACCGTACTCATTGTATAGGTATTTATGTGTCCACAAATTAATTCAATTAGAATATTTACGCATAATTATTCTAAACGTCATATTAATTTATTTTATTAAGTTGATTTAGTTAGCCTACGTGATGATGATTCATACGAATACTTGGTAGCATGCATTACGGATTAATCCGTACCTATTATGCACTACGCGGGTTATACCCCCTCACTACGCGTTCAAACTAAAGGTAAAGTTAGTTTGCGTGCGTCGGAAACACTTATTAATGATCGTGAATTAGTCATTTTATGCTTCCAACCGAACGGGCTCATTTCAACTAATTAGTGAAACAATGCCTTCACCGATGTTATTAACTGGTAAATGCAACTTTTCAGTCTGTTTTGAATTTGTTGAACTTTTGAAATAGTGCTTTATCAGAATTAAAGTCCCATGTTTTTTTTTCCTTATATTTTGGCTCCACACATAGTGTATTTAGCCAGTGTCAAGTATTGAATATTTTCGTCGAGTGTTACGTAGTCAAGTATTAGTCATAATCATAGTCCAGTCTAAGTCATGCCCCAGTAAAATGATGGCAACTTTACTAGAAGCTTCTATGGAATTTTGGAAGCAACACGAAAAACCACGTTTCACCACATTATATCACTTGCACTGCACTCATGCTCGTAATTCAGCACTTAATGCGTAAAATGCAACCAATTTTAAAAATTAACACTGAACTGAACTTTTTTGCGTTCCCGCCAAAAACCCCCAAATGTTTTTATAACCGAAACAGGGTCTACAGAACAAAAAAGTAGGATGCTATATTTCATATAATCAGCCAGAATAAATCCACTGCTAAACATAGGCCTCCCCATAAAACGGTACATTGGCTGCTTATCTTATATTTGCTATAATCGCCAGGCTTGGCAAACCGCATAAGATTTCCCAGACCTGTTTTTTTTTACCTACAGAGAAGAAAACTGCTAATACGCATTCCCTGGATATTTATTCCTATTTCAGGCACCCACAGGAAGATATTTGGTGGTCCTATTCGCAAACCGGGGCCACACTGTTATAAAGAATTGATAAAAGAAAGTAAAAATAATTGAAGATAGATTAAACGTTTTTACCAAAAAACGACCGATCTAATAAAAAAATAATGGATAAATAGCATTGTAGCGTTATTGTTAGTTAGATAGGCAACAAGATTATCCAAACAAAAAACAGGGGACAAAGAATCCATCCCAATAACGTCATGTTTTCACTTGCCAAAGATTGAATAAAAAAGAAACAAAACTCGAACCGCCCGCGCCAACTGTCATGTTTCAAAAAGCGAACGTCAAAACACTAACAATGGTGCTCAAATATGACATCTGTCAGATTTGCGTGCTTCGAATACGAATCGCTCGCTGTGATTGGTTGATTTAAATATGATTCGATTGTCCCGCTGTTTGTTACATTGGATTGGACGTAATTAAATTATTTTGTACTTGCATGAGGTCTTTATGCGTTAATCGACTGACAAATTGACTTTGTCGTTGCATGTGTTGTTTTTTTCGTTGGGATTGAGTTTGCTTTTCAATTTGTTTCGTAACGATTGATTTTTGTTATTTATAAATTATTAAGAATAGTAAAACACTTCGCTAAACGTAATTTATTTGGATAATTTTACAAAATATACAATTCATGGTAGTGTTTATTGCAAAACATTACTATATATGCTCGACAACTATTAGAACTTTAAGAATCGGTTCAGTTTTTGGGTCGAACCTTTCTTTAATTGGTTACTTTAATTAATTCGCTACTTTCGCTAATACGACACTTTCCTCGTTTCGGCACATTCCTCGATTCGACACTTTCCTTAACTGGACATTACCATTTTGATATTTTGGTACTACAGACATTGGAGAGACTGCAGGTTTTTCTGTCAAGCATGCTGCATTCACACTACCGTGATACGCCTATAATCATTAAGGCCATGTATGAATTTTATTGTGCAGTTCACTTAATTTTTTTATAGTTATGGTCATCATTTTTGGCTGAGGCTTAAGTCAATCACTCTCGAAAAATCCTATTTCGGCTACTGTAGATAATTTAGATCGATCGTACCTAGGTACTACAGTCTATTCTGTGTCCATAAACAAGACCAAATTAACGAGACATCGTTGATTGAAAAAAAAGGATAAAATAACTCAAATTAATACACAGAATAATCATTAAAAATAGCTCTTATTTCAATCAAGTTAACGAGCTCTCTAACTTATCGCGTCTAAATTAAGCTTAGCCGTTGAACAAATTTAATTTTTATTACGATTTTCTTATCGCAGTCTCCGGGGCGAGGGGTGGGGTTGAGGGGGTGAATTAACGTGTTATTGGGGTGAAATTAAAGTGGTTAAACATTTCGTGTTCAGAATTGTTGGCTAATTGGTCCCGAGACGCACGCTCGCCTGGGATTTGGCATTTTACAGAGCTGTTAGTCGTGTTTAGTCGTGAGAGACTTAGAAAATAAATAAAAAATCTGGGAAAAAATCTAAATATAATCTGGGAGTTTTTAAGGTTAGAGTGAAGCGGCATATTCTAAGCAAGCATGCTCCATCATCGACCCCGTTGTCACTTAGGTGCCATCAGGTGAGACCATGGTCAAATTTTAGCCTAACGTTGATTATGCGTGTTGCTAATTGGTCATTTTGTTAAATAATTTTTTTTTTATGTGAGTGAATGACGTGACGAGCTAGTCGTTCACCTGATGTTAAGCAACACGGCCGCCCATAACAGTTGCAGTGTTACTCGGAACTTTAAAATAATAATGTTTTGTGTTACACTGCACTGCGCACGTCATCCTGAGAAATCACACAGTCTAGTAATCACATTACTACACTGTGTAATCAGGTCATAAAGTCTCATTTGCCCAGTAATTTCACTAGCTACAATGCCCTTCAAACCGGAACACAGTAGTGCTTGCACACTACTGCTTGGCGGCAGAATAACTGGCAGAGCGGTGGTACCTACCTAGACGAACTTTGCAGAAAAGTCCTACCACCTAGTAAATATAACAAATAATGTAATATTATTTCTATCTCTTTTGTTTTTCTATCTCCATCTGTTATTTATTACTTTTTGAACTGTGGCTATGTTTGGGTCTATGGCCAGCGTGTTTTTAAAACCAATAATTAATTTGGATATGCTTCCTATACTTATTCTTTGAATGAAAAGTTATTAGAATATTTATGTGGTGTTGAATTTGTTCTGGTAGGTAAATAGGTAACCTACCTATTAAACCGGTATAGTCTGAAAAACCTTTGTCCTTCGGGCGGCCTAAAAATGCTGACACCAGGGCTGACCACTTGCCTACACTAGAAGAAGAAGAAGAAGTCTGAAAAATCGTAGAACTGACAACCGATGGGGAAGAAAGGTTCTCGAGTGGCAACCACGAACCGGAAGATGCAGTATACATACGCCCCCACATAGGTGGACAGACGTTGGTCAAAACCGTGGGGAGCCGGTGGGTGCACGAGGCAAGCAGCCACTCAAAGTGGTGCTCTATGGGGCACGCCTATGTTCAGCAATGGACATTTTCAAGCTGATGATGACTCTCAAAAACAATACTAGCTTATACTAGGTTACTTCTCGGTTAATACCTAGGTAAAGAACTACCTAACAAGTGTACTAAAAACGGTGCACACAACTCTGTACACATATTTCAACAATGCTTTATTTTTTAAAAGCTCGTGTCACTCACGTTTTGGACGCGATACGTCACTGAAATTATATTTGAGAGCGGGGTAAAGTAAAGAGAAATGGAATAGTGTCGTTACACTGTGGCAGACTAGGTACTGTAGTGGGTTTACTACTATCTATAATCGCCGTCTTCCCCCTTGGTGATACCTACATGGCGAGATTTCAGACTAACCCAACCAAAAATCACGTGTAGGTACCTACTTTTTGGTACAAAGTTTTTTTTAATAAGTACCTAGGTAAGTAAGATTACTATCCTATTTAAAAATTTAATTACAAGTAGGTATCATCATCATCATTATGCCTGAAGACGTCCACTGCTGAACATAGGCCTTCCCCAGGGAGCGCCACTTGGAGCGGCTGCTCGCCTCCTGCATCCAACGGCTCCCCGCGGCTTTCACCAGGTCGGCACAGGTAGGTAAGTATAACCTAATTAATTCTGAAAAATTAAGGCGGAGAAATCGTTGCTTGGCTTACATCTACTGAAATCACGCGCCAATAGGCATAATGACTTCTATTAAAAATGAACAAGTAAATAATATTTTCATAAAGAAGATTAAAAATGAATGCAATAATTGAAAAAACAAGTAAAATCGGTAAATAAATCAGGAAGTAATAAGCTTTTAAAGTTTCTGTAGGAGGCATCTCCTGTCCCTTTCTTGCGAAACAG
The DNA here is from genome assembly GCA_963580505.1 of Ennomos erosarius. Lineage (NCBI taxonomy): Eukaryota > Metazoa > Arthropoda > Insecta > Lepidoptera > Geometridae > Ennomos > Ennomos erosarius. The sequence continues at coordinate 2,726,429 of OY757001.1, read as the reverse complement.
AGCCCCCCACAGTTAAGTACTATGAAAAATCCACTCATGATGTCACATGCCAAAGATATTGTAAAGCTACCACAGCTTAGTAATGAGGTACAATGACGACATTGCTCGGACGTCACTGGCCGTTTGAGCTATTCTTTCTATTCCGGTTTTTAAAATGCTTGTAACTTTGTCGTTTTTTGATATATTTTATTTTTGTTTTCATAAATATCTTTTGAGGAATATTTTTAATTTATGCAAAAAAAAATTTTAGACATCATGCCTATTATAATTAGAGATCGCGCGTTCAAAGAAATATTAAATGTCTCACTACGCCCCCCGTCTACGGTAGTTATGTCATTCAAAAGAATACGTAAAGGCAATTTGATGGTCATATAAGTACATCACATGGTATTTGACGAGGATCCAATAAGGATTCTCAGGTTGATCAGATCAGGAACCCAGCCATGGAAATGAGGCCTGTCTGGAGAGTCGGGTGCTTCCGTTGAATTACCGATTTGCTGATTTGGTTGGCTTCAAACTCTAACTCAAACGGAATGGTGTAATGTGACACGAAGACATTAAATGTTGTACCATATCTATGGTAGGTGTACTAAATTCACTGTCAATTACATAAGATTTTCATTTATAAAAGCCGCAGCAAGCAAGCAGGTTTTTTTATTTTTTTGTATTTATCTATGTTTGTTTTCTAATAATTAGGTATTAGGTAAGTAACTCTAGGTACTTTAGGTATTATAATATCTAGGCTCTAGGTAATATCCTCCTGTGACGTAAGAATAGTGCCACCCTATCTCTTCCCGCTGATACCGAAAGAGCTGGCTAAGCGAGTATCTATAGGTATATACCATTTCGAAATTTGAAAAACAACTCTCTTTTTTTTCGTAATCGAATATAGTGTATCCAGGACCCCAACCACGGACTAACAACCAGCCAGTCTCATTTCAGTATCGGCTTGACATGGCAACAAACAAAAGAACATCGGACAGACTATCGACGTGCGGTTAGAAGGAAGTAAACAACTGGACTAGACGGAGTTTTGGTGGGAACGCGGAAAAGTTCACGTCGTTGCATTGTATTATTTTTCAAAACTTTTGCTTTTACCAGTGTTAATGTTTAAAATTGGTGGCGTTTTACGCATTAAGTGCTGAATTACGAGCATGAGTGAGGGCAAGTGATATAATGTGGTGAAACGTGATTTTTCGTGTTGCTTACAAAACTCCATAGAAGCTTTTAGTAAAGTTGCCACCACTTTGCTGGAGCATGACTTAGACTAGACTATGACTGCCTGACTTAGACTGGACTATGACTATGACTAGGACATGAATATTTTATAACACGATGAAAATATAATACTTGACACTGGCTAAATACACTATGTGTGGAGCCAAATTATAAGAAAAAAAAAAAAAACTGGACTAGACATGTGGAGATACTGACAGATGCGGGAAATGGACGAGAGACACGAGTGGTTAGTTTATCGGAGAACGTGAAAAATTGCATATTTCCAAAGCAATGCACGCATGACACAGTCACGCAATAAAATCGTAAGTAAGTAGTCATAAGTTAAAGCTTAAAACACAAAAGTTCTCTAGTATAAGTTAACTAAATACAGCACAGACAGATCTAGAATATAAATACAGGTTTATTTTTAATTCACCTAAAACCTTTATTAGGAGTTTTGGCGGGAACGCGGAAATGTTCACGTCGTTGCATTGTATTATTTCTCAAAACTTGTGCTTTACGCATTAACTGCTGAATTAAGAGCATGAGTGTGAGCAAGTGATATAATGTGGTGAAACGTGAGTTTTCGTGTTGCTTCCAAAATTCCATAGAAGCTTCTAGTATAGTTGCCACCACTTTACTGGAGCATGACTTAGACTGGACTACGACTAGCTGACTTAGACTGGACTATGACTATGACTAAGACTTGATTTTACGTGATATATTCTTTAACGATGAATAATTACAATACTTGACACTGGCTAAATACACTATGTGTGGAGGCAAAATATAAGAAAAAAAAACCTTTATTAAGTCTTAAACAACTGTTGTTCTACAACTTTCAAATATTTTATAAAGAATTTTATTAAAAGAATAGTTTTTCATTTTGAAATTCATACATACCTACCTACACCAAGAATGAATTGTAATACGGGTCAATACTCAATAAAAACAAAATAATAATATTAAGCTCTGTGAATAAACAGAGGAAATTACAGTTTTTTAATCAATGTTACGAAGTTTAACTCAGTAAGTACATTGGCGTAAAAATAAAAAAAAATTAAAAATTGAACAAGTGTGTTTTAAATGACGAGTTATGCCCCAAAAGGTTTTAAGTTACTTATAAATAACCCTTTTATAACAGAATAGGTGTAGAACCATGTCAAATATTATTTAGTTAACATTACCTGAAAAACAAACACGAAAATTAAATAAACTTGTTCGAATCTTGCAAACAAAGGAACAGATGAAATAGACAAAAATAATTATTTCTACTTACCTAATTTTGATTCTACAAAACTAATTAAGATAAAGTTTTTAAAACAAAATAATCTTTGATGTAATAAAGACTGCAGATTTTACAGAAACGAAAAGAAAACAAAGTAAAGATCAAGGGTGAAAAAATTCAATTTAAAACACTTCCATCGATCGCCCATACCTATTTGCACAACAAACGCAATTGCCTCTAATTCACTCTCTCACTCAGATCCCCTATACAAACAAGAGCAAAAAGTATTTCGCCTTCTTTCTATTACACAAGAAAACAACAAAGACGGTAGATACGAAACAACCTAGGAAAGAACGAGATGAAATCAAACGCCATCTTAGATGCAAGCCATGGACCAGAAGTTAGCCAATAAGTAACTTCAAAAGGACTTTTAAGGCAGGGAATTGGTGGACCGATTTGTACCTTATCCTTTATTGAGTTAAGTCGATTTTCTTTTGTAAGTGGTTGAGGTAAAATTAATAATAACGTTTAGGGACACTTAAGGGGAGGGACGACGTGAACTGTGTAATGATATACTGTTAGTGATAGAAGCATTGTGATGGAGGTCTGGTTCTGAAGTGGCCTTTAATAATGAGGCCTATTAGTTGACTTGCTATTGTTTGTGACGAAGTTTGGGGTCCAAGCGGCGATATCAAACGAATATGGAATTAAAATTAGAATTTTTGTGTCAATAGCAGAAAAACTGTGATTGGTACAACCTATGAAATTGAAAACTTAGCTTCGTGTTTAAGAAAGTTTAAAAGAACCATGACCACGTTGTAATAACCCCCCCCTCTATTCCCCTTATTTATCCCCCCTTAATTAATAATTATAGTTGTATCTTTAATTTACCGAACCTAAAGATCTAAGTTTAAATAAACTATAAAATGAATTAAATTACGCTAGGAAATCTAATACCGTTGAAAAGAACCTAAGCTTGTTGATAGAAAGAACCTAGAAGTAACCTAAGTTTGTTGTATGTTCTAGATTTGTTATGGCCAAGTGATCGTCTCCTAATAGTGGTAGAACCCGTACGTTGTGATAATGTAGTAATCCAAATCCTTTTAAAGTAATGAGACAATTCCTAACTAACACTTAATCAATACACGGATAATTTAGTAGAATGGAATTTCTTTATTTTACTAAGCTTTGCAATCTGAACCTATGATGAACGCTAATCCTATATCTGCTGGAAATATCGAAAACGTAGATTGCTCCAAAACAACTCACATTAACCTAATTTAGAAAACCTGAAGTACTTCCTATAATTTAACTTCAGAACCATACTTCAAGTGTATATATCAGGATCTCTAAACGAATACTACCTAAAAATATAGAATCCAAATTTAGCCCACTACCAACTTTTCAGTCCACGATTCCCCACTAGTACAAAAATGTTATCATTTCTACCGGAAATGCTTACAACTCGTTGTTTACAACTTTAGCCCACTACCAACTTTTCAGTCCACGATTCCCCACTAGTACAAAAATGTTATCATTTCTACCGGAAATGCTTACAACTCGTTCTACCATTTCCTTACGCCTATTTTAACCATATTAGCGAAGTCATGATAAACCTCTTCTGCTTATCATGACGCCGTCTACTGAGCCCCAATTCCTAACTATAAATTAATGCAAAATCTAAATCTGGTTTATTTAAAGTGGCCATCTACGATGATAGTCTAGAATTCGTTACCCTAACTTTCCTACGTTGTATTCTATATTATAGATTAATAAATAAAAACATAAGTAAAACTCAAATTATTTATTAAGAAAGTTATTTCAAACGATTATGAATTTAGAATTTACTTTACCAGAATACTTTTATTGAATTTTAGTACTCAGAATATATAATTAAATGTTAGAATTATTTTGTAGTTCATAACTAACTTTGAGTTTTAAAAATATATCCGGAAACTTCGATTACTCCTGATTGAGCAGAAGCCCAAAGAAACTCCTCAGGGTTTATCTTTTTTGTTATCATTTTTTTTTTACAATATTTGATTTTACAATAATTATAAGGTCGAATTACGATGCTATATAACATTTTGGAAAACTGTAAATTTAGAGCTAATACATCTATCGAGATTAAATACTATTATCTATGAGATATACATGACCTTTTTAAATAAGTTTTGATGAATGACAATCAGACATGTCTTGATGAATCGTCCTACAAAGAAGAGTCCGTAGGTTATGCATTATGCGCAACCTCGCCGTGTGGAACCTCTGCTCCTCTCTCGAAGATTCGGCCGACATGAAATGGAGGTTAATAATGTTGAATAAAAACTCAGGACATTTATTTCGGAGTAATTACACAATGATAATAAGTTGTATGCTGAGCTGAGCCGGGATCTGTTTCTGACATCGTGCAATATCGCTTCAGAGTATAATTAGTATATTTATATAAGTTTCTTATTTTATGTTCCGTGTTATATTGTTCCTTTCGCGATATTGTGTGTCGGAAATAAAGATCATTTCGTTTCATTTCATTTATTCCTAATCGTTTCCATACCCGTATTTATTGATATTATAATAATATTATGCATATATTTTGTATACTATAGACATTGAACCGTTTATGAATTCTCAGGCTGACTTTGCTTCTCCTGAACTTTCATAGAAATCATCCACATATCTAAGACGTATTTCAGTATAATGAAATATGCTAAAGTTATGTTTGATCCGTAGAACAAAGTGTATGTATTGTAAGTTGTAAATATATTATTGATATCAATTATCAACAAGCCGTTATTCTCATTCGAATTTATACAATTAGCTATCCTATCCGTGTGGTAAGGAATCACTAACAAGGTACTGCTTATGCTTGACCCATATAAATACGAAGGACAATAATTAACTATTGAAAAATATTATAAAGTTGTAAAATAAAAGTTAATGTTTTTATTGAAAATTCATTAAAACAATGTCAAATCTAAACTTCACCAAACTGAACTATGCCCATAGATTTGAGATAAATAAATATATTGCATCTTATCTTATAAGATCTTTGCCTATCTTAGACCCTCAATATCATCATCCTGAAGATGTCATTATCATCAACACCATCATCATCATCACCAGCATCATCATAAACCCATGTCACACTGTGCAGCCGTTAGTCTTCCGCTTCCTTCGACTACCCACGGCTCTGACCAGGTCAAACCTCATCATCATCATCATCACCACCATCATCCTGAACCTATGCCACTCTGTGCAACCGTTAGTCTTCCGCTTTCATTGGCTTCCCACGCTCTGACCAGGTCAAACCTCATCATCATCAACATCATCACCACCATCATCATCATTATCTTGAAGGCGTCCACCTAGTGAGGAACTGGTCCAAGCCGCATCTTCCAGCTCATAGTCGCCACTGACTTGTTCGAGATAAATACCTTTTACCTATTACGGAAGACCTTAATCTAATTTCCCCGTTTTTACGTTATAGGCGCATGAAAACATTACCTATTTTGAATTTACTAGAATGATATTCAAATACGCTCGTGATACTTACAATAAATAAATAGGGAAAAGATTTCCTCTCCACCTCTGTATTTCCTTCATGATCCGACGAAAGAAAACTCTACCTGCTTTTGTTGAATCCATGACAACATTGTATGCTATTGTATGATAAAATTAGTATGATAAATATACATCAAAGTATGCTTCAATTTTCATGCGGGAATAAGATCTTCGATCATCTCCGTGATCACAACAACAACCTGCTAAGAAAATAATTATTGACTAATACTAAAACGAACTACAGCATTATTCCCAATAATTTTCCAGTTAGGATTAAATCAAAAATTATCACATAAAATCTAAAATGAAAGGTCAGTATTCAAATACATTCACGATATTTTTAATCATCGCGTGGAATAAAACTTTCATCTCCTTCGTGAATATCGCTTAACTTCCACCGGCTAAGGAAATGTGCAGTGAATAACACTAGCTTCCCTTCTACATTAAAATCCCCTACCATCATCAGACCTTCCGCCTAGAGTGATGTCCACGATGATCTTGTGCTACAATAAGCATCTACACTCATCATCATCTAAGCTCCTGCCGACTAGGAAATATGCAAAGAATAGCATTGGATTTCCCTTCTGTACATTAAAACCATCTGCCATCATCAGATCATCCGCTCAGCGTGATGTCCACAACGATATTGTCCTACAATAAGCATTTTCACTCAACATCAACCTAAAAGGAAAGCTCTACGCATTCCGTTCTATACATTAAAACCTTCTACCATCATCAATCTGCCCGCTCGGCGTGTTTCCTACGACGTTCTTATTCTACACTAAGCATCTGCACTCAACATCAACTTACAAGGAAAGTCCTAAGCTCTCCAGGGAACATTTTCATAACTGACATCTCTAAATCTTGGGTAAAACTAATTACTTTGCAAATACTAGCTACGAAATAATGTAATAACTTCCCTCAGTTGATATCGGTTCATATCAACTTCTTGATTCATATTTTCCTCCGTTAGGTTTCCATAATTCCAGACCTCTCCACTCCTGTAGTTAATACCTATCTTTGTCAATCTTCCTTTTCATTATAAATTTTGGTAATTTCTAATATGAAAAGAAAATCCCCCGTTTTTCCTCCCTATTCCATTCGTAGCACCGTTCACACATTTTTCTGAAAAATAAAATCAGGATAAAACTATATTTTTTTGCCATCTTTCTTTTTCATTTTCCAAGTAGCCTCTCAAAACCAATCCGAAAATATTATTTTTAAAAGTGTTTGACACTTCCTAGAGTGCTCGCGATTAAGTATGAACCTTTTTATTAAGGAGTTTTTATTCTTTCTACTATTACCTCATTTTACGTTTAGATAACTACTTTTACACCTATCTATGTCCTATACCAGTTAATGCAGTATCAAACGAATATTTGCTTTATTTTTGGATTATTATTTACTCGTAAAATTATTTGATTTAAATATATTTATAATTGAGAAAACTTTCTAATATTTGTGACGTCACGAGACACCCTGGATCGTTACAACGTGAATACAGCATTTTTATATTTTAGGTTATCCTGTGGTATAACCTAAAATTAAGGATCACGTTTTTTTTGTAGGATTCATTTGATTTAGTTATAATGGTTTAGGTAATGTGATTTTTATAGGTAGGTACCTTATACAGGCTTTGTAAAGTTTGTTGTGTGTGTTTTTGTCATAACCAAAAAGCAAAAAGTTGCTAAAGAATACCGTAAAAAGCATCTATACAATGCCTACAACAATTGAATCATGATTTCGTCGTGGTTGTAGGTAGTTTTTATTATCACAAATGCCTTGTTGTAATTGTAACTCTAGTCACATCTTCATCCCCAACCCTCACCGCACAATTCCACTAAACACTGCGAAGCGCATCCAAACCATCCCAAACATCAATCACTCAAACTGAGTTAATCCGCAACTAAATTAACTCACGACAAACAGCCCCCTTAACAAATAAACCGACAGCGTATTAACAGCTTTATCTCATTCCAGTAAAGTTCAATTTACTGTGAACCACTTTTGTGGTTAATGAAATAAGTTGATTTGGATTTTGATTCGATAGACGTAAGAATCAAAATGAGTTGCTTGTTTCTATTTTTATTCTTGATATCATTTAGTTCGACACTGTAGACAAAAGGTCTTTTCATGGGTGTTTTACTGTGAGGTTAGACAGAAAGGGCACATGCCCCTTATTCTTAAGCATCGCAAATAGAAATGTATTAAAAATCCAGTTTATTACACGTTTAGTTTAGTTTATTAGTTTAGGTTGTTATTACACGATTATTCTTATTTCCAAAATTAACTGTGAATTTTAGAGATAGTTAAGCCCGAATCTCACAAATTTTTGGTTTATCATTTACCTACTGAGCTAGATAGAATGGGTACTAGACGAGTATTTACCCAATACGATAGCTTAATTAGGTCTGAACTTGTAATGTGGTATACTAGATCTATTACATAGATGAGCAACTTTTTGAAACTGACAAGATACTATGCGTGACTGGAGATTGTCAGTCAAATTTACTGAAAATTTTAGGTTTATTATGATTTGTCTTTTTATGAAATAGGGGGCAGGTCGTCGGTCCACCGGGGCCGGCCTACGCTGCGTCTTCCGGTATGTGGTCGCCACTCGAGAACCTTTCTTCCCCAACGGTTGTCAGTTCTACGAACAATGTGGCCTGCCCACTGCTATTTATTTTATTATGTAAACATTATTTACATAATAAAATAAATAAATAACGCCCAACAATCACATACGTAGATCCTGGACCCTAACTAGGATTCCCTGTATCTAGGAACCCAGGAACTACGAGGACCATGGTCCCAAAACACCCAGACACAGAACAAAAATGGTGCCTGTTCAGACCCTGCTCTATCAGGCACCATTCTCTACGTAGTTTACTCTACTAACCATAGTAATAAACAAAAAGTGCATCATTAATCGTCAATCGCCGTAAGCCGATATAACGCTTCACCCTGCGCAAAATGTCCGTGAAAAGGGGCTCTTAATCGACACCCTGTATAAAATACACGGATCAATGTGGCTACACGACAATTTAGTCTTTTCTGCTTAGAAATAAAGTAGATTTTACTTTGTGATGCAAAGATGAAACTTACAAACAAATTGTACACCAATTTAGACTGCATTTTTTAAAGCATAGAGTTGATAAGGAAATATACAACTTCAAGCTATTTTCAACTTTTTCATTAGTAAAATAGACAAGGAATGGTTTGTAATAATATGAAGACGAAGCCTTTAGGTTAGGTTGGTTTTTATCCCATTTATTAGACGATATTTATGGGCTACTTACTGTTTAAGTAAGCGTTTATGTTCTCGAAAAGAAAGCAAAAATAATAACCCTATAGGTATCGCTCTAAAATATAAGAAACCAAAATCTAGATGGGGGTTTTTTCTAAAATATCTTTCAAATGTGCATAAAACTGAATACTGTTCCACACAATGCATCGCACAATGCAGTTCAACTAGTATAGCTATCATCCTCATCATTATCAACACTCCGTAGACGCCCACTGCTGAACATACGCCTCCCCCAGAGACCGCCGCTTTGAGCGGCTGCTCGCCTCCTGCATCCATCGGCTCCCCATGGTTTTCACCAGGTCTGCCTACGCTGCACCTTCCGGTAGGTCGGTCGCCACTCGAGAACCTTTCTTCCCCACCGGCATAGTATAGCTATATTTTTTTATAATTATTGTCTTAGTTGATTCTTACTGTCTTTCATAAACTTCTTAAGACATTGCAGTTGATTGTGGTTCAGAGCAATAGCTTTTCTCCTTTTCTTTTCTCTTTCACACTGGTATGCTAAAATTACCAAAAGAAGCAAATCAGACAAAAAAGTATTGTGTGAATCTAAAGCAGGAATTTTTGTCCAAATTTGACAATTTGATTTAAAATTATTAATCTTTATAGGTAAGGTAAGGTAGGTAGTACCACGGGGTCCCATCATGTACAAACGAAAAATAGCCCGAACGTGAAAAAAATGTAGTGATCGTCAGCGTTACTAGCTAGTGTCTAGTGTATTCATTTGGCCCAATACTTCGCCAACACGCAAAAAAAAAATCGCTTGATAATCTTGCGTTTTGTAGAAATAACATAATTCGTAAAATAGCCCGAGTTATTCCATTGTATGGGACGAGGCATCTGCACTGTAGGCATTATATTATCTGGGGGAGCACTTACAACCCACAGCCTCCATACTATAGATTGATAATTATACTTTTAAACTTCTCGCATGTCGTGGAAATGACATTACGTTTCACTACACTCCCCCACGTTCAAACATCTCACAAGTTAATAGTTCTCATATTATCCGCTCGCAATTACTATCCCGATCCTTTGTGCAAATAAATAAGTCGTTATTAAGTAGTCTCTCTATAAATAAAGGGCGCCACCCTTAAGTTAGGGTCGCCATACGTCTGAACTACTTAGGTTGGTCCTTCTTTCTTAATTATTGTAAAAACTGTTGTTTCTTTATAAACACTAGGTTGAACTGTTTCACCGAAATCCCACCTTCTACTTTAATTATAGAACTTTATCTATTGCTTTTAAAATACAGACAACGTAACCTAACCTTTACTTCAGCAGTTTGTATCATAAACAGGCCAGCGACTGATTAGTTTAGCTTAGATCGTGATGCAATAAACTTTTGCTCTGTACGCACCGAAGTATCGCCGCTTCATCCATTTTTCTGATAAATCCTGAATCATGAATATTTAAGCGTAATTTTTTAATCTCATTTGAAAGTCTTAAAATTCTTCTCAACTCATAGCCACCCCAGCAGACTAACATCGGCGTGCGGCCCGCAACTGGTGAGTTTACCCTACGTTTAGTTCTTCATGCAATAACCTTTTGCTCTGTACATATCACAGTTTCAATTAATTTGTTCTGATGAAGTCTTAATCATTACTATTTAAACCAAAAAAATAATTTTAATCGGTATAAGTTAGGCATTGCTCTACTGCTAGCGACGGGCATATAAGTTCTGATTTTTATAGTTATTTGTAAAGTAGGTAATTTTCGTAGAAATATTGTAAACAAATTGGAATTTTGATTATTGGTTCACAGATCTTTGGAATGGTGTTTGAACATGAAAGAACTAAAATTCAGAAGAACAAAGATCCATAATATTCTTTTAGTGGGCTTAGGTACACTACTACTTAGCTACTGCTTCAACAAACAAAATCCAGAACAAAAATTTATTTTGTAGTCTTATGACTTGAAAAAATTAGTAGATGTCCTAACGTGTTAAGCCAAAACACTAGCAGTTAATAACATTTCTAAAAGCTATTAGTGCTGTATCAAACTCTTTTCAAGGGTGAAATAGACCAATTCGCACAAATAATAGCAACCCTCATTTCATTGTGTTTTTTTCCGAAGGGATGGCTTAATCGTCAGTTTTGTATTTAGTTTTGTATGCGGTGAGAATATTAGTACAATAGGGCGAGCATTAGCCAAATGGAGTCATGTTTTGTCACGCGTTTCGATTAGTATTACATTTTAATTATGTGTCCTTTCCTTGACGGGTTATGAATTATTAAATTGGAAATTAAGCCATTTCATTATTTTTAGTTACAGTGGTTTTTTATGGGCAATGTGCAAATTCCTAGTATGCCTATAACAAGGTAGATTAGGTTGACACTAATTCAATGAGTTTGAAAAAAAAAAATATTTTGAATTATTTCATTGAATTATTTTGAATTATTATTAATTTTGTTTTACCTATTTATTTACAAAAATCAAAAATTTCAACAGACATTATATAAATAGTTTGGGTGTGATGCAACCTTAATGGCGGCTGTGAAGTGCGCTACAAGCCCTTCGCACATCTAATTTTTGCTACTGTGCAGTGTTTCGCGCTGACTTCACAGCCGCCATTGAGTTGGAATCGCAATCTATGTAAGCAAATGGTACCTATACTTTTACCATCATTGGTAAATATAGGGAGAGTCAAACATTTTGCATTGGCTTATATCAATTTAATGTTGGTTTAATCCAAAATATGAAACTCCGTTTTCAATAAGTAAACACTGCGGTTTAAATAAAAATCCCGCAAATTTCAGTTTCATTAAAAAGTCCGTACGAAAACCCCGTTTCCCGTACAAATAAACTGCACATCGACGTCCGCAAAGTAATTAATTTTCCTCTACAAAGTTGATTCGATTGCTCGAACTCGTTTATTTTTATGACCAACAATGTTAGTAACGATTCAATTTTGTATGGTACCGTAAGTAATTTGTTTTCAATTGAGTTTTTTATTGAAATACACCGCATTGTTGTATTATACCCCGTTTTCGACGTATACAGTGAATGCTTAGTGAGGTTTTGTGGTGACAGTCAATTATCTAGATTAATTTAAATTGAGTCACCGTCTGCATTTCTGATTAATGTTGATTAACTGGTATTAAGCAGTTATTTAGTGAATAGGTAACCTTGATTAAGGTTTTTAGGGTGGGTTTTTTCACCAATAGTTAAGGTAAGCAATGGTTAAAACCTCCAACCAATGGTCAAATTTGGTTAGAGTTTGTTTGTTTTTTTTTGTGTGTTTTCTGTTTAACTGTTCTTGAAAACACCCACCCTTAGTGTTGCTAGTGGTGACCTTGTGGCATTGACTACAAACCCAGTTGACCAACGATACAACTTCCTCTCGTACGAAAATTAGTAGTTTATTTCAATTGCTGATCCTACGAGATGAAGCGAAACACCCAATATGTCTTTTGTTCCGCTCGGTCCTTTGTAATTTCGTATGACTTTGTCTCGTTTTGTTACCTCGCCCCCTGCCCCCGTAGGTGAGTCGTGTTTGTACGAGAAATTATGTACACGATTGCCTTGTACTATGATACTGGCTATGGCCCCAGATAATATAATACCTACTATGGCAAAGTAAATAATAAATATGTGTGGAAATTTCACACAGCGCAATCTAGTCCCAAACTAAGCAAAGCTTGTACTATGGGAACCACATAACTGATATAATACTTAGATACTTTTTTGTTTTGTAAATACATACATAGAATACAATATAACACCCAGACGCAGAACAAACATCTATGTTCATCACACAAATATTTGTCCTGGGTAGGAATCGAACCCACAGCCCTCAGTTCAGGAGGCAGGGCTACTACCAACTGAGCTATCGGGCCCGTCTATACATACATTTAACTTCCTTGCACTATAGTCAATCTGACAATAAAGGATAATTTAAAACTTGTCATTGACATTTCTAATGGTATGATTTAAGAGGATCACCCCGGTATTTGAAAATGTCATTACCGTCGCTCTGATTTCCACTACGACGTATGATAAACAATAGAACCTGTGAGTCAATATAACAAACAGTTGTCTGGACAAACCTTACCTGCGCGTAAGGCATATTTTACCAAACTTACTGGCTGTACTTTTTGATGGTTAAATAAATAAATAAAAAACTACATTTTAGCGTTTCGGGCGCCAACAATTGTTATCGTCTAAAACTTAACGAAAACTTTTGATTTTGCTGTCAATCGTTTGGATCGATTATAATCTATGCTTGTACGTTTTCACTTTTTTGTGAATGTTTCGTGTTCTAGTTAACCTTACTTTTCTACGTCATCATTTTGGCGCCAAAAATTCGTAACTTTATCACACAGTCCCACCCAGCAGAAGGTGTTGTGTTGATGATGATTATGACCATGACTCCATAGGTAGGTACAGTTTGTTGGTCTCGCTATAAAATAGACCGATGACGTCACACGTCACAAAGATGACTTTTTAGGTACAGGGACCGTACTGTGAGCTCTTAGCGCGATTCAAAATTGAGCGAATATTGGATCGCTTGTCAAAATCTTCATACAAAAAAAAATGAAGTGAAAATTCGAATCGCACTAAAGCTCACAGTACGGCTCCAGTTTGTAAGTCTCGCCGGAATAAAATAGACCGATGACATCACAAGTCTTGCACATTTTCAGGCTGGCAAACTGATTGATTTCCAAAATCACAGATTACAAATCTAACCCCACAAATCACTGCAACCTGATACTGTACGAACGTTGCGTCAAATTGGCCGGCTTGTATGTGACGGAGGGCAACCGGCATGGGTGCACTGTAATTAGTCTGTGGCCACGTGACCGCCACGTGTTCCCGCCACAGTGGGAGTGATACTGTTTCTAGTTTTTTTATGTTAATGAAAGACGTGACGAGCCAGTCTTTCGCCTATTGGTTTGGTTATATATAGCAGTTGCAGTGTCACGTGGAGCTCTAAACTATAAAGTTTTGCGTGACTCTGATGGACTGTGCAGTGTGCACGTCATCCTGAGACATCACACAGTCTAGTAAGAAGATATTGGTCTGTGAGATGTGAAAACCTCATAAGTCAAGTAAATTACTTGACTTATGAGGTTTTCACCTAGCTACAATGCCCTTCCGACCGGAACGGGAGTCCTATGTAGTTGCGAAGAGCGCCGGTGCGACGCACGCTGTCTGCTGCTTGGCGACTGAATCACTGGAAAATCGGTGGTATACCTACCTAGACAAAATTTGCAGAAAAGTCCTACCTACCCCCTAGTGAATAGAAAAACTGACATCAAACGGAGGTTCTCAATTCGGTTGTATTTTTTTTTTATTATAAATAAAATATGATAGGGAATAAAGGTTCTCGAGTGGCACCGCAGCGTAGGCCGGTCCTCCACTAGGTGGACCAACGATCTGGTGAAAGCTGTGGGGAGTCGATGGATTCAGGAGGCGAGCAGCCGCTCAGTCACGCCCTCTGGGGGAGGCCTATGTTCAGCAGTGGACGTTTTCACGCTGTTGAAGAAGTCACGCACGCCTAAGGCACTTGATTTTCTTTTTTGTTAGGTACCTTAGATCTCCGGCATTTATCTGCAAACGGATTATAGTTTTTTAAAGTAGGTAATTTCAATATTTTATGGTCCCAGTAAGTTGATACAATTGGAAAAACACAGCTAATAAGGCAGCTCTGTAGATACATAATATGCGGGGTGATGAACAGCTGTATATAGGGCCTATGTACACTAGCGAATCGAGCTTCGGCGGCGCTAATTAATTTATTGTGTTGGCGGTGAGTGGGTAAGTGTGGAGATGGCTTTACTTATTGCTCATTTATTTATTTTGATAAATTCTTTCGTTGTTTCGTGTTAAACTAATAGACTCCTTAAAGGTAGGCAACGCATCGGCAACGCCCCTGGTGTTGCAGGTGTCTATAGGCGACGGTAACTGCTTTCCATCCGGCCGTCTGCTTGTTTGTCTGTCCATGTTATAAAAAAAAGTCTTCTTTTGAAATGGAAACTTTAATGACTACTTTGAGAGTCTTATTCATTTGATCGACCAAAAAAGTAGGCTCATATATTTTACAATGTTTTCATAGCTACAACTTACTCAAAGTAAAAAAAAACAGTAGGTAAAGTCAAACAATCGTATAAAACTCAATGTTAGGACGAAAAAATGGGTGTGATTTTGCTAACGTTTTGTCATTATGTTTGTAAGTGAAATAACGTTGGCTCCTTCCACTTGGATCCACAGCTTGGATCCATATTTGGATCCAATTAACTAAATTCAATGCACACCGAAATAATACTAGCGCTGGAGGCACTGATAGCATGTCCATTGTCCACAACGGAATTCAGCGCGCTTTTGCTGACGCACAATATTGAAGCACGGTGGATTTTGCGGTGAGAATCCGGCTTGTAACATCAATTCTTTAAATGAACTCTATTTAAAACATTAACGATTTATTTAGAAAACCAATTGAAAAAAGGAGGACCGATAGTGAACACTGAACTAGTTTGAACCCTGAACAAGGAGTCTAAAGAAGCCGACTCCATCCAACCCAAGCATGAAAACCGAAATCCTTAATTAAATTTCGCACTAACACCAACTCACCCGCCATACTTGCTTGGCTAAAAGGTTAATTTAGTATTTGTCAGCTTTCAGAATCGCAAACTAAAACGTCGCAACTGCTAACAGCCTTTCAAAGAAACTGCACTCTTAAGCCTTGATAATAAGATTAACTTTTGAATACAGAAAGTAAGTCTTGGAAATACATAAAGTTTACAGAATCTTTCGTCGCCTTATATTTATTAGTCCGCATTAAGAGCCTTTGAAAGCGGCGAATTGTTAATTAATTCTCGAGCTTTGCCTTAATTGAAGTAATTATGTAATTACGCAGGATTTTGCGTTAATTTGCCATTGTACAGGCTGTTGGATTTTTTTTCAAAAACGCGTATATGGATATTTATACCTATAGCTCTAAACTAGCTACTAGCCTGCTCCGACTTCGCACGGGCTAATTCGTTTTACGCGTTACCACAGTCTAAAAAAACAGAGAAGGGAAAGGGGAAAAGATAAGAGGAAAAGGTGAATAGCGAACCTGCCTCCATTCTCCATTTTATCCGCACCTTCTCACTTTCCCAAGAGTATAGGAAAGGAGTGGTTTTGGACCTAATACTGAAGGTTGGATGTCTGTGATTTCTGAACTACAAATTCGTCGACCTTAAAATATTTATGGGACAATACTTAAAATATCCCACTTCTAACAACAAACAAGAATGAATAAAGTCTACGTGTTAATGCATTAAAGATAAGTACACATTTTAACTTTCACCCCCTCTCCCGCGGAAACCGTGCTAGATTTCGGGATAAAAAATAATCTATAGCCTACCTTGGAGTATGAAGTCAAATTATGCCAAGATACATTTGTAATATACAATATACAAGTTCAGTAGTTCCGGCGTTATGCTCAGCCAAGAGCCAAGAAGACAGACAAAAAAAAATGGAAAGAAAAAAGTTTTGTTTTCAGAATCGATAATAGAAAGCCCTCCAAAAAACTTTTACCTTCAATGTACAAAATTGGAGTTATTACAGTTTTTTAATAAGTAAGTATAGATTAACAGACTTAGGCTGACATTCAGAGACAATGCATCGAGTTTACTCCGATCGATCTCACGTGAGTTCAAACTCTGGACTCGGCGAGTACACTCCGCGTTATTTTAAATTCACAGTCGAGATCCAACGTAAACTCCGCCCTCACTCCACCGAGTAAACTCCAGCCATAGACAGTTGTAGTTTGACATTAGTGAGTTACACGTTTTCTTTTTAATTTGGCAGTATTATGCTAAAAAGGCCTAAAAAATAGCAAATATTGTATGAATAACTGAAACAGGAGATCAAACTTACTGGTGATCACAGATTAGAGAAAAAAACTGGTGAAAAACTCTTTGAAGGAGACTTTAAAAAGCGCGCCATTTCTCTATATTTGTTTTTTTAATTATTATGATTATTATGAATCTTGTTATTTACCTAAATAATAGAAAAACGAGTGAAATTAAAACTTACAATGGAAATGGCAATGAAAAATAAATCGTCTCTATAGTGTTCATAGTATCCCTACATATAATAAATGTGTAAATCTGGCGCGCTACGGAACACACACATAATTATGTCAAATCAAATTTATCCCGTAGGTTCTATTGTTCAAAAAATATCGTAACCACGATGCAGGACTACAAGACTTTTTGCCCTTCTCCATACATTTTCAAAACAACTCGCCGCAAGTGACTCAAACCACGAATTGTAAAGTGGTCCAGTCCTATGTTTATCTTGGCACATTAATCTCAAACAACGGTGGATGTATCGATGAAGTAAAGCGACGGATGGCGATAACTCGAACCGCAATGGATAAGTTGAGAAAAGTATGGAAGAATAGAAGTATCACCAAAGCCACTAAGACCCGGCTCGTACGAACACTGGTTTTTCCATATTTTTATATGCTGCAGAGACGTGGACGCTGCGAGAAATTGAAAAAAAAAAGATAGATGCTTTATAAATGTGGTGCTGGAGAAGAATGCTTGGGGTATCATGGACCGAGTTTAGCACAAACGTCTCTGTGCTCCAAGAACTCCGCATTGAACAGCGTGTATCGTCGCTAGTGCAAACTCGCATTCTCAAGTTCTTCGGGCACGTCTCAAGGCGGAACTCTATAGAACGTCTTGTAGTACAGGGTAAAGTGGAGGGCACTAGACCACGTGGAAGGTCACCGATGCGATGAACTGACCAGATCAAATCTGCTGTGGGCGGCCCCTTGCATGAGTGTACCAGAATGACCACCAGCAGGGAAAGATGGCGAGATATCGTGAGGCGAGCTACATCCGCCCACCACTCTTCGTGACGACCACGACCGCTCTGCCAAGAGCGATGCGACTGAGAAGAGATACATTTTCTAATTTATCGTATCTAACGCCATCTATGGACAAAAATTGGAAGCTGTTTGTTTGTTTGTTTGTTTGTTTGTTTGTTAATGAACAAAACCCTAGATACAGAACAGATTTTCATGCGGGTTGCACGAATATGCTTAGAAATAACCAGCGCTCTAAATAGGATATATTGAAATCGAAATATCATTAAAATTTTTTGGTCAAAATTATTAAAATATATCATTACGAAACCGGACGGAATTTTATACAACATGGCCGCTTCATGGTGAATTTTTGGGCTACTGACTGATGGTTAGTTTATGTCACAGTAATGTTTTTTTTATATTGTATTATGGCTCCACACATAGTGTATTTAACCAGTGTTAAGTATAGTAATTTTTCTTCGTGTTGTTATTGAATATTTCACATGTTTCACATAAAGTCATACTGGAGGAAAATTGTGTAAGGCCATGACCAAAGAGTAATAGGAGTTAATTTCGGTAGTAAATATGAATTAAACAGCGGAATGAAACTATCAATTTAAAACAATTATTATTAGATTAACATTTCACAGTTTATTAGATTTGATTAACAATTATCAGTTTTTCTATTTAAGCCCTTACAGGTTGTTTGGGGTTTTTGGAGTAAAATAGATATACCATCAAATAATAAGTAAGTAGTATGATTCGATTGCATTCAAGTTACAAACATGTTACTTATACTTAAGTGCCCGCGGATTAGAGAAATAACCAGCCAAGTGTGAGTTGGGCTCGCGCACGAAGGGTTCCGTATCCGTATTTATTATCTATAAAAACTAGCAAAAAAACGTTTGTTGTATAGGAGCCCCCTTAAATACTTATTTTATTCTGTATTTTAGTATTTTTTGTAATAGCGGCAACAAAAATATATTTATCATCTGTGAAGACTTCAGCTCTCTAACTATCACGGTTCATGAGATACAGCCTGATGGTGACAGACGGACAGCGGAGCCTTAGTAATAGGGTTTCGTACCCAAAACGGACTGACGACGGCTGTCAGTCTGTCTGTCCGCCTGTCCGTATGTCACCAGGCTGTATCTCATGAACCGTGATAGTTAGAGCTTTATCCTTTGAGTTATCACCTCACTATAAACTATAAAGTGTATAGGTATAAAAATTCTTAAAAATGAGCCTCTAATTTTGTCATAACACAGAGAACAAAAACTTCCTAGACTTTTTATATGACTTAAGGCTTCACGCATTTCCCGATTATCATATTTAGATTACAATGTTAAAGATTATACGTAATTCGAATATTCATCGATCTAGTATTATTTACAAAATTATTTATTAATTACCACTACTTTAAACTTCCTTGGGTTCCTTCTTGGGAGTATAATATTGACCCTTGCTACGCATTGTAAAACCTATTTTTGGCATTAGATGACGTTTATGTTTGGCCCACAGGTTTGGCCAATGCACACAAATACCAACATAGGCTAATGCAGAGGGCCAAAATTATACTCTTACGTTACGTAGTAAATTATATACTCTTTGGAATGATACGAAACATGTTATGAAAAATGCCCTGAATTTTCCCTTTACCAATGTACTCTGTGATTTGCTCTATTGTAAAAATGTTTTGAAAGCATAGATTTTAATATAATGTAGGTTTTAATTAATCATAAGTTCGATGATACTTATCGAAATATCATCGAAAATTTTTCTATAGTTAAAACCATGAGTGGAGATTTCATAAAAATTGGTCCAGGAATATCAAGGATAATAATTAGAGTATCTACCATGTACCTTACCTACGCTGTTTTGGAAAATGTTATAATTAAGACATGTCATTTTTACTTCGTGGAAGTGATTATACGAGCAGAAAACTCAGTGTGTCTGATAGAAAATCAGTTTTAAAAAATAAAGCTATTACCCAAACTGAAACCTGAAAAGTAATGTAGTCCACGCGTGGCAACGCCGCGGGCAGTAGCTAGTTTGTTCATAAAATCTGAGGGAGCTAATAGCTCCATACATATAAATTCTAGAAACTAAATAAAAACAAATCCTGCATTTTAATAATAGAAAACAAGAACTATGGAGCCAAATTGCAAAGCATTGATGATTTCTTCATATGTGCATGGTAATTCCTAAAAGGTACCATATGAATTGTTTTTTATTTAATAAACCTAGACCTACCATTAATTTAAGATTAATTCTATATTATAGGTAAGGTACCTACTCATAAACAACTTAAAAAGGCATGGAATAATGTGAATGTGAAGACACAAGCCGGGGAAGCAAAATCTATAATACAACAAACAAAAGAAAAAACACAGGATCTGCCAGTAATTAGGGTTGTTGTACATTCGTCACAAACTATTAGAATTTTTATTATGGTTATTTTCATTATAAATAAATGTATGAAGTACCTAATCTTATTTCGTAATTTATCCATTTTATTCAATACAAAATACATTTCTTCACAAACACCACCTTAAAAATAGATTTTAAGCAGCATTGTTTTTAAAAACATGCGTGATTAAAAAAATGCCGGTGTCTGAGCACGGCGTCGTGACTCAGCCCGTCTCATTCTCAGCTGAGCATATACTCGTACTCCATTATGCTAAACTCGACTGTGAATTCCAATTCGACTGAAGTTTGAGTCTAGACTCCAATTTTGACATAACGGAGTTTGAGTTCGAACTCGAACTCGTCTGTGAATGTCAGCCTTATAGCATGAAATCAATTAAGTACATAATTTTGTATTCTCGCTCATCATTTGTTTTTTTGCACACAAAAGTTGCCTTGGGCCACAGAGCTTTGAAAACAATGGCTTTTTTTTTTAGAGGCAACGCGATTTTTTTCTCTGTGCTTAGGACTATATAGTTATCCAACTTTAATACTGTGCCACAGAATAAACGATAGCACTACGTAAATGTGCTACGAAGGCCTACGCAACGTAGCTAACAACGCTACGAAACTAGCCAGTGTTGCAATTTCGTTTACACTCTCTTTATTGCAGAATAATTGAAATTATTATGTCAAAATAATTATGCACCCACTTTACACTTATTCCAAAAATAATAGTTAAATGGGATGATTTTTGGTAAAAGTCGAAGAACAAAAATAATGATGTCAACACCGTACTTAAGTACACAGTTGTAAGTCATTACTTCGAAATTCAAACTTAAAATAGGTACCTACTTACACCATCGCATCAGGCGGCTTCACGCTCCTTCATTGAAAGCTAACAATCCCCAAACAAATCTTTCAAATTAACCGCTCATAATCCCCATTCAAGACCCAAGAACTTGATACTCAAGACTTTGTAAAGAAATCCCTGTTCTCCGTGTCAGTTTTAAATATCAACACCGAACTACACAAACTGTCTTAACAGCTTTATAATGAAAGCTGTAAAGTTTAGTTTTGTATGATTTAACGGTAAAATAAGTTTGTTGTAATACGTTTTATAAGCCGATAGTCGTAGCCGAATTCAATAGTTTTTCGATTTGTATGGAGTTGTGAAATTGGACGGATAATCTGTCCTTGCGCAAGCCGCCATTTTATTGTTGCATCACAAAATGGCGGCGCGTTTGGCGCGAAAATGAAACACTTTCATTGTATTTGAATTGAGAGTCTATTGTTAAGTGAATTACTTAGTTTGTTAAGTAATGTTAGTTAAATTCAGTAAGCTCGAAGTAAAACTAATACCATAACAAATAAATCGTTTTAATATTAGGTAGGCTTTTGACCACATACTTATATTTACTAGGTGGTAGGTGCCACCGCTTTGCCAGTTATTCTGCCGCCAAGTTGTGTGCGTGCACTATGTGTTCCAGTTTGAAAGGCGCTGCAGCTAGTGAAATTACTGGTCAAATGAGACTTCGTGACCTGATTACACTCTAGTAATCTGATTATTAGGCTATGTGATGTCTCAGGATGACATTCACAGTGTAGTGTCACGCAAAACTTTATTATATTAAGGTTCCGAGTGACACTGCATCTGTTATGGGCGGCGCTGTCACTTATCATCAGGTGAACGATCGGCTCGTCACGTCATCCATTCTAATAAAAAAAAGAAAAACATACTTAGGTATACGTAAATAGATACTTAGAATTCCCTATACATATCTATGGAAACATAAATATTTCCCAACAACTCGGGGAATTTGCACGCGTTATTCTGTTAGTGAAGCTAGGATCGTGTTAGCGTGCAATTATAAACTATTATAACTCAATCCTGGACTTGGACATAGTTGTAAAGACTGGAACAGTCAAATTATAACAAATAAATAAATAACGCCCAACGATCACATACATAGATCCTGGACCCTTACTAGGATTCCCTGTACCTAGGGACCCAGGAACTACGAGGACCATTGTCCCACAACACCCAGACACAGAACAAGTATTTGCGCTTTTTTTTTTCGAGCACAAATACTTGTCCTGTCGCGGGAATCGAACCCGCTGCCTCCGGGCTATGAGCCGACCTGCTCAACCACCACACCATGGAGGCTGTCGTCATTCTATTAAATAAGTACTTAAATCATTTATTTCTTTGGATTTGGAGTGTTATCAAACGATGTTAGCTCATAGTGTATTTGATCGACTATAAATCCGTGTCAGTGAGTCGTAGACTCTAGAATGATCGGCTGAGGTCATATCAAGTCTTAAAGCATCTATAACTGGAGATGTTAACGTTATAATCCGCAAGCTCCATTTTCTGTCAATCTGCAAACGGCGCCTGTAAACGCACGCCACACACCATCTTAAAACACGAACACCGTTATTATAATGTAGCGTAGTCAGTGTCTACACGCACACTATGATATTGTAGATGACCAAACAGTGACATATGACCGGCAGAGGAGAACGCCTTCCCTGGCCGACTCTTTTTATAAATGCTCTAAGTATCAAGTACACACAGGTCAGGAAAAAGGTCAGATCAAATCAGGTATACTAGGTGATAGGACTTTTCTGGAAAGTTCGTCTAGGTAGGTACGACCGCTTTGCCAGTTATTCTGCTGCCAAGCAGTAGTGTGCAAGCACTATGTGTTCCGGTTCGAACGGCACTGTAGCTAGTGAAATTACTGCGCAAATGAGACTTAAGGTCTAGTAATCATAATCTAGTAGACTGTGCTGAAGTCTCAGGATGACGTGCGCTGAAATGAAGACACAGGTTTAAATCTACCTAGTTGCAATTATTTTCCAGGAAAATAATGTATTAAGTTAAACCAAAATATGATAGATAAGTATTTGGTTTAGTGCATCGGTCATATCCAGTATAACTATGAACTACGATGACTAAACGCGTGATCTCGTGTATAATTCAGTTATGTCGCCGACTAACGCGATGTTAAACTTGTGCCCTCGAAACTACACTCTATCTACATGGAGTGTTAACATTTCTAAGCAGGTTTAGTGTTTTGGTTAAAAATTATAGGACTAAAATATATACTGGATGCAAAACTCATTAGCATAAATTGAATATCAACCTAACTATACATTACATTTTGTTGATTTTAAAGAATAAAAAAATTGAAATAGTGAATTAAAAAAATTGTAAAAAAATTATGTTGATAAATAATTTTTTTTTTCTTGTTTCCCGCCACCTCCGGGTTATGAGCCGACTTGCTCAACCACCACACCGCGGAGGTTGTCATATAATTTTGTCAGATTTAAATCTGTCCACATTCCCACTCTTCCTTTCGGGACAAGTTAAAAATACACTGTACTGTACCTACAATCTCTTGTACTATTTTCTCTAATCTGTAGTCGTACCTGTATTTATGATTTTTTAGCAGTATCGCCTGCTCAGCGTAATCTAGAGATTAATTTGTAAAGGGAAAATTAGAATCACGAGCATCACGAGCGGGGATTAAACCCGCATTAATCTATACCTGTGTTTGTTTCTTTCAGTCAGAAAACAAAGGCTTAATTCTAAACCTAAACATAAAAATAATTTATTTTCCAAAAATATACAATCATAACGGTCTGCTTCTTCTTCTCGTGTAGGCAAGTGGTCTGCCCTGGGGGTCTAGCAAAGATACCAACCACTAACGCTAACGCCAAACGCTAACTTCAATGTGTACTGAAATGAAATTTCGGAAATCGCTAACTGTTCCACAGCAAATGTCATTTCAATACATTTTTGGAGTTAGCGTGAGGCGTTAGCGTTAGCGATTGGGGTCATTGCTAGACCCCCAGGTGTCAGAATTTTAGGCCACCTAAAGGCTTCTGACATGGCTTAACGACAGTTATCTTACAACAACAGCCGGGACCGATGGCTTAACATGCCCTCCGAAACACGGTAGCGCTCAGCGCTCAGCGCAGTAAATACCACTTTTTGCTGTCGCTGTCACCCATCATAACGGTAATAAAATAAAATATAAATAAATAAATAAATATGTGCGAACATTTCACACAGCGCCATCTAGTCCCAAACTAAGCATAGGTTGTACTATGGGAACCAGATAACTGATACAATACTTATATACTTTTTTGTTTGTAAATACATACATAGTATACAATATAACACCCAGACGCAGAACAAACATCTATGTTCATCACACAAATGTTTGTCCTGGGTAGGAATCGAACCCACAGCCCTCTGTTCAGAAGGCAGGGATACTACCAACTGAGCTATCGGGCCCTTCCGTCTGTAATTACATATACACATGTTCCTCACACATAGCTATAGCTTGTATTAACGCACCATTTGACTTTAACTCTAGCCTGTCAATTAGGCTTCAAGATTCAACACCAGCTGTTCTTCACGGATATACCTTATTCTATCCAAAATACATTCAGAAAACAGCATTACAGTAATATCGACCGGAAACGCCTCCCGAGGGATAGACGAAATAAACGAGTGCAAATGATGTGATCGGGATATAAACACAATTTCCCGACCGTGGTGAATTGGCGGCACGCCGGCTTTCCCACGGGTCTTTGTTTTGAGAAAAATCATTTTTTGCGACAGACTGAAATGAGGCACTACAATCTAAGTCTATTCTAGGTCTTACAGAACAAAAAAAATACGTTTCACCCAAAGTTACGGCTTTAGCAAAGCATGAATAGCCATTCTTAACCGATCAGTAAAGTTAAGCAACGTTCGCTGCGGTCACTACTATGATGGGTGACCGCTATAGCCCGCTATAGACCGCTATAAACGAGAAGAAGAAGAAGATCCATAGTAGGTATAGGTCTGTGCTTCGCTCTCTGAAGCGTCAGTCTTTTTAATGCTCTGTGGGACTGAATAGGGCTGGATGTAACAGTGGCTCGCTTTTAACCAATTTCAAAAAAAGGACCATGGTATCAATACGGTTGCTTTTATGTTTGATCCCTGCAAACTGAATATTTAGGTATAAGTAAACTGATTTTTGAACATCCTTATTATTTTATTTGAAACTATATAGGCTACTTTCGAATTAGTCCTTTTGAAATTTTATATTATTCGTTAGTCTTTAATCTGTGGACCTCGGTCTAGCTTATTTTGGTGCTCTGTGGACTTTATAATTACCGATAATTATAGAAAATCAAGTGATGGTTGTCAGGTCAGGTCATCAATCAAACTTCTCAAAACGGGCTTCTTTAGCCAAAAACAAAACACAACCGGCTCCATCATGAATACCCCAAAACTATTTAACTTCTTTCATCAAAGAACCAATAATCAATATTTAATTTTTAAAGGATCTCAATAAAAAACCTAATCATAACGTACCATTGTCAAATAATAATTTGATTAAAATTTGACGGCTTCATCCTGTTTTTAAAAAAATACCGGAAACTGAACGTAAGGGTAATTCAATTATTGGCTATAATAATACATCACTGATATAACAAGATCCTTTAGAGCTGAAAATAATAGAGTATTATATTCGAAAGCCGTGGGTCAAGAAGGGCTGGTTCCACAACAAAGAAGCGAGGCATAGAGAGCGAGTTAATGGTGGGTTCCTTACATATCATGTCGGTGTGGATTACGCAAATTGCCGGCGGAACTCTAAACTTGATATTTCCGTTTATTTAAGATTTTTTAATCATAATTCACAACTAAAGCTTGTCTAGTATCTTACAATATTAAACATTGGTAGATATATATACCTATTAAAAAATTGGGAAACCACAGAGGATTATAAGATGTCGTTTTGGGGGCCAATGTATTTTTTTGTGCTCTGTGAAAAAATCAATAAGATTTTTTTTGGTCAAAATTTGTTAGAATTTTTAACCATTGGTTAACCTTAACTATCGATTAAAAAACCCACCATTAATTGTTACACCTAGGTAATAGGGAATTAAAACTTGAAAATGTTCACCGAGTGTTATTTCAAAGAAGATCGGTTTATACATATATGAAAACTGATGAATTTCTTGCCAAAATATTGCAGCCATGAGTTTATCCAAAATAATATATCAAACGGAGCTAATTATTTTATAAATAAATGCTGTCAAAGATTAAATAAAAAATATTCAGGAAGAACCAAATAAGTCTACTCTTAATACTAAAGGTGCAAACAAACATCGGCCCTCCTGATGGGAAAAATCTTTAATCGACCACCTGAAATACTTATAATGATTATCCGTGACCGATCCGAGTAATGTTCTGTATTATATAGGCTTATGGTCACCCTACTTCACGCGTGTACACCTACGCAAGTGTGCATCTGTGTAAGAGCACGCGTAGTAGGTACATAAATACTTGAATGTTAAATTCTCAGTTGTTGTGCAGTTTGTGATTGCATATGCATAGGTACTCTAACGATTCATGATCTTGAAGGCTATTTGGGTAACTTTGTAAGGTTTCGTGAAAAGAGTTAAATATAAAAAGTACTTTTAAAAGGTGCACTGCATATCAAGTACATTGGTTAATGCACTTGATATTGCAAATGTTCATGCGTTGGTGGTGACTTACCTACCATCGGACGAACCGCCTGCTTGTTTGCTACGTATATCATTATGACGTCTACTGCTGAAAATAGGGTTTCCACAGTTGGGGGATGCGCCATAATCACTAATTCACCACGCTTGTTGGTATGTGTCTTAGTGATCACAGTAGATTATAAATATTATCTCATATTAAAAACCATTCATTAGCTACGTAATTACATTAAAATTACGTACTATAATTAGCCATTATATAAGCAATATGCCACTTAAAAAGTCTATTAACTCTACCCAAGATCCGAGCCACTTCATTACGCGAACTAATACCACCATTACCACCAGCTAACGAGGACAATGACGGAACAAAAAATGCTAGGTTCACTTACACCTCACTAATAGTTCACTAATAGCTCTTCCGTAACCCTTTCTTACCCGTACAAGTCTGTAAAAGAGCGGGTACAGAATAAGTAATAGTATGTTAACGGTAATGGGGCGGTATTACGTACGAAATTACCGGTTTTGTTACGAACTTATTAGTTAAAGTAATTATTGAGGGTTACACCATTTAGGCAATTTTTCCTTGTTGTATTAATGGTTGGCGGAAAGGCTTATGTATAGGTAATTGTCAAATTTTATTTATTGACTTTGCTTAGTTTATGCTTAAAATGGAATGAAAGTATGTTTTGTATAGGAAGTTTGTTTATGACCAGTTTAAAGTTATTGAATTACACGACGACCCAGCCGGTCGTCTGATGTTAAGCGACACGGCCGCCGACTACAGGTGCAGTGCCACTCAGAACTCAACGTTTTCTATGACACTTCACTGCACTGCAGACGTCATCCTGAGACATCAGCACAGCACAGACTGTAATAAGATCGCTAGACTGTGAGACAGGTAATAAATTCTCATTTGCCCAGTAATTTCACTAGTTACAATGCCTGTTAAACCGGAATACAGTAGTGTTTTTAGACCTGTGATTGGCGGCGGAATATTTGGCAGTGGTAGTATAGCTTAAGCTGCAAAATATATCCATGTTTCAACGAATTATCTCTGTACGATTAAAAGTGCATTAACACAAAAACATTGTTAACATCTATCCCATAATAACACTATGCCAACACTAACAAAACAATATCATGCCTCTAAACAAATGCTAAAACTCATTTCTACCACCCTTTTACAACCAAAAAACCTTCACACCTTCCACTGACAAAAATAGTCTTTAACTCTTTGAGCATAAGGTTGAAGCTACAATGGTGTGTAAGTTTAGGGGTGCCATAGTATAAAAAGCTTTATTAGCACATTTCGTAGGAACTCGAGCGTGTCGGTGATAAGTGACAACCTATTGAGATGGTTAGGGTGGCTATACAGTTTATTTAAGTCGGAACGAATGTAGTAGGTATATCGTTTTTTTGGAATAATTTATTCTCATTAAAAAATCTATGTAATTTTTTTGCAATCACTGCGACCGATGCAACCATAAAAATGTATGGAATTGACAGTTTCAATACATAGTTTATGCGCATAGTTACTGTAAAAATTTTCAGATTCAGAATGAAATTTTAACTGTTGCATTCCAATCAAATTGCCGTGATCACCCCGCTGGTGTTTTAATCCACAGTAAGGATCGCTTGTCTCGTTTAAAAATGTACAAGAAAATGAAAAAAAACTGACAAGGGAAAACCTAAAAAGAGAGGAAAACTGTTTCGTTCTCTATAATTTTTTTAGTAATGTGTGTCCAAAATTGCGTGCTCGATTTATCACAATATAAAACAGATTTTATTTATTCTATATACAACTAAATTAAGAAGCTAGACAATTTAAAATTTGAGGCTTACTTATAACTTTTTGATAGAAAATTATATCCTAACATAAACTACGTCATGGTCACTTTACTCACATCGCAGCGAATTCGATTACCATCGCTCTCTCATTGTTGTCTATTTGTCACTAATGCTCCCTAAACGCTTTCACGACCAAACATAACAGACCTCCTCCCCTCCACTATTTCAACCACCACTCGGCTCTACTTACAATAGGCAATCACCAATTATGTTGAACTGCTACGCTTTACTACTCCAACCCTTACGCAGCTCAAACTATTCTGGTCAATGATAAAACGGCCAAAATTTCAAGAGCTATTTTGTCATAGTGATTGCTTCGTCAATGAGTTTATTTAATACTGGAGATCTATTCAATGAAGAAGTGTTTATGTGTGACTGACTTTATAAAGAAATAATTTGTACCGTTTTGTTACGGGATGAGATGGTAAGTGATAAAGTTTTTGTTACTAATGGATTTAGCGAGATGTGAAGAAAGTATAAGGGTATGTTTAGAAGTATTATAGATAGCATCTTTATACCTTCATATACTTTTATTAGGCAATTGTGTGACAATGTTTTGCAGCTGTGCAACATTTGGTGCCTGTATATGTATATTAATAGAGCAAATTCATTAGAGATTTGAACATAACTCTGTTTGTCGCTTTGTATGAATTAGGTACTTACTTTTTTTATGAATGACTAGGCTAGCGGCTAAGAAGCAATTCACATGACAACATGTGGACTAGGAAATGAAAACGCGTTGAAACCGTCTTGTCATTTGTCCTTCTCTCACATAGGCAATAATCTACCAGCAAGTTGAATGGACGACGCATGTATATAAGAGCGAGTGCAAATTCCACGGATAACTTGAAAAGAGCAGCTGCAGGGCTGAGCAGGATTTGAACCTCGATGCATCTGTTTGAAAATTGCACGAACTACCTCTGAGCCACACTCGTTACAAGCATAGGCTTACATGTCCTGAATGGCCTTCAGCTTGGGTTTACGTAGTTTCAACTCGCTTACTCCAAGAACTGACAGCCGATGGGAGGAAAGGTTCTCGAGTAGCGACCACGAACCGGAAGACGCAGCGTAGACCCCCCCACTAGGTGACGGACCGACGATCTGGTGAAAACCGTGTGGGAGCCGATGGATGCAGAAGACTAGCGAACTCTTCAGGCTGTTGTTGATTATGATGATGACATACGAATCTTTCATCACAATCTAACTCACTAATTTGTAAAAACTTTTCAGTCTCAACGTTTTCTCGATTAAACTTTACCTAAGTATTAGGCCTTAAATCGATTAACCGTAAAATCGATTAACCTCCTAATCGAATTGCCCCGTAGATCCGTAGATATACCGTGTATGGACGCGACAGGGCGGATGTCTGCTCCGGGAGCCGGTAATTCGTTTAAAACCAGCGCCGGTCGCGACACCTTAAGTGATGCTATGCTACTTTAGTCAGATAGAGGTCTTCTATTATGTTTAGTTCTGGTAGATCAGTCCTTATCCAAACTCTTACCGGATTGAAGACCTCTTTTCAATTGATGCTAACCTAGTATTCCATTATCAACGCTTTTTTTTTGAGGGGGGAAATGCCCTCGCCCTCCCTGCCATCACTGGGGTGATCGCAGGGGGTATGTGGGACTCGAACCCACTAAAACCCCCGTGATCTGTCCGCCGCCAGGATGGGGCGAGATAGGGTCGTGCTAGCATTCACTATCTCGCGGGCGGTAGGCCCTTTCGGGCCAGTGGGTGGGTAACCTCGGTTACCCCAGACGTGTGGGGTCGTGTGAGCACGGCGGAGACCGTTACCAAAGCTTACCCTATCACTCTCTAATCTTTACTTCTTTTGTGGGCAGGTGGTCATCTCTAGTGTTAGAATTTTTAGGCCAGCCGAAAGTTTTTGACTTGGCTTAGTGACTTGTCTTTTTTGGGTATCGGTGTGCATTTGGTGATGACGCACAAAAGGAATTAATAATAACTAAGGCAAGGAGCAGGCCACATCGCTTGTAGAACTGACAACCGATGGGGAAGAAAGGTTCTCGAGTTGACCGGAAAACACAGCGTAGGCTGGGCCCACACTAGGTGGACCGAACGGTCTGGTGAAAGCCGCGGGGGCCAATGGATGCAGGAGGCGAGCATTAGTTCAAAGTGGAGCTCTCTGGGGTAGGCCTAGTTCAGCAGTAGACGTCAGGTTCAGGCTGTGAATGTTAATGATGGTTCCAATTTCTGGTGCAATTAGTTATCGTTAATTTCAGACTTTAAACTTCCAAGGTCACTAACATTACTCACTGTGACATTGTAAGTGTTGTGTGTCGAGATCGAGTGGACAGTGAGAATAGGGACAATAGTACTGGTGCGACGCATAGTAAAAGATTGCGAGGGAGGGTAGACCGCTACGTTTGCCCATAACTTATTATCATCTACCCGCAAGATCTTCAGTTCGTCCGTGATAATGGTGCTTGCAACAGTACCGAAATATCCGCAACTCGAAACAAATAAATTACATGGTAAATAGCCCGTTAATAAACAATATGTGAGTAATCGTTAATTTCATTGCTCTGTCTTCAAATGGCATATATATTGAAACCTAAGTGTCAGATTATTCAACCGTATATTGCAAAGAGAAGAACTAGATCCGATGCGATCAGCAAAGTCTTTATTACCATAGCATTAAAAACCACTATTCTGCAAACGAAATCGTTTACACAAAGCAATTAAGAGGAAACCAATTCGCGGAGATCTTTCAAATCGTTTAAGTTATAAGAAAGATGTTCGGTTGAGGAGGGTTGTTAGGGTTTTTATAGATTGGTCGGGGAAAAATAAGGCTGACATATGTTCGAATAGCAAAGCCAAAGGGGATTGAGTGGCATAAGCCCTTGGGTTCATTATTGGCCCTTTACCCTTTTCCCGGAGGGCTCTCCAGCCTATGTTTGCCGAGTGTACGCGTTTCACTTCATATTGTATTGAGAGAAGTTTGATTTAATAAACTTAGGTTTTGAGTAGTTATTCAATTTGCAATTTAATTGAAAATTAGTACTTCTATCTGGTGACTGTTTAACGACGTGAGGGCATAACCACTGTTACTTTTTTATTCTACAGTCCCTTATATTTTACCTATATTCCCCTACATTTGGACCACGATAAAATCAACCATTTCACCTTTTGGCATGGAAACCAATTTGGACCGTACTTAAATCATTATAATTTTACAAAGATACGGTTCCTAAAAAGGTTTAGCAACCCTGCATGCGGACTACACTTTGAATCCATGATTAAAGTTTTAATGATCTCGTATTCCTCATACGAATGTATGCATTTGAGTTATCGACCCTACACTTCCTACAGCTAAGAAGATTCTCAGAAAACATCAAAAGACACATGTGAAACAGACGACATGAAAATATTGGCACTTAAAGGGCATTATTAGTACAACGAATCACTGTTCCGCAGTGGACAATAAACATCTTCCAGCTGAAAATGATAAAACGCTTCAAAAGTCATCACTTAAACTTATTTGTAGCTTAATTCCGAGTGCCTTCCTTTCAGGGTATACCTAACATGACCTTCATGAGCAACTGACCTGCACTCTGACTTCAGGCAGGTTGACCTTCATCGCCAGCTCTTCTCTGGAGTACACGTCAGGATAGTGGCTCTTCTCGAAGGCTCGCTCCAACTCGTGGAGCTGGTATGTGGTGAAGGTTGTGCGGTTCCGTCTGGAATTTGATATCAACATCATCATTTTTAATCTCTGTTTTTTACAGACGAAATCAAAAGTAAGGTGCAGGTTTTTCACACTTTATTATCACAAGGAATGTCTCGAAATGCGCCGTGGAAATTTCTTCAAAATTATAGCCTCTTATCCGCTCAGGCGCTTCAACCACATGTGCGGCCGGCATCGCGCAACGTGGACCGCTCCCCACCACAATTGTGGCTTACAGCTGATTGCGCTACTAGGGATGGCAATCAATTTTTAGAGGTGTCACTCGTTATAAATCGACTAAAATTGAAACTAGTTGAACATCACTATCGAATAAAGTAAAAGTCTCTATGGTTCAGGAGAAAAAAAAACGCCTCAGTCTAAATTGCATCTCGCACCGAGTCGGCGCGCGCCGGCGACGGAGTAATTTCCTTTAGGTACGGCGGAGTGTAAATTATTATGCGTAGTGTGGTTGTGTGTGTTTTTTATACTGCAACACACGTAAAAATGCATTTGTTTAGATAGCCAAGTTTTTTTTTTTTTTTTTTTTTCTATTGCTGGAACACCCAATTAAAATTAAGCATTCTAATCATATTACAATCTAGCCATCGATTTGGCTAATGAGTAATTTTAATTTAACCTAAACTTCTAATATAATAATTGTCTAAGAATGTGTCCAATAACACGTTTCTTATTGTCTCTATTAAGGTGAAGACACATTGTTCTTGTGTTCTTTTTAAGTAGCACTTACACTGCACCACATTAGACTATCACGTAACTACACTTTAACACTAATTAAACTAACTCAAACGGTTTTGTTCTTTTTAGTCTTCTCACTTGATCCGTGTGGTCGAGGAGCTGAATTGCCTCAACATTCACGTGATGGTGAAGCCTGCATTGATGACTTTCTGCGTGTTTTTTAATAATATTGTGGACGAACTCTATTTTAAGGTCCCGATGGAGGTCGTCGTTTCGTATATACCAGGGTGCATTGACAATTTCCCTTAGCACTTTATTCTGGAACCGTTGGATGGTTAATATATTGTTCTGTTTGGTACAGCCCCATAGCTGTATACCATAAGTCCATACTGGCATGAGGACTTGCTTGTATAATAAAACTTTATTGTGTATCGACAGAGCAGAGTGTCTACCAAGCAGCCAATACATTCTTTTATAACGCAACTCAAGTTCTTCTTTTTTTTTCTTGACGTGGGCTTTCCAGCGGAGCTTCACATCAAGAGTCATACCCAGATATTTGGCTGTATTCTCATATGGAATCAGTTGGTTGTTGATATAAATAGGAGAATACTGATGGATTTTATTACTGAAGTCAATATGAATAGATTTGGATTCGTTTAATTTAATCCTCCATTTCTTAGTCCAATCGTAGACTCGATTCACAGCCACTTGCACCTTTTCTACTGCTTCTTTATGGGTATTTCCTACTGCCATTATTGCAGTGTCATCAGCAAAGGTCGCAATGGTGTTATTTTTTAACTCTGGTATATCACAGGTATATAGTAGGTACAGGACCGGACCTAACACACTACCTTGTGGTACACCAGCTTTTATTTCCTTCAGATCTGAGTAGGCATCTTCCTGCCTTATTCTAAATACTCTCTTATAAATATAAGATTCTAGTATATCGGCAAATGATATTGGAATGAGCGTCCTCAGTTTGTATATAAGGCCGTCATGCCACACTTTATCAAACGCTTGCGCCACATCTAAGAATACAGTAGAACAAACTTTTTTATCTTCAAGTGATTTTTCAACAACATTTGTAATTCGGTGCACTTGATCTATTGTTGAGTGCTTTTCTCTGAATCCAAACTGATGTTCAGGTATTATGTTTAAGCCATCTATGATAGGTTTAAGCCTTTTCAGCAGCAATTTTTCCATTAACTTTGACATTATGGGCAGCAGAGAGATCGGCCTGTATGATGTTGTTTCGTGGGGAGGTTTCCCTGGCTTTGCTATCATTATAACTTAAGCAACTTTCCATAGATCTGGTATGAACTTCAATCACCATAGCCAAGTAATGCTACTTATCAAAACTAGTTTTGAAATTTTAAAACACTGCTTAGTTTATTCGTATAAACCGTAAATATGCAAAACCATACCGCGCTATTTGAGGGGCGCTTTGGGACCTACCTACGCCCGCCGCACCGCGCCTGAGTGGTTAAGCGAGTATTTAACTAAAGCTTTCTGACTATAATACTTAGGTAATGTCCTGTACTATGTTAAGCCGAAGTAGGGTTTATATTATTTTTGTTTTTTTTTTTTTAATCTTTTTTCGGTCTTTTTAGAGCATTACTTTAAATTGTATTTTTTATAGTCGGGTTTTTCTGTTTTTTTTGTTGTCAAGTTGTTCTTCCCTCACTGTTGTAAGTATTATTTAGTACTCACCTATGTTTTTTCTTATTGTCCGCCGCGGAGCCAGGCCGAGGAGTTTCGTCATCACTTCCAGGGGGTGATTTGTCATCGGGGGGTGTTCGTTGACTGTAGCCATCATTACTATTGCACGACCCTTCCCCTGGAAAAGATAATTTAAAATTAAAATAAAATTAGAATAATTTAATTTAGGATATAGCTTTCATCTGAGGCCTTGCCACAGAATAATGCACGGAACAACTATCCAGAAGAGGGGTGATGTGATGGCGCTATGATCTGGCCGAACTCGATTCCACCAAATTCCGTACAGAGATAACGCGCTCTAATTGCCTGATCCACCACCACGCGTTGTTTCTTCAAAGTTGTAGTGATGGGACAATAGATACATTATGCTAAAATGCATCGATGTCGAGGTTGGGTGTTTTGTAATGATCAATGAGCAAGTAATAATTGCTGCATAGCGATTCAGGAGACCTCAGCGCTGAGGCTCAGCGCTGAAGCCTCGATTCAACCAACTTTTATTTGAAAATAGAACGGAAAGCTCTCCCCTAGCTCATGCCTTTTGCAGAAACGATGACGCTATTCCCGTTCTATTTTCAAATAAAAGTTGGTGGAATCGAGGCCTCAGCGCTGAGGTCTCCTGAATCGCTATGCTGTTTAGCAAAGAGAATGCCTATAAAATGTGACATAGGCGGGTACATAGTTTGACGTGACAACCAGTAACACATTTTTGAGCGTTATTATAACCATGACCTATTGTTTTAGGAGAAAAAAAACATAGACAGAGGGTAGGCAATTAGACATCAACAGCGTCTGTGATCCTCAAGCAATAACTTTATACAAGGTGACCTTGAATTGGTATGTTATCCTGAAAGGGGATAAATCTACACGCCAAGGCAGACATGTTTCTTCTACGACTTTACTAAATTAATAGTTTTACATTGAAGAAATGCCATGTAAAGTTTACGTTCGAAAATAGCCTCAGCACAGCTGGGTGGTTGAACTTCGTCCTTGACCAAGTGCACATAAATTAGTTTTAACGACCTGTGTTTAGAAATGAGTTTATAGTATCTTGTAGTCTCGTAGCAATCGCACGTGCAGTTTTGCGAGTGGATTTATTTTTTACCATGGATGTTTTGACACACCCAGTTTCAAGTAAGGCTCTCACAACTTGTAGGGTATCATGGTCCCAGTCCCCCCATTTCGGGATAACATACTAATTCAAGGTCACCTTGTATATGGATTCACTTTCATCATATTTTAATAAGAGATAAGTCAGTATCGACTGGGACGACCTTGGAAATAACCTACACTCAATAGGTTAAAAAAGAATCATTCTGAGTAATTTTACAGGGTATTAATTCATCCGGTAAATAAAAACCGCTCTTTTTGTTGGAGTTGAAACTAGTTTTAGGGTGGGTTTTGTGGTTATCTTGGGCTAACCAATGGTTGAAAACTCTAACAAAGTTTGACCATTGGTAAGATTGGTAGTTAAAGTAACCAATAGTTAAAAACTAGTTAAATTACAATTTTTAACCATAGGCTACCTTAAGACTACAGATCAAAAAACCCAACCTTAATGAAAGCTAGAAGATAATTATGCTAAAGGTCAGTTTTGTTTTCTTCTCAAGTCCTTAGTCTCAATAAAATATTTCCGTTGTTTGTTTGGTACTAAGTGCACTTTTCGCATAACAGCACAAACACGCGTATAAGGTACATTCACTAAGAAATGCTATAATAACGTAGAGAGTAGAGTAGAGACAGGCTTTAGCAATAAATCAAAACTATTTGTCTGTTTGTTTATGATACCATACAGCTTATGCAGTGCGAGTTATGCAGTTTTGATCTAATCTGTTAATTTTCACTTTGGTGTGAAAATAAAACGAAATAGAAAAACAAAATGTTTATTTTTCTGGTGATGTTCACATAAAATCAAAAATGTTGAAAAAGTAATTAGTGGTATCGTTTTTATTTAAAAACAATTCATCATCATTATCATTAACAGCCTGAAGACGTCCACTGCTGAACATAGGCCTCTCCCAGGGAGCGCCACTTGGAGCGGCTGCTCGCCTCCTGCATCCATCGGCTCCCCGCGGCTTTCACCAGGTCGTCGGTACACCTAGTGGGGGGCCAGCCTACGCTGCGTCTTCCAGTTCGTGGTCGCCACTCGAGAACCTTTCTTCCCCATCGGTTGTCAGTTCTACGAGCGATGTGGCCTGCCCATTGCCATTTCAACTTGCTTATCCTAAGAGCTACATCGGTCACTTTAGTTCTCCTGCGGATCTCCTCATTACGGATCCTATCTCGCAGGGAAACACCAAGCATTGCTCTTTCCATAGCTCGTTGCGCGACTTTGAGCTTAGTAATGAGGCCAACAGTTAGAGACCACGTCTCAGTTCCATAAGTCATCACTGGCAACACACATTGATTGAAAACTTTTATGAAAACTTTTCTAAAAACTATGTGTACTTATATAATTTGAAAGTGTAGATGAAATTTTAATGACACGATAAGCTTTAGTTGTTACATAACTATGGTGGCCGGCCTCAAAAGAGGTAACGCGACAATTAAACCTTTTTTGAGGCCAACTGGGTTCACATTACTGAAGATAGGACACGTGGAAAAGATTGGGGGAGATCTTTGCCTACCAGAAGGGCAAAAGAGGTGGTCAATAAAAAATGGTATAACATATTAATTATTCCTCAGGCATCCCACAACACAAAATATCACAAAACACAACAAAAGTTACACTGCACTGCAGCAGCCAAAATGTTAATATAACACCAACCAAAATGTAAATCCAGCAATTTTCCATTCACAATACTTAAACAAACATTAGTACTGCAATCATTACGCGATGCAATCGCACAGTGGTTCACGTATTCCAAACTAGACAATAAATATTGTTTAATTTGTATCATTCATCATCGCGTATCGCTTGCATCGGTGAACCATACCGGAGGTGGTTTCCGTGGGTGTTATTTTCAACACGAGTTAGCGGCGCTTTGTTAAATAAAAACGAAAATTGTATTTTTATAAGATAAATATATTTTAGAAAAATACAAAATAGATTGAAAGAGATATGTCATTTGTTTTTTTTAGAAAGTACGTAAATATATTCAGTTTGTTAATGAGCGATTATAAACGCTGGGTGATAAACTTAATTACATTGTCAATTTTTTGACTTTAAACATTGTTTAATAATATCTTCACTGAGAATTTTTATTTTAAACTATTTATAAGTTTTTTCAATTTTTCATTGTGTTTTTATTGGAAATTAATTAGAGCAAATTACAGTTTTGTGTTACTTCAACCTCTAGCACTCCTTCTGGAGGGATAAAAACGGGTAATTGTTTGCGGAAGCGGTACATTTATCAGCGCCATTATTTTGTCCGCGCCGCTTGATTGATTGCCCCACTGGGCGCTAAGTGTTTCTAGTTTGGGAAGAGTTACAATTATTGTTGGAATGATGAAGCAGTTCTGGGGAAACTGAAAATTTTTGTGTGAACCAAAATATAGTTATTTTCATTCATACAATAATTTAAAGCATAAAAAATTATGTAAAATCGATGTGAAAGTTTTTATCGCAAACACTACTTAAGTAAGTAACTAATTTTAAGGAGTAATTAACAACAGCGAGGACTTAATTTTCAGTTCAAAACAATAACTTCGAAGTTATGAACTTAAAATATAGATACGGAAAAAATTTACCTACATAGGTATTTACGCTCAAAATTAGAGGTATTTTGAATGATCAACCAATAATTTAATTTTTTATGAATTAAAATAATAATAAGAAATATCTGTTGACATTTCACACAGTGTCATCTAGTCCTAAAACCTAAACTAAGCAAAGCTTGTACTATGGAAACCAAAATACTTAGATACTTCATGTTTTGTAATCAAATAGATATACATAGAATACAATATAACAGACAGACACAGAACTAACACCTATGATCATCACAAAAATACTTAAATAGCTTTTAAAGAAAATTGAAGACTGATTTGAATCCAGCATAGCATAAATTAATTAAATAGTTAGCTACAGCTAACCTTGTTACCTAATTCATATTATCTATGCATCTAATATTAACCCCTTTCATGTTTCATATTGATCTAATACCTTTATTCACAGAATCAAACTTCACCTGTCATTTTAATCAACGATTAAGACATCAAACGTTACAGACAAACTGACAAAATAATATTGTACAAGCATGACAGAGAAGATTGAACGAT
This sequence comes from Ennomos erosarius, assembly GCA_963580505.1. Taxonomy (NCBI): domain Eukaryota; kingdom Metazoa; phylum Arthropoda; class Insecta; order Lepidoptera; family Geometridae; genus Ennomos; species Ennomos erosarius. The sequence goes on along the minus strand of OY757001.1, from coordinate 2,687,206 downwards.
CAGAAGTCAAAACAGGCTAACTACTATCACTCTATCCCTTTCACTCTTACACATTTAAATCGTCATTGGAAAGAGATAGCGATGTCGCATTAAGATTACCGCTACAGATTACAAGCAGACATACAAAACAAATAAAAACATTATGGGCAACGCATTAAGACGTTTTACACTTATCACGATACGAATCAGCTTTTTTCCTTTTTGTAATAATTATTATCGATAATCTGGTAACACTCGCTCAATAATGGATTGTCTCGTTGTTTTTTCCATGTGGCAACCCTAATCATGTGTCAGATTTACTGTGTTCGGCAGTGTTAAAGCTCTTCTGATTTAATGATTTTACAAAATGGTTCTTTTAATGAATTATTTTTGCTTTCAGGGTTCCGTCTTTAATTAATTGTGTAATGTTTACGTTTATATATTTTACAGGCACATTAAAAATTAAAAAGTAGTAATAAATATGTAAAAAAACAAAAGCTGCAAAATCTGTTTTGATTTTAGTCCGTCTAGTAATTAGATTAAGACCACAGTGAGCTGACAAAAATTTCTTGCAGAAAAATATTCGAAATAAGACTCTTTAGTACTATACCTACTGTCTCGGCAAATGGGAGTTTTGGTATCTTGACGTTCAATAGGCGATTTGACAATAGGCATGATAACAAATATTTTTTTTGGATAATTTAATTATATTCTTCAATAGATAAACATTTGTGTAAACAAAAATTAAATATCTCAAAAAATGACCAAGTTACAAGCATTTTAAAAACCGGAATAGAAAGAGATATAGCTCAAACGGCCAGTGACGTCAGAGGAAGGTCGTTTTTTTTTTTTTTGCTACTATAGCTGTTGGCTTTTTATACAATCTCTTTGGCATGTGACGTCACGAGTAGATTTTTCATAGTAACTGTGGGGCGCTCTGTTTCGCGAGAAAGGGACAGGAGATGCCTCCTGTAGAAACTTTAAAACTTATTACTACGATTTATTTACCGATTTTGCTTATTTTTTCATTTATTGCATTCATTTTTAATCTTCTTTATGAAGTAATATTTACTTGTTCATTTTTAATAGTAGTCATCATGCCTATTTGACAATCTACTCTGTGCCTGGAAAATAATTTCGTTAAGGCCGCCCAGAGTAGAAAAGATTAAGTTGTAAGTTTCTTATACTTATGTGTTTGGTGTACAATATAAAGGTGGTTCTATCTATCTAAGGGTGAGTTTTTTGATCCGTGGTTAAGGTAACCAATGGTTAAAAATGTTAACAAATTCTAACCAATGGTCAAAATTGTTACCGTTCTTAACCATTGGTTTTCTTAACTACGGATCAAATAATCTGCCCTAAAATTACGCCGGACAGCGGATAACAATATCCGCTGTCCGGCCATCTCTATCAACCTGGCCGGATCCAGTCTGATTGTAAATTACGCCGGACAGCGGATATTGCGATCCAATGTCCGGCGTAATTTTAGGGCCATAAACCAAATTAATAAGAATTCATGTGGGTGCAACCACGGAGTGCAGCTAGTTAGTACCTAAAATATCCTACATATAATCTTGTCTCTAATTGTATTTAATTAATCCGATTTTGCATAGTAATTAAGTAGTTAATCTACACTTAATAGAGACGTCAACTTTTTGCGACCTTTTCTATTTAATGTTATAAGAATGTAGGTAGGTATAAGAGATCTAACATCCTCTTCTGTAACAATAGTGAAATGTAGGCTATTGTTTGTCTGTACGTGTTTGATTTCACACCGAAATGGACCAATTTGGATAAAAACAATCAGGGGCCGTACTGTGATTCAAAATTGAGCCAATTATGGATCGCTTGTCAAAATCTTCATACAAAAACAAAACGAAGCGATCCAATACAGGCTCTGGTTTGAATCGCACTAAAGCTCACAGTACGGCCCCAGATATTATTTAGCTTTACACGGCGAACTGTTTTATAACATATAACTGTATATATATATATATATATATATAACATACTAAACAAAAAAAAATGAATTGCTGGTTTATTGTTAGTGCTCATGTAGTATGTTAGTAGTATACATAATTATTAAGAGGGAGAAGCCTTGGCTCTCAAATAAATAAATAAATAAATAAATAAATAAATAAATAAATAAATAAATAAATAAATAAATAAGTAAATAAATAAATAAATAAATAAATAAATAAATAAATAAATAAATAAATAAATAAATAAATAAATAAATAAATAAATAAATAAATAAATAAATAAATAAATAAATATTTTTGACTTGATTTGATTTTGTTTTTAGGTAGCATCATTAAGGCATAAAAAGTTTTGTTATCGATTTTTTTTATGTAAACGAGTGACGTGATCAGCTTGTCATTCGCCTGGTGTTAAGCGCTGGCTACCCATGCTGCAGATTGCAGTGTCACTCTGAACTCTACGTTAATGTTTCACTGTACTGAAGCGCATGCGCATGCCATCCTGAAACATTATTACAGTCTAGTAATAAGATTTTGAAACTGTGAGATAGCTGACCTCCCATTGAAAGACATGTGCCGAAATTTCTCACCGATCAATCTTCGTTTGATGTGTTATCGTTCTACGTGACATTGGCAAAAATGTGGTGACCTCTCTACAAAGGTGGCTAGGTGGTAGGACTTTTCTGCAAAGTTCGTCTAGGCAGGTACCACCGCTCTGCCAGTTATTCTGCCGCCAAGCAGTAGTGTGCAAGCACTACTGTGTTCCGGTTTGAAGGGCATTGTAGCTAGTGAAATTACTGGGCAAATGAGACTTTATGACCTGATTACACAGTGTAGTAATCTGATTACTAGACTGTGTGATGTCTCAGGATGACGTGCGCAGTGCAGTGTCACACAAAATTTTATTATTTTAAAGTTCCGAGTAACACTGCAACTGTTATGGGTGGCCGTGTCGCTTAACATCAGGTGAACGACTAGCTCGTCACGTCAATCATTCAAATAAAAAAAAGGCCACTAACCTAACTAAAAGTTGAAATAAACTCTAGAGTCTCATTTGACAAGTAATTTCGTTATCACTGCTTGGTGTCAGCATAACTGGTAAGTAACCTGGCACAGACGCAGCGTAGGCCGGCCCCCACTCGGTAGACTAACGATCTGGTGAAAACCGCGGGGAGCCGATGGATGCAGGAGGCGAGTGGCCGCTCAAGGTGACGCTCTTTGGAGGAGGCTTATGTTCAGCAGTGGACGTCTTCAGGCTGTTAATGATGAACCTGGCACCTATATACCCATGCACCTCGACGTTACAGTCCCACCTAGTAAAAAAATTTCTCGCTCTATTATCTCGGTACGAGTGATGTCACAGGCAAAAGCGAGCTTATATTTCTTATGGCACTACACTGACAGCTTAATGACTTCAATATAATATGTTGATCATAATTTCATAGTCCAAGCTTAATTGATAGTCGATAAAGAATGCATATTATTAGAGACGCTGAATTTGTGGCGAACTAATTATCTGAAATGAGTGTTGGGTCTTAGAATATTAGAAGGCACGTATTATTTTACTACTAGCTAAGTTGCTGATGTTGCTCGATGTTCTACAAATCTTTGATGTTTTACCTGCACACACAGGCGCGGCGTAGGCCGACCCCCCACTAGGTGGACCGACAATCTGTTGAAAACCGCTGGGAGCCGATGGATGCAGGATGCGAGCAGCCACTCAAGATGCTCTGTGGGGGAGGCCTATGTTCAGCAGTAGACGTCTTCAAGTTGTTGCTGGTGATGGTAAACCATAACTACAAACTCGGATAAAAAGTAGGTATGACGCCAATGTACTGCATAGCGCCAGGTGGACTAAGCAGGTGGACCACGTGCAATACCCGCGATTCAGGAGGCCTCGGAAGCGGAAGGCTCTCCCCTAGCTCATGCCTTTTGCAGAAACGATGACGTTATTTCCGTTCTATTTTCAAATAAAAGTTGGTTGAATCGAGACCTCAGCGCTGAGCCTCAGCGCTGAGGTCTCCTGAATCGCTATGCTGGGGTTCTATAATAGGTCTCTACCGGGTCTCTACCGTAGAGACCTAATACGTGTAGGTACTGGGGTTCTAGAACTCCAATTACTGTGACGTGAGGTTACAGTAATTTAAAATTTTATTAAGATCATCCTGGAATTTGACGTTATAGTTATAAGGACAAAATACTGGGAGAAATTACTGTGCAAATAAGACTATGATGTGATTACACAGTGTACTAATTTGATTACTATATACACTGTGTGATGTCTCAGGATGACGTGCGCAGTGCAGTGTCATTCAACTGATGCCTTCTAACTTCCATCACAGACTGAGCGCTAGTGGATGCCAATTTGTGAAATTGGCTCCCACTTTGAAGCGACGTTTTAACCTGTCATTAGGCCTGTCCTTAATATATATGTCTATGGGTTACCCCCATAAAACGCCACTATGGAGGCTTATCGTAGGGTTTCCCAGAGTTTATAATTAAGGCCGTAAATAATTCAAGTTATTAAATTAAATACCTAATTCATAAATAGAACAAAAGTTCTAATAAATTATAGAGAATTAAAGAAATGTTGAATTCTAAAACAAGAATTAAGCCTATTAAAATTCTCCGAACCGCAGTCCATACTTTCAGTTATAACGAACGAGGTCAAATAGCAAATAGCGTTTAGCTCAAAGTTTGGAGGTCGTTATAATTTGTGTGAAATTCATAATTAGCTAATCGAGTTACTTTCCTTATCGAGTCATGATCGACATTCCGCGGTGGCGTGGTACGGCCAGAAATGTCGGCCTTTCTACTAATGAAAATTTATTTCTTAGGTATATCTGGATAATTGCCTTAGTTTTCTATGATTATTTCAGTGGTGGAGATTGTTTTTGTATGATTAATCGATTAAAAAGTATGTTGCTACTTATTATTCTACCATATAGGTTTGTTAATTGATAATTATAATTAAATGAATGTTTGGTACGATTAGGAAAATAAATATGGCTACAATAATAGACGCGTAGGCACTAAATATCTATTGAGGTAGTATATTTTTTTAATAAGTTTCTGTATTTAGGTATAAAATGTGGGGGTCTTGGTAATATTTATATGTTATTGTTTTTCCTTCATTCATTTATAAATGATCTATATCTCCGCGAATGTGTTGTGTTTTATAAAGCTTCACGACAACCAATTATTGATGTTTCTTGTGCTGTAATAAAATAATGTTTAATTAAAAACCCTAAAAGGTTACCCCCGTCGGACTTAGTCGAAATTATTAAATTATTGTGCATCAATTGCATTTCCTTAAAATTCGTAAAGTACATTGTGTTTTTTTTATGTGAATGAATGACGTGACGAGCTAGACGTTCACCTGATGTTAAGCAATACGGCCGCCTATAACAGTTGCAGTGTAACTCGGAACTTTAAAATAATAAACTTCCGCGTGACACTGCACTGCGCACGTCATCCTGAGACATCACACAGTCTAGTAATCAGATTACTACACTGTGTAATCAGGTCATAAAGTCTTATTTGCCCAGTAATTTCACTAGCTACAATGCCCTTCAAAACGGAACACAGTAGTGCTTGTACACTACTTACTGCTTGGCGGCACAATAACTGGCAGAGCGGTGGTCCCTCGTAGACGAAGTTTGCAGTAAAGTCCTACCACCTAGTTAGCCCAGGCTAACACAATATAGTAATTAAATACAATTAAATTTTTTGTTATAATTATTCAATTGTATATTGAGTATTTTGTTTTGTCTTAAATATTCATTAATTGCTTTAAAAATATTAGTCCATCAAAACACTAATGGATATTGACGTAAAGAGTGTTTTAATGTGTAGGTACCTGTTTTTAATTTAACAGTAACCGATCCAAACAAACTTCATGATACAAAAACAACCAATCATCGCAATAGACGAAGTAATCAACCAATCACACCACGACATCGGCAACCCGATTGCGGCTCACAATCGATTCGCGTGCGCTATTACTGCTAGCATTCGATTATGGACGACGGACGACGGCTGACCGCCGCTAAACGATCATTCGATCACCGGTAATAGACGTAACGATTCGCTAGTAATCGATTTTGTTTTGTATGAGTAACGATTGTTTCATAACGAGTTTTCAATTACAAATAGTAGGAGATGCTCAATTCAATTGTTTTTTTTTTGTTACCTCAGAACTATTTCTTAACTGAATTGGAGAAATGTTTTTTATTTGAATCGATAAACTTTCAGAGTTGTAAATCAAAATAATTGAAAAAAGATTATAAGGTAAGTCATCAAGTATTTCTCAGTAGCATTATGTCGATTGAAGCTGACTTAACCTTTGTTTTTAAGATTAAGTACTATAAGTACTATATTTAAAAAAAATTTGACAATACCAGGCTAGTCTTTTGCGACTGAAAATGCATAAGATCTACCATACTTCTTTACGCGTTTATTTTTTAGAGTTCCGTACTCTAAGGGTAACGCAAACCCTATTACTAATGCTCCACTGTCCGTCTGTATGTCTGTCCGTCTGTATGTCTGTCCGTCTGTCACCAGGCTGTATCTCAAGAACCGTGATAGTTAGACAGTTGAAATTTTCACAGATAATGTATTTCTGTTGCCGCTATAACAACAAATACTAAAAAATAGAAGGGGGCTCCCATGCAACAAACATGATTTTAATGCTCATTTTTATAGATAATGGTACGGAACCCTTCGTATGCCAGTCCGACTCGCATTTGTTCGGTTATTTATTTTACGTATCGTTTTGACCGTGACATTTCATATTTGCGAGAACTTAGTAGGATATTCTTAACGGTTATGTAATATTCTCTTCGGTCATTTCAAGCATTAACATTTTTAGGGCTCTAATTTGATTCTATTTCGAAAATACTGTCTGATGCAACGGTTCCAAATAAATCCGCATGTACTAGTAAAACAGCGTAAATATCAAGGCCATTTGCCAGCGGATGTGGCCCGTCAACGCAACGGTAGCCTAATCAACTGATTGTGAAATGTAATGTTTTACAAACCTCTGGCAATCAACGCATTAGCTGCTCCGATCGACCGATCTATCGATAAATCGATAGATAAATCTGGAGATCGTGCGTCCGGTTATTAAAGAAATTAACGGTAGTAGTTGCGATGTTTGTTGTATGTTAGGTATATGTACGTAGACAGAAGAATTAATAGTGGTAGTACTAACCTATTTATTTGTGTTTGTAAAATATTTTAAAAAGTCGCCCAGTAAAGAATAATGTTCGATTTGATTCCATTGAAATATTTCAATGGAACTACTTATGCAATTAAAATATGAATAGAACTTTTGAATATTCAAATTGATTCTAAAAATAGCGCTAGAAAGATGAAGTAATATGTACCAGGATGGTATCAATGGACAATCCTTTCAACTTTTGTCCCCAGATTTTATTAGTGTTAAAAGTTAGGTAGGTAGTTGAAAAAAGAACATAACTGTATTTTTCGTTTTCTCTCATGGAGTGCAAATTTGATACATAACTTGAAAAGTCATTAATTAAGGGCTGAGCGGGATTTGAACCTGGGTACGCTGGTTTTAAAGCACAGTTTATTGCTGAGCCACTCGCTATAATAGAACAGCAGCTTTAATTCTTAACCCATTTTAGTTATTCTGTCGTCAAGCAGTAGTGTGCAAGAACTACTGTGTTCCGGTTCGAAGAGCATTGTAGCTAGTGAAATTATTTAGCAAATGAGACTTTATGACCTGACTACACAGGCTAATGATCTGATTCTTAGACTGTGTGATATCTCAGGATGACGTGCGCAATGCAGTGTCAGTTTAAAGTTCCGAGTGACACTGCAACTGATATCAGGGCGGTCGTGTCGCTTAACATCAGGTGAACTGCTAGCTCACCACGTCATTAATTCTTATAAAAAACCGTTAGAACTCAATCAATTATTTCAATTAAACAATGTCTATTAGTACACTGAATTAATAGCTACCTACTTTGTTCTAGTTTTGAATTAAATAACAAAAACTAGTTAACTATTATGTACCGTTACTTTTATTACATTTTAAATTAAAGAGATCTTATCTTCTTGTGTCCAAAGAGGTTTAAGTGTTTGGTGCATTGAAAATAAATAAGTGATATTGCTTTGAGATTCGGTTGATAGCTTTTAGTTTTAACTTTTAGTTTATCTAACTTTTAACTTGTGAAGGTTGATTTGTCGTTTTAACTGATCGATTAAATTAAGCAATCGTCTTTGCTTAATTATTTGAAGTTTTATTTAACAAATGAGTGCATGCTATCAAACTACTCAAAGTAACCGATTTCTTTAAAAAATGGTTGTATATACTAGGTATTATATAGTAGAAATAACGTAGGTGGTTGCAACAGTATCTTGGCTTCGCCAGCTTCTGAGGAAGCCGGGATACTGATGGAACTATATCTCTGATTCATGAAGAGCTTAAATTATTGAGTTGCTGGAACGTGTTGACTGACTTACGGGAGTGATATAGTTAATAATGACTAAACTCCTATGAAATAAAAAAGGTTAACAAAATACATTGGTTTCTAAATTTCTCTAAAGCTGGATTTTACCAAAGCAGAATAAGTTTTATTCCAAGTATAATGCTAATTGTTACCCTCGGATACAGCTGATTGCCAATTGAAATGAGGATTAAAAGGACCCTATCCTGATTTTATCCAAGGAAAGAGCTTCAAAATTATTGGTATAATAGTTATATTTGTGTAACTCGGTTATTCTCGGAACGTTATACTTGGAACACTTAACGCCATTCTACTTTGGTAAAATCGGACCTAAGAATGAGAACCATTTGGGCGGGCGGATTTATCTCACCATACAGTCAGATTAAGTTGTAAAAATTATAACACTAATTATCCGACATTAGACAGGTACAAATAATTATCATTCATTTATTTATAAATAAAAAACACCATTTCCTTAAAAACAATCTGCTTTTAAGACTGATTTTTAAGGCTATAGAATAGATTGTGAACACTAATATATTTTAATCCTACCCGTAACTAATAGGTATTAAAAATACTATATTTAATCATTTATAATTTTTTATTTACTAATAATTATTTTACTATTTATGCATACATTAAATCTGACTATTAATACGACTATTATTTTTATGTATAAAAATACAGGTAAAATAATGTTTTGTTCGTCCGTCGGCCGAAGCCCCGCGCCCGACGGCGTCGCCGCGCTTACGTAGCGACGCTTTGGCTAGGCGGGCGTAGCGGTAGGGCGGGCGGGATTATCGCAACGCCTCTACTTATCATTTATTTTCGAAAAATTATCCCAAGATTGCATAGCGGCTTTAAGCATTATACTGTCTTTATCCTTAGTACTATTTGTGGTTTATTTAAAGCTTTATTCTATATAATGTCTGTGAAAATCTAAAGAAAACTTACCGGGTGTGGTTTGCAAAAGATTTAAGTATTTAATAAAACTGTAGGTGCTGTATGAATATATTTAAAATTGTTATTAAAGTAGATTTTTTTAACAATGACTCAGTTTATTTCAGCTAAAGAAAATTATGTAATGCCTACAAAATATAGTTGTTATTGGTTGGTATATATCTACTTTGCCCAAAATCAAACAAAACTCAAGTTTCATAATTGCGTTGAAAAAATATTTTTAATTTAAAATAAAAAAAATTAGGTAAATCATAAAAACAGTTGCTTATATTTTTAAATTGATTAAAATGTATAAATTAATTTTGTCTTTATTGTAATTATTAATGCGTCATGCATGCATGCTACGAATTTGCCCTAAATTTATCTTATTTGTAATGTAGAAGTAAGATGAATAAGCTTATGAATTTGAAACTTACCAGCACTTTCAACCGCTCCCGGCGACACTGGCACTGTCTCACACTCTCTATCGTCTCTCCGCTGCTCAAACTCACTCACTCTACTAACTTGTCTCTGTCCGTTCAACCCTAAAATAGCATCTATCGTATGCCTAGGACCCTGACTCACACCAGCCACTTGCGTCAACCCTAGCCTCGACTTCACCGCGTCAAAACTATGATTTAAATGCATTTGCTGAGCGTGGAAAAACATCCCCATTCTATTCAAAGTTTCTAAATTTTGCTGATGTTGCGATAATGATATAGATTGATCCGTCACGTTTATTGATGATGTTGAGTTGGGACTGCTCATGTGGGATCGCGGACTGTTTGTGTCAGAGCGATCCGGTGTTGAATTGCCAAAAAACCGGTCGTCAGACGCGTCCATATCGGAGGCTAGCCCGTACGTCACTGACGGCCGCCCGACACCCGACGGTTGCAGACGCGAGGGAAGAAAGAGGCGGGGCTTATCGAAGGGGGGAGGGGGCGAGCGAAATTGCCCATTCAAAGTGCGAAATTTGGGGTCGCGAAGTGATTTTGTTTGGTAAGAAGCAAGAAGCGGCGTATTAGCATTTTCCCCCCGGAGTTCCTTTGTGAGACGGTTGAATAGTTTTCTTTCTGTTTGATTGGGTCGATTGTGCGAGGTGTTAGTTCGGAGTTTGTTAGCGATTTCTTTGAGGGTTCGCGACGGATTTGCTACTTCTCTGCATGTTTTGTTGAGGTGTTAAAAGTTTGGGATGTCAAACGATTCGGGTAATCTTTTGACGAGCCCGATAGCTCAGTTGGTAGTATACCTGCCTTCTGAACCGAGGGCTGTGGGTTCGATTCCTACCCAGGACAAACATTTTGTGTGATGAACATAGATGTTTGTTCTGCGTCTGGGTGTTATATTGTATTCTATGTATGTATTTACAAACAAAAAAGTATATAAGTATTATATCAGTTATCTGGTTCCCATAGTACAAGCTATGCTTAGTTTGGGGCTAGATGGCGCTGTGTGAATTGTCCACACATATTTATTTATTTATTTATTTATTTTGTTGGTAAAGCTTGTTAGCTGTTAATCTTCCGGGATTTTATACAATTAGAGCTTTCCTTTCGAAGTTCTTAAGCACTATTCTTTTATTTAATAAGTTATAATTAGTTAAATTATAGACAAAGATTTCAGCAATTCATCATTACTTACAACTTACTGTTTTTGTGCAACACAATTAAATAATACAAAAACTTACTTACTAACAACTTAATTATAATCATACTTATTCAACGAACCAAAAGTGCCAGAGTGTACTGACTATCAATTATCTTCATGATAATGAACTGCACACTAATTAATCACGCCAATCAATATAACCAATCAAGTGCTACCCGTCTCCACTCGCAGCTTGAAGAGAGAACGGGACATCTGCCTGTTAACACAAATTTGACCAAATCGGTTAACCTGTAACCAAACAATAACAGCTTTTCCAACTGACCAATGCTTTATCTTACTCCAGTCAAAGTCCAAGACATTACAACCAAAACTCTACCCAATCCCTTTAAGTTCAAGATTCAAATTCGTTTATTTATAGCGTTGGATTTAAGACGCTATGGATTAGGTATAAGGCTCGTCAATGTGGTTCTATCTTGTTCACACTCATAATGATCTCGCTCGCTCTCATCTCAGGTGTAGCGACGGTTGCTAGGGGGCGTCAACTAGTGACGTCACGCGTCGATTGACCAATCACCGAGCAGTATTTGTTTTTTTTCTTCCCGCGTCTTCTTTTGTTGATGCGTTTCTTTTGTCCGACGTTGGATGTTTGCGCGCGGCTGTTACAGGGTTAACTCCGGGATAACAAGCTACTTTACGTTTAGTCGATAAATGGATTATGATGAAACTTTGAGTTGGAATAGACTTAGTTTAGTGAAATTTAGTTTAAACCTGTTTAATTGTTTTCTTTAAACTTTACTTTTGTTATTTATTATAGAGATATTAAGTTTTCAATTTCAGTGAAATAACCAATTTTTACATTTTTATTGTGTGATATGATTTTCTGTAAAAGGTCGTTTAGTTATAAGTATATCAAAATGTGTTTTCGATATTTTGTTGTATAGTTTTGCCACCGAAACAGCTTGAAGCTCATTGTATAATTTTAACTAAATATATAATAATTTCGATTCGAGTTTTCAGCTCTCTTCATTAGCAAAATCACTTTAAATTAAGTACTCAAACCACTTGCGTGTAGATTTTGATGATAAGCTTATAATAAACGGTACAGCAATCCATTTGAGTGGTTGCAGTAAGAATCTGAATTTTTCATGAGGTGCTACGAGCACTAATTACAGGGATGCCAGTTACGACCGAGAAAACTGAAATTAGGGTAAAATGTAGTCGATGATAAAACTTTAACGCACGTTTTAATTAATTTACATGTTATCATCATCATCATCATCATCATCAGCCTGAAGACGTCCGCTGCTGAACATAGGCCACCCCCAAAGTGCGCCACTTTGAGCGGCTGCTTGCCTCTTACTTTCATCAGCTCCTCGCGGTTCTGACCAGGTCCCTTAATTTAGGTAAATGTAGATCGGTATATTGTCTTGTTGCAGAAATAGTGACTTAAATAGAAAATGAAGGAATACTTTATTACACTAAATACATATTATATGTGGGAAATAAGATTTTTGCCTACGTCATAATAAATTCTGTTAATTATATTTATTAAGGAGAGCTGGTACTTTTCATGGATTTAATAAGTGCCTAACATTTCCAAGTACGTAAGTAAGGCCCTAAATGAGATGTTTTGTCCGTTCTTTAATAGCAAACACATTACTTACCAAGTAAAGAACCTATAAGTAGTGAAATAGGTGATGGAAAAATTTAGATAACCTAGATATAAGAGGATGGCAAATAACTTACTTGTATATAAGGTATTCTCGACCAATTTCCTAAACTAACCGGGAGTTTTTTTATTATTTAAATGGCAACAATTTTTTCTCCATTAGGTAAACTTTTGCTTGATTGAATGAACGAAATTAAATTGCACCAATCGTAGATTTTTTAAATGCATTTATTTTTCAATATTTTATGGATTTATTAATCACTTAAATATTAGATACTTAGTAAAGATTCTGATTTTCATCGGCTGATACTTAGGTAAGACTTTTTTAACTATCATTTTAACTGTAATTGAGTTGTCGGAATTTATAGTTCACTTTTTACTTTTCAGCTTCATCATCATCATCATCATCATCATCAACAGCCTGAAGACGTTCACTGCTGAACATAGGCCCCTCCCAAGAGCACTACTTTGAGCAGCTGCTTGCCTCCTGCATCCATCGACTCCCCGCGGTTTTCACCAGATCGTCGGTCCACCTAATGGGCGGCCGGCCAATACTGCGTCTTCCGGTTCGTGGTCGCCCCTCGAGACCCTCAGTTTCAGCTTGCCATCTGTTAATTGTTCTTTTATTATAGTCCACGGGTGTATATATACGTAGGTATATAAGTACCTACTTATAAAGATACCTAATAATGTTTGCAAAGGCCCCGTTAGCCCTTTATCGACTTCAGGTCCCTTAGTCTGAAGGGGTGAGGTATGCGGGGGAATGGAGTTCAAAACCAATCAATGTCGGTTAATTGGCGCTTTAATGCTGCCTCATTCAACAATTATGGAGGCAGCTGTCAACCAGGTGAATAGGGATGTCCTGAGAGAAGTATCGACTGTCGATACTGTTTATCGATCAGTCTTAAAAATAATACAATTGACTTAAACATTAAGGATTAGCAAGTTGAAATGGCAATGGGCAGGTCACATCGCTCGTAGAACTGACAACCGATGGGGAAGAAAGGTTCTCGAGTGGCGACCACGAACTGGAAGATGCAGCGTAGGCCGGCCCCCCACAAGGTGGACCGACGACCTGGTGAAAGCCGCGGGGAGCCGATGGATGCAGGAGGCGAGCAGCCGCTCTAAGTGGCGTTCCCTGGGGGAGGCCTTTGTTCAACAGTGGACGTCTTCAGGCTGTGGATGATGATGATGAAACATTAAAAAAATAATGTTGAGCTGCATAATATTTTCCATTTCTTGCGTTTCTGCCCATGATAGTGCTTAGTTACTTTGAAATCTAGTAAAATGTTTCATTTTATCACAGAGGGTCAAGCTACTAGTAAGTACGCATTGGTGTATCTAAAACATATTTGTATGTGTAACTTTTATGTTCAACTTATTACTTAGTTTATAATTTGGTAAACTAGTGTATTAAATAAATATAAAAAAGACAAGTACAACAATAATAATAATAATATTAAATTAATATAAAAAAATATGTGTGGACATTTCACACAGCGCCATCTAGCCCCAAACTAAGCATAGCTTGTACTATGGGAACCAGATAACGGATATAATACTTATATACTTTTTTGTTAGTAAATACATACATAGAATACAATATAACACCCAGACGCAGAACAAACATCTATGTTCATCACACAAATGTTTGTCCTGGGTAGGAATCGAACCCACAGCCCTCAATTCAGAAGGCAGGGATGCTACCAACTGAGCTATTGGCCTGACAATGATTATGAAATAACTCTAATATCAAACGGAAACCAATTGAAAACCAACTAACTAAAATAAATTGCTCCATTGCATTGCAGTAATAATCAAGTAGAATTATTAGAAAAATATTGTCATTATTTATTATTATACGAATGTACGATATAACGGGGGGGGGGTGCTATAATCACCACACTTACCACGTAGGCAGAACCCCCACTAGGTGGACCGACGACCTGGTGAAAACCGCGGGGAGCCGATGGATGCAGGAGGCGAGCAGACGCTTAAAGTGGCGCTCTCTGGGTGAAGCCTATATTCAGCAGTGGGCATCTACGTGGGCTGGTGATTATGATGATGATGATGATGAAGTTATAATAACCTCTTGCATTATTTGTTAGTCTATTTTAATTTCACAATGATTTATGCTTGCAGGACTCAGCGTAGCTGGTCTTCTCTCGAAACCGATATTTATATCCCATCTCTACTCCAAATTGCTACATGGGCAATGGATTAGCGCCTCACCCCTTCTCTCCCCACTTATCCCAATCAATCCCTAACGCAAACTCGGTTAATTCACCATCGATTTGTGATTAAACATTCATTATTATATTCAAACTCGTTATAGCGTCAACGTTTGCCGGTTTTGAGAGTTTAGTGATGTGCCTTAGGTAAATAATGTATCGATACATTTTTTTTTCTCATTTTTGTTGAAGGTGGTTTTAAAATGAGTTCGTATTTTAACCCTCGAAACAAATAAGAGGTATATGTAGCATATATGTTGGTTGCAATACGCATGGCCAGGCCTTGGTAGGTTGGTTGGGTTGGTTATTTGGTTGGTTTATGTTAGCGTTGTTTGGAAGGTGGTAAGATCGCAACTTCAAAATGAATGAACAAACTTTGTATATTTTTGTTTGAGATATTTTATGATCGAGATTGAGATTGTTCTTAACGGTTATATTTCATCATCATCATTATCATCATCACCAACAGCCTGGAAACGTCTACTGCTGAAGATAGGCCTCCCACAGAGAGCGCCACTTTGAGCAGCCGCTTGGCTTTTATGGCGTACCTTTAACTAGGTGGAAGGACTTTTCTGCAAAGTTCTTCTAGGTAGGTACCACCGCTTTGCCAGTTATTCTGCCGCCAAGCAGTAGTGTGCAAGCACTACTGTGTTCCGGTTTGAAGGGCATTGTAGCTAGTGACATTACTGGGCAAATGAGACTTTATGACCTGATTACACAGTGTAGTAATCTGATTACCCGACTGTGATGTCTCAGGATGACGTGCAGCAGTGCAGTGTCACGCGAAACTTTATTACTTTAAAGTTCCGAGTGTCACTGCAACTGTTATGGGCGGCCGTATTGCTTAACATCAGGTTAACGACCAGCTCGTCACGTCATTCATTCTAATAAAAAAAAACCTACGGCGTAGAGGATATTATTAACTGAAATTTAACTAAACTGGATTTTGCAGTTCAGCAGACAATGCAATAACGGAATTTAACAGGTACTTACTTATATACTTTACGCCGTTTCCCATCCCTAACTAATTTCAATAAAACAAAGGACCCAATTAATTTTATTTGATTAGAAATCCATTAATTTCGCATTGAACACTTTCCCTTGAATGGGTTAAAAGTGTTAAAACCAATATTTTAGTAATTCTTATACCTCCCTATTTTAAAACTGATTACTACTAAACAGTGGAGTGGGTTAAAAGATTATTTAATTAACTACACAACATAATCCTCATTAACAGCCTGAAGCCGTCCACTGCGCCACTACGTGCGACTGCTTGCCTCGTGCATACATCGAATTGACGGTTTTGAGCAGATGGTCATAACATAATAACACAGATATTGATGACCACGAACCGGAAGACGTAGCATAAGCTGACCCCACTAGGTGGATCGCTGACGTAAAAACCACGGGGAGCCAATGGATGCAGGAAGCAAACAGCCGCTCGAAGTTCCGCTCTCTGGGGGAGGTCTGTGTTCACAGTTCAGAGCAGTGAACGTCTTCAGGCTGTTGCTGATTATGATGAAGATGATACGTTGCATGCTTGGCATGTAACACCTAATGTAACGTTACTGTAGATATAATAATATTATACCAAAAGAGGTAGGCTCTTTTTCAATGTCCTTATAATTTTACTCTTCCATTTGATCCAAATTTTCACGAACCGTTGCTTCAGATATTTAAATTACTTATAGCTGTAATTAAATACGACAAAGCTCTTCTCTGAAATTAATTACCCTTAAAACCCATTACCTTTACCGCTTGATCGCGAAGCAGGTAATCAGGGATCGTTGATTAGAGAGTAGCAGCAGAATAAACAGTATGGGCGACATTGCAGAATTTCTACTAATTTCTTTTTTAATCGTAAGTTTTTTAACAAGCACAGACCTTTTTTGCTTTAAATTTCTATATCCTTACTAAACACCGTTAAAATCATAAATGTCATAAAATAGTGTTTAGTTTACAACAAAATACAATACCTAACTTAACAAAAAAAACAACGTTTGCTGTGTGGTAATACTATGATAGATGAACGCTACAGCAAAAAGTGGTAGGTATTTATAACTGAAGACAATAGTCGTCAAGACAAGTCAGAAACTCTTTGGGTGGCCCAAAAATTTTGACACCAAGGCTTATACCATGAGAAGAAGAAGAAGAATACAATAATACTTTTTGGAACACCAAAATGTAGTTTTCGGGTTCACTGGCACGTGAAACACAGTTATTTTGTTTTTGAACCTACATCTAAAAAATATATATACTTAACTCTTTTATATATATTTTTATAACTCTATTATTTAACTACTCTGTTTTTTTAATCATAAGACCATATTTCCATAATATTTATGTTTTAGATTGTTTTGCATTTTTTTATTTTTTGGTAATTTTATTTAGAGCTGTATGAAGAGTTCTTACTGTTACTATATTATTATTAAAGGGCAACAATCACGTCTAACCCGTGGTTAATAAAACAGGACTGTGTAGCGGATAGATAAAGGATAATTCTGGGATCAAAGCGTGACAACTACAGGTTAGGTACGGTGACCATGATAACAAAATCTACCAATTTAAAAAAAAAAATTGGTCTTCGATTGTTTTTGATTCGATACTGTTGAGTAGGTTCAAGAAAGGTGTTAAGTCTATGGATAACCAACAATACTGCAAATACTTAGGTACTTTACTTAACCCTATGAACTTCCTCGATACTGGGGCTGGGGAGTTTCAAAATCAGTTTGATGAGCTGCATATTAATACAGCTGCAGAAACTGAAACTGCAGCTGCCCTCCCTTTACTTATTCTTATACCAATAAAGCGCGGATTATCTATATAATCAGACCAAAATTATTTATTGGATAAAACGAAAACAGTAAAAATCAAAAGTGAATATTGCATAAGCACCAAACACTGAAAAAATTGTGTATTTTTGTTTTAGTCGGATTATAATGTATTAGTGGGATAACCATTAACGAGCCTTTGAAAAATCGCACCTTACAATAATAAAAAGCCTCTTATTATCATAAGCTAAGACTCACTTTCGGTTCAAAACTCCAACTATTTTAAATATCCTACAATAACCTCTAGTAACGCCAACCTACTCAACCGCCCGCTGTGTCCAACCTAATGGATCGCAGAGCTCTATTAATTAATAGAGGGGTATACGCCTCTCTCATCCCCTCTATTTGTGGTCAGCTATGTGTTTTAATGGCATGAAATTGGATGTTTATACAAAATTTTATGCTTTCGCCATTTTTTCATGTCAGGGTCTTGTAGGGTTGATTTTTATTGAGAACTGGTCCTCAAGCGAGGCTGCCGTGGTGGTGGTGGTGGTGGTGGTGGTGGTGGTGGTGGTAGTGGTGGTAGGGGTGGTGGTGGTAGTGGTGGTGATTATTGAAAACTTTCTCTATGATAAGTGTCCAAGGAGGTGGTTTATTGCTTTGTACCTTTGCTAAAAATGGGCGCCTTCTGTGGCAACCCATGGCTATAAACTGTCGTTTACGCTGAGTTTATAGCAACCTTAATACACATCCAATCAAACTGCTTCAAAGACAATTTCGCATATACAGCGAGATTGTTACGTGGCTTGTGTACAGCGTAGGTAAATGTTATACGAGCGGAACAAACGCTCAATCAGTCGGCTATCTCGCGCGGAATCGAGTTATGTGTTGGTCACCGCGCGTTCCACTCTCTTGGTCAATGTGCAGAGTAGGCTTTGTACAGAGAATGCTGAAAATAAATAAATAAATAATAAATATGTGTGGACATTTCACACAGCGCCATCTGACCCCAAACTAAGCATAGCTTGTACTATGGGGACCAAATAACTGATTATAATACGTAATATACTTTTTTGTTTGTAAATACATACATACAATAGAATATAACACCCAGACACAGAACAAACATCTATGTTCATCATCACACAAATGTTTGTCTTTGGTAGAAATCGAATCCTCAGTTCAGAAGGCAGGGCTACTACCAACTGAACTATCGGGCCAGTCAATAAAAAAATAAAAGGCTGCTTTTCCAAAGATTCAATTGGCTTATGTAGGTTCCTAAACAGTAAATTAGTATTTCTTAGATTCTCGCGATTTGAACACAGTTTTACGATACACACAGGACTTAATCGCCCTAAAAACAAAGTAACAAATTGACAAAAACAATGTACTTATTATATCGCAAAGTTTTTGTTTAACAGACCGAGGCTAAATAAATAGTTAATAGCCACTTGCCTTATTAGGGTTCCAATAAGCCATTAAGCTTCCTACTTCCTACTTTTCTACTTATCTATCCACACAGTAGGTAGATACCTACACCTAAAACCACCTTTTACTAGGTGGTAGGACTTTTATGCAAAGTTTGTCTAGGTAGGTACCACCGCTTTGCCAGGTATTATGCCACCAAGCAGTATTGTGCAAGCACTACTGTGTTCTGGTTTGAAGGGCATTGTAGCTAGAGAAATTACTGGGCAAATGAGACTTTATGACCTGATTACACAGTATAGTAATCTGATTGCTAGCATGTGTGATGTCTCAGGATGACGGGCGCAGTGCAGTATCACGCAAAACTTTATTATTTTAAAGTTCCAAGTGACACTGCAACTGTTATGAGCGGCCGTGTCGCATAACATCAGGTGAACGACTAGCTCGTCATGTCATTCATTCTCATTAAAAAAAACCCTAAAAATCTTAAATGCTATTTTATTCTCTACATCAATCCTACTCTACACAGTCCTTCAGGTAATGACAAGACATGAACAAGTAACTAACTGACCGCTGCAATTCTAGTCTAGAACCAAACTAGAGCTGAACTAACTAGGTTTTAGAAGTGTTATAACCTAGATATAGCTCTGGATACACCTATATGATTGTGATGTTGTGGCTGAGCCTAGGCGTGAATTTAAAAAATAACTAACTACTTAATAAAAGAGATGATTGTTATCTTAACATTTATGTTAAATGTGAAACAAAACATCTTAAATCATAAAATTTTTGAAGTAGAGATGTGCGATGGCATACAAGATTAGTCATCGATTTTTGGCATCGATGATCAAGGACTGCACGATGCAATAGGCATGATGACTACTATTAAAAATTAATGCAATAACTGAAAATCAAAATCGGTAAATAAATCACGGGTTTGAAATCAAAGTCGGAGTGCATCAACTGTGTGCTGTTCAATACCGTCATGAACCACCTGACAGAACACTGTCAAAAGTCTCTACCATGGAATATTCTGTATGCGGATGATGTGGTTCTCGTCTCTGATAACGTAGAAAATCTTCAACAAAATTTTGACTACTGGATAGAAGCTCTGGAATCGAATGGTCTTAAAATCAGCAGAAAGAAAACAGAGCATATGTCCTGTATTTTCGATGGCAGCACCGACCCCGATAACATCAAGATCTCCATAGGAACTACGCCAGTACCGACAGTGACACAATTTAATTATTTAGGATCAATTCTCAGTAACGATGGTAAAATTGATAAGGATGTTACCCACAGAACTACCACAGGATGGTTAAAGTGGAGACAGCTCACAGGCATCATGTGCGATAAAAGAATGCCTCTGAAGATCAAGGGGCAAATGGACAAAGCAGCCATAAGACCTGCGGTTTTGTATGGATCAGAATGTTGGGCTGCAAACAAAGTGCACATCAACAAACTTCATACTACAGAAATGCGCATGCTACGCTGGTCAGCGGGCGTCACACTACTACTACTACTACTAGACAAGATTCGAAATCAGTATATTAGAGGTAGCTTTAAAGTAGCGCCAATAAAGGATAAATTGCAAGAAAAACGCCTCCGATGGTATGGACATGTCCAAAGACGCCCAGACGATCATATGATGAAGCTTGCCCTAAACATGCCAGTGACGAAGCGTTCGCGTGGAAGACCACCCTCCACTTGGTTGACGACGGTTGAAAAAGACCTTAAAGAATTAAAGCTCGACACAGACGCTGCACAAAATCGTGAGAAGTGGAAAAAGAGGACAGGGAAGGCCGACCCCAAGTAAATGGGAAAAGGTCTAGTCAGAAGAAGAAGGTAAATAAATCACGAAGTAATAAGCTTACATGCACACCGTTACATGCCAAAGAGATTGTATATGAAAAGCTACCATGACCCTACTATGAACTCGTACTATGAACGACCTTCCTCTGACGTCACTGGCCGTTTGAGCTATCTCTTTCTATTCCGGTTTTAAAAATGCTTGTAACTTGGACATTTTTTGAGATATTTAATTTTTGTTTTCACAAATGTTTATCTTTTGAGAAATATAATGAACATATCCAAAAAAAAAATTCTAGTCATCATGCCTATTATATCACAAAAACCTTACCAAAACCTATGACTACGCTGATTTTAACAAGAGTTTTAGCAAAAAATATGCGCTCGTGCTGCATGATGCTGTCTTTTTGTGCCCATACTTTTATCTGCAAAATATCTTAAGTGGAATACGTCTTTAAAGTGGCAAGCAAATAATAATTTCGATATAGATCTTAGTAATCCGTCTCTATTGGTCTAATTTAAAACTTTGAAGTCATTGCATGATTTGCACGACTTATTTATGCAAAACTATTTAGTTTCAATAATAAATTATAAAAGATTTCAATCAATGTGTGTTGCCAGTGATGACTTATGGAACTGAGACGTGCCCGTGCCCCTGTATTCTAAACCATTTCACCATAAATCCTTCACTCGACTTCCACTTAACTTTGAGGGAAACTCAAAGTACATCGCGAAGTACCTTGAGGTGACAGTTGTTTCGCTTCTCTCGTTTAAGAAAAATTGACGTCTTTGAAGAAAATCCGACAATGGCGTTAGTAAATTTTGAATTTATTTTTCAAAACTAGTGTATCTTGAACTTTAATGTGTAATTTAATAAATACGCATAGATATTACGGAAAGATAACGGTTCCTTGTAGTAATACTACGGAACCCTAAAGCAAATCACAGTGAAGTTTAACAATAAAAATATAATTCTAATAAACCCAATCAATTGTCATCCAATTAGACCCAATCTAACACTTACGAAGATTGGATCAGATAATGGATTTCTTCCCTCTAATGGACCAAACATTTGATCCCAAAATGTCCAAAACAAATATCTGCTGAATCATCCAATCCATCACAATGGATCATAATAACACTCACTCAAATTAATACCTGCCCGCTCAAAAATAGAAATGAAAAGTGAACGACCAGTTTATATAGACCTCTACTGGTTTAGCTTTTGATCAAATTAATGTTTTAAAGAAAAAATATAAACGTCATTGGTAAGGCATCAATATTTGTGTAATGTAAAGTAAAAAGCACGCGACGGAAACTTGGATTATGATTCAAAAAGCATTGGGTTAATAGCCACTTTACGAGCAACTGTGATGAAATGATATAATTGTTTAGTACTAGGGTAGGTCTACAGATAAAACCTACTAACTTTAATTGTAATTGACGGGCCCGATAGCTCAGTTGGTAGTAGCCCTGCCTTCTGAGCTAAGGGCTGTGGGTTCGATTCCTACCCAGGACAAACATTTGTGTGATGAACATAGATGTTTTTTCTGCGTCTGGGGGTATCAGTTATCTGGTTCCCATAGTAAGCTTTGCTTAGTTTGGGGCTAGATGGCGCTGTGTGAAATGTCCACACATATTTATTTATAAAAAAATTATGAATGATAATTATATCTCAAATAAATATTAAAGGTTATAACATACCTAGTAAAGGTACTTTACTATTCGCTCAATTTTTCACAATATGGCACCAAAGTCAGTAGCCGTCTTAAAACCGGGGGTCTTATTATATTGGTGGTAACGTAATGCGGGCTTATTAGTGATGTTAATTTCCAGGTTATTCCGAATGTAAAAAACCCCCAACTGCTTTTAGAGTGCTTTTAGAATTGCCACCGATATATTTATGGACAAACTGAATTTTTGTTTCTTCTATATCGTTATTTGATTGCGTAATTTGACAAGAAAATTGATGAGGTTCAGTTAGATTTGCATTTAAATTATTCTACTTTAGATAATTATATAGCTTTTTATCGTCACCTTTTACTAATGTTAGTAGTGATGATTTTGCTTTGTATTTCTCGACGAGATCCTATGTCTGTCTTCTTCATTTCTCCTTCATCAGAAGAGTGTCGCAATACTACCTGGCAATATACTTTCAAATTTTAAGTTACGCTTTAGAAAATGCAGAATCGACGCCTGTCACAATAGATACTAGATACGTAACTGTATTTAGAAGCATGCTAAGCTAAGTCCGCATCGTCACATACCTAGTGGTCAAGCCTATCTAACAATAAAAAAAAGCTATAGAAAATTGCAAGGGTTATTTCAGTTAATTGATGATCCTTCTATCTATTATGGTGAATCTATCACAAGAATAACTTAATAATTATATTATTGACACAATTATTAACTCAACCTGTATTTTTGCAGATTTTAATCTTTATCTTTATCTTTCAGTAAAACCCATTTTTAAAAACCTATTTCGGCATTCTCTGCTACATAAATATATCGTGCATTGATGTCTACATACATATATACTTTTTTTCCATTTGATATTTTACTGAAATTCAGAAAGATTTTAAAGTAACTAGAATAATAACGCAGTTAATTTTAAAAAAACTTTATAAAAAGTTTAATAAGTATAAGTAAAACCCAAGGAACTTATACGTAGACTTTGGTAAAACCCAGTTATTTAGCTTCATCTAAAAAATAGTAACAGTAAATATACTAAAATCACTGCAATGTCACCATAAAACAAATTATTATCTTCATATTAGACAGATAAAAGCAGAATGATAAAAGCTCTACTTAGATGAGCCCCAAAGCTCTTAAAGCTACGCAATTGTCTACAAATAAAGTGAAATTAGTCTATGCTTTTACAAAATTACGGTGTTATTATGTCTATGCTTGTAGAAGATTACGGGGCCTATTCTACGATAAACCGATAAATGTCGAGTACAAGATAGTGACGAAAATTTCGAGGATTTTTTTGTA
Organism: Ennomos erosarius; assembly: GCA_963580505.1. Classification (NCBI taxonomy): domain Eukaryota; kingdom Metazoa; phylum Arthropoda; class Insecta; order Lepidoptera; family Geometridae; genus Ennomos; species Ennomos erosarius. Next base: position 2,663,329 of record OY757001.1, on the reverse strand, counting down.
TGTAAGCTTTTTTCTGAAACATGAACGATGACACACAAAAAGGGATTAAAAAGTATTAAAAAACAAGTCTAAGTTAATCTTATTGCTCTGAGCGATCTCTTCTAGTCAATTACGCATAATGGGCTACTATGATGGCAACTATTAAAAATGAACACGTAAATATTACTTTCATAAAGAAGATTAAAAATGAATGCAATAATTAGAAAAATAAGTAAAATCGGTAAATAAATCATGGAGTAATAAGCTTTTAAAGTTTCTACAGGAGGCATCTCCTGTCCTTTTCTCGCGAAACAGAGCGCCTCCAAAGTTACTATGAAAAATCCACTCGTGACGTCACATGTCAAAGAGATTGCATGTCAAGCTACCACAACTTAGTAATGAGGTACTATTAACAACCTTGCTCTGACGTCACTGGCCGTTTGAGCTATCTCTTTCTATTCCGGTGTTTAAAATGCTTTTAACTTTGACATTTTTTGAGATATTTAACTTTTGTTTTCACAAGTGTTTATAAAACTTTAAAAGCTTATTGTTTCGTGATATATTTACCGATTTTACTTATTTTTTCAATTTTTTATTCATTTTTAATCTTCTTTATGAAAGAAAGTAATATTTACTTGTTCATTTTTAATAGTAGTCATCATGCCTATTATATTACACAAAACCTTTGGATTAATTATTATTATTATACTACACACTCACGCTATACTGTTGCTATTACAATGCCAGTTGGTCAACGGTTTTATTTTTTCGTCCTGGGGGGTCACCACAATGTCTTACAGCATTATTACTTCAATATTATTTCAATCATACATTGACAAATGACATAAAAGTAAGAATACTTTAATGTTGCAGAGACAGAGCAGTTTGAATGACGTCACGTTAAATCGTTCACTCAAATACAACTGTCATGTCATATCTTTACATCATGTTGACACTGACGTGCGACAGTGATAACGCCATATAGAAATGTAGACGTCTCGTTCACACGCAGGAATACTTTATAAGTTCATGGTACGAATTCGAACAATATTATTGTAACATTGAAATAATAATGCCATGAAACATGATGGTTTTGTATAAACTTGTGGTAGCCCAGCTGTTCTGTTTGTTTTTACGTATGAAAACGTGTTTAGATTAATATGATTTTTCGTTGAACATTTGTGATGTGATTTTTAAGATTTTCATGAACAGGTTTTCTTTAGTAATTTATTTCATTTAATACATACAAATTGTCGTAATAAATCAGCGAGAAAAAAGATTTTAAAATTTAGCAACGACCCGTTTGCAATGCTGATTCGAGAGGTTTCACAAAGTTGACTAGCTAACAATATATTTTATAATTTTCTATAGGTTTTTTTAACCATTTTTTTGTCATTCGACATTTTGCATTATTTCTAAGTCAACGCTTACCTGAGAATCGACCCCCCGTGTTTACAAGATTACAGTGAGACGTTCTTACTAAAATACAATTATTTGACACTCGCTGCTTCTTAGTTAAGTTTATCTTCGTAATGTAATTTTCCCTTTTAATTAAAACGCTGTCAAACGATTGTTGTTTAATTATAATTACTTTTCAATTAGAAAGCTTTATTCTGACAATTTATTCAGAAGATTAGAAATAAATAATAACAATAAATATGTGTGGACATTTCACACAGCGCCATCTAGCCCCAAACTAAGCATAGCTTGTACTATGGGAACCAGATAGCTGATACAATACTTATACACTTTTTTGTTTGTAAATACATACATAGAATACAATATAACAACCAGACGCAGAACAAACATCTATGTTCATCACACAAATGTTTGTCCCGGGTAGGAATCGAACCCACGGCCCTCAGTTCAGAAGGCAGGGATACTACCAACTGAGCTATCGGGCCCGTCGTAAATATTTATAAGTATTTTAAAGTTAATAATAAGTAATATAATATCGTAATCCACACGTAAAATTTTGGAAATGTCTACATGGATATACGTTTGGGATTACAAACGTTATATTATGATTAAACGATACACATACACAAAATGCCACTTTGATTCCAAAAAATAAGCGTGGTTTTCCGAGAAACGTCCACTGCTGAACATAGGCCTCCCATAGAATGCCATTTTGAGCACCTGCTTGCCTCCTGCGTCCATCGACTCCCTGCATGATATAATTAGAAATCACCATTACATCGAGACACGATTCTATTAACTCTTTGTTAACATTTCTGAATGGAAACCCTTCGATGCCTTTTCTTTATGAATGAAGGCCAAATATTGGTCAAATATTGGTTTAGTTACAGAATACAGATAAACTATTATCCACAGCTCACAGATTAGCGAAAAAAAGTCAAGTGGCTTAATATCTCTCTTTATTCAAAAGTAATAATATCTACTCGAGGCGTCCAGGCGAAAAATGAAAGGGTATCTTTTTATAATCGTTGTTCATTGCATGGACTGAATCTGGACACCGCAAGCAAAAGATATTTATTATATACCTACACGATAGAAAATGAGTGCTTAGTACCATTAAATCTATAAATTGACAGCCTCCGTGGTGTGGTGGTTGAGCAGGTCGGCTCATAACCCGGAGGCGGCGGGTTCGATTCCCGCGACAGGACAAGTATTTGTGCAGAGAAAAAAAGCGCAAATAAGTACGCGTGGGTGCTGCGGGAGCACGATCCTCATAGTTCCTGGGTCCCTAGATACAGGGAATCCTAGTTAGTGTCCAAGATCCAATGTATGTGATGAATATCACATATATGTATACCACATTTGGTACCTCTGTGTTATTTAATAACTTATTTCAATACTTATACTTAGTTAATTACCCATTATTCCAATTCTCAAACGTCTAGACATAATAAACAAACAAACATCACAAAGACTCGACTAAATTGAGCGGCAAATTGAATCTTAATAACCAGAACTACGCACCTAACTAAATAATAACAAAATGCTATCAAAGAGAACAAAAACTTAACTACAATCTATCCTCTCTTTCAATCCAATAGCAGCGTCCCGCTCCCCCTAATCATGTTAAGCATCCATTTTTGTAAGCGCTGCGAGCCAGATTCAATTTCGGACTCATTTGTTAGAGCATAAAACAATTATTAAAAAACGCTGGTGATTTGACGAGCAATTTTTGCTGTTTTACATCACTTAGTGAGCTGGGGAAAGTTTTGGAGATGGTTACACCTTTTTTGCTAGTTAAAATATGACGATAATACTGCTAGTTACATAGCTAGTTAAAGTTAAAACAAAACTTTAAAGTTAAACCAAAACTAATCTCCTGAAATACAGTGTTCTCACTAGTTCCGGAGTCTTTGGACTCATTAACATGTGTACACCCCATTTATGTCAATAAATGATTATTTGATTTGATTTGATTTGAGCTTTGAGGGTTAGAGCTATATGACTAGCAGTATTTTCATGTTACGTTTATGTACGTTAGAATTTAAGGGGGGTTAGGAGCTTTCATCAACATCATCATCATTAACAGCCTGAAGACGTCCACTGCTGAACATAGGCCTCCCCCAGGGAGCGCCACTTAGAGCGGCTGCTCGCCTCTTGCATCCATCGGCTCCCCGCGGCTTTCACCAGGTCGTCGGTCCACCTAGTGGGGGGCCGGCCTACGCTGCGTCTTCCAGTTCGTGGTCGCCACTCGTGAACCTTTCGAACCTTTAGGAGCTTTAGAACTAGAAAAAAAATGCTCAATATGACTAGACAGCAGGTATGGCTAAATCGCTTTAAAATTAAATCTCGATATGACTAGAGCCTGAAAACAAAGGTTTTCAATCAGTGTGTGTTGCCAGTGATGACATATGGAACTGAAACGTGGTCTCTTACTGTTGCCCTCATTAGTAAGCTCAAAGTCGCGCAACGAGCTATGGAGAGAGCTATGCTCGGTGTTTCTCTGCGAGATAAGATCCGGAACGAGGAAATCCGCAGAAGGACTAAAGTGACCGATATAGCCCTTAAAGTGAGCAAGTTGAAATGGCTGCTATAATGGTTCTCAAACACAGCCATGGAACTACAAACCTATAGATCACACGTTACAGACAAAAACGGATACTACAATATGTTAAAAATTTTTGAATGCCTTTTCTTTCTTCTGAACATCCTGTTTTCATGCAACATCAAAAACTGTCTACATTTTAACAGTGTAACATTTCGGTCGATTTGTGCGGAACATTGTATAATATAACTTGTAATTAGAGTTCAACGTGGATGTTAGCTCTGCGGGAAGCCGCTGTGACAATCTCGCGATCTGCTGTGGGCGGGGTTAGGGTACCTTCGGTAGAGAAATGAAAAAACCAAAACTTGTTTGACAAATTTTATGTAAGATAAACATAATAATAATTAAATACACCGTATTTGTCTTTTCTAAACAATTAAAACAGGTTTAAAATATTTTTATGAAGTTAAATAGGAATATTTCCTATTTCTTGGATAGTACATTGTCTACAAGTAATATCCACTACGATGGAGAGCTGTGCTTAGTGTTACCCTGTGAGATAGGATTCGAAATGAGGAGATTCGCAGGATAATATATTAAGGTGACCGATATACCCACTCAGGCGCGGCGCGGCGGGCGTAGGTAGTCCCAAAGCAATCCAAAGTAAATTAGAATTTACTAACCTCAAATAGCGCGGTATGGTTTTGCATATTTACGGTTTATACGAAAAAACTAAGCAGTGTTTTAAAATTACAAAACTAGTTTTGGTAAGTAGCATTACTTGGCTTTCTAAACAAATGCATTTTTACGTGTGTTGTAGTATAAAAACACACACACAACAACAATACACATAATAATTGACGCTCCGCCGTATCTAAAGGAAATAGCTCTGACGCCAGCGCGCGCCGGCTCGGCGCGAGTTGCAATTTAAACTGAGGCATTTTTTTTCCTCCTGAATCATAGAGACTTTTACTTTATTCGATAGTGATGTTCAACTAGTTTCGATTTTAGTCGATTTATAACGAGTGACACCTCTAAAATTAAATAGTCGATGTTTTGACATCCCTAGTATCGCAATCAGCTCTGAGCCACTATTGTGGCTTTTATGCCCTTTAGGTTTTACGAAGCGGGCTACAAATGTAGCAGAAGCGCCTGAGCGGATAGCTTTTAAAATTCATCATCATCATCATCATCATTAACAGCCTGAAGACGTCCACTGCTGAACATAGGCCTCCCCCAAGGAGCGCCACTTGGAGCGGCTGCTCGCCTCCTGCATCCATCGGCGCCCCGCGGCTTAAAATTAACATGTCGAAATGGCAATGAGCAGGCCGCTTCACTCGTAGAACTGATACCCGATAGGAGATAAAGTTCCTCGAGTGGTGACCATGAACTTGTAGACGCAAGCTATAGCCCCTTAGGTGGACTGACGCACTGGTCAGAACCGCGGAGACCTGATGAATGAAAGATGCAAACAGCTGCTCAAAGTAGCGGTATATAGGGGAGGCCTATGAGGCCTTAGCAGAGTAGCCATATTCAGGCTGATGAACGATTATGAATAGATAAAACTAAATAAATAAAGTACGGAACCTTCCCCCCTTTACGACGTCTCACGCGTCATTCTATTACAGACGCAACGGGGGTTCGATTCGCGTATTTAATAATGTTACTGATACCATATCCCGAGGCCTGGCTGTACAAACAGACAGGGGGTTGTGATTTGTATTTACGAGTAGTAATGAGCGAGTTTATGTTACTTTGTAATGCCCTCCTGTGGTCAAAATGATACGTGTAAAAGTTATCAATGACAAAACGTTTTGATGCCACGCCGAAGCGTTTCTCTTGACAATCGAACACGGTTGGATGTTATATATTACCCGCTTTATACCTTGACCACTGTGCTGGTGCAGGTAAGTGACGACCTGGTTGACGATGGAGCATACTTAATATCCTTGCCTGCCTTAAAGATACCGGCTCACTCAGCTGATTGTAGTTGTTAGGAATTAATGACGCTGGCAAAGTGTTCCATTCCATGGCTGATATCGAGAGTCTCCTGGCACACAATCATCCCCTCACTAGATGGACTGACACCCGCGGGAGCCGATGGATGTAGGAGGTGGGCAGCTGCTCATAGTGGCGCTCTGTGGAGGCCTATGTTCAGCAGTGGACGTCTTCAGGCTGATGATGATGATGATGATGAGGAAAATACCTACCTATACTACAGAATCCCTTGTTATATCATACAACAAATTCAAAAGATTTTCATGAAAACTCATCTAAACATTATTGACATGAAATTGTCACACAAATTGAAATTTAAAACTTTCGCTACAAAGTGGGGTGAAACACATTTACATGTCACAGTGCGTCATATCACAAGATGGTCAAATCGGTATTTCCAAAGATGGTATAGTTGGAGTTTTTCGAATTTTCTACCTGTTTTAGACTGAAAGCCCCCACCGACCACTGCTACGAGCTATGGGTAATGGGTATTTTTGGAAAAAAGACTCCCAGCAAATAGTTTATTTCCTTACAATAGAAGAGCTAAGAGGACCAGTTTTATATACACGCGTCCCTACTAGCTTGCGCTACACAAAGGTACCAAACGGGCAGAAAGAGTTTATATAAATGCCAGGAACAAAAGGCATGATGACTTATTTTTTTTTGGACAAATTAATTATATTCCTCAAAAGATAAATATGGGTGAAAACAAAAATTAAATATCTCAAAAAATGACCAAGTTACAAGCATTTTAAAAATCGGAATAGAAAGAGATAGCTCAAACGGCCAGTGAAGTCAGAGGAAGGTCGTTATAGTACCTCATTACTAAGCTGTGGTAGCTTTTCATACAATCTCTTTGGCATGTGACGTCACGAGTAGATTTTTCATAGTAACTGTGGGGGCGCTCTGTTTCGCGAGAAAGGGACAGGAGATGCCTCCTGTAGAAACTTTAAAAGCTTATTACTCCGTGATTTATTTACCGATTTTGCTTATGTTTTCAATTATTGCATTTATTTTTAATCTACTTTATGAAAGTATTATTTACTTGTTCATTTTTAATAGTAGTCATCATGCCTATTAGGTACCCTCTTCCACCTTTTCGATGATGATTATAACAATAAGATCAATTTAAGATAAGATCGTTTACCTACATTTCCATTAACAAAATTTGAACTAGCATGGTTAGTTTTTCTTATATTCGTTCAGCCGTAAAATTTATTAGAGTTCTTAAGTATTAGTTACCTTAACTACGGATCAAAAAACCCACTCTTAATCACGTTTCAATGAGAGGTTATTAAAGTTGAATCAATTTTTATGGTCACAGTTGAATAACTCGTAATGTAGATACTGTCTTCTTCGATTTGTCACACTGTGTCACATTTATAACATTACCTCCACAAAGGGACCGCGTAAGATGTTATCAACACAAACGATTAGCGATCTGAATCGATATAAGCGAATTGTTCGCGAGAAATTACACGGAAATAATCGATTACTTTGTAAAAGACATTGTAATGTTGCTTTTGAAGCAGCTGGTAGATTTTGCGCTGAATGATTTTGAAGTATTAGTTGAATGTTGAATTAGGACAGAGCTAGTAACAGTTTAGAATAAATATATTACAAGTAACTAGGTACGAAATGTTTCTTTGGCATTTTTAAATGTGTAAGAATAACTGGTGCGAGCTGGACTCGCGCATGAAGGGTTCCGTGCCATTATCTATAAAAACGAGCTAGCGGCAACAGAAATACATTATCTGTGCAAAATTTCAACTGTCTAACTATCACTGTTCATGAGATACAGCCTGGTGACAGACAGACAGCGGAGCCTTAGTAATAGGGTTCGCTTTACCCTTTAGGTACCTAACAAGACCATAATTCAATACATTTCCATTTGATTTCTATAAAACTCCTCTAACGTTGCATCCTTACAAATATATAAAAAATAGGATAACAGCAACACTGCGCTGAAACGCCCAGTGGTGCCAACGCAAAAAAACACTCGATGAAACCTTTGATAATCGCTATCCGCCATACCACAATGCAACAAAACAAATCATATTACAGCCATCTCTTTCTAACTGTTCTCTCTCTCCCTCAGGTTCCCCGCAGACTCGTTAGCGAACTAAATACTGTAACACAATAAAACAGAAAGTACGTGAAAAAATAGCCATTGACGTTTGTACAAACATAAACGTGTACTTCTATGACTCTTATGCCTTAGGGTTTAAGCTTATTTTACAATAACTGTGTTTGCAAAATAACTTTGCAGATTGTGCGAACAGTAACATTTGTTTGAGGCGTTCGCCCAATATGGTGTAGTGGAGAATAAAATTGTATTTCTCTATTTTTAATTGGGACAAATTGTAGTTTGAGGGGACGAATACAATAACAAATTATTTTTAAACGAGTTTTTTGATATTTTTATATTGAGTTATAAAAAACCATTACGTAAAAATGTTAAAGGACTTATTTGCAAAATAGCTTATGCATGATATTATTTTTATTTTATTTTTTTTTACTAATGTAAAGTTTACAATATGTTATTTAATTTATATTTCTTTGTATTCATATTTCAATTACTTAGTTTTATGTATAAACATTTTTTTCTCTCTTCAAATAAGTATAACGTTACTTCGGATTGAAAACAGTTTCGGCAAACGCAAAGATCTATGCACTACAACAATGAAATTTCGGAGATCTTTGTGCAATACAATCTGTGTTTGGAATCATGGATTTGATATTTAGATGTTTCAAGTTTCTTTGATAAAAACGGATGCCATAATCTTTTGCCGCAATCTTGATTTCAATTTTGTAACGTAAACGCTGTTTTAGAAATTCTTTAATTTAGCTGTTTTTTCTATAACGTAAAGACCTATAAATCAAAACGTTTACTTAGGAGAATAAAGTTGGCAGTGACCAAAAACAATATTGTACTTAACCACAAAAAAAAATTTCTATTAGAAATCTGAGGCACTTATCTAATTATGAGGAAGAATAATACGTATTTTTCCATTATCATTACAATAAATGACAACAGAAAATCTGACTTCAACAAGTACGAATAATCTAAAATAGTATAAATCTTACCACATATTCGAAGTTTTACCACGAACGCCTCCAAACAAACTCCTTTGTCAAAAACCGAATAAACTACTTCAAAATCTCAAAATCCTTTTAAAGCCAACAAAAAATTAATACCACTAATGGAGCCGCAAAATTTCTAAGAACTTTTTGTCCGCGAGTTATCGAGTAGCTGACCACTGTGCGACAGTAAGCAATGCGTAGGCACAAATTGGTTAGATTTGGCGCAAGTGTTAGATTTCAACAGTCTCGAGTACCTCTCTGCACAATAGGTGTGCAAAATGACCATTACCAGGATTAGGGTGAGTGAACAGTGAACACATTGTTGGATTTGTATGAAGATTGCGGCCATTGAAGAGTTTTTCGCCCATTCGGGTGCATTTTCGTTGAGATTTCTGAAGTGAATATCTTTGTGAAGCTTTGTATCTTTTTGAAAATTCAATGATGATGAAATTGATGAATACTTAGTAGAAAGTTATTATCCCTAGAAATAATATTAAAAAAAAGTACCTATTATAATAAACGTTATTTTTATACTTCAGTTTATTTGTGTTGCTTTCTCTCTTAGCTCTCTTTAGCTTTCTCTCTCCCTCCATTGCTCATTGTGCTACTTAGAAGGTCAACAGTCAGAGACCACGTCACCACCAAAGATACTATAAGTAATACCTTTTAATAAATAGTAGAGTTAGTAGGAAATTAAATAGTAGAGAAATAGAAAGAAGAGATCCCCAGGAAGGCAAAAACAAAGTGACCGATATAGCTTTTAGAGTTAGTAGATTGGGGTCCGACAGAAAATCAGTAATTAAGGTCTTTAGGACCTTAATTGTATGCTGAGTCGGGGCCCATTCGTGACACCAGGCAGCATTGCACTGCTTCTGTTTGTGTGTATATTGTTTTGTAATGTCATTTATGTAGTGTAATGTTGTGTGTGTTACTGTCACGATTAAATGTATTTTCTTTCTTTCTTTCTTTCTTATTGAAACGGTTAAGCCATATCGCTCGTAGAACTAACAACCAATGGGTAAGAAAGGTTCTTGAGTGCGGTTCACAAATCGGAAGCCGCCACGTAGGCCAGTCCCCCACTAGATGGTCCGACTGGTGAAAACCGCAGGATTCAGAATCCGAGCAGTCGCTCAAAGTGGCGCTCTCTGTAGGAAGCCAATCTTCAGCAGTGGACGTCTTCAGGCTGATGATAATGATAATGATGAGCACGACAAACGTACTAGAAACCAGAGGATCGGTTACAAGATAAGTTAGGAGCTGTCAAACTAGTGTAGTCGGGTATTATTCATTAGTGGTGACCATTAAGCCTTAAACTTAGCTCATTCGCCACTGAATAACAGCCTAACAGACAACCCACTAACCTCTCCCATCCAAAACACAATAAAGTGTGCATACACAAGCATACACGCCCTCCATACGAAAGGTGTTCAAACAGGGGGTGAGGGAAGGGTGGTGCCTGAATTCGATTCCCAGCTATTGAAAAGTTTCAAGAGGCGAAAAGCTTCGACAAACGAAGCTAAGTGAATTTCGTGCCCTCGGAAAATACTGGGCTGGACTTAGGATTTTGCGTGGTATAATCTGACTTTATCTTTTGGGGGACACACGGAAAATCAAGTTGAAATTAAAGGTTTTGATAGCAGCAACTTTAATGGAACAACTTGTTCGTCAAGCCATTTCATTAGACATTATTTTTAATTTTTTCATTTTTATTTGACACGTAAAACTGGTGTAAGCACTCTGAGCCACTATATTTCATTTTTCAATAATATTTTTAAATATGTACTTAAATCATTCTGTCTTAATTTATAAGAAGAAAGCTTTCCTCTCTCGAGTGGTTTTAATTTAATTTTAGTTAAGAATTTAACCATGCAAAGGAAAAAGAATACGTCGCATCTTAAGCGACAAGAGCTCTGCATAGACCCAATGTAATTACTTCTATGCGATTTTTATTTTAGTTTTAGATAACTTTTTCTCTCAAATATAGTCCTATTTATCGACATAACTTTTATAGCAGCTGTCTATGTGATTTTTTTGCTTTAGATAACTTTTTCTCTCAAATATTGTCCTATTTATCGACTAGCAGCTGGTAGGTAGCTTTCTAAATGTATAATAATGTTCAGCAACGTCTTCTGACTAATATACGTAATAAGAGCCGTCACTTTTTAATCTGAGATGTAAAGTTATATTCCCTGTTATAAAATTGTAATCCCAAGCCTTTGACTCCGGCCCTGCGCGGGCGGCTTGGTTCCAATTTTTATCAATCCTATTTCATTTCCCCTTACGAAAGTTTTCCTCCAATTTTGCTTTCTCGCCCCCGCCCATTTAGTGATGCGAACATTTTTTTATTTTATTTTCGATAGTTCTGCATTTGACGTCTCTCTCAACTCAATTGATGGTAGGAATTGTAGATTGAAGTAACTACATGACCAAATTTTTTTATTTGCGACTTATTAGTTCTTTACATTAGTTGTGGAAAAGCTAGAAAGCTGCTGCATATTAAATTGTCTACTTATTGACAAGACACAACTATCGAAGAACCCAATTGAAACATGAATGAATAAATTGTAGCTACTACAGTAATATATTACTTAAGATCATCATCAACAGCCTGAAGACGTCCACAGCTGAACATAGAGTGCCACTTTGAGCTGCCTTGCCTTCTGCGTCCATCGACTCCCCGCGGTTTTAACCACAGATCGTCTCGGCCACCTATAGCGGGTGGCCTACGCAGTGTCTTCCGGTTCGTGATCACTACACGAGTAGCTTTCTCGAGAAATTACAATACCTATAGGCCATCATCATTATGATCATCATCAGCCTGAAGACGAGTCTACTGCTGAACATAGGCCTCCCCCAAAAAGGGCACCACTTTGAGTGAGTGCTTGCCTCTTGCGTTCTTCAGCTCCCCACGGTTCTGACCAGGGCGTCGGTCCATCTAATGGGGCACCGGCCTACGCTGCGTCTTCCAGTTTGTGGTCACCACTCGAGAACCTATAGATACTTAAAATTTTATTTTCATAATTAAACATTTTCCTTTCTATTTATGTGTCTTTACTTTGTTCATTAACGATCTCAACTTATATCGACAATTTTTATCGATAGCGCGCTCCCCTTCCCATCCCTACATCTTTAAACGTTAAAGTATATCTCAGCCTGTATCAGGAGATCATTTCGTCGTTATTGCGCCGGCAAACTCGATCGTGGAACTTTTACATCGACACTTCCTTATTAACTGACCCGTTTTAGATTTTAACGGCGTTAATCATAGGTCTCTTAGGATTAGCAAGTTGGGGGAGGCCTATGTTCAGCAGTGGACGTCTTCAGGCTATTACTGATGATGATGATGAACTGTAGTAGCCTGAAATAGAATTATTTTATTTAATTATTTATTCATTTATTTCATTTCATTTAATCTAATCTTCTTGACCTCCTACTGCTAACCACTTTATTTCATTTCACTAACACCTAGAGATAAAACTCTCTAACAATACCCGGATTATAACAAATAACGAATTTTATAACGCTTCGAGTGAAAATAACGAAGCTCAGTAAGCATTATGGTATTATTTATAGCGAATAACGTTATTATGTTTTGGAAGTATTATATTGTTAGGGACGTTTACGCTTCACGATGCGATGCCCTTTCAGAATATGGTGTTAATATTTTATATGTACAGGGGGCTCTCATATTTTTGAGTGTGTTTTTTGTTCACCCAATTGAATTAAATATAAAATTATTTTTATCAGTTTTAATTTTTATTTAAAAAGAAATAAGTTGTTCCACCTGATGGTAACCGACTATCATGCAGCGCCTGTCGACCCTGAAACATTCAACCCCTTATTTTGAATAAAAGAGTAATCAAGTTTAACCTAAACAATAGATAGTTTAAATTTTCAATGTCAAAAAGATCAGTATAGGTTTAAATAATTTTTTTTTTTAAATTGAACATTCCAATGAATGTTCAATTTCATTTCTTGTGACAATTTGCAAAAAATAATTCGTATCGTAATTTTTTTGATTTCTATACCTACTACAACTATAGACTTAGGAACTTATTTATTTTCAAAATAGACATATAATACCTTCCGCTAAAATAATTATGTTTAATAATGTTTCTATCGTTCAAGACTCGAACCGGAAGACGCAGCGAAGCCGACTCCCCATTAGGTGACCGACGACATGGTGAAAACCGCGGGGAGCCCTGGTTGCAGGAGGCGAGCAGCCGCACAAGGTGGCGCTCTCTGAAGGAGGCGTATGTTCAGCAGTTGACGTTTTCAGGATGATGATGATGATGATGACAAAAACATCAGCCTGTTCTTACTATCCCGGTGGATTCACAATAGCTACAGCGTGTAATTGGCGCGCATGCGACGTCCCGGCGTGAAGGGTCTCTAATGTCGGGATTAGAGATACATTAACACCTTTTTGTTGACAAGGTAATTAGAGTCCATTCCGGCTGCGGTTATTGCGATTAAATAGAACAGAATATGCGTAAAAATATTGTGTTATATATTATGAATAAAATTAAATATTATGGTATATTGTGAATTTGTGATGGGCATTTTTGTTACTGCCATGGAATCGTGGTCGTGGCTCATGATAATTAACATCGGGGAAAGAATAAGTTCTTCAAGTCATTCATTAATATAAAAAAGATAAGTATTTACATTAATTTTAAACTGAAATTCATTTGTATTCATGTTTTTACCAGATTTTCTTCAAATACTTATTGGTACCTAAGTAGACTAAGGCCCGATTTTACCAAAGTAGAATAACGTTATTCCAAGAATAACGTTCCGAGAATAACCGAGTTACACGAATATAACTGTTATACCAATCATTTTGAAGCTCTTTCCTTGGATACAATCAGGATATTTACCAGGACCTTTTAATCGTCATTTCATTGGTCAATCAGCTGTATCCGAGGGTAACAATTAGCGTTATACTTGGAATAAAACTTATTCTACTTTGGTAAAATCCAGCCTTAATAGTTCATGTGGACCTCGTAATTGCTGGGTACCTATAAAGAGAATCCTAGTTAGCGTCCAGGATCTGTGTATGTTATCGTTATTAATTTGCCATTAAAAGCATGAAAATAAAGAATTAAAATAGGTGTAAGTATTTTTTTTAACTTTTCTCCAAAGAAGGCTGGCGTATATCATGCACACCCATCAGTCAGAACCAGGGAGAGCCATTGGGACAAGTAGCACTTTATGGGGGAGGCCTATGCTCAGCAGTAGTTGTATTCTGGCTGATAACGAAAAAAAAGAATGGGAAAATCCTTTGCTCCTAAAATACAGTGTTCTCACTAGTTCTGGAGTCTATGGACTTGTTAAGATGTGTAAACCTTTTTTATGTCAATATTTGATTATTTGATTTGATTTGAATGATGATAATAAATCCGCAAAGATATTTATTTTTCTACCTACCCACCTCCGCAAGAGGTGCTAAAAATAGAATGAAATCTAGGTATAACAAATACACCCATTACTAAAACTCCTTTCTACTATCCTAATTTTGTAATTTTCTTCTGTTTTTAAACCTATTAAGCAAGCTTCGATTGCTCATTGTTGATAATATTATGTACGTAAATTAAGTGTAATTTCTCATGCAGTGAAATGTAAATTTCTTTTGAGAAAATAAAGTTTCTTTAACCGTATAATAAAACCTATAAAACCTTACAGTAGGTGAGTGACGACACTACCACATAAATATTATTGTTCTCCGTAAAAAATATAATTACAATTTAAATAAATAAGTATTAATCATCTTAATTAACATTTATACTGAACGCTGGAACTCAAAATAAAATAACAAAAAATTGTGTGTAAAATCCGACCTCATTTCAATTTCATATTCAAAGGAAGAGTACAAAATTACAAGGAAATAGTAAAGAAAATGCATTCACTCTTGCAATTAGGTGACTGTACAAGGCATAGGATACAAGCGTTTATTAAAAACCTCTTCGTACATAGTGAATAATTTTACTGAGCTGACGACGCATCGACTAATACGCCCTTAAATAGTGTTTGTTACAGATAGGCTATGGTTACCGCTTCCCATCAGGCAGGCCGTATATGCTTTTTGTCGCTCATATCATAACATAAAAAAAACTTGAAATTCACTAAAGGGGAAAATCCGGATGATAAAATTAAGAGCGAGTAGATCACCTCATTCATACAGAGAGTACTCGGATAACATTTTTTTTTTTTTAAACCAAACCAGGTTCCGAACCGATTTTGATGAACTGTCTATGGGGCTAATCTGGAAGTACTTATATCGTTTCGAAGAATAATTCCCAACTGATTTCCTTAATCAGTTTATACTCGGCTAAATAAGGGGGTTATGTTACAACCGAAAACCCTATTCTTTGGTTGAAATTGGTTGAAATTATTTAAAGCTAGCTGACCCGCCCCGGCTTCGCACGGGTCTGAATGCCCTAACATTGTTTAGAGGAAGAAGAGAAAATATAAAAGAAAAGGATGAATGTATGACGGTGAAGGAAGGGTATTTTGTAGTAACAATAGTAAGCAGGCGTGTTTTACTGTCCAAGATTCTCGCTTATAAATTACGCCATACACCAGCACAATGAATGAGTGTCGTTAATCGTGTTATATTTTCCATTTCCACTGTCGCTTGCCAACATTCAACTGTTAATTCGCAATTAGCTGCTATTTATTAAAATCGCTGTTTACGTTGATGCTGAAATTGCTGTTGCTATATTTTATTAGGTATATTTAAAGCTGCAGGCAAAATTGGATGTAACGTCAGATTACTAAATATGTGACGGGCCGAAGACTGGGCCCGGTTAGAGATATAAGACCCTATGGCCTTGAGTGGACTGATGTAGGTCTGCACTAAAGTTTGGCAGCTCCCAAATTTGCACTTATCATATTATGTACCTATACAGAGAATTAGCAGGTAAACACAGCAAATAAGTTATACTAAACTCACGCAAACTTTTCTTTTCTTCGTTTTTAATAGTTACTTACGGGATATTTACCGTGATTAGAATCGTTTTTGAGTTCCCGATATTCAGTAAGTATTATTAAAGTCGTAGTAAACAATCGTGAAAGTTTAAAACAGTGTTTTTCTTTTCTTGTTAGAAAATTATGAAAAAAAATGATTTTTGTTGTTTGTTCTTCTTGTTAGCTTACTTTTCTAAAAAATAATTAGAAAAGCTTGCACACTTCTATCAAATTGTCTACTTAAAACTCAACAAAAGGATTAAAATAGATAAACAAAAAATGTAACACCGAACACATGTTTGTAACACCTAACAACATAATAATATCACACTCGAGAACTTTCGCAAAACACTCGAAATCAAGCAAAAAATGTTTTGTGTTAATTTTAACACCTTTTTACAATACTTATAAGGATTACCGCGACAAAGTTAATATAAACATTTCATAAATGGAATCCTAGTAGAATTTTATTTAGTAAACAGGTTTTAACAACGGAAAAAATAAGTTTGTCGACTCGTTTTCGGCTTGCGCAATTTGAAGTTATTTTGTCGTATTTTGCGGATTATTAACATGGCAACTCTAACTTACCTACCCGTAAAAATTACACCAACTCAATATTAAACCTTAAGCCATTGGAATAGAGACAGTTTTTAAACTACATTATCACTAGAAGATTTTCCTAAGTTGGTTATATTTTGAAGTGTTGCACAACAAGATCATCATGTTCTAAGAAGTGTGATAATATTAGCAAACGGATATATTACAAAGGTTTTTAATCATAAAAACCGCATAGATATAATGGATCAGACGTTCCTAAACTCTTGCGCATCTTCGTACGTAATTGTAAAGATTTTTTACAGGCTTAAGAATAAAGGTTTTTGAGACATCTTGTTGTATTTCGAACAAGTATTAACGCGCATTTTGAAGAAATTAGTATGGCCAGTGTTCTCTACACACATTATTTTTCCGACTCCTGCAAACCACATTTAATTATTTTTATGCTATAGTATAACTGTAGCCAAAATATCTGTGTTTTGTACTGTTCGTATATTCAAAGTCACGCCCAAGGCACGTCTTGAGCGACCCGGCAGATCCTACAGCAGCCGTTGTTTCGGCTGCACTAGGATCACCGGACCAGTCGATCCCTTGCTCTGGCTCAGGTACAGACTCCAGCACCGGTATAGGATACCAGCGTAACACAATCAGACACCGACCCCGCCGGCGAGGTCGACGTACCCCCCGTAGGTTAGCTAGAATGGTCGCGGCTTTCCGTAGGGTCCACTCTTCCAGCGGACGTAGCCTTCTCGATCCTCTTATCCCGGCAACAGCCCAAGCCGAGGCTCGCACCCCAGGGGCGCCCTTGAGCTAGTTGCCCCCCACTTTTGTCGGCTGGGTGCCTTAAGCGCCTGCCCTCCCGCTCGGTGACGCTGTAAAGGTCGTTAGAGACCAACAGCATTAGCCCGTTCAAAAATCAATTTTAAACATTAACACTGGAAAAGGCACATGTTTTGAAAAATAATACAATACAACGACGGGAACTTTTCCGTGTTCCCGCCAAAACTCCATTATAGGTTGTTATTCTATGTCGCCATATTTCTTAGGCAGGAGGGGATTTTAAGAGGGGGAGGGGAGGCGGAGGTTCCCACCAAAACTCTTGAAAACTTTAATCAACGTATAAAAACAAAAGCGAAGCTGCAGGTAATTTTCGTTCGAAAACAGAACGAGTGGAAAATCGTTCTCGAATAATCATCTACCAATTAAAACTGCTTATTTCCTTAATCCAGGGCAATCGGTTGCTTAAAGAGGCTTTCATAATTCAACCTTGAAGCTGTTATCGTAAAAGCAACCTTATAACTAAATGGTTAAGGTATATTATGAAAAAAACATGCAAGGTAGTTGGAAAATGTTCTATCACCAATGTAAAGTAAGACTTAAACACTAAAGTTAAGGTTTGTTTTAGATTGTAAATAGATGATGAGACTGGATAAATGGGAAATTGTGAGCTAACTCGCTGTCGTTGGGAATAAAACAACTCTTTGCGCTAATAATGAGAAAGAATGACTAGAGTAGACGTTTGCCAGAGATTCCTACTATTTTATCATAATATTTAATTATTTACCCACATTATAACTATCTATGTAAACGCACTCTTAATAATATTAGGCACTTGTGAAGTTTCAAATAGTGAACACTGGATGTTGATGATGGGTTACTCTGATACATGCCTAACTAAGTTAAACCTCTAATGCCTCAAAATTACAAAATTCCTAATTAATTGTCAAAAGAGTGTGCTGAAGTAACAAATTCTCTTTAGTTACATTACTCTGTGACAGTAGCAAGGAAGGAATCAAGCGATAAACGCGCAGCAAGTAAACTATTGCGGAAGCACTGTAGCAGTAATGGTGGGAATTGGTCGATGTTTTTATAAATTTTAATTAAATGTACGATCTTCAGTTTATTTAATCATTTAGCCAAATTTGAATCAAAAAAGATAACGTTATTGTTCTTAAAAAAACTAAAGCTAACTTTCTTAAGTAGATACTTTTCTGCTGCCATCATTATCACAGAACATAAAACAGGTAATTTTCACCTCGGTGCTTGTTTTTTCTGTTCCGTGATCAATATCATCTTCAAAAATGTTGGCTAGGTAACATTCTAGAGAACTGATTATTGGAAAACATTCAACATGTTAAATATGTATGTAGGTGCGTATTACTAAAAATCGATAATGCTCGTAAGTTAGCACTTAATGCGTAAAATGCCACCAATTTT
This sequence comes from Ennomos erosarius, assembly GCA_963580505.1. Taxonomy (NCBI): domain Eukaryota; kingdom Metazoa; phylum Arthropoda; class Insecta; order Lepidoptera; family Geometridae; genus Ennomos; species Ennomos erosarius. The sequence goes on along the minus strand of OY757001.1, from coordinate 2,644,563 downwards.
AAACATTAACACTGGAAATAGCACAAGTTTTGAGAAATATTACAATGCGTGGTCACGCATTGTAATATTTCTCAAAACTCACAGTTCATGTTGTAATCAGGTCTGATTACAACATGAACTGTTCCGTCAAAACTCCCGTTTAAAATCTTATACTTACCTACTAGAAAAAGCAGTGTCAAACTTATTCAACACTTGTTTTTTTATCTGTCAACGAGACCAATCCAAGCCGACCCTACTAAAAATGCGACAGTAATTAGGGCCCAATGAGATGCGCTAATGTTTCCGTTGCAAACTTCATTTGTAGGACTAATTTGTTATTTCCATGCAACTACAATCGTGAGCAGTTATATTTCTGAATTTCAGATGACGCCCGCGAATTCTAGCTCTGTGTATGACGCGCATCCTGATTTGAATTTTAAACCTAGGTAGGTAAGTACGAACCGGAAGGCACAGCGTAGGCAGACCCCCACTATGTGGACCGACGACCTGGTGAAAACCGTGGAGAGCCGTTGAATGCAGGAGGCGAGCAGACGCTCAAAGTGGCGCTCTCTGGGGGAGGCCTATATTTAGCAGTGGACGTCTTCGGGCTGTTAATGATGATGATGATGATGATGATGAGATAAGTACTAACATTGGTAACCTTTCTTCTTTTATATAAAGAAATATTTCCATATATAAAATCGTTAGTTTTATATGTAGGTAATGTAATTATGCCGTGTGGTCCACAGACATCTAATAGGTACCTACTGTATTAGTTGCCTGTGGTATGGCCCTGGTTTGCGAATAGGACCATCCCATCTCTTCTCCCGGATGCCGTAAGACCCGGCTAAGGGAATATCCAGAGAATGGGCAGCACCATTTTCCTCGGTACATTAGAATCTTCTGCGATCACCAAGCCGCCTGCCAAGCGTAGAGGAAACTCGCCCTATGATAACCATCCAAAACTTACAAAGTGACTTTTTGATTTTTTATTTCATACAGCGTAGCTTATTTTGTCCAGTTGAATACTTACTATCTCTTTTCACTCAGGCCATCTGCACTATTAGAATGTATGTGCTAGGATTTCGCTACGATATTGATTTGAGAGACATCGGATGAAGCATCACAACAATGTTTTATCTGTATCCATGCATCGCGGCATCGACATCGGTCGATTTCAATTCAACTTAGAATAAAATTGCATGCAATGATAAGCTGCTAGCGCTATCTATTGTCGGGTAGCAAACTAGAGTTTTATGAAACCTTTCTCGCTTACATTGTTCTCATCAAAAACATCATTATACTTTGTACAAATTTAATTTAAATCATCATTACTTATCAATAAACTTCAGTGCCATCACTGATACAAAATAATATAATAACAATTTTTTAACTTTTACTAAGTCCTTTAATTTTACGCCTTCTAGAGTTGAGTAGCAAAACTCTCAGTAATAATTTAGGTGATTGTGTATTTGTCTTGCCTACTTACCCTACTGTATATGAACAATCATGAAACTTCTTGTGTTTAATTATCTAAATGACCGATGACCAGTAATTTTAGTTAGTATTTAGTTACTTATGATCATATTTTTTTCTATTTAAAGCTTGCACAATCCATCATTCAACATCAACATTTTTACTTATTTATTTTCACGCCATCTATGTTAAACTAATCAAACTACGGAGCCTGCACTTTGGCTCGTTTTTCAGCTGTTCGCCTCTGCTCGTCTCTGATGATCTCCGCTAGATGGCCAACCGCTATGTTCATGTCTTCGTACCGAATCTTGCTGAATGTAAGACGCAAGTATTGAGAGGGGGCGGTAGTGTCGTAGGTGAACGCTTGACCTGGGATTAGCAAGAGGCCACGTTTGAATGCCGTTTGGAAGACCTGTAAAATAAGTCATTCTTTATTTTTATCAACGGTGGTAACAAGACTCATTCAAATTATTAGTGCTTGTCATGGTTAGGTACGATATTTAGGTAATTTAATTCATCATCATCATCATCATTAGCAGCCTGAAGACGTCCACTGCTGAACATAGGCCTCCATATAGGACAATTAAGAAAGTCTTTATTATTGCTAAAAGTGTTTATTTAGAGGACAGTCTTCGAATTAATGATAGCTACGATGCTGCTGCCAATGCTGCCATTCGTATACCTACCTATATGTAAATTATATTCTTTAAGTGAGAAAAACGTAATGGTAAAGCTGTAGGTAGCTGTGTGTTCCGTTATTTCATGTAATTTCAGAGACTTTCGGACGTGAGATTTTCAATACAATCATCAGCCTGTATATTTGTCCATAGAACATAGGCTTCCTCCAAGGGTGCCACTTTGATCAGCTGCTTGCCTCCTTGCGTTTATCGGTTCCTTGCAGTTTGGCCACCACAGTGTCCCTATCCACAGTCCACCTAGTGAGAGGCCTACTTTGAACTTTCCGGTTCGTGGTCGCCAGCGCCACTCGAGAATTTTTCTGACACATCTGTTGTAGTTTTACGAGCGATGTGGCCTGCCCATTACCATTTCAATTTGCTAATTCTAAGAGCGTAGTTCTCCTACAGTATTTTTTTCATATCGAATCTTATCGGAATTTGGCACTCAATACTTACCATATTATAAACATCTTCAACTCCATGCACCTTGATCCAAAAGAACAAGCCAGCTTCAGGCATAGGACAGTAGGTCAAGTCTTGCACTTGTTGCAGCGCGGTGTAGAGCGCGTCCCTTCTGTGTCGGTACAACTCGCGAGCCGATATCAGGTGAGTTTTCAAACTCGAGCGATCGGAGAGGAGGTGGACGAGTATAGCCTAGAAAAGAAGGTAAAAGAGAAGACTGAAAACCTTTGGAAAGGAAGACTTAAAGAAAGACTAAGTTTAAAAAGTAGAGATTAACTGACACGAGCTTAAGAAATAAGTTTTCTTGAGACATGCTTGTAAGTTAATTATGACAGTAAATCAATTTATAATAGTGGGATCAGGAGAAAATAACATTTTTGTAAACTACTGCAACCACAACACAGGAGGTATAACTATTACACTGTTAAAATTAAGATTTAAAATGGCATTCTCCTATATATATCTAGAATCTAGAAGCACCTACCAATATACCTATACTTGCTGGCAATACATTATTTAGCACTTTTTAGTGTATAATATAACATAGTGTATACATAATTTACTTTATTTAAGTCAACTTCGATATAAATACTTACAACACAGAAATAGCACTGTCTTGTGCTAAATAAAAGTGCAAAAATTCATGATATACATTGAATTTGAATCAGTCAATGTATATCATGACAGAATTTGTTTAATCAACAAAAAACGGAAGAAATACAAGATTGAAATAAAGAAGCTATAAGTATCTCACCTGTGCTAACGTACAGCTATGCAATAACTCTGCCTGCGAGTGCAGCTCCAAACGATCCAGCAAGGCCTTAGGAGCTGTCACCCATCCACCTCGTAAACCAGCTGACACCACTTTAGAGATAGAGTCTAGGCGAATGACACGGCCACACGTGTCCATAGAAAGAAAAGATGGTACCTGTGTCTGAAATGTAGAAGAATTTTATCAATAACATCTGTCTTCAGCTTCGGTATCTTTATTTTTTGTTCATCAATATAATGCCTGAAAACATGTTGACAAATTGCCAACTAGTAGGTACGTTTAGCTGTTTGTTGCGACTTTGGGATGCTGCATCACACTTCAACCCCACGATATGAAGACCTACCTATAGACTTTATAAATTTCTCTGCAGATAGTGATAAAAATAGAAGGGAAAAACCAAAACAATTCTTATCTAATAATAATATTGGAGAAATTTACAAGTCATGTTTTTAATGGAGCGTTCGTCAATTTTGCAGTCATTTTAATTGATCGTAAAACACACTTGCTTGCATTACAAACATCTCAAGACATTGATAATAAAAAAAAACTCACCTCACTATAATTCAAAAACATATAAGGATCATCCTCCAAAATCAAAAAGTCGTATGTACAAGCCAGCTCATACACCTCTCTCCGCCTCTTTTCAGGCAGCACTGTTCCAGATGGATTACTTCCAGTTGGTATTATGTATAGAAACTTGGGCATTTTAAGGCCTCTTTTGAGACGATCTCCTAGGACTGAGTCTAAGGTGTCGGGGATCAAGCCTTGGTCATCCTCGGGTATGCCAAGGATTTCAGGGGTGTAGGGTTTTAGCTGGAATTAAAGAAAAAAGTCTGTCAGAACTTAATATTTTAATGGATCAAAAGTGAGATCACTATTTGTGATCATTAGCAATATTCTAGACCATGAATGCAAGCTCTAGAATTTTGTTGTAAATACTTGGAATTTTTTATAATTAGGTAAAATTCTCGCAGACTGTAGAAGACTTTGAGTTTAACCCGCAGATCTACGCTGTTAACCGATTTTGGGAGAAAAGGATCGAGAACTCTATAGGTTCACTAAAAGAGTGCATCCGGGGAATGGATAGTTGCGACCGTTTTAACTATATAAATGTGTGATGGTATCCTATACTGGTATCTAGTGTGCTTTAATTACTGGTGCCAAAAATGATACCTGAACCAGAAAGGCTGATCCAAGAACCCCTGATACTGCGGCTGTGGTGGGATCATCCAGATTGCCAACGATTTATCTTGGGCAGTACTGACAACAACACCTCATGATACTCACAGTACTATGCAAGCCGGTATAAGCATACTGTGTGGTTATAATCGGGTCTCCTGGCTCAAGCAACAGTTCTATACACTGGTATATTCCATGCTGGCCACCGTTTACAACTAGCACGTCTCGAGGGAGAGGCGGAGGACGGTGCAGGTCTTGCTGGAACTGACGAAGTTCTGTCAGAAGAGAAGGGAGCCTGAAAATATAAACAAATACCAATTATAAGCATGATATTGCAATGACGATCTGAGAAATTTTAGTTAACCCGTTTTTGTATAGGTGAATGTTTAATCAAGCCGTATGACTGATGATTATGAACACAACGATGACATTGTTATAATAACCTTAGAATTCTTTTTTGAAAAAATAAACATTTAATCAAGCCATAATAATATCAAGCCATACTAATGATTATGTATCTCTTTTACTTTAATACATATCAAATAAAAAATAAATTAGTAGAAAAAATATTTTGTCTATAACTACTATTGTCCACTACAAACATTGGTGTCTTATATTGCAATATGAGTTTGCAATTATGTTCTTCGTATCAAAAGGGCTCAACTGGTGAACAATATTGTCAGATGTCATTTTATTATGACCGTGAGGAGCCGATGGATGCAAAAAGACATTTAAGTGGTGCCTTATGGAGAAGCCTAAGTTCAGCAGTGGACGTCTTTAGGCTCTTGAAGAAACGGTTCCAAATAAAACACGAATTTCTTGCTTTAGCGAATTTAACTTTTTCCTCAAACCAAAGAACTACGAGATAGTAACTTGCATCATAAATGACTTACCCCTGAGAAGGTACATACTGCAAAGCCTTTCCCAACTCACTTCCCTCTAAAACTAACTTCTGTCCATTCATCATTTCCATAGTAAGCTTTGTGTAAGGAAACGCATCTTCATTGGGCATGCCTTCTGCTAAGGACAACACTTGCCCTGCCATTTTGTAGGAAAGTGAAGCTGAAAATAATGATTGTGAAAGTTATAACAAGTTATCAACATCATTATTATCATCGTTAGTTGGAGTGTTTGCGATGACCATTCGTCACAGTAGCTATTTCATCACATTTTCTGGTATGTTACATTCATAATACGTCACGTTCTGCATCCATTCAGTTTCCTACTCGTTTCACAGTTTATTTCGACTCTGTCCCAGCTCGTCCGACGCTTTACGTCCACTGCCGAAAATAAGTTTCTCCCATAGAGCAACTTAGACCCCCTATACTATTGCTCTTTCATCCGATAGCACCCCACCGCTGACCATGATGTTGGTCCGTCTATTCTAGCAATAGCACATAATCATGATAATCATATTATTTATAGCAATCATCATCATCATCATCATCATTAACAGCCTGAAGACGTCCACTGCTGAACATAGGCCTCCCCCCGGGAGCGCCACTTAGAGCGGCTGCTCGCCTCCTGCATCCATCGGCTCCCCGCGGCTTTCACCAGGTCGTCGGTCCACCTAGTGGGGGGCCGGCCTACGCTGCGTCTTCCAGTTCGTGGTCGCCACTCGAGAACCTTTCTTCCCCATCGGTTGTCAGTTCTACGAGCGATGTGGCCTGCCCATTGCCATTTCAACTTGCCAATCCTAAGAGCTACATCGGTCACTTTAGTTCTCCTGCGGACCTCCTCATTTCGGATCCTATCTCGCAGGGAAACACCGAGCATTGCTCTCTCCATAGCTCGTTGCGCGACTCTGAGCTTAGTAATGAGGCCAACAGTTAGAGACCACGTCTCAGTTCCATAAGTCATCACTGGCAACACACATTGATTGAAAACTTTTGTTTTCAGCAATAGCAATATAATAAATATAATATATTGTATTACTAGATAGTTAGAAAATACAACCAATGCTGCTGGCGCATATTGGTAAAAAATTAACTGTTGACTACCCAACAGATGCACCGTATGTTTGTTTGTTAGACTTGCAACACCAAAAAAGGCAATAATAATCTTTGCGTTCCAAAACTCAATGCATATTTTTCAGACTTTGAAATATACAAAATATGTTATAGCTTATATACGCTTTATCAAACTCATATCAATAAATCTGCGTGTATAAATACCGAGCAAAACATGCGTAGGTAATTGATAGATAGCATTTATTTAATAACTGATTGTTTTTATCTTTTAAAAACGTGGAATTAGTTAGATTAGTAATTATTGTTTTAGTCATCATTTTTATGGAGATATAAATACCGTCCACGTTGTTTTTGCAGTAAAAAACCACTTAGCGACGTGCATAATAATTATATAAAACTTTAGACATGTAGTAGACTAAGTAGGTACAGATTTATTATTGGTATAGAAGCCAGAAAAAATCCAGAGTTCTTTATCCCTTTGAATTATTAAGCTAAATAAATCAATTTTTATTCTTTCCTTGTAGACTTGTCTCCCAGAGAAGTTTGAAGCAGATATTATCCCGTGATTCTCACTCCAAAGCACAGATTACGATACTAATATCATTGCCCTACCTATCCATCAGTAAGTACCACTGGCAAGGTGATGTTCGCAAAGTAGCCAAAAATGACACTAGGGAGTAGGGATAAACTGTCTATGGCTTGTTAGAGTAGGCGGATGATGACCAAGTGTTACGTTTCACATACTTATCTGTCTCGTAAGAGCTGGCTCCCTCTTCGATGATCTCAGGCTGATGAATCTCTGGTAATCAGCTTCACTCAACGGCTTGTATTTATCATCTAATTTTTTATCACTGTAAAACTTGTAGAACTTTGCTAATTCTTCATTCTGTGACAACAGTCTCTTTTGTATCACATACACTGGTCTTAAATCTAGAACCTTTTTCAAAATGTCCCTTTTAGCTTTGACTGCTTTTATTGTCCCTGCCATATTTTATAACTTTATTTACGGTGGATATAGAAGAAATCGGAATAAAATTAGGTAGGTGCTCTGCTGTTAAATCACAACTTTCAACAAGTAATTCTTATAGTGTTATTAAATTGATTACGTGTTATTAGCTTCGTGTAATTTATGGATATGCTGTAATAATGATAAAAAATTATCAGACCTGAGTTACGTCATAATGACCAGAGTTTCGTATTATTTATTGAGTTTTATATGTAAAGGAATACGACTCATTTTCATAAAATCTGTTTTTTTTTCACTGGATGTATGCAAATTGAACTTAAGCAATAAATAATATATTTTTGTTACGTTTTCGTTTGTGTGACCGATGGGGATATGAAAAAAATGGAATAAATGTATTTATTTTGAATGTGTGAATGTGTGAATTTGGACTCGTTGTATGGATTTGCAAAACTGTGACAGAAAGAAACTGTGACCGATCGGTACTAACTCTTTCGTTTCTATTTTAATAAACAAAGCTTGTTATGAAAGTTATTTTATTATAATAACAAAAACAGAATGAACGAGAGATAGAACTTTGTTTTATACTATAATAATGTATGAATAACTTTAAAGATGTTTCGAATTAGATACAAGGTGTACTATGGCTAATCTATCTGAAAGATCTTCAGTTCGGCGTGATCATGGTGCTTGCAACAGTAGGTAGGTAGGTATTAATTTAATTTCAACACTAAATTAATTACTTAACATTCATCATCATCATCAGCCCGTAGATGTCCACTGCTGAACATAGGCCCTCCAGAGAGCGCCACTTTGAGTGGCTACTCGCCTCCTGCATCCATCGGCTCCCCGCGGTTTTCACCAGATCGTCGGTCCACCTAGTGGAGGGTCTGCCTACACTACGCCTTCCGGTTTGTAGTCGCCACTCGAGAACCTTTCTTCCCCATCGGTTGTCAGTTCTGCGAGCGATGTGGCCGGACCATTGCCATTTCAACTTGCCAACTTTAAGGGCTCCTTAACATTATTACAGACAAAATAAAAATTACCAATGTCTTAATTTTACGCCATTGAGTAAAACGCACAAACAAAAAAGGTAATTTGAAGCCATCTATCGTCGAGCTGCAAAACTAATAAAAATGCATTAAATAATTACGAAGAAAGATTCACAATATTTTATTGTAGCCTGCACTTTTGTTTGTTTTTCAGCTGCTCGTCTTTGATGATCTCCGCTAGATGGCCGACCGCTGTGCTCATGTCTTCGTACCGAATCTTGCTGAATGTTAGACGCAAGTATTGACAGCGAGCGGTAGTGTCTTGGATGAACGCTTGGCCTGGGGTCAGCAAGAGGCCACGTTTGAATGCGGTTTGGTAGATCTAGAATATAATAATTATAATTTCTTATAAATTATTTTTCTATTTTTGGCATAAGGCTCATTGAATTAATTAGCGTAATCATTTATATAATATAGTACTACCCCAGATAATAATAATACCTACAGGTATTACGTATTGGATAGGGTAGCGTACCGTAAACGTAATAAAAAATTGTAATTATGTTTTTAATTTTGCGCCCTCTGCCGCTGGGTAGCAAAACTTTTAGAAACTAGTCAAAAGGTGTACCTTTGACGATTACAGATAGGTTAAGTACCCAGATAGGTACCTGCGTTGTGGTACAAATCTAGGTGGTGGTGCCAGTGTTTCGGCTTGAAGGGCTTTCTAGCTAGTGAAAATACTGGGCAAATGAGACTTTATGATCTAATCACACAGTGTAGAAATGTTATAACTAGTCTGTGTAGAGTCTCAGGATAGAGTGCGCAGTGCAGTGTCACTACGGTACTGCAATCTGTTATGGGCAGGTTTAGGTACATGAAAAAGTATGAGGCCATCATCAGGCTATGTTAGTCCATAGCTGGACGTGGACATAGGCCTCTGCCACGAGATCATCATTAAAAGCCTAAGACGTCCACTGCTGAACATAGGCCTCCCCCAAAAAGCGCCACCTTGAACGGCCACTCGCCTCCTGCATCCATCGGATCCCCGCGACTTTCACCAGATCATCGGTCCACCTAGTGGGAGGTCGGCTACGCTGGTACGGCTACATCTTCCGGTTCGTGGTCATCGCTCGAGAACATTTCTTCCTGCCATTTCAACTTGCTAATTCTGAGAGCTACATCGATCAGTTTAGCTCCCACAAGATACGCACCACGAAAGCGACAGACAGTCTAGTGAAGAATTCTGCATACTTACCATATCGCTAACGTCTTCAATACCATGCACTTTGACCCAGAAGAATATGCCAGCGTCAGGCATAGGACAGTAGGTCAAGTCTTGCACTTGTTGCAGCACGGTGTAGAGCGCATCCCTTCTGTGTCGGTACAACTCGCGAGCTGATATCAGGTGAGTTTTCAAACTCGAGCGATCGGAAAGAAGGTGGAGTACTACAGCCTAGAGAAGAGAAAAGAAAATGATTTAAATTCTATTGTAAAAAGAACAATTTTTCAACTTTTTAACTGGTGGAAGACTGAAAGGCTTCGGCCGCTGGCTTAGTTACCGCCTGGACAAAGCCACGGTGTCAAGCGATTCGTCGGGTTCTATTGTGATGTCTGGGGAAGCCGTTGGATGGGTTGATGTAGATTGTTGTGCTGGGTATGCAGACCGGGTTTGGATTTCCATGGGTTAACTGCTTAAGTAGCACCTGTGTCAACTCGTCCGCCTATTTCACATTTAACTAAAGTGAATGGACTTGGGCATCTCATGGGCAAACGTGCTCCATCTTAGACAAACATCGTCACATACCATCAGCTGAAATGTTGCAAACGATTTCAAAATTAAAAAAGTAGGAACGTCAGGCATAGAACAAGTCAGGCCTGCCAGAAGCGAACGAAAGCAGAGTAGTTAGCCAGAAAATAGTTAAAAAAAAACTAAAAAAGGAAAATAGTGGTTATGAACTCATAGAAGAAATCCAAGATACAAAAGGAGCTGTCTCACCTGTGCTAACGTACAGCTATGGAACAGCTCAGCCTGCGAGTGCAGCTCCAACCGATCCAGCAAGATCTTAGGACCTGTCACCCACCCGCACCGTAGTCCAGCTGAGATCACTTTAGATACGGAGTCTATGCGGATGACGCGGCCACATGTGTCCAGGGAAAGGAAAGACGGTACTTGTATCTGGAACATCGAACATTATTCAATGGAGTATTTTTTTGTTTCAGTGTCCAGCCCACTATCAGTAGCTAGAGTAACCGACACGCTGGCATGCATTACCATTGATTCGTTATGCCAAAATACGTGCCAGGATTTTAGTCATGTTGCATCGGCCAGCGCTCTGATAAACTTTGTAAACTTCATGTAAACTTTGTTCTTCTTTAATTCTGTCATTAGAAGCTCTGTCTTTAGTTATCTTAAAAATCTATACAATTTTCGCCATATACCTAAGTATAATACCTATACTAAAAGAAAATTTGATTAACCATGCTATAGGAACAGCTTTTCCTTAAAGTAAATAATAATAATATAAATAAATAATAAATACGTGTGGACATTTAACACAGCGCTATCTAGCCCCAAACTAAGCATAGCTTGTACTATGGGAACCAGATAACTGATATAATACTTATATACTTTTTTGTTTGTAAATTCATACATAGAATACAATATAACACCCAGACGCAGAACAAACATGTTCATCACATAAATTTTTGTCCCGGGTAGGAATCGAACCCACGGCCCTCAGTTCAGAAGGCAGGGATACTACCAACTGAGCTATCGGGCCCTTCAAAGTGATCACCTTCCTTTATTTGGGATCAATCATTAAACTTATGTGCATAGTTTTTATTCATAAATCCATTGCTAGGCAGAGTCATACCTACTCTACGAATTCAACAGCCTGAAGACTTCCACTGCTTAACATATTCCTCCCTATAGAGCGCTACTTCGAGCGACAGCTTACCTCTTGCGTCCATTGGCTTCCCATGGTTTTGACCAGATCATCGGCCCACCTATGAGGCCAGAGTTAACGGGAATTCACTTTTAATCATTACTACCATTTGTGTCATATCACACTGACTATATAAAGTAACTCACCCCACTATAGTTCAAAAACATGTACGGGTCATCCTCCAATATCAAGAAGTCATATCTACAAGCGAGCTCATACATCTCTCTCCGTCTCTCTTCAGGCAGCACTGTTCCAGTTGGGTTACTCCCGGTTGGTATTATGTATAGGAACTTGGGCATTTTGAGACCTCTCTTGAGACGGTCTCCTAGGACTGAGTCTAGGGTCTTTGGAATCAAGCCCTGGTCATCCTCTGGTATGCCTAGGATTTCTGGATCGTAGGGCTTTAGCTGAAGTGGAAGCGCAAGGTCTGTCAATAGACAATACTTATTTTATTGGCTCAAAAGTAACGAAAACTTTCGTAAACTTTATGCTTCATAATTTCGCTGTTTGCGCAGTTCCATACCTATTGGGCAACAACTTATTAATATTAGTGGCTTTGCATAGCTTAAAACTGACAAAATATTGCTTAGGTACGTTTTCAACAGCCATTTAGAAAAACACATACTGAAAGACTAAAAATGATTACTGAACGTGCTAGCACTCCGCGCTCACTTGGTCAAAATGGCTTTGTTTCAGTGACTGACTGATCAACAATGTACAGCCCTAAAGGTCAAAAAAAATTGCTTAAAATTCGAAAATGTTAACCAAAATATATGGCAATAATATAAACCTACTGCAAGCAAACATGATACAGCTGTATGAGAACGGGGCAAAGATTTGGATCTATGATGAGCTTAGGGAAATCAAATGACGATTCAGAAAGAAGCGAGTCCCAAATGTGGAACATAAGTATTTGGGACCGTACTGTGAGCTTTAAGCGCGATTCAAAATTCAAAACAGAGTTCATACAAAAAAAACAAAGCGATCCAATATAGGGTCTGTTTTGAACCGTGCTAAGAGCTCACAGTATGACCATGTTCGTTCCAAGATACTTACAACACTATGCAAGCCGGTATAAACGTACTCTGGGGTTATGATCGGGTCTCCAGGCTCAAGCAACAGTTCTATGCACTGGTATATACCATGTTGGCCACCGTTTACGATTAGTACGTCCCGGTCTTGAGGGAGAGGGGGGGGGATGGTGCAGGTCCTGCTGGAACTTATGGAGCTCTGTGATGAATGAGGGTAGACTGGAAATGAAACGAATAATATCTAAAAACCCCCGTATATTTATGGAAAGTTAGTAGGTATGTATTAAGTATGTAGGTATTATGTTTATTGTTTAGATAGGTTCATAATTATTTTATTTGTGTATTGTATTTTGTATGTATTAAGTAGTTTATTTATTGTCTTATATATTTGTATTACGTTATTATAACTATTTAGATATCCTAAATTAAATTATTTGTAATCATGTCCCACAGCCGGTGTTTCACTAGTCAGTAGCCCACATTTATCTTACACGACCTGGAGGACTGGTAGATAATGCTATTTAGCATTAAGTTTATCCATGTACACCTTTTTGTGCAAAACTATTAAATAAATAAATAAATAAATATATGCTTTGATGTAAAACAGCTGTACCTATTAGCCAATCAATCACAAGGTGGACTGATGCGCTGGTCAAATCCACGGGGAGTCATTGGGTGTAAGAGGCAAGCAACTGCTCCAAGTGACGCTGTATGAAAAGCCCAGTTTGAGAGGCATTTATATTCAGTAGTGGATGTCTTCTGGCCAATGATGTGTGGTCTGAATAGAACTGGACTGTCAAAGAGATTAATCTGTTTGAGCTCTACCTTAGGTAGAGCAAATTATAGAGAAGTAGGTAGTACCTACTTTTCTATAATTTGCGAACTGCATTCCACCACCAAAATACCTATCTTCACTTTAAAGATCTGATCTCCCGTCACCATTCCACTACCAGACCTCTAGATGCTCGTCTGGATGCCATCCCTTCATGGTCGAAATACCACCCATTCGTACCAAGCGTTTTACCTTTATAATTGGAACTGCTAAGAAATGGAATGCCCTGCCAGCGTCTGTGTTTCCGGCGAAATATGACCCGGGCGTGTTCAAGAGAAGAGTGAATAGGTACTTACTTAGCATGCTACACCTTCGACCGCATCGTCACTTTCCATCAGGTGAGAGCGTGGTCAAATGCTAGATAAGTCCAACGTAAAAAAAAGGAATGTTACTTTAACGGAAAATTTAATGACTTACGCGAAGGCACATACTGCATAGTCTTTGCTAACTCACTTCCCTCTTGAACCAGCTTCTGTCCATTCATCATCTCCATAGTAAACTTTTTGAACGGAAAACATCTTCATTGGGCATACCTTCTGCAAGAGACAACACTTCCGCTCCCACCTTGTATGAGAGTGCAACTGAAATATGTAAATCATTATCATCATTATCATCTGATGATGATTCATCAGTCTGAAGACGTCTACTGCTGAACAATTGAACATAGGTCTCCCCCAGACAGCGGCATTTGGAGTGACTGCATCCATCAGCTCCCTGTAGTTTCCACCAGGTCGTCTGCTCCCCCAATATAGTGGGAGGCCCGCCCACGCTGCGTCGTCCGGTTCACGACCAACTTCGAGAACCATCTTCCCTATCGGTTGTCAGTACAGCGAGCGATGTGGCCTGCCCAAGTGCTCATTGCCATTTCAACTTGCTAATTCTAAGATCTATATCAGTCACTTTAGTTCCCCTGCTGTCTTTTTTTAAACGCACATTGATATATACTTAAATCCTGGACTACAACTAGGATTCTCTGTATCTAGAGACCCAGAAACTACGAGGACCATGCTCCCACAACACCCAGACACAGAACAAGTCAGTAATTGCGCATTTTTCCCAGTGCACAAATCACGGGAATCGAACCCGCCGCCTCCGGGTTATGAGCCGACCTGCCCAACCACCACACCACAGAGGCTGTCAAAATTAATGTATTAAAGTAATACTTACCTATCTGTCTCGTAGCAGCTGGTTCCCTCTTCGATGATCGCAGACTTATAAACCTTCGGTAATCAGCTTCACTCAATGGCTTATACTTATCATCCAACGTATTCTCCTTATCACTGTAGAACCTAAAAAAGTTGACTAAATCTTCGCTCTGCGACATCCTTTTATCTGTTTGTATAAATAATAAAGAATATGTTAGTTTAAGTCTGAGTTGCACCAGCTTACTTTAACGCTTACTATAACCGTTCCACGCTTTGCGCGGGCTAATGTCAAAACTTGACCGTAACTTTAACCGTGATTATGGTGCAACTCAGCCTAAAAGATACATATATTACAGATGACGTATTTCAGTTGCCACTACAACAAAAAAAACAGAATTATAAAAAGGGGCTCTCATACAACAAACGTGATTTTTTGCTCGTTTTTATAGATCATAATGGTACGGAACCCTTCGTGAGAGTCCGACTTGCACTTGGCCGGTCCAGTTATTTAAAGCCTTAAGCAGCAAGTGGGTTTTTTTTCACATATCTAGGCTCCATCTGTTTGGGCTGCAGCTGTAAGTTAAGTGTCAGTCAGTGCCATGAGAAAAACCCTTTCTAATTTTTTTAAGTCTGTAAAAATATTACAGCAGACTTTGGTATCGAAACTAAATTGAAATTAAACTTTTTCTCTTGGCTAATCGCTTCGTTCTCTATATTCGATTAAAGTTACGATTACCTAGCCAGTAAGTAATACCTACCGATCGGGACGTAAAGGCGGCGAGTAGTTCTTCCCAGTTTCACGAACGAAAACAGAGTTTCGATCAGCTACTCAGTGGGTAAAAATTGAGGTTTGCGAGTCAAACTCGCGCACGAAGGGTTCCACTCCACCGTTATCTATAATAATGAGCAAAAAATCACGTTTTTTGTATGCATGGGAGCCCTCTTAAATATTTATTTTATTCGTTTTTAGTAGGTATTTTTGTTATAGCAAGAACAGAAATACATCGTCTGCGAAAATTTCAAATTTCTAAAAAGTCACTGCTTGCACGCATATATTTTTTTTATGTCTATGAAATATAAAAAATCACGAGAACTAGCACAATTTTACATTTTACCTTTGTTATTGTAGGTACGTGGGTACGCGAGCGAAGCGAGCAAAGTTTTTGCATCAACTCGCGAAATTTGCTTCAGTCTAGATCTAGATTCTAGACTATTCTAGAATGATATACTCGCATACAACTCGTATTTATCCACTGATCTTGAAGACACGGTACAGGTTTTACAATTTATAGAATTTTCTATCGTCGTTGATTCAAAAATGAGGGACGTTTACTGCGACGCTAATCACTAGCCGATTGTGATGTGTTTGGCACAAATGAATGCGGTAGCCAATTCTAATCAAATACTTAGCAAGATCAGTCGAGAGGTTATCATGGGGCTGAGTTTGGGATGTACCTATATGAATAACATCAAGGAAAATTTGGTATGTAATCATAGGTCAATTTTAAACAGTTTTTGATTTGGACAATTTTTTATACTTAAACGATTTTCATTTTTATTATGTTCCCGATCTAGGCTAAATCTATACATTGATTTTTTTTGTAATCCCTTTCTGTCCCACTGCTGGGCAAAGGGTTTCTATCCTTCTAGATATCTCGGTTTTTTTTAACCATTCTTGTTAGAAAATTTTGATTGCGGTATACCTATACTTAGGTACATTCTTTATCAATATAGAACAATTTTTTCTTATTGTTGTCTCTCCATCTGTCTGTCTGTCCCTTTTATCACGAACTACGATGAAACTACTGAACAGATTTCCATACCGGCTGGCCTCCGTAGTACAGTAGGGATCCAATCCTAATGTCACTCAAATTCTAATTCGAATCATAAACCCCAATTACAATGTTAAATAATTTGGTAAAAATGCGGATGGTGTAGAAAAAAAATGAATCTATTACATTTAGTTCCATAAAATCCCGTGGACAAAGATTCCAATCGTGCGCTAGTATCGGATTCAAAAGTACCAAATGCCACGATTTCGTTCCAAATCTCAAATTACGATTGAAATAGAGTGTCAAGAGTCAACCCTGCAGGTAGGTACCTACTTACGTATCGTGTCTGTACCTACACTAAAGCAAGTCCGACGAAGATGAAACCACTTATAACTCTGTCGAAGGGAAGAGGGAAATGAGAAGAAAAACACAGGGGAAAGAATCAATGGATCAGATGGTAAGGGCAAGTAGAAGAAAAAAGAGAAAGATAAGGGAAAAGGATAAATGTAAAAGTTCACGTCGTTGCTTTGTATTATTTTTCAAAACTTTTGCTTTTTCCAGTGTTAATGTTTAAAATTAGTGGCGTTTTACGCATTAAGTACTAAATTACGAGCATGAATGAGGACAAGTGATGTAATGTGGTGATTTTTCGTGTTGCTTCAAAAACTCCATAGAAGCTGCTAGTAAAGTTGCGACCACTTTGCCGGAGCATGACTTAGACTGGACTATGACTACCTGACTTAGACTGGACTATGACAACGACATGACTGCGTGAAATATTTTATAACACGATGAAAATATAATAAATACTTGACGCTGGCTAAATACACTATGTATAGAGCCAAAATATAACAAAAAAAAAAGGTTAAATGGATGGGACGGCGAAGGGAGAGGTAGGTACCTACTACTTAATTAAAAAGGATAAAAACGTTTGTATAGAAAACTATTTGTATAGGTGAAGTTTGTATGAAAATTTCAAAAATGTTGATCGCATCATACCTATCTACTGAAATTTGAACATACAAAATAAATAGATAGGTACGGGTCTCAGCGATTATGGAATGTCATCTTGTTTAAGAGATCTCCGCGCATTGCGATAATTTTGAAGGTATTAGATTAGATGGTAGTGCTTACTTACGTAAATTCCAACCATTGAAAAACCTGCGAAATAAAGTCACAAATGTTCAACGAAAAAATCACAATTCCAAACAAGATTTTATACATTAAAACAAGAAAAGCGAAAATTGAGTTGGTGAATGAGTTTTAATGTATGAAGTCTTGTTTGGATTAATGAAATTTAACATTTTGGGACCTTATTTTATAAGTTTTTCAACGGTTGGAATTTTCGTTTTATCCATTTCATACCTAGCGCGATGGAGGCTGCACGAAGATCCTGGCCTTAAATGGGTAAAAATAAATGGTTACTGAGGGACAGTCTGTAAAAGCGAAGCCGCGCGGTAGAAGCTAGTGTAGGTATAATTTTTTCACCGATCTTACATCAGTTTACATCACGTTACGTCAAAATCATGGACAATCATCCTAATGAATGTAGATAACTTTAGACCTATCTAACATTATCTAAACTAACATGACTTGAGCCATACAAAAACGTCGGAATATTTTTATATACTCTGCGAAAACTGATACGAATGACGCAGATCCGGGGAACAGTCGGCCGTGAATATCGAGACTTTTTTTTTTCTTATATTTTGGCTCCACACATAGTGTATTCAGCCAGTGTCAAGTATTGTAATTATTCATCGTTAAAGAAAGAAGAAGTCCAGTCTAAGTCATGCATCAAGACTTTTAGAGAGAAAACATTATTTTTTATGAGAATGAATGTCGTGACGAGGTGTTCGTTCACCTGATGTTAAGCAATACGGCCGCCCATAACAGTTGCAGTGTCACTCGGAACTTTAAAATAATAAAGTTTTGCGTGACACTGCACTGCGCACGTCATCCCTAGACATCACAGGGTGTAGTAATCAGATTACTACACTGTGTAATCAGGTCATAAAGCCTCATTTGCCCAGTAATTTCACTAGCTACAATGCCCTTCAAACCGGAACACAGTAGTGCTTGCACACTACTGCTTGGCGGCAGAATAACTGGCAAAGCGGTGGTACCTACCTAGACGAACTATGCAGAAAAGTCCTACCACCTAGTAACATGTACAAAACGCGGAGTAGTACTTCTGTATGGTTCTGTACTGCTGGGCTACCACAAAGCAATACAAAACCATCATGTTTCATGGCATTATTATTTCATGGTTACAATAATATTGTTCGAATTCGTACCATGAACTTATAAAGTATTCCTGCGTGTGAACGAGACGTCTACGTTTTTATATGGCGTTATCACTGTCGCACGTCAGTGTCAACATGATGTAATAGCACGTAATCCGGCTTACTTTACGTAAAAATTACGTCGATTAACTCGACCGGTGTTCGGGCAATAAAGATGCCCATCCTCACGGAGTATGCGCGGCGCCGATGGCATCTCTGCTCTGCTCTGGTGCTATTATGAGTTCTACTTACGTTACCTTCTATAATATTATAACATGATGTAAACATTTTTTTTTGTTTATTTGGCTCCACACATAGTGTATTTAGCCAATGTCAAGTATTATATTTTCATCGTGTTATAAAATATTTCACGCAGTCATGTCCTAGTCATAGTCATAGTCCAGTCTAAGTCAGGCAGTCATAGTCCAGTCTAAGTCATGCTCCAGCAAAGTGGTGGCAACTTTACTAGAAGCTTCTATGGAGTTTTGTAAGCAACACGAAAAACCACGTTTCACCACATTACATCACTTGCCCACACTCATGCTCGTAATTCAGTACTTAATGCGTAAAACGCCACCAATTTTAAACATTAACACTGGAAAACGCAAAAGTTTTGAAAAATAATACAATGCAGCTACGTGGACTTTTCCGCGTTCCCGCCAAAACTCAAATGTAAACATATGACATGACAGTTGTTTGAGTGAACGATTTAACGTGACGTGTTCAAAACTGCTCTGGGCTTTTATTCCGTATCGATTCCTTACTTCGAAACCACGCGAATTCCTTGTCTTACATAAGAAATCTGCAAAACTCTATTCTCTATGAAACGACAACAAAACCGCGCGAAATGAATAATTTTGAATTGGCGCGATTTGAACTGTCAAAAATCATATGTTTTACAGAGACGCGTTCCGAAACATCAACACATCAATAGATATGACCACTTTTGTCCATATATTTTATTCAAAATAAAGATAACTTTAATTTAAAGTGAAGGTATATCTAACGCTGTGACACGATTTGAACAAGACACGATAACGACGTGGTTTCATATCGTGTGAAATCTGTGTTTCCATAGAGAATAACCACCCTGACTCTTCTTCTTCTTCTTCTTTAATGGCTTTCTATCGCTTTTTTGCAATAATTCTACCAATGTCAAGTAAGTAAAATTTGTACGGTTATGACAAGTCAAAGTCATATTTTGTCAGTCAAAACGCCAACAATAAATTGGTGGATATTTCAATGAAGGCTCTAAAAAGGCCGTTAAAGCAAAAACGAAAATGCATGTTTCTATAATCTTGAAACTATTTGCCAACACTGGTGCACGTTCTCGAATACTTAACGGCTAATAATCCACCCTTATTACACATTAAAATTCAGAATAAACAGGTTTTGAAAAATAAATTCAAAATTCACAACCGCCATTGTCGGAGTTTCTTCAAAGACCTGCTCTGGCTCTGCAACATAAAATATTCTTACTTTTATGGCATGTGTCAATGCATTATTGAAGTAATATTGAAGTAATAATGCTATAAGACGTTGTGATTGCCCCCTCATAAAAGTAGGTATCGTAACTAAATCTACATTGCCTGCCATATGGAAATGTATTATTATTATTATTCACTAATTTATTCAATTTTCTTAGAACTAAGTTTTTCCACAATATTTCCATAAAAATATACTTATTACTAAATTAATAATGTATAGGTACTATATAATTATACTGCATTACCTAATTAATATAAGGTTTATATTAGTGTTGTTATATGTTTTTGTTATATGTGTACTGTTTTTATATGTATATATATATATACATATATAATTATATATGTGATATGATATTTAACATATTATAAATCATTTAAATGTTATAGATTTAGTAATATTTTGTCTGAAAAAAAATTATCCTCCCGCGGGGTTTCAGCTGAAAATCAGCATCTGGTACCGGTAGGAACCTGACATTTATGCTGAGCTGAACCACAAACCACAGATTACTGAATATGTCACGTACTATGCGAACCATAATATTATTAAGATTTGGTATTTTTATTATTTCTGGGGGTAGACATTTCGCTGTTTGTAGGTGTTACCGCTATACTCGATCCGGGAAATAACCTGTAAAAATTCATAATAAACAAGTAATAAAAAATGCTGATAGCGTATTGGGTGGTGTAGTGGGCTGGAGTATTAGGGCTGTGTAATGTGTATACTTATAGGCCAGTGCGGTCAGCATTTTATGGTCCAAATATTTTTATAGCGGGTAGTGTAACATTTAGTAGGAACTGGTTGGTTTGATTATAGTACCTAATGGTTTAAAAAACAAACGCGCAATGTCCGTAAAAAAGGAAACTAGATGATGATGATGATGATGATGATGACGATGATGACGATGATGACATGATGTAATGAACCATCTCCATGAGTCTATTCATTTTAGAATTTTATCCCACGCGTATGATTGTATAACTGATATATATACTTGTTAAAAGCTATTAAAGTAGCGAGAAGCAAAATTGAATATGGTATTGTACTGGTTTCGAAAGCAACTAGGCTACTCTACCAGTGACTAGCTTCTAGATATAAATCTATAAATCTTACTTCATGATCCTTCTGTATTCGTCGGTCAGCTCATCGACCGGATCAATGTGCACCGGAGGGTAGGTCCTCAATGATAAGTATGGGGCACCCATGCTTACTGCTGAACGCATCTGGAAATAACGTACTTTTAAATAAAGGAAGAAGTTATAAAAACGAATCTATATGATCCTAAATTATCATACGAATGCCAGTTGTAAATAAAAATCTCTTTGGCGAATATCTGGGTAAACTATTTTTGGATTTAGAGTTTGGAGAGAAAGAGTGTGCACCAGCATCTGACTACTTGACAACCCTTTAGTGGTGAGATCAGCCATGCACGTGGTGCACAGATTAAAGAAAAAAAAATGACTACCTAGAGTCTTGCATATAGCTAACTTATAAGCCATGGGTCACCAATCACCAGGTATCCCCGGTGTAGCAATCACATTCTATGAAGGTTGCATTCAAACTTCTTCAAACCCAAATCTTCTTCGAATTACGTTCTAAGAAAAGTAATACGTTATGGTTCATAAAAAATATAGGATTAAAAATAATAGTTAACAAACCGCTTCTTTATTAGCTTCCATGTCAGCTAATTTCTTATTTAGATCATGTTTCAGCCCTTGCATTAGGACAAAATCTTTTTCAAGAATTCCTTGAAGGCCTGCAAACGAAATTTAATTTTAATGATCATAATAAATAGATGAGGGCTTTTTAAAGCCAGCTTATTTAGGAATGATGGGATTTAGATCTTCAAAGAAACTTGAGTAGGTAATAGTATTTTCACAGCTTACAAAAATGACAGTCTTACTATATTATGAGAAGGAGCGTGAACAGCAAACACCAGAAAAGTATTATTCTACTCACCAGCATTATTGAGCAAAGTGTCCAAGTCGTGTATCGGGTATTCTGCAGTAGATGGCGCTAACAGCCGTGATGATGTTGATGGTAAGGACGGTAGTGATGCTATTGATGATGGAACTGGAGACGGGGATGGTGATGATGCCTTACCTGGAGATGGTAATGCGCTTGGTAAAGAAAAAAGACATCATGCAGAGTACATAATGATAAATGATTTTGTTGAAGATGTTAATGCTATAATGACAGTGGTTATAGTGGTAAGTCAATAATATTATTTTTATTAAGTAATCACTCGTGAGATAAAATGAGCCAAGACAAGAGTAGCTTACCTAAATCTGCCAGCTCAGGTAGGTCCCAGGCAGAGGGTCGGCGTGGAGTGAGGGTGTCTCCGGGGGGTGGAGGGGCGCGCCCGCGGGGAGGGGATAATGTCAGCACACACACATGATCGCAGCATGATACTAGCAATGTACTACGGTTGAATCGGACGTACTGGCTGGGGATGAAATATGACTGACAAGTTATTAAACTCAAAATGTGTCCGAAATCAGAACTGTGCAATATTACTAGACTAGCGTATCACACCATTGTGTTGTGTTATACAATGTACAATTGTACAGGTCTATATACATAATCTGCTGTTTAATAACATGTCACCAGCGAGAAGTATCACAGATGATTATAATTTCAACACAATGAAGATAATAACAACATAATGACGTGTTTTTAGAGATTTCTCGAATGCTTCTGATAGTAGTTAGGTAGGCGTAATGATATCATTACGCTAAACATTTTAAATCAACCATGTAATTTGAATACATAATAATTAAGATGAATTGTATTAAAACGTACTTAGCAAAGCCAAAACCAAAATGGTTGTTATCGAAATGCTTTGTTTATATAACATTTGGAGTTTCTCAAGGTAGTAGCATAGATTCAGTGTAACTCCTATTATAAACATTTACGCACGGGTTTTGTGGTCCTGGTGTCTGCCACAAGTCTGACTCAGGCTGCAGTATCAGGCCGCCGGTTGATGCTTGATACACGCTTGACGGTCGGCGTGAGGTTGAGGGTTGAACTTCTGGCATGTCTTCTTCAGGTGGCTTGTAAAGAGGACCTGAAGTGTAAGAAGAATCTTAATTACATCCTGCAATGCAATATGTTACAGATGACGTATTGACTGGGCATGTTGAAATGGCTATGAGCATGCGACATGGCTCGCAGAACTGAAAACTAATGACAAAGAAAGATTTTTGAGTTGCGACATCAAACCGGAAGCTGCAACGTAAGTAGGCTGGCTCACCACTAGTTGACCAACCATCTGCTAAGAACTGCGGGGAGCCTTTGGATGCAGGAGGTATGTAGCCTAGCCTGTCTAAGCACTCTATGTTTAGCAGTGGATGTCTACCGGCTGATCATTATGAAAATAATGATTTATATTTAACGCTCACCAGGATGAATGCAGTAAGCGCCAAACTCAACTTTCTTCCCAAGAACTCCCAGAAACGGAAATTTGATCTTGATGCTCTGAAGTAGGCATTCTTCGTAGATATCCCAAATATGAACAGTCTGAAATAGATTTGTAAAAGTGATTGTTGAGGAAAAAACGATTTTCTTCTTAACACAACCCTGACGGGATGAAAAACCGAAGGTAAGAGAACTGTAGCATAACAAAGTTAAAGAAGAACTTGAGTCACTCACACAGTTATTACAGAATGCTAATACCACCTCCCGGCCTGGTACTACAGCAACATCCAACACAGCGGCTGCGGCTGGCGTGTGTAGGACTGCGAAGGGGGTCGACTGAGAAGTCTCCCAAAGCCTCACAGCGCCGTCTATACTGCCTGTTGCTAGAAGATGAAGAGGGTAGACTACGTGGAAGCAAGATATTCCCTGGAAATAATACGTATGGTTTCGATAAGACTAAGGAATAATAAACGAGTATTTGGTTTAATTTTTATGTCATAAATTATAAAAGAGTCAGTAGTAAAGTCAAGGGAGAAGGAAGTATGATGATCATGGTCCAAGCATTGTCTATCACATCTATAGATAAATGAATACTAATTTAAACATTTAAATAAGCTGTATATACGTCTATTGATGGAAATAAGTCTCAATTGCTAGTTATAAAAATGCTATGCTCCTCATCATCTATCGTCTTCATACTTCACTTACCCTTTGCACCTTAAACACGTAATCATCCAACTTCCCTGGCACATGTTTCGCTCTAGCACTGACATTAGAGTCATGCGAACAAGACACCATTATGTCACCACCACGTGCGTAAGCAAGACGGCGGATGGAGCGGGAGTGTACACGGCGCCAGGTTGTTATAGTAAGAAGAGACGAGTGTGGAGGTGCAGTCAGCTCCTGAAATGAAGTTTCAGCTAATTTTAATCTCTCACATAATTTGATTGGTCGTAAAAGAGGGATACTAACATATTACTACTGCAACTGTAAGCTAGACGGTCTTAAAAACAACATGTCAGGCTACAAAAAAGAGGAATAAAGCGGGGCTGAAATTGGGGAATGAGTTTGAGAGAGGATGTGAAAAGTTATGAACTATCAAAAGTTGTCTCATAAACTTACCATCCAAAAGTAATAATTGATAGCATCTGGTGTTCTGACGTGAAAAATCTGAACTCTTGGCGAGTGGAAGCGAATTCTCAGCACTTGACCTCGCTCTGTGCCAATCGCCAATTCTGACCCATCACCTGAGTGTATGGAAGGGCAGTAAGCCAGGC
Source organism: Ennomos erosarius (assembly GCA_963580505.1). Classification (NCBI taxonomy): domain Eukaryota; kingdom Metazoa; phylum Arthropoda; class Insecta; order Lepidoptera; family Geometridae; genus Ennomos; species Ennomos erosarius. Next base: position 2,619,903 of record OY757001.1, on the reverse strand, counting down.
TCTGGAAAATGACATCAAATGAGTAATCTAATGAGGTTTGAGGTCTGTGGTATACTGGTATATAAAACTGGTTGTACAAACCGTTGGTATGTTCGGCATTCCAGTAATGCAGAACAAGGCGGTATGTGACAAGGTAGTGGCATCGTATATAGTCAAACTTCTATCTGAAGCGGAGTACATTAGATACTGGAGATCCTGTACATCAAGATATACTATGTAAGTAGTTATAGCCATCTTAAATTCTACATTTATTTTACGAGACCTTAACTCATGAATTGGAATTAAACTATTGAAGTTTTAAGCCTTAAGCCTATTATTATGCTTAGTTTGACATGAATAAATTATTTTATTTAGTGTTTTTATTAGGTAGATCATAAATTATTTTGTAATTTTTTAATATTATTTGTACACGAGTCGTGTTATATTCGATAAAATGTGTAATTAAGTATTTTAATCATGAAGTGTTAGCGTTTTGGCCTAGTCTGTAGTAGCAGCACTTATTTTTTATAAATAAATAAATAAGATAATGAAAAGACACTAATAAATTAGGTTTGTTAGTCACCTGACCCGGAAACCTGACCCGCAAAAAGGTGATTATCGAAACCGTAACTCTCTTCTAAAACTGACCCGAAATTATTACCTCATCTCGTGGTCGTTGTTGTATTCATTAATATAGTAAGTAAAATAAAAGTAGTAGTAGTAGTAGTTTTTTTTAATAACAGGACGGTTATTCTCTATGGAAACACAGATTCCACACGATACGAAACCACATCGTTATCGTGTCTTGTTCAAATCGTGTCACAGCGTTAGAAATACCTTCACTTTACATTACGGTTATCTTTATTTTTAATAAAATATATTGACATAAGTGGTCATATCTTTTGATGTGTTGATGTTTCGGAACGCGTCTCTGTAAAACATATGATTTTTGACAGTTCAAATTGCGCCATTTCCAAATTCATTTCGCGCGGTTTTGTTTTCGTTTCATAGAGAATAGACTTTTGCAGATTTCTTATGTAAGACAAAGAATTCACGTGGTTTCGATGTAAGGAATCGATACGGAATAAAGGCCCAGAATAGGCCCGCATTTGACCGCAATCTCACCTGATGGAAAGTGACGATGCGTTCTGCGATGGTACTTGCTTACCTAGAAGATACCTATTCACTCGCGACTTGAAGAGCTCCAGAGCATAGTTGTCGTTTTTTGTTACTGTTTTCTGGTTTTCTCTTTCTATTTACTCTTCCCAAAGTTATCCACCCATAACATTTGGCAGTTGATATAATATTATCCTATGCTTGGACAGAACTATAGTTACTCACACTTAGATAGATAGCGTCTGTAATCCAACAGTTCTTGACGCGGCGACGCAATCCAGTTCTATGATAGAACACCTAGAAATATAAAACATTTTTTTTTATATCAAACCCGATAGTATCTTTTAGGGATTATGTAGCCGAAGCAAAGTTTTCTTTTATGAGAACGAATGACGTGATGATATAGTCGTTCACCTGATGTTAAGCGACACCCACCCGTAACAGTTGCAGTGGCACTCGGAACTTTATAATAACAATGTTTCGCTGCGCACGTCATCCTGAGACATCACACAGTCTAGTAATCAGATTACTACACTGTGTAATCAGTTCATAAAGTCTCATTTGCCCAGTAATTTCACTAGCTACTTCTATCCATGGTAATTAGTCAGAGCATTAGAATGTACTCCCATTATGCTATTTCAATGCTTACAATATATATTTCCTTTCGATCTATCGAAAAATCAACTTGATTCCTTAAAGGATTGACTTCGAATCCTTCCAAAGTCCACCTACGAAGGCATCAATTTAGCATCTGTTACTCTGTCCGTTTTGTTCTATTCATCATTGTATCTTTTACCTCGTACATATCATATTTTTAACTCGTACTTCGTTGCTTTACCTCGTATGAGTGTAACAGTTTAAGCTCGCTGCAGTATATCCCAACCCTGCCTCCTTTAGAGACAGCTACGTAGCAGAATGCATCCTCTCTTTCTATGTTCACAAGTTTCACTAATGTTTCTCTCTGCGAAATTAAGTTTTCTTTTATAATAAAGTTTACTGACAAGGCAAGCCGACAATAAGTGCCTCGTATGTACACTAAAAAGTTGAAATGGCAATGGGCAGGCCACATCGCTCGTAGAACTGACAACCGATGAGGAACAAAGGTTCTCGAGCGGCGACCACGAACCGGAAGATGCAGCGTGGCCGGCCCCCCTCTAGGTGGACCGATAATCTGTTGAAAACCGCGGGGAACCGATGGATGCAGGAGGCAAGCAGCTGATCTCAAAGTGCCGCTCCCTGAGGGAGGCCTATGTTCAGCAGTGGACATCTTCAGGCTGATGATGATAATGATGATGATGATGATGATATATACTGGCCACGCTCATCTAATATGATTCTGAAACATTTCTGTGACAAAAATACATACCTAATTACCTACTAAATACGCTGGCAGTATTGTCTGTGAATTTCGCCGTGCCAATAATTTTTACAGAATCTTTCAGTAATACTATTCCAACATACTTTACAATGCTCCATCTTCAGTATATCACCGCAAGTAATCCGGTTCCATCTATCCCGTTTGGAGCCAGTTTTCTTGGCCCCCACTGCCTCGAGTTTTGCGACAAGTTGCCGCCACTTTGCACGGCCAGCGTTGTAAGGGTCCAACACGCGGAAGAGCCTGCTCGCGTGGGTGGAGTATTTGTGATGACCTGTAGTAAAGGGGCCTAAGATGAGCTCTTTGAGGGACTTGAAAATGAGCACTATGAGGGACTTTAAAATGAGCTCTTTGGGAGACCTTATTAAGTATGAGCAGTTTGGGGAATAAAATAAGGTCTATGAGGACTTTAAAATGAGATCTTAGGGGGATCTTATGAGCTCTTTGAGGGACCATGAGTTTTTGGGGGACATTGAGCTATAGGACTAAAGTGACCGATATAGCCCTTAAAGTGAGCAAGTTGAAATGGCAATGGGCAGGTCACATCGCTCGCAGAACTGACAACCGATGGGGAACAAAGGTTCTCGAGTGGCGATCACGAACCGGAAGGCGCAGCGTAGGCAGACCCCCCACTAGGTGGACCGACGACCTGGTGAAAACCGCGGGGAGCCGACGGATGCAGGAGGTCAGCAGCTGCTCTAAGTGGCGCTTTCTGGGGGAGGCCTATGTTCAGCAGTGGACATCTACGGGCTGATGATGATGATTATGAGCTCTATGAGGGACTTTAAAATGAGCTCCTTGGGGGACAAACAAATGATACTTACGATGATACAGACGACGCCGATGACGATGATGGTTTTGGTAAATATGATTCATAATAGAATAAGTATTCTAAAACACTGTTTTAAACTTTCACAGTTGTTCATACGTTTTTAAGGGTTATTGTAAATTCGCCACAAAGTAAATTCGTCACGAAAAAAAGGATGTGTAAATTTGCCACAATTCTATTTTAATTATTTAATATACTGAATGTCTTTTGTTTAATCAGTTTTATTTTTGGCGATAGATTTCTATGGCTTTCGTCGAATAATTCAAACCTTTTGTGATCTTACCAAAAATGTTATTAATAGCCGATACAAAGCTTCTCTCGTCCAAGCTCAGAGGGTCTTGAGGCGCAGTGGTGACCGTGAACTCTATGCCTTCTTCCGCAGCCGCAGCGCGCATCACCTCATCCACTTTACTACAAATAATAGCCTTTAAAAATAAGGTATTAAACAGCGATCCGGTTCATAGAACCTAATTTCACTAGGTGGTAGAACTTTTTTAAGCGATGTTAAGCGACACGGCCGCCCATAACAGTTGCAGCGTCACTCGGAACTTAAAAAAAAAGTTTTGCATGACACTGCACTGCGCACGTCATCCTGAAACATCACACAGTCTAGTAATCAGATTACTAGACTGTGAGGTCAGGTCATAAAGTCTCATTTGCCCAGTAATTTCACTAGCTACAATGCCCTTCAAACCGGAACACAGTAGTGGTTGCACACTACTGCTTGGCGGCAGAATAACTGGCAAAGCGGTGGTACCTACCTAGACGAACTTTGCATAAAAATCCTACCACCTACCACTTGCTCGCCCCCCTTGGCTTTGTATCATAATTATCATCAGCCTGACGACGTCCGCTGCTGAACATAGACCTCCCACAAAGAGCACCACTTTGAGCGGCTGCTTGCCTTTTGCATCCATCGGCTTCCCGCGGTTCTGACCAAGCTGTGCCATACCTACATCCGAACTCAATGGCGGCGCGAAACACTGCACAGTAGCAAAATTTAGATGTGCGCGGGAAGAGGTACTTAATATGCGGTGTGCTCAGCGTGCGGGGGGTTTGCAGCAGTTGCAGGGCACTTCACAGCTTTGAATGGCAATCTACCTAGATTGCCATTCAAAGTCAATGGCGGTAGGTACCTGTCAATGTCTTTAGCGCTCGCTCTTTCCTTGCATTTCTTGAAGCAGCGCCGTAGCTTGCTGAGGAAAGCTGGAGTCATTACGTTCATCAGCTCTTTGGCTAAATGTTCATCCTCATCGCTGCTGTGATAATATATTGGTAGGACGTTAGTTAAAATAACGACAAAAAACTATGTTAAACTAGGGTCCTTTTTAATTTATTCGGTACCTGTATTATTATTATTATTACAGTAAAAATATTTCTTTACCACGATAAACTTTCTTCAGATCCAGTCCTTGTAACAGAATAACTCTTTTCAAATATTTCTGAACACTCGTCGTTTAAAGATTTCTGTGATTTTATAGACATTATTGATTAAAAAATAACAAGTAACTAGAACAAATACTTAACACAGAAAATAATAATAATCTGTAATGTTGGTAACTTAGTTTTTGTTTCATCAATAATCGTGAGAATCGTTAATTAATAATAGTGACACCTAGCGAGCTAGTTATAAACTATATAGATATTTAAGCAATTCTACGTTGTTTTACATATTTTAATCAGTCACTGCCCAATTTTACTGTGCCGCTGTGTTATTATAAATAATTATGTAATTTTACAATCCTGTAAATTGCTTTGTAATTAAATAATAATAAATCATATTTTCAGAACTCATTTTCTAAAAGGCGGCGGTACATGCCGTACGAACCTTTTTGATGAATAAAGGAGGAGACGTGTTGTTGAAGGTGGACGTTAAAAACGCTTTCAACTCCGTTGACCGAGGATCCCTGTTGGCTGAGGTCAAAGATAAAATTCCTGAAATTTACCGGTTTCTCTGGCAATGTTATGGGCAAAATGCTAAATTAATATATCGAAATGACCTCCTTTTATCAGAAGTGGGTTGTCAACAGGGAGATCCACTTGGGCCGGCTATTTTCAGTCTCGCGATCCACCCCATCATTAAACGTCTAGAATCAAAATTCAATGTGTGGTATTTAGACGACGGGACGATAGGAGGCGATGTCAACACCGTTTTTAAAGACTTGACTTTGCTTATTTCTGAATTCCAAACTATTGGGCTAGAACTAAATATTTCAAAGTGTGAACTTTTTCTATCCGACTCTTGCAAAACAAAAGATCAAATTATCACTGCGTTCAGTTCAATAGCTCCAAATATAAAAATTATTGACAACAGTTCCCTTCGCCTCCTAGGCTCTCCAATTTTTGATGAATCGGTTGCGGATTTCATTGAAGAGAAAATACAAAATTTTCGTTCGGTTTCGGACAGACTCTCTAAAATTAACTCCCACATGGCTTTTATCATTATTCGCTTTTGCTTGTTCGTGCCTAAATTTACATATTCTTTAAGGTGTTGCCAACTTTGGAATCACCCAGACTTATTACAACAGATGGACAACATCGTGAAGGATACGCTCACCTCCATTTTTAACATTTCTCTGGATGAACGGACATGGTGCCAGGCTTCACTACCAATCCGGTTGGGAGGCCTAGGTATCCGCAAAATTTCAAGTGTTTCGTTACCAGCTTTCCTGTCTTCGGTTAAAAGCACTCAAAATTTAGTAAACGCAATTTTATCTAACGGTAATGACACTTTGGATATTTCATTTTTAAACGAAGCAGTTAACGCCTGGAAAATGGCCTGCCCAAGTAGCGGCCTGCCTAAAAATCTGTCCTCGCAGAGGCAGTGGGACGCGCCGCTCTGTGAGCTGGAACGGAAGAAACTTGTTGATACGTCCAGTAACCTCACAGAACGTGCCCGTCTCTTAGCTGCCTCTCGCTGGGAGTCGGGTCTTTGGTTGCAGGCACTGCCATCACACCACCTCGGAACATTGCTAGACAACAACACATTCCGTCTAGCCATATCACTGCGCATCGGTGCTCCCTGTGTTGCTCTCGGCCACCATGGTCTATCATGCAGTAGGAGTGCTAGCCGTATACCTCGCCATAGTGCTCTGAATGACGTCATACGTCGGGCCTTCGGAAACATCAACGTCGCAGCTGTCTTAGAGCCCAATGGCCTCATTCGCGACGACGGTAAAAGGCCCGATGGTATGACGCTCATCCCCTGGAAGATGGGCCGGCCTTTAGTGTGGGACGCCACCTGTGTTGATACACTGGCACCGTCCCATCTTCCGGACACGTCACAACAGGTAGGCGGCGCTGCTACGGCTGCGGAATCCGCCAAGCGGCGCAAATATTCTAGCCTTGACAGAGGCTTTATATTTGTGCCGTTTGGCGTAGAGACACTGGGGCCGTGGGGACCGGGTGCCTTTGACATTTACAAGGATTTGGCGGGGCGTTTGGTTGAATCGGCACGTGACCAAAATGCTGGCATCTACTTAGGTCAAAGGATCAGCCTCGCTATACAGCGGGGCAACGCTGCCAGCATTATGGGTACGTTGCCCGATTCCATAGATTGCTTGAACTATCTATAGACCTTTTACAGTCTATAGATAGTTCAAGTATTCTTTAGACAGTTATTTTTATTTTTAAGTAGATATAATATATAATAGTCGTAGTTAGTAGGTAGTTTTTTGTTTTGTGTTATATAGGTTTATTTTTGTTTTGATATTAAAAGTTTTTTATTTTAATTGGTCATATGTTATACTTTACCGAAATGGTTCTGTTATTGTGTTAATTAAGTTAATTTAAATATTAACTACGAATACATTGACCATTTTCTAAAAACAGATTATCGAATTCCTAAGAAAATACCCATCTTGCGTTGAGTAGCAGAAGCTTTGTGGAAGTACCGTTTGCTATGTAGTTATTTTAAGAGTCACTAGATGGCAGCACCTAAAATATTTTTCATTTCATTCACAAATTCCTATTTTCATATTTTGATTTGTTTTTGTATTTGAACTGTTTATAAAATGTTTGACTTAAAATTTACGTCTTGATGGCGAAGTGTATTTTTTTCGTTATCTGTGGTTGAAACATAAATTGGTTCAATACAAATGTGAAAATAAACTACTTAGTTTTTTTAGGGTTCCGTACCATAAGGGCAAAAAGCTAATCCTGTTACTAAGGCTCCGTCTGTCTGTCTGTCTGTCTGTCTATCTGTCCGTCTGTCCCAGGCTGTATCTAATGAATCGTAATAGTTACTTACACAGTTGAAATCCTCACAGATACTGTATTTCTGTTGCTGCTATAACAACAAATAAGTACTAAAAAAGAATAAAATAAATATTTAAGGGGGCTCCCATACAACAAAAGTGATTTTGTTGCTCGTTTTTAATTGTACGGAACCCTTCGTGCGCGATTCCGACTCGCACTTGCCGGTTATATAAAGTTTGACAGCTGTCAGTTGAAAACGGTTCTCCCTAGGGTTGAAAAGTAATTCTTTCAATCCGCTCCTCAGGCAACTTCTAACGTAGGTATGTATACCTACGTTTTCCAATTATAAAGTAATAAAAAAAACATTTATTTTGATTTTCAAGTAACATTACTCATTTGTTAGGTTAGGTTTCATATATCGACGAATTTGAGTGTCAATGAATTTAAAAAATTAATGATTGTCGGATAGAGGCTGTGCTAAAAAATAAAACTCCGAAGTGAACATTGTATCTATTTTATTGTATGTAAGGATTTAATAATAGTTCTTATACGACATAATACTTAAAGATATAAACATGGTGGCTATACATTTCTGGGCAGAAATATATTTAAAAATCAGAAATTGTGACATGGTGCAATTATTATTCGTATTTTGTCCCATTCAGTCAACTTTGGAAAATAAACTACTTACCTGAGGAAAGTTAAAAAATAGGGTGACAACGCTGTTACACTCTTCAGGATATAAAGAGAAAAAAAACGTTTAACTGCTAATCATTAAAAATAAAATAATATGGACGGAGAAGAATAACAAAATAAAACAAAAAATGAACATAATATATTTATGAAGTAAATGAAATAATTTTTTTTAACTGATCCTATAAACTTAATAGGAACTATCAACCACTTTAAACTAATATAAACACATAAAAATAAGATATTTATTAAGTAAAGTGGCCAATTATTTTCCTCTTTCCTAATCCTAAAATTTTACATACACCCACACAAAAGTATATTATAATTAGTACATGTTTCATTACATAGCGTATACACATACAGAAGTCCTTGACACAGGCACGGCGTCTTACATTGCACTTATGATAGTGTATTTTACTGATAAACCATTATCTTTTTATCATTCACGCGACGAAAAAAATAAAGAGCCTTTCGAAATACACAGTTACTTTCCTCTTTTGATGGCACCAATATCACTTTCACTCTTAAGTTTCTTGATATTTTACTATTAATAATATAAATGCAAGTATACACAAATGGACTGATTATAATTAAGCTCTATTTTAATTAAAAAATTAATAGCCCTCGTAAGTTTATAAACACTATTACATTCAGATTATTCTACATTTTGAGTCGACTGGAATGTAAACAATATCTATTAATTTTTAACAAGTTTTGCGTTAATACATCAATACAACCACTTATAATAGACACTAGATAATAGTTATCAATTAATACGATAGTTACTTATTAATAAATATACTTAAAAATTATTTTAACTATATTATTATTGTACGAATGCGTATACATGTATTTTCTGGAATACAGCTCACAATTTTTATTATTTACTTAAAATCTAGTCGTATATGATTAGCACTGGAAGTGTCCGTGGATTCACAATAATTATGGTCACCTTAGCCGAAATTAATCGAAGGTGAAAAATGCTAGAAAATTCCATAAACTTCATTGTTTTTCTCTTTTTTTCTCTTCCGTCTCAACTTTACACTCTTTTTTTGTAGTATTAGCGATTTCAACTCTTACTTCTGGGGAATAGCTATACCAACTGACCTATGACGCCAGTCTATCAGGAAAAATCCTCATACAAATATGTACCGTTATTCAATAATCATAGAGTACACATTCGAAAAAACATGCTCTGTAGAAAAAAGATCACACGACACTGTAAGTAGAAACTAGTTTTTTTTTAAATTCTTTATTGGCAAAACATTTGACCACTGTCCTAATGGAAAGTTACGACGCAGTCTACGTCATAATATATGTAGTTTTTTTTTTCTTCATATATTTTGGCTCCACACATAGTGTATTTAGCCAGTGTCAAGTATTGTAATTTTTCATCATGTTAGAAGAATATTTCACGTAAAGTCAAGTCATAGTCATAGTCCAGTCTAAGTCAGGTAGTCATATTCCAGTCTAAGTCATGCTCCAGTAAAGTGGTGGCACTTTACTAAAAGCTTCTATGGAATTTTGGAAGCAACACGGAAAATCACGTTTCACCACATTATATCACTTGCCCATGAGTGATGCTCGTAATTCAGCAGTTAATGCGTAAAACACCACCAATTTTAAACATTAACACTGGAAAAAGCACAAGTTTTGAGAAATAATACAATACAACGACGTGAACTTTTCCGCGTTCCCGCCAAAACTCCATATATGTAGTTATAAGTTATACATGTCTATAGTCACGAGTTTCGAGTGAAGGAAATAGCACATAGCGATATGCTTTGGAAAGATCTAAATAACGTAGCAATGTTAATTAAAGATTCACGCGTTTTCATTAATTTTGAGCAGAATGTGCTGTTTGGAGTGCAGTAGTAGACTGCAGATCGAGTAGTTTAAATAAAGTAATGAGACTGTAAATATAATGTTTGTATCTCTTTCATATGGTTAAAGTGTCACGCGTTAGTAAGAGATGAAAAACCAAAAATGCCATTCGAAAATATTGTGTTGGTATCATTTTAAAATTGAGGCTAGGGCTCAACAACACAATCTATCCACACAAAGAAACCAAACCGATACACATTATTAACTCACCCACATATTTAATTAGGTGTAATTGTTTTGAAGCAATTTTAAAATTGGAGTTAGGGCCAAAAAACTACAGAAACAAATGACTGCTCATTGAGTTAATTAGGTATCGTTTTGTTGTTATTTTAAAATTGGAGATAGGGGCCAACAACACAATCTACGAAAGAAACTACTGTTCGCGAAGCTAATTTTTGTTTAGATGTTATTTTAAAAATGGAACCATAACCAAAAAAGTTTCCAGAAAGAAACCGCTGCTCACTGAGTCAATTAGGTATTTTTAAAATTGAAGCTAGGAACCACTAAGCTAATTTTTGTTTTTATGTCGTTTTAAAAATGGAACTAGTGCCTAAAATCAATCTACTGAAATAAACTGCTGCTCACTGAGTTAAGTTTCGTTTTGGTATCATTTTAAAATTAGAACTCTGGCCAATACACAATCTCAAAAAAGAAACTGCTGCTCATTTTGTTATATTTTGTTTTGGTAACATTTTAAAAATGGAACTAGGGCCAATAAAACAATCTACAGAAAGAACGACTGCTTTTGATCCTAATTCAAAATAGGAATTAGGGATATCTAAGTACTTAAGGTGGTACGTCACGCTCAGCGCGCCAAATTCAAATTTTCTTGAATTTCTTGCTAATTACAGCTTAATTACTCAACGCAATTACATGAAAACTAGTTTGCCGCAAATAAATAGAATGTATCAACTAATTATGATTAAAAGTATCACCTAAATATCATTGGTTTAAAAACAATTGGCAAAAAACTAATTTTGTCTTGGCTTTTCAGTCTATTGCCAATTGTTGCTAAACCAATGATATTTAGGTGATTCTAAAATTTGAATTTGACGCGCTGAGCGTGACGTACCACCTTAAAGAAACTGCTGTTCACCGAGTCAATTAGGTATTATTTTGGTGTCATTGTAAAAATTGAGCTAGGGTCAAAAAACTATCTAAAAATTGCTGCTCATGAGTTAAATATTGTTTAGATGTAATTTTAAAGGGCCAATAACTCAATACACGGAAAAACCGACTGCTTTTTGATCTTAATTTACAATTAACAATCTACAGAAAGAAACTGCTGCTCACTGAGTTAGTGTTGTTTTGGTGTCATTTTAAAGTGGAGCTCCATTCATGGGTAGGGTCGGTCCATGTTCTCGCACTTGAACTTGTACTGCATATGCCCGTCGTATGCAGCGCCACTCTGTCAGTAGACCGGGCTGTGCGCGTCGTAGTTCAGCTGGAGGTATGGAGGGATCGCTGCTGAGAGCTCTGATGCCCTTCTGCGGAGTGCTGCGATACTGTGGCCGCGCCATACTTCTTCCTCTACTTGCTCGCCGCCGTTGCCTGTGGGTAGACATTTTAAAATCGATTATTATCATTATCATTAAATTTATTAGCTGAAAGATTTACTGCTGAACATACAAGGTGACCATGAATCAGTGTGTTATCCCGATAGGGAGTAACTCTACACCCCAAGGTAGACAATATTTCTTCTACAACTTTACTAAATTAATAGTTTTTCATTGAAGAAATGCCATGTAAAGTTTACGTTCGAAAATAGCTTAAGCGCAGCTGGATGGTTGAACTTCGTCCTTGACCGAGTGCACATAAATGAGTTTAACGACATGTGTTGACAAATGAATTTATAGTATCTTGTTAACTCTTGTAGCGATCGCACGTGTAATTTTGCAAGTGGATTTAATTTTTACCATTTAAGTTTGGAAACACCCAGTTGCAAGTAAGACTCTCACAACTTGTAGGGTATCATGGTCCCAGTCCCCCCATTTCGGGATAACATACCAATTCAAGATCACCTTGTATAATAAGCCTGTCATTTTTGTAAGCTGTGGAAATAGTATTACCTATAGGCTTCCCTCTCAGAGCACTACATTGAGAGGCTTGCAATTTGACCAGCAGCCCTACCGCGTAAGCATTCTGATAATGAACATCGCCTGCCATCCTGCTTGCGCCAATGTACAAGCCCTTGAGTGCGAGCAAGAGAGCACACGATTACGATTGCCACCGGGCTTACGCGGTAAGGCCACAGTTCGGACCATCTAGTGAAGGCTTGCATTCCGCAGTGGATATCTTCCAGCTGATGATGATAAAGAGGGAAATAGCAACCATCAAGTGATGGTTAGATGGGCCAAGATCCATTACCTAACCATTTAGATGGTTTCTATGCTTGTTGGTTTGATCCATTCATCATATAAGATGACGGGATTAGATGGCATATTCCCTAAGCTGTAGTCTAAGATATGTCTCTAAGACGACGTAAGGGCTGGAAGGAAATTATATTATATTATATCATAGACAGCCTCTGTAGTGTGGTGGTTGAGCAGGTCGGCTCATAACCCGGAGGTGGCGGGTTCGATTCCCGCGACAGCACAAGTATTTGTGCCCAAATACTTGTTCTGTATCTGGGTGTTGAGAGATCATGGTCCTTGTAGTGCCTGGGTCCCTAAATACAGGGCATTGTAGCTAGTGAAATTACTGGGCAAATGAGACTTTATGACCTGATTACACAGTGTAGTAATCTGATTACTAGACTGTGTGATGTCTCAGGATGACGTGCGCAGTGCAGTGTCACGCGAAACTTTATTATTTTAAAGTTCCGAGTAACACTGCAACTGTTATGGGCGGCCGTATTGCTTAACATCAGGTGAACGACCAGCTCGTCACGTCATTCATTCTCATAAAAAAAAAAAAAAAAAAAAAATTTTAGTTAGAGTCTCGGATCTATATATGTGATCGTTGTAAAAAAAATTGCCTTACCTGAGTTAGGCGATGCGTTGTTGCAGTGCCCCATGTGTGGTGGAGTGGGAGACCCTTCTAGCTGACCACCTTGCTGTCCGCCGATCTGGCTGTTGCAGTACGACATCATAGTGTCGCCTGCGACAAGATTGGAGTTAATAAAAAAAAAAATATTAAATACTGGCAGCCTCTCAGTAGGGACAGGGAGCAAGCCTGCATCTAATCTAGCTATATTTTTGCTGAAATATTTTCTACTTGAGGTCACGTAACTATGTAACTAACCATTTAAGCTTTTTCTTAACTTTATCATCATCATCATCATCATCAACAGCCTGAAGACGTCCACTGTTGAACATAGGCCTCCCCCAGGGAACGCCACTTAGAGCGGCTGCTCGCCTCCTGCATCCATCGGCTCCCCGCGGCTTTCACCAGGTCGTCGGTCCACCTTGTGGGGGGCCGGCCTACGCTGCGTCTTCCAGTTCGTGGTCGCCACTCGAGAACCTTTCTTCCCCATCGGTTGTAACTTAACTTTATAGAACCAATGAATTCATTATAAAAGCTACTAATAGATCAAAATGTTAAGACAATCAAAAAAGTGAGACAAGACAATAATCGATATAGGTATCACGCTGAAAATTAGAAAATAAAGTCAAAAATGGAATATCAAATGGCTATAAGCAAATCTTCTATAAAACGCGTTAAGACTGCCTCCTACGTAACAGTTGCACTACGTCGCAGCAGCACTACGTAGCAGCAGAACTACATCGCAGTAGTGCTACGTAGCAGCAGAACTACATCGCAGCAGCACTACGTAGCAGCAGAACTACATCGCAGTAGTGCTACGTAGCAGCAGAACTACATCGCAGCAGCACTACGTAGCAGCAGAACTACATCGCAGTAGTGCTACGTAACAGTAGCACTACATCGCAGCAGCACTACGTAGCAGCAGAACTACATCGCAGTAGTGCTACGTAGCAGCAGAACTACATCGCAGTAGTGCTACGTAACAGTAGCACTACATCGCAGCAGCACTACGTAGCAGCAGAACTACATCGCAGCAGCACTACGTAGCAGCAGAACTACATCGCAGTAGTGCTACGTAGCAGCAGAACTACATCGCAGTAGTGCTACGTAGCAGCAGAACTACATCGCAGTAGTGCTACGTAACAGTAGCACTACATCGCAGCAGCACTACGTAGCAGCAGAACTACATCGCAGCAGCACTACGTAGCAGCAGAACTACATCGCAGTAGTGCTACGTAGCAGCAGAACTACATCGCAGTAGTGCTACGTAGCAGCAGAACTACATCGCAGTAGTGCTACGTAGCAGACTCACAACCAAGCACTACGTTGCAGTAGCGTTACGCAGCCGCCGCGCTACGTTGCATTAGTGCTACATAGCAGGAGCACTACGCCCAAATAGCGCCATGTCAGTGACGTGCAGCGACACTACGTTACAGTAGCGCTACGTAGCAGCAGCGCTACGTTGTTGTAGCGCTACGTAGCAGCAGCGCTACGTTGTTGTAGCGCTACGTAGCAGCAGCGCTACGTTGTTGTAGCGCTACGTAGCAGCAGCGCTACGTTGTTGTAGCGCTACGTAGCAGCAGCGCTACGTTGTTGTAGCGCTACGTAGCAGCAGCACTACGTTGTTGTAGCGCTACGTAGCAGCAGCGCTACGTTGTTGTAGCGCTACGTAGCAGCAGCGCTACGACGCAACAGTGCTACCTTACAACAGCGCAATTTTTTTACTCTATTAAGTTTTCCAATGTTTTATGTTTTTTACAATCATTCCATACTAAGTAATTCTACAGCACCGCAAAAACTCTACTCACCAAGAGAATTGAGCGGGTAATGCCCTTGGTATGGTTGTCCAGAAGCAACAGAGCTGATCGGCAGCGACGGGTTCAGGTCAGCTGCAAGCTGTGGCAGCGTACCAGCCCCAAACCCACCCATAGACACCCCGCCTTGAGAGAGCTGGCCAAGTCCTGGAAAAGAGAATATTTGCGGAACTACTAAACGGCGCTGCCTGATTTTACCCTAAGCCATAAGCCTCTATCATAAAGAATGCCGCTAGCCATAGATTTATATATCAGGATATGCCCGAAGGAACATTTTATTTTGTCAAAATGGCATGGGAAAAGTCAGCGCCATCTATTAGATTTCGCGCGAACTACGACAAGTTGAGAAAATTAGGTGCCTATCACTGCCATTATGTCCGTCAATGTTTATGTTTACAATGATTATTCCAAATATAAATTCGATTATTTTGTTACAAAACAGAGTGTAATATTGAAAATATTGAATTACTTGAGGTAAGAAACTTGGTCTTTCTTTTTACTGCACTTTTGAGTATAGATTGTGCAACCCTTCACTTGTATTCAACTTGGCATATTTTGTTTGTGACATTCGACCGATGCCTTCTAACTTCCATCACAGACTGAGCGCTAGTGGATGCCAATCTGTGAAATTGGCTCCCACTTTGAAGCGACGTTTTAACCTGTCATTAGGCCTGTCCTTAATATATATGTCTATGCTGCTAGCTGACTAATTCTATAGATATTCCATTAGCCAGCTCATACGGCATTCACGGGAAGAAATGGAGTGGTCGCGTATTCTCACACTGCCGAAACAACAATGCGGATGTCTCCTATAACCTACATTCACCACGCAGCCATTGCGGCGTGAAGTACACAAGAAAAAATAAAACACAACATAAAACACAACATAAAACAAGGAGTTTTGGCGGGAACGCGGAAAAGTTAACATCGCTGCATTGTATTATTTTTCAAAACTTTTTCTTTTTCCAGTGTTAATGTGTAAAATTGGTGGCGTTTTACGCATTAAGTGCTGAATTACGAGCATGAGTGAGGGCAAGTGATATAATGTGGTGAAACGTGATTTTTCGTGTTGCTTCCAAAACTCCATAGAAGCTTCTAGTAGAGTTGCCACCACTTTGCTGGAGCATGACTTAGACTGGACTATAACTACCTGACTTAGACTGGACTATGACTATGACTTTGCGTGAAATATTTTATAACACGATGAAAATATAATACTTGACACTGGCTAAATACACTATGTGTGGAGCCAAAATATAAGAAAAAAAAAACATAAAACAAAAGGTAAAATGTAGTGCACAACTGATAACTTACCAGCTGGCATAGACCAGGGTCTGTCTCCGAAGACACCAGGGCTGCACACATCACCCCCAAAAGGGGGGAGGCCGTGGGATGGAAGCAAAGCTCCCGGGGAGCGGAACACGTTGGTGCTCTTCTTGCGTTTCTTCCACTTGGCACGGCGATTTTGGAACCAGACCTGGGGCAAAATCATCACAAGGTCATTCATATCATTTCATAGGTACGTTTAAAATTAAAAATAGTTTAACTCATCTCCAAAATAATAGATGAATTAGTGGGTTCCGTACCCAAAGGGTAAAGCGAACCCTATTACTAAGTATACTTATCCATCTGTCTGACTGTCTGTCTAATAGTCACTGTCTGTCTGTCCGTTTGTCACAACGGACCGTGATAGTGAGACAGTTGAAATTTTCTCAGATGATGTATTTCTGTTGCCGCTATAACAACAAATACTATTAAACAGAATAAATAAGTATTTAAGAACTCTTTGCTCGTTTCTATAAATAATGGTATGGAACCCTCCATGCGCAAGTCCGACTCGCACTTGGCCGATTTTATTAATAGTTAATCTGCGCAACTTCATCTCAAAATGAAACAAATGAAGGTAGTTTTTAAACACGACAAACCAATGATTGGTCACTGTCAAAATCACTAAACTAAAACCAGTCTTACGTTATATACGCCGAAGGTATAAATTACTTATGTTGTTCAAAGCCATCCATCATTGATCTTCGGGGATCTGCTAAATCTGTGAGATCAGTCGCAAATCGCGGTTCATTTGTCAAGCCACCCCGAAGGCGGGATAATATTGATTCAGAGGACCACAGACGGGTTATGAACGGAATATTGATATTTATGATTCTTTACTTTAGTTTGACAGTTGAGAGGGTGCATGGTGTACCTAATTGTAAGGATGGTCGCACACTGAAGCTGATTGTAACGATTAAAACAAAACAACATCGAAAACAGGCAACCAAAGCATTGAATAATCTTTGATCGTTATTTTTTTTATGCTATAGGTAGGAAACAAGCATACGGCCCTCCTGATGGGAAAAGGTCACCGTAGCCTATGGACATCTGTAACACTAGACGTGCCACTGATGCGTTGCTTACCGTGTGATAATACTCTTTTGACCCTCCTTTCAAATTGCTGCATGTTGTAGCTCTGGGGAAAGACCGCTGGTGGAAGCTCATTCCACATCTTACAGGTGTACGGTAAGAAAGTGCGCATAAACCGAGTTGTATGCGACTTCCACGACTCAATAATGTGTGGATGAGCTTTTTCACGGTGACGAGAGGTGCGATGGTAAAAACGCGATGCCAGTATCAGGTCGAATAATTCTTCAGAGCATTCCCTATTGTAAATACGGTAAAATATACAAAGAGATCCAATATCTCTGCGTATTTTGAGAGGCTCCAGGTGTTCGGTAAGCTTGGGATTGCCGACGATTCTGACAGCTCGACGTTGTATCGAGTCAAGAGGCTGAACTTGATATTTGGGTGCTCCGTTCCAAAGGTGAGAACAGTACTCCACGTGAGGTCGAACTTGCGCTTTGTAAAGCAAAAGTCTTTGACCTGGCGTGAAGTACCGCTTCGCCTTATTGAGCACACCAAGTTTTCATCATCATTCAGTCATTGACGGGCCCAATAGCTCAGTTGGTAGTAGCCCTGCCTTCTGAACTGGGGGCTGTGGGTTCTATTCCTACCCAGGACAAATATTTGTGATGTAATGAACATAGATGTTTGTTCTGCGTCTGGGTGTTATATTGTATTCTATGTATGTATTTACAAAACAAAAAAGTATCTAAGTAGTATATCAGTTATCTGGTTCCCATAGTACAAGCTTTGCTTAGTTTGGGGCTAGATGGCGCAGTGTGAAATGTCCACACATATTTATTATTTATTTTATTTTATTTATTTATTGACGGGCCCGATAGCTCAGTTGGTAGTAGCCCTCTGCCTTCTGAACTGAGGACTGTGGGTTCGATTCCTACCCCGGACAAAATATTTGTGTGAAAAACATAGATGTTTGTTCTACGTCTGGGTGTTATATTGTATTCTATGTATGTATTTACAAAACAAAAAAGTATCTAAGTATTATATCAGTTATCTGGTTCCCATAGTACAAGCTTTGCCTCTTGCTTAGTTTGGGGCTAGATGGCGCTGTGTGAAATGTCCACACATATTTATTTATATTTATGTCAAATGTCAACACTATAAGTGTTGACATTTTAGTTAAGTACAGTGTCGATGATGATGACAACGCTGTAACGCCTCTACTGTTATGTTCTCGGTATACTGTTGAACATAGGCCTCACCCATAGAGCGATACCTTGAGCGGCTGCTTGCCTCTTGCATTCATCGGCTCATTGATTCTAATTTCTTGTAGCAAAAAAATTTAAATCAGTTGTAAAAAAAATAAAAAAGCAGGCGATAGTGCTATCAATTTTATTATATCAAACATTATTTTGAATAATTATAAAGAGTTTATTTTGAATAATGAATATCCTAGAGGAAAAGGAAAATTATATCATACAGGATGTAATTTAATTCATTAGAATAAATTGAGCCCATGACAGTACATCATTTATAGATGATTATTAAAGAGTAAAGAGTGTAAATGAAATAATTTTTATTGAAAATTATGAAGATTGCCGCGGCGCTTAACGCAGTTGGCACGGATGATTTTGATATATTTAAACGTTTTTATACCTTGTATGTACTTATTAAAAACTACTCCATTATTCCAATTAAATTTGGTATTGTAGCATTGGATTAAGCAAGTTATTCCATTTTTTGAAGTTATTATTATTACCAAACTAATGTGTTAGAATTCAAAAATTTTGGTCCACACCTGACCGGTATCAGGAGTACCTACCTAGTTTCAAAGGATGCTAATGAATTCAATTACACCCAGTATACAAAATTGTATCGCAACACAGAATAAAAGACTTAATAATTTCACTAAAATAAAAAGAAAACAGAGGACAAAAACAAAAAAAAAAGAACTGAACCTTAAAAAACCCCGAACTTTCGAATACATGACACGAACACAGCAACACTTTTAAAAAGGAAAAAACTGCTTCCAAATACAAAAATACTTGTTTACGATACGCGAGAGGAGAATTAAAAATTCAAGAGACAGTGTGTGTGAGTGAGTGCGTGTTAGAGGGGGACGGAGGTATTCATTTGGCTAACTGTCAAAGGCAGGGCTTCTATTATTTATGGGGTGCCAAGTTCGGGTTGGTTCTGAAACTCACGTGGCAGTGTTTGGAGGGAACTTGTGGGTAAAAGTTTTAGGGTATCGGCACTGATTCGATTAGATCACTGTTATAATAGATTCCTTTTATAAAACGTTAAACTGACTTTAATCGTCTTGAATCTATTTGAGAAGTACTTGTGCTTAGTTGAGGAATTCCATTGTTCCATCGCCGGATTTACATCAGATCTTCATCAAATTCATGCGGGGTCCTGTGTCATGTCCGGATGGAAATGTCCTAAAGGACATGATGATGATGATGTCCTCCTTGTCGGCTTTCGACAACGGCGACCCTTTCATTCACTTCCTAGCATGAGCCCTAATGTGGCTTGCCATACCAAATTTGGTTTCAAATGTGCGATCACATGCACTGCAGTAGAGTTGCCCAGCACTGTTATAAGTATACGCGTAGAAGGGCTTGACGCGATTTTTGTGAGCAAGGCGCTTTGCGTCCAGATCGTCAAGTCGCAAATCTTCAAAGGTTTTAACACCTTTGTTAACAAAAGAGCGCCAACTTGACAGTTTTCATGAGATGTCTTCGGTCTATATTAAGAATCAAGTGGCAGGATCGCGTGCCTAATGCCGAAGTTCTTCGCCGCTCCAATATGGTTGGAATGGAGGCCCTTCTTATGATGTCTCAGTTGAGGTGGTGTGGTCATGTTTCCCGCATGAAAGAAAACAGGCTGCCAAAAGCTGTTTTGTATTCGGAGTTGGCTGAGGGGAAGCGTAGGTCAGGCGGGCAATATCTCCGTTATAAAGACGTACTCAAAAGACACCTACATGCGTGCGCCATTGATCACGGCTGCTGGGAAGGCTTTGCTGCGAATAGAGCAAGTAAAGGACATGACATAGGACCTCGCAGGGCTGTAACAAAAGAATTTATAAAAAAGGAATCATGGTTTTTTTATTTCAATCCTGTTTCATTCATTTGTTGTTCATTTGTTATTGAGTTAGTGCCGATCGGTCACAGTCCCATTCTGTCACAGTTTTGCAAACCCATACAACAAATCCCGATCGGTCACACATTCAAAATCAAGTTTATGAGACAAGCATTTTGTGCACAGGAAAAGAATGCAAATATATATAGATAAGTACTTATTTGCATATATAGAAAAGTCGCAAATACTCCTTCTGGAGTCTAGGTGTTCTGGAACCATGGTCCTCGTAGTTTCTGGGTCCTATACAGGGAATCCTACCCACTTTGTTCCTGTGTGAAGGTTGGTCGTAATTTTTTTCTTTTTTTTTTATCAACTATAGTCTAAAATTTGACCACGGTTTCACTTGCTGGTAAGTGACGACGCGGTTGACGATGACGCATGCTTGCCTAGAAGATACCGGTTCACTCTGGCCTTAAAAACTCCCAGATTATATTTGTCAGGAAACAATGACGCTGGTGAGGTGTTCCATTCCTTATTTTTTGTTTACTACTACTGACTGGCTCTATCTACTAGATTAAGTCTACTTTTATTACGAAAGTCGACCTAGTCAAAGTATACCTACCTACCTACCTACCTACCAGTTTCAATAGCAATGCACCGTTGAAGAAAACATCCAATTACAGCGGAGACTCACGATCGGCGTGAGACGTTCGTTAGCGGGGCGTGTGTGTTCATCGTGCGGGTAGCGGGCAGCGGGCGGGGTCAAAGCCATGAGAGGTAGCGGTTTATGAAAAATGTAAGCATTAATCGACCACATTCTTGCCTTGAAAGTTGGTGAATATAATGACGAGTTCTGAGACTTCTGATTCTGTTTTCTAGACAGAAACGCATAGAAAGAAGAAGGAATACATTTATTCGTGACAGTGATACACAACATTACACTACAATGTAACAATAGGTAGGTACTAATGATAGGTAATACCAGGTAACAAGATAGGCTAATACCTACCTACCACAAACATATACAGAAATAATAATTATGTAAGAATTAGTTTTAAAACTAAGTATTTATTATGTATGTTGTCACGTTTTGATTCGATAAAAGTAACATTTCATAGTTGTGGACTCAATCATGGCAGGTTGTGTAAGTAAATTCTTTCAAATTGCCATCGAACATATAACAGTTGACCATGAACCCGACAAATGCTTTAATTTGCATAACAATATAGATGAAAGTATAATTAAGTAAGTTTTTGGAAGTAATATTACTTCTAAAATCTCCCAATCTCTACCATTCATACCCGCTTGTCGCTCATCACTTACCCCACACACAGCAAGTGTAAATGCATAAAACAAACACCGACTCACGGTAGCGTCGAAAACCGTTGCCACTGGGCCGAGAGGTAGTTCTCATAGATAGAACATGATCTGGTTGTGTGAAATGTACCTATAGGTATAAGTACCTAATAGAGTTTTGCATATAGCAACTGTGATCAGTGGGCCTAGCACGAATATTTACGCGTGCGTAAGTGTAACGTTAACGTAAGCCAGTTGTATGGCATTTGATCTGCCGCCCTATTACGATTGAGCTAGCAGCGCTGCTGACGCGAGTTTGCCGCTCAACTGCTGTCAAAATTGTATGAACTTTGACAGCAGTTGAGCAGCAGGCGCAATCGTAATAGGGGGGTTTTACGTTAACGCTACACTTACGCGCGCGTAAATATTCGTGCTAGGCCTACCGTGCTACCAACCGATTCATGAAAATAGCACTAAAGTAGAAACCGATTAAACGGACTAGTCGTAAAGCATTCGGAGAGTCGAAAATCTGTACTTGTAATAATTCTAATATTCAATATAATGAAGAAAAGGGGGGTTTGTGCATGATATAAAGTATGTGGTACATAATGTTGTGTTTATTGAAAACAACAAATACATTTCAACGAAAGTCATTGTTTAATAATAATTTTCTTAGATTACGTACATACATACTATAATACTGAAGCTTTCAACTTGAAATTTTGGCGCGCAACAGCCACCATTTATGGTTAAAATTTATTAGGTCATCATCATAATTAACAGCCTGAAGACGTCCACTGCTGAACATAGGCCTCCCCCAGGGAGCGCCACTTAGAGCGTCTGCTCGCCTCCTGCATTCATCGGCTCCCCGCGGCTTTCACCAGGTCGTCGGTCCACCTAGTCGGGGGCCAACCTACGCTGCGTCTTCCAGTTCGTGGTCGCCACTCGAGAACCTTTCTTCCCCATCGGTTGTCAGTTCTACAAGCGATGTGGCCTGCCCATTGCCATTTCAACTTGCTTATCCTAAGAGCTACATCGGTCACTATAGTTCTCCTGCGGATCTCCTCATTTCGGATCTTACCTCGCAGGGAAACACCGAGCATTGCTCTCTCCATAGCTCGTTGCGCGACTCTGAGCTTAGTAATGAGGCCAACAGTTAGAGACCACGTCTCAGTTCCATAAGTCATCACTGGCAACACACATTGATTGAAAACTTTTGTTTTCAGGCTTTGTGGTATTTTGGACGAAAAAAATTATAAGGTATCTACATTAAATTACGGTAATCCGGATAATCGTGAATCCATATAACTGAGAGACGCATAATCGAGTTTCTACTGTATACACCCCATCTCTTCCATATGCGTGTCGTAAGAGCCGGCTAAGAGAATATCCAGGGAATGGGTAGCAACATCTTATTTTCAGCCTTTCAGGCTGTTGATAATGATAAAACAATGAATGAAGTATTTATTTTTTTCTTATATTTTGGCTCCACACAGTGTATTTAGCCAGTGTCAAGTATTGTAAATTTTTCATCATGTTAATAGAATATTTCACATGAAGTCAAACCTTAGTCATAGTCAAAGTCCAATCTTAGTCAGGTAGTCATATTCCAGTCTCAGTCATGCTCCAGTAAAATGGTGGCAACTTTACTAGAAGCTTCTATGGAATTTTGGAAGCAACACGGAAAATCACGTTTCACCACATTATATCCACTCATGCTCGTAATTCAGCACTTAATGCGTAAAACGCCACCAATTTTAAACATTAACACTGCAAAAAGCACAAGTTTTGAGGAATAATACAATGCAACGACGTGAACCTTTCCCGCGTTCCCGCCAAAACTCCAACAATGAAGTAGTTTAGTTTAGATTGCCAGTTTCCACGAATCCGTACCAAAACAGAATAAAAATTGAAATTGAAATTTTACACCACCCCACTAAACACTCCACTACCAATATCTTCCAAAACACAAATATTAACTCCACATATAACATTCACGATTTTCATAAAGACCTCGTACTACTTGTACATAAAATAGTACGTACGTATTCTGTAAGCGTAGACGCGATAAATATCAATTTGGGCGGGATCGAAGCAGGATCGAGCGCGAATGGAGGCGAAAACGGTTAACGTAGGTTTTATTTGAAAGCGGAAATAATAGTAAAACTGGAACGTTAACGTTTTATTGTACGCTAAAGTTATTTTTGGATACGATTGTGAATAAAATATGGGAAATATCATAACTATATGTGAAGTTATGAATTTTTGTTGTAACTTAAATATTATGCAGCTGTTGTTTTGTTTCAGTGCAATGCATACGGCTCACATGGGAAGCGGTCAGCCTATGAATATCTTTAACACAGTTGTCACTGCCACACGTTTCTTCCCTCCACAGAGCTGTTTTAACAACCACGTACCACACCACACCACTCCACACCACATTTTCCAAGTGGGCGGCAAGAAACAACTAAAATAGGATACTATTTGTTGGGATCTGTTTAGTTCCTGTAACATAGTGTGATTATTTCCCACGGGTAAAAACGTTAGGCACAGTTAGTCACTACAGTAGAAACACGGTTTTCTGTTTAACTAAATATTTCAATTATACTTCAAATTTTTGTTTGTTTAAGTGTACTGTAACGAAAGGCACCGAAATATATAGATGATATATTTTTAGATATATATAAATCTATCAACGTGACCTGATAGAGATTGGTTGGAATTCAGTAATATCATCCTATACTACATGATTGGTCTGATACCATGTGAATATAAACTATAACTACTATCTATAATAATGTTCATATAAAGAAAGATATACATAGTATTATAGGAAAATGGCGCAACCGTCTCGCTCAATACACACACGCGCACGCGTAAACGATCTGGGATAGAATAGGGATGCGCCAGTGCCGTTAATATGTGTTTTATAATTTCGATAATAACTATTGGCTCGACTTTGAACAACCCAGTACCTGCAAATATATAAAATGTCGGGGTCACCAGTGTTAAGAAATGATATATATAATATAAACAATGACATGACGCGGTAGTGGTGGAGAGACGACTGCCTAAATTACATCTCGCACCCTTTATATAGGTCGGCGCCGGCGTCGTCAATATTATAAACAAATGTGTCCCTACAGTCTGCTTGTTTATGTGACATTCACGCAAAAACTGCTGAACAGGGGCCGTACTGTGAGCTCTTAGCGCGATTCAAAACAGAGCCTATATTGGATCACTTTGTTTTTTTTGTATAAAGATTTTGAGAAGCGATCCAATATTGGCTCTGTTTTGAATCGCGCGAAGAGCTCACAGTACGGCCCCTGGTGTTGATAAAATTTAAAACACAAATTTCTTACACTACCTAAAATTTCTGAAAACGGGTAGGTAAGTTGAAGATGTAAGAAACTGCAGGGTGCCCCAACATAAAATAGTTTTCTAAGTTACTATAATTATTGATTTGAAAATTGGAAAAATAAGACAGTAAGCTCATTTAAATTACATGTTTAAATTAAACTTTTTTTTAATCTTGTGCTTGTGTATTAATAATATTTCTAATTTTAAGTTTGAGTTCACCATAGTTTCACGATGGTGTGATACGGCACTTTCATAATATATAACATAAATCAGTGTTTTGTAAAATTAGCTATGTGTTTGCGTATTAGGTTACGCAACAAATCCAGAAAGAGAAAAAAACTGATTTTAGAATTATTATAAAACTTAAAAAAAAAAATACTAAAAAGTAAATCAATCATGAAACCCTAACATCTTTAAAATCAGTTTATCGATAAACCGAATAACTGTTTACCAACCCTAAAAGTCCCGCCCGCCCAACGCCCGCCCGTTACTTCCGGTCCGCTGCTCCCAAAGCTATATACCAACAACTTACAACCTACATTACTGCATCGCTTTTAGATTGTTATTACTCGCTTTCATTATCTTTAGCTAGCTTTAAATACATAGTTTTAAATTTGAAATTATTTTTTAAATTTAATCTGGATAGCCGTTAAGGTGTTTTTGGCACGTTTCCTGACGAAATTAGAGCATGTGGAGCTTTCAATTTAATATATCATGTAATTCGTTTCATTAACTTGTTTTTGATGACCGCAAATACAAGATAAATAAATTCAGTTCTATAGAAAAAAAAAGATTGGTTGTTCCCGTTTTATACAGTTTCTATCGAACATAGTTTTACAAAAAAAAAAAAAGAGTATGTTCAACAAATATTCACATAATATGATAAATTGATCGTTTTGAAAAATATTATACGAACATAGATATTAATTAAAAACCTCCAAAATCAGTCATTTCGTGCGTGTTCTTTGTCCTGATATTTAAGTCTATGACGTTAAAGTCGATGCTTCTTTGAACGAATTTCGACCTGCTTATCTGGATCTACCCTACGCATTAAAACCTCGGGTCTGTGGGGCCCTGGAACTAACTAAACGAGCTATCCAATGTTTGTCGCGCCTGGTCGATGCCATACGTGACCAAAATGCTGGCACTTATCAGGCACAACGAATCAGCATTGCAACTTCAATGGGGCATTGCTGCCACCATGTTAGGTGCGCACTACTAGTGGGCTGGAGTACTTGGACTGTCTAGTGACTATCAATAGCTAGTATACTGTTTACGGGGAACCTATCTCAATAGGCAGGTCTTATACTCTTCTGAGGGGTGAGGATCGGGCGGTGAAACGAGCGTATGTGGGACGGCCAAGTGGCCGACGTCTAGTAGGCCGTCCTAGATATCGCTGGAGTGATGAAGTGGACAAGGACCTGCGCGAACTCCAGGCCGAAAACTGGCAGGAGCTAGCTCAGGATAGATCGAAGTGGCGGCTCTTATTATCGGAGGCCAAGACTCATTTTGGGTCACTGCGCCATCCTAGTTAGTTTTTTTTTATACTCTTCTCAAAACTTCTTTCAAAAGGATACACAGCTATTTCACTATAATGCTAATGCCATAAGCTCATGTTTAAAGTCTAGAAAGTTCTATTTCACCCCAAATATTTACATAATTACGAATATTTAATTTAATTCCAAGTCTGCAAGTTCCGTGCGTAATCCGCGGCTCTAGAAATGCTTCGAAATTGAATGTAGCGCCTTGAAATGTCTCAAGTTTGGATGAGTTTTGTGTCAGAGAAAAGAACAATATAGATGAGGTGTGTTGAGAAATAAAAAATGAAGCCAAAATGTACGAAAATGTACATAAGAAACGTGTGTAAATAGTGTGAATCTGTGTGTGTGGGTGGAGTACGAAATTGCAAAATCAAAATCATAACCAAAACAAAAAAAAAATTCAGTTGACTTCTATTAAGTTTCACCTTTACATCATGTAGGTAAGTTACCTTACCTATTTTATAACCACTAGTTACTATTTTTGTTATATAAATAGTCGGCTGAACTACCTGTACAAAGTAATTTTGGATGGGGTCATTTCGTACATTTGCCTGAAGGAAATTCGGTTGAACTATAAATAAATACTCCATTCATACTCCGCATCTCTAAATAAAGATCTTGGAGTTAAGAACTTGCAACGAAACAGTTTCACACAAAAACCCTGATATTTTTCAAAAGCTACCTAGTAGTGTTTCGTACTTTATTCAATTAAAATAAATAGGGTTTAACTACTCATTTGCAAACTAAAGACTTGACAACAGTAACTATCAAATTCATATGTGTATTTTAAGTTAAGCATATTTCTCTCATTATCATCATCAAGCCTGAAGACGTCCGCTACTGAACATCGGCCTCCCCCAGACAGTGCCACTTTGAGCGGCTACTCGCCTCCTGCATCCATCGGCTCCCCGCGGCTTTCACGAGGTTGTCAATTCACGCAGTGTGGGGCCGACCTACGCTGCATCTTCTTGTTTGTGGTCGCCACTTGAGAAACTTTCGTCTCCATCGGTTGTCAGTTCTACGAGCTATGTGGCCTGCCCATTGCCATTTCGATATACTGATTTTAAGGGCTATATCGCCTATGTTTCTCTATTGATAAAGAAATAAATTAATGAAGTATTAATAAAAGTTCCACCGTGATAAGTGTCCAAATGATTCTACCACCAATACCACCATTGCATCCCTCGCAAGAAACGCATTAGCAGTACACAGTTTTCCGTTTTGCAGCACACTTTGTTAGCGGGGTGGTAGACAGCTACATGCAAACAGAATTAACTATCTCTTGGGACCTCTGCGGTGGTTATGGCCGCCTAGTACTTTTAATACAGATGGTTGTATTGTGGAGCTATTTTTGGTATTCATTTATTTTCTTTTTATTTATTTAACTAGTTTTGGGAAAGAATAATTAATAATTAGGTATACTTACTTATTATTAACAATGTCAGTGGCTATTTCGACTGAATTTAGTTCGGCCAAATGTACGAAACGGCTCCAACCTCAAACACCATGCGTTGTATACCTATAGATAGCCTAATAGGGTTTTTATTCGGAGTTGATAACCAATAATAACAAATATTTTAAAACGTTTACTCGGTGCGATATTAGAAAGAATGAATGTATCAATCAACGTAATTATATTACAGCATTATAAAAGATGAAATAGTGGTAAAATGCTACGCCTACAAATTGTAAAAAAATAGATGTAAAAAAAATACAAAAGCGACAGATACAAAAATTATAAATCAGTGTGTGGCGCTATGAAGATTATAGGACCGACACAGCATGCATACAAAAACTTAATTATTAATTAAATGAATTATTAATTTTGCTGTAAAGAAAACAAACTAAAACCAAAATCATCCAATAAAAATCATCTGAATAATTTACACCCCTACACAGGGCTAATCGAGCTGGTAATCCGTATTTAATAATAAAACATCTGCCACCCTCTCGCTAACCGTGATAATACAGATTTAAAAGTCAATTTTAGGGGTTGTTTTGGTGTTATGACCTGCTTTAGGGTTTTAAGCTGGTTAGGACGATTATTTTTGTCTTTTACTAGAATCGAGTTGAAATATACAGGATGTAATTTAATTCATTAGCATAAATTGAGCCCATGTTAGTACATCATTTATAGATGATTATTAAAGAGTAATGAGTGTAAACATAGATTTATATATCAGGATATGCCCGAAGGAACATTTTATTTTGTCATAATGGCGTGGGAAAAGTCAGCGCCATCTATTAGATTTCGCGTGAACTACGACAAGTTGAGAAAATTAGGTGCCTATCGCTGCCATTATGTCCGTCAATGTTTATGTTTACAATGATTATTCCAAATATAAATTCGATTATTTTGTTACAAAACAGAGTGTAATATTGAAAATATTGAACTACTTGAGGTAAGAAACTTGGTCTTTCTTTTTACTGCACTTTTGAGTATAGATTGTGCAACCCTTCACAATACAACTTGGCATATTTTGTTTGTGACATTCGACCGATGCCTTCTAACTTCCATCACAGACTGAGCGCTAGTGGATGCGAATCTGAAAAATTGGCTCCCACTTTGAAGCGACCTATAACCAGTCATTAGCCCTGTCCTTAATATATATGTCTATGAGTGTAAATGAAAATATTTTTATTGAAAATTGTGAAGATTGCCGCGGCGCCTAACGCAGTTGGCACGGATGATTTTGATACATTGAAACGTTTTTATACCTTGTATGTACTTATTAAAAACAGTACTTCATTATTTTAATTAAATGTTGTATTGTGTCATTTGATGAAGTAAGTTATTCCATTTTTTGGAGTTATTGTTATTACCAAACCAATGTGTTAAAATTCAAAAATTTTGGGCCACACGTGACCGGTATCAGGAGTAGATACCTAGTTTCAAAGGATGCTAATGAATTCAATTACATCCAGTATAAGCGAAATTATTCCAAACTATACAGAGGGGAAGACGCAACGTAGACTAGTCCACCATAATTACCATCATAATCATCAACAGCCTGAAGACGTCCACTGCTGAACATAGGCCTCCCCCAGAGAGCACCACTTTGAGCAGCTGCTTGCTTCCTGCATCCATCGGCTTCCCGCGGCGTCATCATTATATTTTGAAGAATTTTGTACTTTTAATCCTTCAACCGAGTTAGAAAACAGCTCAAAAGTACCATGTCGTCTGCGTAACTGTTGCACCGACGACGTGGTCAAAACTACGGAGAGCCATATGCAAGAGGCAAGCAGCTGCTCTAAGTGGCGCTCTGTGGTGGAAGTCAATATTCAGCAGTGGATGATAATGATGATAAAGAACGGAACAAAAGTAGCGAATTTTCGACTGAACTGAAATTTCCTCGTGGTTTTCGCTTACCATTGTAAAAAAAGAGTTAATTTATCCACTCAGGAGCGGTGCGGCGGGCGTAGGTAGGTCCCAAAGCGCTCCTCAAATAGCGCGGTATGGCTTTGCATATTTACGATTTATACGAATAAACTAAGCAGTGTTTTAAAATTTCAAAACTAGTTTTGATAAGTAGCATTACTTGGCTATCTAAACAAATGCATTTTTACGTGTGTTGCAGTATAAAAAACACACACAACAACACTACGCATAATAATTGAGGCTCCGCCGTACCTAAAGGAAATTACTCCGTCGCCGGCGCGCGCCGACTCGGCGCGAGATGCAATTTAGACTGAGGCGTTTTTTTTTCTCCTGAACCATAGCGACTTTTACTTTATTCGATAGTGATGTTCAACTAGTTTCAATTTTAGTCGATTTATAACGAGTGACACCTCTAAAAATTGATTGGCATCCCTAGTAGCGCAATCAGCTGTAAGCCACAATTGTGGTCGGGAGCGGTCCACTTTGCGGCCGCACATGTGGTTGAAGCGCCTGAGCGGATACCGTACATGCATTATTATCTTGAAGCGTCATTGGTGCGGCCGAACGGGATTCGACCAGTGTGCTTTAGTTTTAAACTCGAATGGGTTATCGCTGGAGCCGCATTCCCTCTTCTATACAAGTTCCGATAATTAATTGGGACTATTTCATCCATATCGAAAACTCTGAATGTTGGAGGTTCCACACGGTTTATGTTTTTTTTTTAATTTTGTGTCGTTCGTATGGGCGGCCGTGTCGTTCACCTGATGTTAAGCGACACGGCCGCCCATAACAGTTACAGCGTCACTCGGAACTTTAAAATAATAAAGTTTCGCGTGACACCGCACTGCGCACGTCATCCTGAGACATCACACAGTCTAGTAATCAGATCACTAGACTGTGTAATCAGGTAATAAAGTCTCATTTTCCCAGTAATTTCACTAGCTACAATGCCCTTTTTTGACTACTAAGATAGCATATCATTATTTTTGTGTAGAGACTCAAATGTTGCCATAGTCGACCACACAGATGTATCCATAAATCAAAGTATTAAGTTTCCCTGGAAATGTATTAACTCTTTCCGTTCCTCCGTAAGTAAGATTGAACGGTCAACCATTTTTCATCTGCACTCTGCACCCATGCACTGGCCCTTCTTACTCTAAACAAATGACCAAGACAGCCATCTCATTAACAATACAGCAATCCGTCTTTAGACCTCCCGGGAATCGAACCCGCTACTGACTGACCCTACTAACACCTTATTAAACACCCTGCCGCGACGGTTACCCCAGTGTTGCCAGATTACCAGCCAAATTAACTTGCTCCCTGATCCTCAATACAGTTTTATTGCAAATGGCAGGGAATAATGCTAAATCACAACTAAATCCCTGTAATGTGGGGAGGGCAATATTCGGGTACATTTTTTCTTGTGGCAACATTATCTTTTATTGTGAAAAGTGTTTATGGGATAGGATAATGTTATGAATAAATAATTATTATTTGTAATTTATGAATGAACGGAAGAATGGTATTAAATTTTGTTAGCAATATCAAGCATTGAAAGTAGCGTTTTGGCTTTTTTTAATTTAATATCTTACAATTAATCTTCACTATTATTCAGTGCATGCTATTTTCATCATTATTTAGTGCATTTCTTCTAGACAATTTCTTGGAAATTTGAGAATAATTAAATTGTTTAAAAGCTAAAAGGGTATGAAGTTAAAATCACATAACAGTAAAAAAAAACATAGGTAGCAAGTAGGTACTTTTGTACATTCTTTGGGTTAAGGATTTAAAATTAACTTTAACGTTGTCAAAGAGCAATAAAAAAATTGTTCAAATAACAATCGAACTATGAATAAGTAAAGCAAAAAAAAATAACCAAAATAAAAGTAAGTTCTGGCAGTTTTTCATTTAATTCATCGATATCGATAAAACTAAATCAAATAATAACACAATTCCTGTGATTAATAATCTACACTATCGACAACTGTTTACACCTGCCGATCAATACGTCCTAATAATATTGTGGATGCGTAATCTAACCAGGTGTTAACAGTAATAAACATCTAATAGTCATAAATGTATGATAATTAAATTATTATTATTGTATGACTCAGAATCTTAGCTTGCACATGTCGTGATAAGATCACAAGATCGTTGGCCTTATGATATAAATTATAACAAAACAATTAAGGAAAAGAGCAGTCCGCTAACACAATGGTAAACGAAATATTTATATTACAGTGGATGGTATCTTAAAACAAAGTAACTATATAGGTGCTAAGAAGTGGTTAGCACAAATCCAAAATAAAACGTCATAAATCTTATATCATGTTAGACTGTCAGCTAAATTATATCTAAAATTAACAGTTTTTTAAATTGTTTATTTACTATAAGTATTTCCTTTAATTAAAGAACTTAAAAGAAAAATAAACGTCCCACGTCGAGAAGAAAAAAGGAACAGTTACCTAAATAGGATTTACTAATACGCTAATACTAACAAGGTTTTTAATAGGGTTTTTTACATCACTTCGCGTCATGTCATTCATGAACATAATTATGGTGTTAGGGTCACCAATGACGGATCTATGTATGTGATCGTTTGGCGTTATTTATTATTATTTTATTTATTTATACATAAAGATGCCTAGAACCACAGACCTAGAAAATTTCCGTTATTTTCCTATTTTTATGCCTTGAATATGTTTTGATCTCTTTAATGTTTATCTTTACACCACTCACTTTACACCTTAAAACAAATAGAATTAGCCAAGTTATTTGCAAAGATTAACAAAGCCAAACGCAGGAAGTCAGTTTGTTCTATCGCAAAATCGCCATGCAGAGCGCGCCCCAGCTATTGGCCTAATAAATCTTAATACACCCGCGGCCACATGCTAATGCGCCTTAATATCGTAGGGATGTAGTCTAACATTACTACTTACTAGTGATGCCCCGTGGCTTCACTCGTATAGTACCGAAGTTTGAAGGCCATTAGCAGTTTTTAGGGTTCCATAACCTAAAGTTAAAAAATTAAAAACGGACCTTATTACTAATACTCCGCTGTCCGTCCGTCTATCTATCTGCCTATCTGTCTATCTGTCACCACGCTGCTTCTCATGACCAGTGATAGTTAGACAATTTTTACAAATGATGTATTTCTGTTGCCGCTATAATAACAAATTCTAAAAATAGAATAAAATAAATATTTAAGGTGGCTTCCATACAACAAACGTGATTTTTTTGGTTATTTTTATAGATAATGGTTACGGAACCGTTCGTGCGCGAGGCTGACTCGGACTTGGTAGGTTTTTTGTATTATACAATCAATCAATTATAAAATTTTCTTATTTGATACAATGGCCGAGCGAGAGTGGACCAATTCCCTATCCTTGGCATATCCACCAGTCTTGTTTTGGCTCGATAAATCTTAATATAC
Organism: Ennomos erosarius; assembly: GCA_963580505.1. Lineage (NCBI taxonomy): Eukaryota > Metazoa > Arthropoda > Insecta > Lepidoptera > Geometridae > Ennomos > Ennomos erosarius. The sequence goes on along the minus strand of OY757001.1, from coordinate 2,586,583 downwards.
CCCCGGCGGGCGTGCTAACAAGCCCTTTAATGTCGAAGGGGTGAGTAGAGCACATCTTCGATCTATTATAATATCGATATTCCGTGTTCCGTAATAGCCATAAAACTTTTTCTGTAATCTAAAAACTTAGCTTAAAAGTTTAAAAATTAGTTAAAAATAAAATAAACTTTTCCCCCAATTACGAAAATGGTGTCTTATAGGTAATCAGTAATTAACATAGAATGATTGTAGGTAATATACCTACAATAGTTCTAACTAGGGACTCCTCTTAATGGGTACCGTGATTGTTGAATCCTAGCTCTTAGAAGGCACGTTTGGCTCTAACCATAAAAATAAAATATGGTATCATAACAGGTGTATTATCATTAGTCAGTAACATTGATGGGACAATTGGTAGGTACTAGTTTGTCCCAGTAGTACCATTGTTGTACAAGTAGTAAATGTCTCTGGCAGTACCATAAGTGGTAGGTACCTATTTCATGAGTCTATTAGACCCAGCGATCTAGGGCTCTAAGTTTCTTTAATGTTTTTTTATCGTACGAATATATGTATGTATAATTTATAAAAACGCTGAATATATATTAGATTACAATTTCATCAGCATTCATAATAACCTGTGTAGTTGTAACCAAAAACCACATTTCAGCTCTGTTATTCTCAGTTCAAAGTTGCCGATTAAATTTGCACAAGCACCTCCACTACACAATTAACGCAGTCCGGTTTGAACTACCGAAATAAACGAAAAAAGCCCAGAATTATTAATGATAGAAAAAGACTTCCCATGTTACCGCGTTGGCTGTCTAATCATCCAGAATCCATAATGAATCCAATCTTATATCGAGCTGTAATGGTACGACAGCCACAGTGGAGCTATTTCTGAACTGGGCAGAATGGCTTATAAATAACTACGACAATTTTATTCAACTAAAAAGCGCATTTTTATAAATAGTGATGACAGACGTGTCACTGTCAATCTAAACAGGGAATTGCAATTTTAACGTGGCGTCTGCACTTGGCATTATTATGAACTGTTTAATATTGTTTACATACCCTTCTATTCGATTTTAACAAAAATGACAGGGTTAGGTGCAAAAAATTTTAGTGTTAATGTTTTAAACATGTTTTGGCTAAAAAATATGACATTACGAGATTTGACCTCAATCACAGAATATAAATAATTAATTAATTAAGATTTGGTCATAAATGAGTTTCGCAATTAGTTTGTTTTTCTCGATGTCGATAAGTAACATGTTAGGCGTGTCGCATCACTATTGCAATGCGTCTTTTTAATAATGAAAGTATTTGGTAAACAGATCGCTACCCGCGGGGGTCGTGGTGACTTTTTTAATGTTTATTTCATTCTGTTGCAGGGATGATGGAATTAATGCAAGTGTGAAATTTTTATATTGGCTTGAATAATAAAATGGTGCACGGTAGCGATGGTGCAGTCTGATATGTTTTGCATCTGTGATTTTCATTAATTCATACATTGTTTGAGTTAAGGTAGAGTCTGGCAAACCTAACTCTGCAGTGGAATGTATTAGAGCCCCCAAAAACTTTCATATAATTAATCAGTTATGTCATTAGCTGTCCATTACGTAACATGTCAGTGTATTAAACAATCTGAAGAGTTTTGGCGGGAACGTGGAAAAGTTCACGTCGTTGCATTGTATTATTTTTCATAACTTTTGCTTTTTCCAGTGTTAATGTTTAAAATTGGTAGCGTTTTACGCATTAAGTGCTGAATTACGAGCATGAGTGAGGGCAAGTGATATAATGTGGTGAAACGTGATTTTTCGTGTTGCTTTCAAAACTCCATAGAAGCTTCTAGTAAAGTTGCCACCACTTTGCTGGAGCATGACTTAGACTGGACTATGACTACCTGACTTAGACAGACTGGACTATGACTATGACTAGGACATGACATGACATGAGCCAAAATAAAAGAAAAAAAAAAACATCTGAATTTTCTGGTTGATGTTAAAATTTTGTATTTTCGAGAAGAAGTAATGGTTAAGCCAATCAAAAGTGTTAAAAGTTTTTTGTAGTATGCGCCGTGCTACTATATACAAGATTTTATATTCCACCAATGTTAAAGCACTGCAGAGTTAGTATATTATAGTAAGTTAATTAATTGCGTTGTAGTCAGTCGTGAAATGACACCTAAAACGAACACAAAAACAAAGTTTATCGAGACATAATAAAAAGTGGCATGTAGGTACTAGGTTTTTCTAGGTGGTAGGACTTTTCTGCAAAGTTCGTCTAGGTAGGTACCACCGCTTTGCCAGTTATTCTGCCGCCCAGTAGTAGTGTGCAAGCACTACTGTGTACCGGTTTGAAGGGCATTGTAGCTAGTGAAATTACTGGGCAAATGAGACTTTATGACCTGATTACACAGTGTAGTAATCTGATTACTAGACTGTGCGATGTCTCAGGATGACGTGCGCAGTGCAGTGTCACTCGAAACTTAATTATTTTAAAGTTCTGTTATGGTACTGTTATGGGCGGCCGTATTGCTTAACATCAGGTGAACGACCAGCTCGCGTCATTCATTCTCATAAAAAAAAGGTAAACATAAATCATAATTATTTGGGCAAACGTGGTTCACCATAGTATACGTATAAGTTCCTTGGGTTCACCTTAGACAACTTCGTCACTTACTATCAGATGAGAAGTCCTGAAACGTATGCCCGTTTACCCGTTTTAGCATAAAAAAAGGTAGTTTAGAAGCTTTGGTGTCATTACAACCACTTAGTAAAAGTGTTTCATTTTTGAGCTTAAAATTAAACACTCTAGTTTCCTGATAAGAGAGTGTAGGATAGACTTTCTGGAGGAGGTTTTTTATCATAATTCGGTATGGATTTCCTTCGGCATCTCATCAAAATGTGCTCAATCATCATCAGCCCAAAATGCGTCCACTGTTGAACATAGGCCTCGTACATAAAGCGCCACTTTGGACGTTTATCATGGGGAGGATTTCCCACCACTCTTGGCAGGCGGCATGGTGATTGCAGATTTTAATGTGCCTACTGAGAAAAATGCTGTTGCCCACTACCTGGATATTCCCTCAGCCGCCTCCCATGGGAAAGGTGGTCCAATTCGCAAACCGGAAGCACTCGGTAATCCTAATCCTATCCTACTAATATTATAAATGCGAAATACGTGAAATGCGTGAGTTTGTGTGTGTGAATATTGGTTACCTTCTATCTCGGTGAATACTCAACCGAGATTTTTTTTTATACTTAAATGGGCTGACGTTTGACAACATCTCACCTGATGGAAAGTGATGATGCGGTCTATGTTGGAGCACGTTTGCCTATGAGGTGCCTATTCACTCTTGATTTGAAGAGACCCAGATTGTAACTTGTCGGAAACAATGAAGCAGGAAGTGCATTCCACTCCTCTGCTGTTCGGATAATGAAAGATTTAGAAAAACGCTTTGTACGGGCTCGAGGCACGTTCACGACAAAGGGATGCAACGACTCGCCAAGCCTAGTAGTCCGATGTTTAAAAGGGGATGATGGGATTAGCTGATGGAGATCCTGCGCACATTCCCCAAAGTGCAGCCGATAGAAGACCGACAAACTAGCAACCGTACGCCTGTGCTCGAGGCTTTGCACCCTCTTCCCATTCCCAACAAGTGCTTTGTCTGCAATAAGCTTCATGGCACGATGCTCGATTGAGTCCAAAGCCAATTGATACTTGGCAGAACAGACAGAGTTTGATGGAATTTAAAATGTAGAACGTCAAAAAAACAAAAAATAAAATATAAATACTTTTATTATCCGCAGGTGAAACGGCGGGACGCATTTAGTCCATGATATTTTCTGACGATCGATCTGGGGGGTTCCAGGGTTTTTTTTATTTGTATTTTATAGTCTCACGCTATCCTGCCTGTACTCTCCGTATGACTATACGGACAGTAATAATGTTGTAACACTGTATACAGTAGCCAATTGTCTAGTAATGGTTATACTGGCCAGTGGCCACACAGACTCACGGACGGACGGGCCAATTTTTGTACGTTTTTGTGTGTGTTCGGCGAGCACTTCACGCCACACCGCGAGACTCTTCAACAGACGTTTATTGTGGCAAGTAGGGATGGGAAATGGATGGTTACGGGTTAAAAGTACGGAGATATCCGTAAACGTTAGAATGCCTAAACAATTTAAATTATCATATAATTTTATATCCATCTTTCTGATCCCTGATTCTGATTTAAGATCTTTACGAAGTCATTGAAAATATGTGTTTTTTGTGGTATTATTATTTTTGGTGATGAGTTAATAACCCTTCCTTGGCAGTCAGGTAAAAAGAAATATTCTTACTACAATATTTTAAAAGACCGTCTTAAGACACAATTAGCTATACAAGCTGAACTGTGAATTTCATTTTAAAACTATCGTGAATTAGTTTTGTTATTGTAGCGTTTAGCTACATCTCTCCATGGTATACTTAAGTGCAAATGAAGCCTACCTCAGGAAGTTAGGAAACGCTTGCCTAGAAGATACCTATCATCTCTGCTCTTGAATAATGCCTAGATTTGACAGTCTATAAGGTGTGGTCGCTGAGCTAGTCAGCCAGCACATAGCCCAGAGATGCCGGTTCGATTTCTGCGACTGGACAAATGTTTGTGCAGAAGAAAATAAACAAAAACACTTGTTCTATATCTGAGTGTTGTGGGAGCATGGTCCTCGTAGTTCCTGGGTCCCTAGATACAGGAAATCCTAGTTAGGGTCCACTATGTATGTGATCGTGGCGCGTCATTGTTATTTAGATTACGGAAATACTGCAGGCAACCAGCATTTACATATATTTTGAAACATAAACCTCTTGAACTTCATCATTAGTCATTTATAGAGTAAACAAGTCATGCTACTTTCAATATAACAAACATACGTATTATGGATGCGTTTTACGGAAACAAGCCCATCCCTACATCCGCAGAGCCTTTGTCGACGCTACTTTTTTTAAACCCAATCCTCGAGGTGTAAAGGTTAGTAATATTTGTTTTGACCGTGTTGCTTATAATCGTGATTCATATACACACGTATGTTTCCTTGCGCAACCACTGCTTGTTTGATTTCGATATCTATACATATAATAAAACTGTAGAGATAAAAAAATCTGTAAATGCAAGATATCGAAAAAAAAATGACACAGGTTGGCTTGAAATTTTTCGCTGATCACGTTAAGCTACTTTTTAAACATTTTGTCTGTTTGTTTGTTTGTTTGTTTGTTTGTTTGTTTGTTTGTTTGTTTGTTTGTTTGTTACGGCACAAATCCGAAGATACTGAACGGATTTTCATGCGGTTTTCACTAATAAGCTTAGAAAAACCCGGCGCACAACATAGGATATATTAAATTTTATATATCGTTAATTTTTTTTTTGGTGAAAATGTGTAAGATTTCATTATGAAACGGAACAGGATTTTAACAAGATGGCCGCTTCAAGGGTTCAAGGTAAGTTTTGTTTTCTTATATTTTGGCTCCACACATAGTGTAGGTATTTAGCCAGTGTCAAAAGGTAAGTTTTATTTTGGCTACTAATCATAGATCAGAGAAAAAACATTACTCTGTGCTATTGACGGTAATTTTATTTCGGGTTTATCTGGAGCCACAGATTAAAGAAAAAAAATTCTGTTACTATTATGACACGGCTTCATATACGCCCGAACCTTCGCTGTTGAGTTGGCGCGCAAAAACATCTCTGTTGACTATCCTCGAAGTTTTTATAGCGCCACAACCCGGACACACAGTCAATTTGTTTGCCTGCTGCGCAACCGACGTGGGCTAAATAAAATGGAGGAAGCAGTAGCGTTATATTGCATGTCGGCGAATAAATATGTTTTACAAACTGTGAGAGTATTATTTGCGATTACATAAATAAATTTAATAGTATTAATTTATAATTCCTTATCAATATGAAGTGAAACCATTTTTTTTGTTGTCCGTTTATCTGACCCTTTGAATATGGATAACGGTTGTTATAGTGGCAACAGAAATATATCATCTGTGAAAAATTCAACTGTCTAACTATCACGATTCATCCTGGTGACTGATAGACAGACAGACGGATAGCGGAGATTTAGTAATAAGAATTTACCCATTCAGGACGGAACCCCAATCATTTTTATTTCATTCTGTACAATCCCCACTGCACTAAGTAATTTATGCATGTTTTTATTTCTTAAAAAAAAACCAGTAAATAACAATTGGCGCGCTTGCATTACCGGCAGTGTATCATGAGTGTATCACACTTTTCGGGCTACGGCGAAATATATCGCGCGATAACTTCGTCTGCGCTCTAATGCAGATTAGAGAAAAACAATTGTTATTATGTAATTACCTATACCCAAGGAAGTCATAATATGTATTACTTAAAGATTAGTTTTTTCGTTAATCTGTGGTCCAAACTAAAAAAGAGGATAGGTATGAGAACCTACTTGAATATGAGCACGACACCGAGAACAAAAAATTACGAAAACTAAAAATTTCTTAGACTTTTTATCATAAGTTTAAAGGCTTCACGCGATATCATATTTAGCCAATATTGAAACATAACTAAAATTATTATTCAAGTTTTCGATTTATTGGGTTCTGGCGAGGGCAAAATTCTTTATTGGCCATCTGTTATTATATATTAGTATTCAAAAATGTACTACGCGTTACCATTCGAAATAAGTATTTAAAATTGTATTTATAGTACCTATAGCTTAACCTATAGTAGTAACATATTCAGTAATGTGTGCCTATAGGTACTTAATTTATTGACCCTTTTTTTTTGTTCCTCGCGTGAGGATTGGCGTCGCACGTCTTGTGCATTTGCCAGCTTCATGTTTACTTTCATTCTATTGCTTCTGCTTCTTCCCAATATTTTCAGAAGTGAAGATTTTCAGACTCCTCTTTTGAGGAATTTATGTATAAACATGTTTTACAGTTGTCTAAAACGGGGAAACCATTTGCTACGCATTGTAAAACCTTTTTTTATTTTGGCATTAGACAAAACATGTATTTAGCCAATGATACGAAGTATTTTATGAAACGTTTAAAGGAGAGATTCTTAGACTTTTTATAATCATTAATAAGGCTTCACGCGATTATCATACTTAGCCAATATTGAAGCTTACTTAATTAACATTTTTATTGAAGTTTTCGATTTATAGGGTTTTGGCGGGAGCAATGTTCATTATAGGCGATCTGGTCAAATGTATTATTTACATAAAATTACTACACGTTACCATTCTAAATATGTAGTTCAAATTATTTTTGCGCTAATGCTACATTCTTGATCGACCCCAAAGAAGTTTTAAGGTACCTGTAGTACTTATGGCTACTTAAGTTATAGACCCTTACCATTGCTACACATTTTAAAACCTTTTTTATTTTGGCATTAAAGTAAGCCGGAGCGCGTGCTATTATTTGTATTTAGCCAATGACACGAAATATTTTATAAAAAAAAAAAATAAGAAAAATGAAATAAAAAATAAAATAAAATGTTTAAAATGGTTAAATGGTTAATGTTTAACTTAGATAAAATAATATGTAGGTATTCATTATGGCAATTGTATCCTCGAATTAACAACAACATGGAGCGTAAGGTTCGTTTTTGACTGTTTTTGATTTGTTCTTCTTCTTCTTGCATGTTGATAATAGTTAAAATATTTTAGATCTGTGGGCTATTAAAAAAAACCACGGGTAAAAATTAGATTACTCGGTTACTCCAAGAAGGTTATAGTTTTAGTAAGTAACTATCTTTGGGTGTAACTAATAATAATGTAATGACGACTTCTGTTAAAGACCTGAGTGAAGTGATGATGATTTCTTTTTGTTGTAATATGAAGAGGTACTTATAAAATTGTAGTTTTTTGTTTGAAACTTCTTTTCTTTTACTGTTTTATAAATCTATATTTGACTCAAAACATTTAATTTTAGGTAATGGCTTAAATAGCTTCCACTCACGGCTATGCTTGCGTTATACCTATATTTATGCTAATACAGGTTACTGTGCTCAGCTTCGAAAAGATTTAGTGCATATTGTTGTTTGGTACGAAATAAATGATCTATTATTAGACTACTTATAACGTAAAAATAACATAACACAAGCGTGCGAAGCCGCGGGCAAAAGCTAGTTTTTCTTATAAATTCACAGAAGCGGTGGAGATCAAGACGCTTGGTAAGTGTCAGATGTGTAATGTCAACATTTAGAATACGAAATTAGACATTTGAAAATCCATATGCCATTTTAGTAGTTAAATCGCTCAGATTCGCCTACATTTGAGTGACTTTGGTTTATTGTAAAACAGAAAGTTATAGACACAGGGTTAAAAATTAAACTACAAAGAAAAAAAATGAATAAAATAAGATAGTGTTATCAAAAAGACCTTAGGTGGATCCTGAAGGGCAAAGTGCTCTGGCTGCATTACCATGTTCAATAGCAATGCTGATTTTTTAGGCAAATTACGAGTTTCGATGATTGCTTAAATATGTAGTTTTAAACTTGTATAGAACATATTTATTTCTGTGCCCGTACAGGTGACTACTTATGACTCATGTTCAATCTAAATATAGGTATTCATCAAACCATCACTTGGCCTCTCACCTCTCAAGAATGACTCAACATAATGCTTGGGCTTTTCCACAAATTTGATTTTGTCTAAAATGCCAATAACATCAGCTTTAAATTCTTAGAACTCTCTTAGAGTTGTATAATAAACAACTGTTTAATTTTTTTATGATTAGATGTGATCTCAAATCTACTTTATGATTTTATGACATTTTATTATCTGCTTACTTCAGCATTGGCATCTGCTTTAATATGATATGAAGTATCTGGTTCTACGTAATCGAATAACGTTTCCATTCCCGCTCCACTTTGGTATTTGAGTGAAAATAGTGTTATTAATGCACAGACTCACAGATAGTATACTACTTTTCTCTAGTCGTAATAAACTGCAGTGATCAGATTGAATCACGTTGACCATTCACATTGGTATATAACACAATGAATTCTCACAATCAATGGTACTTTCATACTTTCTCAATGAATTCAACACAGTAGCACTGACACTTAACAGAATGGTCGATGGTAACAAATCACTAAAGTTAATAGCTGACTTAACGATAAGACGGCAATTTTCACGGATTACAACCGTGCATTTGGTGAGATACACAAAGTCGGTAAGAATGAAACACGAAATGGAATGTTACAATGATGAAGTAAGTATAAATAATCTTATATTCTAATTAAAAGAGAAAGTAAATTGAGATTTTAAAACTGAGAATATGTCCAGCTAAGTTATAACGGTATATGAAAACCTTAATGTTTTAGTTGTTACTCGTTATATTTAAAATTAATAAAACACTGCAAAAAGAACATCAATAATTTTCAGCATAAAGTTCCTAGTTAAAAAGGATTAGATAGATTTATGGCTCAATCACCAACCAACAAAGTTAAAGTTTATCCACAAAACCATCTGTATGTCTCGAGTGTTAACGAAATACAAATATTAGTCGGCACACGACACAAATTACGCTTAATGTCTAATGTAAAGCGGAGTTTAACTTGAAACTAAGTGCTTGAACAAAGTGACAGTAGCAGATTACTATGGTAATCGTTAGCTGAAGAGTTAGAAGCAACTGACAAGTTTTTAAGTTCATTGGTCAAAGAATTAGATTCAACTGACTAGCTTTGAAGTAAGTTGGACAAGGAATTAGATGCATTCAACTTTAACATGTTTAGAAGTATTGTGGGTGGTGAGAATTGGTAAAAAAAAGGTTGTGGTTGTTAATGATTGAATTGAACGATCAGTTTAGCAGATCAATGAAAATTGGTTTTATAAAGTCGTTTATAGTATTTCATGGCGCTTACAGAATTCATTCTATTATTACTACACGTGTCTTTGTGTGTAATAATCAACATCTTGTCTGTGTGTTGTAATACGTATCTTATCGGTTTTTGTAACTGGTTTTCTTAACATTTTTAGTGCTACCTTGTATTTTATTTTAACGTCTTTTATGAGCGTGCGATTACGTATGTTTTAGTACTAAAATCCTACTCAAATCTTCTACTATTTATTTTGTACTAAGGTAATATAAAGGTAGCATCCATAAACGCAAAAGAAAACAGCTTCCGTCCTCACCGTATAAGTTTATTAACTTGTACAGATCATAAAACCCATACATCAAATATGAAGTCCTCACTAAAGCGTTTGACTGTGTCGACCACCCATTCACACGCTTTTAAGACAACATTTAACCTACGTAAAAGGAGTTTATGCTTGTAATACGAATACTGAATCAGGTAGAGGGCCCCGAGAAATGTATCAGTATAGTGCAACTTTTGTATGGAATGTGCGAAGAGGGAGTCTCACAAGGTGCGGTTTTTGGTCCCATTCTTTTTTGTTTTTCGTATATCAGCGGATATTAACGGTAAGGGCACGTTTGTTTGTTTTTGTATTGTTTGATGATGTTGTCATCTGCTATTTACATTGACCTAAAATCGTATAATGGACTGCTCTAGACTGAGCTATAAGCGTTTCCCAGGAGAGTTCTGAATGAAATTTTAAGCCTGAAGGATAGAGATAACTGAAGATTCGATTTCTAAAATACGAATAGATACATTTCGCAACCCACTACTGGTACTACTGGTAGTATAGTTCAATTAAATCTGAATTCGTCATTTGAGTTTTAGTTTTCTGTCTGAAAAATCATGTCAGAATTTAATTTTTTCCAAAGTTTGAAAGTAAATATTTTTACTGCTACTGAACTAACCTGAACTCTACTTTCTGTCAGTCCGATCCTCATGGCGATTTCTTCTCTCATGAAGATGTCAGGATAGTGGGTTTTAGAGAAACATCTCTCTAACTCGTTCAATTGTGCCGGTGTAAACCTGGTTACAAGTAATAAATATTAATATCATAGAAACTAAACTACATTTTCATTTTTAGAAGGCAACTTGTATCAATATATTATATTAATCATCAAAATCTAATAACATTTAGAGGTATAAATGATGGCGCGTTATGCATGGACAAAAGGGGGTTCTCTGCTTTAAACATCACTGTATTTGTAAGAATTTATTAGTTACAATCATGGAAAATAATATTAGCCCGTTCAATGAGGCGAAACCCATCGCTTAAGTCGTCGCATCATCATCACCATCATCAGCCTGAAGACGTCCACTGCTGAACACAAGCCTCCCCCAAAGAACGCTACTGTAAGTAGCTGTTTGCCTCCTGTATCCATTGGCTCTCCATGGTTCTGACCAGATTGAAAGAAAAAGTAATATCAGCCGAACAATATTTTATAACGTCCATTAGATATAGGAGTTAAGAGATAGTTACTTAGGCCAGCCCCCCACTCGGTGGACCGATGATCTGGTAAAAATCACAGGGAGCCAATGAATGCAGGAGGGAGCAGCCGCTCAAAGTGGCGCTCAGTGGGGGCTATGTTCAGCAGTGGACGACTTCAGGCTGTTGATTAGGATGATGATAATTATATACTTGTGTGTGGTAGCCATCAAATTTACAGAGTCATAGGAGCTTGTCTCCTTCTTGTGCTATGATTATACTAACCTTGTCCTATGTCTCTTCTGCTTGGCCGGTTTATCGCTGTCTGATGCTGATGAAGACATGCTGACGGGCACTGTTGCCATATGCCCTCCACTGTGCTGCTGGTGTATGCCACCTAGGAACGGCACCATAATAATTATATTATGATTCATTACGCAACTTTGAAGGCCTTAACTTCTCTTACATTGCCAATTTGTCATTTATTTGACAAGAACAGCATCAATTTTAGGAGTTTCAGATCTGTCAACTAAATCCTTTAAAATTGGATTATCAATATACTATGTCTAAAGGTCGTCATCTAGGCCTATACTTTCCTTCTACGGAGACACGGGCCTTCTACACACTCAAGTCTCAAATCATGAGGGCACTGAAGGCTTGCAGATTCTGGTACAGAAATTAGTAATCAGCGCGAATCGATTAACATTCGACTTTCGACTTGATAGTTTTTATTAACTTTTATGACAAAAACGGCAAAGTTGTAAGCTTTATTTTTAGACATTAGTGCAGACGGGCAGTAAAAAACTTAGTTGTGTATTATTACTATACCTAATCATCATCAACAGCCTACTAAAGACGACTACTGCTGAACATACGCCTCTCCTATAGAGCAACACTTTAAGCGGCTGCTTGCTTCCAGTATGTATGCATCGGTTCCCCGCGGTTTTGGGCAGATCGTTAGTCCTCTTGGTTGGCGTAAATTTCGCAATCATTGCTGTCAAACCTGACTTTGGCAGAGAAGTGACGTTTGACAGCAATCGATAAACTAAAAAGTTCATTCTTTTGTTTCCATTTATTGCTGTTCTGTTGCTAGTGGCGCTAGTATCAGAGGCCAAATTGCATTCAGCGAGAGGCGAGCAACAGACGGACATCTTGCGGCCGATTGCTAAGTGGTCGCTGTCGCTTTGCTAACTGTGGTTGCTTTGTTATTGCTGTTGCGATTTTTACGTAGTACAATTCCGGGTAAGAGTGTATTGGTACCTTGTAAGTGTTCAGCCCGTATGTTGTGCGCGATGTGCAACCGCGCGCCGAGCGCATGGTGCGACCGGTCGATGTTCGGTTTGATCTCGTGCACTTTCTCCTCCGCACACGACTCTTTGTGGCCTGCTGGAGAAGCAAAACCTTATTTTAGAACATTAACTTTAAGGTGTAAATTACACTTATGAGTTATGTTATATGTGTTCAGTGAGGACGTGGCGTGAGCCAGCCCCCCACACTAGGTGGACCGACGACCCGGTCAGAACCGCGGGGAGCCATGCAAGAGGCAAGCAGCCGCTTAAAGTGGCGCACTTTGGGGGAGGCCTATGTTCAGAGTGGACGTCTTGAAGTGAGAAGGCATCATCAGCCTGAAGACGTTCACTATTGAACACAGACTTCCTCCACGCTATGCTACCGTGCTTCGGAGGACACGAAGCCGTCGGTCCTAATAGCTGTTGTCATAAAACCAAATTCGTAAGGCCAAGTCAGAAGCTTTAGGGTGGCCTAAAAATTCTGACACGAGGGCTGGCCACGTGCCTGTATGAGAAGAAAAAGTAGAATGAAACATTCATGCGAAATATTTGAACCACTATCAACAACAACTTGGTAGGTACCTATGATAGACAAAATCGTAAGTACGAAAAATTGGTACGTAGGTAGGTATTGTCAGAGAGTGGCGAGCTGTTTAGTATCCGTCCTAAGATATTTAAAAGAAAGAAGGGAAAATCATCAATGACTTGACCACACACGGTAGCTTAGTTGGTTAGAGCAATGTGGATCTAACAATAACTTATTGTCACTGAAATGCAACATGTTGGTATATGAAAATTAGTAGGTATATCAGAAATTAGTTATTGAGTCTCTAAAGTAGGTTAACAACCAACTACAACTGTCTAACTGTCTGTGACTGTCTGGTAGGTGCAACTGTTATGGGTAGCCGTGTCACTTACCATCAGGGCCCGAAGTCTGCTATTCCAATTGTCATAATGGTTCATGAATGGTACCATATAATGACAGATTTTGCCCCTATTGGTAGTCTACTTATGGTTTTTGACTACCATTAGTGTCAAAATCTGTCATTATGGCACGAATCATGGACCATTATGACACAATTGAAATAGCAGACTTCATGCCCTGGTGAACGACTAGGTCGTCAAGTCGTTCATTACCATTACCGTAACATGACCCATGTAACAACTCTTTCTACAGTTGGCACAGAAGCAGTAACTATACCATCTGCTGCAGTATTTGCAAAAAAGAATAGAATAGAAGAATACTTTATTGCACACCAAAATAAACACATAAGATACTACATAAGTACCTAACGAACAATACTTCTTAAGAAAGGTAGTACAATGGGCGGTCTTGTCGTTTAAAGCGATCTATTCCAGACAACCTTTGAATGAAAAAGCTATTAATTGATTATCATTTCGGGAGCCCTAAGCAAAGGGCGTCTTTAAAGTTAAATAAATTAGTCCCAGCCCAACTTTACCCGTCGGGATGAAATCAGCCTTTCGTAATGAGAAAACGCCATGAAAACTGTGAAAATAGAAAATCTCCCGGCAGTAACCGCTTGCGGTAATTCGGTCGATATCGGGAAACTTCGGAAAACTTCGGCAATTCCACGCGCTGTCGCACCATTCTCGGAAAATTGGATTTGTTTAATGGTGGAAGCTAGATTTTTGCGTAGATGGTTAAGGATTTTATTTCCTGTTGGAATTGTTTTAATGACTTTAGGTTCAGTGAAGAAGGACTTCATGCTTTTTGTGTATTTTTGATTTGTCAAGTCAAGTGGCGACATCAAAGGAAGATGCATCCTGCATCATGCAGGGTAATGGCCGGCAAGCCCTATACTAGGGCACAGAATTGATAGGTAATATAGTTGGCACTACATAACTTAACAAACCCCTTAGGTACCTATTTTTATTAATAATAATAAACATTCTTTAACCGAAGAATAGGTACTAATTTTTTGTTAGCTCTTGCTATACAGCAGGGCAACGCTGCCAGCATGGGCACGTTGCCCAATTCCATGGATTGCTTAAACCTTGAACTATCTATAGACCTTTTACATTCTATTAGATAGTTCAAGTATTCTTTAAGCACTTATTTTTATTTTTAAGTAGTTAGGTTAGGTATACAAGGTGACCTTGAATTGGTATGTTATCCCGAAATGGGGGACTGGGACCATGATACCCTACAAGTTGTGAGAGTCTTATTTGAAAATGGATGTTTCAAAACTTCCATGGTAAAACATAAATCCACCCGCAAAATTGCACGTGGGATCGCTACGAGAGTTAACAAAATACTATAAATTCATTTCTAAACACAGGTCGTTAAAATCATTTAAGTGCATTCGGTCAAGGACGAAGTTCAACCACCCAGCTGCACTAAGGCTATTTTAAACTTTACATGGCATTTCTTCAATGAAAAACTATTAATTTAGTAAAGTCGTAGAAGAAACATATATACCCCCTTTCGGGATAACATACTAATTCAAGGTCACCTTGTATATAGTAGTAGTAGTTATATCGTTTTTTGTTTTTTGTTATGTAATATAGGTTTATTGTTAATTAAATAGGTACACATAGGTAGGTATACTTAATGTTTTGTTTGTTTTTTTATCAAGTTTGAAGTACCTGCTTAGACAAGAATAAAATAGCAAGGCAAATTAATATACTTAGGTAATTCTTTATTAATTTTAGCAGAGTTATGCTAGATATTCTTAAATCAATTTGTAATTCCAAAACGTCACGTCTTAGCGTCAATTATTGAATTTTACTTCAATTAAGGTAAACTATTGTGGAAGAGAGGATGGGCACTTAGTGATTTTTTTTAAATGAATGAGGTTACATTTTAGACTTTTTTAAAGTATTTTTTAAACATATGCAAAATCATAAATTGATTACTTTTTTACTTAGGACTCGTTAAAAAAAACCGCGTATTATATTTTCCTCATTACATGAAATATTCATAACTATCAACACCAACCCCTGTAATATAGTTAATAGACATCCCTGCACAAATTACATAGCACCCTAATGATTCCAAACATGGGGGTGAAAACAGTTCGGTTTTATAGCCAGGCCTTAATCTTGAAAAGCTGGGTGAAAAGTTATTTTGAGGCAATACACATTTTTGCACAGCTAGTCTATGTTGGATAAAAAGTTTTTATTTGTACTTATAGTGTAAGTATACAATTGTGCACTCAAAATAAATGGCAGGTTGAGGGTCGTTGTTTCATATATAAGTATGAAACTATTTTATCTTGACCCACGACCTGTAAGACTGGTAGATAATGCTATTTATTTTGCATATACACTTTTGTGCCCCCTACTAGGTGGACCGACGGCCTTGGGCCATTATTCTGTATCGATTCCTTACTTCGAAACCACGCGAATTCCTTGTCATACATAAGAAATCTGCAAAACTCTATTCTCTATCAAACGAAAATAAAACCACGCGAAATGAATTTGAAATTGGCGCGATTTGAACTGTCAAAAATCACATGTTTTACAGAGATGCGTTCCGAAACATCAACCACATTAAAAGCTACCACCACTTATGTCAATATATTTTATTCAAAATAAAAATAGCTTTATGTAAAGTAAATGTACTCCTAACGAATCTGCGTTTCCATAGAGAATAACCGCCCTGGTCAGAACCGTGGGGAGCCGATAGATGCAAGAGCCAAGCAGCCGCTCAATGTAGTGCTTTATAGGGGAGGCCACAGAGCAAAAAAAAACGCTTGTGGGAAGCGTCATTTGTTTCATAGCTCTGTGGGGGAGGCCTATGTTCAGCAGTGGACGTCTTCAGGTTGGTGATGATTATGATGATGATGATTAAATAAATAAACTAATTATCATCTCATTAGAGCGTGGTCAGACAGTACTGCAACACTTCTTTTCTGATCAGCTTTGCTAGAACATTATGGCCTATGTGCATTAAATTTTGATAGCTTAAGTTCGCATTTATCTCTGTAGAATGTACCCAAATGTTGCAGCAAGTAGGTAGGTACCTATATACGTCTGCGTCATAAGTATTAGAAGCTATATTCAATTTTACTTAGGTACTGAGGTATTTACTTACTTATGTAGGACTTCGTATCAACCCCTTTCTTTTTATTCGCTAATTTGGTAACTGCTATAATTGTGTACAAACCCTCTGGGCCATTATTCCGTATCGATTCCTTACTTCGAAACCACGCGAATTCCTTGTCTTAGATAAGAAATCTACAAAAGTCTATTCTCTATGAATTTAAAACGAAACCGCGTGAAATGAATTTGGAATTGGCGGGATTTGAACTGTCAAAAATCATATGTTCTACTGAGACGCGTTCCGAAATATCAACATGTCTAAAGATATGACCACGTACGTCAATATATTTTATTCAAAATAAAGATAATTTTAAAGTAAAGTGAAGGTATTTCTAACGCTGTGACACGATTTGAACAAGACACGGTTACGACGTGGTTTCGAATCGTGGAATCGTGTGGAATCTGTGTTTCCATAGAGAATAACCGCCCAGGGCGGTTATTGTGCGGGTGAAAATACCATGAACATTATACCTACAATAAAAAGTAATTTTACGAAACATTACAAAAAATTAAGTCTGTACCCAAAATTACCCCGTGGCGGGGTGAAACCGTTCTATTTTACGGGATTCAATTTCGCTAAGGCATGTTTACGACCGGCCCCTGATCCCCTTGATCCGGGCAAAGCTAAGATTTTAGCGGGCCGCAGGGTGAGAAAGTTGGGAATCGCTGGCTTTCATTTGAATGCTCGTTTGATTTTCAGTGTCAGTAAAAATAATTTAGCTCTACATACTTTGCTTTACAGCCTAGTGACAGACGGACAGACAGACAGACACACAGACGGACAAAGACTTAGTAATAGGGTCTGTTTTGGAATTTTAAAAATGACCATTACTTAAACAGACTAGATCTGGAAAAGACCACTTCTGTAAAAGACCATTATTAAAAAATACCGGCTTATTTTTTGAACTTTCTTTTGCTTTTAATTTTTATAACATTGCGGTGTTGTACATAGGTATCTATTTTTCATTGCAACAATTTGTTGTTGAAACAAAATTTAATTTTAAGTTTTGCAAATGTTTTATTTGTGATGAATTTCAATTCGTTTTTTGCTTGAATAATTATGAGTAATAGGTACTTAGAATGATGCATAATTTAATACTTCAGATAGGTATACTTAACTCCAACTTAACCTGGTCGGTTTCATCCGCGTAGGTACCCAAAGGGTAAAGTGAACCCGAACGAATCGAACTTAGGCTTCACTGTCCGTGTGTCTGTCTGTCCGTCTGTCACCAGGATGTATCTTATCATGAGGTCCCATCAGGCACAAACGAAAAAAGCCCAATTTGAAAAAAATGTAGTACTCGTATCTAGAGAGTTACTAGTTAGTGTTCAGTTTATTCATTTGGCCCAATACTTCGCCAACACGCAATATATGTCGCTTGATAATCTTGCGTTATGCAGAAATAAATCAATTCGTAAAATAGCCCGCGTTCAAATGAAGAATCCTGAGCGAAGGTTTCAAAGGTACGAGACGATAAAAACTTTGCAGTCGAGTGAATCACACAACTTTTCACCTCACTACAGCGAAGAAAAACCAAGGAAACAGCTTAAAAAGCTAAGAAAATCTTAGCTTATTCATAGCTATGGGTGGCCGTAACGCTTAACATCAGGTAAAAGACTAGCTCGTCCCGTCATTCTTTGAACATTAAAGAAAAAGTGTTATTAATCCATTTAGATTCTGTTGTCGTGCCTGATAGCGTACCTATATAAATTATATTTGGTACTAAACAGTGCGATTATTCTAAAAATGAGGTTGGCGAATGAGAAAACGAAAAAGTATTTATAAGTAGGTATATTTTAATAGATATTAATGAATTTTTAGTGGACTGGCAGTATCAAGAAGGTTAAATCAATACTTGACACTGTGTGTGTGGAGCCATTATGTAAGAAAAAAAAAAGAATAAAAGGTAAATTTCAAGCAGATCTGTGATTAAATCCTCAATTATTATTGGCGAAGTAACGAATTCTAGCTCTGTGATTGGCGAAAATATTATTACAGTTGATCAAATCTAATAGGTACACTTTGACATTTCGAGGGATACCAAGCTAGAGATTTTTTCCCTAAATTTTGTGGTGAAAGGGGAATGGGGGTTCTTAGGGAATTAATATTTTTGAGGGTGTTTTAGGTGGAGAAGTCAGGATGAATTTCCTATACTAAAAAATAATCATACTATCACACTAATATTATAAATACGTTTGGCCGACTGAGGGATCGTGTCTGGAAATCACATGACCTTAAATTGCAGACAAAGATATCGGTATATAAGGCGCTCGTCCTGCCAATCTTGCTTTACGCTTCAGAGACCTGGTGCCTCTACAAGACTGACATACGAAAACTTGACAGTTTTCATATGAGATGTCTTCGGCCTATATTAAGAATCAAGTGGCAGGATCGCGTGCCTAATGCCTAATGTGAAGTTCTTCGCCGCTCGAATATGGTTGGAATGGAGGCCCTTCTTATGAAGTCTCAGTTGAGGTGGTGTGGTCATGTTTCCCGCATGAAAGAGAACAGGCTGCCAAAAGCTGTTTTGTATTCGGAGTTGGCTGAAGGGAAGCGTAGGTCAGGCGGGCAATATCTCCGTTATAAAGACGTACTCAAAAGACACCTGCATGCGTGCGCCATTGATCACGGCTGCTGGGAAGGCCTTGCTGCGAATAGAGCAAGTTGGCGCTCTTTTGTTAACAAAGGTGTTAAAACCTTTGAAGATTTGCGACTTGACGATCTGGACGCAAAGCGCCTTGCTCACAAAAATCGCGTCAAGCCCTCCTACGCGTATACTTACAACAGTGCTGGGCAACTCTACTGCAGTGCATGTGATCGCACATTTGAAACCAAATTTGGTATGGCAAGGCACATTAGGGCTCATGCTAGGAAGTGAATGAAAGGGTCGCCGTTGTCGAAAGCCGACAAGGAGGACATCATCATCATCATCATCATCATCAATATTATAAATGCGAAGGTTGTGTGTGCTTGTTTGTGCCCCATTCAAGCTACGAATTTGGATGTTTGGAATACAGATATTTTGTAGGTACACTGGATTAACACAGAATACTTTTGAACCAAGGGAGACACCGGGAGCAAGTAAATGCATAAATTTCGGTATTTTTAATGGTGGCAACATAAAAAATGTCTGTTGATAACCTACATTTGCGTTTTAGATGTAGTTAAAAAAACATTAGAAAAATATCAGCATTACCATACATTTCATCAAGATAAACGGTAATTTTTCTATAAAACAACTGATAATTTTTGCGAAGATTGTGTTCTATGCCGCGGAACAAAAACCTTTTTATTTAATATTTAATATATCTTCGCCCTATAAAATTAATCATCTTAAGAGAAGAAAAGAAAAGCCTATTTAAATTTTATCAAAATGTAAACGAGCGATCAGGCGATTCCATTTGCGTCCATCAGCGGGACGGCTCACATGAACGGACCTGGTGCAAAGCATCATGATGGTAAGGTTCTCACTAAAGTAGGCTAAGCACCACACCATAGAATCTCACTCAAGATTTTTCATAGGCGCAGAAAACACGATTAACATGATTAATTAATTGGTGACTCACCCTAAAGGGATTTCCGAATACAAAAATGTACGATTTTTGTTCTTTTTTACATTTTATTTAGTTATTGCTTTATTTTGCGAGTTTCAAATATTTATTGTACCTACAACATCAATAAAAATATGTAAGTGATGTAAACCTAATCAAAGTATGCTAGGAATACAAAAAAGCTTAGGGGTTTTTAGGGGGTTCTAAGGGTATTAAGTTATCTACGGAGAACATTCTTTAGGAGCTGGCAGCACTTTTTTTCGAAAATAGTGTTGCGACTATTACACATCTGATTAATCGGTGAAATTGTAGAATAAGGTAATTAATCGAATCAAATCTTTAGGCGAGAATAATTCAGTGAGATAATCTTGTGTAGTTCGCGAATGATCTACTTCGAAAGTGTGATTATAATATTAATAATGATATTCTTGACTTTTTTTGTAAAAAGTATCGGTACATACAAATTTTCCTCGCCAAAGCAATTCGCTGATATTTCTTTCTTTGGCGGGTACTGCAATTTAGTTTTAAACATTGATATTATAAATACATAATCACTACTTTTTTAAACACCATGATTAACAATGATTATTATGGTGCAACTTAAACTTCTTTTTAATATATAGCTCCTGCGGGGCCACAACTTCGTCAATTTCGCGTGGATAGAGTAGAATATATTAAATATATTCTACTCTATCCACGCTACTATATCTTATAATTATTATTATATAAACTTTTATTTTTACATGGTATCTCATATTTTATTTATTTATTCTTTATACCATTGTCTAAAATAATCTTTCACAATACTAAGCCACCCTTTACCGTAAAGAGAATAGAAATTTTGCTGAAGAAAGCTTGTTCCCACATTACAAATTATGATAACTGGTCTGGTAATGCATGATTTTGACAGAGATGTGCATTTCGGCAGTTTTATAGACAATCGAATAATTATTAATTTTTGCGACGATGATGATGATAATGATTGTTCAAGTACTAATATAAATAGTAGTGAATCTGATTAAATGACTATTTTCGAACCTAGTACATTATTTATTTAATATATATATATATATATATATATATATATATATATACATTCAGAAGTATATACCTAACACTTAAGCTTAAGTCGAATATACCCAATATGGTATTTAGTTAATACCTTACCGTTCGATGCATACATTTCATGCTGATATAGTTCATTATAAGTATTACAATCATTCGTTCTCTTACTGAGGTCATATGAAAAAACGAAACGATTACTAAATAAATATGTAGAATCGGTATCGATTTCTCATTAAAATCGGGTTTATCCGATAGCAATTATTTCGTTCACATCCCTAGACCAGTTAATCTGACAGTGTCAATCACTAATCATGTCAACTTCATACTGCACTTCTTATTTTTGATGAACTGTAAATAGAAACGTTCGAATTTTAAAAACACTGCTCGCTAGCGAATAAAATACGTTTTTGCGCCCAGATTTCGAATGCCAAAGAGAATCTTTCCGAGCCAGTGAGGTGAAAATATTATTATTGGTGGCCTCACTACTCAGAGCTTTATACGTTTTACCGGTTGGTTCCCAACGAGTCCCAAATAAATGAAGTCGCACTATACCCCGATGAGAATCTTCATGAAAAATTTGAACTCTGTAGGTAGATTAGTTCACTAATATCATTTTTACATAGTTTCAGGATTGAAAAAAAAATTTTATATTTTTAACGCGGGCCGCTAACAGAAGGAGTCTAGAATATTTTTGATAGGTAATTAGGGTTGCCAACTGAATCGTTTATAGGTATTTTAATCAACTAATAATTTGGTATTATTATATCTAAATGCAAAAGTTAATTGACACGCTTATGCTTAGATAGATAGATAGATAGAAAATGCTTTATTGCACAAGAGTAAATCAAGTACATAGGCGAACTTAATGCTAAGTAGCATTTTCTTCCAGTTAACCTTTGTGTAGTGTGGAACGAGTTGCTTAGAACGAATGCTTACGAATGCTTAGATAGGCTTATGCGTACATATTCCCTGTAAGTAGGTATACACACCGCAAATTCGCAAGTCTCACCGGGTTGCCATGGATTTGGAATAGGAGCGTAATTCCTCTATGGACATAAGTAGGTAGGTACGTATACTACGTATAGGATCCATTTTATTCACAGGTGAAACCGCAGGTTGCAATCAGGGTGTATAGGTACTTACAAGTTGTAACAATGTACTCAATAGTCAATACTCAATACGGTACAACAATAATGTAGGTAATTGTAATGCATACTAAAGTGGCAAGTTTGTATCTGGTAAATAGGTAAATTAACATTCAGTCATTACTTAGTCGAAGTTTAGGTAACCAACATTTTCAAAATATGTATAAAACTTTGCACTCACCTCCTAAAGCTGTGGCTGTGAGGTTATTGAGCATGGCCTCAAAAGGCCAACCCTGGCCACCCCCTATTTCGACATCCTTGCCCCCACTTCAGCACAAAACATTTTAAATACACCTTTGAACACAGAACTGTCCTTAGAACTACCGTATCACTTGGTTACAGTACACTTTTTCATAGAAAAACGTTTTTATTGTCACATTTACAATCCCGGAACGCGCGTCATTTTTGGAAAATTAGAATTTATTTCGCTTTTTCAAGCTAGGTGCCTGAAAAAATCACCGACACACCCACTTCACGTCAAAAAGGACGAAATTCCAGCAAATACCCGCTTTAATACAAAATAATTAGCGCTTTATTAAACCCAATTAGTTTTAATTACGACTCCGTTCAAACTTATTTACACACTTAATTTTTGTTATAAAATTAATATAACCCGTTTAGTATCAATTTGTATAAATTTGCAGTTTGATTGGTTCGCCCTTAAAATGATCGTTTAATGTGGAAACCGACCGACGACTGGTACAAAAACAGATAGCGCTGACATTGTTGCCGACGCGGCCGTCCCGAAGCTCTACCAAAAGAAATATAGCTATCCCTTTCCAACCCTTACTAAAACTTCCATCTCCTTTCTCTTTCACTACGCTTGCATCAGTAATGGATGCTTACATTTTGTTTACGTTCGATTTGAACAAACGAATAATCTATTATTTCATTCGTGCACGTATTATTGATACGGCCTCTCGCGTTCATACAATATTCATGTCTGCACAATTCGATACCCATCTCCTTTCAACTCGCAGAACTAAACCAGAGCTGCACTATCACTGTCTTTGTCTCGCAGAGGTTTTGAGTATCGAGCGCATTCCATTCTACGCAGCATTGACCAATCACAGCGCAAAGAAATCACTTTGAAAGCGCCCAGGGTTGGCACCCACGTCGCGATATTGAAATATTATTGCCATAGCCAGCACAGGGCGTTCCGGTCTTTTGTAATGGAAAAAACAAATACAGGCTGTGTGTCCATGATATAAGTCGCTATAGCTGGGAGGTAAATAAGAGTACTCGAATGAGATCCGCTAGAAATATTTCAACTGGGTACGTTTGAAACGTCGGCGCTGAGTGCGATTTCTTGTAAAGACGCCTTAATTTTCGGACGCCGCCGGTGAATAAGGAATGCGGACGGCCACTTGATAAAATACGAATGGGGTTCTTTTTGTTTCTGCGCCGTGTTTTGTTTTGGTTAGGAAGCAGGAGATAATAGCTGGCTGGCTGGAATTGTGTGGGAGGAAAAATTCAAGTAGGTACTACTGCAGGTTACTACTTAGGTAATTACTGCTACGTCTGAAGATGATGCAGCGCTTTTAACTATGATAGGTAATCATAGGCATTTAATTATTCAGATTTTAGACCCGCGGGCCAAGCAGATTCACGGCCAAAATTTTTACGACCCCAATATTGACCATCAGTGAATGATTAGGTACTTATTTCACGCACGACTTAGCACTAGAATAATTATGGTATAAATCGTTTTCAAGATCTATCTAAGTATTTTAAATAATAAAAAAGTTTCAAAATTTTTTCTAAGGTTGTTACTTACTTAGTCCTCATTTTTCACAACAAAAAAATACACACAATGCAATACCTACTTTTGTATGAAAAACCGGGCTTTTTTGGAGAATCTAATGTGCTGGAGTATTAGCATATTTTACTACATACTGTGAACGCAATAGGTACAACTGTCAAAAATTCATTGCAACTGGCAAAATGTTTATCTTAATATTCCAAGAGACAATGCACAAATTGCACATAAACTGCGTATTGAAACTTTCAAATCCATGCACATTTTAGCTTTAAGGTCCTGACAGGACCCAATGCGAGCACGTTTAGTTTATTACAGCAGACAAACTTGAAACTTATTATGTATTTGATAGGGTCGCTTTATGCATAGCATAAATATGGCGATTACGTTGCGTTGCACTTCGACTTTTCCATTTTTCAGTACAAATAATTAGTTATAAATGAAATGCTTATTGTTTTAAAAAAAATTGGCTTATAGACGGATCCATTGAAACATAGCTTATCACTATTATTTATTTCAATGGGGTGTCTTATTTCAATGTAACATTTTAGGACGTTTGAATGATTTTTTAGAGATCACTTCACGATTTTTTTCTATCGAGAAAACTTTTCGTAAACGTGTTTCGGTTTCAGCAGATGGAAAGAAGATATGACCAGTATTAACGTGCATTTTTTTCAATCCTGTAAATGGTATACGTTTTGAGATAATCGCGTTCTAAATAGTCGATTTGGGAGCATTCAGCGCCTTAATAGTCTGATTACATCTGCCGAGTAAAACGGTGAGTCAGTGCTTTCGGCCGAGTACTCGGTATTTGTAAACACACGTCGAGTGCACGGCCGAGCACTCGACCTAGCAACAGGCCGAGAGAGCTACTCGAACCCTGTTCTATTTCCTATGCCGAGTGGGTACTCCCCATTTCTCCGCACCCTCTCGCTCGCTCACTCGGTGGGTCTAAACACGCGCACTCGGCGACCACCCGCGCATTTTCACTCGCACGAAACGTCAATGTCGTAACAATGACTGTCTCGCCGCAATTTTAAAAATGTGTGTAAACAGTTACTCGGCCATATCACTGTCTCGGCCCGCTGACATTTTGATGTCTCGCTGTTCTACTCGGTAGGTGTAATCAGGCTATAAGAGGTTGCAAGCAAGTTACGGTAGGTAACATTTGCACTCGCTCTTACCACGGGAAGGAAAACTAAAAAAAAAAACATTTTTGTCATCCATCGACCCGCACTTGGCCAGCTTGGTGGATTAAGGTCTACAATCTCTCCATGTGAGAAAAGAGTCGTGTCCCAGCTGCGGGAACGTATTGGGCTGGTGATATGACTAAGTATATAGGTACCTACCTGTCTAAGTACCTCATCATCATAAACAGCCTGAAGACGTCCAATGCTGAACATAGGCATTCCCCAGAGAACGCCATTTTGAGCGGCTGCTCGCCTCCTGCATCCATCGGCTCCCCGCGGTTTTCACCAGATTGTCAGTCCAGCTTAGGGGCTGCATATTTCGGTTCGTGGTCGCCACTCGAGATCCTTTCTTCCGCATCGGTTGTCAGTTATTACGAGCGATGTGGCCTGCCATTTCATTTTTTTTTCTAAGTACCTACAACAATGTTTTAATATTAAATAATACCTAACATCGCTAGTCTAATCTACTCAACCTATGTGAAGTGTATAAAAAAAATCATAAAGCTTGCAATATTAAACTACGTAGCCTCCCACAGTACATTCTTCGCATTTTCGACGCATCGTATTTGAAAAAGATATAGGGTGTTCTAAAAATCTCCATATTAACAGTTCTGGTTTCATTATAGATTTATATATCAGGATATGCCCGAAGGAACATTTTATTTTGTCAAAACTGCGGCGTGGGAAAAGTCAGCGCCATCTATTAGATTTCGCGTGAACTACGACAAGTTGAGAAAATTAGGTGCCTATCACTGCCATTATGTCCGTCAATGTTAATGTTTACAATGATTATTCCAAATATAAATACGATTATTTTGTTACAAAACAGAGTGTAATATTGAAAATATTGAATTACTTGAGGTAAGAAACTTGGTCTTTCTTTTTACTGCACTTTTGAGTATAGATTGTGCAACCCTTCACAATACAACTTGGCATATTATGTTTGTGACATTCGACCGATGCCTTCTAACTTCCATCACAGACTGAGCGCTAGTGGATACCAATCTGTGAAATTGGCTCCCACTTTGAAGCGACCTATAACCAGTCATTAGGCCTGTCCTTAATATATATGTCTATGGATTTCATACAACATTATGACAAACTTATGTGTTCTATACTTTGATAATTCAGTTGTCAGAGGCTGTACCTATTAAAAAAAATACTAGCATACTGATTTGTTTTAATTTAAGATGATGATGATGTTTTAATGAGCTATCCATTCTAAAATCCGATTAAACCATCATCATCATCATCACCAGCCTCACATCCTCATATTTTATTTTAATCGAGTTCGCTCGATATCTTGAAGCGAGAGCGATCGTTTTGGATTCGTTTGGATTTCTAATAGCGTCCTGTCAATGGTTTATCTGTCCGCTGTGCAAGACAAATAAACAATAGGCTTGTGTCGTGCAATTGTTTTATTGCATAAATTAATAATATTCAAAAAATGAACAGACGTGAAAACAAAAATTGAATATATCAACTACGTCACTTCTTCCACTTTCATAGTACCTCATTACTAAGCTGTGGTAGTTTTGCATACAATATCTTTGGCATGTGACGTCATATCCCAAATTTACATAGCAGCTGTGGAGATGCTCTGTTCTGCGAGAAAGGAACAGGCGATGAAACTTTAAAAGCTTATTACTCCGTGATTTATTTACCAATTTTACTATTTTTTTCAATTATTGCATTAATATTTAATCTATTTTATTAAAATAATATTAACTTGTTAATTTTTAATAGCAGGACACAAGCCTATTATAAGTATAATTTTCAAAATAGTCAGGCAAGGATATTCAAATTCTGTGTGATTATGTATGTTCTTAAATGATTCTGTGATTGTTTGTTTGTTTGTTATTGAACTGTTAAAGTTTTTGCCATGGGCTTTGCTAATCTTACACAGCAAAAACTGGCCCAGATCGATTTTTCAGATTACTTAATTAATATTTAATGCATTTTCTTTTATCTCTAAGTAACTTTTTCCTATATGGTGTCATTTGATTTTTGTGAATGTCGTTAATGTAGCACATCAGCATTCCACTACCGACCACCAAAGCACCATAAATACTACCCATTCGTACCAAGCTATGGGATTCCATGTTAATAATTAGAACATTTTATGTTGTGTTGTGATTGTGACCGACAAATAAACGCACGTCCCGCCTGATGGAAAGCGGATGGAAACTGCTATGGAATCGAATGCCCTGCCAGCGTCTGAACTTCCGACGAAATATGACCTGCCGTTTCAAGAGAATAGTGAATAGCCCTACTTAGCTAGCAGCTACACCTTCGACCGCGTCGTCACTTCCCATCAGCTGAGACCATGGTCAAATGCTATAAGTTTGATGTAAGATATACCTGGGTGTCTTCAAGTCAAAAGTAAACAGGTATCTTCTAGGCAAGCATACACCATCGTAGGCCGTGGCATCATCTTACCATCTTGAAGGGCATTGCAGCTAGTGAAATAACTGGGCAAATGAGCCTTTATGACCTGATTACACAGTGATCAGATTACTAGACTGTGTGATGTCTCAGGATGACGTGCGCAATGCAATGTCACGCAAAACTTTATTATTTTAAAGTTCCGAGTGACACTGCAACTGTTATGGGCGGCCGTGTCGCTTAACATCAGTTAAACGACTTGCTCATCGTGTCATTAATTCTCATAAAAAAAGATGAGACCGTGCTGGTCAAATTCTAGACTAGTAGATATCTGACTTTGATGTAATAGAAACATAATGTTAGTTTATTTCATAGAGTCAAAGCTAACTCTGCAGTGGAGTATTTTGGAACCCCCAAAAACTTTTTTATATAGCAATCAGTTTTTATGTCATTAACTGTCAATTTCATAACATGTCAGTGTATTAGGCAATTTGAATTTTCTGATGGAGGTCTTTGAAGAAACTGCGACAATGGCGGTTGTGAATTTTGAATTTATTTTTCAAAACTAGTGTATCTTGAACTTTAATGTGTAATAAGGGTGGATTATTATCCGTTAAGTGTTCGTGAACGTGCACGAGTGTTGGCAAATGGTTTTAAGATCATAAAACCATGCATTTTCGTTTTTACTACAACGGTGTTTTTTAGAGCCTTCAGTAAAATATCCTCCATTTTACTGTTGGCGTTTTGACTGACAAAATATGACTTTGACTTGACATTAACCGTACAAATTTTACTCACTTGACATTGGCAGAATTATTGCAAAAAAGCGATAGAAAGCCATTAAAGAAGAAGAAGAAGAAAAAGAATTTTCTGATTGGTGGTGTTTTCGAAAAGAAGTAATGGTTCAACTCTCAGATGTGGTTCAACCAATTAAAAGTGTTAAAAGTTTTTTAAACGTTTTTTGAAGTACCTAAAAACCTAAAATAAAATACCAAAAAAAATAGTAAGTATAATATAAAATCACTGCAGAGTTAACTTTGCCAGTCTATAACACAGATCCTGAAACCCTGAACATCCTGTATGACAATAACGTGCGCTTCAGCCCCACTTCACTCCCTCTAGAGGAGAGTGGGGAGGCAGCGCACGGCTCAGGAATGTAATTTAAAATCTACCTGTGTCTGTCCGTGGAATTGCGTTGTCGAATGCTTTGTTCCCCATTGTTGGCAATTTCAAAACTTGGGTAGTATTTAGGTACAGTTTTATGTACCATGGGGTCCCATCGGGTACAAACGAAAAATAGCCCGAACTTGAAAAAAAATGTAGTAATCGTGTCTAGATAGTTACTAGTTAGTGTCCAGTGTATTCATTTGGCCCAATACTTCGCCGACATGCAATAAATGTCGCTTGCAAATCTTGCGTTATGCAGAAATAATATAATTCGTAAAATAGCCCGCGTTATTCCGTGGTATGAGGCATCTGTACTGTAGGTATTATATTATTATCTGGGGTACGTACCTATTTACTCATTTACCCTAGCTCGAATATTTACGCGCGCGTAAGTGTAACGTTAACGTAAACCAGTTGTATGGCATTTGATCTGCCCGCCTATTACGATTGAGCTAGCAGCGCTGCTGACGCGCGTCTGCCGCTCAACTGCTGTCAAAATTGTATGAACTTTGAGCAGTTGAGCGGCAGACGCAGTCATAATAGGGGGTTTTACGTTAACGTTACACTTACGCACGCGTAAATATTCATGCTAGGCCTACAGATAGTTATAATATACACCGTAGCAACAAGGGTAGGCAACGCACCGGCAATGCCCTTGGTGTTGCAGATGTCCATAGGCGGGGGTGACCACTTACCATCAGGTGGGCCGCCTGCTTGTTTGTCACTCATTACATAAAAAAAGCATATAAAACCGATGCCTACTATCTTAACCCCTTTCTGACAAGCCCAAATCTCTAGTCATAGTCATAGTCATAGTCATAGTCATAGTCATTTATTAATATAAGAAATACACGTCTAAAATAAATAAAAATAGGTACAACAGGTACCAAATTAAACAATTCCGCTTCTATGACTATTGGATGTCAAAAATACAAAAATAAAACTTGATAATACAAAATGTCATAAATATATACAAAAATGTCAATATAAGATAATTAGAAATGTCACAACAATATACCTACTTACTAATAACTGAAATTAAAAATAGAAATATTGCAATGTCACCCCAAATTAAAATATTATTTATTCCATTGTAAAAATTCAGCATAGCTATAGAAAGTTTGGTTGATAAGCCACTGTTTGAGCTTAGACTTAAAGGATTCCAAACTTGGTGCTACTTTAACATCATCTGGTAAAAGATTATAGACCGTCGGCCCCATGACATGCGTCAACTTGTCAGACCTAGCAAGCGATCGTTGTATGGGTGCCAGCTTACCCCTGCTACGAGTGCTGTACTTGTGACATTCACCGATTTTTACATAGGTACCTACATTCAATCTCACAAATACCGCCACTTGGTAGATTACTATTGACGGCAATGTGAGAATTCCAAGTAGTTTAAAGTGTGGTCTGGCGGATGTGTCCTGCGGCACCCTCACAACTCTAACCTATAATAGTGGGTTAAGTATTTATTTAGTAATGCACACACAACCTCTGGGCAATAAGTATAAACATAATCACCATCATCATCATCATCATCATCATCATCATCATCATCATCGGCCTGTAGACGTTCACTGCTGAACATAGGCCTCCCCCACAGAGCTATGAAACAAATGACGCTTCGCATGGCGTTTTTTTTTTTGCTCTGTGGCTTCCCCCAAAGAGCGCCACTTTGAGCGGCTGCTTGCCTCTTGCATCCATTTGCTCCCCACGGTTCTGACCAGGTCGTCGGTCCACTTGGTGCGGAGCCGGCGCGGCCTACGCTTCGTCTTCCAGTCCGTAGTCGCCACTCGAGTAATAAGTATAATACCTAAGTATTACTTAAACAAAGAACTTTAATTCTTAAAATTACAATCATTGTTTCTTTTTTAATTATAATTAATACATTTTAAAAATATCATAAAACGCGTAGGTAAGTGAAATAATATTAAAAAATTGAACAAAGCAATGGCGAAAATATAAAGTTAAGAAAAAACGTTTATACTTCAAATGTATGGGCGGTCGTGACACTTAACATCAGGCGAACGGCTAGTTCATAACGCTATTCAAATATATAAAAAGAGGTTCACTTACCATTTTAAATATCGAACACGCTACTGTCAAATCTAAAAAAAAGAAAAATAATTTTTACCTTTAAAGTCTACAAACAAACAATAAAACACAAAAACACCATTAATACAAAGCAGAGGCGCTAAGCGATGATTTTTAATAAAAAATACACCCTTGCTCTAATATCTGATATGCCTAAGGGTATCTCTTTAGTTCAATACCGAAACGACTTAACCACCAAGATTTTCTTATCCAAATTGTATTTAACTGTTTGGTAATAAAACTGAAATTTAATCAGCTAATTCGTCAAAATTGGATTCAGAGTTTTGATATAAAAACCAAGCCAATATCTTCCTTATGGTGGAAAGCTTAAAGTTTAAATAAGTTAAGCATTTCTTTTTAGTTAAGGCGATTGTAAAAGGATAGAGAAGCATAGAGTAAAACCACGCAGTTTATTATAAGTTAATACGCACCAGCCTTAGCCCAGTGTAGCTTATAGTGTAACTCGGGACAAAATTCTGGATACATTTTATGTTTTCTTTATAATACAAAAATTAGAGGTAACCCAAATCAATACTTTTTTAAATCTGTTATTATTTAAAAGGTGTGTGGGGTGTTTACAATGAATGTGTCTAAGCTAAAGGCTAAAGATCATGAACTATGTGATGTGTGTAACTACGAAGGTCGCGTTAGATTTTTATGATAGAAGCATGAGCAGAGCATGAGTTATGCGCAACTGCTATGAAATCATAATCAAAATTCTTTGTAATCAAGGCATTTACAAGAAATATACTGGGTGTAATTGAAGTCATTAGCATCCTTTGAAACTAGGTACCTACTCCTGATACCTGTCACGTGTGGACCAAAATTTTTTAATTCTAACACATTGGTTTGGTAATAATAATAACTCCAAATAATTGAATATCTTACTTAATCAAATGCTACAGTACAAAATTTAATTAAAATAATGAAGTAATGTTTTTAATTAGTAAATACAAAATATAAAAACGTTTAAATGTATCAAAACCATCCGTGCCAGCTGCGTTATGCGCCGCGGCAATCTTCATAATTTTCAATAAAATCATTTTCATTTACACTCTTTTCTCTTTAGTAATCATCTATTAATGGTGTACTATCATGGGCTCAATTTATGCTAATGCTAAATTAATTAAATTACATTCTGTATAATTATAATTCAATTAAAACTTTGGCTAAATTGCGTGAGGGCAAAACAAAAAAGGTTCAATTGAAGCTTGACGATGGATTTGGATAGCCACATAAAAATATTTAACTTAATTTTCATGCACCAATTTATTTATCACTATTTGTGAAACTATCTCTCCAACCAAAGCTTTAATAAGTTTAATAACTCGTAGCATGTTCACTTCCACCGCCATTCCAAATAATCATCATCATCAACCATCCTTCTTTATAATGTCTGTATTTGTTACCTCCTTTACAGCTACGTACCGACATAAAAAAAAGGAGAAAGACTGGGGGTTGACAGAAGGGGGACGAAAAGGAAGGTGTCCTGTCGGCAGTCTGAAGACTTCGATCTTCACTCGGAAGCATATCCTGCTCCATCATAAAGTGGATCAAGCACCACCTTCGCACCTACCTCATATTGAGAGACTGAAGCTATGCTAACTGGATCCAGCCGCTCCCTCTGACGTAGAGGTCGTAGAGCCATCATACCAGCTCAAGACCTGGACGAGAAACCGGCCTTTCCGCTTGTCTTCACTCCACCGGTTACGTAACCTATCCCTTTTCTACCTACTTCCTCCCTCCCTGGTGTTCAACTAACATACCATACCTGTACCGTGCTAGCCATTAGAGACTTTAAACTATTCTTCCGTATCACTTTATATTTATTATATCTTACTGTTTACTCTAACGTGCTTTTTCTTTCAGTCCTACTCTACTCTCCTATATAAATACCTCATGTCGCCGTCTCCCTCCAGGGTCTGATTAGGTAGGATTAGGGCCTAGTCAGGCATCCTAAGACCCTGGGCGGAGCCGTAACGTGACAAACTATAGACTTAATTTCATTTTCCAGTTTGGCATTTTATTTGCAATGCACTGTACAATATACAATGCAAGCGACCCCTAGTTCATTGTCTCCATTGTAATAAACTTACACGGTTTTTAACTTCGCCATCCCCAGTCATGGTCTGCGGGGAATATGGGTACACACGGATACTCATTTAGTTTGCCTATTCCGGGTACCATGGGCTGTAGAAATCGACATAAGTAGGTCTCTTTTCTCGAGAAATCTTCCGACCAATGAATGATCACCTGGATCACGTCATGACCTTCTAACCAGTAACCAGCTATCAAGCATCGTGATCACCACCATTAGCATTATCATTATCATCATCAACAACATCACCATCGTCATCATCAGCCTGAATACATCCATTGCTAACTTTTCCGCAGCGAATGTCATTTCAGTACATTTCTGGAGTTAGCGTGAGGCGATAGCGTTAGCGTTAGGGATTTTGCTAGACCCCCAGGTCATCGGTTACCCTAATGCGCTGCATACGCTGCGTGTTCCGGTCCATGGTCGCCACTCGACAACCTCTTTTCACCATCGGTTGTCACTTGTAATACACTGTAGGTAGACTATTCCTGTTGTGTCCTTTTAATATAAATACTCTACTCCGCGAAT
Source organism: Ennomos erosarius (assembly GCA_963580505.1). Taxonomy (NCBI): domain Eukaryota; kingdom Metazoa; phylum Arthropoda; class Insecta; order Lepidoptera; family Geometridae; genus Ennomos; species Ennomos erosarius. The sequence goes on along the minus strand of OY757001.1, from coordinate 2,552,955 downwards.
ACACGAATATAGGTACCTACATTTGAATAAAACCATAATAGACGTAGGTACAGTAGAATGCAGTATTCTACCATATACTATACAGTTAAACACCAATACAACCTGGTCCATTCCGGAGGCGATCCGGTAACGATACGAGGGCGGCACGGCTACAAATCGTATCCGCTGCCAACTCACAATTTTTCCCTAAACCCAGCTATAAGCTGCGGCGGGCCAGTAAACAATAGGAATGGGGTAAAACTGGGTATTATTTCGATGGGTAAAACCGTCATCGGATAAAAAACTATATTTGATAAGTCAAGATATATACGGAAATACGGATAGATTTTGCTGTCCTTTGATATGCCAAAAATTGAAAACTTTCACTAGGTGGTAGGACTTTTCTGCAAAGTTCGTCTAGGTAGGTAGGTACCACCGCTTTGCCAGTTATTCTGCCGCCTAGCAGTAGTGTGCAAGCACTACTGTGTTCCGGTTTGAAGGGCATTGTAGCTAGTGAAATTACTGGGCAAATGAGACTTTATGACCTGATTACACAGTGTGGTAATCTGATTACTAGACTGTGTGATGTCTCAGGATGACGTGCGCAGTGCAGTGACACGCGAAACTTTATTATTTTAAAGTTCCGAGTGACACTGCAACTGTTATGGGCGGCCGTGTTGCTTAACATCAGGTGGACGACTAGCTCGTCACGAAATTCATTCTCCAAAAAAAAACTTAGGTACCTACATATTATCAATATCAAAACTTATTATTGCCCATTGATTGTTAAAATAAACTATATTTGTGCAATAAGAGTTTGAAGGCTAAAGCTAAGTTTGTACTCTTTTCGGATTTTTTCTTAATCGCTCCTACAATGCCAAATAATTATTGCAGGGATGTCTTAAAAGCAAAATACACGATCGGGACCAACCACCGACCAAGGTCACATTTGTCTTACCTTGGTCAGGTGGGTGTAAAGTGGATGGTGGTTGGCGACCGAATGAAGACACCAACCACCATCCACACGTTCAGATTTTACACCAACCCGACCAAGGTGAGACAAATGTGACCTTGGTCGGTGGTTGGTCCCGATCGTCTATTTTGCTCATTATGCTTCCACTACGTAGTTGGGTCATCTTGCTATTCAGGGACTGTCCTTTGCCAAAGGTTTTTGTGTCGAAGGCGTATATTTCTTAGCATAATGTATTTTTTCATCTGTTATTTTTTAAAAGGTAAAGTTGTTTATGATTCTCATATTTAAAATGTAAATTATTCTCACACAGAAACATCTTTCAATTCAATTTCATCCATCTTCTTCTTCTCATCTGCCTACATAAGGCGTCATTGCTTCGCAGAACCTTAAAACTCTCATTTATAGTTATTATATATATTATATCTTTTACCGTCTGCATTTTGGGGAGTGGTCTCAGGAGCTCCATGATCTCATCCCGTCCTCTCCTTTCCGTCATAGAACAACTAGACGCGGTGAGGCCTTCCATCCTTATGTCGTTGACGTGCCCCATGTTCGTACTAATCGTTTCGGAAATTCTTTTATAATCCGCACTTCTAAGGAATGGAACTTGCTTCCTATAACGGTGTTTCCTTCCACATATAATCTAGGCGTATATATTCAAGAGCAGAGTGAATAGGTATCTTCTGGGTAAGCGTGTCCCACCTTAGGCTTCATCTACACTTACCATCAGGTGAGATGTTGCCAAACGCAAACCCATCAACAATAAAAAAAAAGTTATTAAGCTTAACGTACAAATCAATCTTAAATTTTTCACAAATAAGAAATAAGTACTAAAACTAGATAAAAATAGACTAAACAAAAATTTCAAATGATTATGACACATCATCCGTAAAAACAAAATTAACGGACTGGTACCCCATCCCTACGGAAAACGCTCGGCGGAATACAAACGGCGCATAACTAGCACCGAACAAACATATTTCAAACTGTATTAAAGCCTGATTTATAAAACGGCTTTATTCCCCGAGAAATGGGGAAAAATTCGCGATGGCAACACCCATGTTTTTTATGATCGGCCAAAATGGAGGATTAGGCTGGTCAAGTTTATTTTGGACTACGTTTATGATGGGATTACTGCGAATGGAGAGTTTTTAAAAGCTCGGTCGATCAGCATTTTATTTGGAGGCTTGGTAATCCCTCCACGTTTAGGTTAGTGGAAACGCTGCTCCAAAAACGCCGCGCTGAGAAAAACTTTCTATAGTTATCGGTAGGTATCATCATCATCATCATCATCATCATCATCATCATCATCAGCCTAAAGACGTCCACTGCTGAACATAGGCCTCGGTCAAAGATTGCCACCTTGACCGGCACTCGCCTCTGCACCCATCGGCACCTCGTGGTTTTCACCAGATCGTCGGTCCACGTGGGGGGCATACCTATCTACGCTGCGCCTTCCGGTTCGTGGTCGCCATCTCGAGAACCTTTCTTCCCCATCGGTTGTCAGTTCTGCGAGCGATGTGACCTGTAGTAGGTAGGTATATTACCAACAAATTCGGTTTAGAACCCAAATAAATGGATTAATTTTGATTTGACTAAAAAGTCGCTTAAATTAGGGTGTTCAACATCATCACCGCCATCATCATCATCATTATCATCAGTATAGAGTTTTTACTCTCTATCTAACCTACCCCCGAAAAGAGATATAATTTTTATCGATAAAAAGAAAAAAACAATTACTAGGTAACAGTTCAAAAGATACATAAAGGTTAGCACACACTGGGCGCGTGCCGATGACGTTTGGGACAGGTGATGCGCGCTCCGGCCAAACGCAGGGGCGATCTGGCGTGATGCATTTGATACTAAAAAATATAAAAATACGTTTTTAAATCGAAACTTGTATTTTTACTCGAATAAATAAAAATAATTATGTTTTAATAGTACTTACGAGATTTTTACCGTGCTTAGAATCATTTCGGAGTTTCCGAAATTTTTTTTCTTCCATCCCGCATCTTCCTTCAGTCAGTCCATGAAAATGGTGTGTGTTGTGCGGACGGCAAAGGAATGGAACACCTTACCAGGATCTCTTTCCTGAAAACTATAATCAGGGAGGTGTCTGGCAAGGGTCAGGTCAGTAAAAAGCAAGCCCATTAAGGATAAAAGAATGTACCGATAATCTAGTCAAAACCGCGAGGAGCCGAATGGTTGCAGGTAGCAAGCAGCTGCTGAAAGTGGCACTCTGTGGAGCAGCATAATGTTCAGTGATGGCGTCTTGAGGCCGATGAATAATAATTAACAGCTATATGTATAAGAAAACATTTAAGTATGTAGATATCTATTCTATATTCCTATTAGTTTATTAACGTCAAGTAGATTTTTTTTTATTTTGGTCCCAACTGGATCAAAATACAATATCATAAAGGCAAAGGTGCATTTAATAGTAACTTGATTGATGTTTATTACAAGAGGGTTAGTTACTACCTCCTATCTGACTCTATAAACCAAGTTACTAAATCACTGAAACAGTAACACAGCATTCTTATTACAACGATATAGAGAGCCAAATTCAATGGCTTTGATTAAACGAAACGTGTTGATAACTTAGTGATTTATCAAAGGTATTGTCTATACGTGTATCGGAGAAGGAATTTCTCGTGTGAATAGCGTTTAATTACAATATACTTGCATTTGATTTGATTCAGTTTGACGTTCTTATTGCATTTTTGTAGTAATTGAAAGGTTCTGTGATGGTGATTTGTACTGACGCATCTGTGAAAATAATGCTAAATGCATGGATCAAATAAAAAAAGAAGGATTGAGTTTTGATTGACATCGAACTGAAGCCCAAAATGGCGGACATATTACATATGTGTGTCAGATGAAAGTAGGGCGACCGGCTGCATATGATGCGAGTGTGTGCGTGTTTCGCTCGTACGTACGAAGCGTTCCGGCTTCCTAAGGCTGCTTCAGTTTTGGATCATACGGAATTCCCTCCTTCTTTTTTTTTCTAGCTCCATGGCTAAATGATATTGAGTTTGAAATGTGAATTTATTTTAATTTCAATGTGTACTAGCTGTTTCTGACAGCTTCGCATGTACTTCCAGTTACATGAATATAAACAGCATTCTAATGTATGAATGATGGTTTGAATGAATGAATGGATAAATATCGTATTTAATGTTTATTTTAAATAGATTCATTATTAACTTAAAAATTCCATTTCCAGGGGTCAATTCAATTTTTCCTCTGGTACTACTCAAGTTCCAACCAAAGGTTACCTGGAAGAGACCAATTTTAGTTATAAGGCCAAAAATTGTGCTTATTGTATTAAGTAGGTAAAATTTTATTTTATGTCGGTGTATGCGATGTAGATGTCCTATTCTTTTTTTGTAACTATCCTTTTTTTATTTTCTTTTCGTTACAAAATTTCTTCAAAACCACTTTGGGCGTTCTTCCTTTCTTTCTTAACTTCTTTGCTTTCTTTATTCTTTATGCTTATAAGAGAAGAAGAAAATAAAATAAATAGAAATCAATCCAACTTTATTTGCTTTTACAGCACGGTGTCCAAATCTGTTCATTTTACCAATAACATTACTTTCTTCCCTATCATTAAAGAATTAATTCTGTCGGCACCAAACGACTATATTTAACAAGGTTGGATATTGACAGCGTGGACGCACCATTAACTCATGGGCTGATGCCCCGGGGGCAACCACTGCAGTTAGCGTGTTGAAAACTGTCAAAATTAGTTTTTCTTCAGTAAGTTGTTAATATCTTCATCATCATCATCATCATCAACGCAGTAAAAATATTACACTTGTAAGAATGTCACGTCATACATGATGTATCTACTATCTCTCGTATATTATTATACGTTTAATAGATTGAACTGGCTTAGAAAATCTTCTGACAATCATCATCATCATCGTCATCAGCCCGTAATAGTCCACTGCTGGACATAGGCCTCTCCCAAGGTACGCCATGAGCCCGATCTTCGGCTCTTCTCATCCAATTACTGCCAGCCACTCGGCGCAAGTCGTCGCTCCACCTAGTCGGTGGGCGTCCTACACTACGTTCGTTCGTTCGTATTGACAAAGACGGTTGTGAATTTTGTTTTTTTTTTTTTCCAAACATGATGTGTATTTTTTAATTTTAGTTTTTTAATGTACGTATAGTGGCGGTGGGCAGGCCGCATCGGTTGTAGAACTGACTGATGGAGAAGAAACGTTCTCGAGCGGCGACCACCTACCAGTGGGCCTAGCACGAATAATTACGCGCGCGTAAGTGTAACGTTAACGTAAGCCAGTTGTATGGCATTTGATCTGCCCCCCTATTACGATTGAGCTAGCAGCGCTGCTGACGCGCGTCAGCCGCTTACTTGCTGGCAAAATTGTCTGAACTTTGACAGCAGTTGAGCGGCAGACGCAGTCGTAATAAGGGAGTTTTACGTTAACGTTACACTTACGCGCGCGTAAATAATCGTGCAGAAAACGCAGCGTAGGCCCCTCCTACTAAGGTGGACCAACGGTCAAAACCGCGGGGAGCCGATGGATGCAAGAGGCGAGCAGCCACTCGAGTTGGCGCTCTCGGGGGGAAGCCTATGTTCAGCAATAGACGTCTTCAGGCTTGTAATGATGATGCTGATGATGACTCTTAAAAGTGATGAAACTCCATTATCAATACGCTTACTCAAATTAAAACAAAAACATCTGTTAATTCATGTACCATGACACGCATTACCCAAACATGCAATAAAGGCGTGTCCACACCACCCGCTGCGACCACGCGCTAACGACCTGCGAACAGGCGTGCTACAATAAACTTTACAATAATAAATAGATATTACCGATTTAGCGGATTACTGACAGCGCGCGGGCCGCCACGTGGACGCCGCGTGGTCGTAGTTACAGTGTGTATGCAGCTTTATGTTCTTTGTTTGATAGGTTGATTGATAATTTGGTAGGATGGGAAAGGTGAATCGTCAGGGTGATATGCGCAGAGTATATTATGTTGGTCATCTACTTGGTGTCTAGGTTGTACATGTTTATCCTTCCCTAAACCTTAAACCATAGGGTACCCATCAGGTACAACGAAAAACAGCCCGAACTTGAAAAAAATGTAGTAATCGTATCTAGAGAGTTACTAATTAGTGTCCAGTGTAATCATTTGGCCCAATACTTCGCCAACACGCATTAAAGTCGCTTGATAATCTTGCTTTTTGCAGAAATAAAATGATTCGTAAAACAGCCCGCGTTATTCCGTTGTGTGGGAATCTGTACTGTAGGTATTATATTATCTGGGCTTAAACTAAGCATCAACCATGGTTAATAAACATTATTCCCGCTTACTTAGTTTGGGGTTAAATTGATAGGACCGCAGCCATAGATCTATATATCAGGATATGCCCGAAGGAACATTTTATTTACTCAAAATGGTGTGGGGAAAAGTCAGCGCTATCCATAGATTTATATATCAGGATATGCCTGAAGGAACATTTTATATTGTCAAAATGGCGTGGGAAAAGTCAGCGCCATCTATTAGATTTCGCGTGAACGACGACAAGTTAAGAAAATTAGGTGCCTATCGCTGCCATTATGTCCGTCAATGTTAATGTTTACAATGATTATTCCAAATATAAATTCGATTATTTTGTTACAAAACAGAGTGTAATATTGAAAATATTGAATTACTTGAGGTAAGAAACTTGGTCTTTCTTTTTACTGCACTTTTGAGTATAGATTGTGCAACCCTTCACAATACAACTTGGCATATTATGTTTGTGACATTGGACCGATGCCTTCTAACTTCCATCACAGACTGAGCGCTAGTGGATGCCAATCTGTGAAATTGGCTCCCACTTTGAAGCGATCTATAACCAGTCATTAGGCCTGTCCTTAATATATATGTCTATGGCGCTATCTCTTAGATTACTCAGGAACTACGATGAGTTGGGAAATTAAACGCTGCCATTATGTCCGTCAATGTTTGTTTACAATGATTATCCCAAATAAAAATTCGATTATTTTCGTACAAAACGGAGTGTAATATTAAAAATATTGACTTACTTGTGGTAAGAAACTTTGTATTTCTTTTTATTGCACTTTAGAGTGTAGTTTGTGCAACCCTTCACAACACAACTTGGCATATTTTCTTTGAGACACACGACCGATATCTTCTCACTTCCAACACAGACTGGGCGCTAGTGGATGTCAATCTGTGAAATTGACACCCTCTTTGAAGCGACGGTTTAATCTGTCATTAGGCCTGTCCTTATATATATGTCTATGACCGCAGCGCACTGTTAGTAGAAGCACGTTAGTCGAAAGCAAAAATAGCCATGTTGCCAGCTTTTCCAACCTATAGAAACACAATAAGGCATAGACACCAAAGAATTGAAGCTGTTTCAACTTACCTCTGTTTCTCCCCTATTATTTATTATTTATTTATTTATAATTAATTACACCGTAACCGTAATTTAACCGTACAAGCTTTGCTTAGTTAGTTGCTGTGTTAAATAGCCACACACATACATATTTATTGCTTATATAATTTTTGTTTGTAAATACATGTACATAGAATACAATATCACACCCAGATACAGAACAAACGTCATCCCTAAGGGTAATAGGCAACGCACCGACAATGCCCTCGGTGTTGCAGATGTCTATAGGCGGCGCTGACCACTTACCATTAGGAAAGCTGCCATCCATGCAAGATATAATCATCATCATCATCAACAGTTGGACTTCTGAACATAGGGCTCCCCTAGAGAGCGCTACTTTGAGCGGCTGCTCGCCTGACGCATCCTGCATCCAAGGCAATATATGTATACCTAATATTCTTTGCCAATACCTATCTCAAACTGTGACGTCGTATACGCCAACGTCACATCACCACGTCGACGGGAGCTTGATAAATTAATTCATCTTTAATCAATAGCATGTGTACACAAGGGATAGTTTTCGAAGCTTTATTGCACCGTGAGTTTACCGCAAGTTTTTGAGGTCAGGATCTTCGTGCATCCTCTATCTCGCTCGCGCATTGCGATATTTTGGAAGGTATTAAATGGTAGAACTTACGAAAATGCTAACCGTTGAAAAACCTGCAAAATTCCGTCGCAAAATTCAACAAAAAAATCACACAAATCGAAACCATCTAACTGATTAAATGGTAGAACTTACTTACGAAAATGCTAACCGTTGAAAAACCTACAAAATAAACATATGTTCAACAAAAAAAATCACACAAATCGAAAACATCTAACTGAATATTTTCGCTGCGGCAGCTTATTCGGTACCTACCAAAATAGTCCTAAAGATTTTCGCAGTCACCGCCGAAAATCTAAATTCAACGACGCGTTTTCTTCGCAATTCTTATCCCGTATGTTTCGATACTTCAAAGATATCTATATCTAGATGTATAACTAGGCATATCCATAGCAACTCTGCGATTTCAATCAACTTGAAACTGTACAAGTGGAATATTGTAGACAGTATTGTAAGGTACTTCGGTACGGTCGTTTGAAGCGGGTATTTTGAGCGTGCTTCGCGAATAGGCATGATGACTACTATTAAAAATGAACAAGTAAATAATACTTTCATAAAGAAGATTAAAAATGAATGCAATCATTGAAAAAATAAGTAAAATCGATAAATAAATCACGGAGATATAACCTTTTAAAATTTCTATAGGAGGCATCTCCTATCCCTTTCTCGCGAAACAGACCGCCTCCACAGTTACTATGAAAAATCCACCTGTGACGTCACATGCCAAAGATATTGTATGTAAAGCTACCACAGCTTAGTAATGAGGTACTATGACATTGCTCTGACGTCACTGGCCGTTTGAGCTATCTCTTTCTATTCCGGTTTTTAAAATGCTTGTAACATTGTCGTTTTTTGAGATATTTTATTTTTGTTTTCACAAATGTTTATCTCTTGAGCAATATTTTTAATTTATTCAAAAAAATTTTAGTCAACATGCCTATTGTACCTGCTATAGGTATTTTTGGAAATAGACCTTGCAGTCTATGTAAGTGTAAATCTATTATTATCCTTAGAACAATAAGGGGATGTTGTTTTAAAATCATTAGTAGGCAAAGCACTAGCTGACCCGCTCCGGCTTCGCATCACTAGCTTATCAGTTTTACACCTTATTAGTTTTACACCTTGTTAGGTTTACACCTTATTAGTTTTACACCTTATTAGTTTTACTCCTAAATAGTTTTACACCTTATTAGTTTTACACCTTATTAGTTTTACTCCAAATTAGTTTTACATCTAATTAGTTTTACATCTAATTAGTTTTACACCTAATTAGTTTTACACCTAATTAGTTTACACCTAATTAGTTTACACCTAATTAGTTTTACACCTTATTAGTTTTACACCTAATTAGTTTTACACCTTATTAGTTTTACACCTTATTAGTTTTACACCTTATTAGTTTTACACCTTATTAGTTTTACACCTTATCTCAGTCTGAAGGAAGAGAGAAGGAAGAGGGAAAAGAAAAGGGAAAAGGATGAAAGGATGAATCGGCAAATGTGCGTTGGTGCACCTGCCTACTTTCACCTTCTAATATATTTTTGGCTACAGCATCGATAATAGGGAATTTTCTAAAAAAAAATTATCAAAATATCTTCAAAGTATAGAATCAGATTTACAGTTTATTATAAGTATGTTATAAGTTTAAGGCTACAAACAATAATTATGTGGTATATCTGTGTGCTTATCTGTGGTATCGTATAGATCCCAAACAAGACGCAAGTGGGATTTCTGGGTAAAATATAAAATGTCCAAAAATTTGTGTGTTGCGCACAGTGCTTATGCTCGGCACCAATATTGTTATTAATTTCACCTCCAAGAAGGTTCATCATCATCATCAATAACAGCCTGAGACGTCCACTGCTGAACGTGGGCCTCCACCAGGGAGCGCCACTTTGAGTGGCTGCTCGCCTCTTGCATCCATCAGATCCCCGCGGCTTTCATCAGATCTTCAGTTCACCTAGTGGAGGGCCGGCCTACGCTGCGTCTTCCAGTTCGTGGTGGCCACGAACCTTTCCTCCCTATCGGTTGTCAGTTATACGAGTGATGACTGTGGCCTGAGGGAAGGAGGTTAATCAATCTTTAATTCTTGAGTGTTCACTTCTATCAGGGCGCGAGCGTCATTTATTTCAGCTCTGATTTTTTTTTTATATTTTGGCTCCATACATTGTATTTAGCCAGTGTCAAGTATTGTAATTTTTCAATGTTAATTAAATATTTCACGCAAAGTCAAGTCATAGTCATAGTACAGTCTAAGTCAAGTAGTCATAGTCCACTCTAAATCATGCTCTAGTAAAGTGGTGGCAACTTTACTAGAAGCTTCTATGGAATTTTGGAAACAACACGAAAAAATCATACACTCATGCTTGTAATTCAGCACTTAATGTGTAAAACGCCACCAATTTTAAACATTTACACTAGAAAAAGCACAAGTTTTGAAAAATAATACAATGCAACGACGTAAACTTTTCCGCGTTCCCGCCAAATCTCTGTTATCTGCGATGAAAATCAAATATAGTAGGTATGTGGTAGAGTAATCTCGTAACCTGGGTGGTAGCCCTACCCTTTGTTCCCATATAAAAAGTAAAAAAATGAAATATGAATGTCGAATGTAACCGGACCGGAAGCGGCGCCGGCGCACGGTAGCCGGCTGATACCGCACTTAGCGGGTAGATGTGAAAACCATGTGTGAACTGTGGCAACGTATACAGGGTGTACTCTTTTTGAGCAATGTTTTTTAATTCCGATATTTTATTTTTAAATAATTTAATTTTTTATTTTTAAAGATATAATTTAATAAATATAAAATTAATTAACTTTTATTTAACTTGTTCGCGTTGTAAAACGTTAATAGCTAATACAGTCATACGTATTTATTAACATGTTTATAGTTGACTACGCAGGTGGCTGCTATAAAAATCAAAAAACTTTTTGTACTGTCGAAATTTTTTACGCTGTTTTCTCGAATATAGGAACTTCACACTGAAACTGTGTTCAGTATTCATTTATTTACTTACGAAAGTAGGTGATATAAAGGTGTTCGCTACATCATAAATGACATAAATTATCGATAAAACGAAATCGGTAGCATGGAATGTATTTTTTCGACGACTATATAAATTCGTTAAATCTTAACGAATATGTTCGTTCTATATCGATTAAACCGCGCATGGATCTAAATTTTGACATCTGTGATCGGTTTAATCTTGTCGATCATATCGAATGTACCGAATATTTATCGGGTTCCTAAAGTTGCTCGATAATATTAACCAAACATTAGTAAAATGGATTTTGGCTATATTTTATTGTTGGAAGCCGAAAGAAGGACGCGGCGGGATGCCTTGAGCATCAACAGGCGGCGTTTAAGAGACGCCAATGATCCTCTCGACCTACCCAACGACCAGTTCGAGATTCTTTTTAGAATCAACAAAGAAATTGCCCTCGCCTTTATTCAAGGTGTTGAGGCTGATGATTTAAGGGAATCATAGAGAAAAGTAATCAACTCTTTGCCATATATATTACTTTTCTCTATGCTCTTTGCTACCAACTATCAGTATACCTTTTCAAAGAGTAATTTACTTCGTATAACCTTAAAAAATCCGACAAAGAGTATATAAAATCTACGTGAAACAAATAAAATCGGACAACGGCTATCTCCTAATCTGTGGAAATTTCCGAAATATCGTGCTACTCTGTGAGAGTTAAGAACGAATGATCGATACGCTGTCGACAAAATAAAGCCCTCGAAAGACATCGACAAAATTTACCGATTTTAGATCCATGCTACATGTTACCGTTAAGAACGATAAACAAAATCTGTTTATCGACTCGATATATTTGTCGAACCGAAGATCCGTGCTTGCACTGCTGGTCTCATTAATACACAGCTTTAAATACAAACAGAAAAATATACAATTATACATTTGCAAATCGATCCCAGAGAAACGGTCAATACCCTTTAAAGCAGGACTGCTAGATGGATTTCAATTTTCGAGTTTTCGCTAACCGCAGTAGCGAAGTAAGGTATGTAGGTCGGCCCCCACTAGGAGAACCAACGACCTGCCCGGATAGCATATGGCAAAACGCAATAAAATTTTCTCGACACTTTTTATCGTGAGAGACAGGGACAAGGCTATGGCAGCACCTAAGTATGTCTCACTCTGGCAGCGACGACAAGTTTTGTGTCCGCACCGCGAGAAAATTTTGTCACACGTCTATTATCGGCTCCCGCGGTTGGTGGCCTACCACCTGGGCCCTAATTCTCTATCGATTCCTTACTCCGAAACACGCAAATTACAGGGCGGTTATTCTCAAACACAGATTCCACACGATACGAAACCTATCGTGTCTTGTTCAAATCGTGTCACAGCGTCAGATATACCTTCACTATACATTAAAGTTATCTTTGTTTTGAATAAAATATATCGACATATGCGGTTAAATCTTTTGATGTGTTGATGTTTCGGAACGCGTCTCGGTAAAACATACGATTTTTGACAATTAAAATCGCGCCAATTCCAAACTCATTTCGCGCGGTTTTGTTTTCGTTTCATATAGAATACAGTTTTGCTGATTTCTTATGTAAGACAAGGAATTCACGTGGTTTCGAAGTAAGGAATCGATACGGAATAACGGCCCAGCATAGCGATTCAGGAGACCTCAGCGCTGAGGCCTCGTATCAACCAACTTTTATTTGAAAATAGAACGGAAAGCTCTCCCCTAGCTCATGCGTTTTGCAGAAACGATGACGCTATTTCCGTTCTATTTTCAAATAAAAGTTGGTTGAATCGAGGCCTCAGCGGTGAGCCTCAGCGCTGAGCCTCAGCGCTGAGGTCTCCTGAATCGCTATGCTGGTCTTACCAACATAAGAAATCTGCAAAAATGTGTTCTCTATTAAACTAAAACAAAACCGCGTGAAATGAATGTGGAATTGGCGCGATTTGAACTGTCAAACTAATATGTTCCATACCGAAATCATACAGACTACAAAAGTGTGGATTCCTAGCTGTGACACGATTTGAACAAGACAAGATAACGTGGTTTCTGTATCGTGTAGAATCTGCGTTTTCATAGAGAATTAGGAGCCTGGTCAGAATCGCGGGGAGCCGAAGGATGCAGGAGGCAAGCTGACGCTCAAAGTAGCACTCGATGAGAGAGGCCTATGTTCAGCAGTGTATGCGTTATCGGTGATGATGAACGTTATTAACCTTTATCATCATCATCAGCCCGTAGATGTCCACTGCTAAACATAGGCCTCCCCCAGAGAGCGCCACTTTGAGCGACGGCTCGACTCCTGCATCCATCGGCTCCCGGCGGTTTTCACCAGGTCTGCATCTAGTGGGGGTCTGGCTACGCTCTGCCTTCCACTTCGTGGTCGCCACTGAAGAACCTTTCTTCCACATCGGTTCTCAGTTCTGCGAGCGATGTGGCCTGCCCATTATTAACCTTGTGTTGTACGTATTCACGTTAATGTTCAGAGACACCCTGTAGAGGTGTAAATGAAGCGCGCACGCCGCTCGGTTTCACACGTCTCGCACGTCAGGGTTATTTTCCTACGCTCCGCTATCGAAGACCGAGAACGTTAGAACCTATCTATTCTGTGCTTAGAGCCTGAAGAACATCTCTAGAATAAGTCCTCTAAGCTAGAATAGAAAGGGATATAATAGAAAAACTCTTTATAAAACACACAGAGCAAAAAAAAGATTAGGTACGCTTGCATCCTCATAGAGACGCCTTAGTCTTAGGTATAAGTTTTTGGTCAAATCTTTGATTCGTCAAATTGTACATTCGTCAAGTACAGTTTTCGTTTACGAAACTTGGGTTTTAAACTAAGTTCGTCAAGTTCTTTTTCGTTGTATTAGTTTTTGGTTAATCCTAAAACACATATCGTACCTCCGCTTGACGCTTATACCTACAGCACAGTAGGGATGGATTAATTAGCATTCGCATTAATTTTTAGCATGCGAAATCTCAATTAGCATTTAGCAAATGAAATGTAGTTGCGAAATTCTGTGAAATATGAAATTTCATTTCCATTCATTTGGAATTTATTTTTTTATATAGATTCATTTCATTTTTAATTTATGGTTCATTTAATTTTTCATATAAATTTTCATTTAATTTTTCATTTCAATTTTCATTTCCATTTCATTTCATTTTAGCAAATAGCATAGAAATAGCAATTAGCATGCGAAGACTCGTGAATTAGCATGTTTGTGAAATTTACGCAAAATCGCATTAATTGCCATCGCACAGAGCAAAAAAAAAGCTTCTTCATATATTTCAAATCTCTGCGACCCACAGCATTATGCTTTAGGGCTAATTTCCAAATTAGGCGTAGTTACAGTGGCACACAATACAAATGCTACTGTCTTAATTAAATAATTACATTTCACCTGATTTAAAAAAGAATTTCTCTTATTATTGTATTTTTATGTTACCTTAATATTGTCAATTATAAGCAGATTTAATAAATTCTTTATATTTGAAACTATATACTTTCAGATTGGTCCCGTAGAAATTTCATCAAAATTGCTTCAGGGCCTAGTTAGGTTTTTAACTCAAAATAGCTGTAAAATATGTCATTCAAATACTTTTTTTATGAAATTGAGTAAAAGGTATGGAAAATTCGGTTCTTAATTGATTGCAATTAGTTTATTTATTTTACACTTTTATATAATTATGTCTCCGACGAAAGAGTCCTGAGTTCTATGTCACGGGTGTTGAGCCTAGTATGGGAAACAGATGCTCCATCACTTTAACTTGTTCACCTATTTTTATGCCTAATAAATTTTCATTTGCATTTAAAAAAAAATTATTAAATTTGGGCGGACATCCGAAATCAATTATTTTACGCTTGATTGGCTTGTGTTTGAGTTATACTATTTCACTTGATGGGATGTGACGATGCGGTCTAAGATGCAACACGCCTGCCTAAAAGACACCTCGAGATGAAGTAAATAAAACTGACTTGAACGTTCTCCAAAGGTGCGTTTATGTAGGGCTGGTTGCACCAGCATGAAATCTCTGTTTAGGCATCGGTTTGGAACCATCGTCGCCGGTGAGGGACGCACCCTATCTATAAATCAGCGGCTCCATGATTTAATATTAATGACGTTTTAACCTTAGTGATTTATTTGATTTGGTTCAAGTGACAAGAGATTGTCTTTTCATAGATGATTTTAAAAAGACTTTCAGATCAGAATGCGTTTGGCAAACAGGAAAATTTATACCTCTTAGCCAAATCAATAGTTTTGCCGCAAGGAAACACTCGCATTCACCGTAATTCTACGACTATTTAATAGTAGAGCTGAAAAATGTACTACTGCTTAAATATTATTTCTTGCTTTCTACTATATTATTATGACGACGCACATCACACGATTTTACCCACCAAATAGAATAGAGTTCCGGTTCAGAACCAGAAGGCGCAGCGTAGGCAGACCCCCCGCTAGGTGGAGCCGAGGGATGCAGGAAGCGAGCAGCTCTCTCTGGGGGAGACCTATGTTCAGCAGTGGACATCTACGGGCTGATGTCATCATGATGAGAATAGGGTCGTGTTTAGCTTAAATGCTTTGTCAAATAAAATGAGCTAAATATCTTCAATAAAGACAGCCGTCGTATGCTCTACTTTCACGCAGACGCGCGTTGCCTGCGTTTATAGTTTTTTCTACCTCTCATCATCTACAGCCTTAAGTAAGTTACTGCTGAACATAGGCTTCTCCAAGAACGCATCACCTTGAGCGGCTGCTCCCTGCATCCATCGGCTCCCCATCGGTTTATACCAAGATCGTCCTAGCGGTGGACCAGCCGACGCTGCGTCTTCCGATTCGTGGTCACTCGAGAACCTGTCTTTCCCATCGGTTGTCACGTCTTTTCACATGTGTACCATTATTTATACATATTATCTGGGTTTATACTAAAAGTTATTTTAATTATTTTATGCACGTAATAGCCTGTGCGTATGCACCATGGTACATTCGAATGGGGCTAGATGGTGCTGTGTGAAATGTCAAAAAAAGACGTCACAACTCGCGACTCGCTTATAACTTTATCCAAGTTTACAATAAGCCAGCAGTCTCAGCCCCCAGTTTTTGTTTATTGCTAATAAGCTATCGTAAGCTATCCAGGGGTAAATTGCTTGTATCTCGCAGGGAAATTTTTGACCTCTGTTTTTGGTTCTTATTAGAAAAAGGCAATTTCTTACGTCGCAAGGTTACGGAAACTGCTGTAAAGTTGCTCGTTAAATTAAGTGAATTATGCATTTATATTTAAATACAAAAGTAAAGCGAATAAATTTAAGACTTAAAAAAATAACGTGGTTTTGTTAAGTCTCGAAAGGTCATTAACATAATCTTGATTAAGTCTTTGACTCGACCACCAAATTAATCCAATCAGTCCCAGAGTCTCACACGGTCTTCTTGTTAGTAACCGATTCATTTCTTGTTTCTTAACAAACATTTTTTTTTCATTTAGAGACTGTCAATGTTTTCTGTTCATCACGTTTTATCGGGAAGCTGTGCTTAGTGTGTGTATTACGATTTACGACGCAGCGCGTCTGCCGCTCAGCTGCTGTCAAAGTTCATAAGTACAATTTTGACAGCAGTTGAGCGGCAGAGACGCGTCAGCGTGGCTGATAGACCCATCGTAATGGCTGAGCCAGCGGTGCTGTGGATGTGAATGAAGAGCAACAAGAAACTTGGTGATGGCTCCAGAGCTCCTCGCACCGTGTTTCTTGAACATGCCGGTTTCCCTCACCATTGTAAGAGGTCTTAGATTCTAACCGCTCCAGTTTCGACAACAAACAGTTGTGTTTGCTCGCCAGTTGGCACCTCCACGCGTGATGTACCGACAAGTGCTAAAAGCTGCGGCCGTCTGATGTTGAAATCTTTGAGAATGAAATCTGATAGTGTCTTGTAAGAACTAATACTTACATATTGATGAAAATATTTCGCTACTTGAACTCATAATTATAAAATTAAAACGCGCGAAGAGACTGGTCTTAACTTAATAATATAATATGATATTTTATACGTGTTGATATAGGTAGCAGTAATTTACAGAATTTTTATGTAGTAAGTAATTCAAATTACGAGCAGAATTTGAACCCGCATCCATCCCTATAGGCTGACATATATATATACTTTTCTTAAACGGGACAAGTGACGTCATGTCCTAATCCTTCACCTTTAACAACCAACTTACGGAGTTGGTATATAGCGCAATATTGAGAGATTCTTGAAGCATATTCTCATTATATACTTTCTATAACACCTACCTACTAAGCTGGTAAAAACTGCGGGGAGCCGATGGATGCAGGAGGCGAGTAGCTGCGTAAAGTGGCGCTATTTAGGGAGGCCTATGTTCAGTAGTGGATATCTTCAGGCTGTTCATGGTGATGATTATGACGATGATGATGGCTGTGACTGTACGCGACACCAGTCCATCTTCCATATTCGATCTAGAAACCTAAACTTATCATTTTCAAAGTTTCCAAAAGGTCAATTCCACTATTTTTGGTTAAAACAAGGTGACAATGTCGCGTAGCTCTGTAAATTGGTACCGGGAAAGGAAGCACTCAGTTTTAGAAATAATTCTCTGTTTGATTTAGTTTTCTGTGAATATGGCAATGGTCCGTCTAATGGAACGCCAAAGGGCACTGAACTGAGTTTCCTGAAAAGGAAAAGTGTATAAGTATCATCGTTTGTTCTTAATCCCAGGATTGCGGAACGATGCTCGTATATCGTTTAATAGGCATGATGACTACTATTAAAAATGAACAAGTAAATATTACTTTCATAAAGAAGATTTAAAATGAATGCAATAATTGAAAAAATGAGCAAAATCGGTAAATAAATCACGGAGTAATAAGCTTTTAAAGTTTCTACAGGAGGCATCTCCTGTCCCTTTCTCGCGAAACAGAGCGCCCCCACAGTTACTATGAAAAATCTACTCGTGACGTCACATGCCAAAGAGATTGTATGAAAAACTACCACAGCTTAGTAATGAGGTACTATAACGACATTCCTCTGACATCACTGGCCGTTTGAGCTATCTCTTTCTATTCCGGTTTTTAAAATGCATGTAACTTGGTAATTTTTTGAGATATTTAATTTTTGTTTTCACAAATGTTTATCTTTTGAGGAATATAATTAATTTTTCTAAGAAAAAAATTTTAGTCATCATGCCTATTGTCAAGGCGTAGGGTAGGGCCAGATAAGTAGGTCGAAATTCGATCAAAGAAACATCGACCTTAAATAACAATTCAGTCTGAAGTTCCGAGTGGCGCTTACGACAAAGACAATTTATGATGACTGATTTTGGAGGTTTTTACCCGACTACCAAAAAAGAGGGTTATGAGTTTGACTGTCTATGTATGTATGTATGTTCATATGTTCCCTCGTATCTCCTAAATTACTTATCCTATTTCAAACAGCAAGGTGTCAATCGATAGATCTTAACACTCTGCGTGTCATAGGCTATAAAAATGCCATCATTATTAATTAGGTAGTCGGGTATTAGTTTTTGAACTCTATCTTGTGCTGTCAGACTCGCAGATAAAATTGTTTTTAATTAATATCTATGTACGTATAGTATATTTCAAAATTATGATTTCATCGTATTATGTGAATGTTTGTTGGGCATACACTATTATCTTTTTGTAAAAAATATTTTCGATAGAAACTGTATAAAATGGGAACAACAAAATTTTTTGAGGTAAGTTTGCAATTTTTTCTTTAGAACCGAATTTACTTATATAGTATTTGCGTTCATCACAAACAAGTTAAATATAGTAACTTCGGTAGCGGTTATATATTTGAGCCGTTTGGCGTTGAGACCCTGGGACCGTGGGGACCGGGAGCTCACCGCGTTTACCAAAAGCTATCAGAGCGCCTGGTCGATGTGACGCATGACCAAAATGCTGGCACTTATTTGGCTCAACGCATCAGCATTGCAATTCAACGAGGCAATGCTGCCAGCATGTTGGGTACGCTACCTACCGGCAGTGGGCTGGAGCATTTGGACTGTCTATAGGCCATCGCGGTCCTCCAATTAAAAATATCAACTCGTGTAATAGCGTAACGGTGGGTACATGTTATTTTTGCACAGAAAAATATCGAACTAAAAATCATCACTGTCCACGTTGAATCGGTAACAAAACGCTTGCGTGTTTTAAGCACGTCGAGCGCCATCTAGTTCCATTTAATGTAAACCCAAAATTAACTTAGTACAAAGTAATTACAAATATTACCGATCTTATTAGACATCCCGCCCACCAAGAACAAAGTTCTTTAAATCACGTTAACTTAATGAACCGGAATTTAGCTACCGACAGTTGAAAGTCATGTTACATAATTATATGTAATCCTTAACCTAAACAACAATAAACCACTTTGTGAAAAAAAAAAACAAGTCTAAACAACAAAACTCGTAACTTAAAACTCCTAATAAAACTCATTATGATATACCGCCCACCGTAACAGTTCTCCAAAGCAAGAAAGTTTCATCTTATTATACAGTCCATATGTTCTTTGTAGTAGGTATAGTGTAGCTAGTTAGTGTGTAGTGTGGTTAGTTTTAGTTTAGTTTAGTTTGTATTATTGTAGTAGTTAGCTTGAGTAACATTATATTTTATTTTATTGTATTTTATTGTATTTTATTGTATTTTATTGTATTTTATTGTATTTTATTGTATTTTATTGTATTTTATTGTATTTTATTGTATTTTATTGTATTTTATTGTATTTTATTGTATTTTATTGTATTTTATTGTATTTTATTGTATTTTATTGTATTTTATTGTATTTTATTTTATTTTATTTTATTTTATTTTATTTTATTTTATTTTATTTTATTTTATTTTATTTTATTTTATTTTATTTTATTTTATTTTATTTTATTTTATTTTATTTTATTTTATTTTATTTTATTTTATTTTATTTTATTTTATTTTATTTTATTTTATTTTATTTTATTTTATTTTATTTTATTTTATTTTATTTTATTTTATTTTATTTTATTTTATTTTATTTTATTTTATTTTATTTTATTTTATTTTATTTTATTTTATTTTATTTTATTTTATTTTATTTATGAATTTTTTGAAAACTTACAGCTAATTACATGAATAAAAAATACAAATATAATACTTAAGGCCAATTAAAAGTTTCCACATATAAATATAAAAATTAAGTAACAAATATAAGTACACAATAGACGAACACACACAAACGAAAGAAAAAAAATTAGTTTTAAGTATAAATACGTACAATCAATGTATCACCTAACCTAGCCATCAAAGAACATGTTACCCATCAGCCTTTTTAGCTGACGGGCAGACATGTTAAACAAGTCCACATCACACCGCACCGATAGGTCGTTGAAACATCTGCTCACCCTGATCAAATAAGAGTTTTGCCTATAGTTAGTTTTTGCACAAGGGACACGCAATGAACAAGGTCTCCTATAGGAAGCGTAAGGGACTCTGAGGCCAATGCTTTAAAAATAAAGGCATATTGCCCATTAAAAAAAATGTAATGAAACTAACTACATGATGTACTAAATTCAAAGCTCCACGTGCTCTAAAATTTCTTCAGGAAACGTGACAAAAACACGTTGTTTGCTCTACCTTTCGCCTTAATGAGTGTGTGATGTCTCAGGATGACGTGCGCAGTGCAGTGTCACGTGAAACTTTATTATTTTGAAGTTTCGAGTGACACTGCAACGGTTATGGGCGGCCGTGTCGCTTAACATCAGGTGAACGACTAGCTCGGCACGTCAATCATTCTCATAAAAAACTTAGGTAATTTATACATACTTATCTGTAAATATACTATTCATAGAATTACTAAGAATACCTAATGTACCTAAGTACATTTCAGCGCGTTGACACCGTCCAAACATAGTACCTTACCTATAGTCTACCGAGCAAGTGCAACTGACAGACTTGGCTAATGAAATTTCCATGTCGCGATATGTCGTATGCGCAAGACAAATGAAGTGTCCGTGACGTCTCTAGGGTGTACATAGCTCTATGGAATAGGACATAGGGTTGGCGATGGGTGAATTTGGAACAGTGATTGCAACCCGGTAAGTACCTATGATCAAACTTCCTAAAAAAACCGTAATCAGATTACCACAGACCGTGAGATCAGCCCATAAGGTCGCATTTGCTTAGTAATTTCATTCTATGTTGATGGTAATTTCACTAGCTACAACGCCCTTCTAACCGGAACACAGTAGTCATTGCACACTTCTGCTTAGTGGCAGAATTACTAGCAAAGCGAACCTAAACGAACTTTGCAGAAAAATCCTACACCAAGCTAGTAAATAAATCAAATTTTGAAGTTGATTTCCATTCCACGATGAAGAGTAATAAAACTGCAAGCTGGCAAGTGGCAGCCCTACGTCTGCGGCAGAGTAGGTAAGTACACTCGGGTACACAATGCTATTCCTGTGGGAGAGACGGACACGATTACGCTATTATGACGTCACATTACTAACACTTCAATAATAGGTATCTATTCATGTTGTGTGGTATTTAATGTTATATTTTTATTGTAAAATAAACTAACATATTTATCATGCTTGTTACTCGGCATTTATGTTGATGGCAATCCATTCCACTCCAAGAGCTTGAAAACATCCTCCAATGCGTTCGTGAACAGAGTCTAATGAATAGGGTCTGTTTTACCATTTGGGTGCGGGACCCTAAATAGAAAATTTTATACAAAAAGAAAATCTCGTAGGCAACAGCAGGGTATGCGTAAGCGTCATCTTTTGGTGGTTAGAGGAAACATTAAAAACATGATTGTCAACTAGTACCTTAACAAACCGCTAGGTTTATGACACTATTACAACTAAACGTAAACATACACTAGATGGCGCTAAGATAAATTAAGTTTTTGTAGTACCGCAACTCATCTATAGATGGCGGCATCTGCAGCGCAAACCTACGTTTTACATCACGATGAACAATAATTCGTCCAAATTCTCAGCTTAGTACTGCTACTCATCAATAGATGTGTGTTTGCAAATAATCCAATATAATGGAAATGCAACTTTTTTACAGTTTTCTGTTTCTTTAATTTACTGTTTTTTTTTACATGGGCTGCATTTTGTGGCTTCATAGGATTATCATCGTTTTACGTCCTAATTAGACCTACCTAGTTAGCATTTCGAGCTGCCAACTATTTGCCTTCAAGTAAGATATTGAAATCCATTCAGCTGTTGTGGCCTAAAGACGACATATTATTACACATTAGGTATGTATGTACGTACTACTACTTCATCATTAATAGCCTGAAGACGTCCACTGCTGAACATAGGCCTCCCCCAGGGAGCGCCACTTAGAGCGGCTGCTCGCCTCCTGCATCCATCGGCTCCCCGCGGCTTTCACCAGGTCGTCGGTCCACCTAGTGGGGGGCCGGCCTACGCTGCGTCTTCCAGTTCGTGGTCGCCATTCGAGAACCTTTCTTCCCCATCGGTTGTCAGTTCTACGAGCGATGTGGCCTGCCCATTGCCATTTCTGTTATTCCTTTTTTTGGCTGTAAATTTAAGTTATAATTGGTTTATTGTGTTTATTAAGATAAGAGCTGTGGAATAAATAAATAAAGAAAATAAAAATAAAAAATAAAAATTTCAACTTGCTAATCCTAAGAGCTACATCGGTCACTTCAGTATACTTTTAGTTTTCGTACTACTACTTACTACCTACCTATTATTTGCTCTGTGGTTATAGATCAAGGATGAGCTGCTTAGCAATAGCTAATGACTGAATTCTGTAGACCTACCTATCAATCAGGTACTAAATCGGTGTCGCATAGTTTTGCGTGCCATGAATATGAACCAAATCGCGTTCAAGCAAGCGCGAGTGTGAACCTCACGTACTTACCTAACACACCACTATTTGTTACATAATACCTTGAGCGTGCGAGGAATATTTTGAATGTAGTAAAATATAAATGAAGAAAGGAAAAACCCAGTGAGATAGATCCACGAGAAGATGGATGCAAGAGGCAGCAGTCTCCTGCATCCATCAGCTCCCGCGGTTCTGACTAGATCGTCGTTCCACCTAGTGGGAGCCTATGCTGCGTCTTCGGATTGGCCCAAGCTCTGAAGAAAAGCTTCGATCAACGCATCAATACCGATGAACCTTTTGGCTCGTTTCTGAAAGCGTTAAATTCAAGGCATCGGTGGACTGACGTTCTGGTGAAAGCCGCGGGGAGCCGATGGATGCCTGAGGCGAGCAGCCACTCTAAGTGGCTCTCCCTGGGGGAGGCCTATGTTCAGCAGTGGACGTCTTCAGGCTGTTAATGATGATGATGATGATGATAAGGCATCTAACTAGATAATATATGTAAGAATTGATCGCCACACCTAATTCAGCTGCTCACTCACAAAAAAAGTTGAGAGCAAGAGCAAATCATGCATGTATTCACGTATCTACAGTTCATAACTCCACGTGTGACGCATATGATGAAGGTATGAAACTATATCCAACCTTCAAGTCAATCTTACAACATCCTCGATACTCGAAATCATGAAATCCCACGGTTCTGCCTACACCTCATGGTGTAAGTAGGTACAGTCCGCTCGTAAAGAGCAGTGCCTTTTTTAGGGTTCCATACCCAAGGGGTAAAACGGACCATATTACTACGGCTCCGCTGTCCGTCTATCTGTCCGTCTGTCCGTCTGTCACCAGGCTGTAGGTATCTCATGAACCGTGATAGTTACACAGTTGAATTTTTCACCGATGATGTATTTTCTGTTGCCGCAAAAAAACAATAAAATAAATAAGTATTTTAGGATGTTGCAGTTGACTGTACATTGTACAATACTTACATTACATACATGTAATATAGGCACAATATCTCAACCTACCGTTGATATACGTAGACCATAGACATAGAGCATACATGTCAAGGTGATCATGAGTGAGCTTCAAATCTAGAACAGTTTGCTAATTATTGTCTGTAAGGTCTACCAATCTATAATATTTTCGCTAAGTACGTCAGGCCTATTTTTATCCTCCACACCCCACATACACCCCCACAGCCTCCGTGGTGTGGTGGTTGAGCAGGTCGGCTCATAACCCGGAGGTGGCGGGTTCGATTCGCGCAACAGGCGCGTAGGCGCAAATACTTGTTCTGTGCCTGGGTGTTGTGGGAGCATGGTCCTCGTAGTTCCTGGGTCCCTAGATACAGGAAATCCTAGTTGGTCCAGGATATCTATGTATGTGATCGTTGGGCGTTATTTATTTATTTGTTTTATTTATTTTATAAAATAGTATAGATTATAAGGAAGGTACCCACTACCCATTCATCATCAACAGCCCGTGTAACGCACCGTCCACTGCTGAACATAGGCCTAGTCCATAGAGCGCCACCTTGGCTGCTCGCCTCCTGCATCCATCGGCTTTCTCCAGATCATCAGTCCATATTGGGAGGCCGGCCTACGCTGCGTCTTTCGATTCGTGGTTGCCACTCGAGGACCTTTCTTTCCCATCGGTTGTCAGTTCTGCGTACGATGTGACCTGCCCATTCCCATTTTTCAACTTTCTAATTGTTTTAAGGTACCCATTACCATGGGGTCCCATCAGCATAGCGATTCAGGAGACCTCAGTGCTGAGGCTCAGCGCTGAGGCCTCGATTCAACGAACTTTTATTTGAAAATAGAACGGAAATAGCGTCATCGTTTCTGCAAAAGGCATGAGCTAGGGGAGAGCTTTCCGTTCTATTTTCAAATAAAAGTTGGTTGAATCGAGACCTCAGCGCTGAGGCTCAGCGCTGAGGTCTCCTGAATCGCTATGCAGGTACAAACGAAAAATAGCCCAAATTTGAAAAAAATGTAATAATCGAGTATCGAGTCTAGAGAGTTACTAGTTAAGAGTCCATTGTATTCATTTGGCCCAATACTTTGCCAATACGCCATAAATGTCGCTTGATAATCTTGCGTTATCTGTATATATAAAATAGCTTTATATATCTGTTAAGATTCAAAGTCCTGACTGACTGACTGACTTATATATCAACGTACAGCCTAAACCGCTGGTCGTAGAGATTTGAAATTCGGAGGGTATATTCTTCGTAAAGTGTAGACGTCCACTAAGAAAGGGTTTTTCGAAATTCCACCCCTAAGGGGGTGAAACGGGGGTTTTAAGTTTGTATGAAACTTTTAAGTCTGTGGATCGATTAGTTTGAAATTTGGTGTGTATATTCTTCAGTTGAAATAAAAATAGACGTATGTCACGGTTTTCTGAAAATCATCTTCCATCAGGGTCTAAAGGAGCTTCAAAGTTTTTTCTTTTGAAATCTATAGATCAACGCACAGCCTAAACCGCTGGTCGTAGAGATTTGAAGTTTGGAAGGTATATTCTTCGTAAAGTGTAGACGTCCACAAAGAAAGGGGTTTTCGAAATTCCACCCCTAAAGAGGTGAAACGGGGGTTTTATGTTTGTATGAAACTTTTTACTCTATGGGTCGATTAGTTTGAAATTTAGTGTGTATACTCTTCAATTAAAATAAGAATAGACGTGTGTCACGGTTTTCTGAAAATCATTTTCCATCAGGGTCAAACGGAGTCTCAAAGATTTTTCTATTGAAATCTAGAAATCAACGCACAGCTTAAACTGATGGTTGCAGAAGCTTTACATGAGTTTCCTATACAAATTATTGTTTTGAAATAAATGAATTGCATGAAAAAATTATTCGCGCTCGCTGTCGCTCACGCTTTAGGTTGTTCTACTGTATTTTGTTTGTAATATAGCAAACGCGTTTATACCTACTGACTGACATGTAGTTCATGATTTAATTGCCACACGTGCTTTTTGAAACCAATACCTACAATCAAAAAAATTTTCGCGCTCGCTCTCGCTCGCACTTTTGGTAGTTCTACTGTGTTTTGTTTGTAATATAGCAAACGCGTCTATACCTACTGAATGACATGTAGTTTATGATTTAATTGCCACACGTACTTTATGAAAACCAATACCTACAATCAAAAAAATTTTCGCGCTCGCTATCGCTCGCACTTTTGGTAGTTCTACTGTGTTTTGTTTGTAATATAGCAAACGCGTCTATACCTACTGAATGACATGTAGTTTATGATTTAATTGCCACACGTACTTTATGAAAACCAATACCTACAATCAAAAAAATTTTCGCGCTCGCTGTCGCTCGCACTTTTGGTAGTTCTACTGTGTTTTGTTTGTAATATAGCAAACGCGTCTATACCTACTGAATGACATGTAGTTTATGATTTAATTGCCACACGTACTTTATGAAAACCAATACCTACAATCAAAAAAATTTTCGCGCTCGCTGTCGCTCGCGCTTTTGGTAGTTCTACTGTATTTTGTTTGTAATATAGCAAACGCATTTATATCTACTGACTGACATGTAGTTCATGATTTAATTGCCACACGTGCTTTTTGAAACCAACACCTACAATCAAAAAAGTTTTCGCGCTCGCTATCGCTCGCGCTTTTGGTAGTTCTACTGTATTATGTTTGTAATATAGAAACGCGTCTATACCTACTGACTGACATGTAGTTCATGATTTAATTGCCACACGTGCTATTTGAAAACCAATACCTACCATCAAAAAATTTTTCGCTCGCGCTTTATGTTGTTCTACTGTATTTTTTATGTAATATAGCAAACGCGTCTATACCTACTGAATGACATGTAGTTAATGATTTAATTGCCACACGCGCTTTTTGAAGCTCGCTATCGCTCGCACTTTTTGGTATTTCTACTGTGTTTTGTTTGTAACATAGCAAACGTGTTTGTACCTACTGGCTGACATGTAGCTCATGATTTATTTGCCACACGTGCCTTTTGAAAACCAATACCTACAATCAAAAAATTTTTCGAGCTAGCTGTCGCTCGTGCTTTTGGTATTTCTACCGTGTTTTTTTGTAACATAGCAAACGTGTTTGTACCTACTGACTGACATGTAGTTCATGATAATTTAATTGCCACACGTGCTTTTTGAAAACCAATACCTACAATAAAAATGTTTGCTCTGTTTGCTGAACCATGAGCGGCGCACTTGTGAAGCTATACATAAAGAAATAATACCTTTTTGTAGGTGTAGCTGCATTTTTCGTTAGAATGAAAAAAGGGTCAATTACTATAAGTTTCTGTTATCCTGATTCAAAGCTCAGCTAGCTTTGTTCATTTTTCACTAGAATTACGCAGCGAAGCCGCGGGAAAAAGCTAGTGCAGAAATAAAATAATTCGTAAAATAGCCCGCGTTATTCCGTTGTATGAGATGAGGCATCTGTACTGTAGGTATTATATTACTCAGTAGAATTTATTGTCAGTCGCAGGATAAGGAGAAAGCTCAAACGCTTTTCTGTTTTTTTTTTATAAGAATGACTGATGTCACCTGATGTTAAGCGACACTGCCGCCCATAACAGTTGCAGTGTCACTCAAAACTTTAAAATAATAAAGTTTCATTCGATACTGCACTGCGCACGTCATCCTGACTAGTAATCAGATTACTACACTGTGAGTTCAGGTCATAAATAAATAAATAAATAAATAAATAAAGTCTCATTTGCCCAGTATGTGCACTAGCTACTATGCCCTTCAAACCTAGTGCTTGCACACTACTGCTTGGCGCCAGAATAACTGGCAAAGCGGTGGTACCTACCTAGACGCACTTTGCAGAAAAGTCCTACCACCTAGTAAACAGTCTCTTCCCGTAGTTATGTACCCATCCATACCCGTAACGGCCAGTTATGGGAACATCCTCCTTAGTACAGTACCTACATTACTGCCTCAGTGGTGTGGTGGTTGAGCAGGTCGGCTCAGAAACCGGAGGGTTCGATTCCCGTGACAGGACCAGTATTTGTGCACAGTAAAAAAAGCGCAAACACTTCTGTGTCTGGGTGTCGTGGGAGCATGGTCCTTGTAGTTCCTGTGTCCCTAGATACAGGGAATCCTTGTTAGGGTCCAGGATCTATGTATGTGATCGTTGGGCGTTATTTATTTATTACATAACGCCCAATAACGGGCCCGACAGCTCAACTGGTAGTATCCTTCTGAACTGAGGGCTGTGGGTTCGATTCCTACCCAGGACAAACATTTGTGTGATGAACATAGATGTTTGTTCTGTGTCTGGGTGTTATATTGTATTCTGTGTATGTATTTACAAACAAAAAGTATGTAAGTATTGTATCAGTTATCTGGTTCTCAAGTACAAGCTATGCTTAGTTTGGGGTTAGATCGCGCTGTGTGAAATGTCCACACATATTTATTTATTGACAATCTTCTGTAATCACCAACGCGAGACGCCCAGCGATATTCCCTACAACATTTTCCCACAGGAATTCGTTCATTTCTGAAACATCTTAAATACTATACTTAATTATATTAATTTAATGACTTCCATCCAGAGTTCAGTGCACTTACATAATACTACCAAATTACAGCTATTAAATGCATGTAGTAACTCTTACATGAATTAATGACGAGTTACAATTACCTATCTTCGTGTTACGTTATTTTATAGAATTACTGGGCGTTGCATCAGCTGTATCTATAACAGGTAGGGTGGGTATGTGTCTCCATTTTTCAGGACAATCACGATTTAGTGGATCACGGAAAAGTCCTTCTTTATTTAGTATTAATAGTATTAGTCAAATTTAAAAAAAAAGTTGAAGTATTTTGGACTTGTGATCACTTATCACTCTTGTCACGGAAGCTTAAGTAAAGCATGTTCCGGCTACCGGCTAAAAGGACGGATGGATGCGGATTCAAATCTTATTCATGCTTCAAATTTTTCCTGTACAAATGAGTCTGTCGAATTTCTTTGTTTATACACAAACTATTTAAATATTTTTGTATGAATTTAAATATAAATGTATTCGTACCTGACTAGTTAGAATTTTTTATGTTAAAGTGTGCAATGAATTTCTACAAGGTGACCTTGAATTGTTATGTTATCCCGAAATGGGGAGACTGGGAACATAATAACCTACAAGTAGTGAGAGCCTTACTTGAAACTGGGTGTTTCAAAACTTCCATGGTAAAAAATAAATCCATTCGCAAAATTGCACGTGCGATCGCTACGAGTGTTAACATGATACTATAAATTCATTTCTAGTATCATGTCGTTAAACTTATTTATGTGCACTCGGTCAAGGACGAAGTTCAACCACCCAGCTGCGCTAAGGCTATTTTCGAACGTAAACTCTACATGGCATTTCTTCAACGAAAATCTATTAATTTAGTAAAGTCGTAGAAGAAACATTGTCTACCTTGGGGTGTAGATATACCCTTTTCGGGATAACATACTAATTCAAGGTCACCTTGTACGAGGTGAAACGTTGTGTGTGTGTTAGCAAGTTTGTCTATTTTTATAGCTTTCAAGTCACATTATCTGAACTAAGTTGGATAATGTTTTGCGCGCAGGCGGTTTGCCATAACCGCGATGTGACTCTAGTGACAACGATAAAGAGGTGATTCTCTCTTTTTTCCCCATCCTTCTCACTTCTGCAATGCACCGTACCGTCTTTTGAACGGAAATTTTTGATACGCATCAGTGATCAAAGGACAAAGTATCGCTGATCACAAATGTAAACAAACTGTCCTATGAAATTCCATAAGAATGGTCACCCCAGCGGAATATAATAAGATTGTCAGTAGCTTTCATGCCCGCAGGCGTTCGCGTGTTGAAAGTAAAACTCTTATGGTGAAGAGTTTGTACTTATTTACTCTGTATTGAAATGATGGCGTACCTATTGAAGCTGTACCTGTATTCTTTGAACGATGTATCCATGTGCTAATATACTATACATCATCATTAACAGCCCAAAGTCCAAACGCTCTGTCGTTTCACAAACTTTCCCTGTTTTGAGCTGAATTACTACCCATTAAAAGCTCAGTAGTTCTCCGCAGGAGAACTAAAGTGACCGATGTAGCTCTTAGGATTAGCAAGTTGAAATGGTAATGGGCAGGCCACATCGCTCGTAGAACTGACAACCGATGGGGAAGAAAGGTTCTCGAGTGGCGACCACGAACTGGAAGACGCAGCGTAGGCCGGCTCCCCACTAGGTGGACCGACGACCTGGTGAAAGCCGCGGGGAGCCGATGGATGCAGGAGGCGAGCAGCCGTTCTGAGTGGCGCTCCCGGGGGGAGGCCTATGTTCAGCAGTGGAAGTCTTCAGGCTGTTGATGATGATGATGATGACGATGAAAAGCTCATTTTTCTAAAATCTGCCAAGACATTACATAGGGTTTTACCAAAAAAAATTACGCTCACTTCACCCGCGCTTTTTATTAGTAGATACCTACTAATATTCCTCCTATTACAGTAAAATTCATTTCTACAGTCCAAATGTTCTGATTCGCTCGCTGCGACCATGCTGTCGTTTTGCAAATTTTCTGTTTTTCTGATTGAGCAAAATTACTATTATGCCTATTACAAACTTATTTAGCTGAAATTTGGCAGGATATTCATAATTGAAAAACAAAAATATACTTAGTTAAGAAGGGAATCCGGCTTTTTTGCTCTAATGTCCGGCTAAACTGGCTGCTCTGTCCGGCTATTGGGTTATAAGACCTGGCAACCCTAGTTACGGACCATGTGACAAGCTAGGGATTTGAACCTAGGGGTGACAGTTTTTATTTATTTATTTATAAGAAGATCAACAGCTTATACATTTGTTATATTGTACACGAGTTAAATTACAAAATAGGCCAATAACAGAACTTCCTTATAATTTTACATTTAATAAATTATGCTCGTCTCTCCAGCGAACGTGTGTGTGTGTGTGAGGTGTGAAGTGTAGGGGTGAGTGTATGGGTTTGAAAGTTGCACTGGTTGCCTCTGAGCCAAGCTCGCTCTCTTCAATTATAGCCATACCTTTTAGCAGCACGTGCATTCTGTCACCACACTCAAAGCACAGGCCGCCGGCCGGTCTGAGTTACACAACACGGACAACGAGGTGCGTCGAAGAAAGTCGTGTGTATTTACTTATTAGCACTTTAGGTATAGTTATAGAGTAGAGACCGTTGACGATAAGGCTTTTAAGGAGCTTGATTATGTATAATATTTATGTTGGTTAGACTTTTGTTAAATTAAAAAAAGAAGAAAATTAGAGTCAAAACGAAGGTTGTATTAGATTATAATGACTATTTTGAGCCTAACCGTCCATTGCACCTTCTTAGAAAACCATATTTAGCTTGTTAGAATAAAACTTGCTAAGTGACGTTGCGTCAGAAATTTCACCTTCGAAGATGTAGGAGCCAACACGTCATAACCTGGGTTCAGGTGAACTAGACAATGTGAGAACCGAACGCAAGCTCTTTTTGGGTCACGTACAAAATTTTTAATATTGTGACAAATGGGCTTGTAAAGTTGTCACTGAATGGTATAATAAAGGAGACAATGCAATACGAAGACGACTATCTCTCTGTGAGTAAGAGACACGACGCTCTCCAAGCCAATTGTCTCCGTGTGCCTTATTTGAATTTTTTTTTATATTTTGGCTCCACACATAGCGTATTTAGCCAGTGTCAAGTATTATATTTTCATCGTGTTATAAAATATTTCACGCAAAGTCATGTCCTAGTCATAGTCATAGTCCAGTCTAAGTCATGCTCCAGCAAAGTGGTGGCAACTTTAATAGAACCTTCTATGGAGTTTTGGAAGCAAAACGAAAAGTCACGTTTCACCAAATTATATCACTTGCCCTCACTCATGCTCGTAATTCAGCACTTGATGCGTAAAACGCCACCTATTTTAAACATTAACACTGAAAAAGCAAAAGTTTTGAAAAATAATACAATGCAACGACGTGAACTCTTCCGCGTACCCGCCAAAACTCTTTGAATTATTTGCCGCATGCCGGTACCTATTATGACAGGTGTTAAAGACGGAACGCACACTGAGTTAGAGAAAGAGACAACGCTCTACGAGACTCACTATCTCCCTGTGAGTGACAGAGAGGATGCTCTACCTGCTCTATCTGCTTAACCTGATTATTTCCGTGTTCATTATTTAATGCCTATGATGCAAAAGATTATGACAGGTGATGAAGGCTCATAGATTACAAGTGCCGACAGTAAATAAGCCGTGTGAAGCTGAAAAGACTCCACACCCTAGAAGCCTACTATCTCCCTGTGAGTAAGAGAGACAATGCTCTACGAAGCTGACTATCTCCCTAGTGAGTGACAGAGACGACGCTCTATCAAACCCATTATCTCCGTGTGCATTATTTGCCGTGTGCCGGTACCTATGATGTGACAAATTATGACAGGTGGTAAAGACATCTCCGTGTACATTAATTGAATTATTTGACGGTACCTATGATGTGAAAAATTATGACAGGACAAAAAGACGCAATAGATTACAAGTAGGTACTGTCGCTAAATACACTCAGCTAGGGAAAGAGACAACGCTCTACGAAGCCTACTTTTTCCCTGTGAGTGACAGAGACGATGCTCTACCAAACTGCTTATCTCCATGTGCCTATGATGTAAAAGATTATGACAGGTGGTGAAGACGCGGCGGAATGCGGACCCTGACATTCGCCGAGAGCGAGACGTGAAAGAAAGTTATAATCATTGCGTAACATATATTTAAGATGCATTATTAATGCTTACAAACGGAAATCAGCAGAATATCTACCATCGCCAATATTAGACGGAAATCCTAGCATTCACGATTTAAATACCAATAATAAAATTATAATGTGAATTAATAAAGAAATAGGGTAAACCACAGAATCTTACATGCTTAACAGAAAAAACTTAAATACGCTAAACTACATTACATTCCTATATCTACTGCCAAGATTAAAAAAACCGAAACATTTTAATTTATTCTTGTTTAGTCTAAAAAAATTATCCAAATTATGCCCTAATATAAACCTCCTCAAATTATTATCCCTTAATAAACTCATTCCACATTTTTCCACTTTAAAAAAAAGAAAGTTCCTAAGTTGGCAATCCCCGAAAAAAAGTAAAGCAGTTACCAAGAAAAGAACTCACAGCCTTAAAAAAAAGGTAAAGCAGTTTTTTTTTTTTTTTCTTATTTTTTGCCTCCACACATAGTGTATTTAGCCAGTGTCAAGTATTATATTTTCATCGTGTTATAAAATATTTCACGCAAAGTCATGTCCTAGTCATAGTCATAGTCCAGTCTAAGTCATGCTCCAGCAAAGTGGTGGCAACTTTACTAGAAGCTCCTATGGAGTTTTGGAAGCAACACGAAAAATCACGTTTCACCACATTATACCACTTGCCCTCACTCATGCTCGTAATTCAGCACTCAATGCGTAAAACGCCACCAATTTTAAACATTAACACTGGAAAAAGCATATGTTTTGAAAAATAATATAATGCAACGTGAACTTGTCCGCGTTTCCGCCAAAAAACCAAGTCCATAGATTCGATAAACTTCGAAAACCTAAACTATCTAAGTAGATGAAATTAAGACAGATTAGTGATCTGTATTTTGTTTCCGTCTACAGCCAGAAATAAAAAAAGATGTTAATTTTATCCGGTGTTTTTATAGTAAGGGGTAAAATCTTATCAAAATATAACCTTTCTTTTCTCGCAGGAAGTAAAAAAACCTTTCCCGTAGAGTTTAAATAAATTATAGATAAAAAACAATCTACCTAGTCAAAAGGGGCCGACGGGGCAGGGGCGGACTGTATAACAATTAATATTATTATAAAAATAATATATTTTTATCCAATTTGAATTTAACAAAGGCACGTTTTAATGTAATAAATAAAATGGGATCCGGTGTAATGAAAATTAATTAATGTGATAATTTAATTAATTATATTACATTCCAATAAAGATACGACAATAGGCATGATGTATATGATGATGTATTAAACATGAACAAGTAAATATTACTTTCATAAAGAAGATTAAAAACTAACCCAATAATTTAAAAAATCGGTTAATAAATCACGGAGTAATAAGCTTTTAAAGTTTCTTCAGGTATGGGTTTCTTCAGGAGGCATGTCCTGTCCCTTTCTCGCGAAACAGAGCGCCCCCACAGTTACTATGAAAAATATACTCATGACGTCACATGCCAAAGAGATTGTATGAAAAGCTACCACAGCTTAGTAATGAGGTACTATAACGACCTTCCCCTGACGTCATTGGCCGTTTGATCTCTTTCTATTCCGGTTTTTAAAATGTTTGTAACTTGGTTATTTTTTGAGATATTTAATTTTTGTTTACACAAATGTTTATCTTTTGAGGAATATAATTAATTTATCCAAAAAAAAAATTGGTCATGATGCCTATTAGGCATAATTATTGATATTCAACTAAGAGTTAGGTGTATATATTTATATTAAGATAAGTTTAAAGTATATTTATGTTGTTTAGTTTAGTGTACATATATTGTTATATAAGTTTTTGTATTATATATTAGAATAAAGTACTAAGTAATGATTATCATTTGCCTTACCTAGGTATATTATATAGTCTCAAAAAAAGTAAAATTAGCCTTAATTTATATTTCATCAATTAATTATTATTACCATCTCCTCCCTACATTATTCAAAAGTAAACGTAATTTTATATAATAAAAAACACCTTGTAACACATTTTAGGGAGAACTCCATCTTATTTCAATATTCAATAGTAATAATTAGTCATAAAAGACATCTAAGACAAACAAATGACGTCACGTTTCGTTTAAACTTTATGGTATTATTATGGTTATTGTTTCAACTAAAACCAAACACTGCGTAAAAATATAAATAAAATACTAATACAGTAGCTCTATGAAATTGTCTTAAATTCAAATACTGCACGCTTCCTCTTCCTGTCAGTTTCTTCAAAGCATGTCAATTGACCTCCCAATTATTTTTCATTGACCAACCATCATCAAAACTCGCATCAATTTCGACATTAACATGCAAATATCACGTATAATATAACATTGTATTTCTTTATAGACATTCTTTCATAATATCGTACTATATCGTATAATGTTATAATGTATCAATTCATAATACTTGTTCTAAATTTTATAACACGTTTTTTTACTTTTATCTAGTTACTTAAAACGGTTTTATTTATTTGATTTCGTTTTATTCATAAATGCTTAATTTCAATATTTTGTCACATTAGAAAGTTTAGATAAATAATTAGGTATTTAATTTGAGTTTCTTTTGACGTTACTACATTAGGTATTATAAATTATAGCTAGAGTTAATTTAATTAGTGTTTCCTATACTACATAGTATAATAATACAAAAATCTAAAGTATTAGTAGTAGTAGTAGTAGTATACTCTACATAACAATATGAGTGATGTAATAAACTTAATAAAAGTAACTTTCCTATTATTTTTTAATTAGGTAACCAATGACTAATAAATCCACTATTTCAATCACTATTTAAAAATCATTTAAATTACTGTGACATTACACACTAACACTTCAATAATCATATGCTAGCTAATAAATTCATGATAATCCATTAACTGATAATTATTCTGATAATTATCAGGGCAATAGTTCTAATTATAATCGCAATAATTGCCCAAACCACTAGGCCTAGCTCCGCACCTGTCCAAGTGATAGTTAAGTTACAAGCACACTCTCAGAAGGCAGTTCAGTGTTCGCTCGGACTCTACGGTGAAAGCACGTAACTAATCATACTAAAAACATAAGTTTCAAGTTTTCTAGTGTTTTATGATGAACCATTTTTGCCTCGCGGAAAATGTGATTCAGTCAACGAGGCAGAGTTTTTGATATTTTTAACCGGTTTCAGTTTTGGATTTTTTTGTGAATTGACTTGTTGTTAATACGGTGTCGCTTTGGAATTCTTCACGACATTTTTTAAAGGTAAGTTTTTTTATATTATAGAAGTTTTTTCTAGATTCATTAATACATTAATAATAATCATGGCTGTATGGTACATTTTTTGGAGTCAATGACTAGGCTAGCGCTTCACCTCAATCTCACCTGATGGGGAGCGTTCAGTTACTGGAGCACTTACCTTACTTTATATCTCTTCGAAGTAATCAAAGTTTAACAATTAAACTTCTAACACACGGGTTGGTTTTACAATTAATAGATGACTGGACGACTGTGACTAATACGTACTTACAATTTTTTTTTGTTAAATTTTAATTCACGAGACTGGCTTGACCTAGTGTGGGGGCTACTAGTACATGTAAATTTACCTTTTGAAATAAATAAATATATCTTAAAAATATCTTAATACCTTAATTTCGTGCGTGATTTGAGGGGCGTGTATATCAACACAGTAATTTAAGTCATAAAACAATAGTAAATTATTACCATGGATTCATGTTACTTCGGAATTTCCAATCAAATACGTAAGTCAAATCGATAATTTATGGACTTTCTGCACAATAAATCCATCATACGAGTTGTAATTGATTTATTAAATTCTCAAATTTACAGCTTTTTAATGTTCCACCTATACCGGTAATTGTTGGGAACGACACTCTCGAAGTTGTCGACAAATACGTCTATCTAGGGCAGACTGTCCAATTGGGTAGGTCCAGCTTCGACAAAGAGGTCGCCCGAAGAATCCAACTCGGCTGGGCAGCGTTCGGGAAGCTTCAACCTATCTTTTCGTCCAAAATACCACAAAGCCTGATAACAAAAGTTTTCAATCAATGTGTGTTGCCAGTGATGACTTATGGAACTGAAACGTGGTCTCTAACTGTTGGCCTCATTACTAAGCTCAGAGTCGCACAAAGAGCTATGGAGAGAGCAATGCTCGGTGTTTCCCTGCGAGATAAGATCCGTAATGAGAAGATCCGCAGGAGAACTAAAGTGACCGATATAGCTCTTAGGATTAGCAAGTTGAAATGGCAATGGGCAGGCCACATCGCTCGTAGAACTGACAACCGATGGGGAAGAAAGGTTCTCGAGTGGCGACCACGAACTGGAAGACGCAGCGTAGGCCGGCCCCCCCACTAGGTGGACCGACGACCTGGTGAAAGCCGCGGGGAGCCGATGGATGCAGGAGGCGAGCAGCCGCTCTAAGTGGCGCTCCCGGGGGGAGGCCTATGTTCAGCAGTGGACGTCTTCAGGCTGTTAATGATGATGATGATGACAGCTTTTTATATTTATTGCATAATTCCCATACACTTAAATTAGATTGTAATTTTTTTAGATGCATTGTATGTTTTATGGAACCTTTTTTTTATAACTGGATAGGCCCGCATTTGACCGCAATCTCACCTGATGGAAAGTGACGATGCGGTCTACGGTGGTACATGCTTGCCTAGAAGATACCTATTCACTCGCGACTTGAAGAGCTCCAGATTGTACTTATCGGGAAACAAAGACGCTGGTAATGAGTTCCATTCTTTCGTTGCTCGGATTATAAATATTAAACCTACCCATTTAGTTCACGTTGAAACCACAGTGTCGTATGGTTCCCGAATAAGGACCACCACATCTGATCCCGCGGGTCCATAGGAGCTAGGGAATGGTGAACACCTGGCTACAATATCTAGGGAATAGACAGCACCATTCTCTTCGGTACATTATAATCTACTGCGATCACCAAGACGCCTGCTATGCGAGGTGATTATAGCAAGCCCTTCATTGGGGAGACCTATACCTATTTATTAGACGTTTTCCTCGTTTTGTCGGGCTACCTTAAGCGGCTGCTCGCCTCCTGCATCCATCTCTCCGCGGCTTCACCAGGTCATCGGTCCACATAGCGGCAAAGCTGCGTCTCCCGGTTCGTGGTCGCCCATTGACTCGAGAACCTTTCTTCCCCATCGGTTAACTGACAACCGATGGGGAAGAAGTCCTAGAAGAAAAGTCCTACCACCTGCACTAGGTGGTAGGACTTTTCTGCAAAGTTTTTCTGTGTCATGCGAAACTTTATTATTTTAAAGATCCGAGTGGCACTGCTATTATTATGGGCGGCCGTGTCGTTTAACATCAGGCGAAAGACAAGCTCGTCACGTCATTGTTTCTCATTAAAAAAAGTTCAACAAGCGATGTGGCCCGCCCACTGCCACTTCAACTTGCTAATTCTAAGAGCTATATCGGTCACTTGCTACCTATACTTACCTATAGCATTAAAAGATTCATAAAACTGAAAACAGACTTTATTATGATTATCTCTGCTTACAATGAAGTTATTTGTATTATTTGTTATTGTTTGTCTTACGAATTTTGATGTTAATAACATCAAACACATCACACATTCTATGGAACGTACTGAGGGTGGTATTTTTTATCCATAGTAAGGATTAAAGTTTTAATATTTAATTATTATTTATTTAATATAGAGTATCTATCTATCTACCAATCTCTGACGGGCCCGATAGCTCAGTTGGTAGTAACCCTGCCTTCTGAACTGAGGGCTGTGGGTTCGATTCCTACCCAGAACAAACATTTGTGTGATGAACATAGACGTTTGTTCTGTGTTGTGAATGAGTGTGTCCATATAATTTGATTAGCTATAAAAGCGATGGATCTAGTGGTATGTACCCACTAGATCCATCGCTTTGTTTTAGTACCTACTTATACATTTTCCCAAGGAGATCGGGGAATAAATTCAGTGGGTACAGTCAACATAAACACTGTCTTTAAAAATTGGTTATTTTACATTGATTTCCTAATACGCTACATGTACATGGCAAACTCAAAATTGAGTATTTTTTAATTGGAGATTGGCTTATTTAGCACTTTTACAAGTCAAAATAAGATTATATGTACTTAAAATATTTAAATACAAGTATTGTAGATACTATGCATACTGTAATGTCAACAGATATGCCGGTTTGAAGTTATTTAAATAATACTTAGTAAAAGGCCGCTTTTAGACGAATATAATTTTCGTAAGCTGAGATAGTGGATATGTTCGTAGTCCGTTATTACTTATTACTTTCCCCATTATTATAATAGTTTATTCAATAATACCTATCGCTTATATTAGTTATTATTCGCTTAATTATAATTTGGAAAGTGTTGCAATTTATGAATGGGAGGATCTAGTCACGTCAAACGTCAGAATATTAATGAATTTGATAGATTTTAAAGATAGGGTAAGACTTGAAAGTTGTTTGACCATAAAGAATAATATATCTCATATCCGAATCAAAATAATAAATTATAAATATTTGTGATCTGTGAAAATATCAACTGTCTAACTATCACGGTTCATGAGATGCAGTCTGTTGATAGACGGAAAAACAAACAGACAGATACTTAGGGTCCGTTTTACCCTACGGAACCCTAAAAACAAAAAATACAAAATCTGCCAATATCCTATTATGATTTGGTATATTACAACATCTCGTCAACTCGATAAGTCATCGACCTATCACTTTCGCTGAAACCAAGAAAGTTGTCAACCAATATGCTAAAAAGTGGCTATTACCTAATCTGCGGCACCCGGAACCTCCTAATATAGTATTTGATGACCTGTGGGCGGTTTTAACTAGTTTCAATTGCTTTTAACGAGTTAGTAACTAGTTTTAACCGGTATTACATGAAATTGTGCTCTAATTTGGCATTGATTAAAGTTACCTAAGATTATTTAACAATTATAGTACTGTTTTAGTTGTATTAACCGGTTTAATAGTATCATAATATGTAGGTGTTGATTTTTTTTGTTAGGATATTGGTAATGTAATTTGTTTTTCCGTATGCGTGGTTTTTGTACGTACAGTTTTGCTCTATTGCTCTTACTTTTGTTGTGAAGCTTAACATCAGGCGATCGACTAGCTTGCCTTATCATTCGTTTACATAAATAAAATATCTGACAAACGTTATCATTGCGTTTTTTTTTTCATAAGTTGTGTGTAAATGATTCGCTAATATTGTTAACATTATCTCATATGATAACTCCATCTAGAAAACGGATTTCATAGTGTTCACTTGACATTAGCTTTCTATATTCTCCGATATTTTCATCACACGAACATTAAAGCAATTCTGTAATAGCCTAGTCACCCAGTATCATAAAAAGGTTTCAGGACACTAAACCAAGAGCTTTAAAAAAAGTAGTAAACTCGCCCATATTTTAAATAGGCGAGTAAATAGTATCACCGGCGCCAAATATTTTAGGACCAAATATCATCATTGGTTTTTGTGTTCTAAAAACCGGACAATAGGTATAAAAATAGCTAGTTGTTTATGGTTCAATGATTAATAGGTTAACATGTTTTTTGTTTACTTTGAGTTTAAGGCTACCAAATCAGCACCATAAATTAAAACTTTATTGTCTTTGATTTATTCAAAAGTTAAGCCCAAAGTAAAGCCTACTAAAAATATTTGCATGCAGTTAAGCAAAGAAAATGTGTCGAACCTTATACCTGTTGAACTTAAGATCCTATATTGTACCTATATTTTCAGCAAATAAATGATTTGATTGATTGATTGATTGATTGATAAAAAAACAACGCTTGAAAAGAGTAATAAAAGAACGATAAAAATAGCTATACTTCATCTGGCTGTTTTCAAGGGAAGAGTTATCTGGTTTTATAAAGACGAGTGCGCTATATTATCGATTACACTGTCACTTCGTATCTGGAGATATGCAAGCCTACCAAATATAAAAAATAAACATTCATAAAACAAATACGCTGTCAAGTCTCCATGTGGTAAATGTTCCTAGATTACTTGCAATACGAAGGCTCAGGCTGAGTTGCACCAGCTTACTTTAATCCCAGATAATACCTACAATACAGATGCCTCATCCCATACAACGGAATAACGCGGGCTATTTTACGAATTATATTATTTCTGCTTAGCGCAAGATTATCAAGCGACATTTATTGCATGCTGGCGAAGTATTGGGCCGAATGAATACACTGGACACTAACTAGTAACTCTCTAGACACGATTACTATTTTTTTTCAAGTTCAGGCTATTTTTTTGTTTGTACCTGATGGGACCCCATGCTTTAACGCGCTAACTATAACCGTTCCACGCTTCGCGGGGCGGGCTAATATCAAAATTTGACCGTAACTTTGACCGTGATTATGGTGCAACTCAGCCTAAATTCAAACAAAATTTCATACACTACTCGACAATAATTTATAGACTATTCTGAATTTAAAAATCTGATTGAGTTTTCCCTGAAAATATTTTTCGTAGTTTTCGTCTTTAAAGTGACGTTTTGTTCATTACTACTATGTTAATCGAACGGTCGACATAATGAATTCCTTGCAACACATTGCACAAGGCCCGGCATGGCCAACGATGTAAATAGCAGAGTTATTGTACCCAACAATGGCCGATCGCGTGCGATCCGCGAACGCAAACATCTAGTGCAGTAGGCCGGGCGTTCGCATTGTCACACTACGGCACGGTTTTGTTCTAAGGTATCGTCGATAAATCACGTGAGATTCGGAAAAGGGGGAGGGGAGTGTAGTGAGATATCACGTGTATTCATTTTTTCTTTGAACGCGCGATTCTAAGCCGAAAGAGCTTACTCGCAACTAACCAGGCAATGCTTAGAGCATTTGAAAAGGAGGTGGCAAGGCAAGGTGTTCCCCTCTGCCGGTCATATGGCGCTACTTTGGTCATCTACAATATCATAATGTGCGAGTAGACACTGCGTAACTACGCTAGTTTATATAACGGTGTGCGTGTTTTAAGATAGTGTGCGGCGTGCGTTTACACGCGCGGTTTGCGCGTGTGTGTAAAATACGTGTTTACCTCGTGCCCCGTAGAAATTGGCAGAAAAATGGTGCTTGATTATAACGTTAACATATCCATTTATAGATACTCTAAGACGCAATGATAACCCCTCCTTAATTCTAGATTTAAATCATGCCTGTATTTAACGATGATATTCTGAAATTACGTATAGCCTCACCATGCATCACCAGAACGGATGACAGAAAAATTTAGTCAAAAAGTTGCTAAAAAAACATCACGTGTTTTATTTACGATCCCTAATACTACATAACAGAATACCAGTAATCGTGGTACCACAGATCTTATATACTAAAAAGAGGTTTGAAATGGGGGCAGGGCCGGTGTCGAAGCAATACCTACGCACAAAAACAGAACACATTTAATTGTTACGTCTTAAATCTCTATGGGGGTTACCAAATTTATGTGCGTAATGCACAGACCTAGAAGGTTTCATTACACGCGTAACGTGTGGTGCGTGTGAATGAAGCGTGAAGTGTAATAATAAAAATAAGCTAACTTAGTAAGTTAACGCGTGCCTGCAATAGACCGTGACAAAAAGTATTAATAACGACGTAATAAAAATTAATAATAACTACTACTTTGTTGTTGCGTTTTAGAGGTTACTTTACTACATAGACGCAGCAGCAGTTACGGCAGAAATTAATATGTACATGGTCACGTTAAATTGTTTGATACATTGGATACAAAGTTATGTTTTTTTGAGGTTAGCTCGTTGTTTTTATTGATGCATTAGTTGTCTTTTAACTTCCTTTGTTTATTACATAAGTTGATAATGTAGTCCTGTCTTATAGTATTAATTATTACTCTATATAAAAACTCAGTTTTATATTTTGGCAGCTTTAACAACTTTTCTGTAGCTATTTTATGAGATATTCTATAGATAACCAATTTGCTTTAAACAGATTTACAACATAATGAAAACAATGTTTCTTTTAATTTTCGTCTTCATAATTGTTATTTGTTGCAAAGAAAAAAAAACACATTTTTTCAGTACCTCACAGTCACGCACCAATACATAATGTGATACTTACAACAATCAATATTTGATACAATACTAAACAGACAATCATCATTATCATCATCATCATCATTATCAGCCTGAAGACGTCCACTGCTGATCATAGGCCTCCCCCAACAACACAGACTATAATCTAAAATAAATTATAATCTCGGATAGCAATGGAAACGAGCCACGCGCATTCCATAAACATCGAACATCGACCGATGCACGTTGCTTTCCGCGTTGCCTCCAGCTACATCTGGAACGAGACAATTTCACTTGGTCGATCGCGATTTATGATTTTGTAACATTTTTCCTCAAAACCCGGTCAAGTGGGAGTCGGACTCGTGCTAGAGGGGTTCCGTACCATTATCTATAAAAACGAGAATCATGTTTGTTTTATGAGAGTCCCCTTAAATATTTATTTTATTCTGTTTTTTAGTTTTTTGTTGTCGTAGCGAAAACACGCGTAACTTTACGATTTACAACAAGATTACCTGGCAATATCACAATAACCGCTATTTTATTTTATTTTATTTTATTAAATCACAAAGCAGATAACAAACACATCACAACAATAGTATTATACTTACAAACAGTTTGGAACTAGATTGTAACCCTAATATGTGAATACAAGAGCACTAAGTAGTTTTATATAATTTATATCAGGAAACCTATGAATTTTGTTGTTTCATTAATAATTGATTACAAACAGTGAAGAAAAAGAAAAATAAATGCAATAAAATGGTTAAGTATGATTTACATTCAGATCAGAAAACTGTGTTGCCCTAATACACTTGACAAACCTCCCGAGATTAGGGTCAAATATGTCTATGATTTTGTTCTTTAATGCCAACTCATTATAGAGAC
Source organism: Ennomos erosarius (assembly GCA_963580505.1). Classification (NCBI taxonomy): domain Eukaryota; kingdom Metazoa; phylum Arthropoda; class Insecta; order Lepidoptera; family Geometridae; genus Ennomos; species Ennomos erosarius. The sequence goes on along the minus strand of OY757001.1, from coordinate 2,509,432 downwards.
GACACATTCTTGTAAGGGGATTATAAAATGATGTATTGTTTCTATATACTTTTAATGCAAATGATGGAGGACTGCGTCTCCTATAGTTTATGTTAATGTTAAGTGAGAATAAAAGCGGGGGACAATCTATTGTGGAGTGCAATATTTTATGTAGATGAATAAGTTCTATGTGCTGCCTACGTGTTGATAGCGATGAAAGTTTGAATTTAGCCAGCCTGTTCTCATATCCAGATAGAGATCGACCTACGTGGTGTCTATATGATACGATTTTGAGTCATTTTTTCTGTATGCTCTCGATTCTATCCGAGTGTACGGAATAATATGGTGACCAAATTGGGCATCCGTACTCCAGGTTGGGCCTAACAAGACTTTGGAAAAGGTATTTTAGGCTGTTAGGACTCTTAAAACCTTTGGTGGCTCTGGTGATAAATCCCAACAAGCGACAACTCTTACTAACAATATAGTTATAGTGATCCTTAAAAGTCAGTTGTTCATCAAAAAATATGCCAAGATCTTTAGCTGATGTTTTACGTTCAAGAGATCTACCTGTAATGTTGTAATTAAACAAGATTTATGACCACAGAGCTCGATAAAAACGGTTTGCGAAGCATCATTTGTAGGGTTCCGTACTATTATCGTATTATAGATAGCTCAGTTGGTAGTATCCCTGCCTTCTGAACTATGGGTTCGATTCTTACCCAGGAACCACCCTTGGGTAATGAACATAGATGTTTGTTCTGCGTCTGGGTGTTATATTGTATTCTATGTACAAAAAAGTATACATATAAGTATTTTATCAGTTATCTGGTTTCCATAGGCATAGTACAAGCTATGCTGAGTTTGGGGCTAGATGGGGCTGTGTGAAATGTCCACACATATTTATTTATCCAATGGTTATATAGGTACCCCTCTTTCTTTCTAGGGTTTCGTACCCAAAGGGTAAAACCAACCCTATTACTAAGGATCCACTGTCTGTCCATCCATCCGTCTGTCACCAGGCTGTATCTCATGAACCGTGATAGTTAGATAGTTGAAATTTTCACAGATGATCTATTTCTGTTGCCGCTATAACAACTCCTTAACACTAACAAAAATGTTTTTGTACCTTCGTGCGGGAGTCCGACTCGCACTTGGCCGGTTATCTTAATACACTGTGGCTGTGCCCATAGGCAATTCCACACAGGTCTGTGGACTGTTCGAATGCCGACAATGACAGCAATACAAACAAACTTATTACAAAACCTGCCGTCAGGTGGCAAGTGTTACCGAATTTTTTTTCCTATTATATTTATCTTAACTTTCGCTTCGGACCGGTTACCGAAACACCCGAGGACCGTTTACTTTCTTTTCGTTGCCGGTTTGGTTTACTATTGTCTCTTTACGGTAATAATTGAATTACGCAAACTATAAACGTAATTGTAGCAGTTTGTTCAATGATTTGTTGGTTTTTTTTTTTTCATACCTTTTACAGTTAGCGTACTTTATGGCTGTCAGTACAACAAAGATTTCGTAACTTGCGGTCACATCAAAGGCTGAAAGACGTCCACTGCTGAACATGCGCCTCACTATAAAGAGCCACTTTGGACACTTGTACGAAAGTGCCAAAATAGTATGGTCCAGTTAATAAAAGTGTCGAATCGAGGAAAGTGCCGAATCCAGGAAAGTGTCGAATTAGCGAAAGTAGCGTATGAATTAAAGTAGCCAATTAAAGAAAATGTCGATCTGTTACCTGATCTGAGTGCGATTTAAACCAGGGTGCATCGATTTGAAAATTTCAAGGTCAACGACTGAGCCACACTTACTAAAATTGAAACAATAAAATAAAATAAAAATAAAATAAAACATAACTATTGCCTAGCATTTTTGAGTTATGGTGTCATAAATTATTATTCTTGTATATATGAAGGTGATAACCATTACATATTAGTCATGGTATTACATTTATTTGCTAACACCTCTGTCATGCAATTTTGTTACCACAGATTATTACACGTTTTACCATAGAGAGAAAGGGTGTATGCATGTAGGCTACTTACATAACTACATTATATTTACATCTACTAATAAATAAATACATACAAGTCTACATCACAAATACATACATAGTTAATATTACATATATCTTTATTAAATATGTTTCATGCAGATCTACACAGATAATTATAACAATAATAAATATTTACGCTTTTGTCATAATAAGTAAATACATAAACATAATAAATAACATACCTACTTAAATAATAAACGAAATTAACTACCAATATTTATATTTACACTTAATATTAAAACTACAAAATTAAATTACATTATCATAAAATCATAACATAAAATAGTAACCTAATTACCAATAGTTTAAAACACATTTCTTTATTTATAAATTACGATTACTTTTATTTTGATCATTTAAATATCGCGTCATTATTGTGCATTGGAAACACTCGAGACAACTACTCGATCCGGTTCACACCGGTATTCCCCGCGCTCAGCGCGATCGTAGATACGAGTCGGCCGCCGGCCGCGCCCGCCAGTGCTTCACAGACGCCAAGCGTGAACCACGTATCGCTCGCCTATTACATTTTGGAATCGCGTGCCAACTATCTGTTCCGATCCATTGTTTAGTTATTACGAATAATATTGTAAAGGACCCTCAATACACTCCTTCGTCCATATCGTGTGTTGTGGTTTATCTCTCACCCTGCACACACCTCCTTGGCCACCTGAACACCCAGTGGCCAAACTGGTGACCCAAGAAGAACACGAAGAATTAAAGATGAGTAGCAGCAGCGACGATGGGTCAGTAAAATCAACAGTGCCAGTGCAAGCCGCAAGTAATGTAACCACCCGTCGAGCAAAAAAAGCGTGCGTTTCCAATGCACGAGAACGAGATTTTTTGGAAAACCGTCACGTGAATTTTAAAGTGCCACCATTTTCTCCAGACGATCCGGAAATATGGTTTGCACTTCTGGAAGGTCAGTTTGACAGCCATAACATTACCGACGACGGAATTAAATTTAATAATGTCATTATAAACTTAGACATGCAGCACGCTAAAGCGGTAAAGGACATTATCGTCAGCCCTCCTACGTCAAACCGTTACCTCAAAATAAAAAGCGAGCTGATTCGACGCCTGTCTGCTTCGCATGAAAAAAAAGTGAAGCAACTGCTAACGCATGAAGAGCTCGGAGACAGAAAGCCGTCGCAGTTTCTCAGGCACCTTCGAGATCTAGCTGGACCTTCGGTCCCCGAAGACTTCATCCGTACTATATGGAGTAACCGTCTTCCTGCGAATATTCAGACTGTCTTAGCATCCCAGCCAAAACACTCATTGGAGCAGCTGTCGGATTTGGCTGATCGTATTCAAGAATTGACATCTCCATACAGCGTAGCAGCAACGTCTTCAGGTGCCGCACATCCTCACCCATCAAGCGAAATTGCGGAGCTGAAGAAGATGGTGGAACACCTCGCCATGAAGCTCGATGAGCACACGCGAACGTCATGCCGCTCATTTCCGAACAATCGTTCCAGACCGCAGCAGCGTCGCTCACCATCGCGCCAGAGGACCAGATCTAGCTCTAGCTACCGCAAATACCCTGTTTGCTGGTACCACTCCAAGCATGGATCGAAGGCCAACCGATGCGTGAAGCCGTGCGATTTTGAAAAATCGGGAAACTCCACGGGCAGTCGCTGATGGCGACTGACGATTGCCCTCCTTCCAATGGTCGCCTCTTTGTAACCGATCGCAGCTCGAATACCCAGTTCCTGGTGGATACCGGCAGTGACCTTTGCGTCTACCCTCGATCTGCGCTACGGGAGCGACGAAGCAAGACCGACTTTCAACTTTGTGCAGCAAACGGGTCCAGTATAGACACTTTCGGCTACTTAGAACTCAACTTAAATTTAGGCTTAAGGCGTAGCTTTCAATGGCGATTTATCGTAGCTGATGTTACCAAAGCTATTATAGGCGTTGACTTTCTTAGTTTTTATAACTTGATTGTAGATTGCCGTAACCAACGCCTAATTGATAATACAACTACATTAAGTTCTGATGCTATTGTTGCTAACACTGATGTATTTTCTGTAAAAACCTGGACGGGCGATACTAGATTTCATGCTTTGCTCAGTAAATTTCCTGAAATTACGCGCCCTTCAGGCACTCCAGTGATTCCAAAGCACAACACTACACATCACATTAGAACAACACCCGGACCACCTATTTATTGCACACCTCGCAGACTTGCTCCCGATAAACTTAAAATAGCTAGGCAGGAATTTGAACTTATGCTCAATAATGGTACAGCGCGTCCTTCGGAGAGCCCCTGGGCTTCACCCTTACACCTTGCTCCTAAAAAGGATAACGGTTGGAGGCCCTGCGGCGACTATCGATTGCTTAACGCACGCACCATTCCGGACCGTTATCCCATTAAGCATATTCAAGACTTCGCCCAAAGTATAGCCGGATGTAAGGTCTTCTCTACCCTTGATCTCGTCCGCGCCTATAACCAAATACCAGTCCACGAAGACGACATACAGAAAACCGCCATCTCGACACCGTTTGGCCTGTATGAGTTTCCATTCATGACCTTCGGGTTACGAAATGCAGGCCAAACATTTCAACGCTTTGTCGATGAGATGACCAGGGGTCTCGATTTCTGCTACTGCTATTTAGATGATTTCTTGGTATTTTCGCGCACAGAGGCAGAACACGAGACCCACCTTCAGCAGCTCTTCACCCGCATGAAGGAATATGGTATTTTGGTCAACACAGCGAAATGCGTCTTTGGGGCTAGTGAGATATCATTTCTGGGATACACAATTTCAGAGTCCGGTACGAAACCCTCTTATGCAAAGGTCGAGGCCATCAGAAATTTCCCAGCACCAAAGATAGTGAAGGAACTGAGACGATTCTTAGGGATGCTTAACTTTTATAGGCGATTTATACCTCACGCAGCAAAAATCCAAGCACCCCTAAACGCCTTACTAGCTGGCTCAGTGAAGGCGTCTCATCCCGTCAATCTGTCTGGTGATACTCTGTTAGCTTTCAACCACAGCAAAGAGAGCCTGTCAAAGGCCGCATTACTCGCACACCCAAACTGTGAGGCTAAACTCGCGTTAGTAACGGACGCGTCTGATTTGGCAATGGGTGCAGTTTTGCAGCAACTCGTTGACAATACGTGGCAACCTCTTGCGTTCTTTTCACGCAAGCTGAGTCCTGCCCAACAAAAATATTCACCATATGACCGCGAACTGTTGGCCATATATGACAGCATAAAATATTTTCGTCATATGTTGGAGGCTCGACATTTCGTGGTGTATACGGACCACAAGCCTCTTTGCTTTGCATTCCGAGAACGTAAAGCGAACTGTTCGCCTCGTCAGTTCCGCCATCTCGATTATATATCGCAGTTCACGACTGATATTCTCCACATATCTGGCAAAGATAACCTCGTGGCAGATACGTTGTCGAGAATCGAAGAACTGCAGATGCCGATTGAGTGGAACTCACTTGCTTCATCACAAGCAACAGACGAAGAAATGGCTCAACTTCTGGGTGGTGAATCCTCACTCCGCCTGGAGAAGTTAAAAATACCCAACAGCCATACAGAACTTTACTGTGACGTCAGCAGAGGCTCACCAAGACCTTTCGTGACGAAACCGTTTCGGAAACAAATCTTCGACAGTCTCCACAATCTTAGCCACCCAGGCGCTAAAGCAACCGCCAATTTGGTAGCCGAGCGATTTATTTGGCCTGGGGCGCGAAAAGACTGTCGAGAGTGGTCACGAAAATGTCTGGCTTGCCAACGTGCTAAAGTAAGTCGTCATGTGTCATCACCATTGGGCACTTTCTACTTACCCCGCGCGCGTTTCGCCTTTGTCCACGTGGACATAATCGGGCCCTTGCCTCCATCACAAGGCCATAGATACTGCCTTACTGCCGTCGACCGTTTCACACGTTGGCCCGAAGTCACGCCAATGCCAGACATGACAGCGGAAACTGTCGGTAAGGCGTTGATGTCGTGGATATCCAGATTTGGATCACCATCTGACATAGTTACCGATCGTGGCGGGCAGTTTGAATCGGCGCTTTTCCAATACCTTGGAAAAATGATTGGATTCAAACACCGCAGAACCACCGCGTATCATCCAGCATGTAACGGTCTGGTGGAACGTTTCCACCGCCAATTAAAGGCAGCAATAATGTGCCACGCGGACAGAAACTGGGTTGACGCTTTGCCTTTGGTGCTTCTAGTTATTAGGAGTTCTTTTAAAGAGGATCTCAAAGCATCATCGGCCGAGTTGGTGTACGGCGAACCCTTACGTTTGCCGGGGGAATTTTTCCAAGCAACCATCCCCACCACCACCGATATTTCGGACTTCACCACTCGCCTACGTCACTTCGCAGCGAAGTTACAACCCACTCCCGCCTCACGTCACAATAAAGATAAAATCTTCATTTTCAAAGATTTAGCCAACTCGAGTCACGTATTTTTACGGGACGATGCAGTGAGAGGCTCTTTACAACCTCCCTTCACCGGCCCCCACGAAGTACTCGAGCGAGATGAAAAGGTCTATAAAATACTAGTGAAGGGCAAAGCCGTCACTGTATCCATAGACCGGCTCAAGCCTGCATACTTGCTGGCAGATCCATCTCCCACAACTTACCTTATCCCCACCCCAGCCCTCCCCTTACCTTTACCAACGCCAACACAGCAGCAGGATATCCCAGCTCCGGCTCCGGTTCCATCTCAGCAGGACAATGTAAGAAAGACTCGTTATGGGCGCATTGTTCGATTTCCTGACTTCTATCGCCCGTAGTGACGGTCTCTGGGGGGGAGTGATGTAGGCTACTTACAAAACTACATTATATTTACATCTACTAATAAATAAATACATACAAGTCTACATCACAAATACATACATAGTTAATATTACATATATCTTTATTAAATATGTTTCATGCAGATCTACACAGATAATTATAACAATAATAAATATTTACGCTTTTATCATAATAAGTAAATACATAAACATAATAAATAACATACCTACTTAAATAATAAACGAAATTAACTACCAATATTTATATTTACACTTAATATTAAAACTACAAAATTAAATTACATTATCATAAAATCATAACATAAAATAGTAACCTAATTACCAATAGTTTAAAACACATTTCTTTATTTATAAATTACGATTACTTTTATTTTGATCATTTAAATATCGCGTCATTATTGTGCATTGGAAACACTCGAGACAACTACTCGATCCGGTTCACACCGGTATTCCCCGCGCTCAGCGCGATCGTAGATACGAGTCGGCCGCCGGCCGCGCCCGCCAGTGCTTCACAGACGCCAAGCGTGAACCACGTATCGCTCGCCTATTACATTTTGGAATCGCGTGCCAACTATCTGTTCCGATCCATTGTTTAGTTATTACGAATTATATTGTAAAGGACCCTCAATACACTCCTTTGTCCATATCGTGTGTTGTGGTTTATCTCTCACCCTGCACACACCTCCTTGGCCACCTGAACACCCAGTGGCCAAATGCATGTGTGTGAAGGTGAGAATCTACTACGTGGCCAAGTGCGGTTGGTGGATTCACATTACCTACTACCTATTCTGTGCCCTTACATATCTCACTTCATCTATCACGATAGATATCTCAATTATCTCTGTTCCAGCTGACGGGAGGCCTACTTAGTAAAATTGCTGGGCTTATGAGACTTTTCCTACTTACGTCATAGCATGTTTAGAAAACGGTCATATTCTTTAAGTGGCCTCATGTCAGAACAGTACTTTGGCAAGTAGTTTTAATACTTATTCCATGTCTTTTACATTTTATGTTTTTGTTATTTAGGCTTATTCCATAAATCCCCCAAGGACATTTCCTGCGAGGGGGATTTTTGGACTTTTATCCAGAAATCCATTGCGTCTTCTTTGCATGCCGGACGGGTATTATTGGACAAATCTTCCTTGAGTTTAGTTTTAATCTCCGCAATTTAAACATTTCGCGATAACTTATTTCAAGCCTTTTAAAATATCTGGAAAAAATCCAATGCATCCAGTTTCATTTCGTAACAATCTGAATCAAGGAGGATTAATTTATGGAATGTAATTAAAAACCACTTTAAATACACTTATTACAAATACTTTGAATGTTGCGTACATAATTGCCAGAGTTTACAGTGTAATCCTGCCATCTCTGGGACGGTTCCGTTGATGTAATATTTATGCTGACTTAAACTATTCAATTGGGCAGGCTTGTGATGTTGTTGTGATTTGAATACTTATTAATAAAGTCTAATACATATATTTTAAGCACTATTTTTGCCCACCGTACAAGTTGAAAACCATAGAAAAAAGAAGCAAAAGAAATGTAACCAAATTTATCGTATTCGTGGTTCTCCGGGCCGTGGTTCTCGGGGATCGTGGTCCTGCGGTAGTAACCCCCGCTTAATACCAGCTTCAGGCCTTAGACTCAATTAAAAGGCGAGCAAAAAGCTCATTGGTGACGATAAAATGGTGAATACTTGACTCCAGAGCTTAGAGCACCGTCGTAAAGTTGCTAGCCTATCGGTGTTCTACAGGTTGCATTTCGGTGAGCATGCTGCGGGGCTACACAATCTAATTCCACCTTCTCCATTTCACCATCGGACGACAAGACGTACAGCTACAAGCCATCCATTTATGGTTGATATTCCTTCAATTCGTACAAAGCGGTTCGACTCGACATTTATAATCCGAGCAGCGATAGAATGGAACAAATTACCAGCGTCAATGTTTCCCGATAAGTACAATCTGGACCTTTTCAAGTCGCGAGTGAATAGGTATCTCTCTAGGCAAGCATGTACCATCGTAGACCGCATCATCACTTTCCATCAGGGCCATTATTCTGTATCGTTTCCTTACTACGAAACCACGCGAATTCCTTGTCTTACATGAGAAATCTGCAAAACTCTATTCTCAATGAAACGAAAATAAAACCGCGCGAAATGAATTTGGAATTGGCGCGATTTGAACTGTCAAAAATCACATGTTTTACCGAGATGCTTTCCGAAACATCAACCACATCAAAAGCTACGACCACTTATGTCAATATATTTTATTCAAAATAAAAATAACTTTATGTAAAGTAAAGGTATCCTAACGCTGTAACACGATTTGAACAAGACACGATAACGACGTGGTTTCGTATCGTGTGGAATCTGCGTTTCCATAGAAAATAACCGCCCAGGTGAGATTGCGGTCAAATGCGGGCCTATTCAGGTACCTATAAAAATAAATACTGCTTTTTGGATTACCTACACCGGTAATTACTTTGCCATGCGGAATGTCATCCCATAGGTACCAATAGGTATGTTAGGTATGCAGTTGTTCTATCATAGGTAGGTACCACACCACCGCTGCTAGTTAGTCTGCCGCTATGCAGTGTGCAAGCACTTCTGCAGTGCTCAGGGATCTAGCAAAAATACCAACCGTTAACGCTAACGCCAAACGCTAACTTCAAAAATACACACACACATGGCATTTCTTCAATGAAAAACTATTAATTTAGTAAAGTCGTTGAAGAAATACTGTCTACCTTGGGGTGTAGATTTACCCCCTCTCGGGATAGCATACTAATTCAATGTCACCTTGTATTATAACGTACCTTGCATATAAATACATATTAGGTACTTCCAAGGTACCATGACTGTGTATTTTACTAAGGCACAGAATATAACTACCTAACTAGGGTTTAAATTATGTCCATATAGGTACAAATTTATTCAGAGAACAAGCCCAGAGATAGACAGCCCAAGAGATAGATAGATAGACAGATGGGACAAATAGTAATAATAGTGGGTAATCATGGTCACCATGGAGGCGGATAACCATTAAATACCGCCTGCTACCGCGTGGGAGACTTGTGGGGGCAGACAATAATATTAATGTCACTCTCAAATAATAAAAAGTTAAAACTATGTAGTCATTTTTATATATTTTTTTACTTGCCGTCTATCTTGTCGGGCAAGAAAAATAAAAAATAAGAGGTGTATGTATAACCATGGATTTAGCTCGTGCTTCTGTCTGTTTATGTGGAGGTTTCAGTATAATCTATGGTATAGCTCTTGCAACGGTAAAGGGAAACTTCAAGGGAAAAGTTTGTCCGTATATCTACAGTATGACGAGCTTTAAGAAAAGTGTTGAAAGACTCCTCTCTAAGGGTGCGCAACGCACCGGCAATGCCCTCGGTATTTTAGATATCCATAGATAGCGCGGCAGTGACCACTTACCATCAGGTGGGTCGCCCGCCTGTTTGCCACTCATATAATAAAAAAAATGAAGAGAGAATTATCTCTTCCCATTTAGGAGGCCTACACATAATAATGCTTAGAAGAAAAATAATAATAAAAAGAAATGAAAAACAAGGTGCGCGTTGATGTCTTTTCCAAAATTTAATTACAACGTTTTTTAAACTAAAAATTTGTTTTTTTTTTTTTGAACGGGCTAATGCTGTTTGTGGCAAGCGCTTAAAGCACCCAGCCGACAAAAGTGGGGGGCAACTAGCTCAAGGGCACTCCTGCGGTGCGAGCCTCGGCTTGGGCTGTTGCCGGGATCGAGAAGGCTACGTCCGCTGGAGGAGTGGACCCTACGGAAAGACGCGACCATTCTAGCTAACCTACGGGGGGTACGTCGACCTCGCCGGCGGGGTTGGTGTCTGATTGTGTTACGCTGGTATCCTATGCCAGTGCCGAAATCGGTACCTGAGCCAGAAGGGCTAGACTGGTCCGGTGACCTCGCGCAGCCGAAACAACGGCTGCTATAGGATCTTCCGGGTCGCTCAAGACGTTTCTTGGGCGACCCGGGCGGGGTGATAGCGAAGACGGGGTGGGTAAAAATTTGATATTCACTTAGTCAACTAGGAATTAATCAACCAGAAATTAATCAACTCAAAAAGAGCTGATAATTTTCAGTCGTATGAACAACTTTTATAAACTTTTTTTACTTAAATCTTTAGGTTTTCCATAATCACCACGACCGAGGAGAGTGCTGCTGCCCATCATCATCATCATCATCATCATCATCATCATCATCATCATCATCAACCTGAAGACGTCCACTGCTGAACATAGGCCTCCCCCCGGGAACGCCACTTAGAGCGGCTCCTCGCCTCCTGTATCCATCGGCTCCCCGCGGCTTTCACCACGTCATCGGTCCAACTAGTGGGGGGCCGGCCTACGCTGCGTCTTCCAGTTCGTGGTTCGTGGCTGCTGCCTATTCCCTGGATATTCCTTTAGGCGGTTCTTACGGCATCCACGTAAAAATATGGGTGAGCTTGCCTTACCACAAACTAATATAAAACCATCATGGTTCGTGACAATAATACTCCAAGGCTACAATAATATTGTTCGAATTCGTACCATGAACTTATAAAGTATTCCTGCGTGAGAACGAGACGTCTACGTTTTTATATAGCGTTATCACTGTCGCACGTCGCTGTCAACATAATGTATTATATGATGTATTATGTGATAGACGGGCCCGATAGCTCAGTTGGTAGTATCCCTGCCTTCTGAACTGAGGGCTGTAGGTTCGATTCCTACCCAGGACAAACATTTTGTGTGATGAACATAGATGTTTGTTCTACGTCTGGGTGTTATATTGTATTCTATGTATGTATTTACAAACAAAAAAGTATATAAGTATTGTATCAGTTATCTGGTTCCCATAGTACAAGCTATGCTTAGTTTGGGGCTAGATGGCGATGTGTGAATTGTCCACACATATTTATTATTTATTATTATGATGGATTTAACGTGACGTCATCATAACTGCTCTGCGTCAACAACATTACTGTATTCTTACTTTTATGTAATTTTTCAAGGTATGATTGAAGTGATAATGCTATAAGAAGTTGTGGTAGGCCGACTGGTCTTACGCCGCCGGGACCACACATTATTACTACCTATGTACAATAAGGAATTCTGTATGTCGAATTGCAACATTGTAAATTATATCTCGCATCAAATCTAAGCAGCGTAGGCGCAAGGCCAGCAGGGACATGGAATATGTTAGCTAATTCAAGCTACTGGTAACTTTGTATGGGTTTGAGGAACAATTTATTCAAACGAGCTACAACCACGCCATGGCGACAAAAATGTGGCCGGGCACAAAAAAATGTTGCTGAGCCCTAAATCATAAATGAAAACGTGTGACTTGTTTATTATTAGACTACTTTGCTTAGTGTAAAGATAATAGGTAATCTAATTTATTTTATATTATACAAAACTGACATTAAATTTTTACTAATATTACTAATAATAATAATAGATAAAATTGGATTGACATTTTATTATAGCTAATCAAACTAATATTATTTTCTATGTAGTGTACCTATTTTGTTTGATCACTTTGATTCTTTTGCTAAGACGCTCTCCTCTCTCCTAATTTGCGGTCCATTTGGGGTCCATATGAAACTAGACTTAATTTTATATTCCACCTATTGTATGTATACTATGGAAGCAATAAAAATCTGAATCTGAATCTGATCAGTAACATTTTAAAAAAAAGATTAAATAGGTATCTCACAAAACGACAAAGTTAATACAAGAATAGAAAAAGGCATCTCAAACACGCATCGATATTAAGTATTAATGTTTTGGATTAGTTTCGAAGATTCACAAAACAATATCCATAGAGTAACATTATTGCAAGAGATGTTCTAACATTGACGGAAGCACTGCACTGCAATTGTCAACGGTATTTCACCTTCACTTGCAATCTAATGGTTTTGTCCCGGATCTACACGCACAAAGTAAGAAACTACCTGGTTAAATAATTTTGAACGTTCACATTGGTTCACTTGTTTCTGTTTAATCAAATTCTTAGAGCATCTATAAATGGAGATGTTAACTTTATAATCCGCAAGCACCATTTTTCTGCCATATTCTACGGGGGACGAGGTAGACACGTACAGCACACGCGCAAACCGCGCGTGTAAAAACACGCCGCACACCGTCTTAAAACACGCACACCGTTATATAAACTAGCGTAGTTACGCAGTGTCTACACGCACATTATTTATTTATTTATTTATTCACTTATTTATTTACTTATTTATTTATTTATTTATTTATTTATTTATTTATTTATTTAGTTATTTATTTATTTATTTATTTATTTATTTATTTATTTATTTATTTATTTATTTATTTATTTATTTATTTATTTATTTATTTATTTATTTATTTATTTATTTATTTATTTATTTATTTATTTATTTATTTATTTATTTATTTATTTATTTATTTATTTATTTATTTATTAAGGTAATCCAACAGCGTTAACAATACAATATTCAGTAACAAATTTACAGACTTAAAAGAAGGCCAAACAGGATTACACAAATTAACCGCTATTCATATTTAACAAAAAGTGTGTTTACTAGCTTGTAATATAAATTACATGAAAGCTGCGTTCGTGTGTATGTGTACTTAGAGTGTACTATATGTGAATATTTTATATTTATGATATTGTAGATGACCAAGTAGCACCATACCGGCAGAGGGGAACACCTGGCCTTGCCACTTTTTTAAATGCTCTAAGAATCAAATCACATTAAGGTGGCCTCTATGTCTCCATTAAGCTATACAATTATTATCGTAATGCAATTTCGAAAATGCCTTATACGCCTCTCCATTTATGCAGTGGTGCTGTAAAGTTTGACTGAGATTTAAAATTAAAATTAGACAAGAGATAAGAAGCATTAGACCTTTGAATATGGCTTCACTTTTTAGTTCTAGTTCACGGTCTATCTAATTCTTTTAGTCTGAGGCCAACTACTGAGTAAATTGACTGACCAATGGCCGTCAGCACTTAAAATGTCCGTAGTTAATGCACTATTCATGCAGAGAAACCTAACTCGTTGCACACTTGCATAGCTCCCTGGCGGATGTTGCATTATTCTAGATTTCTAACGGTATGATTTAATCTACTGGTGATTGGTGCGGTATTTTATTTTCATTCGTTTATAAGATGATTGGTATACTTCTAATAAGGTTATGATAGCCTAGTACCTAGGTTCAGATAACGGCGTAATGAAAGTTTTCAAGTTTACGTCTACGTCAGTCATTCATCATCATCATCAGACTGAAGACGTCCACTGCTGAACATAGCGAGCGCCACTTTGAGCAGCAGCGTGCTTCTTGCATCCATTGGCTCCCGATGGTTCTGACCAGGTCGTCGGTCCACCTAGTGGGGGGCTGGCTTACGCTTCGTCTTCCAGTTCGTGGTCGCCACTTGAGAATCTCTCTTCTACGAGCGATGTGGCCCGCCCACTGCCACTTCAACTTGTTAATTCTGAAAGCTATATCAGACTTTAGTTCTCTTGCGGATCTCCTATTCTTCTCATTTCGGATCTTGTCTCGCAAGGAAACACCGTCGTGTTTGTAGGAGAAATTCTGTTCACGAGCTATCACTGGGCTTTGTGATATTTGACATCAGTCTAGCCACAGAGCTATGAAACAAATGACGCTTCGCCTCTATATAGAGACGAAATTAATCATATTATTGCTGCCGAACTTCGGTACGGGGTACTCTTCTGTGTCAGTTTGATATTATAGGGTAATTTCGCTAGTTTCCGACCACTTAGTGGAGTTGTCAAGTTTAGGTTGCATAATAAAATGTACCAGTATCATTTTTTGACTTGATGCTACTAAGCTACGTTTCAAATATTATACTCTATATTTTTATCAGATTATCAATCATTTTTTAAAATAACCCACCCTTTTATAATATCTAAACCAAAGGCTAATAGTGACTATTTTGCTAGTTTTCGATCAGTAAATTATATTTACGACCACTTTTTCGCTAGTTTCCTACCACTATAAATTGAAAGACGTAGGTGCCTGACTGCCTGTGGTAAATAAATGATAGAAACAATGATCAGAAAGGCTTCTTTAGAACCTCTGTCTTGTATTTTCATGATTTCTCCAGCTTTGAGGCACTTACTCATATAAAAAAGCATGATCTTTTTTCTTACTGAGACCGCCAAAACTTATTTAAGGATATGGCTGAAAAATTCAGCTATAACAAAAAAAATATTGGCTAACGTAGTTTATAAACATAGTAATGTTTACAAACTAAATACGCTACTTTTTTTTTGTAATAAAGCCAGCCCACATTACACCCTGGGCGAGAAATATTCAATGATGGTTCGATCAGTTGGTCACGCCTATTTTGCGGCCACCAGCATTAATCGTTTTTTTTAATCGTGTCTGGTCTAATTAGTTAACCTTACAAAGTAATCGACTATTTATGTACTTTTATATGTTAATAAATACGTATTTATAATGTTTTTGATATAGTTTGCTTTTGCGGTCGAATAGCATTTTTCTGCAGCTGGATCAGTTTTCGACCACGAGTGATTTTGGTTATCTGAAGTTTTTATGCCAGATGGTGGATAAACGTGGTCGAAAACTGGCAGTTAAAATGTATGTGCTTGTAAACTTCAAAGCTTTAAAATAGAATTGGGGATTTCTCGTATATTTGTTACAAAACTGAACCTATTTGGACATAATTGTGTAGGCATAATATATTTTAGAGATGTGTTCACCGCAAGCTTTTTATTTTTTATATTTTTTCATCAAATGTACATTAAATGGTCGGATATAGGAAGTGGTCGCAAAACCGGCGAACTTACCCTATGGCAGAAGTACCGATAGTGATGTAATGCGTTGGTTAACCTTATAATTATCGATACATCGATAGTTTCTATTATGCCATCCGGAAATTTGTTACAATAAGTTTTAAATGTTTTCAATTTATTTTGTGGTTAAATTGACTTCTACTAATTAAACTTTTAATATCTTTTATGTTTATTAGGTTTCCTACAGATCCTAATATAAAAGATAAATAGATATTCGCAACTGGACAGTGCAATTAGTTTCCTCAAAAACATGATACGGTTTGCTCTCAGCATTTTGAAGCTGAATGTTTTATGAAAATGTCTAACCATATACGTGTATATTTTGACGCTATTCCCACATTGAAACTCTATCCTATTTTTAACGAGGTACTATAATTTCCCCCCTCTAGGTGGACCGATGACCTGGTGAAAACCGCGGGGAGCCGATGGATGCAGGAGGCGAGCAGCCGTTCTAATTGGCGCTTTCTGGGGGAGGCTTATGTTCAGCTGTGGACATCTACGGGCTGATGATGATGACTATAATTTCTCTTATCCGCATTTATTATTTGATGAGGACATTATAATGATGTGGCGTGCTCGCCCATGAAAGAGTTTTCATGTAGCCTCCATGGAGCTATTAAAAAAAGAAGGAGGGAATCCCGTCTGATTCGAAACTGAAGCTCCCTTAGGAAGCCGGAACGCTTCGTACGTACGAGCGGAACACGCACACGCTCACATCATATGCAGCCGGTCGCCCTACTTTCAGCTGACACACATATGTAATATGTCCGCCATTTTGGGCTTCAGTTCGATGTCAATCAAAACTCAATCCTTCTTTTTTTTATTTCATCCATGGTAGCCTCATAGAAAATCATTGCTCTTGGTTGCTAAGGACAACTGATCTCATTAATTCTACGTAAGAATCTACGTCTTAGTCGATATTGAATGAAAAAATTCACTTGCTTTTTATTTTGTAAAGAGCTGTAAATTAAAATATACATCGCATGGTGAGCTGAAAAATTACCTTTATTTACTGCCAAACTAAGGACCTACCTTCTATTAAATAAGTGTTTACCTACAACACCTCAATGATACTCAATATTATTATTATTTTTCCTAAAAATTCATCTGAAAATATAATTTTCAGATGAATTCTATCAAAAAGAAACATGACGCAACAATACTGATGAATCATCAGCAAAACGTGTTACCTATGTATTTGGACTTTTAATATATTTTTTCGTTTTATAACTTGTTATGTTTCTTCTATTTCGGCATATTTCAAACTTTAGTTTATAGATATAATTATACTATCACATATCAGCCGGCAGACGTCCACTGCTAAACACTGCCTCCCCCATAAATCCTCACTTTGGACGCCTATCGGATTTGCTTATAAACTTAATCTTTATAACCATAAACTGACGATAAACTACCTCTATACTTACACACATTACATTTGCCATAAAATAGTTGAGAGGTGGACTGTATAGCCGTGACGCGAACATGACGTATTTACCAATACTAATACATTCAATTTTATTTATTTTAGATTTATACCGGTATGTTTATCGGCTGGCCATTGTCGACCCAGAATAGAGTATAATAGAATAAAATAACACTATTACACATAGAAATACGCACAAAAGGCACAAAAGATATAGGTAGGTACTAAAGTGTACCTAATGATACAATCCGGTAAGAGGTACCTTACCGCGTGCTTAACTCATATCAAACTATCGATAAAAATATATCGACTCAACCCACAGCACGTTTTGCTGACAGCAGTGGCACTAATGATAAGACAATTGCTATATATGTCATCTGCGCAGGTAAACCATAGAGGTTTCATTGTAATACCTGACACGCTTGAATTGTATGAGAAGTGTCGAAAAGGCGCCTCTATGTAGAGGGAAAGCGTTTTTTTTTTTTTTTGCTCTGTGAGTCTAGCTAAGTCAGCTAGACTGTTTCAGTTAGCTTGACTCTAGTTTCTATTAGCTAACTCACAAACATGGAATGTTTTGAATCCTAGCTCTATGAGCGTATGAGCTATCTAAACTTCTGGTAAAACTTAGTAAAATGATAAAACCAAGTCTAGTTTAGAAGGCTCATTAAAAACTTCTTGATTGACCTTCAGGTTTGAACAGAATGAAAAAACATTATAGGGAAGCATATTTAAACTAATTTGAATTTCGAATTTGAATTAACATAATTTAAATAATTAAAGCCTATAAAAATTTCACTTTCATCTCCCAACTTTGACCGTGACTAACCGCGGTTCAAATCAACGAAAGGAAAATGCTGATTTTGCATAAGACCAATTTGCGTTTTTCACTTTCACCGTGATATCAAATTAACCTGTGCAACAGCAACATCAGGTGAATGACTAGCTCGTGACGTCATTCACTGACAAAAAATATAACTGGAATATTAAGTAGGTAAGCCTGAAACTTCTGGTGAACACCGCGGGGAGCCGTAGGATGCAGGAGACGAGCAACCGCTCAAGGTGGCACTCTGCGGGGAAGGCTATCATCAGACGTCTTCAGGCTGTTGATGATGATGATGATGAAGCCTGAAACTGAGTTCTAATTTTGTTTTTTCAAATAAATTCAAATCAAATATAAGGAAGTTGCTTATTTGCAAGAAGACAGCATTCGTGGTGTGGTGGTTGAGCAGGTCGGCTCATAACCCGGAGGCGGCGGGTTCGATTCCCGCGACAGGACAAGTATTTGTGCAAGAAAAAAAAGCGCAAATACTTGTTCTGTGTCTGGGTGTTGTGGGACCATGGTCGTAGTTCTTAGATCCCTGATACAGGGAATCCTAGTTAGGGTCCAGGATCTATGTCTGTGATCGTTGGGCGTTATTTATTTATTTAATTATTGTAGGTAAGACGTAAAAATAAAACATTTTAATACCCATAATAAAAAAATTCTTAAAATAACTTTAACCACAAAAATCACTCGCAATCACTTTCACTAAAATTCGAACCATATAACCCGATTAGCTATTCAAAATATATTTAACTAGTGAAATGACCGGTCAGACTTTCACCTTCGATTCGGTTCATTTTGGCGGTCCGATCAAACTCACGGTTCGTTTTATGGAACCCACGAATCTATGGTTAATTTTTTGTGCCTCCGTGGTCACGACAGCTTAGCAGGTTGGCAAGTGCAACGACGTTTCGTTTGTTTCATCATGGCAATGGTCGCGTTAGAATCTAGAAGCTAATATTTATAAACTAGACAGTGAGACTTTTCTGCAAAGTTCGTTTAGGTAGGTACTGCAACGCTTTGCCATTTAATTTTATTCTGCCACCAAGCACAAGTAGTGTGAAAAGCCCTACTGTGTTCCGGTTTGAAGGGCATTGTAGCTAGTAAAATCACTGGGCAATTAGACTTATGAACCGGTCTCACAGTCTAGATTTCTTTTATAGACTGTGTGATGTCGCAGGATGACGTGCGCAGTACCTACGCAGTGTCATACGAAACTTCAGTTTTGAGTTCTGATAGTATACGTATAAGTTCCTTGGTTCCGAGTGACACTGCTTTGTTATGGGCGGCCGTGACTGTTTGAGGAACGCAACGACTAGCTCGTCACGTAATTCGTTTCCTTAAAAAATACTTTTAAAACTCTTATTCAAAACTCTAAATCAAATTACGAAAGCTAAACACTCATGTTATTCATCAAAACGCATCTATAAAACCTAACCTTGACTTGAATCATGACAAATCCCACGACACCCATAATTTCGTAACCACTGTTTTCTAATTACGTCATCTCGGTCTAAATCTTCTTATGAATACGTCAATGGGTGCTTCTCTTTGGAATTCTACACATGACAACTTCTACTATTAGTTATTCTGTGTGCTCCATTTGTTGCTTTGTAGGCAATTCGTAACACAACATAGTGATATTATGTCAGTAGTGGTGTAACGTAGTTCCGAATCCGAAAAACAATTGTCATTCATATTACATATGTGGTTTTGTTTAGGTTGAGACAGAAACTGTTCATGTTTTGGTATTAGGTTGGTTTATTTAGCCCACTTTCGAAAAAAGGTTATCTTTAGAATACTGTGGGTTCATGTTAGTTCAAAATAATTTATCCTCCTTTAAACTAATACGGCCTCGTAATCACAAAAGCGTATTCCTAGTTTTAAATTAGTTTTGTTTTTTTGTCTTTTTTTGACATTTGGACGATTAAAAGCTATGGAAAAAGACAAAAGATGGTGTAACTAATCAAAAGCTACAACCCTTTTATTAAGGCGCTGAATGCTCCCAAATCGACTATTTCTAACGTAATTTTCCAAAGTGTAGTCCATTTACAGGATTGAAAAAAAATGCTCGTTAATACTGGTCATGTCTTCTTTCTACCTGCCGAAATCAAAATACGATAACGAAAAGTTTTCTTGATAGAAAAAAATCGTGAAGTGGCCTCTGAAAAATCATTCAAACGCCCTAAAACGTTATATTATAATAAGATAATAAATAGTATTTAGTGAATACTGTGTATATTATTATAATTTTTTTATTTGTATAATTGTGAACGTAATTATTAATATTATTAATACTTTTAATACCTTTACTTTGTGACTTGCAAATTTTTTACCAATAAATTGATTATGATTATGATTATGATTAAGACACCCCATTGAAATAAATCATAGTGATGAATTATGTTTCAATACATCCATCTGTAGACTATTTTTTTCATAACAATAAGCGTTTCTTTTATAACTAGTTATTAGAAAAGTCGAAGTGCAACGCAACGTAATCGCCATATTTGTGCTAAGCATAAAGCGACCCTATTTATTACTCTATACGTTTCATGTTCGACTGCTATAATAAACGTGCTCGTATTGGGTCTTGTCAGCGTCTTAATAAAGAATGATAAGCTTTTTAAAACATTTCTAGTTTCTTGCTGCGTAAAGGAAACGCGTTGAACTCTTTTACACGCAATTATGTAACCAAGTGAGTGGTGGCAGGCACCGTCATTTTGGTGTTGGTGTAACTATGGTCTATTGCTTTTTTCTAGTCTGTGGATGACTGATTGTAATGCAGGCATAGACTTAGTATCTATATCTATGTAATAGGGCGAATTCTGTGAATGCAGGTATCGGTAACAATATTATATTTTTGTTGTTTTTAAAAATGCAGGATCATGTGTAGCCATCATTAGTTGTCATTTGTCATCATGATGTAACTATAAATATTTTGTTGGTATGATGACAGACCTTGAATATTTTCGTACGTCCTAGGTCTATGGGTACTACCTATATTTTCCGTTTCACTAACTAGCTAAATGCTAATTTAGCTTAAAAATAAAATATAAAGCGACATAGCTAAATAAAATATAAACTCAAATAAACTATCATGTATAACTAGGTAGGTACTTATAGACTTTCACGAATGATACATAAATACAATTATACTTATCTACCACAAAAAGATATTGACTTGCGGTAATTGAAAAGGTAGTTTTAAAAGCGCTATCGAAAAATCGCCTGTGTTGCCTATTCTACAATTTTCAATGACGCTCGTACATTTCGAACGACCCTCCATTAAGTGATGATAACTTTCATCGGCTTTCATGTTATAAATCACACGACACACGATGTCTCTCATCATGAAAAATGCCCCCCTAATAAGTATACGGTTGGTTTCGCAAGCGCTTTCTCTGACTGAAGTTCCCAATATGGTTGCAGGCTTTTTGGGACGCTTTTGATTATTTATTGCAAAATATTGATTGATTATTCACTGTTTTTACTTTAAACTTCGATGAAATGAAATATTATGAAATATGCATGGAGTTTCTCTGAAGGACAAGATACGTAACGAAGCCGAGAGAACCAAAGTAGTCAACGTAGTGCAGAGGATTACTAAACTGAAGTGCCAGTGGGCTTTTTTTTATTGTTTTTATTTAACGGATGACGTGACAAGCTAGTCATTTACCTGGTGTTAGGCGTCACGGCCGCCCATCAAATGTTGTGTCACTCGTCGGGACTCTAAATTAAGGTTTCGCGTGACACTGCGTACTCCGCATTTCATAGACATATTGGGCTGGACATGTTTATCGAAGAACTGATAACTGCTGAGGTATATGGGTGCTTGAGTGGAGACCACGTTTAGGCGTAGTGTAGGACGCAATGCGGCTGGTGGAGTGCCGACTTGCAGAAAGCGGCTGGTAGAGACTGAATGCAGAGAGCTGAAGACCGAGATCAGTGGCGTGCTGTTGGAGAGGCCTTTGTCCAGCGTGGACGAGAATAGGCTGATGATGATGATACCAGCGGACTTATGAATCACAAGAAGTATCGCAATTCAAGTCTGAATAAAAGTGAAATCAGCCGCGCCCCATTGTATAAAAGCTTATTTATGTGATGTTATTTTTGGCGCTGTGATTGAATAGGTGTTACTCAGGATAAACTGATGTAAATAAAATGTATACTTTATCAATGGGTCATAGAGTTCACAATTTCACATCGCTCGCAGAACCGAAAATCGACCGACCGACGACGGCGCTGATCAGGGGGTCTAATAGCAAAGATTACAAACGCTATCGCCAACTTTTAAAAAAAAAACATCTTTATACTGTGATACCTTACAAATTTAGGAATTAAAAAAGGTTACCTCTAAAGAAGTCATTAAAAGGCAAGTTCGCAGCCATCACATAAAAACATTATTACGCTGAACAAAACTCCCTTAAAAATTAGTATCTATACCTTGTTCATAAATCTTAGATATTTTATGTAAACAAAGTAATGTCATGAAAAGTCACTGTCAAAGTGACATGCCAGTTGCACAAAACATTAAAGGGGGTTAATCTTCACCCCGAGTTTTGGCGGGAACGCGGAAAAGTTCACGTCGTTGCATTGTATTATTATTCAAAACTTGTGCTTTTCCCAGTGTTAATGTTTAAAATTGGTCGCGTTTTACGCATTAAGTGCTGAATTACGAGCATGAGTGAGGGCAAGTGATATAATGTGGTGAAACGTGATTTTTCGTGTTACTTCCAAAACTCCATAGAAGCCTCTAGTAAAGTTGCCACCACTTTGCTGGAGCATGACAGACTGGAATATGACTACCTGACTTAGATTGGACTTTGACTATGACTAAGGCTTGACTTCATGTGAAATATTCTATTAACATGATGAATTTACAATACTTGACACTGGCTAAATACACTAAGTGTGGAGCCAAAATATAAAAAAAAAAAAAAATCTTCAACCCAGGGTAGACAATGTTTCTTTTACGACTTTACTAAATTAATAGTTTTTCATAGAAGAAATGTCATGTAAAGTTTACGTTCGAAAATAGCCTTAGCGCAGCTGGATAGTTGAACTTCGTCCTTGACCGAGTGCACATAAACGAGTTTAACGACCTGTGTTAAGAAATGAATTTGTAGTATCTTGTTAACTCTCGTAGCGATTTTTCGAGTGGACTTATATTTACCATGGAGGTTTTGGAACGCCCAGTTTTAGGTAAGTTTTTTACAACTTGAAGGGTATCATGGTCTCAGTCCCCCCATTTACATACCAATTCAAGGTCACCTTGTATACGAACTCTTCAGAAAAGTCAAACAATTTATAAAAACAAAACTAAGAATGCTAGCAAGATTCTCACGTTGAAATATTAATGCATACCTTCGTTGTAATGACTTCCGGAAGTTAATGCCCTATTGCGCAACGATGCAATGCAAGGTCGACACTTGAACTTGTGTGCTTGTGCTCGGTCACTGACATTTATTTTGACCTTTTGTAACTATCTGTCATTTTTGTAATATCAGTCTTTTTCCCCAGAATAGCACTTACTTACACTTAATTATTCCTTTTAGGTGCTATTTTGGAATATATTTGGTGTGTTACTCTTAAATTGGTGCTATTTTGTCTGGGATTCATCATCATCAACACCATCATCATCATCATCATTATAATCATCATCAATAGCCTGAAGACGTCCACTGCTAAACATCCCCTCCCTCAGAGGGTGCCACCTTGAGCAGCTGCTCGCCTCCCGCATCCATCAGTCTGACCAGATCGTCGGTCCACCTAGAACGGGACGGCCTACGCTGCGCCTTCCAGTTCGTGGTCGCCACTCGAGAACCTTAAAAGAGGGAGGCAGCCGCTCAAAGTGGCTTTTTATGGGAGAAGCATATATTCAGCAATAGATGTCTTCAGGCTGTTGATGCTGATAAAATAATTTTATTATCAATCATTATCATTATCATTATCGTTATCATTTATTTTTTAATAACAGAGTTATAGGTCAACAGTTTACAAAATTGATACATAGTTAAATTCACACACATTACATTATTATAAAATAACATAGTAAGAACTTAATAACTAGTCAACATTTTTACGAATAAACTATACTCAAAGTATAATTCACGATTAATTTCATCATAATAAAATAAAATATAAATTAATAAAAATAAACAATACATTACAAATTAAAAGACTTTTGTCAATTTATCATTTAAGTATTCGTCAACAGAATAATACGCTTTTTTTAAAAGGAATTCTTTTAATTTGCTAATAAATAGATCGTATGACTCAATTTCTCTAATGGTTTTGTTTATTTTATTGTAAATTTTTGGCCCTATGTTCCAAATTGACTGTGATGACTTTCTTAATCTTTTAAATTCTATTATTAAATTGTTTTTGCTACGAGTATTTCTATTATGAAAATCTTTAATTGACTTAAATTTGTCCAAATCGGATTTCATAAACTTACTTCCAATACGTACAACGAAGGCATTGTAAGAATACCTTGGTCTATAAAAAGTTGTCGAGCAGGTGTGTCCCAAGGCACACGACACATTATTCGTAATACCCGCTTTTGGAGAACAAAAGCCCGATGACGGTCCGCTGCCTGGCCCCACAGGTCGATACCGTAGCAAAGCAAAGACTGGAAGTACCTATACAAAGTACACACTTTTGACTAGAGTTGCCGCGAATACTCGCCATTATTCGGTATTCGGCATTACTCGTCATTTTTTTTTATATTCGTCGAATACCGAATAATAGCTAGTATTATTCGGCATTCGGCGAATAGTCGTCGAAAATAAACTTTTAACGAACAAAAGAACTAATGAGTTAAAAATAATATTTTTTTTAATTATTTTCCTTAGTAAAACAATACACAATATCAATTATTATCTGTAATATGTGCCTGTGCCTATCATATTCATGAAACTAAATTAGTAAGGCTTTTTAATTTATATTTAAAATCCAACAGAGGCAGATTGTGGTGCAAAAAAACAATTTTTCTGCACGTTCTGGAGCAAGTCGGTTTCGTTTTTCCTAGTAAATTAAACCTGCCTCGGAAAATAGTATTTCTGAATAAACAGAGCTTGCTGGTGTGATTAAGTATTTCTTTTCTCACAACCTTAGAATAAATTAGAAATATTTTTAATGTGTTTAATGTTTTTTTTTTATGTCGAATAGTAATGTCGAGTTATTCGACTATTCGCCAAAGTGAATGGCGATTAATCGGTATTCGACTATTCGCTATAAACACTATTCGCGGCAACTCTACTTTTGACTGCCTTTGGACTGAGCATCTTGACCATCCCGGTTGATGTTGTAATTGCGAGTTTAGACTATAGTCCAGATCCTACAGATTCTCTTTTGTTCTGTTTCTTTTATGCAACTTTCTAAGCATCCAACATCATATTTCATGCTCTACCGAAGATTATTCAACAACTGAACAATATTAATTTACATCCAACATTTACGATCACAACTTCCGAGAAAGCAAAATACAGGATTTTATACCATCAGAAAGCGACACCGTGACCACAATACAGATAAATGCAGTTGCTCAACTCACGCAAAAGCTAATTAAACTTGTTTGTGCATTGAGGTTGTGTATGATACCTCAATTATTTGTAACTTAATCGCTATTTATGTCCATGTACAAACGTGATTATGCGGATTTATAAAAAACCAAAGACAATTTCAATTTTTTTTTTTCAATTTTTGATGCTGATGCAATTAAGATATTCCACCAAAATAATGAATGAATGAATGAATGAATAATTTATTTAGAAATTAACAAGCATCTCCTTAAAGTACATATATGTTACAAACAGTGTTTGCTGATCCAAGATTAGTTACATCTTGGTACCCAAACTAGGATTGACCTGTACAATGGTGTACCAATGCTCCGCCTGGTGGTATATATGGTAATATAAACCACCAGGTGGTAATAATGGTGGTTAAATATGTTTTAAGCCTTCATAAGTGGTTGAACATAATTATATCTGTCACCGTCTTTTTGTAAAAACAGTTTTTTTTATAAAAACAACGAATATAAAACCGCATATTTTTAAACTGACGATTTATCTCAAACTGACAGATTGTCTTACAATAAAATGGATTTTTCGATTATTTATAAATAGTCGGTGCCCAGCGGTGAGCTTATAAAAAAAACGGGTTTTAGTAGCGTTTTGTGAACTAAACCGTATTAATGCACCAATTTTTGCTGTAATTTATTGTTTTCTTAGACTAACCTACTGTTTACGACGACGAGCGAAGCGAAGAAGAGTGTTAGGTTAGTTTTGACCACACCAAAAGTAGGTAGGTACACAATTACAATAAAACGAATTGATGCCGATTAATTATAAATAACCGAAAAATCAACCATTTTATAGTGACACACATTGCTCGTTTGCAACAAACCCACAGTTTATAAATATCTGCGTTTTTATAAACAAACGGTTCTTACAAAAAGACGGTGTTAAAATAAAATCCACATTAAAAATTACAAGTATTTCTGCTAAGTTATATTATTCAAAATACCTTCTTACGAACATAATATTTGGTTGTGCTTCTTGTTGTCAGTCATACCTAATCTATAATATATTATGCTCTACACTCATATAGGATAACTAGACATTATTCGGGAGTTTAATAATAATTATCCCTACCACTGTAAGCATCCCACAAAGAGTTAGCACTATTCTAAATGTTAGACATGATTATCATAATTAGCGGTTTATAAATATAATTATTCCTAACAGTTTCATAGCAATTATATTTTTGGTGTTGTATTATCTCATATCATTTTAAATTCCCCAACCGACACCCACAATAATCATGACATGAATTCGTTATCAGAAGGTAAAGTAACGTTACTTTAGCCGCTGTTATTCACCAAAATGAATCCATTGTATGAACTTGTGCTACTGTCTCTACTTATACAACACATATCCAAGACCGTGCAACGCGCAACCAACCGGTCTACAGACACACAGACTTATATTTAAAGACGTATTTAGTTAGGCATCGGACGACCACTCTCGCTTCCGGAAAAAGTGGTATCGAGCCATAATGCACAGTTTCGATTATGTAGATTGTTGATGCTATCGGTCATAAGTGTCAGAGATTTCTCATTTTTACAAAATTTCTAGTAGAGCCTATCCTAATTGTAAAGAAAATAATTATTGTAATATTTGTAATACTAATAGATGTTCTGGGATAGATGTCGAGAAGCCGATCGATGCAGGAGGCAAGCAGCCACTCAAAGTAGCGATCTATGGAGGAGACCTGATGATGATGATAATATGGCCTGCGCGCTGCCTGCGTTAGCGGTTCTTAAAAGTTTTTGCATTTTCTTCATAATAATAATAATACGGTATTTACGTCAATTACATTTTAGAAAATTTATAATCAGAAAGAACGATGAATAGACAATTTCGTAAGACACCACTTTTATAAAATTAGAAGCAGTAAATGATAAATGGAAAAGTTTAAGACAAATTACGTAAAATTATATTATGATGTAAGATTCAAGAGTTCCTATTAGGTTTTCATCGTGGAAAATTCTAGGCAAAGGCAGCAAAAAAACACCGTTTACCATAGTTTACCATAAAAGGTTGAAACTGCAATCTTCCGTATACTATGGCAACCTACATTGACGAATGAACGAACGCATCGTACTTAGTTCGTTTACCTCTTACACAATCAAATACTTGGTGTGATATGGCTTACTGACTCAATATGTAGGATTGCATTATCATTTTCACAAACAGTATACTGTCCAAAATCCTATCTTAGGTAGGTCTCTATTAAAATAATTTCTTCCTCTTTTGCCTATTTATCGAATACGTCTTCAAAATATTATCCTACCCTCATTCCATTTTCAACTCTCCCATGTCAGTTTTAAAGACGACATTCCTCTATCCAATGTTACCATCATTATTGAACCGTCTCAGTGAAGCGAGCCGTGTTGATTCTCGAGGATAAGTAGAGCGTTGATTTACAAGTATTGTTCTCGTCGGAAGATGTTCCTTAATAGGCCTTTCCATTCTTTGTGGATCTTGGAATAATGGTGAAATTGCACTGCAGGATTTCCTGCGTACCGGCCGGTGGCCTTGGTCTTTTAGACAGCCTAGATAATCACCCATGGTTTCTCGAACATTTTTCAAACTCACACATTGAGCACTGAATGCTCATTGGTTTCCTGTTGATCATCAGCTGGCTTCAACCAATGCACGTGCGGTATTTGGCGTAAGTTTGAAAATGTTCGAGAAACCGAGGGTTACTCTCTCTACAGGTACTTGACCGCTTCAAGATGGAGTGTTGTTCTGCAATACGGCCCTAGGACCCCGGACTAACACTTCTTTCACATAGAATTTTTACAAAAGTCAATGCAGCTACGTACGTTCTATTGAACTCTCAAAAAGAACACAAAGAAGAAAGAATAGAGATAGAAAAATAAGTATAGGTAAGCAATATAATAACTAATAGAAAGACCGTATATTTGGGGATGCAAAGCCTGGTACTTAGAGTAGCTCAATGGCTCGAGTCTTCTCACCCGACTTTATAACCTAGTTCCATATCGATTCATTATAAATCGATCTCCTATTTCATCTCTCATTGCAAGCATAATAATTATCCCCATCTCTTTCACACCAGCGGGTAATTTACCCTACTTTTACTTATATCCTGGTACAAAGTAATCTTAAGTGACACGGCACTTTTCCTTCGACGTGTATTTTCTAAGAAGTCCATTTAGATGATTATCTCATTTTAGAAAAGAAATAACTTTGATATCACACGTGTGCTTAGAATTACGCGTTCGTGATTTCAAAGTTTTGTTTAAAATTGTTGGTCTTTATTATGGACTATATGTAGATAGAACTGAAATTAGAAGTAATCTTTAAAAAGGTTGAGCTTTTCTTGAGTGTGCATAGCCATAGATTAGGTAATAGTTATTCCTCGTTAGTCGTTACCTCAGACTAAAATAGGAATACGAAAAATAGTAATAGAGTTGGTGGTCCAAACTAAAAAAGTGAAACAAAAGGAAAACAAATTGCGAAATGATACCATACCACGCTGCATTTTTTGTAGAAGTTTTCCCAATCCCTTACCATACCAAGATTGACATGAGATATTCTAAGCATAAAATACTTTCATCTAGAAAATTCTTGAAACATTGTTTAGTCAAAATAGTTAATTTTTTCTAGAACCATCTAAAAGATGAACCTTATTTTCGGTAATATATGCCATTTTTATGCAGACATGTGGTTTGTTCAGTAATATTAAATATTGTAAGACAGAATAGTTCTATTCTGTCGTGTGTTTATTCTGTATAGCCAGTTTTATAAAAAGTCAGTGAAATGACAGGAAGAGTGGTCAATCAAGTCCATTTCTGAAACCGGTTGTATGATGCACAGAGGTGAGGATAGTGTTGTAATGTAGCCTGTCAGTCTGCGGAACAGATCTCACTACTTTTTTGCGTCCCGTTCCCTCACATTGGTAGTAAAACGAAAGTGAACGAGATGGGAACTCGCTTGGAACTCCCCGAATAATTCGATAATATGCCGTCGTATTGAATGGAAAGGAATTCGGGATTATGGTTAATGAACACAAATTTTAGGACGTCAGCTTTTAGGTCAGCTAATAAAAGCCATGGGCAAGTCTTTGATTCGACTTAGGTACGTTTTGTTCTTGTCGTTCACATTCGAAAACCAATTTGAACGAAAAGTTGAATAATATATTTGAACAATTCAATTGTACCTACGCAAGTACATTAAATAACTTAAAATTTAAATTGAAATGAAATTCTTCCCTCAACTCAACATAACATTTCTGAATTCCCCAAGCGCCCCTGTGTTTTAGTGGGAACTTACAACTAACTACGTCTGATGGAGTTTAGAGCTTCCTAGACATAATACCTATTAGACACTACAAAACATATCAATCAACAGTTTTTATTTAAACTTTTGGCATAGGATCTTCCCATGAAGTTCAATATGATGGATGTTACGCAAACTAATTACGCGCTATCTACTATTTAATTCTTTTCTTTCTAAACTTTAACTTCACTTTATAGTGCCCAGCGCGCGTCTACGTTTTTGCAGTCTAAGCCCTAAACCTATTAATTTCGATAACATCAAAGAAAGTTCGACTAAGAACTCATCCTAAATACTTGTTGACCGTAAACAATTAACGTTTAATTAGACTTAGCGGTTCAGTGGCTGGAATGATTGCTGCAAGTGCAGGTTCGGTGCTCGGTCAAGAAAACTCAACGCATACTTACTTACCTATTGTTTTTGTTTCAGGTAATACGAGTTCTGTTGACCTATTGTTAGTGTGATGTAAGTAAAATATTAAAGAGTAAGGTAAGTATTTGGCGGAAAATTTTCGAATCAGCCTGTATAAAATATCAATTCTCCATAGAAATTTTGTCCTACAAAGCAATCGATGTTTAGACAAAAATGCCTCTGCTTCTGCTTCTAAATTATTTGAAGTTAGATACCTAATCATTTTATTATTGCCTCCGTGGTGTGGTAGTTGAGCAGATCGGCTCATAACCCGGAGGTGGCGGGTTCGATTCCCGCGACAAGACAAGTATTTGTGCACAGAAAAAAACAGCGCAAATACTTGTTCTGTGTCTGGGTGTTGTGGGAGCATGGTCCTCGTAGTTCCTGGGTCTCTTACAGGGGAATCTTAGCTAGGGTCCAGGATCTATGTGATCTTTAGGCGTAGTTTATAAGTATATAGTTATTATTTATTATTCATTAATAGATTTTCCCAAAATTTATTACATGATTATTACCAAATAGTACATTATTATACAAGTGTGGGAAGTTGTCATACGCGTGTCATACAACGTTTTTCATCACCCTTGCGAGGAAATAAACAAACTCTTACTGTCATTAACTTTTAAAAATAATTATTAAAAGTACAATTCTCAAATTATATTGAACCGATTTGATGGCATTTTTACAGCTTGATAGTTTTATAGTTTATTATTATTTCATAATTATGATGAACTGTGGATTGTAAAACATCGTGGATATACTTAAATGAAAAGAATTCAATTATTATTTTGCTTTTTCAGTGCAGTTTACGCAAGCAATAAGTACTTAGGTTATAATCTAGCACAAATCTAGTTCAAAGTAAAATAACAGGTTCCATTCTTGAAATAGTTCGCGTTTAATATCGGATATTTATCTAAAACGTGAAAGCTGGGTAAAGCGTCCTTGAGTAGGCCGCACTAGAGCGAATAGGAAATGCATTTACATTACGACAAGGACATATAAATAAAATAGACAATTTAATACAGATTACTAGAAACTATTTGTTTTGTCTATAAGTACTTACGATAATAATGTCATTATTATCGGTCTGAAGATGTCCATAAACATTTAAACCTTATTTTATAGTGTCATCGTGAACGGCTTGCCTCTTGCATCCATCGGCTCCCTGCGGTTATGACCAGGAGGTCTAGCAAAGATCCCTTTCCATTACCGTGAACGCCAATCGATAACTCAAAATGTGTGGAAATGACATTACCGAAATCGCTATCTTGTCTGCAGCTAATGTCATTCCAATACATTTTGAGTTATCGTTTTAAAAGCATAATAGACGATCGGGACGAACCACCGACCAAGGTCACATTTGTCTCACCTTGGTCGGGTTGGTGTGTCCGACCGTGTGGATGGTCGTTGGCGACCGAATGAAGACACCAACCCCCATCCTCATCATTTTCCTAATTAGCGTTCACGCTATTGGAAAGGGGTCTTTGCTAGACTCCCAGGTTCTCGGTCCACCTAGTGGGGGGCCGCGATTTCCGGTTCTAGGTCGCCACTTGAGGACCTCTCTTCCCGATCAGTTGTCGATTCTGCGAGCGCTCGCCTTTGGTGAATCCACCAAGCTAGAATTTCGTGGTGAATCCTAAACATTGGTGCTCATGGTTTGGTCCTTGTAACAGTTCTAGTAGCTGGATCAAGTGACATTATTCATTGTTCTAGTTCAACTGACATTTGAAAACCTGTCATCAAGATCATTGTTCTGCTATTACGTCTTAATTTAACCAATATAAGTACTTCTAAAGGTCATTTAGATCATTACTTGTTTAGTACAGTCATGCTGGTATTAGGAAATTATAGGTTGGGTATCAATTAATTGAGTTGCTTAACTTGCTTAATTATAGCGTGTAATGGTTGTACTAGTTGCTTAGGTATTTCACATACGATTCTTTGTTATTAAGTTTCTCGTCAAATGAGTTTTTTTTGAGGCCACGCTCCATGCAAAATGCTGCATGTTCCTTTAGAATTTTACTAATCAAACCCGCCTGTTATGCCTGGCTCCAAATCTCACAAAAATGGCTTTGTAGCCCATACCATTTAAATCACATGTAGGACACACAACATGTCATCAGCCTAATACCATCCCACTGCTGGAAGACTAGAGCATAGGTCATAAATATGCCAGCAAGCTCACGTTAGTGGATGCAAAATGACCCATGTCCTTGAATTTTTGTGTTTCCTGAACAAATCATATCGGCAAATTGTCATGATGTTTTATAGCTTATTTGAATAACTAATAGGATCTTTAACTGTACTTTTTATTATTTTTGGTAGTTATGGAAAAATGTGACTGACCGGGCTTAGTTTTTTATGGACCTGTGACCGATCGGTCGCTTAACTCTTTTCCTTCATAAAAACTCCGACCATAAAAAGTATGACTGAACGGTACTAACTCAACTTGAAATGGTGGGTGGCCAAACGGGAATTAATACAGAAATGGTCACCAATCCATGGGATAAAAATGGAATACACCAATGATTAGTCGAATGAGCAAGAATCTTCTGCGATACGGATAATAAAAAGAATCATTATGTTATTTGCTGATCACCAAGCCGGCTGGTGACTCTGGCAAACCCCTCTAAGAAAAGCACCCAAAAAGATGTTTTATGGGGAAACACTGCAGGGTTACTCTTGACACTCGATTTCAATCGTAATTTGGGATTTGGAATTAAAATGGCATTTGGTACTCTTAAATCCAATACTAGCGCACGATTGGAATCTTTGTTCATGGAATTTTATGGAACTAAATGTAATCGACTCATTTATATACCATCCATTTTTTACCAAATTGTCATCATCATCATTATCATTATCAGCCTGAAGACGTCCACTGCTGAACATAGGCCTCCCCCAAAGAGCGCCACTTTGAGCGACTGCTATGCCTCTTACATCCATCGGCTCCGCACGGTTAGCTAGCAGCGCTGCTGACGAGCGTCTGCCGCTCAACTGCTGTCAATTTTCATACAATTTTGACAGCAGTTGAGCGGCATACGCGCGTCAGCAGCGCTGCTAACTCCTTCGTAATAGGGGGGCTGACCAGGTCGTCTGTCCACCTATTGGGGGGCCGGCCTACGTTGCGTCCAAATTATATAACATTGGAATTGGGATTGATTGAGATTAGAAACCGACGACCTGGTGAAAGCCGCGGGGAGCCGATGGATGCAGGAGGCGAGCAGCCGCTCCCGGGGGGAGGCCTATGTTTAGCAGTGGACGTCTTCAGGCTGTTAATGATGATGATGATGATGAGATTAGAATTTGAGTGAAATTGGAATTGGATTGAAGAATAACCTACTGTTTTCAGCAGTGGTCCTCTTCCTGTCGATGATGTGAGCAAGACCCCGGTATAATAGCTACAGCCGGACAGACGTGCCTTTGTTTATGTTATTACAAGTGAAAGTGAGTCTCATTAGTTGCGTCGCTCTCGACTCAACGAGCTTGGTTGTCTGTGGTACGTGCTTGGAAAGCTGCGAGGTGCGAGCCCTTTTAGCTTGTTGTGATGTAAATTGCGTTCTTTTATGAAATTCCGTATTTAAAGATGGTTTTAGGTGCAACTGCCCTATTGTTTAGGTTTCTCAAGTATTTTATAACCTTCAATTCAATTTGCTCATGCCCTTACCTAAGTATATCGTTTTTCGGGCTATAGCTGTTAGTCTCAAGAATTACTTTATTAAGAAAACAAATTTACAATAAAAAAACCTAATTAAAAAATTTGTCCTCTTTAATTGAGGACATAATTAAATCCACATTAAAAATTTTTACGGGCGAACATTAAAGACAAGTAAAATACTAACTTAAGGTGAAGTTTAATAGTGAATCATCATGAGTGAATCCCAAATCTCAATCCCAGTCTTAGGTAAGTATATCCTGTAGTCCTTAGATTACGGGAAAAATATAGACTTAGCGCTCACAACATAAATTGAAGGCATAAAAGGAATACTAAATCGGAAACCAAACACCCGCAATATTTTAGATCTACGATTAGGAGCATACATACTCATCTCATAAATAGATCGATACTATGCATAATATAAACAATTAGAAAATGGTTACCATAAATCGCTGCTTGAATATTATTCTCGACGCTGTACAGATTATATGACATACTTACGTATAGTAAATGTAATATTACTCTTCTAGGGTAATAAGCGCTCGGCACAAGACAAGTAAAAAAACATTAACCTAAAAATAATCAAAATTGCATAACAAAACAATGAGGAAAGTATACCAACACCTAAATCACCAATAAACAAAGATTGAACTGTTAGCCCAATTTTTTAATAACATAATTCTAAGTTTCCGCTGCAATTTCTTCCAACCACCGTTCGTCTACTCTTTATTGCGATGCGTATAGTATAACACATGTAAATTTAATGGCACATCTGTATTAGAGAACATTACAGTGCCAGACGAGGAAATGGCACGCACTGTTGGTTATCTTGGACAAGAAAATATGTTCAATTTGTGTGCAGTGTATGTACGCTTGTTAGCCTTGGACTAACCAAACTAGACGACACTATTAGTAACTAAAAACTGAAGCCACAGAATGGAATGGTAATGTAAATACTGCGGCCGGAATGGTATGATTTCGCCATCATTTTGTGGTACGTGTTTTTTGTTTTGATTGTTTTTGAAGTTTTTTAAGCATTGGCTTCTGGGGCCGTACTGTGAGCTCTTAGTGCGATTCAAAATTGAGCCAATATTGGATCGCTTGTCAAAATCTTCATACAAAAAAACGAAGCAAGAGTGACTATAAAAATAGGTCTCTATACCTAAAGCAAATTTTATCACACGTAGATAAATGAACTCTTTATTGACACCAAGGTAACAAAACAACAACAGGAAACCACTTAGTAGGTTACAATGTACTTAATAGATCTATGAAACGTATAGTTACATTATTTTGTTTGCAAATCTGTTTCATTTTGCTCAGGCGAAGGACGAGCTCGTCACGTTATTCATTGACATTCACAGATTTTTAGTTCTGGACGCTGTATCTATTTATATTATATTGTTATTAGTCAACGGCCCGATAGCTCAGTTGGTGGTAGCCCTGCCTTCTGAACTGAGGGCTGTGGGTTCGATTCCTACCCAGGACAAACATTTGTGTGATGAACATAGATGTTTGTTCTGTGTCTGTGCGTTATATTGTATTTTATGTATGTATTTACAAACAAAAAGTATCTAAGTATTGTATCAGTTATCCGGTTCCCATAGTACAAGCTATGCTTAGTTTGGGGCTAGATGGCGCTGTGTGAAATGTCCGCACATATAATTTATTTATTTTATTTCATTTATTTAAATCTGAGTTCGCAAAATATTTTTTCCTTAAACCTTTTCTTAACTCTATGTTTACGAACTACAAACTAACCACAGCTCAAGTAACCTCAGACTTCAACTTTCAATTTCCAACAAGCCATGATTGGACATACAACAGCATTGTTTTGCCTGTCTGTTTGTCATGGGATCACTTTCAGCATCGCTTCGGAAGTTGTGGATCGGGTTGCCAGTTGACAATCACTGACAGGTTAATAAAATAAAACTTTTCCAATAATGTTTATTGTGTAGCGAAAAATAACATATTTTGTTTTTTGTTTCTTTCAATCAAATTTGAAATAGGCAAAGATAAAGCAAGACATGTGCAATGCAGACTCCGCAGTGTTTATTAAAGGATTAGTGGTTTAGATTCTGTGGTGAGAAACGTGCACACCATAAGGCTATAAGAACAATATCAGACACTGCTTTCAATTGTAAAACGTGAAGCCAGAAAAAAGGTTATGAAATGGCAAAATAACCGATACTATGTGTGTACTACTTGCTGCCCGTAGCTTTACATGCAAAGACTACAGTTGTTATTGATAAAAAAAAGTATCTTATATCCTGGCAAAAAAATATTTCAAAAGCGATCTTAACAATACAAAAAAATATCTTAAAAATGCTTATCTTATAGAGACGATTATGGTTCATGCATGCATAGGTACATTCGCCACTGTGGAAGTTATATTATTGAGGCTGTAATGTAAAGGATTCAAGGGATTCAGACAGCTATGATCTTCTATGACTCTATGATCTTGTACCCAAATTAACAGTGTATTCTTGCAAATAAATAAATGATTGATTGATTGATTGATTGATATGATTTTGACATTTCCGTGTTATTTTTCAGCGACGCTCTTCACTCTTTAGTGCGCCGTCTATGCAATTCTTTGTTTCAGTGTATAGGTAATAGCTTCCGAAGAATATGTAGGGTTATAGTATAGGGTACTTACTAGTCATACAAGGAAATACCGTGAAACCATAAGCAAAGTATGATTAACTTTAAGTTAACTTTTCCCCTCTACGGTGAAACCACCATTTACCGACAGCTTTCTCCTCAGTAGATAAATCAATATACTTAGTTGCGAGAAATACTAGCCATTAGTGCGGTAAATATGATTATTTCTTATTTACTTAAAGGGCTTAGACTACAGAAAATTATATAGACAGCATAACAGCAAACTAACTAAACTGTAGAAAGTGAAGCTTAAATAAAGA
Source organism: Ennomos erosarius (assembly GCA_963580505.1). Taxonomy (NCBI): domain Eukaryota; kingdom Metazoa; phylum Arthropoda; class Insecta; order Lepidoptera; family Geometridae; genus Ennomos; species Ennomos erosarius. The sequence goes on along the minus strand of OY757001.1, from coordinate 2,472,627 downwards.
ATACGGAATCATAAAGTTCTGAGGTACGTAGTACGTTATAAGTAGTGGGTATAGTATAGTGTCTTTTATGGGTTTTCGATTAGTTAACTTTTCAATCATTTGTGGCAATGTGAAAACGGGATTCACTAAAATAGTTTTCGATAATTAAATGGAATCTACAAATACACCATCCACAGCCGTCAATTATTTTTTCTCTAATCTGTGAACTACGCCTAGTTTTACCATTTATAATATAGTTTATGGTACAAGCATTTCTTTAATTATAAATCTTTTTATAATTATTAAAAAAAATAAAAATTATTGTTACAGTTAGATTTGGTATTATTTTTTAATAATCGCCTGTCAAAATTTTGTATTCTAGGTATTGGTACCTACTCATTCAATGACTCAACCGCTATTAGTTTAAGTGACTTGAAAGCTTACATTTATATTTTTACGATAACCTTGCTAGTCCTTCTAACTTTGCTAAGGTTGTGTTTTTTAATCGATACAAAATTGAAACAATGTTTTACAATAATCGTTACAATAAAAATAATTATCACTAACAATAAATCATATTATACTTTCTAAAAGATTAATCGATGAAATTGCCGTTATGGAGTTATTGTTTCCTTATGGGTATGAATATGAACCGTGTCTATACATACCTATAGCATAATAGGAGGACGGTAGTAGTAAGTAGTTAGGTATAGCTTGATAACAGATTAGATAATATAAAGTTACGATACAAGGTAGGAGTACCGCATCTACGAGGACGATGCAAAGTACACAGGACAAGTATTTTCGCTTTTGCTGTGCACAAATTAAGCACGTACTTGTACTCACGAGAATGTAAGTAGTAGGTATAGGTTACCTACCTAACCTTGTTAGAAAATTAATAAGCAAAAAACGAAACTCAAAGCTTAAAATTATCTTAAAATAGAGTTTCTCCACAATATTATTAAAAAATATGCAGAAAGTCACCAACATAGACTTCACCATCATGTGAATGTTGAGGCTATCCAGCTCCTCGACCACACGGATCTAGTGAGAAGACTAAAAAGAACAAAACCGTTTGAGTTAGTTTAGTTAGTGTTAAAGTTTAAATTATGTGATAGTCTAATGTGGTGCAGTGTAAGTGCTACTTAAAAAGAACACAAGAACAATGTGTCTTCACCTTAATAGAGCCAATAAGAAACGTGTTATTGGACAGATTCTTAGACAATTATTGTATTAGAAGTTTAAGTTAAAGTAAATTTACTCATTAGCCAAATAGATGGCTAGATTGTAATATAATCAGAATGCTTAATTTCAATTGGACACTCTAGCATTAGGAAAAAAAAACAAAAAAAAATTATCGAGAGCCTCTGTGGTGTGGTGGTTGAGCAGGTCAGCCCAAACCCGGAGGCCGCGGGTTCGATTCCCGCGACAGGACAAGTATTCGTTCACAGAAAAAAGCGCAAATACTGGTTCTGTGTCTGGGTATTGTGGGACCATGGTCCTCGTAGTTCCTGGGTCCCTAGATACAGGGAATCCTATTAGGGTCCAGGTTCTATTTATGTGATAGTGAGACGTTTATTTATCTTTATTTGTCCTTCTGAAATTTTTAGTTCACAAATAAGCTTGACTGTTTATAATAACACTTTCACGTAAAACCACTTAGCAATTAACTCCCACGGAAGAAAGTGCATTAACTTTGATACACTCAATTACTTTTACAGATACCGGTTTTGGTTCAGAAGCTAACACCGATTTTCAATGAATTTATTTTGCCCGCGGGCTCATTCCGGATTTTAACCCTGAGTGAGCATAGCCATCTTTATCACAAGGAAGATGCAGAACGAAGAATACTGACAGAACTGTCCCCAGCTAAAACACGAGATGAAACTATAACCAGCCCTTGCTGAGCCTCTATTTGTTATTACGAACCACATTACTCACTAAGAAAGTCATTGCTTTGTAAAATCCACATTGTGTGAACATTGCATCGTGCCTAGCATTGACGTCATCAGCCAAGGACCATAGCCTATGGCCACGGCAAATCAGCTCCTACCCCTCAGAAGTTAGCGACTGGATTCCCCTCACCGCACTCTTAGAAAGAGAAGCTCCACTTCCACTAATAAAAAGACAAGCAGTTGCAGACCCAAGAATACTGGCTGCACCGTTCTCAGTAAAAACTTGAGATGAATCTATAACCAGACCAACAGCTCAACACCCTGAAGACATCCATTGCTGAACATAGGCCTTCATAAGAGAGCACCACTTTGAGCCGCTGCTCGCCTCCTGTATCCATCGGGTTCCCACAGAAACCCTCTAATAAACCTTCCAGAGCTCGAGGTTGCGCGAAGAATCCAACTTGGTTGGGCAGCGTTCGGGAAGCTTCGACCTATCTTTTCGTCCAAAATACCGAAAAGCCTGAAAACAAAAGTTTTGATATATGTGCCAGTGATGACTTGTAGAACTGACACGTGGTCTCTTACTGTTGGCCTCATTAGTAGGCTCAAAGTCGCGCAACGAGCTATGGAGAGAGCAATGCTCGGTGTTTCCCTGCGAGATAAGATCCGGAACGAGGAGATCCGCAGAAGAACTAAAGTGAACGATTTTGGGCAGGCCACATCTCTCGTAGAACTGACAACCGATGGGAAACTAGCCCTTACTGACCCACTATTGTTGTTGCTTTGCATCACATAACTCACAAGGAAGACATTGTATTGTAACATGCGTATTGCGTGAACATGCGTTATTGCATAGACTTAACCTGGTTTCGGGTAATTGCTCATTTGGAAGCCTGACGTCAGCATTCTGATGATTAGTATGGGTTTTGTGTTTTGGATGACAAGTCTATCACTAGAATGAAGTCGACCGTGTTTGGAAACCTTTTTGTTAACTGGCAAAGTGGCGTTTTCTCTAAATTAACTTAATAACTACTAATTAATGCTACTAACTAGCACCCTCATTACTAGGCTAGGCATTTACAAAACACATTTGGACTGTATACAGGTATACTAGCAACGCGGACAGTCCAAATGCTCCAGCCAATACCTACGTAGCGTGCCTAACATGCTGGCAACATTACCCTGATGAATTACTATGCTATATCGTTATGACATAATTATAAGTGCCAGCATTTCGGACACGAGTCTCATCGGCTAATCACTCTAAACTTTGGAAACGCGATGAGCTCCCAGTCTCCAGAGACCCAGGGTCGATTTAGAAAACTAATTTAGCCTAGTTATTGATTTAAAATTTGATAAGAATGAACTTTGAGTAGGTGGCAGATAGTGTAGTTACCACTACTGTACTTAATCTACTGTAGTTAATAGGTAGCTCTAGCACGCGTCGTCAGCCATATCGTCTATTAACCATACGGTGAACAAAATTACAATATTCTACTATCTTGACTGCGATACTGGGTTAATCTCTTCAAACTGCTGCTAACCACTCGGCGGTGCAAGTAATCTCTCTACCTAGTTGGAGGGCGTCCTAACTCCTAGACTACGCTCGTCAAGTTCTGATCTCCACTCCAGAACATGTCCACCTATAGTACTGCAATGGTCGTCAGTCTTGCGGCTAATATAGCCAGCTCATTGCCATTTCAATTTTATAATTGGCGGGGCCGAGGCCATAATATGTCGGCCGATGACCTTAGTTCTCTGTCGGAATCCTCATTTCATCGTACATAGAAACTCCAAGCATAGCTTCTGTCAAATCTAAACAATACTATGCTACGACCTCAAAATCTCCTTAATCTTCAGTTACACAATAAGCTAATTATGTAAATAGATGTAACTCCCAAGATCTTTATGTCACATTGTTCACTGACCAATTGTGGTGGGTGGGCGATTTTATCAATTTGTTCATTCTCACAGCGTTGCTTCATTATTGTGTAAAAACTCTTATACATTACCGGTATGCTGTCATTCTACTTGTACAGACTAGAATATCAATAGCTAATAATATCTAATACCAATACCACCTAAACTGGGGAAACTGTAACTAGAAGAAGTTCAGAATCATTGTTCTTCCCATCTATTTTAAGTATATCATTACAATAAATAAAAACCTAAGGTTTGTTTCCGTTGTTTCAGATGGCGCAGTCAACTGTCCACCGACTGACGTCACTCATCGTGCTCCTGGCAGTGACGTCATCAGCCAAGAACCAGAGCCGATGGTCGCGGCAAATCAGCTCCTACACCTCAGACATTGGCGATTGGGTTCCCCTCACCGCACCCATAGAAAGGGAACCTCAGCAGCCACCGATAAAAAGACAGGCAGTCGCAGAACCCAGGATAATGACAGAACCTTTCCCAGGACTTCCCAGACCTTCAGGCTTCAATACGGACTTATTCCCATCGAGGACATATTACAGCGCTCCATCAAATAGGCAGTTGTATCTCCAATCAGTGCCTGCGGTGCCATCAGCTCCTCAAAACTATTTGACAGATAAAGGGTTTGGTCAAAGCATCAGATTTGGTTTATCGCAACCTAACTTTCCTCTAAATCAAGGTTTTATCTCTCCACAATTCGGATATGAAAGTATTCCTCAAGGTGCCCCTCAGAACATTCCTCAGAACAAACCAAAGTCTCAAGTTCCACCGAACACTGTTAAGTTTGAAAATTTCCAGAAAAATACTCCACTGCAGTTGCCTGCATCAGCTCCTATCAAACCTTTTAACAGCCAGCTACCAAAAATTAAAGCAGAGGCACCAAAATTTGTTGACGGATATCGGGCTGAAAATACTTCGAATGGCTTCGCTTACAATCAGAAAAAGAAACCACAATCACTGCAGAAAATTAAATTTGACAACAGTAACTATGACAAGCCAATATCCCGGCCGGAAGTATCACAAAACGTACCAAAAACCCAACAAAGTAATCAAAAAGTGGAGCGAGAAGAGGTCCAGTTATTGTATGTCCCATTGGAATCGTTAAACAGGGGTCAATTTAATTTCCGGAGTCCTTTGACCAGTACTCAACTTCTAAACACCGATTTATATTCACAAGGCGTACACCAAATACCCCATAAAAATGCTATGACAGAACTGCATAGACCTATCCAAACCCAGAAGACAGTAGAAAGTCCTGCACCTCACAATTACTTTACGGAGTTCAATTCACAATTGCATTCACTGCAGCAAAATAATCTTGATCAAACACCAAAGTTCTCTACACTAACCTCACCTTTCCCCACCAGTCCACCGACTACTCCAAAGCCAAAAAAACTGAAGCCTCATCAACCGCCTCTAGCCATATTCTTGACCGAGGAAGCAAGTAAAAACAACCAAATTAAAGTTGGCGATGTGTTGGCATCACTGAAAATCGCAAACTCTGTTGCTGTTTTGGATTCGGTTAACCCTTTAAATGCGCCAAAGGTCTTCATTGGTCCGTCTTCACTACAACCACCAGAGCGTTACGTCAAGTTTGAACTGCCTTACCTATCCAACATTGAAAATAGTGACAAGAAACTCCGTCAGCTGCCCTTCTTCGTCGCACCATTGAGCTATAACACACCTCAAGGATTTGCGAAGATTCCATTCCCATCTCCTCACGTGGGATCGGTAGTGATCAACTCACAGATCAAAGAAACAAGTAGTCGTGGGCCTTCGACAGAGAATGTGATGTCAACATACTATACCGGGGCATACAGACAGGAGCAAAAGCCTATCACTCAAAAGCCAAGCATCAGTTTTTACACCACGGCTGCTCCCAAGAATAATCCATCTACTTACCAATCTAACTACTATCAGTTTGAGCCACAAACAGTCTCAACATTGCGACCCTTGAAAGAACCTGAAACCGTTGTGCCACCGAGACCTGGAAGCTACTTCCTAAATAATGCGGGTGTCCAGTACAATCCTCAGTACAACCCACAGTACGATCCATCTCAGTACGAATTACCACCACAAGAAAACTATCAAAACCCACCCCTCACAGAAACAGTAAAACCTTATACAATTCCAAGACAAGTAGAAACAACAACTACTCCCCGGACAACAGTTAGTACGACGACTAAATTGCCTTCTACATATCCAAGCCAGTTGTTGGAAACCCACAATCCGTATTCCATAAACCAGGCGTTCCACTTCAGTACACCATTGGATTACCGAACTTACACGGATGAGTATAAAGAACCTCTTGCAACTCCTGTCGCAGCAGATCCTATATCTACGCCTCAAAAGCCATCAAGCACAACCATCTCGACACCAAAAGTAGAGGAAATAGTTACAGAGCAGCCAAGATACCAGCAGCAAACATCACCTCAATACCAAAGTTATTCTCCTGAGATACATTACGAATCCGAAATTCAAAACTCAAGGTATCCCGTCTATAACAACAATGATTACTCGAGCAAAGGCCAAACACCTGATACCTACAGTCAAGTACAACAACGGCCGAGTAACACAGAATACAATCCTGCTGCCAGCAACCCAACGGAAAACACCGCCGCAGAGACCCAAGAGCCCCAAATTCCAGCTCAGAATGAAACTCCTAGAGAAGAAGAAAGTAAACTATTCACAGCTCCAGAAGTGGAAAATCCTCCTAAATATGAATACAATCAATACGAGACCAACTTCCAATTTAACGAAGACCAGACCTCGACTTCAACTAGCACGACATCGTCGACAACAACAAGGCGACCTTTGAGAATTAGAGGACGTCCACGCTACACGACTACACCGAGAACAGATTCCAGTGAATATTCTACTAGATCTGTAACACGAAGACCTTTAAGAGAACGAAGACCTCTACCCTCAAGGTCCAGATATGAACCAAACAAAATCACTACTGAGAAACCAACACGAAAACCTCTGGACTATAGTGAAGAAAGCACTACTAAAACTGCCAGGACAAGGATAAGAGGGCGTGTCACTTATAAACCATCAGATGAAGACAATGACAGAAGAAAGTCACATAGCAAAAAAGAACAAGATTTGGCTTATCAAAGAGACGTTTTACATCAAAACTATCCTGTCACTATCCAAGAACGCACAAGCACAGTTGATATTGAAGCTATCACTGAACCTACCGTAAAATTGCCATCTACGAAAGTCATTGAACCAGAAACGGAAACTTTTGACACTGAAAATGCTTATACCTATGAGACAGCAATGATCAGCCAACATAATGTAAACGCTGATTCTGACGAAGACATACCCGTATTCCCGATAAGAACGACTGTGTCACAAGCTGAAACACCTTATAGGCCGACAACTCGTAGTGAAGAATACCAGTATCATTCTAGAAGCAGTTCAGCTCCAGCAGAATCAGTTTCTTATGATGAAACTCCCGCTGAAAAGGAAGACGACACATATCAGAAGCAAACCACGCCTATAGTTAATGAAGCAGAACCCGTTGCTCTTGCCACAGGAACTGGCTCGATCAATGAACAGAAAGAACACACCTTCTCTGACAATGAAGAATATCCTTATAAAGAAGAAGAAACGACCACCACGGTTCCAGAAACTGAAGTCACCAAAGAAGTAAGTCAAGAAATAGAAGAAGAGGACAATGTTGTGCAGACCACACCTTCTTACAATAGAGTCCGTGTTCGTCCAGGAGTTATTAAACAGTACCACCAAGCATCAACGGAATCTTCTAGAATCAAAAGCGATAGAAGAAGACCTGTGACTTACAGACCTGCTTATGACAGAAGGCGAACAACTATGCGTATCGATGAAATCCAGCAAGATTTAAAAACAAAGCAAGTCCATGGTCGCCCTGAGGTTGAAGATTACAGACATCCGGTGTACAAACCGGAATCGTCAACCGAACCAACATCTACGCAAGACGCTACTACAAAACGTGGTCAATTCAGACGTAGACGCCCAAGTTATTCCTACACAACAAGTACAACTGAGGGATCACAGAACAGAAAAAATACCTATGAAGTAAAAAACAGATTTAGAGGAAGACGTCCTACTACAGAAAAGTCAGTTGAAAACACTGAAGTTCCAACTGAAACTTCTACAACTACTGTTCGCCCATTGTACTCTAGATATAGTCAAAGACCGAGACTGTCTGAGAGATATAACAAAAAACCTGAATCTGTGGAAACAGAAGACCAGGATTCCAACTTTTCCATTAACAGACCAACGTATACAGAACCAGACACAACAAAGTGGTCTCCTAAAATTGCAAGTGATACCTTCAAACCTTACAACCCAAACAATATCGTGGACGAAGAAAAAGTAGCAACAACTGAGCGCAGATCTGACAACATTGAGATGGACATCATAACAGCTAGAAACGAATACGAAGATGTACTTATTTCAGTTACTCCAGCGACGAATAACCGTAACAATAAGAAGATACCAGAGATACCTCCAACGCTAGAAGCTTTGGTCGAACAAAGTAAGGTAACAAAAAGTGATGCCGGTGATAGCATGTCTACTTTTGAAAGCATGTTGGAAGAAGTAATGAAAAGCTTAGAAGAGCAAGATGAAGACGAATACACAACTAATGTTATGAAGCACAAGGGTGGAGAAATTGGGGAGATACCACCAGAGAGAATTATATCTTCAGGTGATGGTTATAATACAAAAGCTACGTCTCCAATAACTCAAGAAGCGACGACTGCAGAACCTCTGATGGAAGACGATTCTACCACTAAACAGGTAAAAAATCAATATTGAGAAGTTACAGTAGTATTTGAGATACCTACTTATTTTTTAAGTCAAAATAACTTTATTTTTTTGAACCACAAATCATACCATCTACTTATTAAAGTGATAGTAGGAATGCTGTTTTTGACAAATTATTCTGACAAAACACATTTCTACTTGGTTTTCTTAATTTTTATTACTTTTCATAGGTAATTCAGATTTCTATAAAAATATAGCTCATATTCTTTAATAATTAAAAACCTACCTGAGCCTACATCATACTGCAAACTCATAATATTATTATATAGTAAATGGAAGAAAAAATCAAAACACATATAAATGTTGTATTTTCATTGCAGGAAGAAAGCGATCGAAAATCTCACCGTCGTGGCTTTTGGAAGAAAGTCAAAGTCCGTCCCGTGAACGCAGAGTCTATTGAAGTCGCCGAATCACAGTACTACACCAACACAGTCAACAGATTGGGACAACCTTTGAAACCTTCCATGCATGACAAATCCAAATATGAGAAGAAAGTGTCAGTTACAACATACAAACCATCCTTCCAATTCATTAAAGACATCTTTAGTAGTGACGATATAACTGCAAATGATGATGTCATGTCTACTGTGGAGATATCCAAATTAAATTACAAGACTGAAAACATTGACAAAGACGCCAAACGTACTACAATGGCACAAAAAGAAAGCCAGACAGAAAAAACAGATACTGAATCGAAGACAGAAGTAAGTCCTGGAGACTTAGATCTAGGCACTGGCTCTCCTGATCCTACGATCGATGATTTATACACTACTGAGCCTACAACTGTCAAAGCGGAAAAAGCAAGTTTTAGTTTCATGGATTACCTATTCGGTACCACATCAGAAGACGAGACGAAAACTGATAACAAAAACGAAACTTTAACGACTCAAGATGAAATTGAAGCCACGACCGAAGTGGCTAAATCAAAAATGCCAACCACAGACAGTACTTTTATGCCTGACGAAATAACAGAGTCTTTAAATGAAGAGGCTGCAGCAATTATCGATATCAAAAAAGCTAATACTACTACTACATCTACTTCGTCAACCAAAGAAGCGACTGTAACTTCAACAGAGTTACCTAAAGTCGAGGCGTCTTCCCAATCTTCATTTATGAATCCAGCAAACGTAGTCAGTACCTCAATGTCAACGGAGATATCACATGAAACTGAAATTTGCTTCAGAGGCAAATGTATCAAGACTTTTAAAGACGTCCTATAGGTTGATATGGTGCTACATGTGTTCAAAATGAGTGGAAATAGTGAAATGACACTAAGATGCCTCATGTAAGGCCATGTGTAAAATAATTAACAGTGACTATTATAATCTGTACCAACTGTCTGTCTGTAACAACAATATCTAAGAGCCTAGTTTGAATTTTGATTGATTTGCTCTCAAAAATGCTGATGCTGCGTCATTTGTGTCCGTTGTCCGTTTTTCGTATACCTCCATGGTTTCTTTCTTAGATTTTGGCTCCACACGTCGTCGTCGTGTATTTAGCCATTGTCAAGTATTGTAATTTTTATCGTTAAAGAATATATCACGTAAAGTCGAGTGTTAGTCATAGTCATAGTCCAGTCTAAGTCAGGTAGTCGTAGTCCAGTCTCAGTCATGCTCCAGTAATGTGGTGGCAACTTTACTAGAAGCTTCTATGGAACTTTGTAAGCAACACGAAAACTCACGTTTCACCACATTATATCACTTGCCCACACTCATGCTCGTAATTCAGCACTTAATGCGTAAAACGCCACCAATTTTAAACATTAATACTGGAAAAAGCACAAGTTTTGAGAAATAATACAATGCAACGACGTGAACATTTCCGCGTACCCGCCAAAACTCCCTCCATGGTTTTTCCGCATAGATAAATCATCTTCTTCTTCTTCTTCTTCTTTAATGCCTTTCTATCGTTTTTTTTAGCAATAATTCTGCCAATGTCAAGTGAGTAAAATTTGTACGGTTATGTCAAGTCAAAGTCATATTCTGTCAGTAAAACGTCATCAGTAAATTGGTGGATATTTTACTGAAGGCTCTAAAAAGGCCGTTGAAGCAAAAACGAAAATGCATGTTTCTATAATCTTGAAACCATTTCCCAACACTCGTGCACGTTCTCGAACACTTAACGGCTAATAATCCACCCTTATTACACATTAAAATTCAGAATACACAGGTTTTGAAAAATAAATTCTAAATTCGCAACCGCCATTGTCGGAGTTTCTTCAAAATCCCGCATAGTATCTGAAGTTTTTGTATGGTTTCACGAAAAGCGCCCCTAGTGAGCGAATTGTGAATCACAGAATATTTAATTTACGTTATTCTTTGCAAACTACGGCTTCGGACTAGGCTCTCAGCTGACTCAAGTCTACAGAAGCTTTGATAATTTGTTACGAATTTGCATGCCGAGATAATTATGTAAAATTAGGTTAACAGTTTATAAAGTAAACGCGTAGTTATTGTATGACATGATTGTAAACCTGATACTTACCGTTTTTCCATTCTTACATTCGATGGCGTTGGTAAAATCATTGTGAATACATGAACCATTAACGTGAATATAGGTATTAGGTAGGTACATATTATATGCGTGGCGTGACTGCGTTTTACGTAATTATCCAGAATGAAAAATGATGTATTGTTGGTAAAACAATTCAATTGACAGTAATATGTAAGATGTATAATTTTTAATTAGTAATTTAGTACCTAACTTTATTTTAGTTTAGGTGAAATCTTGTAAATAGTGATTTTAGGGGCTCTTTACTTGATTCCACCAGTTATAATTTTATTATTATATTTAGAACTTTTTGGTTTGTGGCCACAGCCAAAAAATATTATTTGTAAATTAATTAATTAATTGAGATAATTATAAGTAAGTTTTATATTTTTATACGATTTTTAATGTAAATATTACGACTGAAAATTATGTTTAAATGTTTTCTATTTATTTCTTTTTATAGTGCTTTCCATACAGGCATTTTCTACCCCACCCTAGCTGTAGCCACTTAGTAGTGGATATTTTAATTCCTGTTATTTACTTATCACTGATAATAATGTAACTAATAAAAAATAAATAACTATTTTAAATTGTTTGCTTTTATTTTATTCCCTTTTAAACTCGTGCTAAAATATTTAACACCATGTGGTTAATTATAGCTATGTAGGTATTTAGCAACAATTTTAATTCTTACCGTCTCATAAATTGCTATAGCCACAGCACACAACTGAAAGTAATATCATATAATATTAATAATTTATGTTGAAGTAAATTTTTAACCCGCACTCTCACCATGACTCGACTAACACCTTTGTGCGAGAACCGGGGTATGCTGAAAACCAGCCCTGCGTAGATTTCTTCTTTACGCAGCAGTGCTGAGCCTACTCCTGTTGCCAGCTAAAATTAGGTGTTTATAGTTGTTGTGTATTATGTTCTTATGTAGTTTTTCTTTGGCAATAAATATTGTTTATTCTTCTTATTGTTATTCTTAAATAAACTTTAAAAAAATGCAGTAGATTTTTCATCTACCTATTCTCAAAAAAATAAAATAGATTTAATTAAGACCTTTTGCCTATTTGATGTACCTACCTGCCATCTATCAGTGAGTAGCAAAACTAAAAAGTGACTTTAATTGAAAATAGGTGGCCCCAGCGCATAGATTTATATATATGTCTATGCCCCAGCGATAAATTACATTAAAAATTAAAATTACTAACAAATGCTCGAAACGTTAAATAAATAATACAACATAAATGTATGTACATAAATAATAGAATTATTATAGAAGAATATGTGAATATGTGATTTATGATTAGATTCTTTTTTTATTTTATGATTTTTGACACTGACGTCTGACACTATTAATGAATTAAGTTTTTTGAGGCAGCGTTGCCATATATACAGATTTATCTGTATGTATACAGATTTTGGGCCACCGATACAGATGACAGATTTGCCTCTACTTTTATACAGATTTTTTGAATTGTACATAGTATCTAATAAAAAAGCACACAATATTATTTTATATATATACTTATTCATGCATGATTCACATCTAGTAAAAAAATATGTAAGTATTATGTAGTGCATTTTTAGTATATTGTGTTGGGTACCTACTTTAGATTTTCTTGTCATGGCAAATCTATGCAGCGTACCAGCGGGGATTTCCTGAGATAAGTCCGTTTGCGGTATAATACTACCCGAGCAAGTTATGAGGATGGGTGTAGCGCAAGAGAGCTGTAAATTCTGTTCATTTACTTTGCTTAGTCGGGTTACACTAGAACTACTTAAGTTGCCGGCTAGTTTGTGCTAGGTATTGTCAGTATGCCAGTGAAAGACTGATATAATTCATTTTCTGTGATTCAATTGGGAATCATTGAGGGATTTTTTTTTCTATGATGTTAGCTAAGAAGTCGCGCGGATCACGCAAAGTTTTAATCAGTGTCGAAAAAAAATGTAGAACCAACATTAATTTGTAAAATAAACAAAGGCATGTATAAAAATAAATAAATATTACTTTAATTCAAGCTTTCAACAATTTTTTTTTTCAATAAAATGAAGGAATTTAAGTATTAAAATTTTTAATATACAGATTTCATACAGATTTTGGCCTATTTATAGCATACAGATTTTATACAGATTTCTAGACATTTCAATCCAGATTTTTACGATGAGCAGGTGGCAACACTGTTTTGAGGTTGTATTTATTTATCACAGAGTACATTGGTATATATAGAAATAGAGGCCAATCTTCGGTCTCTAAATGGGTAACATCGTTGGTCTGTGGGTCGATTGGTCTTGCCTACATCCCGGCTCAAACTGCACGCTTCCGGTACACTTGTTATGTCTATCAATATATATAACAAGCTTCCAGAAGCAATGAAGAATGAATCCAATAATTTAATTTTCATCAAACAAGTAAAGAACTTTCTAATTGAAAAAAGCTATTATACCGTCGATGAATATTTAAACGATAAAATGTAAGCATAGTATAAATATAATTAATAATAATAAATCTAATTTTTATAATGGATAATCAATGACATAGAACGTAAAAGCAATAAATTATAGGGGGGAAAATAATTATTATTTTGTTATAAAGCAGTAGGAAAATACCAACATGACTGTAAGTAGGTACTTATACATATGCCTACTTACTTTAATATAAATAAATAAATTCGACGTCATCTTAAACATATAGAAGAAAATCATGTATAAATAGTAATGTTGTAATATTTTTAGGTGCATGTTAATGTTGACAAACTAATGTTAATTATCTATCTTCCTCTCTTCTAATGTTGCGTGCCCGACAGGGCCCATGATGAGCTGTTACCACGTAAACGAACATCTTTAAACAACATTGTGGAATGCAAATAAACAATTGAATTGAATTGAATTGAATTGGGTATACGTAGCGCCACCTGGTGCCGAAAGTATGCAACTTATTATGAATATATATAATTTCATCTATAGCTATACTTGCCTACATATATAGGTACTAGTTAGTACTTTAAAAATAAAAAACATGTATTTAATCTATTTTCATTTATTTATTACCGAATAAAAAGTAATACAATAAAGTGTTTGTGTAACACTAAGTAATGATTATGAATGAAGTAATTACATTTATAGATTTAATCAAGATTCAACTTAACTAGACATGGATGTTACATATACATGATATCAAATTAAATTCATACCTTGTAGAACTATTTCTATTCTTTATGATCTCTGCCATCTAGTACCGCAAGTTAAAAAAACTAGCAAGATTAACACTGCAAAATTAAAGCTCATTAGGTATATTCTATAGTGCTTTAACCCAATGTGCTTTTCAATTTATTCGTGTTGTATACTTCGAGTTACTCGGTCCGTAGAACTAAGATTGACGTGCCTGTTTATTTATTTACTTCGTTGATTGTTTGTTTACTTCAAGGATTTCACAAGTTTATAAGTGACGGTATAAATTCTTACAACTCACAACAATGGATGTGGAAGAGAAGATACGCGAGGACATGAAGAACCTTGGCTGCACGTCTGAAATGAAGATCACACTCGCTTACCATCTCTACATATATCTAGTTGACCACAAATTAATGTACGACACAGAATACTGTTACAACAACGATATCGACGTCCTATACGTTGTAGCTAAACCAGGGAAGGACAAAAAACTCAACATCTACGTGCCAACACCTACACAACAAGATTTGAGTATGGAAAACATTAATGTCTTGCAAGAAAACTTGTGCACCGTCGAAACAGGCCCTACGATCAACCTAGCGTTCATTGAAAGTGATTTTACTATAGTTATTTACACTTTTACCAAAGACATCGCTGGGAGATTGTCGCCTAACTCGATGGCCACATTGAGAAAGGATCAGGAGAAGCATAGGTTTATAAGCACCGAGTTGAAAAAGCAAAGGAAAGATATTTGGAATGATGCACTGAATGGAGGAGCGGTGGATGATGATGATCGTCAAGTAGTGAATTTAGTTGCAGACTAGACTTCTAAGTATATTATACATTGGAATTTTATTTTACTATGAAAGTAAAAAAGTAAAGTAAAGTTTATTTAACCAAAAATAAGTTACATGCGTTCCCTATAGTAAGTATAAGTATAATAAGTATAATAAAATTATATGCTAAATATATAACTGGAACAACAAATTATGAAATATAAAAATAATAATAGCTAACTAAATTTTAGAAAACAAACTAACAAAATACTTAGCTACTAATATTACTCATAGGATTATTATTAAGGCGACATGTTGCAAGTAAACATTTCTCAGTGGGCCCCAAACTCAGCAGTGCCTGTATCTTGGTGACCCGTAACATTAGCGTTAGCAAGTATGTTGGCGCGCGACTTATGTATGACTGTGTAAGAGTTTTACAAACAAGTAAGTAGAAATACATCCGTAATAAACAAATAACCTGTGGGAAACTGATTACTATGCTAGTTACATAATTATTACCTGTAGTTTGGTACATAATACACCATATAGGCCCAGATAATATAAGTGTAGGTAAAGTGTGAGGGTGAAGTGTAAATGTGTGTGTATGAACGACTGTGAAAGGTGATTTTGTTAAGGTGACTAATTTTGAAAGACTGCGATTTTGGCTAGGATAATGATGTTTATGAGCTAGTGTTCATTGTCTGTGGTTTGTGAGCGTACTGTGATTACTATGTTTAAGAAGGTGATGTACTCTGCTGGTTGTTTTGTATGGATTTTATTTAGTTCACAAATAATTATAAAAAGGTAGTGCTTACTAGTGCTAATATAGCAGTATAGAGAATCATACAGTTATGTTCTTTTTTTTTGTACAATGGTACAATAAAAATCAACAATGGTATTGGATAGGTTAGACGGGGTTTGTGTAGTGCTAGAAATTATATGACCTACATAATATCTGAAAGACACCACTTTTCCTTCATAGTACTGGTACTGTAGGTATTATATTATCTGGGGTACAGGGATAGTACCTAACCTAGTATAGTTTAGTATTATAAATATATCCTTTAATTATTAGGTTCCTATATTATTATTCACAAACAAGTAAACCTTTAATAAATGGATTTTTAGGAAACATCAATAAAATTACTATGTGAAAACTAGAATTAAAAGGCAATAAAACCGTTTTATTATGTAAATATAATTTATTTATTGTACTTCAGACTTCTGCGCATTAATGCGCCATCTATTAGGTTTTTAAGTTACTAGCTGTATTTAAAAACTGCTGAATACCAGTAGGTAGATACTCTCAATGCCAAGTATTTTAATCTTGCCTAACGCACGTAATTAAAGTAGCGTCATCTAGTAATTCGTGGTGTAAATATATTTTAGTACAGCTATTTGTCCATAGATGTAGCAGAAATAAATAAAAATTACATAATATTAACATATTTTATGTGTAATTATTACATTATTACATACAGATTTTACTTCTCCGTCTGCTGTTGCTCTATATTTTATTAGTAGTATTTATTGTCCCACTAATAATGTATACAATCTTTCTCGTTAATAACCGAAGAGCAATTTCTTTCCTCTCTAAAATAAATTGTGTATCATTTTATTGCTTTAGAATTTAGATTTATGCTGGTATTGAAAATCCGAATAAATTTTATTGTAATCCGTACTAAAGTAAATTGAATAATGTATCATAATGCATAAAATGGTGTAACTATTAATTTCGCCGTTGTAACCATCTGTCAGGATGGCCGAGCGGTCTAAGGCGCCAGACTCAAGGTATACCTTGCTCACTGAACGTGAGTATGAGCGGTTCTGGTCCTCTCTGAGGGCGTGGGTTCGAATCCCACTTCTGACAAATCTTTTGCACTTTATTTTAATTCGATTTCATTTTATAGCAAACCGATTACTTCTATTTTTAGTTTAAAATACACAATAGTATAGTATAAAATTATTTATATTATCATACTTACTGTTGAACGTTTTCCAGGTGTATTGTAAACAGATTTATTTTGTAAAATCTGGTAAATATCTTGAACTGATAAGCTAATATAAATAAATCACATACAAATAAATGCTGAAGAGTTTCATATTATCCTGTAGGTATTATATTATTTGGGATATTATTAAAATAAAACAAGTTAGTGTAGAAATCAGACAAAAAGGATATTCCCGTACCGGGAATCGAACCCGAGCCTCCTGGGTGAAAGCCAGGTATCCTAGCCACTAGACCATACGGGATGTGATGAATGGTATGAAATTACTCATCACGTCTGTGTAAGAATTAATACATTTTAAACAACCATTATAATATTGTGCGCCAAACTTACTATTATATTTTTATACTATGAAATATTATTATGTAATCTATCTATGAAGCAAAATTGAAGTAGCTGTTGTGCATTATTCTTTGTAATATAAAATGCAGTTGCTATTATAAATAATACCTTTTAAATAAAAATCTAAATGATAAAATCTTCGTATAGTTAGATAACGATCAACTTGGTACAAAGTTACAAACAGTTCTTAGTAACAGTACAGACCAGATAAAATATTAAATAATTATGATGAATTAGGTTTCCTAATAAATATAACTTGGGTATTTTTATGACAAGAGTGAATAGGTAACTCATGAGTCTGCGTGCTACACCTTCGGCTACATCGTCGCTTTCCACCAGGTGGATGTAGTCAAACGCAGGCTTATTCTACGTAAAAAAAAATAAAAAAAAAAGTTTCCAGTTTACCAAAATAAATGTAAAAAGTACGCCCCCGGGTGGGCTTGAACCACCAACCTTTCGGTTAACAGCCGAACGCGCTAACCAATTGCGCCACGGAGGCTATGTGAGGGAGGTCGAAAATTGCTAATACATGTTTAGATGACATAATACAATAAAAAATGTGCTAATACAAAATAACCGGCCCAGTGCGAGTCGGACTCGCGCACGAAGGGTTCCGTACCGTTATTTATAAAAACGAGGAAAACAAACCTTATTATATTCTGTTTTTAGTTTGTTGTTATAGCGGCAACAGAAATACATATCTGTGAAAATTTCTACTATCTGACTATCACGTTTCATGAGATACAGCTTGGTGACAGACAGAGAGACAGATGGACAGCGGAGCCTTAGTAATAGGGTTCTTAACTTCTTACCCTTTCGGTACGGAACCCTAAAAATGGTACAGCTGCCTCGCTGTTTTATTCTAATTTAACCATTTTCTCGTGAAACTTTTTACGAGAACTCTTTTATCGAAACACAAATCATAGTTTTTTTTTCTTTTATTTGATTATTAATCTAGATAGTGTCATCAAGCTATGTACTTACTTATATGCAAAATTTCACCCAAAACAGTTCAGCCGTTTTTGTGCTACCCAACAAACATACACACAAACTATTAACTAAGCTAAGCTCCAATATAGTTCGTGCCATGAAATTTTTTAGTAGGTACTTACTTTAGTATTGCATACCTAAGTAAGCTAGTACTTACATCATGATCAACAACCTGGAGACGTCCACTGCTGAACATAGGCCCCCCATAGAGCGTCACTTTGAGTGGCTGCTCGCCTCCTGCATCCATCGGCTCCCCGCGGCTCTCAGCAGTTCTTCTGTCCAGTAGTAGGGGTCGGCCTACGCTGCGTCTTCCGGTTCGTGGTCGCCACTCGAAATCCTTTCATCCAACCGTCCAAAAACCAGTTGCCTTCATCAATTTAAAAAGAGGTAAGTAATTATGATTTTCACAAAATAAGAATAGTTTTGACTAATATTTTTTATACATATTACAGAAAAATACTATGGGAGCAACCACAGAGCTATGAAACAAATGACGCTTCGGAAGCGTTTTTTTTTTTTGCTCTGTGGGAGCAACCCTTACATGACAACACCCCTTTATCTATTAACACATATAACAATTTACTAGTATTTTGCTCCGTGCGCGGGCCGCGTGCGGCCCGCGAGGACGTTTTCGTGGCTGTTGTATTTTAAAGGTCTTATACTTTGTGCTAAACTTTAAATTTTGCAAGAATTAGTACAAAACAGCGGTATTTTTCAAAGAAAATGATAATTGATCTGACTTTTGCATGGCGGCCATCTTGAAAAATGCTGTCAGTCAAGTAAAAGGTCAAAATTTGAAATCAGCATCCTTTAAAACCCCCAAATATAAAATATCAGCCGAATCCGAGTTACTATAAAATCGGGCGCCATTTTGAATCCGCCATCTTTGAATTATTTTAGGACTGTAACAAAGCCTCTGTTGTTCTCTTTAACATGAGTCCAAACACGCTATGCTTGCCTCTATTAGTTCAGATAGTGTGCGCCTTTTAATTTTGCATGGCGGCCATTTTGTTTTATTTCTCCAAAGAGGTAGTTTGAAGCTTCTCCTCGCTTCGCTCGTCGTCGCGGTAGGTACTTTGAAGCTCCTCCTCGCTTCGCTCGTCGTCGCCGTAGGTAGTTTGAAGCTCCTCCTCGCTTCGCTCGTCGTCGCGTTAGGTAGTTTGAAGCTCCTCCTCGCTTCGCTCGTCGTCGCGTTAGGTAGTTTGAAGCTCCTCCTCGCTTCGCTCGTCGTCGCGTTAGGTAGTTTGAAGCTCCTCCTCGCTTCGCTCGTCGTCGCGTTAGGTAGTTTAAAGCTCCTCCTCGCTTCGCTCGTCGTCGCGGTAAGCAGTTTGAGGCTCCTCCTCGCTTCGCTCGTCGTCGCGTTAGGTAGTTTGAAGCTCCTCCTCGCTTCGCTCGTCGTCGCGGTAGGTAGTTTAAAGCTCCTCCTCGCTTCGCTCGTCGTCGTGATAGGTAGTTTAAAGCTCCTCCTCGCTTCGCTCGTCGTCGCGGTAGGTAGTTTGCAGCTCCTTCTCGCTTCGTTTGTCGTCGCGTTGGTAGTTTTGATATTTAATATGGCAGCCATTTTGAAAAACGGTGGATGTCTAAAAGAAGCTAAAGCATGTTAATCAGTGCCCTTGGGGACACTCAGATATCAATTTTCATACGGATTGAAGATCCATAAAAAAGTTCAGTAAAATGTATGAAATTTTTCAAAATGGCGGAATCAAAAATTTTTCCCCATATTCTTACTAAGTATCTAAGGGAGTCTCAAATATCGATTTTCATCCGGATCGGATAACTTTTTCTGTAAGTCAATACGTCTCCATCCGCCATCTTGAAAAAAATCAATTTCATTAGTGTTCTGTTTTGTTTCTTTATACATTTTTACTCGATCCCCAGAAACAACTTATCTATTACATTCATATTGGAGGCGTAAAAAAGGAAAGTTCATATTTCGATATAATCACCTTTGTATGACAACCCTATTGAAAAATGGCGCATGTCAAAATTTGATTTTAGAATGTTGATCAGCATCCTTGGAGACTCCTAGATATCGATTTTCTTTTCGCCAAGACCGAAATTTCCGCCATTTTGAAAAAAAAATATTTTGTAATATCTTCCCTTCTGGCCTCCAAACAATATTAGTTCGAGCTCTTTTTACTAAAGTGTCATGGTTTCGCCGTCATTTCCAGTCAAAATTAGTATGGCTGTTTTTTTTCCCGCCATTTTGAATTCTTTTGTGTTCTCTAAAATCGTCCCAGGGTTTACTATGACATTTCTGAGAACGCATATGACCTATCTCATATAGCTTAGCCAGGCCTTCGATGGTCACGATGATGGAAGGTCGGAAGACCAGGTCATGAATTATTTTGAATTTCGATTGTCCTTTTTCATACAAATTTATAAAAAAAAAACAATCAAAATTTCCCATAGGTATAGAGAAACAATGCGCCGAAAATGGAAAAAAAAATTGCATGGCAATCTTTATAAATGGCGGAATCCAAAATATTTTTTCAACTATGGAATCAAGGGCCCCAAAAATCCCCCGATGCATAAAATCAGCCGAATCGGACCAACTTTCAAAATGGCCGCCATCTTGGATTTTCGTGACCATCCGAAAGCCATGGTCCTCTATAACATTTTAGTCGAGCACCCCCCACCTACCTCTTACCGTTTTCGATAAATAAGCATTTCAATAATTATTCTTGCGGTTTATTTTTGTTCATTTCTCTACCACTGTAGTTCGGGTATAAAACGATTGCGTGTTTTAGAGTCGTACAACGCCATCTAGTTTCTTTTCTGATAAGCTTCAGTTATAAAATGATAGAAGGTACCTTTTTTTATTAGTGATCTAGAATCGTCCCAAGGTTTACTACATTTTTTATTTCATTACTTTTTTTTTATCTCTTACCGTTTCTGAGATCCCCTGGAGTTCTCCAACTTGGAGACGACTTTCTGATGCTGCAGTCTAGAAAATTTTGGTCGAACACCCCCACTTACCTCTTACCGTTTACGATTAATAAGCATTTCAGTAATTATTCTTGCAGTTAATTTTTGTTCATTTCTATACCACTGTAATTCGGGTACAAAACGCTTGCGTGTTTTAGAGTCGTACAGCGCCATCTAGTTTCAGTTTAAAAATGAGCATTACAACTTTGTATGAAAAATATGTTTTTTTGTATGAGGGGTACCTTTTTTTATTGTTTATTTAGAATCGTCCCAAGGTTTACTACATCTTTGTTCAATTAGTTTATCTTTATCTCTTACCGTTTCCGAGATCCCATCTGGAACTTCTTCCTGGTACCACTTTCTGATGCTGACATATTTAATTTTTGGCCTTGGGATTTTTCCGAACATATCTCTAGTACATTTCCAAATCATCCTATGGGCCAGTTTTCGGGAACATTCATGTCAATGATCAATTAACGTCTGTCACCGTTTTTTAGCTTTATATATCTGTTATTAAGATGTTAAGATTAAGATTAAGATTAAGATTAAGATTAAGATTAAGATACCTCCCGTGTCATCACGCACGCATACCCGACCGTAGCGTGTTCATTTGTAGTAGTTTATAGTTGCTTGTAAATGTAATTTTCATCACATATGACCATGGGGATATAGCTCAGTGGTAGAGCATTCGACTGCAGATCGAGAGGTCCCCGGTTCAAACCCGGGTGTCCCCTGATAATCATATTTTTGTTGAACTTTTTTTTTTTGAAACATAATAAAAACGCATATACTTGTTACATTTGCAACGCTCCTAGAGCTGCAAAATTACAGGAAATAATGTATTTTTTTACACAAAAAATCACGTTTCACCACATTTTATCACTTGCCCACACCCAAGCTTGCCCACCCATTCAGCACCTAATGCGTAAAACGCCACCAATTTTAAACGTTAACACTGAAAAAAGCACAAGTTTTGAGAAATAATACAATGCAACGACGTGAACTTTTCCGCGTTCCCGCCAAAACTCATAAGAATGTTTTAATCTTTATTGAGAAGGTAGATCCTCGCGTGAATTAATTTTGAGCCCTTTAAAAATTTACTGTTTTCGTTCACCACTAGCCAAAGACGATTCAAACAAGCGCTAGTAGCCCTAAAAAAAATTAAGGATCAAAAAGTTTCGCAGCCGGTAGGATTCGAACCTACGCTCCCAGAGGGAATCTGATTTCGAGTCAGACGCCTTAACCACTCGGCCACGACTGCCATGGCGGGATGTTCAAAATTATGAAATAGTTTTAAAAGCACATTTACCTTGACAATGAGGATGATAATAAGTTATTATTATTTATTAATTTATTCATATTATAATCATTCATATGTTATGTTATAAATTACTATAGGATTATGATTTTTTTCGTATTTTTGGTCACTTAGAACACATTGTTTTTTTTTTTTTTAAGTGAATGAATGACGTGACGAGCTAGTCGTTCACCTGATGTTGAGCGACACGGCCGTCCATAACAGTTGCAGTGTTACTCGGAACTTGAAAAATAATAAAGTTTTGTGTGACACTTGCACTGCGCACGTCATCCTGAGACATCACACAGTCTAGTAATCAGATTACTACACTGTGTAATCAGGTCATAAAGTCTCATTTGCCCAGTAATTTCACTAGCTACAATGCCCTTCAGACCGGAACACAGTAGTGCTTGCACACTACTAATTGGCGGCAAAATAACGGGCAAGCGGTGGTACCTACCTAGACGAACTTTGCAGAAAAGTCCTACCACCTAGTAAACGTACGACAGCTTCTACGTTAGCATTTATCCGTCTAACCCCCAATTCCTGCTACTTTTTAGGCTTCCGTACCAAAGAACCCTAAAAATTAGGTACTACCTACTAGGGTGTGTTTTTTGATCCTAAGTTAGCTAAGTTAACCAATGGTCAAGAAATTGAACATTGGCTACGTTAGCTACGGATCTAAAAACCTAACCTTACATTTTTTTACCAACACCATGTTAAATTCATTCAATTTTAAGTATGTAAGTAGATTAATTTTTAAAAGCCTGTCCTGAATATGCTAATTCTTATCTTAACAAGTTTGTTATTGTATATTTATTTTTGTGTAGAACCTGTTCTTTGAATAGCTGTATTTCTTTTAATTTTCATAGATAAGCAACACACGTTTGAAATAGGCTATCATTCGAATTCAAATGCAAAAAAAAAGTATGTAGCGCGTGTCATTGGAATCTGACGAAAACACCAATCTGTTATTGTCTCTGTTCACTACTGTTTTTAAGTGCAGAGAGAGTAAGACAGCAATAGAAATGTTTGCTCTTTTCGGTTGTTTTCTTTATTGAATCGGGTTGTAATTTTTTTTTTTTTTCTTATATTTTGGCTCCACACATAGTGTATTTAGCCTTTTAGTATTTTAATGCAAATGATGGAGGACTGCGTCTCCTATAGTTTATGTTAATGTTAAGTGTTGGGTTTCCCAACTGTTTTCTGTGTTGTTGTCTTTTATTTTATTAGGTTCGAGATATGGAGATAAATCACAATACAAAATTATGAGGTTCAAGGGCGTCCATTTTTTTTACACACTTTTTTTCACTCTCTTTACGAATCACAGAGTATATCAACTCGAAATATAAATCAAAGAGTATATAATTTTAAACCATAGAAAACGGAGTGTCACAGATAAAACAGGGTTTCGCAACATCCTCCAACACAAAGAACAAGAAAATCTACTATCTACGTTCAACAAAATTAGTTACTCCACATTCATGTTTTACATTTGACAGCTACTCGCCGCTAGATGGCGCTGAAACTAAACTGTCATACTTCAAACAAAATTACAATATCTTTGCTATTCGTCACTAGATGGCAGGTAACATTAATTACAAATTATTCAAATAGTATACATAGTGTGACAAATAACATTATTACACAACAAAATTCAATTAACATTTTATCACATCACAGGAAAAAATAGAAATTGAAACATAAGAACATTAAAGAAAACATATCCTCATAAAGAATATTAAACAACGGGTCTTCACATTAATTTAATTTACATCAGTTAAATTATAAACCTAAGTAGGCACTTCCATCCTTAGTATTAATTTAACATTCCCATTATTTTATTACAATTAAACCTTATAAAACTCTGACAGATAACTTGAACAAGATCAATATTTTATTATTAGCAAAATTAAGTATAAGTAAGTATATAGCCTAAGCTTAATTTAAAATCTCTGGTAAATATTGAACTTACTTGGAATCTTTACCTGTCTGCCACAGCGTGAAGATTGTGGTTGCATAGAGGATATAGGTAAGACGTCGTCGTCTCCTTCATCAGATTCCGATTTCTCAGAATTAGCTGGTGCTTGACCTGCAAGATCTGCATTATCAGGAGTACCTAAACTTGAAATTGGAGAAGGTAAAAGTATGTCGTTATTTGCAATCTCTAAATTATACAGGCGTTGAATAGGTCTAATTTTAGTACCTGTTGAGGTCCTTGCCTCTGCTGTTCTTTCTATCCCGTCTCTACCTGCAATTAACTTTTGAATAATACCTAATGGCCACCTTATTCTTTTCTCTGGTGTCTCCAATAAAACAATGTCTCCTTCTTTTAAATTAGTTTGTACTTCCTTACCCTTTTGAATAAGTAATGTTAGATATTCTGTCTTAAATCTCTCCTTGAATTGTTCCCGTATCATCTGTATATACTTCAGTCTGTTGTTCAAACTATTATTATCAATTAGGTCAAGATCGCTTACCTCAGTGACATGCTGACTAGCTGGTTGTATAAAATGTGCCGGTGTCAGAGGCTCCAAACAAATACCTTTGTCGTCATTAATGTATGTTAGAGGCCTACCATTCATCACCGCTTCACACTCGCAAAGTATTGTCTCCAGCTCGTCATAATTCAGCGATGCATTACCTATGATCCGGCGTAATAAATCTTTCATAACTCGTATCAGGCGTTCCCAAAATCCACCCCACCAGGCCGCAGTAGGAGCGTTCATTTTCCAATGAATACGGCGTATGGTGGACACACGCTGCACCTCCTCCCAATCAATAGAAGAAAGTAGAGACCTTGTACCGTGAAAGTTGGTCCCCTGGTCCGACATTAATACCTGTCCCCGGCCGCGACGTGCTATAAACCTCCTCAACGTCATAATAAATGCTTCTGTGGACAAGGAGCGTGTTAATTCTAAATGCACCGCTCTATATACGGCGTATGTATACAGCACTATCCAAACCTTCTCGCCATTGCGTAAAATAAGCGGGCCAGCTAAGTCTACCCCAGTCGTTTGGAAAGGAGCAGAACTCATTATTCTTTCTGGAGGTAGTGGAGCAGTAGGCGCTTGTTCTGGTTTCAAACGGTATCTTTTACATATAATACAGCTGGAGATTACCGATTTGACGAGGCGTCTCACTCCTATGATCCAGAACCTCCCACGTAAATCAACAATGAGTTGGTCAGTACCTGCATGCTGCAGCTGTTCATGGCGCTGTCTCACCATCATTTTGACCACAGGATTCTTTGCTGGCAGAAGATAAGGTGCTCGAGTGCTCTCAGGGAAGTCTGATAAGGTAAGTTTAGTTTTAATTCTTATTAGGCCATGCTCATCAATGTATTTAGTTATATTTTTGCCATCTTTACCTATGCATTCTTGACTTGCTTCCTGAATTAGCTTTATTATTTTCTTTTCAGCATTTTCATACTCCGTGTATGTAATTTCTCCCTTCTTTTTATTATTTGCATGTTTTAGGTTAAATATATATCTTAGTATCCATGCCATTGTTCTGATTACCTTTGTATATTTAGAGAAATAGTTTTGAATTTTGTCTAGCAAATTCTCATTAGTACTAACTTGTACATTACATACGGTTTTCCTAGTTTCAGCTTGCACCGCTTTTTCATCGACAGCCACTTCGGAGTGCGGCCACTCATCTGGCGCGAGGTGCAGCCATGCAGGACCTTCCCACCAGCTGCATTCGAAGAGGATCTTCGCGCTACAGCCTCTGGACGCCAGATCTGCCCAATTCTCGGTTCCTGAAATGTGTCGCCAATCGGTGGTTTCAGTGTGCTGTCTAATTTCTTTTATTCTGTTACCTACAAAATTATTTAGATGTAACTGTCTTTTTATCCAGCACAATACTACACTAGAGTCTGTCCAGCAGTATGTAATGCAGTTTTTAAAATGTGTATTTTCTTTTACTTGAGACAAAAGTCGTGAGCCTATCAATGCAGCTAACAGTTCCAATCTTGGTATACTTATATTTTTAGGTGGTGTAACTCTTACCTTAGCTAGTATTAACTGTACTGTTACCTTGCAGTCCTTTTCAGCTCTCAGTAGTATACCTGCTGCATAGCCATCTTTACTAGCATCACAAAATAAATGAAGACTTAACTCACTTTCTTTTATATTAGCTGCCGTTAACCTCCTTGGGATTTTGCAGTCATTGAGGTAAGTGAGGTATTTATACCAATCTAGAAAACGATCTAGTAAATCCGATGGTAGAGACTCATCCCACTGTAATTCTCGCCGCCAGGTTTCTTGCAGAATTAGTTTCGGTAGTAACATTACCGGGGCTGTGTATCCAATGGGATCCCATATTTTTTGTGTGAGTGACAAAAGCTCTCTCTTTGTGACTCTCTGGACATCGCTAAAGTCAGGTAAGTTGTTTGAGTTACAGTACAGGTTATCTGCCTGGGTGTCCCAATTGAGACCTAAAACTGAAATGACATCCTTACCTGCTTCGTTTATTTTCAGTGGAGCGGTCACCCACATACGTAGATTAAACTTAGCCGACTGCATGATCTGCTTGGATTCCTGCATAAAATTTAAAGTTTCCTCCTCAGTATCCAAGCTTGTCAGGCAATTATCTACGTACCATGAATTCTTCAGCAGCTCTGCATTTGGACTGTTTGCATCTCGAAGATGATGTATGAGAGTAGCTGACAGTAAAAATGGACTTGAGGTAAGTCCGAATACTACACGACAATGTCGGTAAGTAACTACCTTCTGAAGACTTTCATTTTCCCACCAGAGAAATTTTAAATAGTTTCTGTCTTCAGGAGGTAGGCTGATTTGTAAAAATGCCTTTTGAATATCAGCCGTCACCCCAATAGCTCCCGTTCTAAACCCAATTAATAAGTTAGGGATGAGATCTATCAAATTAATCCCCTTTTCCAAACAAGCATTCAGACATAAGCCATTGCGGTCTTTCGCTGAGGCGTCAAACACTGGCCTTAGTGTACAAGTCAAACTGGATTCCTTTACTACGGCTCTATGTGGTAAGTAGTGACCTTTATTATGTTCATTATCTAAGTCTGGCAATTTTTCTATTATACCTAAGTTATGCCATTCTTGAAAGATCTCGTGATATTCACTGAATTTACCATTAGAAATAATCTTTTGAGTCATTATGTCAAGCCGTCTCTTAGCAGTATTATAATTTGGTAATAAATCCTCATGACCAGTTTTAAATGGAAGTTTTACCTCATATCTATTTTCTTCATTCGTTTTAATTGACTCTTCAAAAGATGCCATCACCTCATTAGCAGCTGTCTCCTTTGTCTTCATTTCTGTAGGATCCTGAATTCCCAACGTCTCCAGCGACCAGTAACCTGTAAAATCATTGTTGGTATTAGTGCAAAATAAAGTTGTGGTTATATTATTGACATTTGCACTCACCTGTCTGCCTTGCAGAGTCCAACCCAATTTGGTGTAAACAGCTACCAACCCATTTTCATGCAGATGTATTATTTGCCCTGTTAGAAACAATCCCAAATAGTCAGCCCCTATTAGAAGTCCTATTTCCTGATCATGTTCATTATTATCTGTCAGGGTAATATGGTTGCTTTTCAGTAAATTATTCAAACTAGGGTTTGCGCTGAATTTAGGTACATTGTTACACAGTATGTTTTGGCTGAGGGCCATAATATTTGCTGAATAGCTGCTGTCCAGAGTCTTGATTTTGATGTTGTACACCTTGTGAATCTTTGAGTTTGTCTGCACACCGCCGAACAGTGAATGGGTGAGTGTCTCTTCTTTTTCTACTGGAAGCTGTAGCTTTGTCACAATGTTTTCTTTTACATAGCTGCGTTGTGAGCCACTGTCAAATAGCGCTCGTACAGGTATTACTCTTCCTGCATTTTCTATGTTGACTATAACAGTCTGTAGTAGCGTCACGCTTTGTTCTTGAGCAGCTGTTGCAGAAGCTGAAGCTGTAGTGCTTGAGGCTTTTACTTCTTTTTCTTTCTGTGCCTGTGATACACATAAAAGTATCGAGTGCCTCTTCGTACATAACAGACACTTTATATTTGCTTTGCAATTTTTGTAAAAATGTCCCTTTTTTAGGCATATGCCACAGGCTCTCTTTTTGTATAATATATCTTTTCTTTCGGTCAGTGACAATTTCTGAACCTTGTAACATTCAATACTATTATGATTTTCTTTATCGCACCATATACATGTATTTTTATAGTTTTCATTCTTCTGTATTGGCACTGATACTAAACAGCTGGCAGTTGGTGGAATATTTATCTCTTTATTTTCATGTTTAAATATTGTACTTTCCCGAGCCATTTTGATACGTTGCTGATTTTCAACTTCCAGTTGAAGGAAAGCAAGCAAGTTGTTAAGTTCAACTTCCATCTCATTCTTGTGATTCCCTGTTCGCTGCCAAGCTTGTAATGTTTCTTCAGGTAGTGCTGATTCTATCATCGGTACTATAAAAGCCGCATTTTTCTTTGTGACACCTAATGTCTCTAATGAGCGCAGTTGAGCATTTATTTTGTCAAATAAATATGTGAGGCTGGTATTTTCATCTCTTGTAATGATAAGTGACAATAATTCCCTTACATACAACTGCGTCTGTAGGTCTTCCCTTGCATATCTTGACTTCAGATGCTGGATACATTGTATATAATTTTCTGCACTAATGGGATAACTTTCAACCAAATGTCTAGCTTCTGTATTTATTGTAATTGCTTGCAGCAAGTACACGAACTTATCTTCTGGGTCCAAGTTGTTATCTTCATCAATTTTTCGAAACTGACCCCAGAAAGGAAGCCACGATTTTAGTTCCCCGTCAAATTGAGGTATTGCCAACTGCGGTAATTTCAGCCTTTGTTTATTTTCTGTATAATGACTATTATTTCTTGTTTTCGATATGATAAAGTGATATTTTGATTCTCTAAGTAGCCACGTGCTTTTATATCTGTCCGCTTCTTCGCACTCCTTCAATAACTTCTCTTCTGGACCTTCTATCATAATATTTTGTATACTTTCGTCCAATTTTTCTATTTTTTCATACTGTAGTTTTAATGCCTTAAAATTAGCTTCTAACTCAGTAATTTCAGGTGTTGGAGCAGCCATTAATGCGTCGAAACCAGTTACTTTCTTGGTAAACTGGCCTCGTAGCACGCCTCGTAACTTTACCGATTTTTCCATATCGTCTTCTACTGCTCCGGTCGCCATGTGTTGGGTTTCCCAACTGTTTTCTGTGTTGTTGTCTTTTATTTTATTAGGTTCGAGATATGGAGATAAATCACAATACAAAATTATGAGGTTCAAGGGCGTCCATTTTTTTTACACACTTTTTTTCACTCTCTTTACGAATCACAGAGTATATCAACTCGAAATATAAATCAAAGAGTATATAATTTTAAACCATAGAAAACGGAGTGTCACAGATAAAACAGGGTTTCGCAACATTAAGTGAGAATAAAAGCGGGGGACAATCTATTGTGGAGTGCAATATTTTATGTAGATGAATAAGGTCTATGTGCTGCCTACGTGTTGATAGCGATGAAAGTTTGAATTTAGCCAGCCTGTTCTCATATCCAGATAGAGATCGACCTACGTGGTGCCTATATGATACGATTTTGAGACATTTTTTCTGTATGCTCTCGATTCTATCCGAGTGTACGGAATAATATGGTGACCAAATTGGGCATCCGTACTCCAGGTTGGGCCTAACAAGACTTTGGAAAAGGTATTTTAGGCTGTTAGGACTCTTAAAACCTTTGGTGGCTCTGGTGATAAATCCCAACAAGCGACAACTCTTACTAACAATATAGTTATAGTGATCCTTAAAAGTCAGTTGTTCGTTGTGTGAAATGTCCACACATACACATATAGAATAATAATTACCCACTTTGCCATCAATAATTCCTTTCGTTTGTGATTCAAATCCTTTAAATTTACAACAAAAGGAAAATTTGATTTA
This sequence comes from Ennomos erosarius, assembly GCA_963580505.1. Classification (NCBI taxonomy): domain Eukaryota; kingdom Metazoa; phylum Arthropoda; class Insecta; order Lepidoptera; family Geometridae; genus Ennomos; species Ennomos erosarius. The sequence continues at coordinate 2,442,047 of OY757001.1, read as the reverse complement.
TTTTTTTTTAATGTAGAATAATAGTTCTACTAGGAAAGCGACGATGCACCCGAAAGTGTAGCACGCGGGCTCATGAGATACCCACTCACTCTTGTCTTAAAAATACCCAGGTTATATTTGTTTATTTGTTAGGTAGGAAACAAGACCGACGGGAGCATATTCCATTCCCTAGCAGTCCGCATAGCATAATGAAGGACTCAGCGAAACGCGTTTTTTTTTCTTCTTTCTTATATTTTGGCTCCATACATAGTGTATTTAGCCAGTGTCAAGTATAGTTATTTTTCATCGTTAAAGAATATATCACGTAAGGTCAAGTCTTAGTAATAGTCATAGTCCAGTCTAAGTCAGGTAGTCAAAGTCTAGTCTAAATCATCTTCTAGTAAAGTGGTGGCAACTTTACTAGAAGCTTCTATGGAATTTTGGAAGCAACACGAAAAACCACGTTACACCACATTATATCACTTGCCCACACTCATGCTCGTAATTCAGCACTTAATGCGTAAAACGCCACCAATTTTAAACATTAACACTGGAAAAAGCACAAGTTTTAATAAATAATACTATGCAACGAAGTGAACTTTTCCGCGTTCCCGCCAAAACTCCCGGGTTGTAATTCTAATTAATCTTAAGCTCACAAAAGTCAATTATTGTCAAAAATATGTTGTTATATCTGTGCGTCTTCCTGCTAGACCTGCCAAAACCTAGAAGCCAGATAGAAAGCCAGATTATGTTGAAGATTTTTTGAGGTTGTGAACGCCAATGAAAAATTGTATGGATATACAAGATGTAATTTAATTCATTAGCATAAATTGAGCCCATGATAGTACATCATTTATAGATGATTATTAAAGAGTAAAAGTGTGTAAATGAAAATACTATTATTGAAAATTATGAAGATTGCCGCTGCGCCTAACGCAGTTGGCACGGATGATTTTGATACATTTAAACGTTTTTATACCTTGTATGTGTATTAATTAAAAACAGTACTACATTATTTTAATTAAGTTTTGTATTGTAGCATTTGATTATTCCATTTTTTGGAGTTATTATTATTACTAAACCAATGTGTTAGAATTCAAAAATTTTGGTCCAGACGTAACCGGTATCAGGAGTAGACACTTAGTTTCAAAGGATGCTAATGAATTCAATTACACCCAGTAGAATAAAACATTTATTATCACTTATCATTAAAATAAAAAAAATAAAGTGTATGTAATTAATACCTATTTTAATTTTAAGTATCTATAATAAGTTCACGTTTAGTTATTCCATTTCGCGAAGATGGTTTAATATTTATGTATCATTAAAAAATAAAACTCAACACACAAGACTTTGTGACTTGAATAAGAGAGAAATAAAAAAAAGGAATCAAAGAGAGAAAGAAAGAAAGACAAAAGCAAGAAATTGTTTATAATTTTGTAACAGCAGCTTATGAGTATCAGGCAGTATCAGCTGGAAACGAAGCATTTAAATTCAGAACCATCTAGTCATGTGAAATCAAGGTTTTACAACTATAACTAAGAAAGCCACAAGCCCACAACGCTAGATGGCGTTAATCTAAAACAAGCAAGTTAAAATTTCGCTCTGAATCCCAAACCCAACCAATCTTCTAAAATTAGGTCTGCGCCCTTTTCTCCTATCATAATTGTCGGTGCATTTGTATTTCCCCGAGGCAGTACCGGCATTGTCGACGCGTCTATGACTCTAAGACGATCAATGCCATATACCCTCAATCTGGGATCAACGACCGCCATTTTGTCCCAATATGGTCCCATTTTGCATGTCCCAGCTGGGTGGTACGTAGTAGATGTTAGGGATCTTGCCATGCATTCTATATAATCATCAGTTCCCCACTTATATGCTTCACAAGGCGGCAACGATCCTTTGTAAAAATACGCTCCTCTTTCTTTAAAAGCTTCAGTATTCTCCAAAGTCAGTAAGAATTTTACGCCTTTAACGACGGTTTTCAAATCTTCAACATTACCAAAGTAATTGATATCAACTATAGGATCAGCGTAAGGGTCTGAGGAGTTAAGGTATACTCTTCCTCTGCTTTTCGGTACCAAATTCATAGTCCTCGGCAAAATTCCGTCGTAATATGCATTAGAGAATATGGTGACCGCTTTGTACTCTTCAGGACTTTTTATATATTCTCTCCAAGACTGCACCACGTCTGCTTGAAACTGTATATCAGGAGCTGGTAAGTTAGGATCAGTTTTTATAAAAGATATGGAATTTACTGCTCCGTTGCCTGATAAAGGCCCTTCCTTTACCTCCATATCTCTATGTTCAACTATATGGTATAAAAGCTTGTAATTATCGACAATAGTTGCAGTCTTATTTGGCAACACAATGAGTATACCATCAAAAGTAACATGATCATGTAGATTGTAACCAACAAATAGATCTTTGACTACTTTTATTCCTAAACCTTCCAAGTCGTCTTTAGGTCCTATACCAGATAACATCAGTAATTTTGGAGAATTGACAGCACCTGCGCTTACGATTACTTCTTTTCTTGCTATTGCTGTATACAATTTTCCATTTTTAATGTATTTCACACCGTATGCTTTGTCGTTGTCAATTAGGATTTCTCTTGCGAGTGATTCTACTTTCACTATAAGGTTCCTTCGTTTGTATCTAATGGGTTGTATGAAAGCGTTGTTAGTTGACATTCGTTCTCCAGAATGGGAGAAGGCTTGAGCTTGCAAAGTTCCTACTTGATTTTCGGCGTTGTAGTCAGCCAGTGGTAGACCACTTTGGTTGTATGCGTCTGTCATCATGATAGAAGGGATGTCGATGTATGGGTATCTGGATATCGTTAGTTCACCGTCTACTGCGTGGTATTTTCGGTTTTGGTTCTCGAAGTTCAGGTTTTTTTCTGATTTCTTGAAGTACGGCAGCACCTGGCATGAGAAGGAAAATATGTGAAAGGAAACCAGTTAAATCAATAAGGGTGGAAGAGTTAAGTACTTTGGAAATTTTGGTTTGGCGACAATGGAGGCCCTGGTTTTGGGTAAACGTGGAAAAATTCTTCAACTTACGTCTTCATAGCTCCAGCCTTCGTTGCCTAATGCTGCCCAAGTATCGTAATCCAGCTTATTCCCTCTAATATAGGCCATAGAATTCACTGAACTGCCACCTCCCATAGTACGACCCCTGTTACAAAAATATGGCAAATAAAAACAGACGAGTAGGCATAGACTTGTCAATGATTTTTAATGTACTTAATTGTGGTTACCAAAGCTACTTATGCTTAAAACTTAAAACTTTGAACTTGACTGATGATCAATCTTGATTTAGCCATTAATTTTGTTTGTAATAAAAGACGCCACGCCGCATTTTATGCAGAAGGTCTCAACTATACTCAAAACTAATTAAATAATTACCTTTAATAGGTAATGTTTGTAATAGACAGCTAATTTTAAGCAATAATTACTTTAGGATACCGAAAAAGAAATACATCACTTACAAAGGCCATGTGCATCGCTGCTCCGGATGACCAAGGCAACTCTTCCCATTGGGTTGCGTTCGAATTATCCATTCAATGTTAGACCCTGCCAAGCCTGCTGCGAACGATGGCACCAGGGTCACGTCTGGTTGTTCAGGACCAGCTTCAAGGAGAAGCACCTGGAATTGAATCATCATCATCAGACTGCGTTAGTCAGTCAACGTAGAACATAGTCTCTTTCAAGTTTCAAGGTCACTGCACTAGCTCACAACTTTTTGGCACAATTTTGGTTTGTGCTTAACTTTATGTAATGATTATATTTCTAGCTCAAGAAATTATGGGAATCAGCTATTTAATTCTATATTTAAAATGCTTTTTGCCAACACATTCTTCTGAAATGTGACAGATTATTCCATATGTCCAACTATTTGACGGAGCCACGTATTGGCTGAGGTATTTTACGTACTACTCACAATTATTTTTCAGGATGCTTTATGAATCTCGCGATTGCTTTTGATAATGATCTATGAAATACATTTGCGTATACCAATGTTCAATTCTCCACCTCTATCCTCCTTCAAGCACAGAATTTTGCTGGACGGTAGGAATATAGACTTTATTAGCTACTTACAGTAAAGTTGTATTCCGTCAATCTACTAGCAACCACACAACCTGCGGCACCTGCCCCGACTACAATAAAGTCGTATTCTTCATATTCATCCCTAAAATCATCTATATCACTTTTGAAATAAGGCAAATCTGCAAATCTGTTCTGTAGATTCTCTTCAATCCATTCATGGTTTAAGTTTTCAACTCGGTCATGTTTCAAGCGACTCTGTATTCTTCTGTCAGCAGAATCACCGTACAGTTCTACGAGGAATTTCAGGTAGATGAAGCCGAAGTATGAACAAGCAGCAAACTGGGCGTTTGGTGGGCATGCTTCGGTCAGGTTGATCGGTTCCCAGACCATCCTTACCGATCTTTTCGCTGCAATTCCGATTTATTTGTGGAACGTTTTCCCTGGAACCACCTGATGTGGTGTTAAAAATATATTTAGTTCATGTAAACTTTTTTCTCTAATAAATAACTACCTGTCCACCTATAAGACTTTATACCTGTCAGGCATAGAATTACGTTAGCATACATAATGTACTATTCTCTTAGATTAGAGCATCTATAAAATCTTTTAAATGCTCTAAGACTATTATAGTAAATTATACCTATTTTCAGCCTTCAGCAAGTTGAAATGGCAATGGGCAGGTCACATCGCTCGTAGAACTGACAACCGATGGGGAAGAAAGGTTCTCGAGTGGCGACCACGAACTGGAAGACGCAGCGTAGGCCGGCCCCCCACAAGGTGGACCGACGACCTGGTGAAAGCCGCGGGGAGCCGATGGATGCAGGAGGCGAGCAGCCGCTCTAAGTGGCGTTCCCTGGGGGAGGCCTATGTTCAACAGTGGACGTCTTCAGGCTGTTGATGATGATGATGATGATATAATGTACTATTCTCTTAGATTAGAGCATCTATAAAATCTTTTAAATGCTCTAAGACTATTATAGTAAATTATACCTATTTTCAGCCTCTTCACTAAAGTTCTCTTTTTGGGTTATTTGATTCATATTTAAAGTATCTATTGATAAAAAATTCTTACGAATTTTGACCAATGGTTATAAGTTATTTAGAACATTTGAGCATTGGTTTATCTAAGTATCCATAACCCCGCCCTTAGTTCAAATTTATCTTTCTAATACTCGTTTCTGGTACCTAAGTACGTTTGTCAAATTAAAGTCAAAACGCCCTTAATTAAAAAGCCTAACTATAAGTATTGAATTAAATTGATTGATTGATTATTAGGTTATAAAATATAACTTACCCTTTAAACAAAGTACAAGCAATGTTACGAGCAACGAAGTAACTATATGACTACTAAAATTTAGCACAATTGAAGGCCTTATCATCGATCATTGAGGCTGGGTTTCACCGACTGCAGTTAACTTTGAACTGTAAGTCAAACTGACGTTTAAAATACTCATCATCATCATTCATCATTAACAGCCTGAAGACGTCCACTGCTGAACATAGGCCTCCCCCAGGGTGCGCCACTTAGAGCGGCTGCTCGCCTCCTGCATCCATCGGCTCCCCGCAGCTTTCACCAGGTCGTCGGTCCAGCTAGTGGGGGGCCGGCCCACGCTGCGTCTTTTGGTTCGTGGTCAAAAAATACTGGTTCAGTGGAAATGCGTATCTCGATAAAACCTTTTTTTAAACGGTAGCTCCCTTTTTTATGTTTCGTTTCTGCTTGTAATTATCTAATTGCACTTTTATAAATACTTACATTTTTTTTGTTTAATGCATTAGGGTAGGTATGTCAAAAATCAGTATCAAATAGGTTTAAAGAAAAATAAAAAAAATCAGGAGTATAAAGTATCTTTGTAAAATTATAACATGTTTTTAATCCAATTTTACTAACAATTATAGCTTACGATGGATGCCGGAGGCTAGCCGCCGCTCAAAGTGGCGCTCTCTGGGAGACGCCTATGTTTAGCAGTAGACGTCTTGACTCTTGATTAACTACTGCGTAATGTTATCCGACTGTGGTGCAACCCAGCCTAAATGATAAAAGAAACTTAAGAAAATTGTTTATATCCTTACATAAATACTGTTGCATGTTGAAAAATTGCTTACCAACAGCGTGCAGAATGCCTTGCACAATAATTCCTTTAGACAAATTAGTTTTTTTTAACTTTTTGCATAATGAATAATGTAGTAGAGCACCTACTCAGGAATTTTTATTATTACCTACCATCTACCCCCTTCAAGGTCCCCACCCGGTGTCGGATGGTAATACCATAGCACAGATAATATTATAAAAGTTTAAGCTACAGCAGTAATACATTACACCCAGGGTTCTGGGGGTCTAGCAAAGTTCCCTCTCCATTAGCGTTAACGCCAAACGATAACTCAAAATCAAGGAACTTATAATATATACTTATAAGTTCCTTGCTCAAAATATATTGGAATAACAGCCCCTGCGGAAAATTTTTCCGCAGCTAATGTCGTATATTTTCTTTAATCTGTTCTAATGTCATTCTCCGTACATTTTGGGGCTATCGTTTGGCGTTAACGCTAATGGGAGGGAATCTTTGCTAGAGCCCCAGGGCTATCGGGTTCACGACAGTGGTGGAAGGTGTTTTTTTTTATTATTTTACAGGCTGTGTTAATATAATAATACTCTTGTTTGTAGCGCCCTCTTTCGTTGAGTGGCACAAACGCGTGTTACGTCGCTTTCCTTGTAATTTTACTTTGTGAACTCTGCTCAAGATATAATTTTTTTTTCAAAAACCACTTAGCATAACTCAAAATACTTAAATCCTCATTCAAACCTAATATTTTACTTTTAATAACGGCATTAGGTAGACGGAGAAAACAGGGCACTATATTTTATTGTTTAATATTGAGTATAGTGCCCTCTATCCAGAGAGTATTAATTATTTGGTAGTTGTAGTAAAAAATAGTGGTTGAATCGATTAATTTTTTAGTTTATAGTTATTATCTGCGTTGCCGCCAGATGGCACTATATAGTTATTTTTATTGTCATCATCAAATGCTGCCATTTTATTTTAGTAACAATATCTTTTATCGCCTCTCCAAGAACATCCCGGTAGCCAAACCGGTAGCATAGCAAAGCAGACTACAGAATCCTTATAAGCTAACTAGGTACCTATGGCCCCAGCTATGGCAGAGACGGTCTTAAGTAACATAACCACTAACGTTCTTCAATCTTACCGATTTATTTGACTAAACTATCAGCCCTGAAGTAATTCAATATCCATAATCCATAATAAAAAGTACCTTTACTGCCTACCTCATCATCATCATCATCATCGATCTAGCCTGAAGACGTCCACTGATTAATTATAGGCCTCCCCCACTGAGCGCCACTGTGAGCTACCTACCTCATGTGGTAAAAATTGAATCGGTTCCTCAGAATCTTTCGCTCTAGGGTAGTTCAATAACAGAACCTTTCAACTACGAACGATTCGCCGACAGAATTTCGTTTATGAGCGAATCGACGACATCAGTCCAAGTCATTACCATTGGCAGTTTTCCCATAACTACACTACAAGCGAATTTTGTTATAATGGGAGTAGTGGCAGAAAAGCCTAGCTTGTAGACTACCCTACTAATCCAATATACTTAAATAAAATAAAACAAAAAAGTATGAATAATATCAATATATTTATCATCTTCATTTTATTCACAATTAGGTACAAAATATTATAAAATCTTAAATTCTCCCGACAACTCTTCTTAGTTACTAACAATTACATTCTTTTTTTGTGATTTCCAAATTTCTCTTAGATTATGTAATTATATCAAGGTGATAAATGCCATAAATGGCTACACGGCATTTTACAAAGTACTTAGTACAAATTACAAGAAATATGACATTATTTATACAATTATTTCTATAACTTTGTAGCAAAACAGATTTCTGTATTTGTACATGCATTACTCTAATAATCACTCAAAAAATCCTCACAAATTCATTCAAAATTTCACAATAGAAGAACAAAATGCATATCCACAAAGCGGACGAAGTTCTACTACTGAACGCTAGATGGCGTAGTACGCCGAAGCCGTACAAAAATACTGACAAGCGGCGAAAAAGCCAACCAAAGGCGGCTGGTTTATTGTTTTTTCCTCAACATAAAATTGTTGCCTAATTTCAATTGTTTTCACTTCTCAGGGAGCTTAATAACTGGAGTCTGCGAGTATCCCCAGTTGGTTTCACAGTGGTCGATCAAATTCTTCTCGGCATCCGAAAGAATTGATAGATCAATCTTCTGGTAGTCGCTAAATGGATCCGTATACGGATAGTGAACCAACACGCAGCTGAAGTCCATGGCAGAAGTACGGCAACCAAGTAGTTTCCGCATTTTATCTTCTGAATCCACCTGTGAGCAAGGGAGAAAATTTATTAGTATTGCTACTCAACAATAGATGACGTGATGTTCAATTTTTATAAACGGGAAAATGTATGAAAAATTGTAGAAACAAGATGCTTTAATAGGTATTTATTATTTATATTAATAATAATAATAATTGAGAGGGTAAAAAAACTTACTTTGATCATATAGATCCCATTCTCAACGCAGAACGCCTGCAGAAGAACTTCTTGCATGTGCGTCGCGCTGTCGCCAGGTGGCGCTTCAGCCGTCAGGCAGAAAAGCGCGCCGTTGCAGTTGGTTGATAGATGCTGGATGGCGGGGAGAAGGCCGACAGTCAGCCGCTTCTCTACACACGCCCTTCGCAGCACCGATTTAATGCACTGGCTTAGTGGGCTGCAACAATAGATATAATTTGTTAGAATAAATTCTTAGTGCAAAAATATCTCTCGGGCTGGGATTTGAACCAATGGTCTGAGGGGCGACATGGCTTCTCAATTCTCAAGCTACTTTGCCTTGAAAGATTACTGAGAAAGACCAGTGAAAGATAATATTTTTAAAATTTAAGTACCTACCAACCTACTTATAAGCATATTTTATAAACAATAATCTTGTTTTTTTTGCGACTGTGAGTCCAAATTTTTAATAACAGTTAAATCAGTAAAGAATAAATTTTTTTTTTTGTATTTTCTGTATTTACTATTGTTAGGTATTCAAAATTATTGACTAATTTAATAAATATAAAGTCATAAAACAAAACTTATTAAAACTTTGAATGTAGAGTTGCACACAAAAATTATTAATGGAGAAATTTCGTCACTATATAGGAAAAGTCACCTAAGTGTAAAAATCAATTTTTTCAGCAAACTATAATTTACACAGAGTATTAAAAATAATTACCTTTTAGCAGCCATGCCGCTGAATGTCTCCGTTTTGACAGGTATCACAGAATCGCTGTACATCTTGGGAACTTTAATACTTTTGAGGTTGAAATGGTCACAAATATTTTGTTGCACTTTCCTAGTTGTAGGAATTGTCACAGAGTTCACTGCCACTTCACACAGACTCTCCAATATTATGCAATCCGCAAGCTGGACGCTTGAACTGGGTTATCAGCTATCACACGATATGTCACAATGATTTCACAACTTTGTTTCCAAAACCGACGTGCTCTTGCTTCGAGTATTGGCTGAAGAATGCTCGATGTGACGTCGCGCCTTCTATTTATACCGCGTGACGCGCATGCGGCTGATAACTTCATTGTGTGCGTATAGCGTCTGCTTCAGTACCTTCGGGGTTTCCACGAAATACACTTGTATTTTCAATCGTGTGCGTGATTTTTGCTTGTGTTTCCTGTAGAGATAGGACTGTATTACAAGAGGTATGTATGTCTGCGTTGGAATAGCGCGAAGCCTGGCTAGTTCCAACGTGTTTTCAACTATGACCAGTGTTGGTAGAGCTACCTCGTCTCCGCGCTTTACTGAAAGTTGGAGGTCAGAGGGGGCTAGCGTTGAGAATGGAGATAGCTAAGTTTTTGATTACATGCGATATTGGCTGATTCGGAATTCCCATTCGGTTTTTACTCGATCAGAGGAAACTGACTTCTGCAGTCTTTTGTAATTGGGTTTATTTATTTTGCATTCACGGATGCTGAATGGAGACTTTTTATGATGTTGCCAAATTTGGGTTGAGGTTGCGATGGAGTGACGTTAGACCCGATGCATATTATGATTTTTATTGTTATAGCGCTTTCCACCTGTGAAAAAAAAAAAAAAAAAAAGGTACGCTGTTTGTTACTTATAACAGCGTATCTTTCTGACTCCAACCACAAAATACCATTGGTTTCAAAATGAGCTTCTGATTTTAATTCATCAACCTAGGAAGGATGTCTATGTCTATATTTATTTCTTTCTATTTAAATAGGTATGTAGACCCCATTACGATTTTATTATAATTATAATTGTATAGGTACTCAATTTTTTATTCAATTTACTACCTGCCTACTATTAAAGAACAAAGTCCAATACTGATGACATGTATTTTAAAATTGTAACTATGTATCGTTACAAAATCATACAGCAATATGTTACATGATGTTGGGAAATCAGTGTCGTATTTTTGTAAACAACGTAGGTAGCGATCTGGTTAATTTAGTAATGTTGCATTAATTTGTAATATTAGTTGAAGATAGATAGATGACATCTTCAAGTACTTTACCATAATATTAATTTTTTCTTTATCTTTTTTTTTTTTTATATATGTTGGCTCCACACATAGTGTATTTAGCCAGTGTCAAGTATTGTATATTTTCATCGAGTTTTAGAATATTTTACGTAGTCATAGTCATAGTCCAGTCTAAGTCGGGTCATAGTCCAGTCTAAGTCATGCTCAAGTAAAGTGGTGGCAACTTTACAAGAAGCTTCTATGGAATTTTGGAAGCAACACGAAAAACTACGTTACACCACATTATATCACTTGACCACACTCATGCTCGTAATTCAGCACTTAATGCGTAAAACGCCACCAATTTTAAACATTAACACTGAAAAAAGCACACGTTTTGAGAAATAATACAATGCAACGACGTGAACTTTTTCACGTTCCCGCCAAAAAAACCTTTCTTTATCTTCTTATCATAGACATATATATAGATCTATGCTTCTCATCACAGAATTCCCCTTATTACATAGGTCCAGAAACGAAGTCTCCATACTTAACCTTGTTTGAACATGAATAAAACCATAGAGCACATTTTTTTCTTCTTCTAATGTCAGTTCCGCTTTCAACATACCATATAAATAGTATTACCCGATTTAGTCGGGTACCTAAATAAAAATCTAGCTAGATGTAAAATGTAAATAATAAAAATTATATAATGCCTACATTAAAAATATATAAAATAATAAAATTAATTACCATCATACTACTATCTATAGACAAGAAAAAGATCTATAGATAGCTCAGGCAATCTTTTAATAGAAAGGATTCAAATTAAGTATAACCAGCAGTTTATTCAACATTTCTTTTAGTAACTCACGAGTTTTTCAATATTACCAAGTTAAAGGGATTAAAGGACAACAGTTATGTAGATACAGGGGGTCTAGCAAAGATACCAACCACTAACCCTGACGCCAAACGCTAACTCCAAAATGTACTGAAATGACATTTCGGAAATCGCTAACTTTTCCGTAGCGAATGTCATTTCGATACATTTTTGGAGCTAGCGTGTGGCGTTAGCGTTAGCGATTGTGATCTTTGCTAGACCCCCTGGGCCTCAACCAAAGTAATGATTCATAAACGTTGTTCTACCAGTTTTCAAATATACGTTTTAACTCATTATTCCTTGTAGTGCATTATTAAACTAAAATCTTTTATTTGATGAGCAAAAAGGGAGTAAGTGACAATTATAAATCTCTGTCAGGAAAAGAAAATGAGAGTTTGTGTCTGCCGACAAATTGCTCAGCAGTTTGGCAGTATGTTGTTAGTTAGAGTAAGATTTTGTGTTCTATACAATAAAAAAAATAAAAAAAATTTAGGATGAAAAAAAATAACCTTAAAAATGGGAAAACAGTGGGCGCGTGGAACTTTTATAGTTGACAATAAAACTATTATCAGTAATTGCACTTCTGTGTTGGAAATGCGCTGAACATAATTGTTGAGCGAGTATTAGGTTTCCACCAATCTTCATTTCGACTTTTTCGAACTACTTTTATCCAACGATCAGGGCGGTTATTCTCTATGGAAACATAGATTCCACACGATATGAAACCACGTCGTTATCGTGTCTTGTTCAAATCGTGTCACAGCGTTAGATGTACCTTCGCTTTACATTAAAGTTATCTTTATTTTGAATAAAATATATTGACATAAGTGGTCATAATCTTTTGATGTGTTGATGTTTCGGAACGCGTCTCGATAAAACATATGATTTTTGACAGTTCTAATCGCGCCAATTCCAAATTCATTTAGCGCGGTTTTGTTTTCGTTTCATAGATAGTAGAGTTTTGCAGATTTCTTTTGTAAGACAAGGAATTCGCGTGGTTTCAAAGTAAGGAATCGATACGGAATAAGGGCCCAGCTAGACATGGCTGGATCTGTTGGAAATCTATACAAAAGAAATCGGGTAATTATTCAGATGACGTGTGGCAATACTGATTTTGACATGTCAACTTTTTGTTGTGAAATGTTAAATACTCTTCGTCAAATAGAAATAATTAAAATAATCTTATAAAAATACATGATTAAGGCCACTTACAAGTGAATTGTGATCGTGTGCTTCTGTGATTCGTGCCTCGAGTGATTTCGGCACAGTTTTATCACCCAAGACGGCATTTTTTGGTATGTATTCAAAAGCACACCCAAGTAACGACTGATTTTGACAGCTGAGAATCAATCACACCCAAAGTGGTGTGTACGGTTTTGCCCTGCTTTAATTTCGTATTAGTGGTCTTGCTTCTCATATTGAAATTCATCAACTTAGATGCAACTTAGGTACTGCGCTATTAGCAAGACCGGGATAATAAATACAAACGAAAAATAGCCCGAACTTGAAAAAATGTAGTAATCGTGTCTAGAGAGTTACTAGTTAGTGTCCAGTGTATTCATTTGACCCAATACTTCGCCAACACGCAATAAATGTCGCTTGATAATCTTGCGTTATGCAAAAATAATACAAATCGTAAAATAGCCCGCGTTATTCCGTTGTATGGGATGAGGCATCTGTACTGTAGGTATTATATGTATATTATCTGGGCTGTAACTCAAAACAGTTAAGTAAGAAGCACAATGTAGTAATGTACAGAATCATGTAGAGTTATATAAATAAGAAGAAACCACATCACAATGATAATAATTCAAAATTTCAAAGGATAATTATTTATTACAAATGGTATAAAGTACTTATTGTAGACTAATTTGACTATTTGTTTAACTTTTGTCGTATTAACCACAGAATAACAAATAGTACATACATACATTACAACTCCGTCACAACTGTGAGTAAATAAAGAAAAGAATGCGCTCAGAGCATAGACAATCTATGGCTCAGAGTTCATAGTTTAAGCTTGATTACGAAACAAAGTTCAAACTCCAGTCCACGCTATTTAAACGATTTGTTTATCCTTTAATTAGGTAACCTATTATTATTTATTAGTCATGTCTTTTGAAATACTTACATAATTATTACTAACGTGACGTTATATTATGATTTGTTTGATATATGGCTCGGCAACTCTACTTAGTCACCGCAAGGTACAGGCGCTGGACCTAGTTTGGAAATCAGTTTTTTATATTGATTTTATGTATAGGTACCGCGTGAAGCAATTTGCCATAAAATACATAGTAACATTTCCTGGAAATAAACATTTTTTTTTTATGAGAATGAATGAGTTGACGAGCTTGTCGTTCACCTGATGTTAAGCAATACGGCCGCCCATAACAGTTGCAGTATATATTTATTAAGTTAGTACCTATACTATAACTATAAAAAAGTGCTATAAATAACCTATTTGCAATAAAACACTGTCTATTAATAATAATATGTAATAATTATCTTGTCTTTTAATAATATGGGTCAACCATCAACATGACCCCATGGACCCCATGGCGCTCGGCAAATTCTTATCGAGAGTTTATTCCACCACCTCTGCTAATGAACAAGTCCAACATGTTGTGATTTCTACATTACGGCGGCAATCATTAATACTGATTGTTATTTTATCTGATCACAAAATCTAGTAGTTCTTGTCTAGGTAAGTAATTACCAGACTGTTTGATGTCTCAGGATGACTTGTGACTGAACGGAGCGGTGTCACGCGAAACTTATATTAATTTAGACTTCCGAGTGATAGGTACTAAATGTAGGTACTTAGTACCTATCACTACTACTTAGTATCAGACCATAACACTTCTTTCGGGCTTACTTCAACGAAGTGATTTTCGTGTGCAATTTACTCACAACTTTCCTGTTCATTATCATTTGTGTTTATTAACCTTATTTTGGAGTTTACTGGTATAGCAGTAAATCTTTATCACTCAATTTGATACATTTTTGTTTAAAACAACATTAAAATATTTGGTTTTATTTCATCATTTCTGTTTTCTGTTATTGTTTCCATTATTCCGAATGAGGAACCTCCTGACAATAATTACATCGTTTGTCAAAGCTTATTACGTTTTCAAACCGAGACCTTATCAAATTATTGTATTTATTTTATTACTAGTGTTATTTTCACAACTACAAAACACAAAAGCCATGACAATGACCCAATCGCCTGCGAGGACTGAAGCATTTCACATTAGTCATCTTCTACACGTGCTTAGTTGTTACTATTGATAATAATCATCCTCACATTGGTATAAAATATTGTAGACATTTATTTGCACCTAACTAATTACGATTGTTCTAATCTATAGATAACATTGGGATTTATTAGCTTGAAATTGTATGCCTGTTGCTAACTCACTGTTGCCATTTGCCATTACTAACAGTGGTATTAATAGTCAAGGGGTGAACAAACCCCCAAAATCTATCATTTAACTTTCTCATAGAGGTTGAATGTTGAATCATTCTTCTTTCACTTTCATACCATCAGGATGGTATGAAAGTGAAAGAAGAATTTGACAATGTCAGCAGAGTTGTCAGATTGGGGCTATTTAATTTTGTTTATGAAATGCATAAAAGTAGACTTCGCCACACAGCGCCTGAATCATCCCCTAGAGGAGCCCCCACTTTGACTATGAATTTCAGTGTAAGTGTCAAGACTATAAGTCCATCATTAGGTACTTATCCTAATGGTTTATGGGTTTTGGTTTAGGTAATATCCTATGGGTCTTTCGATTTACAATAGATTACCAAAAAATGTACGAGATGCACCATCAACCGGCTCCTTCAAGGCCCGTTTAAAACTTTTTTTATTGGAGCATGTCTTTTACAGTTTGGAAGAATATTATAAATTACCAGAATGGACTGTTAAATCGTAATTTTGATGATTTTTTTTTTATTTTGATTTGTAATTTTGGGGTTATCAATAAATGATTGGTATTTTGTATCATCATATTATCGCTGAGACACGACTCTTTTGTAAACCCAGGAATTTCCTCATTTGCTCATTACAACAATATAGAAACGTGTTTTCATGTTTTTTGTTTGTTTTTGTGGGGATTATCCACGCCGATTCCAATAAACTTATCTTTACGTCAATCTAATTACATTATTTATAGATTAATAAGAAATTTTGTTTATTTTTAGAGTTTCAGATTGATAACAAACAAAAGGTGGAATTCCAACGTTCGCTATCTTTCCCTACTTTGTTTTTTCGTAAGTTATTAAGTAGAACATAAAACTTTTAAAGATAGGTTATTAATATTATAGATATTATGGTTACTTTAATTATTAAGCAATCAGAACCAAAAATGTTTCTTGTAGCTTCTACTTACATTGTGTAAAATGTGTAATCGAATCTCTAGATTGGAGTTTTATTTTCTGAATTGTGCCGGATTGCTTGCGGATTAATACACATTACATTTTTTTTCATTCCACAGGATAAATAAGCATATAAATTTCCTTGATAAAAAATTATCCTAACGCAAAAAAACAATGGAAATCCAATGCAAGATAGCACGTACGTGACCTTTGACCTTCGGTATCGATCTCGTTTCGCAGTAACCAGCCACCCAGCGGCTAGCAAAGTCAGGGACTTTAGGGATGTGCTTACCCTAATTGTAAAGTTTATCGATATCGATGATTTTTTTTTTGCGTCGCTATTCCTCAAGCTACTCTACTACAATAGTACTTAATAACTTAACTGTAATTACTTAAATAATTATTTTATTAAGACAATTTTCAACGGATTGATTGATACAATTTTTATGTAAAGCTGCAGTCATTGGTCATTAGCTGCTGTGAAATCCTAAATGTCAAATAACCGGCCTAGTGCGAGTCGGACTCGCAGACGAAGGGTTCCGTACCCATTACCTATAAAAACGTGCAAACAATCACGTTTTTTTTTATGGGAGCCCGCTTAAATATTTATTTATTCTGTTTTTCAACAGAAATACAATCATCATCTGTGAAAATGTCAACTGTCCAACTATCACGGTTCAAGAACTGACAGACGGATAGACAGACGCACAGCGGAGCCTTATTAATAGAGTTCGCTTTACCTTTTGGGCAACCCTAAAAACGTGCTGTATTATCGATATTTAACACAATTTACACAACACAACACTAGTTCCTTTTATTTGAGTTCGTGACCTACAATCGCGTTACTCCGAGAGTCGAGTTAATTGTTCACTAGAATCTATAAATCTATATTAAATGGAACAGTAAAATATTTGTCCAACAAACCATTCGAGGAATACGGGTTTTTCCTGCGTAGAATTATTGAACCTAAAATTGAGGTATTTTTGCTGTTTTCGGTAAAATAGTTAAGTTTTTTTTATGAGAATGACTGACGTGACGAGCCAGTCGTTCACCTGATGTTAAGCGACACGGCCGCCCATAGAACTACTACATAGATACTTCTTCTAAGCACTTCCTTTTATGATAAGGCGTAAATCTAATAAACCCGTGCGAAGCCGGGGCAGTCAGCTAGTATTATATTGACAGCATAATAAATTATTAACGGTCACAGATATTAAAATAATTTTATAAACTACTATGTTCCGGTTTGAAGGGCATTGTAGCTAGTGAATTTACTGGGCAAATAAGACTTGGTGACCTGATTACAGTGTATTAGTAATCTGATTACTTGACTGTGTGATGTCTCAGGATGACGTGCGCAGTGCAGCGTCATGTGAAACTTTATTATTTCAAAGTTTCGAGTGACACTGCAACTGTTATGGGCGGCCGTGTCGCTTAACATCAGGTGAACGACAAGCTCGTCACGTCATTCATTCTCATAAAAAAAAACATTCTAATGAACTACTATAATTAAATAATGAGTTAGATGTAGATGGCGCAAAAAAAAGTTAAATTGTAATTATTATTATTATTAAAGTAAAGCAAAATGAAACGTTTTTGCGAACCACATTTTAAAATTTAAGTCAATAGTATCTAAAATTGTGCTTATCTAAGTAATAATAATAATTAAAATTCCAACCCTCGTCATAATCCTTTTCGAATAAACAACGTTTGCAAATCCTGTTATTTATTTTATAATTAGCCAATTTCTCATTACATTACTGATTCATAGAACTATTTTGAGGGCACCTTATCTTACATAGATAGGTATCTTATTATCGAATATACATATTTGTATGTCAAACAATATTAGTACCTAACACTACTCACTCGCTCTGGCTTCGTCCGGGTTAATCAACTAGCATACGTAGCCGCGGACGCGAGCTTGTATCCACAGAATTCTCCCTATTAATTCTTTGCTTCTTCTTCTTCTATGGTGCCTCTTCACTACTGGAGGTTGGTCGTCAGCTCTGCGAATCTCTCTCTATCCTGTGCCAAGCGAAATAGGTGTTCTACGCTGGCAATATTTGTCCACTCCCGGATGTTTCGTAGCCAAGATTTCTTCCTTCTTCCCACACGCTGCTTTCCTACTACTTTGCCCATCATTATGAGCTGGAGAAGTTGGTATTTCTCGTATCTCAGTACGTGCCCAAGATACCCAGAAGTCTTTGCTTGTATCACAATAAAACATATTCCACTCGGGGATAATATACTCACCCCCATATTCTAAGTCGTTACCACGAGATTACTCCACTCGACTGAACCTCGAATTAACCTCATTTTTGTGTTTTGGTATTTTTAGTTGACAATATATAACCAACTTGACATTTCTGCGTCAATTTTTCTTAAACGAGAGAAGCGAAGCAACTGTCAACTCAAGGTACGTCGCGATGTATATTGAGTTTCCCTCAAAGTTAAGTAGAAGTCAAGTGAAGGATTTTTGGTGAAACGTTTTAGAAAACGGGGGTTAGCTTTCTATCAATGAACTAGACCAAAAGTAGTAGGTTCATATACCTCTACGACTAAAAGGGAGAACTTGAACAAAAACGCAAGGTCGCCGTTTGTCGATCTTCTATCGGTTACATATAGGAGAGTGTTCGCAAGCGCATGCCCTTCATAAGCTCGTTCCATCAACCCGTTTCCATCATAGAACTAGGTACAAGGCCTACCCCCGTATTCTAAAACGTTTCAACAAAAATCCTTCACTTGACTTCTACTTAACTTTGAGGGAAACTCAAAATATATCGCGACGTACCTTGAGTTGACAGTTGCTTCGCTTCTCTCGTTTAAGAAAAATTGACGCAGAAATGTCAAGTTGATTATATATTGTCAACTAAAAATACCAAAACACAAAAATGAGGTTAATTCGAGGTTGAGTCGAGTGGAGTAATCTCGTGGTAACGACTTAGAATATGGGGGTTAGTGATTCTTCATATCGCGTCGTAAGTGTACCGAACACTACTAAGCATTTTGCTGCGTCATTCATAGTCCGAACGGCCAAGGAATGGAATGCTCTTCCAGCTGGGCTAGCACGGCTGGTAGACAAAATTGTTTTTCCCCGTTTTATGTCACTTTCTTCATACAATTTACTTGTCAAGTGGAAGTAAAACAGGGGAAAGACAATATTGTCCACCATCCGTGCTAGCCCTACAGCAACAGTATTCCCTCCTGTATAACCTGGGTCTTTTCAGGTCAAGGGTGAATGGGCATCTCATGGGCAAACGTGTAACACCTTAGACACGTAACTTACCATCAGGTCAGGGGAGCTTCAAGAAAAGTGTTAAACGAGTCCTCTCTAAGGGTAGGCAACGCACCGGCAATGCCCTTGGTGTTGCAGATGTCCATAGGCGGCGGTGACCACTTACCATCAGGTGGGCCGGTGGGCCGGTGGTGCTTGTTTGCAGTGTTGCCACCTGCTAATCGTGAAAATCTGGATTGAAATGGCTAGAAATCTGTATAAAATCTGTATGCTATAAATAGGCGAAAATGTGTATGAAATTTGTATATTAAAAATATTAAGCCTTAAATTCCTTTAGTTTATTGAAAACAAAATTGTGGAAAGCTTGAATTAAAGTAATATTTATTTATTTTTATACATGTCTTTGTTTATTTTACAAATTAATATTGGTGCTACATTTTTTTTCAACACTGATTAAAACTGCGTGATCCACGCGTTTCTTAGCTAAAATGATAGAAAAAAAAATCCCTCAATGATTCCCAACTGAATCACAGAAAAAGAATTAAATCAGTCTTTCACTGGCATACTGACAATACCTAGCACAAACTAGCCGGCAACTTAAGTAGTTCTAGTGTATCCCGACTGAGCAAAGTAGATGAACAGAATTTACAGCTCTCTTGCGCTCCACCCATCCTCATAACTTGCTCGGGTAGTATTATACCGCAAACGGACTTATCTCAGGAAATCCCCGCTGGTACGCTGCATAGATTTGCCATGACAAGAAAATCTAAAGTAGGTACCCAACACAATATACTAAAAAATGCACTACATAATACTTACTTACATATTTTTTTACTAGATGTGAATCATGCATGAATAAGTATATATATATAAAATAATATTGTGTATTTAAATATTGTGTGCTTTTTTTATTAGATACTATGTACAATTCAAAAAATCTGTATAAAAGTAGAGGCAAATCTGTCATCTGTATTGGTGGCCCAAAATCTGTATACATACAGATAAATCTGTATATATGGCAACGCTGCTTGTTTGTCACTCATTACATAAAAAAAAGGTCAATTGTTGTCAAAAGAATGCCCATTTTAGCAAAATTAAAAAAGACGGTTTTGTAGTTTCCGAGATTAGCTTGTTACAATACAACTTTTTTTTTAAATCGGACTAATCTAGCATTTGACCACGCTCTCAAATCCCAATCTCATAATCATATCAACTTTATTATCTGTAATATTAGCATAAATAGTTTAGATAAGTAATATGTCTGATACTGATAGGTAATAAACGGATAAGGGGGCACGTTTACTGATAGTAATGATAAAGATAATCAAATACAGGCGACACAATCAAAACAATTACTCAGTCAATGTTGTACTCTCATCTGGTTATTATAAGGTTCATTACCAAAGTGCATTCTTCGAGTTGCGCCATAAAATCCAATCGTGCAACATTCTTTTCAGAAATGCGAATAATAAGGTCGTTTATGGGACAGTTAGGGTTGGATTGAAAGTCCAATAAATAAGTAAATTAAACTAGTTCAGTTGTACTTTGAACTAGTTTAACCTTGAACTAGATCACTGTCTGACTAATCTAGGTCTACCTGGACCTAGTCTAGAGTAGTATGGACATTTTATTGAAACGTGCTGTATTGTGTTCATTGGACAATTTACTAGGGTTGAATAATTGAAACACAAATAAACATTGAAAGCCTGATAAATATAAAGTATAGTCGTATAACTGTCTGTCTAATCTAGCTCTACCTGGACCTAGTCTAGTTTGTATTAGTGTAAAGTCTATCTGACACATTGATCTGAAACGTGGTGTTGTGTGTTAATTGGACAATTTACTAGGGTTGAATTGAAAGTTTAATAAATAAGTAAATGGAACTAGATCAGCCATACTATAAACTACTGTAGGTAACCTTGCACTAGATCAGACCTATAACTGTCGGACTAATGTAGGTCTACCTGGATCTAGTCAAGTTTGGACTAGTATAGATATTGCACTAAAACATGCTGCGTTGTGGTAATTGGACAATTTACTAGAATCGAATTGAAAGTTTAATAAATAAGTAAATGAAACTAAGTCAGTTGTACTATAAACTAGTGTAACCTTAAATTAGATCAGACTAATACTGTCTGGCTATTCTAGGTCTACCTGGACCTAGTCTAGTTTGCAGTTAGTAAATTGTCACTGAAACGTACTATTTACTTTACTGTACTAGAGTTGAATTGAAAGTTTAATAAGTAAATTAAACTAGTTCACTTCTACGTTGAACTTGTAATTGCACAGATTGCTCTACTAGATTTTCCATGCCTGTCTGGTTAGTTTAGGTCTACCTTGAATCTAGTCCATTTTGGACTATAATGTAAATTTATACCTATTCTATGTACCGCAGTCTTTAGGCCACTAACTAAATCTTCTGATCTGAGTTCTGCCAACAGGTGGGTAGCAAAGCGTGGTAGCGTTCCAACATAATTGCCACTTTTTGTAATTGTCACCCAACCAACCTAGTTTACTAATTGCTCATGGGAAGTACTATTATTTATTCTGTTGAAGTGGGACGTATTAGGTCAGGCCGATGACGACAATAAGCCGCCAACGGCAACCCTGATTGCCATTTTGCATTTGTAATTTCATCATTTGTATTTTTCAATGTTGTTATTAATAGAATAAACAGAATAAATACGGATAAGCCGCGCATGCAATATCTGGGTGGAGTGCGTCATGTTTGCGGATTCTATTTGCGGTTATTATTGTTTGCTTTGAATTTGTTACATTTGACGTAAACAATCTATATTCAATAATGCTGATAATGTCATAATGGCGGAGTCGCTCGATGATCTCAGCACCATGCTCAACGACCTCAGTAGAGTCTCCCGACAGGTTAGTCTTAAGATGAACATGGACAAGACGAAAATCATGTCAAATGCCCATGTTCCACCTATACCGGTAATTGTTGGGAACGATACTCTCGAAGTTATCGACAAACACGTCTATCTAGGGCAGACTGTCCAATTGGGTAGGTCCAACTTCGACAAAGAGGTCGCCCGAAGAATCCAACTCGGCTGGGCAGCGTTCGGGAAGCTTCGACCTATCTTTTCGTCCAAAATACCACAAAGCCTGAAAACAAAAGTTTTCAATCAATGTGTGTTGCCAGTGATGACTTATGGAACTGAGACGTGGTCTCTAACTGTTGGCCTCATTACTAAGCTCAAAGTCGCGCAACGAGCTATGGAGAGAGCAATGCTCGGTGTTTCCCTGCGAGATAGGATCCGAAATGAGGAGATCCGCAGGAGAACTAAAGTGACCGATGTAGCTCTTAGGATTAGCAAGTTGAAATGGCAATGGGCAGGTCACATCGCTCGTAGAACTGACAACCGATGGGGAAGAAAGGTTCTCGAGTGGCGACCACGAACTGGAAGACGCAGCGTAGGCCGGCCCCCCACAAGGTGGACCGACGACCTGGTGAAAGCCGCGGGGAGCCGATGGATGCAGGAGGCGAGCAGCCGCTCTAAGTGGCGCTCCCTGGAGGAGGCCTATTTCAGCAGTGGACGTCTTCAGGCTGTTAATGATGATGATGATGATGATGATGATGATGAGCTGATAAAGGACTAATCAAATTTGCATTGACGCGCAATGCCTGCTTGGAATTTCCCGTGATTTAAAGTCGGAATAATAAAGGGAGATCCAGAAGAGAACTAAAGTCACCGACATATCTTTCAAAATTAGCAAGTTGTAATGGCAGGTGATATCGCTCGCAGAACCAACAACCGATTGGAACTAATTTTCACTAGGGGCGACGTCGACGCGCGACGGCGCGCTAAATTTAAATAATTATAGGAGTTTTGGCGGGAACGCGGAAAAGTTCACGGCGTTGCATCGTAGTATTTTTTAAAAGTTTTGCTTTTTCCAGTTTTAATGTTTAAAATTGGTGGCGTTTTACGCATTAAGTGCTGAATTACGAGCATGAGTGAGGGCAAGTGATATAATGTGGTGAAAGAGATTTTTCTTGTTGCTTCCAAAACTCCATAGAAGCTTCTAGTAAAGTTGCCACCACTTTGCTGGAGCATGACTTAGACTGGACTATGACTATGACTAGGACATGACTTTTCATGAAATATATTATAACACGATGAAAATATAATACTTGACACTGGCTAAATACACTATGTGTGGAGCCAAAATATAAGAAAAAAATAATAATTATATAACACATTGGTAATGCCAAGTTATTTAACTTAAATTAACGATAAATAATTTGTATTACGGTACATTCCTTTATTCTAAATTTCCCACCCATTCATGCAAGTACTACCGCAGCGCCGAGTAGCCCTCTAGCGGCTACTGTAGAAAACATAGACAGTCTTCGTCGTCTTGAAAAAATGGCCGCACCCGCACCCGCGTGAATTGTGCTCTCAATTCGTTAAAATTATATTCTCCCGCAATCAAGCATTAAGCTTTTGTAATCTTCCACAAATTAATCGCGCCTACCGCTAGTACAACAAAATACAGTGTTTGAGTGAATGAGGACTTTGAAACCAGCATCTCGTGTGTGTGGCGGGCCCGCCGCGGTCGCCGTTCTCAGGAGGATCTGGAGCCTACCCTGGGCTCTCAGAGGTATGTGCTGCATGTCCCGTCTTCTCTTTCTCCTCGCTCTGTTTTTGATTGTGCGTACCATAAATTTTCTATACAGTCCACTAGTTTCTCCATCGAAGATATTCGGTAACATATTGTCGTGATCAACATATTATGTATAACACAAAAAACAAAAAGACAAACAAAACCCGAAGTACAGGAGGTCAAATGTTGTTAAAAAGTATACCTAGGTAGTCAGTTTTTTCATGACGTAAATGATAGATATCTCAATCTGCCTACGTCCAACGATGAATTACGTCCAAGACCTAAAAATCTAGTTCACAGTGACGCAGCTAACTGTTCACTATACACGTAGCAACATATTCAGTAATCTGTGACTATACTCACAATACCATCCCATTTGTCTTGCTCTACTTACCTATTTACTGAATATCACTGCAATGATTCCATATGAGTTTACTTTCTTTTCTCGTCGTTATCTTGTGTTATTCATATAATATTTTCCATTTATGAAAACACCTTTCCATTCAATTGAACTGCGCTGTAGCTAAGTATTCAGCCTCGGTAGACGATATTGCTACTTCGGTAGATGTTTTGATTTTCTCGTTCATGGGCTGTCTACTAGAAACAATTGCCAGGTACTTAGACTAAACACATAAAACTCAATAATTATGCATGACGTTTTTCAAATAAATGCATTTCATTTCTAAGCTAGATAAGTAGGTTTATGCCATAGAATACGTTAAACATTTCAAAATTTTACTTCATGTGTAAGTAACGGAAAATAAGACAACAACTTTGTTTATTCTTGTGTAATTTGTTGTATATAATGTTATAGCAGCTGTTGGTCTTCCAAAAAGGAAATAAATAAATAAACAATAAATAAAATGACTTTACTAAAGGTGTTTGGTCGATTTTGTATGGGGAGTGGCGTCTTTTTTATTTTAAGCGGCCACTGAAGCATTTATTTTTATTTCGTAGGCCTACACCACGTTATATATTAGGATAAGCGTCCATGGCTCTAAACCATATCGGGGCTGAGATATACGACATTGAAGTTTCATCGATGGCATGATTATGTCATCAAAGTAAACAAGAAAACTGTACTTTTTGGAGGTTCCTAATGTATGAAATATGAACGAACTAGTATAATCACATAATCTTTATTGTTTAGTCGTCATTGGAATTATATAATGACTTTTTATTAAAATAAAAATAAAATAAATATGAGTGGACATTTCACACAGCGCCATCTAGCCCCAAACTAAGCAAAGCTTGTACTATAAGAACCAGATAACTGATACAATACTTATATACTTTTTTGTTTGTAAATACATACATAGAATACAATATAACACGCAGACGCAGAACAAACATGTATGTTCTATGTTTATAATACTTAGATACTTTTTAGTTTGTAAATACAAAAAAACTTCACTTTTCAACGTTTCTGAGTAATAGTACATAGTACATTCAGCGTAAGAAATTCTATGAAATCTAAACATTTATCATTTTCATTAACAGTCTGAAGACGTCCACTGCTGAACAAAGGCCTCCCCCAAGGAGCGCCACTTAAACGGTTGCTCGGCTCTTGCATCCATCGGCTTCCCACGGCTTTCACCAGATCGTCGGTCCACCGAGTGGGGGGCTGGCCTACGCTGCTTCTTCCGGTTCGTGGTCGCCACTCGAGAACCTTTCTTCTTCATCGGTTGTCAGTTCTACGAAGGATGTGGCCTGCCCATTGCCATTTCAACTTGCTAATCCTAAGAGCTGCATCGGTCACATTGCGGATCTTATCTCGCAGGGAAACACCGAGCATTGCTCTCTCCATAGCTCATTGCACGACTCTGAGCTTAGTAATGGGGCCAACAGTAAGTGACCACGTCTCAGTTCCATAACTCATCACTGGCCACACACATTGATTGAAAACTTTTGTTTCAGGCTTTGTGGTATTTTGGATGAAAAGATAGGTCAAAGCTTCCCGAACGCTGCCCAACCGAGTTGGATTCTTCGGGCGACCTCTTTGTCGAAGTAGGACCTACCTAATTGGGCAGTCAGCCCTAGGTAGACGTATTTGTCAACAACTTCGAGAGTAACGTTCCCAACAATTACCGGTATAGGTGGAACCTGGGCAATTAGACATGATTTTCATCTTGTCCATGTTCATCTTAAGACCAACCTGTCGGGAGACTCTACTGAGGTCGTTGAGCATGGTGCTGAGGTCATCGAGCGACTCCGCCATTATGACTATATCGTCGGCAAAATGAAGGTTAGTGATGTACTCGCCATTTATGTTGAAGCCAAGTCATTTCCACTCAAAGAGCTTGAAAACATCCTTCAATAAGTTTGTGAACAGTTTCGGAGAAATAACGTCTCCCTATCTCACGCCCCCCTACAATGGGATCTGTTCCGTACTCTGCTCCTGTAGTTGGACCGACATAGTGGCCTTACTGTACAAACACTTCAACACTTCGATGTACCTATAGTCAATTTGGCATCGCTGTAAGGACTGCTGTACCGCCTAAGTCTCGATTGAATCGAAGGCTTTCTCACAGTCCACAAACGCAAGGTATAGCGGCCGATTATACTCCTCAGTCTTCTGTATAATCTGGTGTAGCGTATGGATGTGGTCTATGGTGCTAAAGCCGGGTTGTTCAGGAGGCTGGAATTCATCAAACCTGCGTGCGAGACGATTCGTAATGACCCTCGAAAACAGCTTATACTTATGACTCAAGAGCGAGATGGGCCTATAGTTCTTCAACAAGGTATTATCACCTTTTTTGAAGAAGAGCACCACTACGCCTTTGTGCCACGCCTCTGGCGTTGTGCCTTCAAGGATGACAGAATTGAATAGCTTCTGGAAGACTAAAAGTACCGGTCTACCACCTGCTCTCAGAAGTTCGGTCGTAATTCAATCCTCACCTGAGGCCTTGTTGTTTTTAAGCTGTTCAAGGGCCATTCTAATCTCGTACAGGCTGACGTCAGAGATATCTTTGGTATAGTGTCGGACTAACTTGGCTCTGGTGTCTTGAGCTGTGTTAGTAGCAGGCTCACGTGTCGAGGTGTATAACTGTCCATAGAAGTTCTCAATCTCTCTCAGAATCTCAAACTTAAATAGGGGGTTGCCATAATCACCACGCTTGGCAGGCGGCTTGGTGATTGCAGTGGATTATGATGGTGAAGACCAAAGAGAATGCTGCAGCCCATTCTCTAGACATTCCCTTAGCCAGCTTTTATGGCACCCACAGGAAGAGATGGGGTGGTCCTATTCGTAACCGGGACCACACGGCCACCTTTGTCATCATCCGATGTTTCATGTGCTTCGTTTTCCAAGTCGTTTCGAATTATTAAATCCAAGAACTGTGCAGGTGGTGTAATTTCATCTTGATATGTTCCCCATCCCAGAAACCATATGATAGACATGATATGAGCACAGCACCCTAATGGAGAGTTTTGCATGAATTCTGCTGTCAGACTGCGATATATCTTCGACGCTTCCCACCACTGCATCTTAAACTTCGCAGGCAACAAATTCAAGTCGCAGGGTCTGGTTCATCTATTGTATAAATCACACACAATTCAGATCACTAGACAAATCAAAAGTCCTTTTAACACAGTTCACATAAATGCAATCACAAAGTCCAATAAGAGAAGCCAGGTCAAATAAACGATATTACAATTTACAAAATCCGGTAAGTAAAGAGGTGATGAAATTGACGGATATTGGATAGTGAGTGAAGCAAATAATGCACATTATCACTAGTACTATTGCCAATTACTGAAATATGAAGAATTTAGATGAATTGTTTGATAAATAATTATCTTGTAGGTTATTTTTTGGCGATTTTAGGAGTTAAATATCTTGGCTCCGATTAGGTTTAGGTAGTTGCTCCCTTGACAAAAATAAATAGTTTTATATAGCTCTTTTTAATAACACTAGTTTTTTAAGTGGCCGCCAAACTTGAAAAAGACGCCACTTTTGCCCAAACCCCTTTAATTTAATTACTAAAAAATAAATTAAACCTAAACTAAGTACTTATCTAAAACTAAAACTATCTAAACTTATAATAGGCCTAATTTTGAAGGCTTTAGTTGACAGTTTTAAAAATGCTAAATATATATCCGTCTTTTACATTGCCCGTCTATTTGACAAGGACAGCAACAGTTTTAGGAGCTTTAGATCTGTCAACTAAAGCTTTTAAAATTGGCCCCAATATACACTTATAAATAAAAAACTGCGTTTAGTAAGTCGCTGTCTGCGGGTAAGGTGCCCAAAAATAAATTACAATAATTTACAATAATTAAACAATAAATTACAATAATTAAATGATACCGTGTGTTTGCATTCATGGAGCCTCGATTTACGTACTGTGTCTATTTCGCGATCGCTTTGAGTGACAGGTGATTGTAATATTTGCGATGGGATATTTCGCTGTACGTTATTTGATGGTGACGTAGTATAGGTGCATTCCCAAATTATCGTCAACGGTCTCAACTTATTGGCGTCGGTGGAACCTTAATAACGTCAATTGTCATGTATTTTTGTAATTACCTATCAACGGATACCCGATTACCCACACGTGGATTTAAAAGGAGATAAAGGTAGGGCGACCACGAACCGGAAGACGCAGCGTAGGCACTAGGTGGACCAACGATCTGGTGAAAGCCGCGGGGAGCCAATGGATGCAGGAGGCGAGCAGCCGCTCAAGGTGGCACTCTATGGGGGAGGCCTATGTTCAGCAGTGGATGTCTTCAGGCTGTGATGATTATGATCATGAAAGGATAAAAGGCATAAGCAGAGCCACATGTAGAGCCGAGCTTTGGATCCAAGTGGGGGAACATTCGTACCTGGTATATTTTAAAACAAGTTACTTTTCCACAGATCAGAGAAAAACAATTTATTATGACATACAATTATACTTACATTTTGTAACTGTTATTAGGTGAGTCTCATCGAACTTATCGAGCACCCTTCGCCTCTTTTCAACATAGATGGCACGGAAATATCCCTAGGTCTGTACAAAAATGCGTACAAACTGTCACGTTACGGCTCCACCCAGGGTCCTAGGATGCCTGACTAGGTCCTAATCCTACCTAATCAGACCCTGGAGGGAGACGGCGACATGAGGTAGGTATATAGGAGAGTAGAGTAGGACTGAAAGAAAGAGCACGTTAGAGTAAACAGTAAATATAAAGAGATACGGAAGAATAGTTTAAAGTCTCTAATGGCTAGCACGGCACAGGTATGGTATATTAGTTGAACACCAGGGATGGAGGGAGTACGTAGTCAAGGGATAGGTTACGTAACCGGTGGAGTGAAGACAAGCGGAAAGGCCGGTTTCTCGTCCAGGTCTTGAGCTGGTATGATGGCTCTACGACCTCTACGTCAGAGGGAGCGGCTGGATTCAGGTAGCACAGCTTCAGCCTCTCAATATGAGGTAGGTGCGAAGGTGGTGCTTGATCCACTTTATGATGGAGCAGGATATGCTTCCGAGTGAAGATCGAAGTCTTCAGACTGCCAACAGGACACCTTCTCTCGCTTTTTCTGCCGATCTCTCCTCGTCCAAGCTCTGATTTTTCGTCTCTCTCCTGTCAACCGCCAGTCTTTCTCTTTTTCTTTTTTGTCTAGGTACGTAGCTGTAAAGGAGGTAACAAATACAGACATTATAAAGAAGGATGGTTGATGATGATGATGATTATTTGGAATGGCGGTGGAAGTGAGCATGCTACAAAACGCAAGCATATAACTAGTATATAAAAAACAGATAACATAAGATATATAACAAATAGTAATCAATATACAAAAACATAACAAACGTTAACAATTTGGTGAAAGAATATCCATGTCACATGTCACGTACTTAGAATGAAATTTCGGACAACGGATCCAAAATCGAGGCCAAGGCATTCTTTCACGTAGCCAAGTCCACGTGCCTTTCCTCCATTACAAAACCGCATCTGTTTATTGCTGACGTATTTAAAAGCCTTGATTGATCCTTGCTTCTTGGCAGCTAGTGTGTTAATTTACTTGTTACTGTATTTGATTGAATTTTGAGAACTTTGTATTGTATGGATTGTATCGCGTTATTGTTCCAGTAATGAGCATCTCATTATCGAGTTAAACCCTCAAAAACTCAGTCTTCTAAATAAATAAGGTACAGACGAATAGACATGGCAGCAATTTATTTGTTTATTTATTTATAAAACGATAGTTAGCTTACAGTTTAACACCAAAACGCATCATCTTATATTATGAGTATAAAATAACCTAAACTCACAGATAATCGCCGATAGGCTATCATTAAATATGTCGACATGCTGGACCTTGTGCGTAAATAAATTGAGCATAGACAACGCTCTATTTGTAGACGCGTTGTTATGTTAGCATGGCAAGTACGTATCTCAGCAATATCTAATACCATAACTACGACGACCATAATTACGTCTTGTCATAAGTTTTTTTTTTCTTAGATTATGGCTCCACACATAGTGTATTTAGCCAGTGTCAAGTATTGTAATTTTTCATCGTTAAAGAATATTTCACGTAAGTCAAGTCTTAGTCATAGTCGTAGTCCAGTCTAAGTCAGGTAGTCAAAGTCCAGTCTAAATCATCTTCTAGTAAAGTGGTGGCAAATTTACTAGAAGCTTTTATGGAATTTTGGAAGCAACACGATAAACCACGTTTCACCATATTATATCACTTACCCACCCTCATGCTCGTAATTCAGCACTTAATGCGTAAAACGCCACTAATTTTAAACATTAACACTGGAAAAAGCACAAGTTTTGATAAATAATACAATGCAACGAAGTGAACTTTTCCGCGTTCAAACATTTAGTACCACCATTTAAGTTAAAAAAGAGAAAAGCTTGCACATTACACAATGGCACACTCACAAAATTTATACGAATTAAAAATGTACAGTTATCCTACCTACATAAAAATATTTTGCATCATGTCAATTGCA
Organism: Ennomos erosarius; assembly: GCA_963580505.1. Lineage (NCBI taxonomy): Eukaryota > Metazoa > Arthropoda > Insecta > Lepidoptera > Geometridae > Ennomos > Ennomos erosarius. The sequence goes on along the minus strand of OY757001.1, from coordinate 2,411,424 downwards.
AACTTAAACATGTGATATTTAACAAAAGGGACTTTACTGAAGTAGTAACCCGGCGATAAAATTAATTCAACCAAAGGATGTGGCCACAGAATTTCCCCTATTACAAAGTCTTTGGATCTGGTATTGGTATGGTAATCGCCGGGAGACAGACAAGTTAGGCCGGTAATACCCGACTTTAACGGGGAGCATTGGGAAGCCCCAACATTATAAATAGGATGCGATAAAGAATGGATGGCACAAAAACTGTCCATGCTGTCCAACAACAAGTACAACCAGCACCAATAGCAGATAGCAGAATTCTAAAATTTTCAGACCATGCAGATAAGCTACTTATGGGCATGCGACTGTACCTAAAGCCAAAAGAAGTTAACCAAAGCCAGGCATGTAGACATGTTGGTTGTTTATCAGGCAGGTACAAGTCTATACAAGTCGTTGTCCGCAGTTGTTGCTATGCTACCTTGGCGTCTAAGAATGTGGAACCTTGGCACTTGGCGCCTATCTAATCTTTGTCTTATAAACGAAACTCGATGCTCAGTTCTTCATGCATTCCTGACTTAGTAAAATTAGTAGGTAGGCATGGAACATCGGTACGGCTTGTAAGCCGTACCGATGTTCCATCAGATATATTTTCGCTGATATGTCTACTTACGTTACGTAATTTTAAAGGCTTTAGTTGACAGATCTAAAGCTCCTAAAACTGTTGCTGTCCTTGTCAAATAGACGGCAATGTAAAAGACGGATATATTTTTAGCATTTTTAAAACTGTCAACTAAAGCCTTCAAAATTAGGCCTAATATCATAGATTTATATATCAGGATATGCCCGAAGGAACATTTTATTTTGTCAAAATGGCGTGGGAAAAGTCAGCGCCATCTATTAGATTTCGCATGAACTACGACAAGATGAGAAAATTAGGTGCCTATCGCTGCCATTATGTCCGTCAATGTTTATGTTTACAATGATTATTCCAAATATAAATTCGATTATTTTGTTACAAAACAGAGTGTAATGTTGAAAATATTGAATTACTTGAGGTAAGAAACTTGGTCTTTCTTTTTACTGCACTTTTGAGTATAGATTGTGCAACCCTTCACAATACAACTTGGCATATTCTGTTTGTGACATTCGACCGATGCCTTCTAACTTCCATCACAGACTGAGCGCTAGTGGATGCCAATCTGTGAAATTGGCTCCCACTTTGAAGCGACGTTTAACCTGTCATTAGGCCTGTCCTTAATATATATGTCTATGCCTAATATCGTACTACTTGGTGGGCCAAGACTGGTTGGAATTTTGAAGCCTATATTTCTGGGAACTCGGGGAGCAATTTGGTACAAGGATACAAAGTTGCTTATAATAGGTAGATTTCTAATAACTATAGGTAGTTTAACTGATTTAACATCATACTCTCAGAGTGGGAAAAACTTCACCACAAAAGTTGGTTTGTTTCTCTTGCTTCAAAGAGAGCCAAACGGCATTTGCAATGACGAAAATCCACCGCAACAGCAACACACACTTGCACAGAGTCTGGTCGAACTTGCCGCTCCCGAGTTCTGTGTTGGCCTATAGTCGTCAACGGAAGTGTGTCACAGAACACAGACACTGCTTAAATTGTCTGCAAAGTACAGAAAGGCCATCATGTAACGTGTAGGTAGTAGGTAGTCAAAGACTTTTTATCCAGACCACTAATACGAAATTAAAGCAGGGCAAAACCGTACACACCACTTTGGGTGTGATTGATTCTCAGCTGTCAAAATCAAAATCAGTCGTTACTTGGGTGTGCTTTTGAATACATACCAAAAAAATGCCGTCTTGCGTGATAAAACTGTGCCGAAATCACTCGAGGCACGAATCACAGAAGCACACGATCACAATTCACTTGTAAGTGGCCTTAATCATGTATTTTCATAAGATTATTTTAATTATTTCTATTTGACGAAGAGTATTTCACATTTCACAATAAAAAGTTGACATGTCAAAATCAGTATTGCCACACGACATCTGAATAATTACCCGATTTCTTTTGTATAGATTTCCAACAGATCCACCCATGTCTAGCTGGGCCCTTATTCCGTATCGATTCCTTACTTCGAAACCACGCGAATTCCTTGTCTTACAAAAGAAATCTGCAAAACTCTCTATGAAACGAAAACAAAACCGCGCTAAATGAATTTGGAATTGGCGCGAATTGAACTGTCAAAAATCATATGTTGTATTGTGTAGATCGAGACGCGTTTCGAAATATCAACACATCATAAGATTATGACCACTTATGTCAATATATTTTATTCAAAATAAAGATAACTTTAATGTAAAGCGAAGGTACATCTAACGCTGTGACACGATTTGAACAAGACACGATAACGACGTGGTTTCATATCGTGTGGAATCTATGTTTCCATAGAGAATAACCGCCCTGATCGTTGGATAAAAGTAGTTCGAAAAAGTCGAAATGAAGATTGGTGGAAACCTAATACTCGCTCAACAATATGTTTAGCGCATTTCTATAGTAAAGAACACACAGAACACAGAAGTGCAATTACTGATAATAGAACACAGAAGTGCAATTACTGATAATAGTTTTATTGTCAACTATAGGCGTTCCACGCGCCCACTGTTTTCCCATTTTTAAGGTTATTTTTTTTTTGACTTAAAATATGAAACATTATTTTGGTTGAGGCCCAGGGGGTCTAGCAAAGATCACAATCGCTAACGCTAACGCCACACGCTAACTCCAAAAATGTATCGAAATGACATCCGCTACGGAAAAGTTAGCGATTTCCGAAATGTCATTTCAGTACATTTTGGAGTTAGCGTTTGGCGTTAGCGGTAGTGGTTGGTATCTTTGCTAGACCCCTGTACCTACATAACTGTTGTTCTTTAATCCCTTTAACTTGGTAATATTGAAAAACTCGTGAGTTATTAAAAGAAATGTTGAATAAACTGCTGGTTATACTTAATTTGAATCCTTTTTATTAAAAGATTGCATGAGCTATACCTATATCTATAGACCTTTTTCTTGTCTATAGATAGTAGTATGATGGTAATTCTTCTTCTTCTTTTCGTGTAGGCAAGTGGTCAGCCCTGGTGTCAGAATTTTTAGGCCGCCCAAAGGCTTCTGACTTGGCTTAACGACTATTGTCTTACGACAACAGCCGGGACCGACAGCTTAACGTGCCCTCCGAAGCACAGTAGCGCTCAGTTCTAAATACCAACTTTTTGCTGTAGCGGTCACCCATCATAGTAGTGACCGCAGCGAACGTTGCTTAACTTTACCGATCGGTTAGGAACGGCTAGTCGTGCTTCGCTATGAGCGCTACATGATGGTAATTAATTTTATTATTTTATATTTTTTTAATGTAGGCGTTATATAATTTTTATTGTTTACATTTTACATCTAGCTAGATTTTTATTTAGGTACCCGACTAAATCGGGTATTACTATTAATATGGTATGTTGAAAGAGGAACTGACATTAGAAGAAAAAAAAAATGTGCTCTATGGTTTGATTCATGTTCAAACAAGGTTAAGTATGGAGACTTCGGTTCTGGACCTATGTAATAGGGGGAATTCTGTGTAGGTAGTCTATAGGAAAAATCATGGTTTAATAGTTTTACATATAATATAGAAGACGCATTCAATAGATGGAAGGAACCCATCTAAATCACAAACAATCCCACACTTTTTCCAACACAAACAATATGTTGCATCAGCCGTTTCATTTATAAATAGTAGTTGGGAATTGTTTCGTCATAATTACAGTAGAATTGAATATTTAACTGATTATATTGTTTGCAAACAGTGACTCAATTAATATGCTTTAACTGTGCGCGTCAACTCGTGAACCTATCGTAATTTACAAATGTTTGAAGAGTTCAACAGTTCAAATTCCGACGTTCCACCGACTGGCTCTCTGAATCGTCTGGCTTTAAGGTTATGTTCATATCTCGTTCACCTGATGTTAAGAGACACGGCCGCCCATAACAGTTGCTTTAGTTGGAACTTTAAAATAATAAAGTTCCGCGTGACACTGCACTGCGCACGTCATCCTGAGACATCACACAGTCTAGGAATCAGATTACTAAACTGTGTGATCCTGACTCCTAGCGACTCGATATCGAACACGCATGCATTGTTATCATTGTCATCTTGCCATAGTGCTTAGTTTGGGGCTAGATGGCGCTGTGTGACATGTCCACACATATTTATTTATTTTTATTTATTTATTTATCTTAAATGCTGGTATAGCTCAATTACATGTATAAGAAGGCCGTACCTACCTACTCATTCCGAAGAGTTAGTTAAAATACATATAAACATGTCGATTACAATGATAACAGTAACAAAAAAGTCATAGTTAAATAAGGCATAATTGCCTGCAGTACTAGGGCCTAGTATTATTTATTCTATGCCAATACCACAGTATCACCTACGTGATATAAAGGTCAAAAGGCATCACGTAACGTGTTTTATTTAGCTTCCACAATACATCATGACATTACCAAATACCACCCGGGGATTAGCTGCATTTATATATCTGACCATTTATCCAGCTATAACTGAACACAGAACCGGGAGCAACCACAACGTCTTATAACATTATTACTTCAATATTTAATATTACTTCAATCATACATTGACAAACGACATAAAAGTAAGAATACCTACTTGAATGTTGCCAGTTGTGAGCCAGAGCAGTTTTGATGACGTCACGTTAAGTCGTTCACTCAAATACAATTGTCATGTCATACCTTTACATCATGTTGACACTGACGTGCAAGTGATAACGCCATATAAAAATATAGACGTCTCGTTCACACGCAGGAATAATTATAAGTTCATGGTACGAATTCGAACAATATTATTGTAACCATGAAATAATAATGCCATGAAACATGATGGTTTTGTATTCGTTTGTGGTAGCCCAGCCACAGGCACGTTCCAAGATAAGCAGATTAAATAAATCACCATGTCACGTGATGTTTTGGCACACGTACCACTTTCAACAGTTTCAACGTGGCGTCAAATCCGTAGGCAAACAGTGAATGCTAATTGCTAATGTCTGATGCACGTGATTCTTTACACGTAGTGTTATTTTAGTTAGACTTCAGACTTTATTATAATTAACTACTGAATTAGCAAGATGGTTATGATTGCGGTCTAGAATTAGCTAGTTGAAATGGCGGTGGGCAGGCCACATCGCGGTAGATCTGACTCGAGAACTCTTCTTCGCTATCGGTTATCAGTTCTGCGAGCAATGTGGCCTGCTCATTACCGTTATTAAACTTCATTATTTAATTATCCAACCCCTATTAAGCATTTCATGGGCCCAACCATGGATCTTTTTTTATTAGTTCCATGGGCCCAACCTTCATACAACAACAAGCAATATTTGGTCTAATCACGATGAAAGAAGAAAAATGCTATTCGTTAGGTAAGTGTGTAGTAGCCTACTTATCGGATTAGTAAATAACTAATTAGAATTATCGATTATTTGATTTATCTACTCATCTACTGGTAATACCAATGTTGTATTTAGTTGGAAAATCGCTCTTATCAATACATAATCACGATATTATAAAAACATGCAAGATAAGTGGGTCGTTGGCGCCATCGACGTATAGGAGGAAAAATAGGATTATCAATATCACAATTTATTACGAGTAGTTCTGCGAACGGCAGACAACGCGACTCGCAAGCACAAACAATTTTGCAACAATAGCTATGATCTGTCTGCGCTCCTCCAGCGGACGTAGCCTTCTGGATCCTCTTATCCCGGCAACAGCCCAAGCCGAGGCTCGCACCTCAGGGGTGCCCTTGAGCTAGTTGCCCCCCCTTTTTTCTGGGCGCCTGCCGTCCCGCCCGGTGACGCTGTAAAGGTCGATAAAGACCAACAGCGTTAGCCCGTTCTAAAAAAAAATCAACAGTCTGAAGACGTAATTATTTTACTCAAAAATGCTCGTAATGTAGTCAGAGTATTTTATGGTATCTTTGAGCAAAGTCGGCGTTGCTGTGTTTATAAATTATTTTCTTTATTTGCCATGGTCTGCAATAGGCATGATGACCAAATTTTTTTTTTTGAATAAATTAAATATATTCTTCAAAAGATAAACATTTGTGAAAACAAAAATAAAATATCTCAAAAAACGACAAAGTTACAAGCATTTTAAAAAGCGGAATTGAAAGAGATAGCTCAAATGGCCAGTGACGTCAGAGCAATGTCCTCATAGTACCTCATTACTAAGCTGTGCCAGCTTTTCATACAATCTCTTTGGCATGTGACGTTACGAGTGGATTTTTCATAGTAACTGTGGGGGCGCTCTGTTTCGCGAGAAAGGGACAGGAGATGCCTCCTGTAGGAACTTTAAAAGGTTATTACTCCGTGATTTATTTACCGATTTTACATATTTTTTTCAATTATTGCATTCATTTTTAATCTTCTTTATGAAAGTGTTATTTACTTGTTCATTTTTAATACTAGTCATCATGCCTATTACTGCCCTTGCCTGCTGGTGCTGACTACGCTATGATGGCCGCGAGCTTAGCTTACCTCCGCCCCCGGTCATCAAGCTTGGTCATCATTGTAGTGCAGCCCTTGCTGTCCGCGCTAAAACGGCATTGACCTTCGGTCTCAGCTTTTATTCCAGCATGTCCATCAAGGGCTGCAAAGCTGACCGCGCTGTGATGGCCTGGACCTGCGCTACGCGTCACTCGCGGCCATCATTCATCGCGGCCAGCAACGCACACATTACAGACCGCTGCAGTTATATCATCATCATCACCATCATCATGAATAGCCTGAAGACGTCCACTACTGAACATACGCCTCCCCAGGGAGCGCCATTTTAAGCGGCTGCTCGCCTCCTACATCCATCGGCTCCCCGCGGCTTTCACCAGATCGTCGGTCCACCATGAGGGGGCCAGCCTACGCCGCGTCTTCCGGAGTTATGTAAACTAAAACAGAAGTAAGTATAGGTAGAGAAAAAATAATCATTGTTCATTGTTTATTTACGTTATTATAAAATTCCCGGCTTTTATTATCGCAAACAGTAACACGACTATTCAAATTGTATCAGTGTGTATTTCCACAATTCTGATAACTTCTACAACGACATTAAAATTTACGTAGAGATCGACGCAAACAAAAACAATTTCTGAATAAAATAATATTGATAATGCTATCGTTGAAAAATACCTAATTACTGGTTAATCGCTATCGGACGAGGTTTTACCATAGATTAATAATTATTGTTATGGTTCTAGTAGCTCTTTATAAAGCACGACTAGGTACGGAGTACAGCTTACATAGTAACATCAAATGTTTTGATAATAATCATAATAAATATGTGTATGGTGTTGATCTTTACCGACCTTTACATGTCAGTGTTGCCTGGCTTTCTTGTCAACGCTTATTGTTCACCTTTCTTCACATAGGTAGTTTTTTAACTCATTTCTGACTAAGCTAGGCTATGTAGATCACGAACTACTTTGAAATATGTGGTCTGAAAAGAAGGCTATTTATTATTGAGTTTCTAAATCTAAATAATCCTGGAGATAATTAGTAAGTATATGGGGTAGGTATATTTCCCAGCAAACCGATAACTATAATGAACTATTTGAGTTCAAGACTTTATTGGACTAGTTCAGTCAAAAGTCAAAACCAAGAAAGACCACTCTACGGCAGCCATGCTACAGGCAAATTAATATAAGAAAATATTATTCTACCTTTTCATATGTAAGAGAATAGAATAGAATAGAATAGAATAACACTTTATTGCACACCAAATATACACAAGATAAAATTAAAACACGAAAAATATAACAAAATGGTAGTACAATGGGCGGTCTTATCGCTTAGAGCGATCTCTTCCAGACAACCTTTGGATGGAGAGATACAGATTAATACTTAGGGAGGATGGCGGTGTACAGTAAATGAAAATAAGTAAAAAAAAAATTAATACTATAAATACTAAAACTACAAAATACATATTATACGACATACCTAACATACATAAACATACACACTACATTAATAATATAATAAACATATTTACTATTACATATATTACATACTAGTACAAATATACTTATCTATATATATTATAAAAACAAAATCAATAAACATACATAAATATTATAATTAGAATATATAATACTAGCTAAGATTGGATAAGTAATGCGTCTTCACCATAGTCTTGAAAATTGAGTAAGAGATACAATAAAAAAAGAAAAGTATACGAATAATACTTATCTAACAGTTAAATCTAAATCAGTTTAAAATTTGGTTGTGTGGTGGTAGCGGCTACTACGCCATCTCTTCCCGCGCTGTAGCATTATGACAATATCCAAGGACATGGCAGCAGCAGTCTCCTCAGTAGATTAAAATCTTCTGGGATCACCAAGAACTGCCAAGCGAAAGATTATTTTGGGATATCCCATCCCCATATGATAGACCTCCAAAGTGGGGTTTCACGGGTGAGGCCTAATGTTCAGGCCAAAAATTTTAAACCCGCGTTTATGTTTTCAAAACTTTCGAGTCAATAACTGCCAGCATTTCCGTAGCAATTTGTGCGTTGGTTTTATAAATTTTTTTTTATGGGAATGAATGACGTTACGAGCTAGTCGTTCACCTGATGTTAAGCGACACGGCCACCCATAACAGTTGCAGTGTCACTCGGAACTTTAAAATAATAAAGTTTTGCGTGACACTGCACAGCGCACGTCATCCCGAGACATCATAGTAATCAGATTACTACACTGTGTAATCAGGTCATAAAGTCTCATTTGCCCAGTAATTTCACTAGCTACAATGCCCTTCAAACCGGAACAGAGTAGTGCTTACACACTAATGCTTGGCGGCAGAATAACTGGCAAAGCGGTGGTACCTACCTAGACGAACTTTGCAGAAAAGTCGTACCACCTAGTAAATATGTTTCAATGTAAATAATATGTGTGTTATCGTTATCGGTCAGGACTCTATTTTTTATGAGCGGTGCAAGCTTGTGATGGGACCGATGTCGCAGGCTTGTACCGTGTCTGTTTGTATGTACGCCTACTGCAAATGCACATACGCCTACTGATATTCTGCGTATTTGAAACTTGATACAACATAACAACAACAAACTACTGCACTGATAGATTTTTAGTGGGGAAAGTGCTAAAGGAATCTACTTCAAAAATCCCACCCTCCCCGTTATATAGCCTCGATAAGGGTGCTCACAGGGGTCGATGGCACAGAAAATATTATCGGCCCTGCTATAGCCAGATTGACTATCGTGACACCGAGATCGACAGGAATTAAAGCCTCATCGAAAAAATTCTTAAGTCTATAGTATTTTTAATACTCGTTTTGTGAAATGTTAGTTATTTTTATCAGAAGGAGGAAATTCAGAAATGAGCAGTGAATATATCAACAGCGGATTGCCTGTTTTATCTATTGAAATAATGCGAATTTGCCGACATCGCCGACTAGTACCGTGTCCCTGATAATCTGTTTGTTAACTGCCCATCACTGCACATATGCCTACTGAAATTCCGCGTATTTGTTATTTGATATTGGAGAGTTATATGTAAGTATCTATCTACACCATTGATGCGTTTTGCTACTTACCGGTAAGTCTGGTAACGTTAAGCCCACTTAATAACCGTGGTCACAGATCCTATAAAAATCGTAAAAAAATCGTAATCGTAAAGTTTTGTAAAAGTTTTTGAAAGGATCTGTGACCGTGGTACCTACTACATCCAGTTGTACCACTAGTGGTACCTAGCCTACTACAGTTATTCTTTCCACGGGGACTCATCAGGTACAAACGCAAAATAGACCGTAGTGGGAAAACATGTAGTGATCGTGTATTGATCGTGTCGTGAGCAATTACTAGTTACTGTCGGATTTAGAATTTTGATTTAGAATTTTAGACATATACCTCGCCAATACGCAATAAATGACGCTTGCTAATAATAATCACATAATCACAATAACTAAATTAGCTTAATAAATTAGTGACGGTAAAACCCTTGCAACTTTTTAACTAAGCTTTCTAAACGCAATCGCATGAGAAAAATTAACGTTAAATCTTTTCCTTTACATGAAAAGTTCATCTGTAGTCATCGAGGAACTAACCCTTCTAGTAGTAACTAATTTACGTCAAAGCTTATAATTATAGAAGTCAACTCTAATGGTGGCCATATTGACAATAATATGGCAATAGTTACATACAATAGAACAATCACAATACAAAGAACTTGGTAAAACCATTTTTCCATGGCTAGTGTTGCTAATAGGCTACTAGAGTATATTTATAGATTATATGCTATTGAACCTTGCAAGGTCACGACTCACGAGATAACTGTTGCATGAGTCATGTAGTATTTGTGAATGAAGGAGCATACGATGACCCTCGATTACACCGCAGATTAAACAATAGTCAGTTCTAGTTTGAATTCTACGTCGTTGACGTATGGATGACTGAACGGGCCTTTGACGGGACTTTCGATCGGTAACTAACCTACTAACTAACTCATTATGTAGTACTACTAGTTTTGTCAGCACGATTTGATTCCCCCATTTCCATTCCACTCAGACATCTCAGTCATCTAACGAGCATGCTACATCGTCGACCGCTTTCATGGTCATCTAACGAGCATGCTACATTGTCAACCGCATTTTTGGTCATCTAAGTGAGCATGCTACATCGTCGACCGCTTTCATGGTCATCTAACAAGCATGCTACATCGTCGACCGCTTTCATGGTCATCTAAACGAGCGGGCTGCATCGTCGACCGCTTTCATGGTCATCTAAGCGAGCATGCTACATCGTCGATCGCTTTCATGGTCATCTAACGAGCATGCTACATCGTCGACCGCTTTCATGGTCATCTAAACGAGCGTGCTGCATCGTCGACCGCTTTCATGGTCATCTAAGCGAGCATGCTACATCGTCGATCGCTTTCATGGTCATCTAACGAGCATGCTACATCGTCGACCGCTTTCATGGTCATCTAACGAGCATGCTACATCGTCGACCGCTTTCATGGTCATCTAACGAGCATGCTACATTGTCAACCGCATTTTTGGTCATCTAAGTGAGCATGCTACATCGTCGACCGCTTTCATGGTCATCTAAGCGAGCATGCTACATCGTCGACCGCTTTCATGGTCATCTAAGCGAGCATGCCACATCGTCGACCGCTTTCATGGTCATCTAACGAGCATGCTACATCGTCGACCGCTTTCATGGCCATCTAAGCGAGCATGCTACATCGTCGACCGCTTTCATGGTCATCTAAGCGAGCATGCTACATCGTCGATCGCTTTCATGGTCATCTAACGAGCATGCTACATCGTCGACCGCTTTCATGGTCATCTAAACGAGCGGGCTGCATCGTCGACCGCTTTCATGGTCATCTAAACGAGCGTGCTACATCGTCAACGGCATTCATTCATGCATCTAAGCTGTTCAAAACGTAAAATTTCAAAGCTAACTTCAATATTTAGGGTATTTTCCCCCCAGGGCTTTGCTTTGGTCGAGTAATAAAATTATTGATACAATTCGATGCAAATGCCAAATAAATTATCATTAATCAGTCCACAGCATACTAGGACATGAGCCGGGTCTTCCCTACGAGAGATTATAGCTTATAGCAGGGAATTAAAATTAATCCACCATGCTGATAGATGGATTGTTAATTTGATATAGATACCGGTTTATTTTTTCCCATAAAACCTTTTAGGTCATAACTTAATTTATCACTAAGTAAATAAATTTTGTTCCACAACATTTAATTCGGAATTTAAACCATAAATATGTACTAAGATAGCTTTCTAATATCACAGAAGACATAATAATGTAGGCATAAATATTTTATGTACCTAGGCAGACCCTAGTAGAATCATTAAAAAATCTAATGAACCTACACAAAAATGTCCACCAAAGAACTCTGTTATGTTAAACTAGGTATTTAATGATAATAAGTTAATAAGGTTTATTACTTTCCGTATTAATTTCAGAGCATGTTTGATTCATTTCCTTTATTTTTAGTAACTGCAAAACCTATGGTTACCTAGGTTTTTACCATAACTTCTTGGAAAAATACATCTATTTTCTTTCTACAGGCCGTTATAACATAGTGTACTTTTGAGATGGTGTTCTTCTTGAAATCCCGGATGATCACTCAAATTTTCTCTGAAAAATTCAAAGAGTATTTTGTTAAACAATTCTCCAAACAACGCAGAAAGCCACAATCTATCACTGTTATCTGGAGGTGTGTCTCTTCAAAGTGAGTCCGATACAAGCAATTACGTGCCTAAAACTACACTCAATTATCACCTCTACCATAACCATAATAAAGTAGAGATTCCTCTGCATCTTCTTAATTATATCGTATACAAAGATCGATCTCAATCGAAGAAAGATATATCTGACCAGACTGATGCGTAGTAACACCTCCCGCGTAGTTCAATCACTTTATTGTATGACGTCACAGACGTGTTATTGCGTAAAGAAACCACGGGACTTAGTGGAAGAAACCTTTCATTTGAAATCTTTGAAAACTTGTAAGATTCATAGTAATATTAAAAGCCTAAGCTAAGAGACGAGCTGAGAAGGTCTACAAATTAACGTTACCGAACAGACAACTTATTAGGGCTAGTGATAGATTTATATATATGTCTATGGGGCTAGTGAAATTATCGGTTCTTCCGAAGACCCCAAAATAATGTATTTAGTGCCCTAAAAAGCGACTGTTTGAATCCAGAGCGAAGCGAAGGATAGTAGAGTAGAATTGGCGAGGAGTTCAAAGCATGTCGCTCAAAGTCAATTTGTCACTATTTAAATAACACATTTTAGGTGCTCTTTTTGATTATATGGGATGAAAAGTTTATCGATATGGAACACGCATGGATATTCTATTGTCATACCGATATTCCAGAGGTTAATGCCCGTTTGCCCGTTTGCTACACATTACCCAAATGCGTAGCCATACCAGCAGGTATCTATCTACGTCTAGACTTTTTAGAGCACAAGTGTTAACATCTACTAATCTAATTTCACTATCGAAACACAACTATGATTGAAAAGAAATGTATACTTAACTCGTACCGGACGGTTTCCCCATTTCTCACACTTCAATAATACAAAATCTCTTAGTCATAGACTTAGTAATATAGGGCCTCTTCGTTTCCCCAAAACCTATCATCTTGAAATTCTTTCTATACCTTAGTTTAGGTACTACTGATAAGGCGATAAGCTACCTCTGTAGTATGATAAATGTTAACATCATATTGATTCTTATCTCGTGAAATAACACGGATGAGTCAACTGCAGTAAATATTCGGCCTTGAGAAACCAGCTCTGAAACATTCGGGTCCATTTCTTTGGTAAAACCAGATAGCCTGCAACCCATAGATTATAATAGTCAATGCTGCAACCTTATCACTTGCACAAAATAAGTGCCACGGACAGCCGTCTGTGTCAGGGTTGCATGCAGGAAAACGAGACTATGGAATATGAGCTGCTACATTGCACAGCCACAAAAGGAACAAGAGTAACAACCATGGGATCGACAGCGATCGGTTCGCAAACCACCTAACATCACTGGAACAGTGTTGTGCTAGCGAAGCGACCAAAGGCCGTGCTCCGCTACATGTAATAGGGCGAATTCAGTGTCTACTACATAAAGGAACTGGGCTGGCTCTGGTAGAGACTGGCAGGAAGAATGCACAATACATCCCATGCGGGACGCCAGTGCAGGCTGTTTCATAGTCAATGGTGCAGGCCTTACCAAATCAGAATTAGAATTAGAAGATAGCAGATGTAGACCTACTTATTATTTGATTGGTTTAAATATTTATCTAACGGGTTAATAAGTTTTAGCTGGGTTTATCCTGGTAAATTCCCAAAATATTATCTCGAGGTCAATTCCTGTATTTTACATTACTCCACGTAAACGTGCCGTGCTTGTTCCAGATAAATCACATATACGAGTATATATGTTGTATTTATATCCTTATTAAAAGAAAAAATATCTTCTATCCCAGACAAATGCAACAAATAAAAATGTATCAAGTAATAATAATAGATAGATAGATAAACTCTTTATTGACATCAGAATAACAAAAATAAAATAAACAGGAAATCTTACAAATAGGTTACAATGGGCGGTCTTATCGCAAAAAGCAATATATGAGGAAAAACTTCTTCACTTGGTGCGCATCCGCACCGTGTTGCAAAGTCGCTGACCTCAATTCCTCAGCGACACCTTGTACTGCTATTTATTCTGTGACCACAGACGCATGCAATATGGGCTTTCCCTTTGGTAACTGGTTAAGTGTTACTGGTATGTGCCAGTGCATGTATTGGATCGGTGAAGGTAATTGAAAAACGAGGCCTAATACGGCGGCGGATTTGGAATTACCAGCAAGCAATATTGTGCTAACATATTCAGTAATACGAATAGGTACCTACTCACGTGCTTGCTGTAAATTAGAGGATCTCAGAAAATACAGATTTTAGTAGTTATAAATTAGAAATGTATAGAAAAGGGCAAAAAGTCGCGTGTCCTGCATCGCGGTTACGATTATTTTTGAACAATAGAACCTATGGGATAAATTACGTAATTACGTGTGCGTTCCGTAGCGCGCTAGAAATACAAATATACTATAATTTATGTAGAGGTATTTAAAGTATGTGTTATGTATCAATATTTCGTGTCTACCTACCTTTTCTTTATGTTATAAATGCGGTCAGTTTCACATTAATAATAAACGTCAGTCTGTACAAATACGGTGGTTTGATTGAGCCTTGCTCCCTATCCCTGTAGCAAATAAAACATTTGGCGACGAGGATGGGATCAAAAAGTGATTAATCTAGTGGTGTACATCGTGCGTGTAGTGCAGACTCAAAAATCAATATGAATTTGAACCAGCTGCGAGAGTTTAAGCCGAATGAAGATCGGTGGGCGACATACGTCAGTCGGCTGCGGGCGTGGTTCGAAATACACGACATCAAACCCTCGGAATACTCCAAATACTTAGTGGCCGTCGTGGGCACAGAGCCGTTGGATCTCATTATTGACTTATGTTTTCCTGAAAAACCCGAGAAAGTGAACTTTGAATCCATAGTGAAGTTAGTCGAAGATCACCTGGCACCGAAGCGTTCCATCATCGCAGAGCGTATGATATTCCGGTCATGTAAACAAATTGAATCTCAAACGGTGACGGATTATTTAGCTCAACTAAAGAGGCTAAGTAAAACCTGCGCGTTCGTCACCACAGACAGCCTGAAGGAAAATTTACGAGATCAGTTCGTGTTCGGCATAAAAAGTGATAAAATCAGACAACGGCTGCTAACCGAGGTGGATCTGACGTTTGACCGTGCCGTCACGTTAGCGTTATCGTTGGAAGCGGCAGTAAGAGATTCGCAGGAGGCGACAACCGGGGCTCCCGGACACGGCGATCAAGTGCACGCAGTAGACAGCGGCGGCGGAGGCTTCCGCGGCGCCGGCGCGCACCGCGGAGCGCGGCGGACGTACGGCGGCGGCGCCGGCGCAGCGGCTCGGGGCCGCGGGCGCCCGGCCGCCACGACCCAGGCGGGGTCAGCTGGTCAGCAACAGCGACCAAGGTGTTATCGGTGCGGTCAACCGCACCGGGCAGATAAATGTTCCTTCTTGAACGCGGAGTGTTTCGTGTGTGGCATCCGAGGTCACATAGCTAAAGTGTGTCGTTCACGTAAACGTGCAGGTGTGCATCAAGTGGACGCCGAGGAGATCAGCCCTCTGCCATCCAGCGAGGAGGAGGACGACGATGTTTATCAACTGAGCGATAAAGAAGAGGACGAACGCTGGCTGTTACGGGTCAAGGTCAACGGAAAACCTATCACCATGGAGGGTGACACCGGAGCGGGCATGAGCATAATTAATAGAAGTATGTATGAAAAATATTTCAGCACTATAAACTTGAGCCCGCGTAAATCTAATTTGAGAATGTATAATGGTCAAAGAGTTAAGCCGATGGGAGAATTCAAGTGTAGCGTAACACTCGATAACAAAACAGTAGATGATTTATGTATGGTGGTCATCGGTAACGACGATAGTAATTCTCTGTTTGGTCGTAAGTGGATGCGAGCTTTCGGCATGCAATTCCCATCCGCCCCACATCATGAATGTGTTAGTCAAGTTACCGAGGATAAGTTTGATACGAGGTCAGTGGTTAAGCAATTAGAGAACAGTTTTCCAGAGGTATTTTCACCAGGCATAGGTGCGTTTAATAAAGGAAAGGTCGATTTGGAGTTGGTCCCGGAGGCCGTCCCGGTGTGGCGGCGCGCGCGGCCCGTGCCGTACGCGCTGCGGCCCGCGGTGGACGCGGAGCTCGAGCGGCTCGAGCGCGAGGGCATCATCACGCCGGTCGAGTGGAGCGAGTGGGGCACTCCCGTCGTTCCTGTCATCAAAAAATCTGGAGAGGTAAGATTGTGCGGTGATTTTAAAACCACTCTCAACCCCGTACTGGTAGACGACAAATATCCTTTACCCAGAATAGAGGACATCTTCGCCTCGCTGCAGGGAGGGAAAATCTTCAACAAAATTGATTTAAGTAGGGCCTACCAACAACTGATTTTAAGTGACGAATCAAAAAAGTACTGCACTATCGTGACGCACAAGGGCATGTTTTCATACAATAGACTGCCGTTCGGAGTAAAGTGTGCGGCAAGTAAATTTCAAAGGGTTATGGAAAAGTTATTCCGACTCCCGAACGTTGCAGTATACCAAGACGATTTGTTGACAAGTTCTAAAAGCAAAAAAGAGAGCATAGATATTTTAACTAAAGTATTTAAAATTTTATCTGAGAGCGGCCTTAAAATAGAAAAAAAGAAATGTAGTTTTTTCAAGAAATCAGTTTCTTACCTGGGGTACATTATAGACGCCAACGGGTTAAAAACAGTAATCACAAAAATAGACGCTATAAACAGGACTCCTCAACCCAAAAACGTGAGTGAATTAAAAGCATTTTTGGGGATGGTTAATTATTATGGAAAGTTTGTTCGTAACCTGAGCAACATTTTGGAGCCATTGCACGGTCTACTTAAAAGCAATCAAGAATTTGCATGGTCACACGAGTGTGACGCGGCCTTTATGCTCATAAAAAAAACGTTTGTCCGAGGCCCCCATACTAGCCCACTGGGATCCGGCACTGCCGACGTACGTCACGTGCGACGCGTCTCCGCACGGCGTGGGCGCGGTGCTGGCACAGCGCGCGCGCGACGGCACCGTGCGGCCCGTGCTGCACGTGTCGCGCACGCTCGCGCCCTCCGAGCGGAACTATGCACAGATATGTCGCGAGGGTCTCGCTATCATATTTGCCGTTAACAAATTCCACCACTATTTGTACGGAAATAAATTCACGTTGATAACCGATTGCAAACCACTAGCGTCAATATTCAGTGAAAAAAAACAGATACCATCAATGGCAGGCAACAGGTTACAGAGATGGGCAATCATTTTAAGCGCGTATGATTATGAAGTAAAATGCATTAGGTCAGAACATAACTGTGTAGCAGACGGGCTCTCGCGTTTACCCATCTCTGATGAAAACAAGGAATACCGATCCGAGTCATACATTAATTTCATATCAGAACAGGCACCGATCGATTTTAAAACAGTTGCCAAACACACGGCGAATGATAAGATTTTACAGAAATTGATGCATGCAATCAACACTAATTGGGTATATTGTAAAGATACAGACTTAAAAGCTTATTTTGACATCAAACAGTATCTTAACGTTGAGTCGGGATGTATACTATTCGGTCATCGCGTTGTCATACCCAGTTCACTGCGAAGTGTAATGCTGGAAATGCTGCACTCGTGCCATCAGGGCATAGTCAAATGCAAAAGTATAGCTAGGGGCTACATATACTGGCCTGGGATCGACAGCGATATCGAGCGCGAGTGCCTCGGCTGCGCGGTGTGCGCGGCCACTCGCCCCTCCCCACCGCAGGCGCCGATACATCCATGGGCATGGCCGCAAGTGCCCTGGTATAGAATTCACGTCGATTTTTTTTCATTAGGCAACTCGACATACTTCGTGCTAGTAGATGCGCATTCCAAATGGATCGAAGCGCATTGCGTAGGTGGTACATCTGCTAAAATCACGATAGCTAAGTTAAGACAAATATTCAGTCAGTTTGGCTTGAGTAATGAGCTCGTTTCTGACAATGGCCCCCCGTTCAGTAGTAGCGAATTCAAATCGTTCATGGAAAGTTGTGGTACTAAGCACGTACTAGTCTCGCCTTATAAACCGAGCAGTAACGGCGCTGCCGAAAGTGCTGTTAAAATAATAAAAAACTGCTTAAAAAAGGCCCTATTAGAGAAGGCAGATCTGAACCTTGCCCTGGACAAGTTCCTATTGTCATACAGGTCAACCGCTCACACCCTAACAGGCAAGTCGCCGGCTCAATTACTACTCGGTCGTAAAATTCGCATTCAGTATGATGTATTACGCCCGGACATCAAAAATATGATAAGCGATAGGCAACAAAAAAGCATAGATAGTAGGAGAGGCACGGAACGATACTTTGCAGTAGGTGACGATATTTTGTTCAAACGCTTCAGGAACAATAAATTCACGTGGGAGAAGGGCATAATATATAAGTGTATTGGACCTGTTTCGTACATAGTGCAACAAAACAATAAGACTTTTAAAAAACATATTGATCACATAACCAAGAGACATAAAAATGACCATTCATACAGAGATAAGGATAGGGGGGAGAAGGGAATAGATGTCGTTAGCTGCAATGATAAACATGAGGTGTGTGATTTTAACATAATGCCACAATTAGATAACATGAATAATAACGTGGGCGTGAGCACAGATCCCTCCACAGTAACTAACTCGGAAACTGCTTTCACAACCACTACGTCGGTAGTGTCACCGGGGGGAATAGCAACGCCGCCGCCGAAGCGCACACGCAGACCAGTTAACCGTTTCATGGTTGTTTAAAACACCTATCTTGGTGTCTAATGACCATCAACATAAATCATATACCTAACTCATGACGCTCACCAATTGATTTAACTTTCTGTCTTGTAGGTGCTCGCGTCTATCTACAATTCTACATACTAATGCCTATGTAGGTATACTGAGTGTTTTATGTAAATATTATGTTCAAAAATATAAATTGTTATAAATGTTCCATTCTGTTCTTAATCGTTAAAGGAGTGATTTGTTATCAAATGATTGTGCCTACAAAATGTCATCTAATTTTAGTAAATATAACATATATTTACCTACTTAATTCAAGGTTGTTAGTTATAGATTATAGCTTAAGTTTGTGTATGTTCTAGGCATTAGCGAATAGTAATTATTAGCTGTAAGAATATTTTTGGAATACTGTACTATAGCATATGACACCTTGATTCTGCGCTGACTGTTGTGATTCTATTAGTTAAGTAATTAAGAGCTATTATAATAAGTTCAGGTGATGCTTGTTACATAAGGTATTGTTGAGACAGAGAGGGGAAGATGTTATGTATCAATATTTCGTGTCTACCTACCTTTTCTTTATGTTATAAATGCGGTCAGTTTCACATTAATAATAAACGTCAGTCTGTACAAATACGGTGGTTTGATTGAGCCTTGCTCCCTATCCCTGTAGCAAATAAAACAGTATGAAAGGCTAATCTTTAGTATGAAAGTATTAACCGTCTCTCTTATAAACGTTGAAATAATAGAGAACTCTATGACTTTAGGAGTACTTATAATGAATGAAATGAATTTATACATAATGAAAATTGGTAGCTACTGCTGAAATTTTTCTTTAATATAAACCCAAATACCGATGACAATGGGGAAGAAAGGTTCTCGAGTGGCGACCACGAACCGGAAGGCGCAGCGAAGGCCGCCACCCCCCCCCCCCCCCCCAGGTGGACCGACGCCGACGACCTGGTGAAATCCGCGGGGAGCCGATGGATGCAGGAGGCGAGCAGCCGCTCAAAGTGGCGCGTGGGCGTCTTCATGATGATGGTGATACTCAATGAAATGAATTTATACGTAATGAAAATTGGTAGCTACTACTGAAATTTTGGTTTATAAAAACCTAAATAATTTTATTACTCCTGCGCTCTAAATCTTTCCAACCAACTTTTCACTTTTTTCACGTTTGTTTCAGAAAATGCTGAAAGACCTGTCCTCCCTCATCATCAAGCACACAGTTCTATCAAGGAAGCACCTCACCCCAGAACTAGGTATAAGGGTCATAGACCAGACCTGCCCGTTGTGGCGAGCTACCGAACAGGAGTCACCTTTTAAGGACCCGTTCTGGGCTTTTTATTGGCCTGGAGGACAAGCTACGGCACGGTAAGAAAGAAATATTAAAAACAAAAAACAAGCATACAAAATAACCATTAATAATAACACTAATACACAAAAACAAAACAAAACAAAACACATCATCATCAACAGCCTGTAGACGTCCACTGCTGAACATAGGCCTCCCCCAGAGAGCGCCACTGAGCGGCTGCTCGCCTCCTGCATCCATCGGCTCCCCGTGGTTTTCACCAGTTTTTTTGTACTTTAGACGATTTAAACAATAAAATGAATAGCATATTAGTGGTAAGTCATGGCTACCAGAATTCTTATTCTTATGTCATTCAAAGTAATTTTTTGGGTGCTTTTCTTACAGATATGATCATACGCGAACGTCCGTACGGTGCCAGATATGGCACCAAATAAACGGCTTGAATTTTGTTAATGTATTAGGATTCTTTAGGTACTTATTCTAAGCTTCCGACTTAGCTTGTGGCATGCAATGAGTACTGACTTGAAATCATTAGCATCGACATATTAATACAAATTATATCAGGAAAACGGACGGTTAGTACAACGGACGAATACTAATTGGAAATGATGAGGAAAACTTAAAGAACTGTGTGAAAACCCTCTTAGTTGAAGGTTGCAATGAGGGAATTACCTCCTCCAAAATATGCATAATCTATTTAGGGCATGTATTTAGTTGGTGTTACTGCGGCAAATAAATACAGATATGTCTGATACACAGATAGAATAGGCATGATGACTACTATTAAAAATGAACAAGTAAATATTACTTTTATAAAGAAGATTAAAAATGAATGCAATTATTGAAAAAATAAGTAAAATCGGTAAATAAATCACGGAGTAATAAGCTTTTAAAGTTTGTATAGCAAGCATATCCTGTCCCTTTCTCGCGAAACAAAGCGCCCCCACAGCCCACAGTTACTATGAAAGCTACCACAGCTTAGTAATAAGGTACTATGACGACATTGCTCTGACGTCACTGGCCGTTTGAGCTATCTCTTTCTATTCCGGTTTTAAAAATGCTTGTAACTGTCGTTTTTTGAGATATTTTATTTTTGTTTTCACAATTGTTTATCTTTTGAGGAATATTTTTAATTTATGCAAAAAAAATTTAGTCATCATGCCTATTATGGAGATGAAAATATATGGAGGGATTACGTAGAACAAACGTTTGAAAGTCTTAAAAGACCAAAGCCAATCAAAATATTACAGTTTCTTTTTGCTTTTCTATCGCTAGCTTACCGATGAGTATAATTATTACAAAATTGGCGCGCAGTAGCGCTCATAGCGAAGCTCGACTCGTTCCTAACCGATCGGTAAAGTTAAGCAACGTTCGCTGCGGTCACTACTATGATGGGTGACAGCTACAGCAAAAGTTGGTATTTAGAACTGAGCGCTACCGTGCTTCGGAGGGCACGTTAAGCCGTCGGTCCCGGCTGTTGTCGTAAGACAATAGTCGTTAAGCCAAGTCAGAAGCCTTTGGGCGACTTAAAAATTCTGCCACCAAGGCTGACCACTTGCCTACACGAGAAGAAGAATAAAATTGGAAAATTATAATAGCAATTCAACACACATTTTGATGCGATGTTTGTACGAGCTTATTAAAATTCTATGGTTTTACTGTACACTAATATAGTTAAAAAAAAACCTAACGAATTTTGATGAAACTTTTATAAAAATCTATCTGGAACCAACCAATATTCTACCATTCAATTAAAAAAAGATTATTCTAAATCTCTTAATAAAAGGAAACCTTTTTTGAAGTTGCCAATTTCAAATAAGAATTCTTGTTTTCTGCGCAAACATTTCGGAAAACTCAGAGAGCCTTTAAGTTTTCCAAGAGAATCAAATTTATAAATAAATATTAAAAACAATATAGCATTCAATACAAAGTTTTTGGATGATCCTACAAAAAACCCGCACGTAATCGCTACTTCACGTTATTCGATCAATTTACATTTTATCAATGAAACATTCGATCACGAGACTTACGTAAAACAATTTTCAATTAATTCTCAACCTTGTTTTTACACCTATAAAGAAAGTTTTTGTATGAATAACAACAGATCATACGCTGTCTCGTTTCCACGACTGAACTAGTTCAATAAAGTATGACTAGGAGTATTTTAACGAATTTAATCTTTAAGGCCTGGACATAAAGTTCACTTTGATTTGAACATGTTTATGAGTCACTGTTCGGATGGCACCTGAGTTCATTCATAACTTGAAGAATGAGTTATGAGTGCATTCTTAATATCATTTTCCAGGTATTTTAATGGAAATTTAACAAGGCTGTGTTTGTTCGGCTGTTTTGGATAAACCAACTGCGCTTGGTAGAGTTCTAAGAAATTGTAGAGACCAAGGTAACCTACCTATTTTGCTATACTTCTTGAGTAGACAAGTGGTCAGCTCTTGTGTTACAATTTTTAGGCCAATTTTTAAGAATATTGGCTTAACAACGGCTTCTACTTGGCTTAAAGACTAAGCATTGTTTTACGACAAGAGCCGGAACCGCAGATTTTTTTTCACATATAATTAGTAGGTACCTGCCACGAGAAATTCAGTTCACGAGCTAAACGGGCTTTATAATCGGAAAGAAGATATTTGACCAGTCTTTACGTGCATCTGTAAATGTTAAAAAAGTGAGAAAATTACATTCAAAATGCGACGATACTTAGTCCTTAGTTCAACTGCGTACATGCTGCGTACCCATACTTAGCTAGCTATTAGAATTAGCAAGTTGAAACGGCAAGGGTAGGCCACATCGCTCGCAAAACCGAAGGGGAAGAAAGGTTCTTGAGTGGCGACCACGAATCAGAAGACAGCTACGACCCTCCACTAGGTGAACGGACGATCTGATGATAACCGCTGGGAGCCGATGGATGCAGGAGGCGAGCAGCTGCTCATGGTGGCGCTCGCTGGCGTAGGCCTATGTTCAGCAGTGGACGTCTTCAGGCTCGTTGATGATGATGGCATTCAAGTAAGGTCGATTAAGAGCCTTCTATATCCTCCTGAGGAATATAGGAGATGAGTCACTCTGAAAGAAAACAAAATAAGGCCTCTGAAAATATTTCACACGCGTTTTCCCAGTAACACGATGACTCATTTTGTCCCAGCTCCTGTAAACTTTCAGGATGAATCATAGCTTTCTATCCTTTTCTTTCGTGGTGAAAGTGAGTTGCCGTCTCGTTTTATAGCGGGGATAGGTTGTCCCGTTCATTTGTTTGTATTTTCGGGCTGTTCGTCCCTGTTTCACTGCATAAGTGTGAGTGGCCGCATTCCATGCATTCTTTGAGGGTTAGTCATTTCATTACACCTTTTCATCACCAAGTCAATTAGACCTAGTTTAAACTTGAAGTAATCACAAAGATTACGTAGATAATTAATTTTGTAATTTATACAGTCTAACTAACGAAATAAATATAAATAGTGCTTTAATAGGATAGGTAGGTAAACTGATTTCTCCTGCAAACACGAAATCATAACACGTTTAGGAAAACATCGTAAAATGAAATCTAAAAATTGTACAAATGCAAAAGAATACATATATTACAATAAGACACCCCTTGAAATATAAGATAAGTAGTGATAACTTATGCTGATGTTGTTGATATAATAACCGGCCAAATGCGAGATGGACGCACGCAATTAGAGTCCCGTATTTACCTGGTTCCGTACCTTGTTTATCCGCAATGAGGACATCCGCAGGAGAACTAAAGTGACCGATATAGCTTTTAGGATTAGCAAGTTGATATGGCAATGGGCAGGCCACATCGCTCGTAGAACTGACAACCGATGGGGAAGAAAGGTTCTCGAGTGGCGACCACGAACTGGAAGACGCAGCGTAGGCCGGCCCCCCACTAGGTGGACCGACGACCTGGTGAAAGCCGCGGGGAGCCGATGGATGCAGGAGGCGAGTAGCCGCTCAAAGTAGCGCTCTCTGGGGAAGGCCTATGTTCAGCAGTGGACGTCTTCGGGCTGTTAATGATGATGATGTACCTTGTTACATTTTGTGATGAGACCAAAAAAAATAGCTGCCTAAATTAAATTAAGTAGTTACTTATAAAGGTTGAAAAAAAACGTTGCTCCAACCGGCTGCCCAATTTTTGTATCTCTTTGTGTTTAGGTTTATTACAAGCCTACGCCTTTTCAAAGCCTTAGCCAAGGTCTTACTCCAAGGTCGACCTTCAACGCCCCTCGGTCGTTGACTCGAGTCGTCCCTGACCGAGTCACCCTAGCCACAGAACATTAGTCATTTATTAGGTCTGTATGAAAAGTTAGACTCTATGACAGCTTCTACCTATACTACCTGATTTTGAATTGGTATATTATCCCGAAAGGGGGTAAATCTACACCCCTAAGTAGACAATGTTTCTTTTACGACTTTTCTAATAGACAATAGATTTTCATTGAAGAAATGCCTTGTAATGTTTAGGTTCAAAGATATCCTATTAGCGCAGCTGGGTAGTTGATCTTCGTCCTTGACAGAGTGCACATAAATGAGTTTAACGACCTGTGTTTAGAAATGAATTTATAGTATCTTACATGCTTATATCCCTCTATGACTGTACCTATAAGTATAGGCAATGGCATAAGTGCGCACGGAACGAACGGAGCTCTGAGATAATGACAAAAAAATACAAACACATTGATAACCTCCTCCATTTTTGAAGTTGGATAAATATAGTAAGTAACGTAGGTATGTATTACAAATTAAACAAAATTTTTATTCAAAAAACCTGTCCACACGTGTAATAAATACGTCTTACAGTCTTACACGCGAACCAAAAGTCTTCTATTAGAAATATTATCGATCGAATTGCCACGTGATCATAACAACAAAAACAGTCATACACGTAACAAGCTCATTGCATTATCATTATTGTATAAACATGGTATAAACTTATCAACTCTTATCTACAATACGCGATCGTCATTATTCTGTACGTCAAAGCACAAAATCAATTATTGTGGTCAAACTCAACGTAAACAAACAAAAATAAAATACCTAATAAAATAAACGTGAATTCAAATGACTCACGGGATAACACCACCAAATCGACCTAATGGATATTCACCACACCGCAGATCGGAAACGATTTTTGGTGACCAGTGGCACCAGTGGCCTCCGGGAGCCATTGGAGTAATACAAAACTGTTCGTAGCACCTAGGTACATTTTTATTATTATGGGATTACTTACGGGATCTTTAACGTGATTCAGAAGCATTTCAACAACCGCGTGAAAACTCAAAAATACTTTAAAATATCGGTTTATTATTAATAATACTAGTATGATTAATTATGTGCACAAGGCAAGGCCGTTTCAATTCAACGAATTAAATATTATTTGCATTCGCTTATATAATTCTATCATAATATTTATGCCTGGGACTTTACATATTCTGTGATTTTGTTTAATTTATGGTTGGAATTTGTCCCGGTATTTTGTTAGTGCTGCCATCTATGATGCTTAATAAAAAATACTTCTACGTGTGGAGAGGCTTTATTTTAAGGCCTAGGATATTTTCGTTACTCGCCCTATGTTATGTAATGTAACTATTTCGTAATTATTATTTAGATGGCGCTAAAAGGAATCGAGTAAAATATATTTTTCTTTTTCTGTTCTTTTGCTTCGATGTATATTTAATTATTTATTGGATTATATAGCCATATTAATTATAAGAAAATTGTTTCAGATACATACTAGACAACGCCAACATCATGAGAGCGCGAAGAGTGCTAGACGTGGGCTGCGGCTGTGGTGCCGGATCTATAGCAGCTGCAAAAATGAAAGCAGAACGAGTACTGGCTAATGATATTGATCCTTGTTAGTATATTTTTGTTTTCATATAATATTGAACCTGTAGAGCAAAAAAGCTTGGAGATGCCGGGGATCGAACCCGGGGCCTTTCACATGCAAAGCGAACGCTCTACCACTGAGCTACATCCCCGCTTGTGAAACTGTTCAAAATAGAACATTGTATGCTTCAAGGTGCGACGGCAGCTACACAAATCAATGCCAAAGCTAATGACGTCACAGTAGAAACTACCACAGAAAATTTCATTGGCTCAAATTGTGAAGAATTCGACACAGTGCTGATTGGAGACATGTTTTATGATGAAGAGTTTGCCAATATGCTTTTTGAATGGCTTTTGAAGCTGAATGAAGATGGAAAAACGGTAAGAAAAATGCTTAAAAATATGACAAAGACAAACTTCACAGAAACTTTTAGAACTAGTAGAATTTACTAGGTACTTAAGTTACTACCCCCACTAGACTAGGTGGACTGACGATACGGTTCGTCCTTTTTGGGGTATAATCTGGCTCAAAATGTATGTAATTTTTTATCTTGTTCTTGTATTTGTTCTGTTTTGTGTGCCAAATAAAAAAATAAAAATAAAACCACGTCCCCGCGCCGATGCTGATGCTGATGAATGCGGGAGGCTAGCAGCCACTTAAAGTGGTGCTCTTGGGCATGGGAAGGTCTATTGGGTCTATGTTCAGCAGTGGACGTCTTCAGGCAGTTGGTAACACATTTATAATTTTTGCCCATTTATTTTTCTAGGTGTTACTAGGAGACCCAGGAAGGCATGGTTTAACCGAAAAACGAAGAAAGCACTTAACAATGTTGGCGAAGTATGTTCTGCCAAAAGAAAGCTGTATCGAGAACCATGGGTTCACTGAAACAACCGTTTGGATGTTGAATAAAAAATAATGGATAAATTAAAATATTTATTTATTTAAATTCACTATCAAAATTAACAAAATCAGGTATTTATAAATCTTGATACTTACTTACTAATAATAATCTAGTACCTAATAATGCATTCTACAAGGCACTAACTTAGAATCATTGATAAAGCGATGACGGTACAACGTCTACTGTGAACATAGGCCCACGACATTAGTAACGGTACCTAATCTACAGTTATTAAAAGGTAAACAATGTATAAAAGCTTACAAACTAACGTAAATACAAATGAGCAAAAAGTATTTACATTTTACCATAAAATCAATGATACAAATTTAAATTAGCGCCACCTATATGGTACACGACCACAACAAATTGTTTTATTTTTCTCATAATTTAGTATGGTAAGCCGTTTTACTACTCGACGCTAGATGGCGCTTTAAACAAAATCAATTAATACTTATTAAAGTTTAAAACAAGGCCACCTGTTACATTAACAAAGTGTAGCCTTGTTTGGAGTTCGACTACTCGACACTAGATGGCAGTACCAAAAAATATAGTTTTAGGATTACAATTCTATTACATCTGATAATTATGCATAGTATTCGCGTAAACTCCATGTTTAGATCGTGCAGTCCTGCCAGAATAATGGGAGTAGGTATCCATATCCATTGGAGCGTGCGGGTGCATTATCAGAACCGGTTGTAGAGCGAGCGATTTCCGCGAACCTGACATAGATGTCGCGTCAGTGACGTAGCCGTTGTTCACTTCGCCTGGAAAAGGAAAGAAAACTGTTTTAGCAAATTTAATTAATTTCATCACTGGGTCTGGTCGGGATGTAGTTTACGTAATTAGGTACCTACGTAGGTAACCTATACACAATAATGTCTTTTCGATATGTAGGGGTTTTTCATAGAATAAAGAATAGTATCTACTAAATTCTACTAGACATAGTTATAGATACAGCCAACGAAACGTCTTGTAAACTACAATACCAGCTTCTTCCAAACCAGTTCTTTGTAGGCCAACAACTACCGGCACTGTTTGCTGAGATGTTGTGGCTTCAGTGTGTCTTAATACACTAGATTACCTACTTTTTGATGAGACAAGTCAGTAAGTTTTACGATATAAGATATCACAACATAAATCAGAAGACGCACCTTTCGTTTTGAAATGCTGAACCTTCTATTTAGCTATTACCTACCTATACTATACCTACCTAGTAGGTTTCCTTTTTTTATAATTAATTTTAATTAATTTTATTGTCACTAGATTTATTTTGTAATTTTTAATATTGTACGTTCGAAATGGACAAAACTGTTGGAACATAATTAATACCACGGTAACATAATGATTGTACTACACAGTTTAACAATAAAAAATATTCTATTCTATTCTATTCTACAGGATGTAATTTAATTCATTAGCATAAATTGAGCCCATGATAGTACATCTTTTATAGATGATTATTAAAGAGTAAAGAGTGTAAATGAAATAATTTTTATTGAAAATTATGAAGATTGCCGCGGCGCCTAACGCAGTTGGCACGGATGATTTTGATACATTTAAACGTTTTTATACCTTGTGTGTACTAATTAAAAACAGTACTTCATTATTCTAATTTAATTTTGTATTGTAGCAGTTGATTAAGTAAGTTATTCCGTTTTTTGGAGTTATTATTATTACCATACCAATGTGTTAGAATTCAAAAATTTTGGTGCACACGTGACCGGTATCAGGAGTAGGTACCTAGTTTCAAAGGATGCTAATGAATTCAATTACACCCGGTATAATCAGAGGTCAGAAGTAGTCTGGTTTTATTGGTTTATGGTACCTACATTAATCTCTTACCTATCTACTTTACCATATTTTGGCATTGGTCACGAATTTTTTGATTTTGTACTAACTTCAAAAAGGGAAGAGGTCCTCATTAGGCGCAAAAAACTTTATTTTTGTATAGGTATTTCTTTATTAAGTCATATGCATAACCATTTTACTCGTCAGTTATTAATTAGGTTACGAACATGAATATTCTAATAGTCAAGTAGGTCGGGTAAAGGGTAAGAGGGAGTTTTAGGTATACTTAGGCATATATAATGCACGCTATTCTACGGAATTAAATGTGTATTGTATTTAAAACACAACCTTCTTGGCCTTGGCTTTTGCTTTCAGTACACTGCCGTTTTCAAGTAGACAGAGCAACGCAGTTAACCTTGAGAGCCTGATCGATTTTATCCGCTTAAAAACCGAATAAAATAATTGTTAACAACAAGTAGGTATACGTAATACTTTGAGTACCTAATAATGAGTATGCTTGCCGCGTGATCCCGGTTTGCGAATAGGACCACTATCTCTTCCCATAGGTGCCTCTCCTCCTCGCCAATTCTCCTCGGTACATTGAAATCTGCGATCACCACGCCAGTGCCATGCGTGGTGATAATGGCAAATCCTCTATTAGCGTTCTTAGTGGCGTTTTACGGGGAGACCTATTTTCAGCAGTTGACGTCTTTGCCCTGATTTGGGTATCTAATCATGGGTTATCTACAACTATGGGACACGGTTGGAATCAAAACTAGGATTGAGACTGATTTTGTAACAGATTACTAAAGATCTCTCAGTCTAGTAAGCTGATTACTGGACTGTGTGATGTCTCCGGATGACGTGCGCAGAGTTCCGAGTGACACTGCAACTGTTATGGACGGCCGTGTCGCTCAACATCAGGTGAACGACAAGCTCGACACGTCATTAATTATCATAAAAAATGACTACTACCTAAATAATTATATGTTACTGCGATTTCGTATGCGAGCAAGCCTCAGCTAGAAATCATATTATTAAACTGTGTTAGACAAAGACAGTGTTTTGTTGGAAATAGGCTATTATATTTATATAATTTATATTTTGATATATATATTTTTTGAAAATTTTGACTGCTTTACACTCTAAGTGGATATAAAAATTTAGACAATTTTTTTTGAATTTTTTGTCTGTCTGTCTCTCTTTCCCTTTGAACACGCATCACGCTGGAACTAACTTACTGAACGGATTTGGCTGAAATTTGGTATGGTTATAATTATAATAGCTGATTATGCAGAATAACATTTAGTATACATTTTGTTTTCTACAACGGCCAAGTGCTGGTTGCCCAAACAATAAGGATGTAATTTTTATTCAAGATTTTTTGTTAGTATATATTATAATTATATTTGTTTATCAATTTTAATAAAAAAAAACAAAAAATATATTCACCCTGTCGAAGGGAAGATAGAAGAGAAAGGTAAAAAAATAGGGGGAAAGAATGAATGGATGGGACGGCAATAGAAAGGAGCCAGGCCTGCCTCCCTTCGCCATCACATCCGTTATAATAATAATAATTTAGGCTATTTTGTTAGTACTCGCCTGCCTGTCACAGATAGAAAGAAAGAAAGAAAGAAAGAAAATACATTTATTCAGGACATCACACAACACTACATCACAATAAGAGATAAGGCGTACGTTCTACAGAATTCCTCAAAAGGTCGATCACCACCCACAGCCGCCGCCGTAAGTAAAGTGTGTCGCGACTCCGTTAGCATATTCATGAGTTGAGGCTTCGACGACGATGCCTCACAAAACAAGGTTGATGCTGATTATAGCAGTGGCTGAACAAGCCATTTTGACCGAAACGAAACTCGACAGTTCAGTTATAGATTTTCCACAGAAACCACCCGTAGATGACCACTGCTGAACAAAGGCCTCCGCCAGAGAGCGCCACTTTGAGCGGCTGCTTGCCTCCTGCATCCATTGGCTCCCCGCGGTTTGCACCAGGTCGTCGGTCCACCTAGTGGGGGGTCTGCCTACGCTGCGCCTTCCGGTTCGTGGTCGCCACTCGAGAACCTTTCTTCCCCATCGGTTGTCAGTTCTGCGAGCGATTTGATTGGTGGCAATGGCAAAACTCGCCAGCAATGAAACATACAACTTTGCTGGCGTCTTTTCGAGTAGCACAGCAACGGCGACTTTGTCCAAAGAAGGTTGTCAAAATCATGACCACATTACGAGCATTTTTGAGTAAATAGGTATTACATAATGAAAATTAAATTAATATACTAATAGGGCCCGTTTTTATCCATTGTTACGGAAAAGGTACGGAATACGGAACCGTAAAAGCTACGGAAAAGTTGCGGAAATGAAAAACAATACCATGTAAAATTTCAATGAAATTTTACCATTATTTTGTTACGCAAAAATGCATTAAAAGGGCTAAGCTTGATGATGAGTTGATGACCCGTTACGGAGATTTGAAAGTGAAAACCGCGGAAGATTATTTATGGTAATTAAAATTATTGTAGACACTATTAAAATGGTTTATTGATATTTTATTCATATTGAATACTTATTTTAGAAACTTATTTAGAAAAGGTGTCACATTCAATTCAACATTTGGTTACATTCTTCAATTTATAATATTTACGCATTACATTATGTTGGTTGGTTGGTACGCATAAAAATATTATGGAAAGTTAGGTATATTACCACATAATAATATTACCACATAATAACACCCAGATACTATGTGGTGGGTGTGATTCAAAGTTTCAAACTCAATGGCGGCTGTGAAGTGCTCTGCAAGCCCCCTTACCTCGTCCGGCGCACATCTAATTTTTGCTAGTGCGCAGCGTTTCACACCGACTTCAGAGCCGCCATTACATTTGCATCGAATTCTAGTACAAACGATAGTGTTAGTGTTGGACAATACACATAGTCATCGTCGACGTCCACTGCTGAACATAGGCCTCCCCCAGAGAGCGCCACTTTGAGCGGCTGCTCGCCTCCTACATCCAGATGATGGTATTATTTTTAGAAAAAGGATTACCTTTGTAAAGACTCGGCGGTGGATACCCGGTGTCGGGTTGCAGACGCACATGTCTCGTGGCAAGAATGAAGGCCAGAGCTGACAGCACGACGCCGTCCAGACAACCGATCACAGCCAGCAGATACGCCCAGCGGACGTGGCATCGACCTGGAGTGATGACAGTACTTCTAAATAACCAGCCTCCGTAATACTGAGACGTGGTCTCTTACCCTAGTCTACCCTTTTTTATTTTGAAGGGGGGAAATGCCCTCACACTTCCCTGTCACTGGGGTGATGGCAGGAGGTATGTGGGACTCGAACCCACAAAGCTTTCGCCGTCCGCCGCCGGGATGGGCGAGATAAGGTCGCGCAAGCATTCACTATCTCGCCCTGGCTGGACTCTGGCCTACTCTAGGGTAACTGAGCAGGTGGGGGAAATGAAACACCACAAGCGGGATGTCAGTGCAGGTCTTTATCGCCCCCATTCAGAATAAGCATAAGTGGTAAATTATGAGTAGATAAGCTCAAAGTCGCGCAACGAGCTATGGAGAGAGCTATGCTCGGAGTTTCCCTGCGAGATAAGATCGGGAATGAGGAGAGCCGCACGAGAACTGAGTCACCGATATAGTTTTTAGAATTAGCAAGTTGAAGTGGCAGTGGGCGGGCCATATCGCTCGTAGAACTGACAACCGATGGGAAAGAAAGGTTCTCGAGTGACGACCAGGAACAGGAAGACATAACGTAGGCCGACCACTGCGCACTAGGTGGACCAACACTTTCCATCAGGTGAGACAGCGGCTCCCCACGGTTTTGACCATGATTCATTGGTCCATCTAGTGAGGAGCCTAGTGCCTACGCTGCGTCAGTTTGTGGTCGCCACTCGAGAATCTTCCCCATCGGTTGTCGGCTCTGCGAGCGATGTGGCCTGCTGTAATTTCATGCTACTTCTGTACCTACCTATATTATACTGGTCTGCCGTGGGCCCACAGGTTTCTTGTACTGAAGTCTCGTTCCATGCTGCTGGGTACACCGCTACTCCTGCGACCATCGACAGCGCTGGAAACAAACAAAATATTGCTTTAGTAAAATAGGTCTGCGTTAGAGGATAATAATTAGCCGGGCTAGCATGTGCACCGCGGCATTTTCTCGACACTTTACCTCGTGAGGGACCGTGACAAGACTATGGGAGGGCCTAAGTGCGTCTCACTCTAACAGCGACGAGAAATTTGTTCGCGGTGCGCATGATAGGCCATCTGGTGTTAAGGAAAATTGCCCTCAGGCGAATGTGGGACTCTATAGGAAGTGAAATCGGGAAGGACCTCAAAAATAAAGTAGATAAAGATAGATTTTGAAAAAAAAATGCCGCATTAATCAGAGACCCAATACGCCATAATAATAAAATTCCGCTACGATTTGGAAAGGTTAGCAGAATTCCTCAAATGGCAGGTAAGCGTGTAGCATGAAGCAAAATAGACGATCGGGACCAACCACCGACCAAGGTCACATTTGTCTCACCTTCTATTTTGCTCATTAGACTAAACAGGGGGTCTAGCAAAGATCACAATCGCTAACGCTAACGCCTCACGCTAACTCCAAAAATGTTCCAAAATGACATTCGCTACGGAAAAGATAGCGATTTCCAAAATGTCATTTTGGAGTGAGCGTTAGTGGTTGGTATCTTTGCTAGACCCCCAGGGGACGATTGAACAAACCACATCTAATCTAAGAGATGAACGGTAGATAGAGGATTTCATTCACAAGGTGAACAAAAATACAAGATGGCTTACTCAAAATGGCGGTCATTTGTTTGTAAATTCTGTTGTAATTAATAAGCAATTATTGAAGTGATTTTGTTACTCACGATCGAAAACGTGCTCTGCGTCAGTATCAAAAGAGAAGTCGGTATGTGGCCATAGATTTAGATCTCATTAATACCTACCTAATTATTATTTCAGTATCATAATTATTATCATCAACAGCCTGAAGACGTCTACTGCTGTACCCTAAGCGTGGCGTTATAAACTCTTTGGCTGTACCTACCCAAAGGTCTCCCCAATGAGCGCCACCTCGAGCTGTTGGGGGGTTATTCGCTATGACACATGAGATTCCTTGCCAATAACGCGTGACGTGTAACATGCTCCAAACGTAAACGAGGGCTTTAACGCGCCACGACATGGAATTAACATGGAATCAAAAAATTGTATTCTGTATGCCAAGCGTTAGATTGTTTGTGCCCAGTGTTTTCTGACTTGGTTTAGGCTTCTGTGGCTAGTTGTCACAATTTTTTGACGTGCGTGTAACGTGTGGTGTGAGGGGTGTGGGAGTTTTGGCGGGAACGCTGAAAAGTTCACGTCGTTGCATTGTATTATTTTTCAAAACTTGCTTTTTCCAGTGTTAATGTTTAAAATTGGTGGCGTTTTACGCATTAAGTGCTGAATTACGAGCATGAGTGTGGCCATGTGATATAATGTGGTGTAACGTGGTTTTTCGTGTTGCTTCCAAAATTCCATAGGAGTTTCTAGTAAAGTTGTCACCACTTTACTAGAGCATGACTTAGACTGGACTGTGACGTGACTTAGACTGGACTATGACTAAGGCTGAGTTGCACCATAATCACAGTTAAAGTTACGGTCAAATTTTGACATAAGCCCGCCCTGCGAAGCGTGTAGCGGTTATAGTTAGCGTTAAAGTAAGCTGGTGCAACTCAGCCTAAGACTAAGACTTGACTACGTAAAATATTCTAAAACTCGATGAAAATATACAATACTTGACACTGGCTAAATACACTGTGTGTGGAGCCAAAATATAAGAAAAAAAAAACGTGTGTTGTGTTTGTCAAATTTGACAACGGCATACAGAATAGCATTTTAAACCCAAAACCATTCCACGAAGATATCGTAACGCGCCGCGTTACGTGCGTGAATGGTCATACGGAATAAGGGCCCAGCTCGTTATTTCAATATATGCGGCAAAAATAGCAAAACATCGCTACCTACTGTTTATGAAATTCAGCCTAAATAAAGCAATTTTTGCAAGGATATACGAAAATAAACCTGCCACTCTAAACATCAAAACAAAACCGATATTCCAGCAACGTTTCGAATACAATTTCAACAATGTTTTGTAATCGGACTAATCAATAACATTGCAACACCCGCGGTGTTGAATTACGAACAAGAAGTAACAGAATGCAGGTTGCCAAAACAGTTTTTTGTGCGTTTTTAGGGTTCCTCCCCGAATCGGTAAAACGAAACCGTTCCATTGAACCTTGGGTATCCGTTTAACGCATGTATGACTAATGACACAGACATTTTTCGCGGCACCTGCTGAACCAATTTGAAACGCAAAGTAATAGATCGTAAATATCGCAATAATATTGTACCTACCTACCTACTATAAATTGCAGAATTATTGTAAAGAAAAGAATTTGAAAATGGTTTGGATTGCAATAAAAATGCTCTCCGTGTCCCCTTCAGTTTTTGTTGGGTTGATATTGGATAGTGGTTTATTAATCACTTAATAAATAATCATCAACATTAGGTAAGTAGGTTTATGATTGATACTCTACTTCTGCATATTGATCAGAATATAATTTATACTTACCTACAGATACTTAGTGGTGCTCAGCGATGGCAATTAATGCTATTTTGCGTAAATTTCATTACATGCACTCACGAGTCTTAGCATGCTAATTGCTATTGCTATGCTATTTGCTAAAACGAAATGAAATGAAAATTGAAATGAAAAGAAAATTAAAATGAAAAATGAAACGGAAAATTGTATGAAAAATTAAATGAAAAAGAAATGAAAAATGAAATGAAACATTATATTAAAAATTAAATTCGAAATGAACTCTATTAATTTTTTTTAATGGGCAATATGCCTTCATTACTCAAGCTAACTACTACAATAACAAAATCTAAACTGAACTAACTACACTACACACTAACTAGCTACACTATACCTACTACAAAGAACATATGGACTGTATAATAGACCGCGATGGCCTATAGACAGTCCAAATGCTCCAGCCCACTGCCGGTAGGTAGCGTACCCAACATGCTGGCAGCATTGCCTCGTTGAATTGCAATGCTGATGCGTTGAGCCAAATAAGTGCCAGCATTTTGGTCATTGAATTTCATATTTCATATATTACATTTTATTTGCAAAATGCTAATTGAGTTTTCTATTGCTAAAATGAATGTGAATGCTAATTAATCCATCACTAGTGGTATAATTTATACTTATCTTCAGACTGTAGGCCACAGAGCTATGAAACAAATGCCGCTTCGCCTATAGAGGAAGCTTTTTTTTTTGGCTCTGTGCTGTAGACACTCAGTAGGTAAAGAAATTAATATATTAGGCGGAACCCTCGACGAGCAAACTCTAACACACTTTGCGGGTATTTTTTACTGGTTCTGTTTGCTTTGTATTGAGGGGATTCTTTGGTCAGGTGCATTGAACTATGTAGACAAGCAAGGAAGCAAAAACGGTACCCACCCACAGAACAGGCAGGTAAAAAATACCTACCTAACCTAATGGTTCTTGATAACTTGATAATGATAAGTAAGCTAGGCCATGCGGGCCTTTAAGTAAATAAACGGACTAAAAATGCTCTTGGTAAATTGGTACTACCAGTAGAAATACGCAATATACAGGATGTAATTTAATTCATTAGCATAAATTGAGCCCATGATAGTACATCATTTATAGATGATTATTAAAGAGTAAAGAGTGTAAATGAAACTATTTTTATAGAAAATTA
Source organism: Ennomos erosarius (assembly GCA_963580505.1). NCBI lineage: Eukaryota > Metazoa > Arthropoda > Insecta > Lepidoptera > Geometridae > Ennomos > Ennomos erosarius. The sequence goes on along the minus strand of OY757001.1, from coordinate 2,374,807 downwards.
TGGAGATTGCCGCTGCGCCTAACGCGGTTAGCACGGATGATTTTGATACATTTAAACGTTTTTATACCTTGTATTTTCTAATTAAAAACAGTACTTCATTATTTAAATTAAATGTTGTATTGTAGCATTTGATTAAGTAAATTATTCAATTTTTTGGAGTTTTTATTATTACCAAACCTATGTCTTAGAATTCAAAAATTTTGGTCCACACGTGACCGGTATCAGGAGTAGGTACCTAGTTTCAAAGGATGCTAATGAATTCAATTACACCCAGTAGATTATTAATTAATAAGGTATTTATATCGTCGCTCGTAGAACTGACAACTGATGGGGAAGAAAGGTTCTGGAGGCCGACCACGAACTGGAAGACGCAGCGTAAGTCGGCCCCCCACTAGGTGTGCCGACAATCTGATGAAAACCCCGGGTAGCCGACAGGAAGCGAGCAGCCGAGGCCTATGTTCAGCAGTGGACGTCTTCAGGCTGTTGATGATGATGGTGATGATGATGATGATGATGATGATGATGATGATGATGATGATGATGTTGATAATAAACCGTATTTAAATGACACGCGTCATACCTAATAATTATAAGTCGTTCCCTTAAGACTTACCTTTCAATCAAGTAACTATTATTTGGACCTATTGTTGTTTCCTTGATTTTTACATTCAGAGTGAGCAAATAAAGTGAGTAAGAAATAGGGCAGCGCGAGTATGTAAACCGCATGGTTGTGTGTGCCCAATTTCCATACAATACATACTCCCGCTGCACTCTTTCCTGCTCACTTTTCCGCTCACTGCTGCGGGAGTGAGCTGAATATATTTATACAAGGTGACCTTGAATTAGTATGTTATCCCGAAATGGGGAGACTGGGACCATCATACCCTACAAGTTGTGAGAGCCTTACTTGAAACTGGGTGTTTCCAAACTTCCATGGTAAAAAATAAATTCACTCACAAAAATGCACGTGCGATCGCTACGAGAGTTACAAGATACTACAAATTCATTTCCAAACAGGTCGTTATTCTCATTTATGTGCACTCGGTCAAGGACGAGGTTCGACCACCCAGCTGCGGCTAAGGCTATTTTTGAACGTAAACTTTACATGGCGTTTCTTTAATGAAAAACTATTAATTTAATAAAGTCGTAGAAGAAACATTGTCTACTTTAGGGCGTAAATTTACCCCCTTTCGGGATAACATATCAATCCAAGGTCACCTTGTATGAGCTGATCCCATATTGAATATTCATTACACAATATGACAATAGTTATTATATTAGGGCATACAAGCGCCTATTAGCGCAGGACTTTTCATTTTAATAAAAAAAACAAGGATCACAAAGATCAGTCAGATTACACAAAAAGAATGCTCTATCCGAATTTATCAAGAAAAACTTGTTTAATTCCGTTACTTGCGTTTCCCTTCATTAACTTAATCGCAGAGAAATTGGCATTATGAAGGCTTTCTTCGAACGCGTCGGACCGTAGCAGGTTTCATACTCCGCGGCTTTCGATAGCAATTACGACAATCGCCTCGTAATCTATATTTAAGAGGGAAAAGTGAGTACGGATGTAAATGAAAATGAGACGTATGGAAATTGAAGCAGCTTACTGTGACCGTTGTGATGCCATACAATACACTGCGGAACAAAAATAACCGGCCAAATGCGAGTCGCACTCGCGCACGAAGGGTTCCGTAATTATATACTTATATCCACGGAGCTATTAAAAAAAAAAGAGAGAATCCCGTCTGATCCAAAACTGAAGCACCCTTAGGAAGCCGGAACGCTTCGTACGTACGAACGGGGCACGCACACACTCACATCATATGCAACCGGTCGCCCTACTTTCATCTGACACACATATGTAATATGTCCGCCATTTTGGGCTTCAGTTCGATGTCAATCAAAACTCAATCCTTCTTTTGTTTATTTCATCCATGTCTGCCATGATAAAATTATAATTGAAGGTAACTATAATTTTATAAATAATCTTTAAGGTTGACTGTATTGACACATTGTTGTAAACATTTGAGAAGCAGTTTGTCCTATATCTATTCAAACGAGCAAAAAATCACGTTTGTTGTATGCTTAGCCCCCTTAAATATTAATTTTATCCTGTTTTTTAGTAATTGTTTTGGCTGGACTGTGAAATTGTGAATAAGCTGGATCTCTTAGAATAAGTACCTAAATTCTATGCTGGATCTTCATTTACTAGTTAAATTATGGAACAAGCCGGAATCTTGTCAGGAAGTTACGCCCTCACTTTCCTTCCTTCTACAGTATTCAGTCGTCATCCTTGAGCGTCAACAATACAAACGGAGACAATGCGGTGTTCCCACGTAGAACAAGGCGCACAGAATAAATAATACACTAATTAGGTACAAGAGGGTTTGTAGCATATTTCGCTTGACCAACAAAAACTTGATGAAAAACAGCATTGGCTATACCAAAGACCAGTAGGTAGGTAGGTAACTAAGCACCTACAGTACAGAGGTCAGTGGCACTAAACTGTTTTAATTCTACCGTTCTACCCTTCAACGGTTCTACCCAAATCTAACCGCTAAAATGGGATTCTGAAACGTACCTTCGACAAACGTTTCTCTACCGAACGAGCAGCCGACAGAATGTGTTTTGTTTAACGACAGAACATTTCAACTATGGACGATTCATTTGTAACAAATCATAGATAGATACATAGATATAACAGTGGGCCTAGCACGAATATTTACGCGTGCGTAAGTGTAACGTTAACGTAAGCCAGTTGTATGGCATTTGATCTGCCCCCCTATTACGATTGAGCTAGCAGCGCTGCTGACGCGCGTCTGCCGCTCAACTGCTGTCAAGATTGTATGAACTTTGACAGCAGTTGAGCGGCAGACGCAATCGTAATAGGTGGGTTTTACGTTAACGTTACACTTACGCGCGCGTAAATATTCGTGCTAGGCCTACAGATCTAAGGTACCTACATCGTCTTCATCATCATCATCATCATCATCAGCCTGAAGACGTCCACTGCTGAACATACACCGCCCCCAAAGAGCGCCACTCTGAGCGGCTGCTTGCCTCTTGCATCCATTGGCTCCCCACGGTTCCTACATAAATAAATAAAATAAATAAAAGTAAAATAGCCTTTACTGTGGGCCTAGCACGAATATTTACGCGCGCGTAAGTGTAACGTTAACGTAAGCCAGTTGTATGGCATTTGATCTGCCCCCTATTACGATTGAGCTAGCAGCGCTGCTGACGCACGTCTGCTGCTCAACTAGTATGAACTTTGACAGCAGTTGAGCGGCAGCCGCAATCGTAATAGGGGGGTTTTACGTTAACGTTAACCTTACGCGCGCGTAAATATTCGTGCTAGGCCTACTGCCCTTATTTACAAATAAACACGTAATACAACTTAATAATAAAATATAAAAGTGAAAGTAAAAGTAAAAACATCTTTTTAAACAACTAGGTAATATAATTTTATTCGGGCACCCAACTATGGATATAGGCCTCCTCCATGTAATGCCATTCCTGCCGATCTCGCGCTATTCGGTTCCTACATAGGCAATATGCTAAAGAGCATTATTTTCCAGTTAACCTGAGTGAAGCTTGGAAATTATGTGGCAGTACAACGCAGCATAGATGTACTATGTCTAAAAACAATTAAGTACATGACTATGGAAAAATAATCATGGATAAAGTACAGGTTTAGTTTTTCACACGACGCTCAGCGGAGCGCATAATCGTAAGCCGCGGAGTCACGGAGTCAGGTGGAGTCGGCGAGGTTTCATAATGCACAATATTATGATATGATGAATATTATGATTCGCTTTCGTAATATGATAATGAAGATAAGACCCAGTTTTAATTACGTAATTAATGTTGACGACATTAAAACCACGATAAATTTAAATGGAAATCTATTCCACGTTTAGCTATTTTATTTTGTTAAGGCTGGATTTTACCAAAGTAGAATAAGTTTTATTCGAAGTATAACGCTAATTGTTACCCTCTGTTACAGCTGATTGAGAAATGAAATGAGGATTAAAAGGACCCTATCCTGATTGTATCCAAGGAAAGAGCTTCAAAATTATTGGTATAATGGGGTCAATTTTAAAGGCTTTAGTTGACAGATCTAAACCTCCTAAAACTGTTGCTGTCCTTGTCAAATAGACGGCAATGTAAAAGACGGATATATTTTTCGCACTTTTAAAACTGTCAACTAAAGCCTTCAAAATTAGGCTACTAGTTATATTCGTGTAACTCGGTGATTCTCGGAACGTTATACTTGGAATAACGTTATTCTACTTTGCTAAAATCGGGCCTAAGTATTTAACTTAGCACCTTTCTTGTCCATACAAAAGGCAGCAACGATTTTCTTCTTCTAAAATGCACCCACTTGTTATCGGATTTCGATACAAGTAAAAAAATATACTACAATAATAGGCATGATGACTACTATTAAAAATGAACAAGTAAATATTACTTTCATGAAGAAGATTAAAAATGATTGCAATAAATAAAATAAGCAAAATCGGTAAATAAATCACGGCAGCTTAATAAGGGAAATTAAAAAGGGAAGCGGTAGGTACACACGAGATACGAGAGTGTTTCCGTGCAGTGGTGAATATGTATACGGTATACCTATACCTACGTACTGCGGCGGCTGTCCAGTTAATTGCGACAAATAATGGGATATAAATTAGTAAAATTAATGAACTAAAAAAACCTTACACAGATAGGTACTAAACTTATAATTACAGATATTGACATCCAAACAACCTCTGCCAACTTGTCGCGCTTGAGTGGACAGCAACCGACGGGTGACAAATTACAAATTACTATACCAATCTTTGTACTTTGTATACCTACCAGCTTTCCGCTGCTTGTAGGCAGGATACCTAGTTATCGGTTTGGGAATTTAGCCACTATTTCTTTCTTTGGTGTCAGATTATCACATTATCCATAGTTTTGAACCACTTGCCTGCACCTACTGAATACATCAACCGTTGGACCGTTTTGTAATTCTGAATTGTAACACCTGTACTGTATCAAACGGGCCTTAAGTAAGTTAACTGAATGTTAGCAAATAATATATAAATTTCTAATTACAAGTTAAATTAAAATCATTATTCAGTTTTTATCTAGCTTGAATATATACATTCCTAAAGTTATACCGTTGGATTATTTAATGTAATATATATATTTAATGTAATAATATATATATGATGCACCAATGTACCGAAGCGTGAATTATGTACGGTGGGTTGAATTATTATCCCTACATATAATAAATGTGTAATTCTGATGCGCTACGGAACACACACATAATGATGTCAGATCTAATTTATCCCATAGGTTCTATTGTTCAAAAAGTGTCGTAACCGCGATGCAGGACTGCAAGGCTTTTTGCCCTTCTCCATACATTTTCTAATTTATCGTATCTAGCGCCATCTAGGGACAATAATTTGTAGCTGTTTGTTTGTTTGTTATTGAACAAATCCCTAGATACTGAACTGATTTTCATGCGGGTTGCACTAATATGCTTAGAAATAACCAGCGCACAACGTGGGATATATTAAAATACAAATATCATGGAAATTTTTGGTCAAATTATTAAATATCATTACGAAACCGGACGGAATTTTATACAACATGGCCGCTTCATGGTTAATTTTTTGGCTACTGACGGTTAGTTTGTGTCACAGTAATTTTTTTATGTTGTATCATGGCTCCACACATAGTGTATATAGCCAGTGTTAAGTATAGTAATTTTTCGTCGTGTTGTTATTGAATATTTCACATGTTTCACGTAAAGTCCATCTGGAGGCACAGATTAAAGAAAAAAAAACGTGTGCAAGGCCATGAACAAAGAGTAATAGGAGTTAATTTCGGTAGTAAATATGCATTAAACAGTGGAATGAAATTTTACAATTTATTAGATTTGATTAACCATTATTAGTTTTTCTATTTAAGCCCTTGCAGGTTGTTTGGGGTTTTTGGAGTAAAATAGATATACCATCAAATAATATGTAAGTAGTATGAATCGATTGCATTCAAGATACAAACATGTTAATTATACTTAAGTGCCCGCAGATTAGAGAAATAACCGGCCAAGTGCGAGTTGGGCTCGCGCACGAGGGGTTCCGTATCATTATCTATAAAAACTAGCAAAAAAAAGTTTGTTGTATGAGAGAGAAAGAATACTAAAATACATTCTGTATTTTTTGTAATGGCGGCAACAAAAATATATTTATCATCTGTGAAGATTTCAGCTGTCTAACTATCACGGTTCATGAGATACAGCCTTGGGAGTTTTGGCGGGAACGCGGAAGAGTTCACGTCGTTGCATTGTATTATTTTTCAAAACTTTTGCTTTTTCCAGTGTTAATGTTTAAAATTGGTGGCGTTTTACGCATTAAGTGCTGAATTACGAGCAGGAGCGAGGGCAAGTGATATAATGTGGTCAAACGTGACTTTTCGTGTTGCTTCCAAAACTTCATAGAAGCTTCTAGTAAAGTTGCCACCACTTTGCTGGAGCATGACTTAGACTGGCCTATGACTACCTGACTTAGACTGGACTATGACTATGACTAGGACATGACTTTACGTGAAATATTTTATAACACGATGAAAATATAATACTTGACACTGGCTAAATACACTATGTGTGGAGCCAAAATAAAGAAAAGAAGAGATATAGCCTGATGGTGACAGACGGACAGCGAAGCCTTAGTAATAGGGTTCCGTACCCAAAACGGACTGACGACGTCTGTCAGGCTGTGTGTCCGTCTGTCACCAGGCTGTATCTCATGAACCGTGATAGTTAAAGCTTTACCCTTGGGAGTATAATCTTGACCCTTGCTACGCCTGTTTTTGGCATTACATGACGTTTATGTTTGGCCCACAGGTCTGAGGGCCAATGCATACTATTTCCACCATAGGCTGATGCAGTGGGCGAATGATACTCTTACGTTACGTATAAATTAAATACTCTTTGAATGATACAGAAGTATAATAATACTCTTTGGAATGATGGAAGTAGATTTTTTTCTCTAATCTGTGTACGAAATATGTTATGTAAAATGCCCTGGGGGTCTAGCAAAGATCACAATCACTAACGCTAACGCCTCACGCTGACTCCAAAAGTTTATCGAAATGACATTCGCTACGGAAAAGTTAGCGATTTCCGAAACGTCATTTCAGTACATTTTGGAGTTGGCGTGGGGCGTTGGCGTTGGCGGTTGGTATCTTTGCTAGACCCCCAGACTTTGCCCTATTGTAAAAATGTTTTGAAAGCCTAGATTTTAATATAATATAGGTTTTAATTAATCATGAGTTCGATGATACTTATCGAAATATCATCGAAAGTTTTTCTATAGTTAAGTAGCCATGAGTGGAGATTTCATCAAAATTGGTCCAGGAATATCAAGGATAATAATTGGCGTACCTACGCTGTTTTGGGAAATATTATAATTAATTATTTCATCCATGATTAGGACATGTCATTTTTACTTCGTGGAAGTGATTATACGAGCAGAAAACACAGTGTGGCTGATAGAAAATCAGTTTTTAAAAATAAAGCCATTACCCAAACCGAAACCTGAAAAGTAATGTAGTCCGCGCGTGGCGACGCCGCGGGCAGTAGCTAGTTATTATATATGTACGCATCAATAGTTCAGGGAATGCATTAACTAGGGCACCCAAGATACAGGCTGTTGCCTAGTTTGGGGCCCGTGGGATACTTTCTTTTTACCTGTACTATAATTAATAAAGTTTAAAAAAAAAAAAAAAAAAAAAAAAATAATAAGCTTTTAAAGTTTCTACAGAAGGCATCTCCTGTCCCTTTCTCGCGAAACAGAGCGCCCCCACAGTTACTATGAAAAATCTACTCGTGACGTCACTTGCCAAAGAAATTGTAAGAAAAGCTACCACAGCTTAGTAATGAGATACTATAACGACCTTCCTCTGACGTCACTGGCTGGAGCTATCTCTTTCTATTCCGGTTTTTAATACGCTTGTAACTTGGTAATTTTTTGAGATATATAATTTTGGTTTTCACAAATGTTTATCTTTTGAGGAACATAATGGTTTATGTATTTTACTATAGGTATATTAACATATAAAATTATTATTAAATTAAACTACACTAAGAACTAAATTAAAAATAATTAAAAAAAAAAAGATATTTACAACTAAAAACTAAGTGTAATCAAAAAGACCTTTGGTGGAGGGGAGAGTGCCCAGAATGCTGGCTGCATTGCCACGTTGGATAGCAATGCTTACTTTCTCAGCAATAAAAGAGCCAGCCCTCTGGTCACCAGTCGCCTCTACCAAAAGCTTTGCCAAGTCCCTATAAATTTCGAGTGCACCTGGCCCCACGGTCCCATTGTTTCAACCCCAAACGGCACAAACATATAACCTCTGTCGAGGTGTCCATATTTGCGCCGTTTGAGGTTTTCAGCCTTAGTAGCAGCGCTGCCAGCGTCGTTTTTTGTTTCAAGGAACATAATTTATTTATCCAAAAAAATAATTTTAGTCATCATGCCTATTATTATAAAAGTACGTTTTCCTTTTCAACTTTCGCAATATCTTCATGGTTTGCATCGAGATTATGACGAAGAAACGGGAGTCTGTAACTGTAATAGATATCCGTAGAATTTAGAAATCTCTAGAGTTGGGAATTCGTTCACTTAAGGATCTGTACAATTAGAACATGTAGAAAGAGAAATCTGTAAAATTGGGAAACTGTATAATTGGGATCTGTTGAAATGGGAATTTTGTAATAGAAATCTGTACGATTGTAAACAATTATTCATAATTCGTATTGATACCTATCCTTATTCTTATTCCGTCCGTACTTATGTATGTATATATAAAAGATGAAGCGATATAATATATTTGTTTGTTTGTACGGGTTATGCACCAAAACAAGCCGAGCGGATTTAGATGAAAACTTTCACACAGATTGATACTTTTTATCCCGGAAAATTAAGAGCTACTCCTGGAAAATGGTAAAAGCTGAAGTGCAACCACAGGACACCTAGACTTGACCTGAAGGTATTATATTATCTGGGACTTGACTAAATAATCTATGGATGGTGTCTCTTCGCCATTTCTCCTTTATCAGAAGAGTACCGCAATAGTGTAAGTTTATTAGAGTTAGATAATACGATTCAAAATCGACATTATTGAATCTTTTTTTTGTTATAATAAACGTAACAGAATCCAGAGGTGAAAATAAAACAAAGATGCGTTACGTAACACCGAAACTAATGCAATGAGGAAGTCGATTTACTCTCACATGCTCTAAATAAACGAGTGCTAATTATAGTCATGCTGGGCTTTAGATTGTTGTCTTTTTAATAGGTTTTTTAATGGGGTTTTAATGGAGTTTTTAATGGAGTTTTTAATGGGGTTTTAATGGGGTTTTTAATGGGGGTTTAATGGGGTTTTTACGGCGGTGGCGGGTTCGATTCCCGCGACAGGACAAGTATTTGTGCCCAAAAAAGGTCCAGGATCTATGTATGTGATCGTTGGGCGTTCTTCATACTTCTGACTGGGTCAGACATGGTCAGACCAACGTGTTGGCGAGCCGCCTCGTAATCTTTCGCTTTCAACGTTACCAACTTACCAACTATGACCAGCTTCTCCAAACTGTCATCTCCTATTCGCATTATATGCCCGAAATAAGTCATGGTTCCTACGCGTTGCAGACATATTTAAGGTTGACATCCAAGTTTTAATAAGGAGTTGGGAGAGTATAGAGTATAGACACAATTTTCTCATAGCCATAGCGAAATATTTACATTTTCTCATAATAATATACTGATAGTATGATCTGCAATTTTGCTCATATCCGTTTGTGCACGCCTAATCTACTTCCTTTTCTTCACACCTTGGTTGACTGGTAGAAAATGCTGTTAGCATTAAGTCCACCTTTGTACACATTTTGTGCATAAAGAATTAAATAAATAAATAAAAAATAATACACTAGGTGAGAAGAATACGTGATGCGATGTAATTTAACATGTTGAAAAGTAGAACATTAAAGTATAACATCACATCACGTACCACACGTGATCGCCGTGAGATAGTCATCTTTATAGCCGTTTCATGATATCATTTGGACAAGGTAATGTGTGAATGTTTGTCAAATTAGCTATGTGTTATGGTACTCTGCCATGTGGCATCAAAGCCCCTATAATTGTGTAGGTATAGGGGCAACTTAGAGCATTTCTAGAGGGGCAATGTTGCCCCCACAGAGCTTTGAAAAAATGTCGCTCTGTAACCGTATTACTTGTTCTTGCTCTGCGGTTGCCCTTAGGGTGTTATTGTAGTAGAAACTTTTATATTATCTAAGTACTTTGACTAGGTAATCGTGATATTTTTTTTAATCTATGTCTTTGATTTAATTGGAATATGTGTACTTCAAAAATATATAGGTAGGTACCACTTGTATCATGTATTTAGTTTGTGTAGATAGATAGATAGATTGATAAACTCTTTATTGAAAACACGATTTTACAGACAATACAGTGATAAATCTTACAACCAAGTGACACTATGGGCGGTCTTATCGCTTAAAGCGATCTCTTCCAGACAACCCAACCTAGTGTAGGTACCTACTTACAGTAGAAAATGCCGTCGTAAGAATTAGATATTTGTATCGCCTTCCCAACATTTTTCAAATTAAAATTCTGATGTGTATGAGCACCTAGGTAATTAATTAATCAGTTAAGTAGTTAAATGATTTTTTTTCTTTGAACTAACGAGACTAAAAAGGGTCATTAAGTCAATAAAAACTATTAACTGAATTGCTGAGACTTAAGAAGGTATCACTATTAGTCAAACTGTTTAATTGAACTTAGTCAAACTAAAAACTCTCAGTACTTACTAGTTCAGTAAATTGAACTGTTAATTGAACTACTGAGAATAGACGAATAAAGATTAGACATTCATATTCTAAAACTATGTTGAACGCACAAAATTCGCCCTATTACATGTTGATCGTTAGAATAGACAAATAAAGATTGTTCTGTAAGTATTCATATTCAAAAAGTATTTAAGTGGGTATAAAAATTACTTAACACATTGTTCATTTTCTAAAATTTCCTATTCCCATACAACGAAATGGTTTAACAATGATAAGCCCTACTTCAAAATCTGCATTACAATCGGACTTACATCATTTTCCCACAAATAAAACTGGGTTACGATGGGCCAACGTAAAGTATTACGAAATGTTTCTGCTATTCATATATTTTATTATAGTACTTACCTACTAGTTACTGACTCATTAAAATTATTATACGTGTGAGTAGCGATGGCAATTAATGCGATTTAACGTAAATTTCATAAACATGCTAATTCACGAGTCTTAGCATGCTAATTGCTATTGCTATGATATTTGCTAAAATGAAATGAAATGGAAATTAAAAATGAAATGAAAACTGAAATGGAAAATGAAATGAAAAATGAAATGAAAATTTATATGAAAAATTAAATGAAAAATTAAATAAAAAATTAAATGAAAAATTAAATGAAACATGAATTAAAAAAGAAATGAAAATATTAAAAAATAAATTCACCATGAATTGAAATGAAATTTCATCTTTCACAGAATTTCGCAACTACATCATTTGCAAAATGCTAATTGAGTTTTCGCATGCTAAAAATTAATGCGAATGCTAATTAATCCATCACTACGTGTGAGAAGCGAAAAGCAAGACTGTTCAGTTCATACGTGGTATCCTTTCTTCGCGGGGAGCCGATGGATGCAAGAGGGGAGCAGTTGCTCAAAACGGCGCTCTCTCTCCAGAGAGCCTATATATGTTCAGCAGTGGACGTTTTAGGCTGTTGATGATGATGATGAAAGCAGCCACCACCACACTGGAAGTACCTGCCACTGGCACTGACACAACGGTAGGGAAAAGTCGAAAAATAAGTACTCTCAAGTCTAGATGCACCTAACAGAAGTCGGTTATAATGGGAAGCAGGGAGAAATGTAAAAGCGCATTGAGATTCTCCACGTTACGCGTCCCTTAATAAAGTGAGACATACACACTGCAATTTTAAGGTAACCTATGACAATATAGGTAATGTTATTATGTGCAAAATACTTTTTTAAATTTTAATATTTTTATCCATTATTTTTTCACATGGCATTTCCAGCGCCAAAAATTAACATCAATTAAACTTTGTGCTATTATCATGAATCTATAAAACTCGGATCCCATGACACTAATAAAGTAGCTAAGCCGCTGCGAATTCTTCCGGAGAAGGCATAAAAGCTCGCACCCTCGCGCATCTATCCTGGTTTATCAGCAAACTCTTCCTCTTGCATGCTATTTCTTTCTCTAAGTCTCCTCTATACTTCATCAAGTCAGATCTGACAGCTTCTGCCTGTCGAATCTTATCCTTAAACGAATCTGCTGTCTCTTTTATAAACTTGGCTTCTGCCATCAGCCCGTATTGCGCTTCATCCCGGCAGTTCTCAACATTTGGTCTGCCGTAGTTCCTCGCTTGCAATCGAGTCATAACCAGCTTGTTCCTCTCGTCAATTTTCCGTAAAGAATCCTTCAGATAGTCTATCAAGTTCTCAACGTCTGCGGTCGTTTTTAAGTTGTCTTTCAACGTTTCTTCAAGCTTATCGCACATTTCTTGTGTAGCAGTGACAGACTCAGCCATTGCCATGTTAGTTCTTTCCGCCTGCAGCTTCATATCCTCGCTCCCTTTGATGATGGTCGTCATTAAATCTCCTCGTAAATCTGCCGATTTCTCCCTCACTTCATCGCAATTTTTAATGCTTTCAGTACAGAAATGTTGCCAGTATTCTATCGTAGTGGCATTTTCAGGCCATCTTGCTACTCCTGGATGCCAAAGGATCAGATTAGATTCGTTACTTAAGCTTAAATTGTTTTTATCTAATTTCAACGTGACCATTTTATCACTCCAATCCATTTCAATGCTGGCTTTAGCAGCTCTGTTCTTCAACATTTGCTCTTCTACCTTGGCTAATGTATTTAGAAATACTCTTCTGATTTCACCAACTATCGCAACTTCTTTGATCAGCTCTTGCTCTGCATCATCCCTAACCAAATCAGGTTCAAATCTATTAGTGCGCAGTTCTAAACATTCTTTTGAAATAGCTTCAGGCAGCATAAGAATTTTGCAGGCGCCTTTCAATTTCGTTCTTGTTTCATCCAACATCATGATTTCATCAGTAATTTCATTAACAGCCTTTTCTACTTTCTTTTTCCAACCTTTTAAATCTTTGACCCTTTTAAGCAACATCTTATTAGAATTATCTAATTTGTTGTCTATGTCATTGAACGCATTAGCGATCTCCTTTTTACATTGACTATCTAAAGATTTAGCTTTGTCAGTCGCTCTTGGGGTTAGGATGTATTGATTGTTCTTTCTCCATTCTCCAGTGCTGTATCTAGTGATGGAGTATTTGTCAACGACTGGTCTTACTCCAGTAGTGCCAGCTATTGGGGTCCAGTCTAGATGACCTGCAGCCCAAGGCCCTATTGGCCCCATGCCTAAGATATCGCCACTAGTGCTGTCTGTGGGTTGAGGCAGATACAGAGGGGGTGCGTCTGGTGGGTATACCCTCTTCTCTCTCGGGTGGATGGAGCCAGGAACGTATGGTGACTTAAACGGATTTTCCGGAGCTTGCTTCATACCAGCTTGAAGATAAACTGGCTGATCTTTCTGTAGTTGGTGCCCTGGACAAATGTTTGGACAAGTCATTTCATTCGGGTTAAAGGTAGCCATTACTACAGGTAATTTGTAAAATGATTCTTCAAACTACGATATAAAATAAAATAAATCTTAAACTTCGCTGCCAATAGGCTAAAAATAAAATAAAAATGTCTAACTGAAAGTCAACAGACTGATGTCATTGGTTGGCATAAAAGCACAGATCAATATTTTCATTTGCGAAGGTTGAAAGGAAAGAGGTTAGAAAAAGTTTGAGTTGCAAAATAAGTAGAGGTACCTGAAGGGAATGCTGATTGCTGAGGTGGCTGAGGTAAGAGGGTATATGGAGCCAGATTTAGGTAACCATTAAATTTAGATTTAATAGGTAGATAGATAAACTCTTTATTTTACACAGTACCACACCAAAAATGGTAATACAATTTTACGACGAATAAACATTTACAAAAACATGTAACAATGGGCAACCTTATCGCTAAAAGCGATCTCTTCCAGGCATCTTTTGAATGGAAAAGATTTATCGAAGTGGTAAAAGCCGAGGTGCACAATTGCCACAGTCTATAGTTAGAAATTAGAGAACATGATTACAATATGATGATGATGATGATGATCTTATAACTAACAAGAATCTTTGTATTATACCTACTTTGTAGGTACCGACTATGATCTAGTAGGCTACCGAGGTCAGTGGATACTGGACACCTAATAACAATAGGTACCTACCTACATCATTTATGCCCGTCATATTAGGTTTACTTTAGAATTGGCCATCCACTTGCTGCCTAAGGTGCTAAAAACTATTAAGTTATCTATAGAAGCAGGCCATAATTAGTGCATTTTATACCTAACGGGTCTTCAGGCTGTTGATGATGATGATGATGATACCTAACGGGAAGATACTATCAGAACCTGAACCAGCTACCATGGGATGGGAGACTGCAAGGCCATCATTGTTTACAAAGTTCACACGCGTACTTCGTGGGAGTAAAGACTATTGTTTTTGCAAATTGGATCTGTGGGATGAATTGTAAATTCCTAATATCATGTAGAACTGCCGTCACTGCCGGTATAGACTTTAATTTTCGTATGCTCTTGGATTTACTAATTAATCTTCATCCTAAACTAGGGTTCAGTTATTTGGTTAGTTTCTCAAGCCGGGGAACGCAGTGTTCTAGTGTCTACAATTCTAGTGTCTACAATTCTACAGTGGATGATCAATAGATATCTAGGTTGGGTTGATTGTCTTTTAGTCAGAATTAGAATGGATTTATTAATAAGCAAGCCATCTTAATCTCTTCATTCCACTATGTCTGGCATGCCACGAAACTTACACTTACTACTATTTACAATTTTAAAATATTTAGCGGAGTGTAAGCGTAAATTGACCTATGTAAATAGGGCTAATGTGGTGTTTGTTCTCTATAGAACTTAAATTACAATTAATTACTAAACCACTAAAACTATAGTGACCGATATAGCTCTTGAAATGGCAATGGGCAGGCCACATCGCTCGTAGTACTGACAACCGATGGGGAAGATATTTTAATATAACTGTACTACTTACATATCGCATCATTCACATAATGTCATAGCATCATATTGTGCAACGAACACTTAGCCGTGACGATCGAAACAAAGTTAACAGTGAAAGGTGGCGAGTAGTGGCAGTTTCTGCTTAAACAGAGATCATACATCTTATGTAAGAAAGAAATCTGTTAGAAATATTTAGCGCAATGACGTAAAGGTAGTGAAAAGTAGTAAAAATCTACACATCCCATTCCGTCGCAGAGGGGATAGGCTGGAAATGGAACTGGAACAGCCAAACCAGATGTGAATGCGGCAATATTTCAACATGTTCATAGATTGCATCATTATAATGACCGCAAAGCCTGAAAACAAAAGTTTTCAATCGTGCCATGACTTGTGGGACTGAGACGTGGTCTCTTACTGTTGGCCTCATTAGTAAGCTCAAAGTTGTGCAACGAACTATGGAGAGAGCAATGCTCGGTGTTTCCCTGCGAGATAGGATCAATGAAGGAGAGGAGGAGAACTAGTGACCGATATAGCTCTTAGCAAGTTGAAATGCGCATGCCACATCGCTCGTAGAACTGACAACCGATGGGGAAAAAAGGTTCTCGAGTGGCGACCACGAACCGGAAGAATAGGTGGACCGAGGATGTGAATACCGAGGGGAACCGATGGATGCAGGGAGCCACTCAAAGTGGTGCTCCATGGTGGAGGCCTATGTTCAGCAGTGGACGTCTTCGGCTGTTAATGATGATGATGATAATCATTATAATGATAGTCAAGAATGCCAAGCGTATTGATCATGGTAAATCTGCCTCAGTCCTAAGCGTCAAAACCTAAAAGTACCGTTTAATGGGGAGGCCTATGTTCAGCAGAGACGCCTTCCGGCTGATAACACTGATGATGATTATCATAGTAGGAACCTTGTATTTGCTGCAATTGATTGGATCCGCCTTCGACATTGTCTCCACGATTCTGACGATTCCACAAAATGATTAAGCCAACACGCAAAAAGTTTTTATAAGTATCTACAGGAGGATTGCAAAATCACTTTCTTAAAATATGACGTCACAGTAGGACCACGAGGACATGTATATCCTCGTGGTTCTACTAGTAGGACAAAATAGTAGGTCAACGAGGAAACACCGCCTTTATCTCCTTATGCCATTGTCCACGATCCGGCGACTATTACGGATTAGTGGCGGATGCAAACATCCCGGTTTTTGTACAAGACTCTATAGAAATCGAAACAAATTTAATACTTACGCGTTGACAAAAGGATAAACACCTATAGGATGAAAAGTCTTTATTAAACGAGGCCAGACAGTTTCATCTAGCACAAATGTCTTGGACACAATAGCATTATCCATACGATCAAAAATCTCTACATATACTAAACACACCGTCTCTCCATCTATTCCCATAAATTTAACATCATCTCCTCTCTTTTCATCTTCGTTTCTTAGTACTTACGGGATATTTAATTATTCACCGTGATTAGAAATTTTTTTTTTTGTTTAATTTTTTCGTTCGTTTGTTTTTTTTACGCAGTAAAGAACCGTGAAAGTTTAAAAGTGTCTTTTCATCTTGTCTCACAGATCCAGCCTTTGCTTAACACTCAGTATGCAACTACCTATGCATATGCATATCTGCTACAGTCGTGATTGGATATGATGGTGCGTCTTCTTAATAGGTTCACACAAGGTAGGACCTACTTTGGCTATGAAGTTCGATTAACGAAACGATTAAATTACCAAGAAATTATTTCATGTGTTATGTAAGACATAAATAAATTATACATCTGTTATGTATGTGTCGGTCGCTCTATGGGTGGCTGACTGGCCGTGCTCTGTCGCTTAATATCAGGCGAACACCTAGCTCGTCACGTCATTCATTAACATAAAAAAGACAAAAAATAGCAAAATTTAAATTATTTACCTATGATAATATCTACCTACTTAATAATTAATTATTATTAACAACAGAAATTACAACAACTGATCATTTGATAAAATAAGGTTGTTTTACTTATGTTTTGAAGATTATTTTTAGCACATTATGTAAAGACAGAATTGTCGATAGCTAATAAAATGTCTTCACACGACAGGTTATACGCTAACATAATTAAGAATATTAAAATGCTAATTGCATATTCAGGTCAAGATTGAGACATATTGCAGGTTTTAGGTTGGTCGAACCGCATCCGTCTCTATCATCGTAGTAACCTACGAGAAGCAAAGAATGAAAGTAAGAAAATACTATTAAGTATTTAAAAATATTATTAATGCTAAAAAACTAAATAACGTTAATATAATAGTACAACATACCGTAACCAATTCGAACACTGATATATCTTAAATACCATCATTCAAAGATAAGTAAAAGATTGAAGGTCACCAAAGCTCATTATAGGTAGCCATAGCCAGTAGCCACCCGGCACCAGTAGGCCTAGCACGAATATTTACGCGCGCGTAAGTGTAACGTTAGCGTACGTCAGTTGTATGGCATTTGATCAGCGCCCCATACAACTGGCTTACGTTAACGTTACACTTACGCGCGCGTAAATATTCGTGCTAGGCCTACAGATCCGCACCGCCTCGCCTCGAGTGATTAGTTTCTTTATTATGAACTTGTATATGGGCATGCACTCATTACAGAAACTCCGTATCTTCGCCGGATCGCGTCACTCGATAGCTGTCCACGCGCGGACGGCGACGCCGACGAGCAGCAAGTGGACCACTCGGTGACACTTCGCTTTGATCACGATACGTTCAAAAGTAAAAACGCGTCGTCTACCCGTGCACCACCTATCGACGCCAAGCGACGAGGCGTTGCTGGTCGGGTGCCGGGTGGGTGTAATGAGCTATGATCTTTTAGCAGCTATGTTACAGCTTCTTTGAAAACCCGCTCTTATTCCCAAGTTAGTGACCAGCCAATTCCGAAGCTGACGGATAATGAGTCCGTACCAAACCGCATCTATCTCTGTCTATACTTAATGTCTTTCTTTTCGATGCGATGGCTTTTTCTAGTTCAATCCTCTTGTTCATGAGATCGCTTCGTATCCTCTCTGCATTCTTCAGTTGTCCAAGCAAAGATGTTACAGTCTCGTGGATCTTTTTCACTTCCTCAATGAGTCCTAAGTGTGGTTGATCCCGAACACTCTCGCCGTGAGGTCTCCAGTTGTTCCTGTTGTCGAGTCTCGTCTGTGCCAGTTTCATAGCTGCATCCATTTTCATAATAACGCCTTTAAGGTTATCGATAAGAGATTCCATATCAGCTAACCTTTGAAGATTACCGAGTAAGGTTGATTCGAGTTTTGTACAAAGTTCGGTAGTAATTGCAACAGTTTCAGCTAAAGCCATATCGGTTCTATCAGCTTGGTTGCGAAGTTTCCTTCCTCCATTGATGAGAATAGCGTTCAAGCTCCCACGTAAATCAGCTGACTTTTGTCTAGCTGCTTCGCAGTTTTGAACATTTTCTCTACAGAAGAACTCCCAGTACTCCAAAGGCGCAGAATATTCACCAAATCTGGTGGACCCTGGTCTAAACATGATAGTGTTTGACTTAGTGTTCAGGCTTAGATTGATAGCTTCTGTATTGTAAGCCATCGTTTTGTCGCACCAATCGTATTCAATTTTATGTTTTGCTGCTTTGTTTATAGCCATTTGAGCTTCAATATTGTCCAGGGTAGTCTTCAAAGTAGCTCGCACTTCACCGACAAGGTGCATCTCTTTGATCAATTCTTCCTCGGCCAAATCTGCTACCAAATCGGGTTCGAATCTGTTAGATCTTAGATCTAAGCATTCTTTTGAAATCGATTCAGGCAGCATTAAGGTTCTTGAAGCTCCTTTTAGACGCTGCCTTTCAATTTCGAGTAATTCAACTTCTTCAGTTATTTCCTTACAAGCTTTTTCAACTTCGATTTTCCATCTGAAAATATCCCTTGCTTTCTGTTTAAGTCTTTTGTTGTTTTCCGACTGCTGTTTATCAATATTGCCAAAAGCTTGCATCATTGCAGTCTTAGCATTGTAGTCGATTATGTTAGATTCATTCATTGTTTTTGGATCCAAGCAATGGTTATTGTGGTTTCTCCATTCACTTAGCGAATATCTACTGATAGAGTACTTGTTGACTGCGGGTCTTGTTCCAGTCATGTTCCCTAGTGGTGTCCAATCTACGTGACCATCTTGTCCTGGTTTTAAGCCAGGAAGATAATCTTCACCTGACTGGAGTTTTATGTTGTCTTGGGGCTCTGCAGGCGCTGCTTGGGGCGGTTGCTCTTGCGATGGCGCAGTATCATGAACTTTGGCATCCTCAGCAGATTTCATTTTCTCTTGAGATTTTTCAGGAGATTTATCTACCTTTTTAAATGCACCAATGTCGTTACAAACCTTAGGACATTTTTCAGGTTCGGGAAATGAAGACGCCATTTCTAAGAAAATGCGATAGGTATTCACACAATACTTAGCAATGTAAATTAGCAAAAATAATAAAAATTACTCTTTACGAAATAATTGTAAACAGAGAAATTCTCAAACTTATATTGACTTTGACGTAAATCAAATTGATATAACGTTTTTTTTTTAAAGACGTAGGAAAATCTCTTAATGCAATTTAGATCTCCTTTGCTTTGACTTTAGAACACAGAGGACAATGGTATTTGTGCAAAGTAATTTCACCCAGTTTTACCCATACTTGATATTTATGTACATAATATTCTAGTTCCTTGGGGTTGTGCCTTTCTTCTAAGTTCTAACGCTACTAAATAATACATTCTTTTAAAAACAAGAATTTGTACTAATCTGCCATCATGGAGCTAATAAAAAAAGAAGGAGGGAATCCCGTCTGCTCCAAAACTGAAGCACCCTTAGGAAGCTGAAACGCTTTGTACGTACGAGCGGGGCATGCACAATTGCACACGCTCACATCATATGCAACCGGTCGCCCTACTTTCATCTGACACACATATGTAATATGTCCGTCATTTTGGGCTTCAGTTCAGTCAATCAAAACTCAATCCTTCCTTTTTTATTTCATCCATGTCTGCCATGATAAAATTATAATTTAGGTAACTATAATTTTATAAACAGTCTTTAAGGTTGACTGTATTGACACATTGTTGTAAACATTTGAGAAGCAGTTTAAGAGATTCGAGAGAATGATGAAACCAAACATAATTTACTATTCATGAACATATTACAGTCATCATACTATTATAATATCTGTGCAGTCATACACAGACTGTTAAAATCATAACCCTCTTTTTTACTCTAGTCGGGCAAAGAGACTTGTAATAATTAGCACCATCTAGGTACATGAAAAGAACAATTTTTTTAAATTGTTTTATTACTTTGTTAGTGACCGGCCAACTGTGAAGCAGAAGGATAATGAGACCGCACCATTCCGCACCTGTCTCTATCTATACTCAATGTCTTCCTTTTTGATGCGATGGTCCTTTCTAACTCAATCCTTTTGGTCATTAGATCGCTTCTCACCCTCTCGGCGTTCCTCAATTGTCCAAGCAACAAGGTTACAGTCTCGTGGATCTTCTTAACTTCTTCAATGAGTCCCAAATGAGCTTGATCTTGCACTCTCTCACCATGTGATCTCCAGTTGTTCCTGTTATCAAGCCTCGTCTGCGCCAGTTTCATAGCTGCATCCATCTTCTTTATAGAACTTCTGAGGTTATCAATAAGGATTTCTATGTCAGCTAGTCTTTGAAGATTACCAACCAACATTAACTCGAGTTTGGTGCAAAGTTCGGTAGTAATAGCAACCATTTCAGCTAAAGCCATGTCAGTCTTGTCAGCTTGGTTGCGAAGTTTTCTTCCTCCATTAACTAGGATGGCGTTTAGACTTCCACGTAAATCAGCAGATTTTTGTCTAGCTGCTTCGCAGTTTTGAACGTTTTCTCTACAGAAGAACTCCCAGTATTCTAAAGAAGCTGTGTTTTCACCAAATTTGCATGAACCTGGTCTGAACAGGATAGTGCTCGACTTAGTGTTTAGGTTTATATTAGTAGTTTCAGTATTGTAAGCCATAGTTTTTTCGCACCAGTCGTATTCAATTCTATGTATTGCTGCCTTGTTGATGATTAATTGCGCTTCAATCGTCTCAAGCGTGGTCTTTAAATTTTTTCTCAGTTCATTGACCAGCGTTATTTCTTTGACCAACTCTTGCTCAGGTAAATCTGCAACTAAATCAGGCTCACATCTATTAGATCTTAGCTCTAAGCATTCTTTCGAAATAGATTCAGGTAACATCAAAGTCCTCGAAGCTTCTTTCAAACGTTGTCTCTCAATTTCAAGTAACTCAACCTCTTCAGTCATTTCTTTACAAGCTTTTTCAACTTCGACTTTCCATCTGAAAATATCTCTTGCTTTCTGTTTAAGTCTTTTGTTGTTTTCCGACTGCTGTTTATCAATATTGCCAAAAGCTTGCATCATTGCAGTCTTAGCATTGTAGTCAACTATGTTAGATTCATTCATTGTTTTTGGATCCAAGCAACGGTTGTTGTAATTTCTCCATTCACTTAGCGAATATCTACTGATAGAGTATTTGTTGACTGCGGGTCTCGTGCCAGTCATGTTCCCTAGTGGTGTCCAATCTACGTGACCATTTTGTTTTGGTTTTAATCCGGGAAGGAACTCATCGCCTGGTGGAAGTTCATTATTGTGAGGTTCTGTAGGCATCGCTTCAGAAAGATTAACTTCCAGGGTAGCATCACTATCGGCTTTAACTTCCAGTGAAGGATTACCTTCCTCTTGAGCTTTTTCAATCTTTTTAAAAGCTCCGATGTCGTTGCAGACTTTGGGACAAATATCGGGGCTCGGGGTAAATGATGTCATTTTTTAGATAGAACGTGTGAATATAAAGGTACCTAAATATTGAAAATATAAAATATAAATTAACAAGTTAAATTAAAGTATAATGATTATTAAAATATTAAAACAACATTTTTCCAAAATCCACCCAAAAACCAAAATCCTAAAACTTTCAAAAATGCTGACTTATTTGTCAAGTAAGTATTTGTCAAAAATGATTGTAAGTATTTGTCAAAAATAATTAACAAAAAGTATATTACTAGGTTCATCAACAAAAAGTTTTTATTTTTAAGGTTTTTACTTTCAATGTCTTTCTTTTCTCTAGGGGGCGACTTTTTTCCCTAATCTGTGGAAGCGACTCAGATGCGAAGGTAAGGGTAAAATGGTGAAATCTAGTTTATATTCAAAGGGTGCACTCACTGACCTAGGTACCTAGTTAAGTTTAGGTAGGTACGTACGTAGACTAGGCAATCAGGCATCCTGCCTCTACCTAGGTATATATTTATAGCTATAACGTTTCACTAACTTTTCCTTAACCAGTTGTGTCTGACCAATCCACTTTCTATACGCTTTTACTAAGTTTAGTTCAGTTTTCACGCGAGCGAGTGCTACCAACTTTTATAGCACTTTAGGTACGTTCATACATTTCCTTGGTAATTATTGCGTACTGACAATGAATGGAGGATGCCACCTTTTGTCGTAAAATTTATAACCCCTTAATTTTTACTAGGTCGGTACTACTATTTTAATAACTGTGGTACTAGGTAGTAGGTGTAAAGGAAAAATTTGAATCTCGAATAAGACTTGAACCCGCATCCATCTCACCCGAAAACCGGAGCATGCTGTACAAGCTAAAGGCGATCTCATGATTAGCTTCACCTTTTACCTTACGGGGTTGCTTGGTTGGTACTTGGTATATAGCGTCATCTATTGAGAGATTGTTGCGAATTAACCCAACAACCCAAGCACGGTCAAGTTACATCAACTGCAGCTGCACAAATGCTGTACAGATCCTAAATCTAAAAAATATAGCTAGGTCCCGAGTAGCATGTTATAATTTTTAATGTAAATAAAGGAAATGTAACCTATAACCCAGAAACCGAATCCGACCTTTCTAAGTACCTATACCTAATTAGCTAATTAGGACGAAAGATAAAACCGATTTTTCAATATACCTATTACTTATCTGATATTATTTTACCCAGTTATTGGTGCAGGCTTGATTTAGATTAATTTAATCCCCAGATAATATTATACCTACAGTGCAGATGCCTCATCCCATACAACGGAATAAATAACGCGGGCTATTTTACGAATTATTTTATTTCTGCATAACGCAAGATTATCAAGCGACATTTATTGCGTGTTGGCGAAGTATTGGGCCAAATGAATACACTGGACACTAACTAGTAACTCTCTAGACACGATTACTACATTTTTTCAAGTTTGGGCTATTTTTTGTGTGTACCTGATGAGACCCCATGATATTTTAATCTCAAATGATGAGACCAAAACCTGTGGGGTGATTACGTAACTGACAGCAATGCAACAGGAGAAATTTCATTCCGAATATGAAAATTTTCATACTAACTATGCACATAAACTGCGTATCGCCTAGCAGGACACTCACTGTACTGTAGTAAGCCAAAAAAAATTAAAAAAAAAAGGTCAAAATTCGCGTTGCGCCTACAACAAACAAAACGGAACGTTTTCAAAATTGTTTAGGCTATAGGGTACAACCGGGAAAATCGGACCATGCATTTTTTTCATTGTTTTTTTAATATGGTTATTTAATGCGTTATTGATATTTATAATACTTAATCGTATACTACTCTACTCGGCATACCCACAACGCGATATAGATAGAAGTATAAGTACTAACTGAGCCGTAACCTATGGCCATAATAATTTCAGTTTGCTGTATATAAGTGTAGTGAAAGTTGTTCATAGTCTAAAATTTTGTACGTAAACACATTCAAATTGTAACCATGAATGGGTGTTTTTGTCCCATTTCACAGAAAATAATTGCTGCCGAGTTATTTTTTCTATTTTTACTCGTTTTTCTTGACCACCAATGAAATCACAAAACACTATTAATGGAATGCCAACAGTCACTTGTGTTTGAGAGTGGCACTAGGCAGGATACACAGAATTCGCCCTATTAAATAGGTCAAGTCTATGGCAGGGTACTAACTTGAACACTGTAAAATAACCATAGACTATAAACCGTATCATGTAAATACGGCGAACTTTGTGGAAATAACTTACAAATAAATGTTTAATTATAATGTAGCGGATTATACTATTTGTTGGAATTGTAACCAAGGTAAAGGAATTGAAAAAACAACTGTTTAAGACGGATTTAAGACTGCTATTACAACACTAAAACAAGATAATAAATAAATCCATAATAGTGTTCCTGGTTTACTAAAAATGGTCTACTGGTAACAAAGTAGCGTGTCATCAACTAATCAGTATTTATTATCACAACTTTTACTTTATTATTATTACGACGCTTTTTAATCAGTGACCAAAATTGGCTTTACGTGCGTGAAATACTTAGGTACCTACTTCAATTCATTATTGTCTTTTGGCACGGTTGTCTGTCATAGTTTGTGCTTTTTCATTGTCATAACAATCAATATTTTTTGAATAACGATAAGTATTACTACTCGAATATCATGGCACAAAGATGATTTCGATGTCTGCTCTCAGAAGTACTAAAGGTACTTCTTTTCTTAGGTAGTTAATAGTAATAGATCCCCTCACGGTGTGTCAGGCCCAGGTCAGGTGTGTAGGTTGTTTTCAATAATATACAGAATGTTCGGTAGAACGTGTTCCATTGGGGTTCTACCTAACCCCCTTAGGGTTAGGTAGAACCACGTGCAATATTATGGCTGCCATTATATACCTCAACAGCCACATATCTCGTTTTATTCTGTGACGTTAGCATTATTATTTTATGTAGTACTTTTGTGTAACAACTTGTTAATCTAAAAGTATCTACTTACAGTGAGTGGGGTCCATTGTACCGCATATCTTCACCAACTTTCTAAATTTAGCAAAAATGCCTTTTGTGTTCAAATTAACACGTAAATCTTAACAGATCACTTGAAAACTGGTCAGCGTGTCCGTGGTTCTTCAACCGTATTGCCTTGCCGTAAAGCTTAAATTCATATCTTGCTTTCCTTCAATATGCAATTTTTTACCGGTCACGTAGCGGTAGTGAACTCACGAGTGATGATGAGGTCAGAACATGCCAACCCAGCCAGCTTGAATAGCCGCTTATAATTCTGTTATGGATCTTTCAAGATAGGCATAGTTTTAACGGTGTAAATGTTTAGAACTACTTTAGATGCCAAAGAGAAATTAGCCGTTAGGTACTTTTGGCAAAGAATATGGAAAATTATCATAAATAACACTATTGCGCAAGCAGAGAGTGCTCGTTGATATCACCATTTCGCATGACGAGAACCTCGCAAAAGGTTGAGAAAAACAAACTTGGCAATACCTTAACTTGGCTCACGAGGTAACTGCTAATGTGGAATGTACAGGTACACTCGACGAAATTAGACCCGATAATAGTTTTGGCGAGCAGCCTTATAATGAAGAGCCTCGACCAGCATCTAAAAAGGTTCTTGCCGGGTTGAGAATCAGATTCAGAAGGCAGTACTCCTTCACACGACACGTATTGTCAGGATGAAGGTTACCAACACCACTTAAGCCACCTTCCATCGGCACGACCCCTCTATCTTTTTCTCTCTTTTCTTTGACAAGGTTAAGGCGTTCAAAGCGAAGGCGGATCAGCTAGTTCTAAAATAAAATCTCAATTTCAATTTACTGCTATCACCAGTCGCGCTTCATTTTCACTCGAAATTCTTGTTGCATGACCGAGCTGTTTTACCAGTTATGTCGGCAATTACTGAATTACTCATCAGTGTGTATGAAAATGTGTGTGTCAGCAGACTTTAGTTGAATTGAGAATTGAGACGAAATTTAATTGTCAGCTATGTTAATTCTATGCTCATTACTGTATCTAAAAATAATTGAATACGCGAGCTTTGTCAGCCAGTAAAATATTATTCATAACATTTTATTGATTAGCCTTAACTTTTTTATGCATGATTAAGTATCATGTAACTAGCGTATCGTTAAGCAGAAATAGGCAAACCCGATTTTTTTTTAACTTATAAGTACATAATAGTAGACCTACGTATTCACTCAATTTGCATTCATGTCTGCAAATGCTATTAGGTACCAATAGGTAGGTAAGGTACCCAGTACCTACCCACCAAGGTTTGCCAGTTCCGTAATCGGATTACGAATTACGAGAATGAAAGAATGTCTTGGATCGTAATCTTTAGTTAATGCAATCTACGTAGTAAGACCTACGTATCCAATTTCTAAGAATGTCATGATTCCTTCATTAACATTTTTGTTGGTTTGTGCATTCTTTCTCAACATATTCTTTACGTAAGCCTTGCCATTTAAAGATCCTTTTAAAGTGCCTTTCATTTTCGCCTTGGGCAGGTAGTCGATAGACATAATGTGTTTGTATAGGCAGAGGAATTGCGAGACCATACACCTGCCACTTCGTACCGGATGCCTCACTTCGTGTAAAAGCTAAAATGCTGAGATAGAACCGACAAACGCACCTGTCTGTGTATATTTTGTGCATCGGATAGATACGGTTGGTTAGTTCTACAGACTTGTTTTACGACAACGCGGTGCAAGGTCAATCTGATCGGTTGCCTTGCCTATATGCATAAAACTTTCACTGAAAACAAGTTTGGTAAATGTCAGACCGTTATGTTCGTTATCTTTTGGGGTAACGTTCAAATCATTACCAAAACGATTAACTACTAGGCTGAGATGCTGCTAGGTACCTATCTTTCATTGGGTTAGTTCTTTACAATACTTAGTATGGTGATGCCAAAAAGAGATTGGTACATTAGCGTAGCGGTTAGAAGAAAGCTGTATGCTCAGAAACTTACCAGATATCAGTTGGAGCCATCCACAAATGTGAAACACGGTTGTCGACTGACAAAAGAAGAACAACAACATTGCACATATTGTAAACAAAGCCAGGGTAACAGCTGCACCCACTAGCACAGTCGCGATCTTGAACACTAGCCCATTTATAGATAAGAAGTCGTCCAGTCTCCCTTTACAGTCTTCAATGGCTTCATCAGTCCTACACACTTGCCACAAACCGAACTTCCTCGGATACTCAGTTTCAAAGTCACCAATCCATTCTGGAGTCACGAAAGCTACAATGCTGATAATGGCATAGCAGATCGTGAATATAGCCCAAAGCACTCCGATAGCTTTCGAATTACGAACGTAGTTGGTCGCGTATAAATGTGACGAATCCACGTACTCGATTTTCGAACCCATGGTATCCGGTTGTTTACAAAACCTTTTGAACACGGGTCATCTACTTATTGGTAACACATTTTTTTGGATTGACACTGTTAGTACTAAGTTATTTGTTTATTACGGAATGTATTCATGTCGCGAAGGAAAAGTAATATCGCAACGTACTCGAGGACACGGGAAACACGACACGGAACGGACAAAATGCGAGCCGCACAACCTCCAGCCGCGCGCCATTCGGTTAAGTGACTTGGCGGAGTGGGGATAAGTAACATACCTACCAGTAATGAAGCTGCAAGTGACCTATTGCCTTTGCTCATTTGCTGCTGTCTTGCTTGTTTTTCATTGGAATTCGAAATGTGGGTACAACTTATTTGCGTCGCACTTAATAAGTGCCTGTGTGTGTGTAGTGTAATCTGTCATATCAGAAATAGGTACCTAGGTACCTACATAACTAATGACTAAGTAACTTTGCCTAGTAATTAGAATTTGGTACCTAATACCTACATGATGATCAGGCAAATACCTCCATTATAGCAATAATGGAACAATGCAAATTGCATTGTCCCATGAAAGAGTTAATTTATCCAATTATCCCTTGTTTACTCTATCTATCCACATGACCAAAATCCTATCGTATATTATTATAGTCAAAAGTTAGAGAATTATTACTAGAATGCTCTAGTATTTATGTAAAGACAGAATAATAAAATATTCACGGAATGCGCCCTTTACATTTACATAGAAAATAGAAAAATAAACATTTATTTAATTATCATTTATTTACTTTTAAACATGGAAGTTTTTTTTTCTTCTTATATTTTGGGTCCACACATAGTGTATTTAGTCAGTGGCAAGTATTGTAACACGTTTTTCCACATTATATCACTTGCCCACACTCATGCTCGTAATTCAGCACTTAATGCGTAAAACGCCACCAATTTTAAACATTAACACTCGAAAAAGCACAAGTTTTGAGAAATAATACAATGCAACGACGTGAACTTTCCCGTCAAAACTAAAATGAAGTTTTAAGATGTTAACCCACAGAATACTATTACTTCTCCCATCAACATAGAATCAGAAACTTCTCCCGAGAGTTAACCGCATGGGAAGGGAGGGGGAAGAGTTTTCCTGGGTTTTCCGCAGTTTTCCGAAATAAATCATGTCAAGTCGGATTGGAACGGAATATCATAATCAAAGCAGAAATAACGGAATGTCTCTTTTCCATCTCTTTACTGTAAAAGACTTTTAACATTCGAGTAGCCTGAAATAATTAACAAATACAAAAGTAACCCCCTATTCCGATTCACGCTGTAATCACTCACAACGCTGACGTTGATTATTCAGCGTTCCGATCCAGATATTGCGCTCACGACTGAGCGCTGTCAATGACTCGGAACAACCAATCACGGATGGCGATATCGCAAGATGGCGTCGGTCATGACGTTTTCAAGAGATTTCGTTGTCGCGCTCACGGCCGGCCATTCGGTACGCGTTTTTAGCGTGATGTATCGATTTTATCGATTTTAACGTGAATCGGAATACGGCCATTGTTTCTATGTGAATGACAACGACAATTTGAAAATTTTGACATATTCAAATAAAAATGAAACAAATCCAAATCCAAATCCCATCCCACCGAGGGATGTTCCGATACCGCCGAAATATCAATACCTATTCATAATTTAAATAGTACTCTATCATTTTACGATACTTGAATACCCTAAAAGTATCGATACCTACACATGTTAATACTTTTTAAATTAATATTTATTACAAAGAATCAGGAATTTTCAAGATATTTTATTTGACATTATTCGATAAAAGTAATTTCTTTCCAATACCGAGCAGGCGCCGAATGGTTCGTTTTTATTTTAATTTATTATTTTAACATAACTTAACGCGATCAGTGTCTTTTTTTTAGTTATTAAATTTTAACGTGTAATGGTAAGGGTGGTTTATTATCCTTTAAGTGCCCGTGAACGTGCACGATGGTTGGTAAATGGTTCCAAGTTTATAAAACCATGCATTTTTGTTTTTTCTGCAAGATCTTTTTAAGGCCTTCAATATCAAAACACCATCATTTTACTGATGGTGTTTTGACAGACAAAATAGGACTTTGACTTGTCACAGCCTTATTTTTTAATAACTTAACATTTAACATGGGCAGAATTATTGCTAATAAAAGATAGGAATCACTACCGAGGATGAAAAAGGAGAAGAAGAATATAAAATATCGCCCTTTTTGGCTACCTAACAACCTAACAACCTAACTTAAGATTATTATTAATATTAATATAATATTATATTCATTTTGAACATGAATGCAAATAAAAAAATAAATAAATCTAATAATAGATAATTATAAAGCTACGTAATATTAAAAAAATGAGGTTAATTGAGACTGCTAAGCATTAAATTTTTAGTGATTCTTACCTGTCTTGCTGCAGTGCTAATCTGATACGATACTAGTACTTTCCGTAGGTATCGAAAGAATGATGCAATGTTCAAAGTACTTTGTATCGTAAGAAAAATATCGAGTACTTACTTGACGAGTAAATACTTGTATTTATTAATTACAATAATTACTATACTAACTAATATCGGATCGGACGGACATCCCTAATCCAACAACATTATTTTATTTTGTTGAGTGAGTTTTGTTAACTTTTGTCTTGGTTTTGCTTGCTTCTTTTTCTTCAATTTTACCGTGAAAATTGTCCTGTTTCCTGTCTTGACAATAGAATCCTTTCTCTTCATTACCATCTTGTTAGGACGGCTTCTTCGACTCTTGGCTTGGTGTAAATACTATGATATCTAGTGCAGTGGAATGAACAGTGCGAGTTGCAATAAAATGTCTGCTAAAGACAAGTGGGTTCGCCGGTTTTCAGTCGATGAAACGGCGAAACACAAGAATGGATTCACTATTTACAAGATTACATCAGTGGTGAGTATTACTTAGAAGTACTTATCTATAAATATCAAAATTAATTGCTATAAAAATAAAGATTTAGATGTAAATATTGCATCGACTCCAAAAGTTTTACTACCAAAACTAAGATAAGTAAGTAATGCTATTATAATATGTAATTGGTAAGACACACAGGTAATCCAATAATGTGTATATTTTAAATTGTATAACTTATTTATGTAAAGGGTTCTTCATTTAAATTCTAGGTAAGTATGCTCAGCCAGCTATAAATAATGAGTCAGAATTTAAATATTTCTTGCGCAATATTATAAACAGCTAATAAGTAATTAACTATTGTATCTCCCCACTCTATGCCAGATTATGAATTTAGAGGTAAGATTCTGTTTTGTGTAGTATTAGATGCATGTGGTTTAACCATATTCAGCTACTATTCCCTTGAACCAATTTCAAATCTTTGACAGGCATTAGTTAAAAGGACCACAAAAATTATCTTGATGATTAAAAAGTAATTTTGTAGTTAATAAAAAAACATTTTGCATGCCAGCGGATAAATCAATAATTATACAACTCAACAAAAACCAATAAATTACTCACATATTGTTTATTAATGGGATATTGACCATGTAATTTATTTGTTTTGGGTTGCCGATATTTCAGTATTGTTGCAAGCACCATCATCACAGACAAATTGAAGATCTTGCAGGTAGTTGATTATAAGTTATGGGCAAACGTAGTGGACTACCCTCCTTCACACTCTTTTACTATGTGTCGCACCAGTATTATTGTCCCTATTCTCACTGTTCACTTATTCTCGATGCACAACACTTACAATGTCAAAGTTTATACTTGGAGCCAAAACATTTCAGTGTTTACATAAACATACCACTGGATACCAGATATTCGAGAGCTTAAAGTGGTATGTCACGCTCAGAGCGCCAAATTCAAATTTTCTTGCGTTTTTTGCTAATTACGGCTTACTAAACTAACCACACTCATGCTCGTAATTCAGCACTTAATGCGAATACGCCACCAATATCAAACATTAACACTGGAAAAAGCACAAGTTTTGAGAAATAATACAATGCAACGATGTGAACTTTTTCATGTTCCCGCCAAAACTCAACTCAAGACTTAGCACCATATATTTCGATAAGCTCTTGATAGATTTTTCTCATATTCAAAATACTATTGATTATAATGATAATAGAATTGAATACCCACTATTTCTACCAAATATTATCAAAATCAGCCAGTAAATGGTGCTGCAGCAAACTTCAGAGAGAGAAGAGGAGACTCGCTCACTTAGTTCGCTCGGTCAATTAATTTGTAAAGGAAAAATTAGAATCACAAGTGGTAATTCAACCTGCTGATTAAATCCATCCATCCCTCAAGCCGGGATATGCTTTACTTAAGCTACCATGACAAGTGGGTCTCATGTCAGAATTTTGTAGATTACGCTGAGCAGGCGATACTGCTGTCAGAAATAATGAATATTAAAAACTCTAATGACAAAAAGTACATCCCTATTCTACCTATAGAATTTACCTGCCTACTTTCAGTTGTTCCCGATACAGTCTCCAGAAGCGGTCACAACGGTGTCAGTGTGGAAGCGATACAGTGATGTCCAGAGGCTGCACAAGAGCATGAGAGCATTGCACTTGGGATTACATTTGCGTGGGACTTTCCCCACCCTGCCGAGATATAGCTACTTCAAGCGGTTTCAGCCAGAGGTGAGGATGGTTAATTTCTATGTAAATAATACCCACATTTACCCACTAGATTTTAGTGGTGTTATGTATTGAATTATAAAATGTGGGTACTTAAGGGTGGGTATGATGAATAAAGTTAGTTTTGTTTCTGCACTCAACTATGTTGTATCTTTTATTGGCGACTTCGGAAAATAATTGATAACTGGTGTGAAATGGCGTCTAATGTGGCGAATATTGTGTTTCCCGGACAATTTAACCCAAAAACGGACAAATGGTGCGATTACAAGGAACTTATGCTGTGTGCCCTCGACGCGGCGGGCTACGACGACATCACGCAAACTAAAGCGCGATCCCTGTTCCTTTCGCAATGTGGCAAGAAGACGTATGCTTTAATAGCATCAATGCTGGTGCCTGCTCGTCCTGCGAATGTTCTGTTGCCGCATATTATCCAAGTTTTGGATAAATTTTATGAACCTGAAACCAACGAAATTTTGCAAGCGGGAAAGTTCCACAGACGCGCACAGTTACAAGATGAAAGCGTGCAGGAATATGTGGCCGCGATCAGTTTACTTGGAGCCAAGTGTAACTTTGTGGATTTAAAACGTCAGTTGAGAGACAGGCTAGTACTGGGAGTGCGCGATGAGCGCCTGCGAAGGGATTTGCTGAAGACAACAGATCTAACATATGAGAAGGCTTTACAGATCAGCCTGAACTATCAATCGACATTTTCCGACATAGTCCCAGAAAGTGCCGAGTCTAAACAAACTCACTCAAGTGCCGCCGAACCGATGGAAATTGGACAAGTTGGACAAAAATCGGCGAGATGTGGTCATTGTGCCCGACAGCATAAGGCTGGGGAGC
Organism: Ennomos erosarius; assembly: GCA_963580505.1. Taxonomy (NCBI): domain Eukaryota; kingdom Metazoa; phylum Arthropoda; class Insecta; order Lepidoptera; family Geometridae; genus Ennomos; species Ennomos erosarius. The sequence continues at coordinate 2,341,859 of OY757001.1, read as the reverse complement.
GTTGTCGGTTTGCTGGGGCAAAGTGTTTTTACTGCAAAAACACTGGACATATAGCAGCTGCATGTAGAAAAAAAATTTCCAAGATACACCAAGTGGATGAAGCTGCTGGTTGCAGTTCTGACAAGTCACGAGAGGAGGAGGAAATGATGGGCTTGTATATGTGCAGCATTGGAGATCATCAACCTCCAATAGTCACCGAAGTGAACATAGATGGGGCTAAGTTATCAATGGAAATTGACTCGGGAGCATCAAGATCTATCATATCAGAATCAACATATCGCAAACTATGGCTGATGCCCCCACCATTGAGCCCTACAAATGTGAAACTGGTGACTGTTACTTGCGAGGAACTGAAGGTTTTAGGGTTGGTACATGTACGTGTGATGCTTGGTGATAAAGAAGCGCAGTGTGAACTATTGGTGGTATCAAGAGACACACCGAGCTTACTGGGCAGAAACTGGTTCAAGTCCTTGGGTATTTCGGTGGCTGGACTCAGCTGGTCTGAAGACAGGATTATGCCGTTAATGCAGGAGTTCCCGAATTTATTCAAAGAAGGACTTGGAGCATATAAGGGACCTGAAGTATCTTTACATGTGCATGCAGATGCTGTACCCAAATACTTTAAATCAAGGCCAGTGCCGTTTCCCCTGAAGAAACAAGTAAATGAGGAGTTACAACGAATGATAAATGATAATGTACTCACTCCAATCAAATATTCTAAATGGGCAACACCTATAAGAGTGGTTAAAAAGGATGATGGGTCACTGCGAATTTGTGGAGATTATCGAGCAACTGTAAATGTGGCCATTGATGTTGATACATATCCACTTCCGACATCCGTTGAAGCATTTGTAAAGTTGAGTGGAGGTCGAGTGTTTACTAAGTTAGACCTGAAGCAAGCGTACACACAACTTAAAGTCGATGGCAGGACAGCGGAGCTGTTGACACTCAATACTCCTCTTGGATTGATGCGTATGAATCGCTTAGCATTTGGGGTTAGTGCGGCTCCGGGAATATTTCAGCGGCTGATGTCCTCAGCGCTAGCAGGTATAGAAGGAGTAGCTTGCCTGCTTGACGATGTGGCCATTACAGGCAGAAACATAGAAGAGCATAACCAGAGACTGCGAATGGTGTTGTCTAAGCTGAATGAAATGGGGTTCAGACTCAATGTGAAGAAATGTATATTTGCATCAGATACCATTACATTTCTTGGACATACAATCGATGCTGATGGACTGCACCCATCCCCAGCCAAGGTGAAAGAGATAAAAGAGAAACCAGCTCCTACCAATAAAGAGACCCTTCGTGCGTTTTTGGGCCTTTATAATTTTTACGAAAAATTTTTACCTGACAAAGCAACATTGTTGGAACCACTCTACCGGCTGCTGGAATCAAAGAAACAGTGGACATGGACACAGAAGGAAGAAAAAGCATTTATGGAAGCCAAAGACTTGATTTCTTCTGACCTTACGTTGGTGGGATATGATCTGACAAGAGAACTGCTGCTGATTTGTGACTCTTCGGAGTATGGATTAGGAGCTATAATTGCCCACGTTATGGATGATGGAGAAGAAAAACCAATTATGATGGCTTCCAGAACAATGCAACCACACGAAAGACGTTATGGCCAAATTGATAAAGAAGCTTTGGCTATTATGTTTGGGCTTACCAAGTTTCACGAGTTTTTATCAGGTCGTAAGTTCTGCATAATAACAGACCATAAACCACTGGTTGGATTGTTTAATCCCACAAAACCTATACCTGATCAAATTTCCCCGAGAATGCTGCGGTGGTCATTAAAGTTGGGCTGTTATGACTATGCCATTAAATACAGACCCGGAAGGTTAATTGGCAATGCTGATGCTCTAAGCAGGTGGACCGCACCTGTGGTGGCAGAAGTGGAAGAAAAACCCGTGAAAGAGGTGCTGTTGTTAGAGGAACACCCAGCGGGCTGGAACTTGGATGCTAATAGGATTGCAGCTGAGACAAGGAGAGATCCAGTGCTAAGGAAGGTCATATTTCATGTTCTTCACGGTTGGCCACGGGGCAATACAGACCCAGCACTACAACCATATTGGACTCGAAGAGACGCCCTTTCGCAGAGTAAAGATTGTTTACTCTGGTGCAACAGGGTCATTGTGCCGGCATCTCTACAACATGAGGTGCTGGGGTTGTTACATACCCCACATGCTGGTATAGTCCAAACCAAAGCTTATGCTAGAGGATATGTATGGTGGGTGGACATGGATAAACAAATAGAGACAATTGTGGCTGAGTGTGAACAATGCCAGTTGGTGAGGAATAACCCACCAAGAGATCCACAAACCTGGATACCGAAGGAGAAGCCATGGAGTCGGGTACATGTGGATTTTGCTGGTCCATTCCAAGGCAAGACATTCTTCATACTGATTGACAGCACAAGTAAGTGGCTCGAAGCAGAGATAGTGACATCAATGAGTAGCGGGACTGTCATTACCATATTGAGGAAAATATTTGCTTCACAAGGATTGCCAGAAACTTTGGTGTCAGACAATGGACGGGCGTTTAGTTCCACAGAGTTTAACATGTTTTTAAAGAAAAATGGGATAAGGCATCTGTATTCTCCACCATACCACCCGGCTACGAATGGCCAAGTAGAAAGGGCGATACAAACGTTTAAGAATAAACTTAAAAAGTTAGAATCTACACAGATGCCCTGGAGTGAGAAATTGGCTAAAGCTCTCTTCTACCTGAGAACAGTGCCTAATAGCGCCACCAATAGAACCCCAGCAGAGATGCTCAACGGGCGTAAGTATAGAACGGCTGTATCGAGACTCCATCCTGAGAATATGCCATCAAGGGCAGACATGCAGTTGGAAGCAGTGTCACAAAACCCTCTTTCCAGATCTTTCCAGGCTGGTCAGGCAGTACTGATATACATGTATGGGCCAGGTGAGAGATGGAAGAGGGCCACTGTAGAAGCAATAGAGGGCCCGAGCGTTTATAGGGTGAGAACAGAAGGTGGAGAGCTGCATCGCCGACACGCGGACCAAATCTTGGCGCGTACCTTACGAAGAGCCGAAGCCACTGTGTCCGCACCAGTAGATGAGAGACGCTTATCATGGGATCAACCAGACGACGTTTTGAATGATCAGGCACATTCCCAGGAAGATCCCATTGAAATACCAAACGCTGAATTGTGGCCAGATATCATTGGCATACCAGATCCGTAATCATAATTAAATTATTGTTTGTTGTTTGTAGTTCTCAGTTGATTCTTTTTTTGTTGTATAATAATCCATTATATTAAGAGTTCGTTAATGTTTTGTTTAATATGATTTTGGTAAACCATCTTCTCATTATGAGAGGAAGGTATGTTATGTATTGAATTATAAAATGTGGGTACTTAAGGGTGGGTATGATGAATAAAGTTAGTTTTGTTTCTGCACTCAACTATGTTGTATCTTTTAAGTGGGTATCATTTTCATAGAATTTTATGGATGAGAATGGAATAAATTCTATACTGAAATACTAATTGTATACTGAATATCAGTTGAATAAATATGATTCAAAGGTGAACCGAAGTAAACGAAAAGAGTTTTCATATGTAGGTATGTTTGTAGAATAAAATAAAGAAAGTCCAAAGTTAATATGTTATTACTTTTACATGAAAACATCATGTATGTCCACAGAGCAAAAAAGAAAAAACGCTTCTACAAAGTGTCATTTTTTTCATAGCTCTGTGTGTATGTCGAAATTAGAATACAAAAAAGATTAATGTTTTAAGCCACAGAGCTATGAAACAAATGATGCTTCGCACTTACAGAAAGCGTTTTTTTTATTGCTCTGTGTTTTAAGCAAATAAAATTATTGGTACCTATATACCTTTTTTTTAAATTATTAAATATAACAATGGTTACTTGTTACAATTCATATAAGAAATAGTACTGGGGCAATTTAAGGGAGGGAGGGAGGGATAGGAATTCTACCCCAATTCTTTTGTTTGTCAAATTAAAACCACAAAATTATCGATTTCCTGTTAAAAAAAATATAAAACTGCTTAGTTTTCCTGTGTTCACATAGTTGGGTTACAATCTAGTTCAAAACCATGTACATATTATAAAAATATTGTTGAATTCTTTGTAATCTGCTTTGTGATTTAATAAAATACATTTCCTTTGTAAATACGATAGCCCAGTTGGTAGTAGCCCCGCCTCCTGAACTGAGGGCTGTGGGTTCGATTCCTACCCGGGACAATCATTTGTGTGATGAACATAGATGTTTGTTCTGCGTCTGGGTGTTATATTGTATTCTTTGTATATTTACAAACAAAAAAGTATGTAAGTATTGTGTATCAGTTATCTGGTTCCCATAGTACAAGCTATGCTTAGTTTGGGGCTAGATGGCACTGTGTGAAATGTCCACAAAATAAAAAAGTTGACTGGCAGAAATTAGAATCTCCCGGTTGTATCTGAGGATGATGATGTAATGATACTGATAACTAATGATGATGATGATGATGATTAAGTATTTTTAAGGTGATCCAAGAGAGAGCAAAGACTTTAAAAGCGTTACTGGAATTTGTGGCGGAACACCGACTCCTGTTTACAAGCACGGATTTTGTTAACTTTTTACAGGTAAGATAACTTTTTGATACCCATAGTAATAGGAATGATGACTACTATTAAAAATGAACAAGTAAATATTACTTTCATAAAGAAGATTAAAAATGAATGCAATAATTGAAAAAATAAGCAAAATCGGTAAATAAATGACGGAGTAATAAGCTTTTAAAGTTTCTACAGAAGGCATCTCCTGTCCCTTTCTCGCGAAACAGAGCGCCACCACAGTTACTATGAAAACTCTACTCGTGACGTCACATGCCAAAGAGATTGTATGAAAAGCTACCACAGCTTAGTAATGAGGTACTGTAACGACCTTCCTCTGACGTCACTGGCCGTTTGAGCTATCTCTTTCTATTCTGGTTTTTAAAATGCTTGTAACTTGGTCATTTTTTGAGATGTTTCATTTTTGTTTTCACAAATAATAATAATTAATTTATCAAAAAAAAAATGTAGTCATCATGCCTATTATGTATCTTAAGGCGAAGGGTAGGGCAGACAAGGTGTTTTTAAGCGTGTTTCCTGGCGTAATTATAGCATGAAGTGGAGCTTTGAATTGAATATTTCATGTAATTCATTTCATTAACTTGTAAGTGATGACCGCAAATACAAGATAAATAAATTCACCTCTATAGAAAGAAATCGCAAACATACCTCGAAAAATTTGGTTATACCCCAGTTATACCAATTTTATTCAGTTTCTATCGAATATAAACATAAAAAAAAATGTGTATGCCCAATAAACATATTTTTTTTTATTATATATTTTATTTCAGACAAATAATATACATTTGATGTTATGACTTCATCATTTTGGAAAAATACAACCTACAAAATCAGTAATTTTGTGCGTTGTATTTGTCGTAAGCGCGCGCTGAAGTTCAGACTGAATTGATATTTAAGTCTACGACGTTAAGGTCGATGTTTGTTTAAACGAATTTTGACCTGCTTATCTGTACCCCTAGTACGAGTTTTCTAATACGTGAATACGCGCGAATCCATTTAAAATTTGTACTGTCATTTTTAGTTCATCAACGTGTCCGCTAGGGGCGCTGCAGAGAAATGTATGGGAGAAAAGGGAGAAAACGTAAACGAATCAAGTTTTTGTAAACTATCGAAACTCGTACTAGGAGTACTGGCCCTACCCTCTCAATAATGTAGAGCAATTGTGACTGCAACTTTTAAACCAATACATCCAGATGGGTTAGCATGGACAGTAGACAAAATGGTCTTTCCCCTGTTTTACTCCACTTTTGGCTACCGTCCGAGCTTTGAAACAAATGACGCGTCACACCTAGTAGCGATGGCAATTAATTTTGCGTAAATTTCATAAACATGCTAATTCACGAGTCTTAGCATACTAATTGCTATGCTATTTGCTAAAATGAAATGAAATGGAAAATGAATTGAAAAATGACTTTAATATGAAATGAAAATTGAAATGAAACATGATTTATTTTTAATAAAACGCCTCATTGACAAAATTGTATTGACATTTTTGTATTTAGGTTGTTTGCACTAAGCATTTTCTACGCGCCAGTACAAGAGTCCACAACGTAAAATATTTTGTTTTCTTTCGATAGTGGTGCGAATGTCCCAAACCAAAATAAATACATAGGCGGTTTACACCGCAGTGTGAATCGGCCAAGTGTTATAATAGCAGAGGTCGATTCACACCGCGGTGCGAAAGAGCCTATTCATTTAGGACACTTGGGCGATTCACACCGCGGTGCGAACCACTCGTGGTGTGAAACGCCCCATTACCCGAAATGAAACCACAATAAAATTTAAATTCAAAATGAACTAAATTAATTGAAATGAAATTTCATAATTCACAGAATTTCGCAACACCATTTCATTTACAGAATGCTAATTGTGTTTTCACATGCTAAAAATAAGCGTTTTTTTTGCTCTTTGGTGAAGCTACAATCGTGCGAATTCTTGTTACCTTGTTGGGTTCCAGTGAACATGAATATTCGCGCGATAGTGTGGCCGTGCCGTTATAAAACTACAAGGAAAACATTGCGAGGAAACTAATAATAATTGGCGTGATAATGGGGCTATCGAGAATTTTAATAAACTGGGTTTTTATAAATATAAATACCTCTGTGCACATAATCGCCAGATTGTAAGAGTATGTAGTATAATGTATTCTGTGGTAAAAGGTAAAAAAATAGTAACGAAATAATGATTTACTTTTTCTTTGTTCTATTTTAATTATTTTCAATAGTACTTAAATACTTTCAATAGTAAGAATAGAATAGAATAACATTTGTTCAATACTTGCTTAAACTATGGTACAGAACATGTTATATTAATGTTACATAATATGAACTAAGAATAAGAAACAAACACAAAACAAGAATTGAATGGGCGTCGGCTCAGCATCTGCTGGTTTTCAGCCTAGACCCAGAGGGGGTGGAGACAATGCACAATCCGAAAAAGAAAAAAAAACAAAACAATGAATTTTAAAAAGATAAACTTAAGGATTAAGGCGCTGAATGCTCCCAAATCGACTATTTTGAACGTGATTATCTCAAAACTTATACCATTTACAGGATTGAAAAAAATGCACGTTAATACTGGTCATATTTTCTTTCCATCTGCTGAAACCGAAACACGAAAAGTTTTGTCGATCGAAAAAAATCGTGAAGTGACCTCTAAAAAATCATTCAAACGTCCTAAAATGTTACATTGAAATAAGACACCCCATTGAAATAAATCATAGTGATCAAATCATGTTTCAATGCATCCGTCTAAGCTTATTTTTTTTATAACAATAAGCATTTCTTTTATAACTTAAATGTACCAAAAAATGGAAAAGTCGAAGTGCAACGCAACGCAATCGCCATATTTTTGATATGCATAAAGCGACTCTATAATATACATAATAAGTTACAAGTTTGTCTGCTGTAATAAACGTGCTCGCATTGGGTCCTGTCAGGGCCTTAAACTTAAAAATCGAAAATACCAGAGTACTTACATATAAACAAACTTACATACATAATTATGGAACTAAATAGATACTACACACTATACACAAACATTAGTATATCTTGTTATAATACTCACGGGATCTTTACTGTGACACAGTGAGTGTGTTTTTCGCGAGTTACGATGGACAAACGCAAACCCATTAACGAGAAAATAACCGGCCAAATGCGAGTCGGACTCGCGCACGAAGGATTCTGTGCCATGTGAAAGGAGAGGCGGACAGACAGACAAACGGACGGACGGTGAATGCTAAGTAATGGGGTTTGCTTTACCCTTTGGGACCCTAAAAAATACCGTTTTTATGTTTCAGACCGGATATCCGGAACCGGAAGTACAGCCGGGTGGTGTCATCAACGCCATCCGGTCATCGCTTCACCTTCCGATTGAGGAGACTCCGCCTTTGGAATACCAGACCGATGACGATGATGCTAGGAGTCCTGTTCATACAGGTATTATTTTACAGATTGCTAAGGGATTTTTTGACCACGAGACCACTTATGACAAGTAAAGCATGTTCCGGCTTTAGAGACTTATAGATACTGCCTGATTTTGAATGCTTTAGATGACAGTACTTATAATACAAAAAATATATCTGTCTCTTACATTGCCGTCTATTTGACAAGAACAGCAACAGATTTAAAAGTTTTAGCTCTTTCAACTAAAGCCTTTCAATTTGGTTTCATTGTTTTATCCGTTAGTTAACCCACCCTGGTCCATTATCCCGTATCGATTCCTTACTTCGAAACCACGCGAATTCCTTGTCTTATCTTTTGTCTTATTCTTATGTCATAAGAAATCTGCGAAACTGTATTCTCTATGAAACGAAAACAAAACCGCGCGAAATTAATTTGGAATTTGCGCGATATGAACTGTCAAAAATGGTATGTTTTACCGAGATGCGTTCCGAAACATCAACACATCAAAAGATATGACCACCTATGTCAATATATTTTATTCAAAATAAAGATAACTAATGTAAAGTGAACGTATATCTGACGCTGTGACACGATTTGAACAAGACACGATAACGACGTGGTTTCGTATCGTGTGGAATCTGTGTTTCCATAGAGAATAACCGCCAAGATCTTCACATCATCATCCGGAAGACTTCCACTGCTAAACGCAGGCGTCATAAGCGCCACTTCGGACGCTTATCAAAGGTGATTTGCCATAATCAGCACGCTTGGCAGGTGGCGTGGTGATCGCAGATTTTAATGTACCGAGGAGAAGGCTTCACATTCTCTGGGTATTAGCTGGCACTTACGGCACCCATGGGAAGAGGTTGGGGTTGGATTCTTTACGTAACTAAAAATTTCATACAAATATTTCATGACATCCTATTTTTTGAATCGGCTGTTGGTCACTACCGACCTTTACAGCGTCACCGGGCGGGAGGGCAGGCGCTTAAGGCACCCAGCCGACAAAAGTAGGGGGCAACTAGCTCAAGGGCACCCCTGGGGTGGGAGCCTCGGCTTGGGCTGTTGCCGGGATAAGAGGATCGAGAAGGCTACGTCCGCTGGAGGAGTGGACCCTGTGGAAAGTTCACGATATCCTCGACAGCTAGTACAGTAATGTAGTACTTACTAATAACTGATAGGTCGTATCCCTCATAGAACTGACAACCGATGGTGTAGAAAAGTTCTCGAGTGGTGACTTCGAACTGGAAGATGCAGTGTAGGCCCCCACTAGATGGACCGACGATCTGGTGAAAGTCACGGGAAGCCGATGGATGCAAAAAGCGAGCAGCCGTTCAAGGTGGCGCTCTCTGAAGGAGACCTATGTTAACCAGTAGACGTCTTTAGGCTGAAGATGATGATGATGATGATGATGATGATTACTGATAGAATGACATTTTTTGCAGCCAGAACAACAGAAGAAAGACCGCCAATCAGCGTAGATGAAACTGACTTCATATCACAAATACCAATATACGAAGCCGCCGATGTAGAAATAAGGGAATCACCCAAAAACGCAACCAAACTCGACAGCTTTGAATCTCTTTCCTCCATAGAAAGCATAGATAGCGACCTCTATGACGAACTGAACAAACTAACCATAAACAAAAGCAAGCCCAGTGTAAAAAAACCAGTGTTGCCAGATCTAATAATCTTCGACGCGCCAAATTTTGAAGACTACCTCACTATGCCTAATACTGGCAACACAGATTCCGAAACGGTATCCCTCTGTTCAAATTCAAATTTAGAATCTGCTTCTACGTGTGAAGTGAGTAGACGTAGCAGCTCGAAGTTGTCTTTATATAGCAAAAACAGTGTGCTGTCCCTTTCTAACGTGGAGTGTAAAACGAAGACGGAAGATAGTTATGTGTTTGAAGCTGGTTATATGCTGAATTTGGCGGCGAGGTGTGAAGATGCGGGCGATTTTCAAAGGGCGTTTGACTGCTACAAATCTGGGATCGAAAAAATGCTTATCGGAGTTCAATGTAAGTATTACGGGCCCAATAGCTCAGTTGGTAGTATCCCTGTCTTCTGAACTGAGGGCTGTGGGTTCGATTCCTACCCAGGACAAATATTTGTGTGATTAACATAGATGTTTGTTCTGCGTCTGGGTGTTATATTGTACTCTATGTATGTATTTACAAAACAAAAAAGTATCTAAGTATTATATCAGTTATCTGGTTCCCATAGTACAAGCTTTGCTTAGTTTGGGGCTAGATGGCGCTGTGTGTAATGTCCACACATATTTATTATTTATTATTAACTTTATTTTTAGTAGTACTTCAAGGATCTTTACCATGATTACAATCATTTGTGAGTCCTCGATATTTCGGCACAAAAAGTTCGAAATGTTATTAGTACAGTATCTTCTAGCCATCACCGTCTCCGAACTAAGAAACCTTGTATTTCAGAGTACGGCGACCATTTCCAACACCTGATCACCAAAATTGCCCTCGTTATTTGTGTTCGTTGCGCCTGTCTGTGGTTACACGTTCAACATTCATGTTATATTATTAAGCTTAATACATAATTTTATTACAGATAAGTAGTAGATAAATAAAGTAATACAAAGTAACTTCTACTAACAATGCCCTGTTTAGGTTATCAAAACCTGTATCTAGGACATCAAATGCTTTACTGAATTTTTTACCTTTTGAGAGAGTCAGCTACAACGTTATTAAATTTTAATTATAATTTTTTTATGCAATGATTTCGTGCAATAGAATCGACCACGAAATTTTTTTTACTTTAGAAAATACATTAACATTTAACCTAAAATTAAAAGTTCATAGTTAATTAATTGAATAATAATTTAAAATCAATTTTGTATCGGTTACTAATGAACTTGGCTATTATACTAAATTGGTCAACAGTAATTCTACTATTTGTTGAATTTCAAGTCTTAGCAACTACAGTTTACGATATATTTTTGTTGTTTATAACGATTCTGATTTCTGTGAATTATGCTATGACCCACCTAGATGCTGTGGTACAAGTCATAAGATACAAGCGATGCTAATAAAATAAAATATAAAGCTGGCAATATGCCTTTATTATTCCAGCTAACTACTAATAATAAAAATTAAACCAAACTAGTTGCTATGGCCTATAGAGTCTATAGTATAGACAGTCCAAATGCTAAACTAAAATTATTCCCCGCCATAAACCCAATCAGCCTTATTAATAAACGCGAATTAGTTTTAGATTAGTTAAACCGGCTTTTATCTTTTTCGATCCAGTTCGATATTCCAATGACAAAAGAAAAACAAAAGTTGGATTAACTAATCCAAAGCTACGAAAAATTTTCGAATGAAGTTTTGTCGGTTGTAAATTTTACAATAGCAATAGATGGCACAGACCTAAATCGAATTTCAACGACACGTTAAAAATAGGAATAAGCTTATAACTTGTACCATCCCCCATTAATGGCCGATAAGCGGAGTTATCAGACCTTATCAGTACAGTGGCTACACAAGCTCTATGTTAGAGCTCTGTGTTACAAAAATATACCTAGATTTATTGGAAAAAACATTTTTAATATTAATTCGGCTTCTTTACCGTGATTGGAACCATTTCTGGGTTCCCGATATTTCGGCACAGTTAAATGCACCATGCTTACGGGTGGACAATTATTAAAAACTACTATTACAATATTAAAAATGTAGTCAACTGAAAGCTTAAAACGGTCTGAAATTTTTTCCAAATACCTAATTGACCTAAAGCCTATCCAACAATAAAAAAAAAAGGAATTCATATGGTTTAAAAAAAATTCCAATGTGAGCAAATCGTTTTAAATTCTGTGTTTCAAGTTCAAGTTATACAAAAATATAAACATAATATCAAGCATATGAAAAATAGGACAGTGGCTTGCGATTGCGCTTCGCGACGTGGTCCAGAAGTCTTTTTTTGTGCCTAAGCTATGGATTTCCTACATTTGGCACATTTTATGCAAATGCATAGACAGAAAATCACAATGGATGTAACATGTAAGTTTGGCCCAAATAGATCTTGGTTGATTAGTGTTGTTTTTATTTGTATCGATCCACCTAATGGGGACCTACGCTGCTTCCAGTTCGTGGTCGCCCACAGAGCAAAAAAAAACGCTTCCCCTCCGTCATTTGTTTCATAGCTCTGTGGTGGTCGCCACTCGAGAACCGTTCTTCCCCATCGGTTGTCAGTTCTACGAGCGATGTGGCCTGCCCACTTCAACCTGCTAATTATTAGTTCCAGATAAAATTCAGATTCGAATAACCGACCAAAATTCTACATCAAACAATCAATCTCCATCGTATGGTTTCAACTCTATCCACGCGACATTGGCGAAATTGTGGCAACACCGCAGAAAAAAAATTAGAGTTACGAGCGGGACTCGAACCCGCATCTATTCATCCCTCAAGCCGGGATATGCTTTACTTAAGCTACCCCAAAGCCGCACTCCGTTACTTTAAGAACCTGGGCTGGCTTGGGTAGATGCTGGAGGGGGAAATGCACAATACAACCCAAGCGGGACGTCAGTGCAGGTTTTACCCAGGGGGGGGGACGCTTCCATATTGTTCCCTTGGCACCACTTTTTTGTATGGAAAGTAACGCTATCTTTTATAATGCCCGGTAAAACTTAGCCTTAATGTACTTGGATTTCGAATAGATGGCGCTGTTCATAAATGTAGCATGCGAAGTTGTCAAATTCATATTGACAGATATATCGGTGATTGAAACATCTGGGGATCTAGCTAAGATTCGAAACGCTAACGCTAACTCCAAAAATGTATTGAAATGACATTCGCTGCGGAAAGTAAGCCATTTCCGAAATATCATTCCAATACATTGTGAAGTTAGCGTTAGCGATTGGGTTCTGTACTAGACCCCCTGGATAATCAAGAATTTAAAATCACAGACCTTGAGGTAAGCACATATCTATAGGTATGTAGGTATGGATATAGAATACATATATATACCCATCTACAGTATAGGTAGGTATATAGGTGTTTGATAGTTCCACGGATCTTCTAACAGAGGGCATTACAAACCAGTTTTTTTTTTTGGGTGACAAAAATCTCCTCAAGAGGGCTCTCTATTCCCCGATACTTATACTACTCTATGGTTTTACCGCCTCCTTTCCAAATTAGAATTAAGCTACCGTGACAAGTGGTTTCATGTCCGAATTCTTCCTTCACCTATACAACCAACTTACGGGTTCGAGTCCCGCTCGTGATTCAAAATTTCCTTTACAAATTAGTCTGTAGATTACGCTGAACAGGCGATATGCCAATCATTAATACCGCAGAAGAAGCTAATTGTTAGAGCTATATGCTAGAATTATGTATTGTCACTGTCACTGCGCATGCAGGCGCGTATTGTCTCGCTCGCGCGCAGATCTTGTTTTGTTTTGACGTTTGGCCACCTTGTAGTTGAGGAGACACTGCGCGTTGAGTGCAGTGATGCGTGTTGCGCTGTCGGTGTTTTTGTCGTCGATTTTGCCGGGTTATGATTATGTATATATTTATCTAAATGATTAACGATAATAGCTTGTGTTTACCACTGTGTTATTGTACACTTACTTGCACAAGTGAGTGTATAGTAGCATGGTAAGAAATTAATGTCAGGTTGTATTTTTGTCTAGCTTTTAGAGGACCCCTAGTGCCAAGACAAACCTTTGCGAGGTTTACCGGCCCTTGTATGTAATCCCATGTAAAACTTTGTATGAAATAAATGAAATAAAATAAGAATTTGTGCAATATGCAATTGTAAGCTGCGTTGTACTGCCACATATATTTTTTAAGTTACACCCAGGTTAACTGGAAGATAATGCTCTCTAGCATTAAATTCGCCTATGTACCTAATTTTTTTGTTGATTGTGCAATAAAGAATTTTCTATCTATCTATCTATGTATCAATAGGCATGATGACTACTGTTAAAAATGAACAAGTAAATATTACTTTCATAAAGAAGATCAAAAATGATTGCAATAATTGAAAAAATAAGTAAAATCGGTAAATAAATCACGGAGTAATAAGCTTTTAAAGTTTCTATAGGAGGCATCTCCTGTCCCTTTCTCGCGAAATAGAGCGCCGCCATAGTTACACAAAACTCTACTCGTGACGTCACATGCCAAAGAGATTGTATGAAAAGCAACCACAGCTTTGTAATGAGTTACTATAACAACCTTCCTCTGACGTCACTGGCCGTTTGAGCTATCTCTTTCTATTCCGGTTTTTAAAATGCTTGTAACTTGGACATTTTTTGAGATATTTTATTTTTGTTTTCACAAATGTTTATCTTTTGAGGAATATAATTAATTTATCCAAAAAAAAATTTTGTCGTCATGCCTATTTTATTATAGTCTATGTTCGATGGGCAGACATATTTAACATACTCTATGGAGCATTGAGCATAGTCGCAGAGTTTTACATAAACTCTCTGTTTTTGTGAAGCTAGAAAAAATGTTTTAACTAATTAATATGAGAAAGGAAATAAAAGACCAGTAAGTTGTAGAAGCAGTTTATTATTGAATACAAACGATCCACAGGTTCCCAATAATCCTCATATTATATCGGTCTACTTCTGTTCATTAATATAATCATTAATATTCCTATGTGATAATAATTATAACACCTACAGTACAGATGCCTCATCCCATACAACAGAGTAACGCGGGCTATTTTACGAATTATTTTATTTCTGCATAACGCAAGATTATCAAGCGACATTTATTGCGTGTTGGCGAAGTATTGGGTCAAATGAATACACTGAACACTAACTAGTAACTCTCTAGACACGATCACTACAATTTTTCACGTTCGGGCTATTTTTTGTTTGTACGTGATGAGACTCCGTGGTGATATTATGTTTTTTTTTGTTTATGATAATGAATGACGTGACGAGCTAGTCGTTCACCTGATGTTAAGCGACACGGCCACCGATAACATTAATAATATAATAATGTATTTGATTTTCCAGCGGACACGGACCCTCAAAGGCGCGCCCTAATCAAGGAGAAGACTAACAAGTTCCTTTCTTACGCAGAAGAGATATACAAGAACCATTTGTGTGGCGCGGAACATAGTGTACGTTATATTTTAAACAGATAAATATCACTACATCATCATCATCCATCACCATCACCATCTTCCTTCGTTTCGGGCCTTCTTTCAATTGGAGAGTGTAGGCCATTGTCAACTTTTCTTTAGTTTTATTAAAAGTTAGTTGAAGTTGAGTTAGCATGCATCGTCACTTACCATCAGGGCCATTATTCCGTATCGATTCCTTACTTCGAAACCTTGCGAATTCCTTGTCTTAGATAAAAAATCTACAAAAGTCTATTCTCTATGAAATGAAAACGAAACCGCGTGAAATGAATTTGGAATTGGCGGGATTTGAACTGCCAAAAATCATATGTTCTACTGAGACGCGTTCCGAAACATCGACATTTCTAAAGATATGACCACTTGCGTCAGTATATTTTATTCAAAATAAAGATTATTTTAATGTAAAGTGAAGGTATTTCTAACGTTGTGGCACGATTTGAACAAGACACGATAACGACGTGGTTTTGTATCTTGTGGAATCTGTGTTTCCATAGAAAGTTATCTTTATTTTGAATAAAATATATTGACATAAGTGTCATATCTTTTGATGTGTTGATGTTTCGGAACGCGTCTCGGTAAAACATACGATTTTTGACAGTTCATATCGCGCCAATTCCAAATCCATTTCGCGCGGTTTATTTTTCGTTTCATAGAGAATACAGTTTCGCAGATTTCTTATGTAAGACAAGGAATTCGCGTGGTTTCGAAGTAAGGAATCGATACGGAATAATGGCCCAGGTGAGACCGTGGTTAAATGGTAACCTATCGTTAAAAAAATAAAATAACAAGCACATTTTTTATTATGTTTATGTTAAGAGCAAGTATAGTACCTTCTATATTTTTCTTGTATGAACGAGATGGAGTTACCCACCGTCTATAGCGGTCTCTTTTTTCTATGTCTAACGATTCAAATTATTGCCTATTTATTTATTTATTTATTAAGGTCATCCAACAGCGTTAACATTACAATATTCAGTAACAAATTTACAAACTTAAAAGAAGGCCAAACAGGATTACACAAATTAACCACTATTAATATTTAACAAAAAGTGTGTTTACTAGCTTGTAATATAAATTGCATGAAAGCTGCGTTCGTGTGTATGTGTACTTAGAGTGTACTATATGTGAATATTTTATTGTACATATAATTATTATGTGTGTAGGGGTGTGTGTGTGTGTGTGTGTGTGTGTGTGTGGTGTAGGTATGTTTGTATGGGGCATGTGCAATTGTGCACTCAGCAAGGTGTGTGTGAGATTGTGAAACTATAGGATTAAAAACTGACAATGTCTTCAACGCTCCAACCATAAACGTGTTTCAATTGGTCTATCTCTTTTTTACAGCTACTGCCAGAGCAGGACAGCAGCATGCATCCTATACACTGCCCCATACCCATATCAATGCTGAAGCGGCCTTACGAAGACTTGGCTTTATACAGGGTGTTAGCAGTTTTAGGAACCAGCATGATGCTTGTATTGCATAGGAGTGACAACAAATGTTATGCTATGAAGGTAAAGTTTATAAAGACGGGCCTGAGCTCAGTTGGTAGTAGCCCAGCCTTCTGAACTGAGGGCTGTGGGTTCGATTCCTACCCAGGACAAACATTTGTGTGATGATTTATTTGTGAGGTGGTTGTTCTATGTATGTATTTACAAACAAAAAGTATATAAGTAATGTATCAGTTATCTGGTTTCCATAGTACAAGCTACTCTTAGTTTGAGGCTAGATGGCGCTGTGTGAAATGTCCACACATATTTATTTATTGAATTTTATTTTATTTATCGACGATCTGGTGAAAACCGCGGGGAGCCGATCAAAGTGGCGCTCTCTATGGGAGGCCTATGTTCAGCAGTGGACGTCTATGGACTGTTGATGATAATGCGTATTTTTCAACGAATCTTGACGAAACTTGCTATGTAGTATAGGTTCTACAAGTTCAGGGATTTTTTTTTACCTATCTGATTCTGCCAAAAAAGGGGAAACTTACGGCTGCGCCATTTACCGCCCGATTTTTTTATATATGGCAGAAACATTGGGCACTTACTCAATTCTAAACAAGTATTTCGAATATGAGCAAAATTGGTTAAGAGGTTATCAAGATAATTATTATGGTCTGAGTTCGGGACATACTACCTAATTATATAAATAAAAAATATTAAGTACTAGATTTTCTGTATTTTATGATAAATGTGTAAGTCTAACCGCCCATCTCAATAGATTTATTATTGTATAAAGTTGTAAAAATATAAAAATTTCAGGTGATACAAAAAGTTCCGAACAATTTAACAGAATTCGATGAATATTTCCTACAAAGGACGTCTGAAACCCGGTCGCCCATACTACCAACGGTTATACCATATATGGTACCACTTCACGCATACATAGAAACAAATAACCTAATATTTTTAATACTAGGATGTGCACCGGGGGAAAAATTATTCGATTATATCAAAAATTACGCAAAATCGATACCAAATACACCTGCAAGAGAAGTCAACTTAGAAAACGTGTTCACAGAGCCGAGAAAGAATTTAGACTTGGAAAACAATGTAAAGATTACAGAAATTGTTGGAAATAACGATTATGTTCATAACGATATTGTTGAACAGAACGATTATGTAGATAACAAAAATGCTGGGCGCGGTCGAGTCGATAATGAAAATGGACATAATCGAGTTGATAACGAAAATGTTGGACATAACGATTATGTTGATAACGACGCTGTTGAACGTAGCGATAATGATAATAACGCAAGGAGTAGTGTTGATGAGTTGGTGTTGAATTCTCAGAAATTGTTGTTGAATGTTGATAAAGCGTTGACAGACGACTGCGTTGTTAAAAATGTTGTTGTCGATTGTGAAATGAATAAAGGCGTGGTGTGTGAAAGCGAGACAGCTAATAATAAAAGGGTAAGTCTTTTGATGAATCCTTTTACTCTTTCTTTCCTTATCAAATAACTTTAATTTCTCTCTTTTCATTTTCATTCGATTTCACTTTTATACGGTTCCGAACCGAAACGCTATAAAATGACATTTAATAATTTTGTTCGCTTAGTAATTGAATTTATTTACAAAAAATGCTCATAGATAATATTATTAATACAAACAAGTTTTCATTCATAAAATCTAGTTAATTTTTATGTATGAAAAAGCCGTAAGTGACTAGTCATTTAACTCAAATCTTTAACTTTAATAAAGTCGCAATGCGCGAGCGAGATAGATTTGGGAATATAGATATAGATACAAAAAGGTCCTAAATTACATTATTATTGTGTTTTTTACAGTTAACCCCACATCCGAGGGATGTTTTACCCCCCTCTGCGATTTGCAAGTGGGGTGCTGAAATATTGACCGCTTTGGAGAGCTTACACAACAGCGGTGTGATTTGTCGGTAAGCTTATACACTGCAGGGCTTTGGATTTTTTTTTTAATTTATAGGCTGGCATTTGACCACTGTCTCACCTAGGCCCGACGTCAGCTATTTCAATTATCATAATTCATAAAAAAAAATAAAAAAATGTGTGGACATTTCACACAGCGCAATCTAGTCCCAAACTAAGCATAGCTTGTGCTATGGGAACCAGATAACTGATACAATACTTATATACTTTTTTATTTGTAAATACATACATAGAATACAATATAACACCCAGACGCAGAACAAACATCTATGTTCATCACACAAATGTTTGTCCCGGGTAGGAATCGCCACAGCCCTCGGTTCAGAAGGCAGGGATACTACCAACTGAGCTATCGGGCCCGTCATAATTGTCATTATGGCACGAATCATGCACCATTATGACACAATTGAAATAGCAGACTTCATGCCCTGATGGTAAGTGATGACGCGGCCTACGGTGGTGCATGCTTGCCTAGAAGATACCTGTTCACCCTTGACTTTAAGACACCCAGCAGGGTTAGCACGGACGGTAGACAAAATTGTCTTTCCCCTGTTTTACTCCACTTGACAAGTAAATTGTATGATGAAAGAGACATAACACGGGGAAAAACAATTTTGTCTACCGTCCGTGCTAGCCTTACAGGGCGGTTATTCTCTATCGATTCCTTACTTCGAAACCACGCGAATTCCTTGTCTTACATAAGGAATCTGGAAAAGTCTATTCTCTATGAAACGAAAACAAAGCCGCGCGAAATGAATTTGGAATTGGCGCGATTTGAACTGTCAAAAATCATATGTTTAACCGAGACGCGTTCCGAAACATCAACACATTTTTTTTTTATGATAATTAATGGCGTGACGAGCTAGTCGTTCACCTGATGTTAAGCAATACGGTCACCCATAACAGTAGCAGTGTCACTCGGATCTTTAGAATAATAAAGTTTCACGTGACACTGCACCGCGCCCAGTAATTTCACTAGCTACAATGCCCTTCAAACCGGAACACAGTAGTGCTTGCACACTACTGCTTGGCGGCAGAATAACTGGCAAGGCGGTGGTACCTACCTAGATGAACTTTGCAGAAAAGTCCTATCACCTAGTGAAACATCAAAAGATATGACCACTTATGTCAATATATTTTATTCAAAATAAAGATAACTTTAATGTAAAGTGAAGGTATATCTAACGCTGTGGCACGATTTGAACAAGACACGATAACGACGTGGTTTCGTATCGTGTCGAATCTGTGTTTCCATAGAGAATAACCGCCCAGGTTATAGTGAGATGGAAACAAGGACGACGGCAAGTCAGGACTTTCGTTCTGTCCTGTTTTGATGTATGAAAACTAGCTTGGATAACGGTGATTTTTTGTTGAACATTGATGACGTTATTTTTAAGTTTTTTTTACGGTTAGGATTTTTGTGAGTTGTTCAAAAATTTTGCAATGCTCGACAGAGATAGAAAATGGACGAAAATCCTGGACTTAACATCCGGGTAAAATCGGGTCAAACGCAAGCTATAAAATATGTAATTCTTGATTTTCAGAGACCTGAACCCTTCAAATATACTGCTAGGAGAGCGAGGTCAAATCATCCTAACATACTTCTACTCTTACTGTGGCCTAGACATGTCACTGTCAAAGTTACGCAGAACTCCTGACATCAACATATATATAGCTCCCGAACTATACGTCAACTCCATAATGGATGACAGAGATGACACCACGGAAAGTGTTTGCGATTTCTGGAGCTTCGGCGCTATTATGTACCGGCTTATTTGCGGGATGGTGAGTTTTTGATACTTTAGTTATAGGCCTCCCCCAGGGAGCGCCACTTAGAGCGGCTGCTCGCCTCCTGCATCCATCGGCTCACGCGGCTTTCACCAGGTCATTGGTCTACCTACTGGGAGCCTACGCTGCGTCTTCCAGTCCGTGGTCGCCACTCGAGAACCTTTGTTCCCCATCGGTTGTCAGTTCTACGAGCGATGTGGCCTGCCCATTGCCATTTCAACTACATCGGTCACGTTAGTTCTCCTGCGGTATTATATTATCTGGGGTATAATGAAATATAGCATTATCGCCCAACTGTACAGTAACCAAATTTTATATTTCAGCCACTTTCAAGCTACCACAGAACAATATTTACAAGTCACACCATCCTACAATTACCTGAAGGAATGTCTATGGAAGAGGAATCTCTACTCACACAGGTAAAAATCTACCATTTTTACTTTGATGGAGTACATTCTCCAAAAAAATGGCAACACTGTATTGAAAAATACTACCATAGTAGAAGAAGACGATATTAGTTCATTATTGTTCTACGTTGTATGTAGAACTGTCTGTCTGTCTGTCCGTCTGTCTGTCCGTCTGTCACCAGGCTGTATCTTATGAACCGTGATTGTTAGACAGTTGAAAGTATTTACAGATTATGCATTTCTGTTGCCGCTATAACAATAAATACGAAATAACAATAAAATAAATATTTATTTAAATATTTTTTATTTCCCTTGTTGTACAAACAGATATTTTTGCTCGTTTTTATAAATATATGTGTGGACATTTCACACAGCGCCATCTAGCCCCAAACTAAGCTTGTACTATGGAAACCAGATAACTGATACAATACTTAGATACTTTTTTGTTTGTAAATACATACATAGAATACAATATAACACCCAGACGCAGAACAAACATCTGTGTTCATCACACAAATGTTTGTCCTGTGTAGGAATTGCTACAGCCCTCGGCTCCACCAACTGAGCTATCGGGACCGTCGTTATAGATCACGGTACGAATCCCTTTATGCTCGAGGCCGACTCGCACTTAGCCGCTTATTTACATTGGTTGAGTAAAGAATGTCTCAACTTGAGAGACGAATGAATATAATTCTTATCTTATTCTTATTCTAAATGGGGGCGCTAAGTCAGTTTCGAAGAATTTATGAAATTATAGCGTAATTAAATAATGTATCTGTATTATTTGAAATAATTGCCAAATTTGACATTATTATAATTAGGAAATCGTATTATTTTATCTCTTGACATTGTTTTATCTAAATTTATATTGATGTTTACACTTTTATTTGACATATTATTTAACGGTGGACATGGCAATTTATTACTATATTATTATTTGATTTTCTATGTTAATTATTATTTTTTATTTCTCTAGATGTATACACGTTGTATACACTGCGACCATTGTTATTATTATTATTGCTCATATTGACCTGTTATGACATGTAAACATAGTTTATGAATAAATGAGTATTGAGTATTAAGTCCTGCACTGACGTCCCGCTTGGGGTGTATTGTGCATTTCCCCCTCCAGCATCAACCCGAGCCACCCCAACTCCTTAAAATAACGGAGTGTGGCTCTAGGCTGCTGGCACAGCTGCTCCAGTGGTGCTGATGATGGGTGTGGGAGTGATGATGATGATGATGTGGCATTCGAAATATCTTGAATAGAATGTTGTGTGTCTACTCGTGTTAAGATTCCTGATTTGTATCGGGCTTCCTCTTTAGCTGTATTTTTTTTTTTTTATTGTTAATGGGTTTACGTTTGGCAACATCTCACCTGATGGTAAGTGCAGATGAAGCCTAAGGTGGGACACGCTTACCCAGAAGATACCTATTCACTCTGCTCTTGAATACACCCAGATTATATGAGGAAGGAAACACCGTTATCGGAAGCAAGTTCCATTCCTTAGAAGTGCGGATTATAAAAGAATTTCCGAAACGATTAGTACGAACATGGGGCACGTCAACGACAAGGATGGAAGGCCTCACCGCGTCTAGTTGTTCTATGACGGAAAGGAGAGGACGGGATGAGATCATGGAGCTCCTGAGAACACTCCCCAAAAAGCAGACGGTAAAAGACGGACAGACAAGCTACTTTTCTCCTGTGCTCCAGACTTTGCATTCTCTTTCCAAGCAGCATCTCATCGTTGATCATTCTTCTTGCCCTCTTCTCTATAGAGTCCAGAGCTGCCAGTTGGTACTTTGCTGAACCATCCCATAAGTGGCTGCAGTATTCCATGCAAGACCGTACTTGCGCTTGGTATAACAATTGGCAGTTCAGCACGTGTTCCACAGTTTCGTTTTCTTTCAGGCACCCTCTGCATAGGGGGCTATCCGTGGCCCCGTTTAAGTTGCAGTGGCCAGTGATGAGGCCTACTATAAGCCGAAGATCTTGCCGTTGCAACTTTAGCAAGTTATTGGTAATTCTTCCGTTAATGGTCGGAAAAATTACTTGTGCATGTTTACAGTCTGTTCTCTTATCCCAGGTGTTTTGATGCTCTTTTCCAGTGTGCTGGCGCAGTGAGTTCCGCACTTCCATCGCTGATGGTTTGCAGAGACCTACAACGTCACAGAATGAATATAATTGTACACTTCGATCAAACTCGCTCTGTTATGTAGTAGATAAAAATGAAATATGTGTGTTTGTACGTAAAGATTTCAATAACGACTGGCCCGATTTAGATGAATGTTTGCACACAGATAGTCTATATCACTGGGACCAACATAGGCTACTTTTCAAGGCGCAAAATTTAATAATTTCCTTTAAATTTTTTTATTTAAATATACGTTTTTTACTTACAGTTACTAACATACGAGCCATCAGAGCGTCTTGGCGCCGGTAAAGACGGCATAGAAGAAATCAAACAGCACCCTTACTTCAAGAACATTGACTGGCAATACATTTACGATAGCTGGATCGTACCGGATTGAACTGGTTTCGTAACCGGATTAAACCGGTAACAATTTCGTTAAAGTTTTGGACGGGTTTTATCACCGGATTGCACCCCTGTTGTTACTTCAATTAGTAGTAATATTATTTTAATATCTGTGCTGGAATGAACCGGCGCCGGTTT
Organism: Ennomos erosarius; assembly: GCA_963580505.1. Lineage (NCBI taxonomy): Eukaryota > Metazoa > Arthropoda > Insecta > Lepidoptera > Geometridae > Ennomos > Ennomos erosarius. Next base: position 2,318,452 of record OY757001.1, on the reverse strand, counting down.
CGTTATCTAATTTAGACCGGAGTGTACCGGCTTTGTTACCGGATTGAACCGGTTTTATTACTAGATTGATGCAATGACGTTTTCATCACCTAATTAGACTGGTAATACCGGTTTTGTTACTGGATTGAACCGGTTTCATCCCCGGATTAAAACAGTTTCATTACTGTATTGAAGCGGTGCCGGTTTCCTCGCCTAATTATATCGGTTTCATCACCTAATTAAACTAGTTTTACTATCGGATTGAACTGGTTTAAGCACCGGTTTGAACTGGTTTTGGTACCGGATTGAACCTGCGTCTCAGCGTCTACTAGATTGCACCGGCATCTATTCAGTTAGCTCCGGGTACATCACATAATTGAACCATCATAGCTCAGTTGGGAAAGCGTTTAATCCGGTGAGTATGCGCGAATATAGTATAGAAATATATATTTATAGAGCACATAATCTGACAATATAAGAAATAGATTCAGATAGAAAAAAACCAATTCTATTGTGTACATAATAGTATGGTAGGCTACTAAAGTAAGTTTCTAGAATTTAGATGGTTTTTGTATCTGTAGGCTATGTATTGTATATTTCACCGTCTTTTTGTAAGAATCGATTGTTTATAAAAAAAACGCAGTGTTTTACAAACTTTCGATTTATTGTAAATCCACAATTTATCTTAAATACAATAAAATGGATGATTTTTCGGTTATTTATAGTTAATCGGTATCACTTCGTTTTATTGTATTTTTTACTTTTAGCATGGGGTCCCATCAGGTACAAACGAAAAATAGCCCGAACTTGAAAAAAATGTAGTAATCGTGTCTAGAGTTACTAGTTAGTGTCCAGTGTATTCATTTGGCCCAATACTTCGCCAACACGCAATAAATGTCGCTTGATAATCTTGCGTTATGCAGAAATAAAATGATTCGTAAAATAGCCCGCGTTGTTCCGTTGTATGGGATGAGGCATCTGTACTGTAGGTGTTATATTATCTGGGCTTCTAGTGTGTGGTCAAAACTAACCTAACACTCCTCGCTTCGCTCGTCGTCGTAACCTACTGGATAGCCACTAGTGACTAAAAAAACAATAAATTACAGCAAATATTGGTGTATTAATACCGGTTAGGTCACAATTAAACGCTACCTACTTAAAACCGTTTGTTTATAAACTCACCGCTGGGCACGACTATTTATAAAAGATCTAAAAATCATCAGTTTTATTGTAAGACAAATTGTCAGTTTGCAATAAATCGACAGTTTATAAATAACCGGTCTTTTATCCTTTTTTTTTTATAAACAATCGGTTTTTAGAAAAAGACGGTGACATATACATTTTAAGGGATCACTTTATTACATTGAAGCTCGTCTGCACTAAAGTGACAGCTTTTAAGTTCGCTCTTATCTCACTAGGACGTACCCAAAAACATAGAAGTTACATTTAAAAAAATATAAAGATGTTTTGCATGCCGCGGTTTATGGTTTGTTGAGAATAATTTTTAACCCATGACGCAAACAGAGGGCTGTTATAAGTTTAATATGTAAAAAATATTCGTGTATTCACTTGTAATGATTATTATGATTATTTGTATATCTGTGACATCGTAATCGTAGATAATAAATGGATTAACTGTTTTTTTTTGTTTGGGTTCTTTTTTATTTTATTTGTGTTCTTCGAAATTGTGTATTCTAGTCTACGATGTGGAAATTAAGATGCTAAATTGTAATAAAAGTATTATACAATATTTGAATATAATATTATTATTATTGTATTTATTTAGATTGTAGTACAAAATGTGTGTTATTTAGTTATAAAAAATATCTAGTAGTATATGTATGTTTTTGGTCCTTTTGCATCAACCTTTCAAATATATACCCGTTTCATTCACACGTATGCAGGTCTTTCCACGAAGTAAGGCTAACCCTAGTTGGTGCAACTCGACCATGTTTCGGTGTTAAACTTAATTTATTTACTTTATTATTTTAAATACCATTATCTAATATAATAAATAAGCCATAAAAAGAACTTTTTATAATTTATATAATATAATTGAACTAATTATGAAACTCAAAGAATTTCATAATGTATAATATTTTTGTTTAATTTCAAACGCTTTATTTTTAACTTAAATTGTAAATTACTTAATAAATTTTATGTCATACTGTCTCGTTCTCGTTCATGACATTTCACGTAAGCGGGAAGTTGACAGGTTTATAAATAAGGACATGAATTTCAAAATTGATCTCGATTATGCATTTGGCTATACAGGAACTAAGCGAGGTAAAGAGGGAGAGAGCAGCTAGTTTCGTAGAGCGTCATCTCTGTCACTTAGTACATTATGTGAAGGCAGTGCATGTTGTGAGGTTTTGTCGTTCTTGTGCGTCTGACAGAGACCGCTCGAAACTAGCGGACTGTCTCCTTCTTTAGTTTGATTTTCATATCTTTACTATTTATTTACGCGTAAAGGCATTTAGTGAAATATAGTGCAGTACATAACACAGTGGTTTTATTTTTACCTATCAGTTCTTATTCTTTTACTGCCGCGGTCACTACTGTGATGGGCATTGACAATAAATTCAGTTGACCAACGATACAACTTCGTCCGAAAATTAGTAGTTTATTTCAACTGCTAATCCTACGAGAGGAAGCGGGACACCCTATGTGTCTTGTAAGTTTTGTTCCATTTCGCTCTGATGTTTGTAATTTCGTATGACTGTCTCGTTTTGTTACATCGCCCTCTGCCCCCCGTATGTGAGTCGTGTTTGTACGAGAAATTATGTTCACGAGCTATCAACGGGCTTTATAATCTTTGATGATGGGTGACCACTACAGCAAAAACTCGTATTTACAACTGGGTGGTTATTCTCTATGGAAACACAGATTCCACACGATTTGCAACCACGTCGTTATCGTGCCTTGTTCAAATCGTGTTACAGCGTTAGGAGTACATTTACTTTACATAAAGTTATTTTTATTTTGATTAAAATATATTGACATAAGTGGTGGTAGCTTTTGATGTGGTTGATGGTTCGGAACGCGTCTCGGTTAAACATGTTTTTTGACAGTTCAAATCGCGCCAATTCCAAATTCATGTCGCGCGGTTTTGTTTTTGTTTCATAGAGAATAGACTTTTGCAGATTTCTTATGTAAGACAAGGAGTTCACGTGGTTTCGAAGTAAGGAATCGATAGAGAATAACCACCCAGAGCGCTACCGTTCCTCGGAAGGCAAGATAAGCCGTCGGTCCTGGCTGTTGTAAGTCAATAGTTCGGCCAAGTCGGAAGCCTGCGTGCGGACCTAAAAATTCTGACACTAGCAGGGTTAGTTGACACTCGATTTCAATCATAATTTGGGATTTGTAACGAAATCGTGGCTTTTTGTTACCAACAGGGGAAATTTCATTCCGCTATGCACATAAACTGCGTGTTGAAACTGTCAAATCCATACATTTTTGTGTTTCTATTGGTTGCAATCAAGTTACATAATCGCCTAGCTGATACAACGCAAGATTGGAATCTTTGGCCATGGAAGGTAATGGAACTAAATTATTTTTTTTTATGAGAACGTATGATGTGACGAGCTAGTCGTTCACCTGATGTTAAGCAATACGGCCGCCCATAACAGTTACGGTGCCACTCGGAATTTTAAAATAATAAAGTTTCGCGTAACACTGCACTGCGCACGTCATCCTGAGACATCACACAGTCTAGTAATCAGATTACTACACTGTGAAATCAGGTCATAAAGTCTCATTTGCCCAGTAAGTTCACTAGCTACAATGCCCTGTTATTTATATGCTTATTGTAAATATTTTAGGTACCTAGGTAGGTATGGCTGATTTACTTTCTATTTAAGCGCGCAATCTTTCTTTTATAACAAAAACTCGACGAATCGACGACAAACATCAATCAATAAGGAAGTCACGTCCGTTTTGTTGACGGATGCACCGGACGTGAGCCGCGCCGGACGTTTCCAATAACTAACAACAATTTGATGTTTGATCACGAGAAAGTTAATGTGCAGTAAGTTATGGCTTACATAGTAAAATATTATGGAATAGATATTTTGGTGGCTTTAATTTTTAGGAAAACTAACTTATTATTGAAGAATATAAATATGGTATTCTTCGTATTCCTAAACATAAATTGTTGATAAACAAAAATACAATACAAACATGTACATGGGATTTTTAATATTATATTTATAGATATATTATTATATTATTTATAAACTATATAATATATATATATATTTACATATTTATATATTCTAAAAATCGAACTCATTAGTTTGGGTTCTTGAAGTAAATTCTGAATTGAGTTTTTATTTTACTGCCATCTAGCGTCGAGTAGCCGAAATAATAAATATAAAAAAATTCAATTGTTGCTTTCATTCGCACACAACTCGTTATTGTATTAAGTAATTAGAACATAACTAATTTTTATGGAGTAAATAATGATCCCATAAATTCCCAATTATAATTTCCCCAAAACTCTTATCAGGGCCAACCAATAATAGATGGCGCTAATAGCACAATTCTTAGCTTTCATTAGCGTACATAAGAATATTTATTACCTATTCATATCGCTGATATATTAATAATAATAAATAACACCCAACGATCACATACATAGATGCTGTATATAGGGACCTAGGAACTACGAGGACAATGGTCCCACAACACCCAGACACAGAACAAGTATTTGCGCTTTTTTTTTCGGGCACAAATACTTGTCTTGTCTTGTCGTGAGAATCGAACCCGCAGCCTCCGGGTTATGAGCCGACCTGCTCAAACACCACACCACGGAGGCTGTCTATATAGTATGTATTACTACCTGTAGGCTCCGGTTTTAATGCGGGCGTAGAAGCAATTTTTTATCAATTAAAACTTTTTTGCACGTCCATCAAAAAAGGGTTCCCAGCATGTTCGGAGTTCCTTTTTCTCCAGGTACTTATTATGTCACCTTACAAAATAAAGATTCTGCGCGCGCTTTCTGGCCCACTCACCCATGCACCGCATACCTGCCGAGGCCACATTTCTTCTAAGGTGATCAACTTAAGGTTTTACATTATCAAGCCATTTTACGCATTAACCCCTTGTCTGTTAAGCACAATTTAGCCCTGACGGAATAATTCATTAAAGTTTCAAGCCTTCTAAAGAAAATGTGGTTATAGCCACTTTGAATTCTACTTTTCCTTAATAGAAACAAAGTGCAAAATTGTTTGGCGTCGTTTAAAATGAGTGTAGAAGCCGGTTCTACGACGACGTACGCGCAATGTAGCTTATTTACGACAGCTGAGCTACCATTCAAACTCGTTTGTGTAATATCTCGATCTTTGGAGAACGCAAGACGGCGATTGGTTGACAGTCTTTGCTCGAACTTCTTGGCTACGCGCGTTACTCACGCGCATGCGCAAAATAAGAAGTGAATGTTTTGAATTTCTTCAAAATTTAAACATTGTTTTGTGTAGTTTTAAATTGAAAAAGGAACTGCAATCGATATTTTATTCGAATAGTGATTTACTTTATCGAGAAGTGTTACTTGTAAACTGTTAGATTTTATGAAAACTGGTTTTGTGACTTCTAAATTTTTATAGAGATTTTGTAATCGATTTAATATTACAATCGTGTTTGATTATTTACTGTTTTTAGATAGGTTTACTTTTTGAGTGTGTGGCAGTAATCAGTATTCTTATTGGATTCCAGCTGGTGAGTCGTAATTTTTTTTTTTAAATAACAAATATACCTGTTTATGTCCCTGTATCTAGGGACCAGGAACTACGAGAGCCATCTTCCCACAAGACACATAACGTGTAGGTGCCTATTTAGTTTTTTTTCTGTTTACAAAAATACTTATCGTGTCGCGGGAATCGAACCCACCGCCTCCGGGTTATGAGCCGACCTGTCCAACCAACACACCACGGAGGCTGTCAACAATGTCAATCCTGCCTTTGACTCCGAGCTCCGAGTTACTAGTATTAGTTACTATGTTAATACATTTTGTGTCCGAAATACCTACGGTACTAGAATAAAATAATAGGTTGGCAGCATAGACTGACCTATAGGGCGAATAGGCATGATGACTATAATTTTTTTTTTTATAAAATAATTATGTTCCTCAAAAGATAAACATTTGTCAAAACAAAAATTAAAAATCTCAAAAAATGTCCAAGTTACATGCATTTTAAAAACCGGAATAGAAAGAGATAGCTCAAACGGCCAGTGACGTCAGAAGAAGGTCGTTAAAGTACTCATTACTAAGCTGTGGTAGCTTTTCGTACAATCTCTTTGGCATGTGACGTCACGAGTAGATTTTTCATAGTAACTGTGGGGGCGCTCTGTTTCGCGAGAAAGGGACAGGAGATGCCTCCTGTAGAAACTTTAAAAGCTTATTACTCCGTGATTTATTTCCCGTTTTGGGTTATTTTTTCGATTATTGCATTCATTTTTAATCTTAATCTTAATCTTAATCTTAATCTTAATCTTAATCTTAATCTTAACAGATATATCTTAATCTTAATCTTAATCTTAATCTTAATCTTAATCTTATCTTAATCTTAATCTTAATCTTAACATCTTAACAGATATATAAAGCTAAAAAACGGTGACAGATGATTTATTGACATGAATGTTTTCGTAAGAAGGAGCCATCGGACGACCTTACAATCTATGAGAGATATGTACGGAAAAATCCCGAGGCCAAAAATTAAATATGTCAGCATCAGAAAGTGGTACCAGGAAGAAGTTCCAGATGGGATCTCGGAAACGGTAAGACATAAAGATAAACTAATTGAACAAAAATGTAGTAAACCTTGGGACGATTCTAAATAAACAATAAAAAAAGGTACCTCTTATACAAAAAAAACATATTTTTCATACAAAAACCGAAAAATACTTACTCAGAAAGTCATATATTCCTGTCCTGTCATCCAGTAAGAAACTCTATTCGCCCTTGAATAAGGTCGATAATCGTATGAAATAAGATGGCCGCATACGGCTAACTTCTGTTCGGTGCTGGTAAATAATAATGTGATCTATGGTGTATGGTGGATGGAGTGCGACCACTTGGGCAGATTTCTGCCATTTTGGCAGATTTCAAATTTACACTGTAATGATAAATAAAAAGTGTATACGTTTTAAAAATGTGTTGTTATGACCATACATACATAAGATATTATGAGAAAAAATGTAGAATCCGCCATTTTGAAAATTTCATTCGTTAAACAGCTGATCTTCCTTATTACGCTGAAACTACATTAGTATTAGATATTACACACAGTATTAGATATTTTGAGCTTACGTATGTTGTGGTAGTAATAGGAATTTCAGGTTATATTGGAAAAAAAGTTTCTTCGCTCCGAATGAAAATCGATTACATTTTGACATCCACCGTTTCCCAAAATGGTTGCCATACGTTGTACTGTTGATGTGACTACCAAACGCGACGACGAGCGAAGCGAGGAGGAGCTTCAAACTACATACTGCGACGACGAGCGAAGCGAGGAGGAGCTTCAAACTACCTATCGCGACGACGAGCGAAGCGAGGAGGAGCTTCAAACTATCTACCGCGACGACGAGCGAAGCGAGGAGGAGCTTCAAACTACTTACCGCGACGACGAGCGAAGCGAGGAGGAGCTTCAAACTACATACAGCGACGACGAGCGAAGCGAGGAGGAGCTTCAAACTACATACTGCGACGACGAGCGAAGCGAGGAGGAGCTTCAAACTACCTATCGCGACGACGAGCAAAGCGAGAAGGAGCTTCAAACTATCTACCGCGACGACGAGCGAAGCGAGGAGGAGCTTCAAACTACTTACCGCGACGACGAGCGAAGCGAGGAGGAGCTTCAAACTACCTACCGCGACGACGAGCGAAGCGAGGAGGAGCTTCAAACTACCTACCGCGACGACGAGCGAAGCGAGGAGGAGCTTAAAACTACCTACCGCGACGACGAGCGAAGCGAGGAGGAGCTTCAAACTATCTACCGCGACGACGAGCGAAGCGAGGAGGAGCTTCAAACTACTTACCGCGACGACGAGCGAAGCGAGGAGGAGCTTCAAACTACATACCGCGACGACGAGCGAAGCGAGGAGGAGCTTCAAACTACATACTGCGACGACGAGCGAAGCGAGGAGGAGCTTCAAACTACCTATCGCGACGACGAGCGAAGCGAGAAGGAGCTTCAAACTATCTACCGCGACGACGAGCGAAGCGAGGAGGAGCTTCAAACTACTTACCGCGACGACGAGCGAAGCGAGGAGGAGCTTCAAACTACCTACCGCGACGACGAGCGAAGCGAGGAGGAGCTTCAAACTACCTACCGCGACGACGAGCGAAGCGAGGAGGAGCTTAAAACTACCTACCGCGACGACGAGCGAAGCGAGGAGGAGCTTCAAACTACCTCTTTGAAGAAATAAAACAAAATTGCCGCCATGCAAAATTAAAAGGCGCACACTATCGGAACTAATAGAGACAAGCATAGCGTGTTTGGGCTCATGTTAAAGAGAACAACGGAGGCTTTCTTACAGTCTTAAAATAATTAAATAAAAGACTAGACCCCACGGTGAATTGTTGTCAAATGTATATCCATTTTTACATTATTGACAGAAAAAGCGATTGGCTGATTTGGGCAGAATCTATATGCCTATTTAACGTTAGGGCAGAATTTGTAGTTTTTACATATGGTCACACATTTATTTTGTTTCGGGCGATTTGCTTTGTTCTCAGATTAAAGAAGTTTGTTTTGCTAAATATAGTATATTATACTGTGAATCATATTTCGGTTGTGTGGTAAGTTCTTCGGCATTAAAGTAAATCTTCTGAAGTAGGTAAGTTTTATATATATAGAAGACTATATATTTCACGAATTGTTGAGATAACTATAAGGTGATATATAAATAAATGTTTTAAATGAGATTGCCATGGCTAGGTAAATACATCATTCCTAACCTATCAACAGAAAAGAACAGTACCTATGCAAAGGAACAATGACTGACAATTAAATAAAAAAATGACCTACTATTTGAAAATCACTAACTAGGTACTAAGACATAGGTTAACTACTTAAGTTACTAACATATTGTGAGAAACAAGAGATTAAAAAACTACCTAAAACGTTTATTTTATCACCCTATCTGCTCCTTCAGTCTACCTATGAAAATAAAGCATGTAACTCTGCCGCTGGAACTTAGGAAGTGATTCCAATAGTGGTATAGATCCTGTAAGTACTATTAAAAGGACTGAACGTTCAAGAGTCCATGAATGTACTTACTTTTATACCATAAGATGGTATTGTTATTTTAATATTATAATTTGGATTTGGACTTGGATTGGAATATTAGAATAAAACCTAATCAGACACAAACAAACCTCCTATTACTATTATAAGTGGAAAGAGTTAAAAATATATTATTTTCTTTTCAGTTTTACAACCCCATACTGGACTGACAGCTCAGTTGGTAACCATAGAATCCATGGATTGTGGTTTTGATTCCCACCCAGGACAAACATTTGTGTCTGGGTGTTATATTGTACTTTATTTGTGTATGTATTTACATTTCTATCAGTTATTTGCTTCCCATGGTAAAAAAAAAACAAACTATGCTTAGCTCACAGAATTCGCCCTATTACATAGGTTACTTGAGGCTAGATTGATTGCACTGTGTGAAATGTCCAGACATTTAGGGAAAGGATGTATGGAGGCAGGTATTCATCCTTTTTAGGGTTCAGTACCCAAACAGTAAAGCGAACCCTATAATAACTAATACATTCTCCCTTCTCTTTCCCATAGTACAGGACAGAAGCGGTTTTGGATCACATGTATTTCTGTTTCTGTTGCCACTATAACAATAAATACATACTAAAAGCAGAATAAAATAAATATTAAAGGGACTCCCATGCAACGGATGTTGTTTTTATTTTTATAGATAATGTGGTATTTTCATTTCTTTCTAGGACAGTGGATTTGAGATCAACACCGGCAGCAGAACCAAAAAGAAACACAAAGAAACAATGGCTAACATTATCGTCAGGCGGAAGATGACTGTCTAGATGACAAATACATTTTGTAACATTATTATCTTTATCATTTTCAGGTTACAAAAGAAGAGAAAGAGTCAAAAAAACTGCCCAAAACCTAGATTTTTACCATATAAGCATGTAACTGTGCTGCTGGAACTTAGGAAATGATTCCAATAGTGGTAAAGATCCTGTAAGAACTATTAAAAATGTAAGATAAGAAGAATCTAAATGTAATATCCTGAAGGACTGAAACAGTGTTTGTGAATTAATGTGGTAGAATAATAATTAGAAAATGGTGTCTCCAAGTTTCTTTGGTCCCTTGATTTTTTTTATAACACCGATTTGCTATGTTCAAGAGTCCATGAAAGTACTATCACAATATACCTACCTAATTTCATTAAGATCATAGAATGACGATAAATAATTTCAAATGTAAGAGTATCAATATTTTATTATAATTTGGACTTGGATTGCATTATTAAATTAAAGGTAATCAATCAGACACAAACCAATTTTATTTATTTATTTATCTAAGATTCACAGCGTAGGCAGACCACCCACTAAGTGGACCGATGACCTGGTGAAAACTGTGGCAAGCCGATGGATGCAGAAGGTGAGCAGCCGCTCAAAGTGGCACTCTCTGGGGGAGGCCTATGTTCAGCAGTGGATGATGATGAACTATGATGAACCATCAGCTCCTCGCAGTAGGTACTGACCAGATCAATAATTACTATTAGAACATAAATTTAGATATGCCTTGCATGAGACCAGTAGGTAAGTACAATCTATGTATGTATTTTTAGCTAACAGGCAATTTACTAATATTATTTCCCTTCACTTGAAACTACCTACATACATTGAAAAACTAAATAAAATACCATTAACTTTGCTAAGGTTGTATTTGGAACATCTGTGAATAAATGGATTCTATAATTAATTGTTCATCCTGTTGCAACTGAAATCATTGAATTCATTATGTGTCCCACGGGCAGCTGTGCGCTGTCTGCCTGCATAGACATGGCAAGTTATACTATAAAAAAAATGGGAGGTAAATTCTATGGCTGTCTGTCAAACAACCTATACAATATAACCTTTTCTATTTCTGAATTAATAACACTATAAAAAGTATATTAATAAATAATAATGTTTTGTTACAATCACCAGATCAATTCGTTTTTTAAATTTAGAGGATAAGTAGGTATCTACCTAATTAGATATGCTGTATAGGTACCTAAATGTAAATGAATGGTAAATCTAAGTAAGTAAAAGAAATGTATTGTGTCTTTTCATTCCTTATTCCTGGTCAGAGCGAATAGCATGAGATATTAGCTGTCCATTTTGACAGATTTACCCTAATTACTGAACCCGACTGAAAAAAACATCATGAGTTCTCATTAAGATAGATAGGTACCTACTAAGTGGATATTTTTAACAAACCCACACTAATCCAGGGTAAAGTTGTTTAAATAAATAAACTAAGTATAGCTACTTTAAATGTGTGGACATTTCACACAGCCCCATCTAGCTCCAAACTAATAGTCTTATTACACCTGCCGCAATCAGGGTATAAGCATAGCTTGTACTATGGGAACCAGATAACTCATATAATACATAGATACATTTTTGTTTGTAACTACATATATAGAATACAATATAACACCCAGATACGGAACAAACATCTAACTTCATCACACAAATGTTTGTCTCTGGTAGGAATCGAACCCACAGCCCTCGGTTCAGAAGGCACGGCTACTACCAGCTGAGCCATCGGGCCTATCGATAATATAGCTAAGTTTAGGACACACAGTATGTCGTTGCTTGGATGTGGTTGACATTCCATGTAGGCGCCCGCGCGTCCTAAACTGAGCTTTATTTCCATGCATTTTGAATGGAATAGGAAGCCGTCTGTGCCATGTCGGCGCCCGACGCCATTTATGTGTGGCCTGCGCTAAGGTAGCAGAGGAATAGTTATTTTGTTTTTTGTTTCTCTCTGTAGTAGAAATAGGCTAAGATAAAACACTGAGTAGCTATTTCACTGTGGCCCAACTGCCATGAAATTATGCCCAATTGTACAGCAGCTGTTACAAACTTTCATATATTGACTAAACAGGGGTATACTTACAGTATATTATACATATCAATCAAGTATATTACTATATTTTTTACATATAAGTAATAACTTTCTACAAAGAGGTGGTGTAAAGTAAGTGCGCATCACATTGTCACCATGGGCAAGAAGAAATACCCATGGTCTACCCAGGTGAACTCTGGTGGACCATGGATTGAATCTTGCTATAGATTGACACTTGACAAGCACTTCATATATTTTATTGTAAATAAGGTATTGTGATGTATTGTAATCTGTAAAAATAACGCTGTTTCCTTATTAGTTTTCATGGACCTAATAAGAAACCTTTGATTTAGACCTAAAACCTTTTTTTATTTCATCCATGTTAGTTTCATTAAAAATGTCTGTTTCATATGGTACATAATGGGATTGATTTAATCATTGTTTCCACTGCTGAACACAGGCATCCCATTTACACCCCACTTGGATGCTTATCATAGAGGGGTTTGCCATAAGCACCCATAGAGGTTTAAATATGTACTAGAAGTCTTTGTAACCACCACACTTGTCTTGGTGATCGGCTGAACGCAGACGATTCTAATGTGCCGAGGAGAATGTTGCTGTCTATTTTCTGGATATTCCATTCCAGACCACAAAACAAAAATCAGAATTCTACAAGTTGAGTTGGAAAAACTTCTTGATTTTGAGCTCTGCGACGGAATAATGTCGCAATTTTGCCAGTGTCCTCACGTACCATGGACCACGTACTGTAAGACAAGACAAGTGACGGGAATAATCTCAAGAATACTATTAGTGGTTCTTTTTTGTATACGCATAGACTGTGTAATTTAAAACATGCTAATTTACGTCAGTCGTGCACCGGTCACGCATCGGTCTACACGAGATGCGCTTGCATCGCTCTTCGCAAATGTCTCTTTGACATTTGACCGCGCCCGCATCGCTTATTGGACTTTTGGGGAAGTTACTCCAATTCCAGTGATTTAAGGGTTGATATAGCCCTCCACCCGCACCGCGACACCCGCTTTCTCTTCGGAGATAAACAGACACAATCAAGTGAGAAATAGTGCAGTGATAGTGAAAACAGACTGCATCCCCCGCACATACCGCCTAGGCGAATATATTTGGACATAGACTGCCTTGCAACGGAAAGACACCCTGGAATCTCTGTTGGACGACGCTGGATTGGTATGTAAGATTTCACAGTTCTTGTGTTACTTAAAAGCTAATCTCTCGTCAGGCCTAGCAGGAATTTCTCGCATTACCTCTGTCACCCGCACACCATTAAAAGAATAAGGATACTAAGATCAGCCCCCCGCACCCGCGCGGTACGGAATAAAAGAAATTAAATTCTTATTTCCCCCATTTTATGGTCCTTCAGAAGCTCGGATTTCGTATCCTTATTTGGTGTTTTAATTCTCATGCACGTGCGTTTTCTACGCACCGCATTGACCCGCCCCGCCATCTTGGTGTTTACCGTTGCAATCGTTGCAGTTGTTGATAATTATAATTTTCGCATATCTCAACGTTCCTTTCGTTAACCGCTTTGATTTAAGTATCATCCGCATTTATTTTTATTCCGCATTTTTTATAAATAATACCGCTTTCCATCGCATTCCATATCTCGTAACGATAACTCGTGATATAGTTTCATACCTATTAACCTCACAATGGCTCCTTCCGCAAACGAACAAAAATTAATAGTTTTAGAAAGTCAACGCGAGGCATTGTATGAAAGATTACAAATAATTTACGATAATTCGCGCTGCGATCTCAATGATCCTGATTTGTTAGAGGAGTTTCTCTGCTCTGTTGAAACGTTAGAAGATATTAGAGAAAACTTTCAACAATGTGTCAAAGAAATTAACACAATTAGCGTCAGGATAAATGAGGAAGCGAAGCCTGATTTTCAAACATGGCTAGCTTTCGAAGATCTTTATTGCCGCATTAAACGCAAACATTCTTTGTTTACTGATAAACCGCGTAGTGGTAATCAGTCACAACCCGCGCCGTCTCATTCAAAACACGGCATAAAACTCGCACCTATCGAGATACCCGAATTTACCGGTAATCCAAGGGATTGGCCGCTATTTTATGCAACATTTCATAATGCAGTTCATTTAAACGCATCATTAACTGACACAGAAAGAATGTACTATCTGTTAGGTAAATTGTCCGGTAAGGCAAGGTCGATTTGCATAGGTATAGTTCCTTGTGGTGAAAACTATTGTGCTATCTACGACGCGCTAATTGAAAAATACGAAGATAAACGCAGCATAGCCGTCTCGTATCTAGATCAAATGTTTTCGCTAAAGCCTATAACTTCCGCTACCGCTAATAACCTCGAGTCTTTTATAGATCAGTTCACAAACGCATATTTAGCATTAAATAACTTAAAGTTGCCTAATTTATGTGACTTTATTCTTTCTTACATCGCGTTACAACGCATTGATAAAGATACCGCTCGACTATTCGAAATGGAAAATAGATCCGCCGAAATACCTACCTTGAATAGTTTGATTTGTTTTATCCGCGACCGCATTAAAGTACTCACCCGCACCGGAGATAATTACTCCCCAGGTTATAATCATACTAAACCTAAAACGTCATATAATACCGCTACGAAGAACAATGTACGTTCATTTGTTGTAAACAACAACAACCGCGCCAATTGTTTACTGTGCGATAAGTCAGATCATGACCACTTGTACTCGTGTGCACACTTTCAATCGCTGTCCCCGCGCGAACGTTATAAGTCGATTAAAGATTTAAACGGTTGCATTAATTGTCTTAGCACGAAGCATTCCGCACACTTATGCAAGTCACTGACTACATGTAAACAATGTAACAACAAACATCACAGTATGTTGCATTTTTCGTCACCCTCTGATACGAAGAAAGAATCTTCTTATCAATCCGCCGCTAGTCTTCTTTATGAAAGTAATATTTAATTGTTCATTTTTAATAGTAGTCATCATGCCTATTCTGTGGTAGGCAGATAGTTAGAGATACCTACCTACTTACACAATATGTCAATGAGTCAATGTATACTATAATACCTGAGTAGGTATTATAGGTAGAGCAGGTACCTAGTACCTACTAATTATTAGGTGAGATAGTAGGCAAACGCGATTCAAGCGTAAAAAATAAATAAAAAGGTACCTATTATAGAATATTACTTAGGCACCTATAAAATAGTTTTATGTACTACCAGCCACTGTCTCCTGAAAACTTTCGTAAAAGACAAAATTAAAATAGTTTTCCCTTTCCCCAAAGTCGGGTGGCAAGTTCACGCGGCTACTTCACCAGCGGGAGTTAAATATAGTGCGGGAGCTGTATAATCATTTTAATCACGACTCGATAGTCACGAAAATATTTTTTTTAATGATTAATTATAATTCTAGTAGGTTTGTACTACCCAGGTATTAGGTGATAAAATGTAACGCATTAGACCTGTTCTGTAATGTTTGTTATATGATAAATGGTAATAAATAAATAAATAAATTTTTCTTGTAGAAACTGAGAAAAACTTGATATCAGTTAGCATCGGGTCAGTCAGGGCGTGGCACAAGATTTACATAAAAAACGTTGTTACGCAAGAAGAAAGTTCGGTTCACACTCCGCGGTAAATATTTAGCGCTGTTAAGCTCGCGGTGCGAAAGCGATGGACGCAAGCGAAATTCATAATATGCTTTGGTTTTTAAATGTTTTCTAAACGGTTTAATTTAGAAAAATTGCACGCGAAGAAAGCGATTGTGTGAAAAAGTTAGCGAGCCTTCGAGCATTTAGCGAAGAAATGAACACATGTTATTAAAAAACCATTCGAACAATTTAAAGAGAAAAGTTTTAGAACTTGTGACATGTAAACTTAAGATTATGTAGTAGTAACCCGATAGCTCAGTTGGTAGTATCCCTGCCTTCTGAACTAAGGGCTGTGGGTTCGATTCCTGCCGAGGATAAACAATTGTGTGATGAACATAGATATTTGTTCTGCGTCTGGGTGTTATATTGTATTCTATGTATGTATTTACAAACAAAAAATTATATAAGTATTATATCAGTTATCTGGTTCCCATAGTACAAGCTAGATGCTTAGTTTGGGACTAGATGGCGCTGTGTGACATGTCCACACATATTTATTTATTTTATTTATTTATAAAAAATATTGTAATACATGCATGGCCGACGGCAAAGGTACTTACTTCTAGACACCAATGTTATTATTAAAACATATTTTGACACAGTTTTCAAAAAAATACCTAAGTAGGTTGCGAATAATTAAGCTGTTTTTTTGTAAACTAGTGTTGTATTGTATACCTCAGTATATTTTATAATAATGTATGACTGGGTTAATTATTAATATACATATGCGGATATTTGCCAAGCTAATTTCCTACCTGTTAATTTAAAAGAAATCACCTGAAGCTTACTGATTCCATCCGAAGTAAATGAATATAAATGTATTTTTAAATAATTTCATCTATTAATTGAATAAAAAGTAGGTACTTAGGTTGAATTGAAAGTAGTAAGTAGAAATTTAAAATAATTAAAAGAAGAAAGAAAATTATATGCGGAACGTTCGCATAATGGTGTAATAACGATGCAAATAATTTTATTTTTAATAACAAAACTATAAAAATTGCTTTTATTAAGGCCTTATAATTAATTATGCTGTCATCAAGTACGCAGCTGCCTATTTTATCAATTATTAATTCATTTATGGACACGGACCTCCATGATCTTCTCGAATAATCACGTTCTTTCTAGGCACATCTATCAAGGCGTTACAGATCACGTCTGAATTAATAATTACTTATAACTTAATAATTATAAGTAAAAACACTACAGCGTTATAGCTAATTGTAGTTATGAGTTTTGATGACTTTTGAATGTTAATTGGTCATTTTATAATTACTTCAATGTTTTTTTTTACCCTTCCCTCCATGCATTGTAGAGATGTCGCCTTTGCGATGCATCAAAAAGCCTTCACCAAGGGGTCTAGCAATGATCCCCTCCATTAGCGTTAACGCTAATTTAAAGGGATCTTTGGGATCCCAGGAGTCTAGCAAAGATCCCTTTCCATTAGCGATAACTGAATGTATGAGAATCACAGCCCCTGCAGAAAACTTTTTCGCAGCTAATGTCAAAGCTAATGTAATTTTCCATACATTTTGGGGCTATCGTTTGGCGTTAACGCTAATGGAAAGGAATCTTTGCTAGATCCCCAGGGACCTAGATAGTTTTAATTTATCGTAACTTTGTAGCAACAGTCAACACTGAGCAGCGCATTGTCCATACGCGTTCCCATGCGCGGCTCCCATGCAAGAACACAAAGAAATTATTATAAAAACTGACGGAAATATAACAAAACAGAAACCTGCTCTGCAGTTTCATCATTGATTAGTACTACTTGACTCGGTAATGTTATAACTTTGTGTAGAGTAGAGTAGTAGAGTACAATCATACTATTATGATTGTACTCTACACGACGACATGATGACTACTATTAAAAGCATGGGGTCCCATTACGTACAAACGAAAAACAGCCCGAACTTGAAAAAATGTAGTAATCGTGTCTAGATACTTGGTAGTTAGTGTCCAGTGTATTCATTTGGCTCAATACTTCGCCAACACGCAATAAATGTCGCTTGATAATCAGCAATAAAATATATATATATTCGTAAAATAGCCCGCGTTATTCCGTTGTATGTGATGAGGCATCTGTACTGTAGGTATTATATTATCTGGGATTAAAAGGGAATAAGTAAATATTACTTTCATAAAGAAGATAAAAAATAAATGCAATAATTGAAAAAATAAGTAAAGTCGGTAAATAAATCACGGAGTAATAAGCTTTTAAAGTTTCTGTAGGGGGCTCCTGTCCCTTTCTTGCGAAACAGAGCGCCCGCGCGCCCCCACAGTTACTATGAAAAATCCACTTGTGACGTCAAATGCTAAAGAGATTGTATGTAAAGCTACCACAGCTTAGTAATGAGGAACTATGAACGACCTTGCTCTGACGTCACTGGCCATTTGAGCTATCACTTTCTATTCCGGTTTTTAAAATGCTTGTAAATTTGTCATTTTTTGAGATATTTTATTTTTGTTTTCACAATTGTTTATCTTCTGAGGAATATTAATAGTTAACGCAAAAAAAAGTTTAGTCATCATGCCTATTATACCTACGCCGCGCTTTCGATATGAATGAACAGCCAGGTAAAACCCAATTATAATTTCGTTGAATAACATTTTCTACGATATTAACAAAATAATATTTCATCTGATATCTTATGGTGCCACAAGGAACCAACATAATGTATACAGGGCGAGAGCGATTGTTTGAATCCAGAGCGAAGCGAAGGATTTTATACCTACTCCTAAGCGAAGCGAGGGATTCAAAGTAACTCGAAGTTAAATAATATTGGTAGATTGGTACCGTGTGCCACACTTATTTAACCTCGAGTGAAGTACTTTGAATCCCTCGCTACGCTTAGGATTCTACTCACTAGAATCTTTCGCTACGCTCTGGATTCAAATAATCGCTTTCTTCCTAAATACAGTATTTTGGTCCTTTGTTGCAACCTACTATTTTCTTGGCACACGAGTGGTAAGTGAAACGTGCAATGTAGATACCAATACCAACGAGCCTCTTATTGGTTTCCGTCATTTAAACAATTTCCAATAACAATACAAAGTGAACATTAACAAAACAAGTTTTTAAAACAATACAGGATGTAATTTAATTCATTTGCATAAATTGAGCCCATGATAGTACATCATTTATAGGTGATTATTAAAGAGTAAAGTAAATGAAATAATTTTTATTGTAAATTATGAAGATTGCCGCGGCGCCTAATGCAGTTGGCACGGATATTTTGATACATTTAAACGTTTTTGTACCTTGTATGTACTAATTAAAAACAGTAATTCATTATTTTAATGAAATTTTGTATTGTAGCATTTGATAAAAGTAAGTTATTCCATTTTTTGGAGTTATTATTATTACCAAACCAATGAGTTAGAATTCAAAAGTTTTGGTCCACATGTGAGCGGTATCAGGAGTAGGTATCTAGTTTCAAAGGATGCTAATGAATTCAATTGCACCCAGTATATTTGTAGCTGCCGCCGTTGGCTTTCTACGACATAACACCCTAATTTAACGGTTTTCAATAACTTTGTAATCTCTATTCACATCTAATATAACTAGCAAAGCAATAAGTTCTGAGAACCATTACGTAAACATTCGCAAATATGCAAACATTACATAATCTTACTTAAGCAAATGCTTGCTTAGCCTTCTCGTTTAAAAAGTGGAAAAGTACAACCAGAGTCCAACCACAAGTATTATAGAATCCCGCAGTTTTTCCAGATCAGAAAGTTTTATCGCTCTTTGACTGGGCTACCTTTTCCTTTTACTACGGTTCATTTTTCACCTTCGCCTTCGATTTACCATTTTCGACTTTATCACGTTGGAAAATATCACATGTCTGCAGTTAACACAAAGAGACTCAGATTAAAGTAAACACTTAGTAAACAAGAAAAAAAATTCAATAATGATGTAAACTGTAAATTTTACATAATTTCCTATGTCTAGACCGAACGTATGGACCGAACTATCGTAAGTATCTCAAGGAACTATAAAAACTCGTAATTATTTTCTTCAATTACTGTTGTTTACCGCGTTAAAAAGATGTAAGCACTTAGAATGTCTTCTCTCCAAGTTAATTAAGTGCAGGCAGAGGAATGCAAGAAATTATCTGCTTTAAATTATAAATAATTTTTCATGTTAATTTTATTTCCTTGTTTCTTCACGACGGTTGCTCATAGTTATTCTTACATGTATCTATTACTGTGTAATTAAGTGTGAAGGACTGATAGGAAATAAGAACACCCGTCGAGGGTAACCCTTTTCGAGTTTTCATTGGTCAAACACGGGTCAAACGCTTTCTCGACAGAAGAGCTTCTAAAGCTCATGCTATCCTAGTGCCGTTGGGAATTTTATACAGGGCCTTTATTCCGTATCGATTCCTTACTTCGAAACCACGCGAATTCCTTGTCTTACATAAAAAATCTGTAAAAGTCTATTCTCTATGAAACAAAACAAAACCGCGCGAAATGAGTTTGGAATTGGCGCGATATGAACTGTCAAAACTCATATGTTTTACCATAGATTTATATATCAGAATATGCCCGAAGGAACATTTTATTTTGTCAAAATGGCGTGAGAAAAGTCAGCGCCATCTATTAGATTTCGCGTGAACTACGACAAGTTGAGAAAATTAGGTGCCTATCGCTGCCATTATGTCCGTCAATGTTAATGTTTACAATGATTATTCCAAATATAAATTCGATTATTTTTACAAAACAGAGTGTAATATTGAAAATATTGAATTACTTGAGGTAAGAAACTTGGTCTTTCTTTTTATTGCACTTTTGAGTATAGATTGTGCAACCCTTCACAATACAACTTGGCATATTTTGTTTGTGACATTCGACCGATGCCTTCTAACTTCCATCACAGACTGAGCGCTAGTGGATGCCAATCTGTGAAATTGGCTCCCACTTTGAAGCGACCTATAACCAGTCATTAGGCCTGTCCTTAATATATATGTCTATGTGTTTTACCGAGACGCGGTCCGAAACATCAACACATCAAAAGATATGAATATATATGTGAATATATTTTATTCAAAATAAAGATAATTAAAAAGTAAAGTGAAGACATATCTGACGCTGTGACACGATTTGAACAAGATACGATAACGACGTGGTTTCGTATCGTGTGGAATCTGTGTTACAATACAGAATAACCGCCCAGGCCTGAGTCTTTATTCCTCCCTGCACTATTAATCGTATTTGGCTTGAGTTTGTGTTATTTATAAGAAAGGAAAACATTGTAACCTGTTTGGTGACCTCACTTGCACTTTGTGTCGTTATTTGTCCTGATTTATTTCTGTACTACCACACAATATTTAATAGTGTACGGATACTACAGGCTTTTAAAATAGTAAATTGAATTCCTAAATAACAGTTAATAACAATATTTTCATATAAAACCCCTGCCGGGAATTTACGTAATTTAACTCAGTCATACCCAGCTTTTATTACTTAGTTGTTTTTATGTTGTTCTCAGGTATTCGTTATTACTCCGAGTGTCTAAGGTCAAAATACATGAATTCAATGACCCATACAAGTTGATTACTTAATTCCCCTCAGTTCCATTACGCCATACAGACGTATGAGAAACCGCGCGAACTCTCACGCGCCTCAACAGAGGTAGGTACCGAAGCCGATAGGATGAAGCAAAGTCATTTCTATGCATTTGTTACAAAAAAGGTATAGAATAACGAAAATAATTATGTTGTAACATGGTAGTAGCATCATTTTCTCGAACTAAGTCGACTGAATTTGACGAATTGTTATTTGTTTATTAATTTAATGCACCTAATTGAAAGAATTGGTTGATTCTGATTGTGTATCTATCTTAGACAGATCTTCAATCAAAAACAAAACACACTCATTGTTCTTTCTATGATTTGTATTGGATTCCAAAACAATAGGCCGTCGGGGTAGTGTAGGCCTCAAGTACTCACTGTGCGAAAATACTCACTGGCTAAATGTACTCACTGTGTGAAATGACTGAAACGGGATCACAATGCTACAATGTTATCTTGTTTTTGAGTTGGATTGTAAATTGTTTTACATCCGTTATTTTGTAGAGGTTATTAATACATAATACCAATATTATCACACTAATATTATAAAGGCGAAAGTTTGTGTGTGTGTGAGTGGGTGGGTGTGTGTCTGTGTGTGTTTGTTCCCTCTTCACGTCGTAACGGCTGGACGGATTTGGATGAAATTTGGAATACAGATAGCTTATATACTGGATTAACACATAGGATACTTTTTATCCCGGAAAAATAACCCGTTCCCGTAGGAAAACCAAACAAACTTAACATCGTCAATGAATTTTCATTAAATTAATTTAAATATGTCTACAGTGTGCACTGATAGTAAAAATTATAATCCCAGACACTTAAATAGATCCTGTGGGAGGGCATTATCACTTAACTTCGACATTACGCAACCAAAATGGACGAAAGTTACTAAAATCATGCCGATTTTAGTAACTTTCGTCCATTTTGGCAGCACCATATACTAAAAATGTTTTTTCCCCCATCCCAGATAAATGTATGGTTCTTGTAGGCTAACATTACCTGTCACGCAACTTCTTTTCTGCTATGATAAAGCTAATTTGGATAATATTTAATAACATGACAGCTCTCTACCGTAAGCGGCCCGCGAGAGGCACTTTGTAATGAAGGCAAACACTGCTAAAAAGTGTCGTTTTTTTTTTCGAGGTTGCTCTGTTCCCTGGGCCGCAAGCGGCCCGCGAGGGACAGTTTGTAGTGAAGGCAACCACTGCTAAAAAATGTCTTTTTTTTTGAGGTTGCTCTGTTCGCTGGGCCGCAAGGGGCCCGCGAGGGGCAGTGTCCCGGAGGTCCCCCCAAAGCTTCTTCCCGGTAGCTCAGATAGGGGAGGACTCTCACGGGAACACGTAGGTACTAGTGGGAAATCAGGAGCTAATGGAATGAAACTGTAGAAATCTCGATGAACTATGTTTATTGTGTCGTTTAACAATAATTTAAGGTGGTTATGGTCCGAAATGCTGAAAATAAGATCACAACTTGTTCCCGATTGAACTTTTACGGAACAACTAGTAGTAACAATATAACTTGAGGTACAAATAGCACTTTAAACTGTTAGTAACAGATATCTTGTGAAAATTGGTTAAGCACAAACGAGGACTGTCCGCCTCGGCGGTTGAATGAAGAGTGACCAAAATGTATGGAAAATGAAAAGAATGCGACTAATGTTCTAATTTAAAATTTAAATCTAGATTATGTGAGGCCAATATTTGATGCGAAAACTAAGAAAGCAGGTGAATAGCTGAAATGATGATGAAGGAGGATGACATCGTCACATAGGCAACCACTACAGTGCAGGTAACCTGTGGTTAAAGTTGGCAGTGGTAAAAGCAGATGTAGTCGCGGGTAATCTTATCTTAATAATATATAAATCCGAAAGTTATCGCTCTGTTCGCTGGGCCGCAAGCTGCCCGCGAGAGTTAGTTTGTAGTGAAGGTGACCTGAGGTAAGAGTTGGTGTTTATTTTCGTGGTTGCTCTGTTCGCTGGGCCTATTTTTTATCTCTTAATCACTAACCCCCTACAATGAAAATTATGTAAAAATTTCATCAAACTTGATTTAGAATTAGTTACAGAGATATTATAAGGTAAGTACATAACAAAAATTCACACATACAGAGACAAAGTATCGCATGGATAATATTCGAAGAGAAAGTAAGATAAGCTTAACACATTTTTAGGTACCCATGGTCTTGTCAGTGCGCAGTGAATGTGAATACTAAGCAAAAAACATCTGAATCGCAATCTTATATACCCACCCTCATATTGTTCTACACGTGAAATAGATCACCAGCCCTAGATCAGCAATCCTTCGAAATTTTTCGAGACGAAATCAACACTGTCCATCTCTTTCATTCTAAATGTAGAGGAAAGAGACGGTTAGCGTGAATTTCGAATCGAAACGTGTTTACGATGGGTTGGGAATAGGGGTGCAGATCAGATTTTCCGCGGGCGAAGCCAGTTATTTATATTCTAAACTGAGAAGGAAACCAATAACAAAATTTGTCTAGTTCTAATAAATATAGACGTGTAGGTAATTTGCAAAAAGGAGACAATTTAAGGAATCGAATTAGCAGATAAACGTTAGATAACAATTAAAAGTCATTAGCTATAAATAAATAAAAATATCCTAAAATAAAATACAAGGAAATCCTAATATAAATCCGCAATCTATTAAAACTTCACCTAGTAACTAGTAATGACGCAATCAAACAAACCCTAATGAATATTCAACATTTTAGCACCTACGATAACCTATATTTGAAGTAATAAAAATCGCGATTTACGATCAAGTAGGTTCATAACTTCATACGGCCTTTAAAAAACTAGTTCATTCACGTAGTAACTACTACGTAATATGTGGTTTTGTCATGCGACAAAATATGATCAGAAATGTTTCAACATAGGTATATACTCGATTCACTTACATACTTTTGCATTGAGGTTAATTAGGTTGCTAGACCATGCAAGTGTTTTTATTTTAGATCAATTACTTTGGTTTATTACGGCTGGTTTCATTATAATTATGATCTAAAGTTTCAATAAATTAATATTTTGCAACACAACTAAGAGAAGAGTAATAAACAGGGCCCTTATTCCGTATGACCATTCACGCACGTAACGCGGCGCGTTACGATATCTTCGTGGAATGGTTTTGGGTTTAAAATGCTATTCTGTATGCCGTTGTCAAATTTGACAAACACGACAACACACGTTACACGCACGTCAAAAAACAGAAAACACTGGGCACAATAATCTAACGCGTGGCATACAGAATATAATTTTTGGATTCCATGTTAATTCCATGTCGTGGCGCGTTAAAGCCCTCGTTTACGTTTGGAGCATGTTACACATCACGCGTTATTGGCAAGGAATTTCATTTGTCATAGCGAATAACCCGCCAGGATAGTTTGTTGAATCTCTCTCCCGGCTTCTGTGTGTCCTGACAAATACAATTTGGTTCTATTTAAGACTACTAGAGTGAATAAGCTCCTCATGGGCCAACGTGCTCTACACCTTCAACTGCGTCGTCGCTTAACTTAACATCTGTAGGCCTAGCACGAACGTTTACGCGGGAGTAAGTGTAACGTTAACGTAAGTCAGTTGTATGGGGCGCTGATCAAATGCCATACAACTGGCTTACGTTAACGTTACACTTACTCCCGCGTAAATGTTCGTGCTAGGCCCTCAGGTGAGTTGCATTCAAATGTTGGCATATTAGTAAGTACATTAAAATATTAAGATTGTCGTACCAAGCCAAAAATAAAAGATTGTGCCACAAGGAAGCAAAATAATGTAATTAAAGCGAGAGCGTTTGTTTGAAACCCGATCCCGAGCGAAGCGAAGGATTCTAGAGTAGAAACTTAGCGAGCGATTCAAAGTACGCATCGAGGTAAAATTGTATTATTATTATTATATTATATTATATACTCTATGAAAAAAATAAAGTAGGTAAAAATGAATATTTCTGGTGTTAATATTTACTAACATCAGATATATTCGCCACTACAATTTAGCTACTCGCTACGCTTACGGTTCTACTCTGGGATCCCAGAGCGCCGCCTCGCTCTGGATTCAAATTTCAAACAATCTTTTTTTTTTATGTGAATATATGACGTGACGGGCCAGTCATTCACCTGATGTTAAGCGACACGGCTGCCCATAACAGTTGCAGTGTCACTCGGAACTTTAATATTTAAGTTTTGCGTGACATTGCACTGCGCACGTCATCCTGAGTCATCACACAGTCTAGTAATCAGATTACTACACTGTGTAATCAGGTCATAAAGTCTCATTTGCCCAGTAATTTCACTAGCTACAATGCCCTTCAAACCGGAACACAGTAGTGCTTGCACACTACTGCTTGGCGGCAGAATAACTGGCAAAGCGGTGGTACCTACCTAGACGAACTTTGCAGAAAAGTCCTACCACCTAGTGAATCGCTCTAAATACATTATTCTGGTCCCTTGTGGCACAATTTTTATATTTATACCTACTTGGCGAATGACAAATATTCTATTTATTATGTAACTGTAGGTATGTAGGGTCACATTATTGTGCTAGAATTTTTTGTACGATTTTGCAATACTCCGGCAACTAGAGGTAGTATTGAGTGAACGGAATTGTGCCAGCTACTTAATTAGTCTAGTTTTTATGTCATTACACAGAGTCTGAGTAAACTAGCTTAATGGTGACAGGCTTGCCTATTTAAGTTAAATACGCTGTTTAGCTTACCTACTGGTTGTTTTGCTGATTTATTTAAGTAATTAACCTTTTAATCAATTTATCTCGTAATGGATAGCGTATTACACAAAAGCGTTTTGATTCCTCGTTTATAATTCAGACAGCGAAGGAATGGAACACCTTACCAGCGTCAATGTTTCCTGACAAATATAATCTGGGAGTTTTTAAGGCTGAACCGCCGGGTTATTACGTAACTCGCAACAAGATTGCAACAGGCGTAAATTTCGCAATCATTGCTGTCAAACCTGACTTTGGCAGAAATGTGACGTTTGACAGCAATCGATGAACTAAAAAGTTCATTCTTTTGTTTCTATCCATTACTGTTCTGTTGCTAGTGGCGCTAGTATCAAAGGGCAAATTGCATTCAGCGACATGCTGACATCTTGTGAAGTTGCGACCGATTGTTAAGTGTTCGCTGTTGTTGTGCTAGCTGCTGCTGCATTGCTACTGCTGTTGTGATTTTCTTATCCGGTATCTTCTAGGCAAGCATGCTCCATCGTCGACCCTTAGGTACTTAGGTACCATCAGGTGCGACCGTGGTCAAAATAATGATAGCCTATCGTTGATAAAAAAAAGCGTGAAAGTAATTTAATAAAATAAACAAAAAGATTATGTTGGTAGGAACCTGTAAAAAATCCAGCTGAGGATGTTATCCTGGTCACTGGACTTTTTCTCACAGATCCATTATAACATCTGTGATTTTCGATGTTTTATCGTCTCGGTAAAATATGTGAATTTTGACAGTTCAAATAGCGCCAATTCCAAATTCATTTCGCGCGGGTTTGTTTTCGTTTCATAAAGAATAGACTTTTGCAGATTTCTTATGTAAGACAAGGAATTCGCGTGGTTTCGAAGTAAGGAATCGATACGGAAAAAAGGCCCTGATGGGAAGAGGTCACCGTAGCCTATGGACATCTGTTACACTAGACGTGCCACTGATGCGTTGCTTACCCTAAATATAATATAATACCTACTTTCAGTTATTTACCAACAAAAAATACATTTATACCCACCATAATGTTGCACTTGCACTGCTGGAAGTATTTTTTTAATTGTGTCAAAGTTACATGAGACTGTATA
Organism: Ennomos erosarius; assembly: GCA_963580505.1. Classification (NCBI taxonomy): domain Eukaryota; kingdom Metazoa; phylum Arthropoda; class Insecta; order Lepidoptera; family Geometridae; genus Ennomos; species Ennomos erosarius. The sequence goes on along the minus strand of OY757001.1, from coordinate 2,291,330 downwards.
ATTAATGTATTTAGCTACACAACTAATTGAAAATTCGTGACTTCTTCCTACCGTACAAAGTGTGTCATAAAAACGCATTGGATATTAGCAAACTTTAATAAAAACGCACAAGGTAATTATTTTCAATAAACAACGACAAGTGCGATTACTCACGTCTTTAGGGTTCCGCTGGCACTTAAGGTCCTCTACCTAGTTTAATAAGAAGGCAGACAAATCTCAGATGGCGCCATCGTCGTCGTCGTAAGTTTTTATACAAATGTCATAATGAAATGCTCGATTTCTTCTCATAAAACTCGTTATATATTCCTTACATCTCCAATCCATAAACTTCCTTGAGTCCTCGCTGTATCCCAAAAACGACGACTCCAAGATTGGCAAGAAAATTTTATTTACTTTACGTTACTTATATTACAAGAGACGGTAGCGGTACGGTACCCTACAAGCTTTATTATTGAGCAAGCATTTGCTGTGCTGTGCCCTTTGAAGTTTCTCGAGTTATTGGGTTGACCTTGCTATGACTGTTTGATAATCGATTCTCTATACTGTAATGTAAAAATCGTTTAGTGTGATGATAATAGTTATTGACGTCATGAGTGTAATCGGAATCCAATCCAACTAAACCTATCTAAATGGTTTACTATGAAGGTGCTACGATCACGAGCAAAACTGAAGATGAATTAATGTTTTTTCAACTAATTTAGGCTTTTTACGACAGATGACGCTGTTTGTAAATTCAATTTCACTGTCAATCTATTATGTCAAAAATCGAAAAACTACAAAAACCGCAAACCGCTTCAAAATCGACCGATTTCATATCTGTCTGAACGGAGTTTATTTTGTTATCAACTTCCTAACCATTTTGAAAGGCGGTATTAATATTAACTCACATAAATTAATCTTAGCGTGTCATCAACTCATCACATCGTAATCATAACATAAGCCATTATTCTTTTTTCACATTATAAATGAAGCTGGTAGCTGGTTGGTAGGTAAGTCAGCAACACAATAATATTGTGTAGTGTGTAATAACAACTCATTGCATTACACAGGTGTGCATATATCTTGGTAGGTGTAGTAGGTGAGTGATGATAAATCATAATAGGTAGTTTTTATTCGATTGAACTTGATCAGACGGTCACGGTTAGTGCAATGATGTCATGCCATCATTGACTTAAAACCTGTGACTGTGTTGCATAGTGTTGCATGTATGACTCATTGCTACCTGTATCTTTTTCATTGGATTGGTACAGGTAGTAATACTTAGGCTGATTCGATAGCTGTTGTGATGGCCAATGTGTTGGTGATTGGCGATAAAGGTGGACTGTGGTCACGTGTACCTACCAAAGATGTTGATTAGTGATCTGACGATATTGGAATCTAGCAGAAGCGCTCTAAATCGTTGACATTTATGTGACAAATCAGTGTATGGGAATTAGAATTTATTATTGACACCCCTCTTCAACCATGCTTTGGCCAACAGTTGGTTTGGAAAGCTGGATCATTAATTTTTGGCCAACACGTGGATGGAGAGCGGATAATCTGAATCGTGTTCCTTCTCTCTTCTACTGTGATAGCTCCTGCTGTATAAATAATTCCGAAAAGTGTCCGAAATGTTCAGTTTCTAAGCCTAGTTTACACTAAGACTAAAATATATATGTAGATACCTATGTAAAAATCGGTGAATGTCACAAATACAGCGCTCGTAGCAGGGGTAAGCTGGCACCCATACAACGATCGCTTGCTAGGTCTGACAAGTTGACGCATGTCATGGAGCCGACGGTCTATAATCTTTTACCACATGATGATAAAGTAGTTTGGAATCTTTTAAGTCTAAGCTTAAACAGTGGCTTATCAACCAAACTTTCTATAGCTATGCTGAATTTTTACAATGGAATAAATAATATTTTAATTTGGGGTGACATTGCAATATTTCTATTTTTAATTTTAGTTATTAGTAAGTAGGTAAATTGTTCTGACATTTCTAATTATTTTATATTGACATTTTTTTAAAGTTTTGTATATATTTATGACATTCTGTAATTATTAAGTTTAATTTTTGTATTTTTGACATCCAATAGTCATAGAACCGGAATTGTTTAATTTGTACCTGTTGTACCTATTTTTATTTGTTTTTGACGTGTATTTCTTATATTAATAAATGACCATGACTATGACTATTACTATAAAATTATATGGGGGATACTACTAAGGTTTGTTTTTAAATGAAACAGTGCGGAGTTTAATCACAAGTTATTTCATGACACACCTGGGTTTAGAACTGGCTCTGTTGTGAAGCTGCCGGAACACGCAGTTAGGTATAATTGTTTGGCAGTAACGCGGAAACTTCCAATTACATTTTCATAACATTCAATGCATAAAGAAGCTACCTGTCCTACATTTACTTCCATCTGGTGTCATATTACGCTTAACAACCCGTGTAAGTGATTTTTAATGTCCTAAGATTACGTGAAGATGTTTTAGAATCTTTGCATCAGTTTGCGTAAACATCAACATCGAGATCGGCCTTGGATGACTCGATCCAAGGTTGTCAGGCGAAGTTATTATGGGTATTATAGTATTATGGTTACTTGTGATTTAGAGATCTGCTAAGGTCATCTCGACATTCTTAGGATTCAGTTATTTCTACAAATGGGACGTCGTTAAGCAAATAGGTGGTGCTGGTGTATTGTGTGTTATTTATTTCCGCCTTATGTAGATAGATTTGTCACACTCCGCCCGCCGCTCGTGAAGACAGTTATGATTGTGGTATTTGTGATGAGATGTCAAAATAGAAGTTAGAAACAAATTGCATGTCTGCAGAGGCAGATGAACCCTTAAACTCCCATAGAGATATTTTATACGTACCTACTACGTACATAGAAGTCTTAGTAAACTCTCAGCGATATCGACCACGCGTACATTGTCATTTAATTGTCATCTCAATGTTGGTAGGCCAGAGGTTAATGCAGAATTATGCATGAATGGGTTATGTAGGCCGGTTGAGGGAATATCTAGAGAATGGGCGATAGCATTCTCCTCGGTACGTTGAAATCTTCTGCGATCACATAGCCGCCTGGCCAAGTGCGGTAACTATGGTAATATGATAAGCGTAAATAGAGGTGTTTTATGGGGAGGCAAATGTTTAACAGGACGTCTTCAGGCTGCACTGCTGAATGCAGGCCTCTCTTTCCCACTGGGCACTAGCCCAGGGCCCCGCGATCGATAGGGCCCCCAAATTCCTGGCGAATTTTCTTAAATCTATCAGGACATGTTTAAAGAATTTTCGCACTCGCTTAGCTCGCGCTTTTCTTATTAGTGTACCCATCTTATTACAGTAGCTTTAATTTCTAGTAATTTCTATAATCCAAACGCTCTGTTTTTTCGCACAGTGCTCGCGTTTGCAATTTACGAACTTTATCTGTTTTCCGATTGAGCTAAATTATTACCCATTACAAAATTCTTTTATAAAATGTGCCGGGGGACTTGTTTCAAAAATTTTCGCGCTCGCTTCACTCGCACTTTTCTTATTGATGACGCTCTGATTTTACTTCAAACCACATTATCGTTTTACCATCTATCAATTTACTTATAAACTAGCAAAAAATTTGCGCTCGCTTCGCTTGCGGTTTTGTCTGTGGTCGTCAATATTTGAACACCTTACTCTGTTTATAGTGTTTATAAACTATTGAATTTTTAAGTTATCATTTAGTTTCTATTATTCGTCATAAAATAGGTAGAGCACTGTACAGTGTAGGGGCCCCACTATCGTAAGTGCCCAGGGCCTCCAATAGATTAAAGACGGCCCTGGCTGAATGCTGATGTGCGTGATGGGTTATGCCGGGTACAATGAAGTCTAATCTTTTTAGTGGTTCTAAAATAGCTTTGATTTGAAAATAATAAGATTCCTCTCCTCCCTCATTTTCTATCCTAAAAAAGTCTGTTAACCGCTGGTGTTTTGTTTTTACTTGGCTACTTCTACTGTTTTTGTTACACAGTAATTTTCGATTTGTCAATATTTTTACCAAACGTGGCTTACATACACTACCTAGAACTTAGTACTTACCTACCTTATTTAAATTTAAGCGGCTCAAAGTATCGTAATACTCTCTAGTCGTTTTGAATCCTCGTCACGTTTAAATTCTACATGTCATAACAGTGTTAGCTGTTAGCTAACATTAAATTTACATAATTTTTGCAAACGACTCCTTGCTTTGCAATTCGCTACCACGACACGGTAATATTCTAAGACTAATGGAATGAGAGAGATGGTGTTTTAGACTAGATAAACAATTATGAAGCTCTTACTTTGCAGTAGGTCTAGCACGAATGTTTACGCGCGCGTATTTGCAGTTGTATGGGGGGCTGATCAAATGCCATACAACTGCCTTACGTTACACTTACTAGCGCGTAAATATTAATGGTACTGAGCTTTCTGAAGATGGCGCATGGAGTGTAAACGGGGAAGTTTTGAAGTGTCTTTATTTTTATCTTTATGTCACTTGCCAGCACTTTCTTGAAAAAATCGTAACTGCCTTTTAATGTTTACTGATTCTTGTCAATCACTTTTTAAAGGACCTCAGATTGATAATCACCCTTTGAGGAAGCTGACTATTCGCCTATCTTGTAAAAGAACTTCAGACAAGACTATCTTGGCTGAAGTTCTTCACTGAACTGAACCTCGTCTGAATCAAATCAACTTACGCTCTCAGTTCTAGCCTAAAACTACGCGGATACAATTGTTCCGATTGTCATCATTAGAGTAAAACTAAATACATAACATCTAAATTAAATAAATAAATATGTGTGGACATTCCACACAGCGCCATCTAGCCCCAAACTAAGCATAGCTTATACTATGGGAACCAGATAACGGATATAATACTTAGATACTTTTTGTATGCAAAAACATACATAAAATACAATATAACACCCAGACACAGAACAAACATCTATGTTCATCACACAAATGTTCCACATTCTAGTTCCTCGTCCTCAAGTCTGAGGCTATATAAAGACTCCAAACAGGTTCACTTGCGCGACATACCTATGATCTAATCCGAGATGATATTCCACAAAAAGCTAATGCTCTTGACATGGTACGGGCTATAATGAGATTACATAAAAAGAGGCTCGTGGTCATTGGAATTCAACACTTCAATGTGGTTTCAAAAATGGAACGCGATTTGTTTGAGGTTGGTTGGTTTAAGGATGTTTCAAGCCAAACAAGTTCTTTGTACGGATATTGGGGATACTGTCGCGTTGTCAAACTTACCTACCTAAACCAAGTTTTTTGGTTAGAAATATTATATTGACGTAGGTAACTACAATAACAAAGTAAAATTATTTTTCTAAAATTTAAGTACAAACTTTACGTTTACTAATAACAATAGCGAACCCTATTACTAAACTCCGCTGTCCGTCTATCTGTCTGTTTCCATGCTGTATCTCATGAACCGTGATAGTTAGAAAGTTGAAATTTTCACAGATTACGTATTTCTGTTGCCGCTATGACAACAAATACTAAAAAGCAGAACAAAATCAATATTTAAGGGGGCTCCCATACAACTAGCGTAATTTTTTTGCTCGTTTCTATGGATAATGGTACGGAACCCTCCGCGCGCGAGTCCGACTAGCACTAAGCCGGTTAAATTTCATTACATAAATCATCCACAGAGACTTTAAGAATAACTCGTAAAAAACATAGCAGAGGCTCTTCTCTATAATCCGTTAATGACATGACTGTACCTAATTATAATTATGTCAATAACATTTTAGTTATAAAACACTGGATTATTGAGTTTATTTATTTTAAATAAATAAATTATAAGAACACTGAATAGTCGTAGTAAGAACCTAAAGTACTAATCAGAAATACGCAAGTAGGTACTTAAGCAAGTATTATATTTATTTTATTTATGTAATTATTTGTATTTAAGTGAGTAGTAGAGCAGCCGCTCAAAGTGGCGCTCCCTGGAGCCTATGTTCAGCAGTGGACGTATACAGGCTGTTAATGATGATGATGATGAGTAGTAGTTATTTCTAGCCGTAGGTAGAGGTACTTAAAACTTATCTAAGCCTCACCTAGTTTTATTTCATCTGTGATTTCTAGTAGGTAGTATCTAACCTACATATGCAGGTAGAACTACCTATACCTATACCTGGAGTGAAGAGTCCAGGAATCATGGGTTTCCCAGATCCACGCTAGTACCCAAAATTGATCAAAAACCTATTAAAAAATAAATAATAAACTATTGCATCGGTAATCATTAAGTAAGTAGGTAAAGGCATTTCGACATCGGAATGCTCACCGCTAGCCGACCGCCATTTTAGTCCGACGCCATATTCATAGAAGGGTATTCAGGACGCCTAGATTATTAGCATTCTAAATTATGCCAGTGATTGCCATAATAATTTTAAAAAATCTGCTTTGGGCTGTAGGTAGGTATAGGTATTAGTGTACCTAACACTGCTGTAGGTATAGTAATCACGCCGAGACCTAACCTAGTTAGTTAGGTACACTCCGTCTCACGCATAGATTTATATATATGTCTCACGTAAGTTGTCCCGCGTCAATAAGTGGAACTAATTTTGAAAGTAAGTAATTTACGTCACTACATAATATATGTATTTGTAAGTACCTATACAGTGTTTTATTTAATAAATAAGATCGATATTCACAAATTATTTTATATTAAAATTTTGGGGAGTCTAAAATATAGAGGTCAACATTCCGTAGCGCGAAGGTGGCGACGTGGCCGCCGGTCTTCTTTCGTGAGACGTAGTGTATAGCAACGTAGACATTTATTTATTTTGACGTGAGTTTTAGATGTTAGTATTTACTTATTTAGTTCTTTATTTGAATGTAAAAAGTTTTTTTAAATAAATTAAACCCCGTAAGTTGGTTATAAAGGTGAAGGAAAAATTCGGACATGAGACCACTTGTCACGGTAGCTTAAGTAAAGCATATCCCGGCTTGAGGAATGGATGGATGCGGGTTCAATCTCTGCTCGTGATTCTAATTTTTCCTTTACAAATTAATCTGTAAATTAATCCTAACGATATCTTACATAGGTCCTAGAATTCCTGGACTCTAACTAAGATGGACCTACCCAATTGGACAGTCTGCCCTAGATAGACGTATTTGTCGACAACTTCGAGAGTATCGTTCCCAACAATTACCGGTATAGGTGGAACATGGGCATTTGACATGATTTTCGTCTTGTCCATGTTCATCTTAAGACCAACCTGTCGGGAGACTCTACTGAGGTCGTTGAGCAAGGTGCTGAGATCATCGAGCGACTCCGCCATTATGACTATATCATCATCATCATCGGCAAAACGAAGGTTAGTGATATACTCGCCATTTATGTACATGCCACATCTTTTCCACTCCAAGAGCTTGAAAACATCCTCCAATGCGTTTGTGAACAGTTTCGGAGAAATAACGTCTCCCTGTCTCACGCCTCTCTGCAATGGGATCTGTTCTGTACTCTGGTCCTGTAGTCGGACTGACATAGTGGCCTTACTGTACAAACACTTCAACACTTCGATATACCTATAGTCAATTTGGCATCGCTGTAAGGACTGCAGCACCGCCCAAGTCTCGATTGAATCGAAGGCTTTCTCATAGTCCACAAACGCTAGGCATAGCGGCCGATTATACTCTTCGGTCTTCTGTATAATCTGGCGTAGCGTATGGATGTGGTCTATGGTGCTAAAGCCTTTTCGGAAACCGGCTTGTTCGGGAGGCTGGAATTCATCAAACCTGCGTGCGAGACGATTCGTAATGACCCTCGAAAACAGCTTATACACATGACTCAAGAGCGAGATGGGCCTATAGTTCTTCAATAAGGTGTTATCACCTTTTTTGAAGAAGAGCACCACCACGCTCTTGTGCCATGCCTCCGGCGTTGTACCTTCAAGGATGACAGAATTGAATAACTTCTGGAGGACTATAAGTACCGGTCTACCACCCGCTCTCAGAAGTTCGGTCGTAATTCCATCCTCACCTGGCGCCTTGTTGTTTTTAAGCTGTTTGAGGGCCATTCTAATCTCGTACAGGCTGACGTCCGGGATATCTTCGGTATAGTGTCGGACTAACTTGGCTCTGGTGTCCTTAGCTGTGTTAGTAGCGGGCTCACGTGTCGAGGTGTATAACTGTCCATAGAAGTTCTCAATCTCTCTCAGGATCTCAGGCTTGGATGAAATGACACTACCATTCTCGGTCTTCAGTTTTGTCATTTGGCTTTGCCCAATAGACGAATCTTTTGTGAACACCTTAGAGCCTTGGTTCCGCTCAATTGCGGCCTCAATACGTGAAGTATACTAAAAGCACGCAAGTCGTGTCGCATGGAACTCCAGATACGTCTATTGAGTTCACCGTAGGCTGACATATCAACTGAAGACTGTAGTTTCATTTCGCTCCGGTCTGCCATTAATTTAAGAGTGTTTCCTGAGAGCAATGGGCAGGCCACATCGCTCGTAGAACTGACAACCGATGGGGAAGAAAGGTTCTCGAGTGGCGACCACGAACCGGAAGACGCAGCGTAGGCCGGCCCCCCACTAGGTGGACCGACGACCTGGTGAAAGCCGCGGGGAGCCGATGGATGCAGGAGGCGAGCGGCCGCTCTAAGTGGCGCTCCCTGGGGGAGGCCTATTTTCAGCAGTGGACGTCTTCAGGCTGTTAATGATGATGATGATGATGAACTAAGATGATTGAATGAGTGAATGATTCCACCCAGAGTGGTTGCATAAAATAGTTCACCGTAATTTATTAATAATTTATCAAGTATCTCCATGAAAATATCTTTTCTCGGAAAAGATAAAGATAAATAATGGCGATGATAGTGTTCGATCGGTTCGATCCGTGCGTGCTCAAATAATTGAGTGAAAGTAATGACTGATGAGTCACGTCTTCACTCACGTAAAACAGGTATAGTACCTAGTATAGATAGGTGTAGGTATGTTATGCACAGATTAGAGAAAAACAATTTAACTCTGTGCTACCTATACTACCTATAATAAGTACATTTTTTTTAATGAAAATGGTTGACGTGGTTAGCTAGTCGTTCACCTGATGTTAAGCGACACGGCTGCCCATAACAGTTGCAGTGTCACTCGGAACTTTAAAATAATAAAGTTTCGCATGAGTGTGACACTGCACTGCCCACGTCATCCTGAGACATTACACAGTCTAGTAATCAGATTACTACACTGTGTAATCAGGTCATAGTCTCATTTGCCCAGTAATTTCACTAGCTACAATGCTCTTCAAACCGGAACACAGTAGTACTTGCACACTACTGCTTGGCGGCAGAATAACTGGCAAAGCGGTGGTACCCACATAGACGAACTTTGCGGAAACGTCCTACCACCTAGTAACATTAGAGAAGATGAATTAATTAAAAAACTATTTAACTGTAACTAGAGTGTCTATTAATATGATATTTTAATTACTATAATGGATAACATTAAGATAGTTCATTATGAGATCATTTTGTTAATGGTTTAATCTTTTTGTCACAGAATAATCTTATTTTGTTATACTCCCAAAAAAACCCTAAATAAAAGAAGACGCACACGTACGTATGCATTAATACAAAGAGCATTGTTGCGTATGTATTACATGACCTATTTCGGCGCTTATCAGCAGGCCTCGGTAGCGCAGTAGGCAGCGCGTAAGTCTCATAATCTTAAGGTCGTGAGTTCGATCCTCACCCGGGGCATATCTTTTGAAGATTTTTTCCCGTGTAGTAATTATTTATTCGCCATCATAGTTTTCGTCATAATACAAGGACAAAAACCTGTTTTGCCACTTGTCTTACATGTTGCAATCAAGCCAAGCACCTGGGTGTCCATTGCGAAAGTCAAGTATGCAAATCTCATGGAATCACACAATGCACAAGTCGGCCCACGTATCAAATCATGGCATTAGTTGTTTACGTTCGTCAATAGTAATGAGATTGGCAATTAAATCAGAGTGAAAGAGATTTTGTAACGCTGTGCGTGCAAAGTGCCGCACGCATGCGACATTGCGCCATCATTGGGAAATTTATTTTATTGCCATCTATTGACGGATAGCAGAACTAATTAGAAATTTTAATTGCTTTGATTTTAGCCTTCGGAACTTGAAATGTAATTTATCACATAACTATTTACAAATAATATTTTCATACGACGTACAATACAAGCCAGATAAAAATTTAAAGGATTTAATTAAAAATTCATCTTATTTTGTTACAGATATTTGAAGACGCGACGCGACGGCTCAGTGCAACAATCAAGTAAGTGCACTTTTTGAAATTTAAAAGGTTATCCGTTAATTTCAAAATCTAACAATTGAATACGTGTTTGAACACCGTTAACTTTATCTGTAGGCCATCTTAAACGAATTCACAAGCGGATGGTGTTACACTCCTTTGGAAATTTTGCAAAGGTAACCTCTCTACACTTGTTTGTACGTGACTCTTACAGCTTACAAATTACAGTTTAAAATCGTAGTTAAAGTTCAGAGTTTTTGCCGAATTTGATCGAACAATGTATTATGTAAGTTTCCTTGAGGTCAGCTTTAAGGCCGCACAAGCTTGTTGATTTAAATGTTTATTTTATCACTTAACAAGCTATAGGCTGGGTTAAGATGATTGACAAGTAAAATAATAGTCATTTTAATAACAACAAATTATGATAAAGGATCATTTTATGAATGAAAGCGACTTGAGCACCGATTCACCGAGCATCGTTCTGTTTAGTGTATGTATGTAATGTAAAAATGTAATACTTATACCCATCTGCATTAAAGTTTGGCAACTCTTAAGTTCGTACTTATCTCTAGCCCCCGATTTCATGTACGTTTGTGAAACTCACGTGACGTCAACACACCAAATACGCTCATTGATTGAGGACAACCGATGATCAACAGGTAACCAATGGACGTTCAGAATCCATGGTAAGGATATTTTTTTTTCCAAGAAGTTCCTATATTATATGCTGAAGTGTGAGGTTAAACTTAAGTTTCACTTTTAGGTGCCGTTGTACGTCTTATCGATATTGAGTCAACCTGATAAAAAGACGTATGCATATATGGTCGGACAGCTATCTAGTCCTAACGCGATATGTTCATATCGAGATTTAGTCTTAAAGCGATCTAGTCATACCCGCTATCTAGTAGTCCTAAAGCTCCTAACCCTTTTGTGTGCCAAGTTGACAGTTTAATAAAATTCTGAGAACCAGGGAGAAGCGTTGCTTGGCTAAGTTGTGTTTTTTTCTTCTTATATTTTGGCTCCACACATAGTGTATTTAGCCAGTGTCAAGTATTATAATGAAACGGCTGCCCATCTATCACTCGGAAGTCTCGGAACTCTTAAATTAAAGTTTTGTGTGACACCACGCACTGCGCTCATGATCCTGAGACATCACACAGTCTAAAAAAGCTTTATAATAATATATTTAAAGCCTAATATATTTAAACACATGGTAAAAGCATTTCTTTTGAAGAAAAGCTATTATAGCATAAATGAGTACTTGACCTAGCTTTGCGATAATATTATGACATTTTTTTTTATTTGTGACTTACCTTATACCTAATTCGATTATTTTATTTTAATGTACCTACTAAATTCAATGTAAATGTAAGTGAAAACTCCGAACGTGCTTGGGAACAACTGTTGACATTCACTTTTCAGGTCCTTTATGCCAAAAACACAAAAAAATCACTCACTTCAACAATTAAAAGTAACTGTATCAACTCATCTAGCCATTCCAATATAAATAATATAGTTGATGATGGCTTAGTCTCATCAAGGAGTTACCAACCATCTACACACAGTATTTATCAAAAAGTTGAATATAAGGTGAGTGACGGCGACCTGAAGGGAGCTGCTCAACTTCTATTTACGAGTGATGTTATCGCTCCTGATACGCCGGTAACCTTAGCTGCCCTTATTGATAAACATCCTCCTTCTGCAGCACCTGTCCCGATTTCATCTTCTTCATCTGAACCACCTATTGACCCTCTACAGGTCACAAAGAAAGGGGTCAAATCAGCAGTGATGTCTTTCAAAAATGGTTCTGCTGGTGGTCTCGATGGCCTCACCCCACAACATATCAAAGACCTAATCTTCGGTGCTACTGGAGACGCTGGCCGAGTGCTTTTGCAAGACATCACTGCACTCATCAACCTGATGCTTTCAGGTAAAGTAAATTCTGCCATCGCTCCCCTTCTGTATGGTGCTAATTTATGTGCACTCAAAAAGAAAGACGGTGGTATTAGGCCCATTGCCATAGGTTGCACATATAGAAGGATAACATCTAAGGTATGCTGCAGCCATATCTTCCCCAAACTTACCGATACTTTCCAGCCTTTGCAACTGGGGTTTGGAAGTAAAGGGAGGTGTGAAGCAGCTGTACATTCCCTAAGAACCTTTATTACTCATAATGGGGGGGAGGTGCTTCTGAAAGTAGATGTCAAAAATGCTTTCAACTCTGTTGATAGAACAACACTTTTGACTGAAATTCAAAAAAATGTACCTGAAATTTACAATTATCTTTGGCAGTGTTATGGTTTTCATTCAAAATTATTGTATAGAAACCATTTGATCGATTCATGCACCGGTTGTCAACAAGGGGACCCACTAGGACCGGCCATTTTCAGTCTTGCCATACAGCCTATAATTTCGTCGCTAAATTCAAAATTCAATTTATGGTATCTGGATGACGGGTCCTTAGGAGGTGATGCAAATACTGTGATCCAGGATCTGGAAATTTTGGTTGACAAGTTTCGGTCTATTGGTTTGGAGTTAAATTTTTCAAAATGCGAACTTTTTGTTACTGATTTGGTCGATAACGATAAACGTGCCGAAATCATTCAAAAGTTCAATAGTCTGGTCCCCAATTTAAAAATTCTAAATAATCAGTCATTGCGCCTCCTTGGTGCCCCCATTCTTAAAGATTCCTTCCCCGCCTATATAAATGAGCAACGTACAAAATTCGAAGAAACACGTGATCGGCTATTAAAAATACGTCCACATGTAGCTTTCCACATCATTCGGTTTTGCCTTTTTGTTCCAAAATTAACGTATGTGCTTAGGTGCTGTCCTCTATGGGATCAGAGCGACCTAATAACTTTGGACGAAACCATTAGAAATATCTTAACACAAATTCTAAATTGTTCTCTTTCGGACCAATCATGGTGCCAAGCCTCTCTTCAGATTCGTTTTGGAGGCATCGGTATCCGCAAAATTTCTAGTGTTGCTTTACCAGCGTTCTTGTCCTCCGTGCATAGTACTGCTGCGCTCTTTGCCAAAATAGTTGAGCCTTCCATAGGCAGAGTGCCGGTGCTATGCCTTGATGAGGCTAGTAACGCTTGGAAAATGGCCTGTCCAGGTGAAGAAACTCCCAAAAGCCCCCGTTCGCAGAGACAATGGGACGAGCCCTTGTGTAAGATCATACAAGCGTCTCTATTATGTAACAGTAACATCCCTGATAGGGCTCGTCTCCTTGCCACTAGCGAACGTGAGTCAGGTTACTGGCTACATGCTGTTCCTTCGCCCAATATTGGAACCCTAGAAGGGATAATTCTAGCTTTTTTATTGCAGTGGGCCTACGTCTGGGCATCTCCAGGACAGAACCGCATCTCTGTAACTGTGGGGGCGAGGTGGACCGATTGGGTCACCATGGCTTATCTTGCCGCCGCAGCGCCGGACGGCTGTCGCGCCATGCCGCCTTAAATGACGTCATCCGTCGGGCCCTTGCCACCGTCAACGTGCCGGCTATCTTAGAGCCGAACGGTATTTCACGTGACGATGGTAAGAGGCCTGATGGTATGACGTTAATCCCGTGGAGCCGTGGAAGGCCGCTGGTGTGGGATGCTACCTGCGTTGACACGCTAGCGCCTTCCCACGTTAACAACTCAGCTCGGGCGGCATGTGCAGCGGCTGAAGCTGCAGAAGACCTCAAACGGAGGAAGTATGAATCCTTAGGCGATGGATACATATTTGCTCCGTTTGGGGTTGAAACAATGGGTCCCTGGGGCCCACAGGCGCGGCTTCTTGTTAAGGAGCTGTCCAGACGGTTGGTCGACCTAACACGTGACCAAAGGGCTGGCGCATACCTCGGCCAACGAATCAGCTTGGCAATACAACGAGGGAATGTCGCCAGCTTTTTGGGCACGCTCCCCGCAGAAAGCAACCTAAATTCTGTGTTTTATTTATAATTTTTTTTTTTTTTTTTGGCATAGCTTTTTTTGATAGGGTTTTCGTTTTTAGTTAGGTGTATATATTTATTAAGATAGGTTTATATTTAAGTTGTTTAGTTTAGTGTATATATATTGTTATTTAAGTTTTAGTAATAAATAAACCATAGTAAATTATATTCCTCAAAATATAAACTTTTGTGAAAATGTACTTAATTCAATTTTTATGTAATGTAATTCAAATACAATGTATGTTGTTCATGAATAAATACAATACAATATAGATCAGTTCATAAAGTCTCATTTTAATAGACTTTAGTGCGTTAGTAGACTTTAGTCACGATCGATGGCTGACATTGGCGTGCGTTCGTGAGTAAAACTGCAAGTAGGTTCGATGCATTAGTTACTAACGTAAAAGGACAATAATATCTAGATGTTACGTGACGATTCGTTTATCAACTAAACGATAATTCTTAAAAGTGACAATGGGTTTACGTGGTTTTGAGTCGAGGGCATATTTATATGAATAGAGGTCAGTTATGTCACGCAGAAATATACAAAATATCGTAATTTATAATTGACATTTTGATGTTTTGTTTACTTTTAAAATAGTGTAAGTACGAATTATAATAAATTAAACAATAAAAATTATATACAGTTGTAAATCACGTATCAAAAAGACCTTTGATGGAGGGAATAGTGTCCAGAACGCAGGCTGCATTGTAACTCTGTTTGGCAATGCTGATTTTTTGGGCAAAATGCGAGCCAGCCTTCTTTTTTTTTTTCTTTAGTTTTGCCAAGTCCCTGTATATTTCCAGAGCACCTATAAGTACGTATGATTCTGTATAATTTATCAAAATAAAATTCCTGATGTTTCTCTCAGATTTCATTTACGTTACTTTCTCTCTTGCTCGTAATAGAAATTGCGCAATTTCTAAATATAACATAAAAAAATGATTAATAGCAGTATTGCCTGTTTAATGTAATCATTAGATTAATTTCAATGTAAAAGAAACACTTGACTAAGCAACTGGATTTGAACCCGGATCAGACGTCACTTTTAGTCGAGACTTGCTTTTCTGCTACATTGAGATGTTTGTGATTATGATTCACTAACTACAACCACAAATTAATACTTAAGGCGCTGAATGCTCCCAAATAGACTATTTAGAACGTAATTATCTCAAAACGTGTACCATTAACAGGATTGAAAAAAATGCACGTTAATACTGGTCATATCTTCTTTCCATCTGCCGAAACCAAAACACGTTTACGAAAAGTTTTCTCGATAGAAAAAAATCGTGAAGTGACCTCTAAAAATCATTCAAACGTCCTAAATAATAAGTGACCCCATTGAAATAAATCATAGTGATAAGCTATGTTTCAATGCATCCGTCTATAAGCTTATTTTAGCTTTATAACAATAAGCATTTCTTTTATAACTAATTATTTGTACCGAAAAATGGAAAAGTCGAAGTGCAACGCAACGTAATCGCCATATTTTTGCTTTGCATAAAGCGACCCTATGAGGTACAAAATAAGTTTTAAGTTTGTCTGTTGTAATAAACGTGGTCGCATTGGCTCCTGTCAGGGCCTTAACTAAAATTTTAGAAGATCACTATTTATCGGTAAATAAATCGGTGTCATTTTAATATTATTATATTATTACCGTAGTGATGTATGTTACACTACATAACATAACACAACCTCGATTTGTAACACCGGTGTTAATTAATAAATGATTTGTATTTGAATTTGTATGAAAGATTTGTTAAGATTTGTTTGTCAACAAAATAGATTATATTATGATATGAGATGGCCCATCATGGAATTGATTTTTAAAGTGTAAACCACGTAAAGATATTTTATAGTCCTTGAAATTTTAGCAAATTTTTGAACCCACGCCACGCCACGACCACGACGATAAGTGTCGCCACGACTGCTTAGTCGGTGAAGCACGTAGTTCTAAAGATTTTCGCAGTTAGCAGCCATGTGATCATAGCTCAGTTGGCAGAGCGTCCAATCCGGTGAGTACAAATCAAATCCCGCTGGTTGCCTAAAAGTTTAAGGACTACAAATATCTTTATCTTTATAGGTTAACTAGTATTTTGCTCCGTGCGCGGGCCGCGTGCGGCCCGCGAGGACGTTTTCGTGGCTGTTGTATTTTAAAGGTCTTATACTTTGTGCTAAACTTTAAATTTTGCAAGAATTAGTACAAAACAGCGGTATTTTTCAAAGAAAATGATAATTGATCTGACTTTTGCATGGCGGCCATCTTGAAAAATGCTGTCAGTCAAGTAAAAGGTCAAAATTTGAAATCAGCATCCTTTAAAACCCCCAAATATAAAATATCAGCCGAATCCGAGTTACTATAAAATCGGGCGCCATTTTGAATCCGCCATCTTTGAATTATTTTAGGACTGTAACAAAGCCTCTGTTGTTCTCTTTAACATGAGTCCAAACACGCTATGCTTGCCTCTATTAGTTCAGATAGTGTGCGCCTTTTAATTTTGCATGGCGGCCATTTTGTTTTATTTCTCCAAAGAGGTAGTTTGAAGCTTCTCCTCGCTTCGCTCGTCGTCGCGGTAGGTACTTTGAAGCTCCTCCTCGCTTCGCTCGTCGTCGCCGTAAGTAGTTTGAAGCTCCTCCTCGCTTCGCTCGTCGTCGCGTTAGGTAGTTTGAAGCTCCTCCTCGCTTCGCTCGTCGTCGCGTTAGGTAGTTTGAAGCTCCTCCTCGCTTCGCTCGTCGTCGCGTTAGGTAGTTTGAAGCTCCTCCTCGCTTCGCTCGTCGTCGCGTTAGGTAGTTTAAAGCTCCTCCTCGCTTCGCTCGTCGTCGCGGTAAGCAGTTTGAGGCTCCTCCTCGCTTCGCTCGTCGTCGCGTTAGGTAGTTTGAAGCTCCTCCTCGCTTCGCTCGTCGTCGCGGTAGGTAGTTTAAAGCTCCTCCTCGCTTCGCTCGTCGTCGTGATAGGTAGTTTAAAGCTCCTCCTCGCTTCGCTCGTCGTCGCGGTAGGTAGTTTGCAGCTCCTTCTCGCTTCGTTTGTCGTCGCGTTGGTAGTTTTGATATTTAATATGGCAGCCATTTTGAAAAACGGTGGATGTCTAAAAGAAGCTAAAGCATGTTAATCAGTGCCCTTGGGGACACTCAGATATCAATTTTCATACGGATTGAAGATCCATAAAAAAGTTCAGTAAAATGTATGAAATTTTTCAAAATGGCGGAATCAAAAATTTTTCCCCATATTCTTACTAAGTATCTAAGGGAGTCTCAAATATCGATTTTCATCCGGATCGGATAACTTTTTCTGTAAGTCAATACGTCTCCATCCGCCATCTTGAAAAAAATCAATTTCATTAGTGTTCTGTTTTGTTTCTTTATACATTTTTACTCGATCCCCAGAAACAACTTATCTATTACATTCATATTGGAGGCGTAAAAAAGGAAAGTTCATATTTCGATATAATCACCTTTGTATGACAACCCTATTGAAAAATGGCGCATGTCAAAATTTGATTTTAGAATGTTGATCAGCATCCTTGGAGACTCCTAGATATCGATTTTCTTTTCGCCAAGACCGAAATTTCCGCCATTTTGAAAAAAAAATATTTTGTAATATCTTCCCTTCTGGCCTCCAAACAATATTAGTTCGAGCTCTTTTTACTAAAGTGTCATGGTTTCGCCGTCATTTCCAGTCAAAATTAGTATGGCTGTTTTTTTTCCCGCCATTTTGAATTCTTTTGTGTTCTCTAAAATCGTCCCAGGGTTTACTATGACATTTCTGAGAACGCATATGACCTATCTCATATAGCTTAGCCAGGCCTTCGATGGTCACGATGATGGAAGGTCGGAAGACCAGGTCATGAATTATTTTGAATTTCGATTGTCCTTTTTCATACAAATTTATAAAAAAAAACAATCAAAATTTCCCATAGGTATAGAGAAACAATGCGCCGAAAATGGAAAAAAAATTGCATGGCAATCTTTATAAATGGCGGAATCCAAAATATTTTTTCAACTATGGAATCAAGGGCCCCAAAAATCCCCCGATGCATAAAATCAGCCGAATCGGACCAACTTTCAAAATGGCCGCCATCTTGGATTTTCGTGACCATCCGAAAGCCATGGTCCTCTATAACATTTTAGTCGAGCACCCCCCACCTACCTCTTACCGTTTTCGATAAATAAGCATTTCAATAATTATTCTTGCGGTTTATTTTTGTTCATTTCTCTACCACTGTAGTTCGGGTATAAAACGATTGCGTGTTTTAGAGTCGTACAACGCCATCTAGTTTCTTTTCTGATAAGCTTCAGTTATAAAATGATAGAAGGTACCTTTTTTTATTAGTGATCTAGAATCGTCCCAAGGTTTACTACATTTTTTATTTCATTACTTTTTTTTTATCTCTTACCGTTTCTGAGATCCCCTGGAGTTCTCCAACTTGGAGACGACTTTCTGATGCTGCAGTCTAGAAAATTTTGGTCGAACACCCCCACTTACCTCTTACCGTTTACGATTAATAAGCATTTCAGTAATTATTCTTGCAGTTAATTTTTGTTCATTTCTATACCACTGTAATTCGGGTACAAAACGCTTGCGTGTTTTAGAGTCGTACAGCGCCATCTAGTTTCAGTTTAAAAATGAGCATTACAACTTTGTATGAAAAATATGTTTTTTTGTATGAGGGGTACCTTTTTTTATTGTTTATTTAGAATCGTCCCAAGGTTTACTACATCTTTGTTCAATTAGTTTATCTTTATCTCTTACCGTTTCCGAGATCCCATCTGGAACTTCTTCCTGGTACCACTTTCTGATGCTGACATATTTAATTTTTGGCCTTGGGATTTTTCCGAACATATCTCTAGTACATTTCCAAATCATCCTATGGGCCAGTTTTCGGGAACATTCATGTCAATGATCAATTAACGTCTGTCACCGTTTTTTAGCTTTATATATCTGTTAAGATTAAGATTAAGATGTTAAGATGCCAGTTTGACATCGGCTAAGTTTGCACTCATCTCTCTAGCACGCATCTAAATGCGTTGCAGTAGGTAGAGGTACGTCATAAAAGGATAATGTGTGAATTTAGGAGCTGCCAAATTTTATTGTAGACGGGTATAAAGTTTTTGGAACAAAAAAATTGTATTAATCACAAGACACAGTTTGCCAAATGACAAGCTTTTATTGGGCGTAGCCGCTTTTCCGTTTGCGACAATGTATGACATCGAATTTCACGTATCAAGGGTGTGGCCTCTGGCCTTTTTGTCGTAGCACGTACCAAATGTCACATTATGTAAGAAAGGGATAAGAAAGTTATATTAGTGATGGGCAATATCACATTGAAAACATATATTTAAGGTATCTTTTGCGCGTTGAATTGTAAATGCAAACGTTGCTTGTTTAGAAGCTAGGAACTTACTGCTTTTATAAAGAAAAGGTCACCACTGTTTAGCCACAAGCTCCTAAGTTAACCGCGCAGCAGTTTCTTGACTAACAAAATATGACAACGTTTTTACTTCAAAGGAACCAGTGACGTGATTAAAACAGAATCAATGTCATTATTGAATTTACGAGTTATGATTAGCAAAATACACGCTACAAAAAGCAGCTTTTTAGCAACAGAAAACAGATATTAGCAGTAAATTAGCAGCCAGCGTTAGAATGACCTTGCTGACAGGCTGAGATGTCGAAGTCGTGGGCTGGTAGTAGGTATGCTGCATTGTTTAGAATTAGGTAACATCACCGCATCGCATCATTCATACACACCTACTATTTTAACAACCACCTTGAATGGTACATGTGTTGTTGTGAGCTTATACATAATTATTATTATTATAACAGATACACTTTAGCAAACATTTTTTTATTCAAGTCAGTCGTAGCTGACAGCATCATTATCAAAAAAAAACCATTAAAACTAATTGGTAGTCATATTTTAGTTGAATTAGTACAGCCAGAGAATAATCAAAGTCTGGTTGTTGTTGGTTTTGGAAGCTCTAATAATAATATATTACCTTACCGTGAATACCATCAATATCTAAAAGTCTTACAATGATAAAAATATAACGACAGCATAAAATAAGAATAAATGTTTAATAAATATAATTATTATTATTAGATACATAAATAAAACTTGTTACATGACTTGTCACTAGATAACGAGCCTCTCATTGAAATAGAAAGTATATAAATTTAATTTAACTTCAATTTATAAATTCGTTTACAATGCTATATTAAATTCGGTCTAATAACTGTCACCATGATTATCAAGATTGAGCATGTTGTTACGCAAACTGGTTGATGCTATAAGTATTTGCATGGTTATCGTTTCAACATTTTTAATTTATAAGCAGAATCTCACAAAATCTTAAATCCCAAATTAAAATCATCAGAAATAGTAGCGTAACAGGCTACTATAAAACAAAATATTGTCACATTGCACCGTATGTGTTTTGTGTTTTACACCAATATTACTAGAGCTCAAGTATAGCCAATAAAATTATTATAATGTTAATTGACTATGAATGAATACCAAGATTGCAAGTAGGTACTTATGCACTGATTCACAGTTACGTAAACTGTTACGTGTTGTAACTTATAAGCAGTTATAATGTTATTTTCACGGTTATAATTTCATCTTTAGTTATTGTTTACGGGTTTACGGTCATCTAGTTTGTGTTGAAATATTCGGATTACAGAACTATGGCATCTTCTGTAAATTCTGTAATAGAGGTCATAATGTTCACACAACTAAATGTAAAATATCAATAACTTATGATATTTTTGATAGCCTGCGTTCATCTGCTTACTATAAATAAACTTGGATTTTTTAAGCTGTCTGTAATTTAAAATTGATCACAATAGGACTTTTTAATAAAATAAATGTATAATAAAATAAGTGTAAGTAATAAATCCACAGCCATTGTTTTATAAAATTAATAATAACTTATATCAGCATTATGATTCATAGAGTTGTTATAAAACTTGTATTAATTTATTATTATTGTAATTGTTTACGATAAATAATAGACAAAAGTATCGTTTTATGAGCGATTGTACTAATAAACTGATAATATAAGTATTGATTGTTTTTACTACAACTTTCACTTTCACTGTGCGATACAAAAAAATTTTTTAATGTTTACACTTTGACAATCTATATTTATTTTTATTATAAAATAGTACATTATTTTGCTTTTAAAAATATCAGAAAGGTACCTAGATACCAGGCATTCTTCATCCAGACATTCCAGGAGGATAAATAATATTCAAAAAACGAGATTTTTTAGGGTTATCCCAGATAATTTATTATGACGCCATCTAGTGTCGAGTGGCATTATAATAAAACTGATTCAGGAAGCAGAAATAGAATAAAGTAGACAAATGCATTTTTGCTATTATTACAAGAATTATGAAAATATTTGGACAAGTGAAGCACCAAACATTCACCCATTCATTACATATTGTCCTTGTCTATGCTAGGTGTTTACTAAAAAACTACATAATTCAATTCACATCATACTGAAATGTGTACTAAACATAGTAATTACGTAATTGGAGGTCAAGACCCTATAGTGGCTTGACTTGTGGCCCCAAACCTGCTATGACAGCTATTCAACCTGCGTTGATGGCTCAATCGAGTCAAGGTCTACATTGCTCCACGCATCTCGATTGAGATACGTAGGTAGGTAGTAGGTAGGTAGGTACTAGTTATTAGGGTTGCCACTTGTGAGACTAACAACGATTTCTCATGCAGTGAAGTTAGCGAAACTTTGTCCCTGTGAATGAGGCACTCGAACAATCAACGCGTGTACTGTTGCATATTTTTTATTAACTGGAGTATTATTCTTACGACACACGTACACTTTTAATCGTTCATCTATTTTTATGCAAATTAAAGCCATCCGTCGGTTTATTATTAAATTTTATTATTAAATTATTAGGCATTCAGCCGCCATCTTCATCATTTTTAAAACCGGCAAATCATTTACTATTTAGTGACCACTAGTCAGACACTTATATTACTAACTAACACCGTGTTAGTTTTATGCTCTATAAATAAAATTGGCAGTGATGACCAGTGACAATGACAACCCTTTACTTTCAGGTTATGTTTGTAAATACACAAAACCTAATAGTCAAGTGTAAAATAGGCATGTCATAAGCTGTGTAAATTATGTGATAACTGGTAACAATGGTGCTGAGTAACAGAGGTAACCGCGTTACTTCTAAACAGTGGACAAACGCTTTCTATGTTGACGCAACGAGACGCGTAGCAATGCTTGAAAATGTGTAGTGGAAACTCACGTTGTATTGTATTTGAATGAACATACACATTACTATTACAACATCATTTACTATTTAGTAAAGAATGACAAATGCCAACTTTTTTTAATATACTTGTCTTTTTAATCCGTTTTACCGACTGCTGCAGTCATGTTGAACAAACTATTACAATAAAATATAATGCAATAATAATGTGGTTCATAGGATTTCTTAGCCTTCAAAAAACGTGAAATAATTTATTGCAAATCAGAAGCTTATTTTAGCACTATTACAAGTCAACATGAGTATGCTCTAAATAACTGAAATGATGTAGTAGAAACGTAGAATAGTAGAAACTCAGCATGATAAAACATGACTAGTACTTATCTAATAAAGTAGTAACACATGGGGTTATAAATACGTCAAAAGGCAGGTATTATACATTTGACCACTTCCTTAATAATTAATTATGTTTTCCCATACACGACTATACTTATATGAACAACCTGTAACTAAATGATCATTTACAAAGCAATAACACAAATTAACATAGTAGATACAATAATATTATCTAATAACTATTTGTTATCATAAACCTTGTACCCACTCATCATCGTCACCATCTGCGACGCCAACACTGGAGCAGTTGTGCCAGCACTCAGCACCCCAAAGCCGCGCTCCGTTAATTTAAGGAGCTGGGCTGGCTTGGGTAGATGCTGGAGGAGGAAATGCACAATACACCCCAGGCGGGACGTCAATGCAGGTCTTACCGCCCCCATTCCAAATTAGAATTAATTAGAACCTGTAACTAAATTATCATTTGCAAAGCAATAACACAAGTTATTAGATAATTTTTTGTAATTACTGTGTTAGTAATTACAAAAAATTATCTAATAACTATTTGTTATTATGATAAATTATTAAAAAACACTACCAAACTCGATTGACCTTCAAGAAATTAATATTCCCATATTTTGCAAGATCCTAGTTCCAGTTCCGTTCAAAATAACAGAAACTATATCCGAATAAATTCTAAAATTACTGTTCCACTCTATTGGCTATAAATCTAACTATATTATGACGGCAAATTACGGAGTAATCATCTCAAAAAATACTGCAAATAAGATTGCATTGATGTATAAATTGAATAAATGAATGGTATCTGACTATCTGGTCATCGACCGATCATCACCAACAATGCATTGCCAATGATTACTGTGCCAAATCATGCGTGAATGTTACAAATAACTGAAAATTAATCAATCACTCTTACTTTAGAAGGTCGGTGTATGCTATCATTTTTATTTGTCGTTGTTTGAATGTCAACGATCTATTATCATTCTATGTTTGACAATATGGAAGGTGTGATTATAAACAACTCACAGTATTGCTATCGTGGGAACCTATTGGATTTTGATAGAGTTACCAAGTGTGTTGCCTTGGCATTAATTCATTGAATAGTCGTATTTACTATCTAACGTTTGTACATAAACAAAGCGTTGCCTCATATTTCTATTTATTAATAAACGCGTTGTTTCTTTGGCAACATCTAATCATTAGCTCTCCTCTCGACTAGATAAATCAAAAGTTTTTTTAGACTGTTCTAAATTTTAATAAGTACGTCAAATAAATTAATCATTACGTCAAATAAATTAATCATTACTTATTGTAAAGTAGGTAGGTATACTTTCTTTCTTACACAGCCCACTAGAGAGGGATATTTTCCCACCGCGTTGTTTTCCGATTAGAATATTTTATTTAGTGTTTTCGGGAAGATGGGTATGGTTAATCGGACCATGGTGATCATATTTCTCTATTGGTTCGATTCATCATCATCATAATCATCAATCCACTGCTGAACATAGGCCTCCCACAGAGAGCGCCACTTTGGGCAACTGCTCGCCTCCTGCATTCATCGGCTCCCCGCGGTTTTCACCAGGTCGTCGGTCCACCTAGTGGGGGGTCTGCCTACGCTGCGCCTACTGGTTTGTGGTCGCCACTCGAGAACCTTTCTTCCCCATCGGTTGTCAGTTCTGCGAGCGATGTGGCTTGCCCATTGCCATTAAATTTCAACTTGCTAACTTTAAGGGCTATATCGATCACTTTAGTCCTTCTGCGGATTTCCTCGTTCCGGATCTTATCTCGCAGGGAAACACCGAGCATAGCTCTCTCCATAGCTCGTTGCGCGACTTTGAGCTTACTAATGAGGCCAACAGCTATTGGTTCGATAAAACAATGCAAAATACTTTATATTACAACCCAAACTACCGACTACTAACATACCAGAACCCAAACTACCGACTACTAACATACCAGATAAACAGTGCGGCGTCGCTTCTGCAAGCACTCACACAAATTGCTACTTGACAAAACGGAATGCCTGCTGTAATAATACGATAGCAATACCTCAAAGAACCTGTTTAATACATTTCACAATTTGTTGAGAAATAACCAACTACCTGTTCATACATACCAAGCCATGCTACATGCTTAGCAGACAAGCCAGAGTCGAACACCATAATTAAGTCACAATCTCAGGCCCCAATTGACCAACACTTACGGTAATCGATACGGTAAATCGATTTTGTAAGTGATGTTTCGGATTGAATCCGTATAATCGATTGCATAACATCAAAGATGTACCTACCCACATTTTACGCAATTTTTGTAATTATAGTATATTCGTTACGGTTGCTTATTTTTAGTGTTAATGGGGAATGTCTTGTGCCGTAACGTAACAGAGTTGTTAGCGTACCATAATTGCTGTCTTAGTTCATTAAACGTGTGATGGCCTGGCTAGATTATAGAAATAGGTACTTAAGTAATTACCTTTGTGAATAAAGCCAATATAGCATTCTTTTAACTTTTTTGTTCTTGTACAAAACAAAATCTACCTAAAAGATCGTTTTTCCATTGAGTTAGGTTTACTTAATCGTCGGGACTTGGGATAAATAAATTATTCGTTTTTCCTTAATTTTAAAAATAGAAAATGAGATTCACATTATGCACTTACGACATTTAGATTAAATGACGTATGGTTTAGTCATCATCTTCATCACGTGGGCTGTGTAGTGCTTGCACACTATTGCTTGGCGGCAGCATAACTGGCAAAGCGGTGGTACCTACCTAGACGAACTTTGCAGAAAAGTCCTACCACCCAGTAGGTACTTTCGGTGTGGTGGCGGCTGCTTTCATCATCATCATCAACAGCCTGAAGACGTCCACTGCTGAACATAAGCCTCCCCCAGGGAGCCCTTTTGAGCGGCGGCTCGCCTCCTGCATCCATCGGCTCCTCGCGGCTTTCACCAAATCGTCAGCCCACCTAGTGGGGGGCCGGCCTACGCTGCATCTTCCGGTTCGGAGAAACTTACCCCTCCCCATCGGTTGTCAGTTCTATGCGCTAGATCTGTGGCCTGCCCATTGCCATTTCAACTTGCTATATCGGTAGGTATAGTTTAATGTTACTGTAAGAAATAATATCCAGAATATAAAAACACTGACCCAAAGCTACGTTAAAAGGATTGATGATGTACAACGACACAAAACAGTATTCATTTCAAATATTTCAAATCAACTCAGATAGGTAGGTACTTGAGCATAAGTAAAAAGTTAAAATGATCGATTCTTCGCTTGAGTAATCTCTTAGTAAGTAATATTCTGGAATTAATCTGCTTTGTAGAAGGTTGCTTCACCGTTTACAAAGCAGATCGATTTAATTTTGACGCAACAGTTTTCTGGCTAGATGCAACTAGCAAGCATATGAAACTCGTGCCTTTCTAACGAAGGTCAAATTACACTTACAGTACCTATTTACTATCCCTCTGATCTAAGTCAAAGGTGTTAGGTTAATAAGTTAAGTTAGTTTCTCGTACCCGTTAGTTGATTTGGTCTTGGTGCTCGTTAGTTAAAATACAAATGGTGAAAGTGTCCAGAATGTCGGCAATAATTTCGATAAACTAAGAACCTGTATGGGTGATTACTAGGTACCTCAAACGTCAAGATAAGTGAAAAATATTACTTGTATGCGACTACCAAGACCGGCATCGCACAGTTGACAGTTTTTGCTATTTGTTCTACAATTTACAAGCACCAAAATTGAATAATAGCCCGAAATTGTTCGTTAAGCTAATACTAGAGTGCGAAGCAAATTGAATGGCGGCTGTGAAGTCATGAAGTCCGCTGCAAGCCCCCACGCTGTGCTTGTCTTTTAGGTAGGTATACCGAGCACATCTGACATCTGATTTTTACTATTGCGCAGCGTTTCGCGTCGACTTCACAGCCGCCCTTAAGTTGGAATCGCACTCTACCTAGGTAAAAGGTATTTTACCCAACATGCTGGCATACCTACTTACTGATCTATGCCGCGTACATTAGAAGGTTGAAGTATAGAGATTTTAATAAGCACCCTTCAAAGATTACGTGAATGAAAACATGTCAAACTTGATAAGGATCTCACTAATTTTTCTTATTGTCCGCCATTTCATCATGGGAAGGTCACAATCACAACTCACGTACCACGGTTGATAGAATCTTTCCCACCTTTTAACAACAACAACCTG
Source organism: Ennomos erosarius (assembly GCA_963580505.1). Classification (NCBI taxonomy): domain Eukaryota; kingdom Metazoa; phylum Arthropoda; class Insecta; order Lepidoptera; family Geometridae; genus Ennomos; species Ennomos erosarius. Next base: position 2,264,323 of record OY757001.1, on the reverse strand, counting down.
TATTACAAGACGGAAGCTTGCACTTCCGTATTCTCTATGTCTTAATACACACCTTAGTGTCCTATTAACAAAGTTTTAATTGCCTTGAAAGGCTGTCTTAAAGTAAATCAAGAGTTTCGAAAAATGTATCTTATAGCCAAAGTCTTATGGATGTAAACCTAGAAAAATATAAAGTTAATGACTTATGGGTAAAACAACTTAGGTGTTTCTGAGATTTATTGAAAAGTAAAGCTTAGATCTATTTCAATAAAGTTCAAATCCTTTGGAATTGTATGATAATATAATGATAGCGATAGCGGTTAGCGGTAGATCTCATAATAATAACCGCGAAGCTGCAACGACAGGAAGGCAAATCACTTTGTCACGATCGTTTCAAGCTTATCAAGCTATCATTGGTCTTACACTGTTTATTTTACATTGTTGAAAAGTCTCATTGTGAGATTTAATAAAATTAAAACCCTGCAACACCACCATGCTACTATAAGTAATATTTAGTTACATAAAAAGTAATAATGTACATTGAGTTGGCGTCAAATAACTAAATGAATAAAAATTTCACGGGAATTTGGTTTAATTTTTTAGTTTTTAGCAGTTGTTTACTTTTTACTTTACTACAACAGGTACCTAGGTAAATTAGTTCTGCTACTCGACAACAGATGGTGTTCAGCCAATAATTTTAGTATTGTTATTTCTTCTATATCTTGAGACTCGGGTCTAGCCCGGACATTTGGAAAGCATTGGTGGGGCCGAGGCTAACACCAAGAGGCCCCTTTGAATATAATATTAATTGTTTTAACTGACAAGGGATGGTGTGGCATATTATAAACTATTTTTTGTAAATACAGGTAAAAAAAACTGGGCGATTGTGGTGAACTTTTGATGAACGGTGACATTGGATTATGGAATGAGAAAACGGCACCTGCCAATTCTGTCTCATATCAAAATGTTTGAGGCAGGTGATGACTTGCCACCCACTAAATGGGCCTCCTGTAGTGGCTACCGCATATTGGTGCCGAGGAAGCAACATTGGTGTGGGTGGCTTAGGATGTCGAGAGGTGTGCTGCACTTTCACTGAACGCTACTCGCGGCGTTATGCTCTTTAACACTTCCACCCTGGAGCTTAGATTCTTAGCTCTTGCGACTTCCACCCCCAGACAGCCGGTTAAGGCAAGCCAGGGGTTAGGGGTCTCATTTAGCCCCTTGGAATAAGGGTACGCGGTGTCGCCACTCACCGACGGCTCGCTACAAAGCCGCCCTTGCGTTAGTATCATCATCATCATCATCATCATCATCATCATCATCATCATCATCATCATCATCGTCGTCATCATCATCGTCGTCGTATGTTTACCAAAATATCATTATGGTTACCAATTTCGAAACAGTCGGGAGTCTGAGAGCAATAATTATTGTAACATAAATAAAAATTTGAAAAGGAATGAAACAAAAAGCAATATTCCGATACCGGGAATCGAACCCGAGCCTCCTGGGTGAGAGCCAGGTATCCTAGCCACTAGACCATATCGGATGGTTGCAGAGTGGCTGAAATTATACGACAGTACCTATTAAACTATTTAAGTTTTACTACAATCCGCCATTTTGAAAAAAAAAAAATTAAGATGTCGCGGCCATTAAATTAAAACCTTTAGAATTTCCCAGCAACCAAAAAGTATTTTAAACTATATAAAAACACGATAAACATAGGTTAAGGTTAACTTAACTAGGTTAGTGCTCCTTTATTTATCTACTGATCTAATATCCTTAACTAAAACTAATAAATATTCAGAGGTGGTAGCGCTAGTCCACCTGCCACTTTCACCTGCATTCCTGTCGAACAGTGATTGACTGACAACACACCGATTATATCGATGAATACCTCGATTTGTAATTGAGATTATTATCGATTCAATAAATTTGCGGTTAGACGGTATAGCATTATAATATTATCTGTAGGATAGACGGTAAGTTGAGGTAATGGTTGTGCAAGTTAATATGATGGTGTCTTCGTTTGATTTATTGCATTAACTTTTAACAAGTAAACCCGCTCGCCTCACCAATGATTATCAAGTCATGTGTTTGCAAACGGTCTTACAACGGTGAATATTGAATAGAAGGAAAACATCGCGTATGAGGAACCGGCATATTCAAAAATCACGTAATCGAGAACTTGTCATCCACCAACACGCACTTGTCCAGCGTGGTGGATTCTTACGGTCGACAATCTCTCCATGTAGTAAGAGAAGGTTCGTGTCCCAACAGTGGTAAGTTGGGAAAATATTGAACTTATGACCTAAGCTTGCAGTGGAAATTCGCAGCTTAATGTGTGTGTGACCAATTCGGGTCAATAATGCGATGCAAATCACTCCGTTTATCGTTACGCTGCCAAAGAATTCCGAATAATTAATCGATTAAATAAAATTATAAAAATAATCCGATTAAAATTCACCCAAATCAATTAATCATTATGCCAAACAACTAAATGACATAATGATCATTACGTTTCTCCGTTTCGTCCGTCTGCCGTTACGGAAGACGAGACAGACCACATTCTGTGACTGTGACGGAGTGGTTAGGTAAGACACTTCCTCGTGTGCAGTCATCTTTAATGTGAGAGTATAGTTAAATAAAATAGGTAGAGTGCGATTCAAACTCAATGGTGGCTGTGAAGTAGGCGCGAAACATTGTAGCAAAAATTAGATGTCCGTCGAAAGAGGTCAACAGTGTGCGCAACGTGTGAGGGCTTGCACACCACAGCGCACCCGTTTCGCACTGACTTCACAGCCGCCATTCGGTTTGAATCGCACTCTACTACATATTCTATTCTGTGCTATGACGTGTAACGTGTGCCATTAAAGAAACTAATCTGGCGGAAATATGAAACTCTTATTTTCCCTCTTCCACTAATGTGTTTAAGTGCAGAGGGTGTGAGACAGCAATAGAAAAATTTTGCTTTATTCAGTTCTTTTCTTTATTGCATCGTGTTATAACTATTGCAACGTATTTAGGTAGGTACCTATTACGTCCTATAGAAAGCCTATAGGTATGGATGGGCAGTAATGTCTATAGATCGGATCGTAGATTTCGTTCGCAATATTATTCATCTTCATGTGTCGTTAATTTCAGAAAACCTCAAATATGTGTAGGTGGTTTCATAGGGTTCCGTACCCAAAGAGTAAAGCAAACCCTCCCTATTACTAAGGCTCCGTTGTTCGTCGGTCTGTCTCTCTGTCCGTATGTCACCCGGCTTTATCTCATGAACCGTGGTAGTTAGAAAACTGAAACTTTCACAGAAGATGTATTTCTGTTGCCGCTATAACAACAAAATACTAAAAAAAGAATAAAATTAATATTTAAGGGGGCTCCAACACAACAAACGTCATTCTTTTTTGCTCGTTTTTTATAGATAATGGCACGGAAGTACGGAACCCTCAAGTGCGAGTCCGACTCGCGCTTGGCCGGATATTTATTTATGAATTATAGGCTTAGCATTTGATCACTGTCTCACCCTGTATCTCAGTTTAAATAAGTACCTCTAGTTAAATTAAATAATTCTCCTTTTATAAGTAGGTAATGCCGCGGGAAATAACTCAATCAACAACGCTAATACGATGTTAGACATCAAGTGAAAACAAAAGTTAATACAATAAATAACCGTCTATTGTTCGGTGAAAGTTATAGAGAGTGACCGACGGCTGTGACGGTATAATCGACATCGACCTTCGTTTGCTGAAATGGACAACACTATTATAATAAACCATATCATTTTATACCCTTCTGTCATACACATAGATTTCAAATTCGCTTAAGAGATTTAATTTAAAGTACTGAGGTATTTTTTCACAATTTAATGATATCTTATCTTATCTTTAGTAACATAGCACCTGTTATGCTTAGTTAAATGAGGTTATAATTAATTTAATGACATAAGCCTGAAGATCAATCATGTGTTTTTGTTAAAATCATGCTGGTTTTTTAGTAGTTACCTAACTAATAAAAACAGTAAACTCTGACTATGAATTCTTTTATCGGATCTTAAAACGATTATGTCGAAGATACAGAAAATATCTAGTTATATCTGATTGATTTGCACTGCTTAGGTTTTACGTAAAATATACCTATTTCGTAAAAATAGAATTTACTATAATTTATCTATACTTATTACGTTCCTTTGGCTTACTCATTACCCCAACAATACAACTCTATAAGAAAGTACTAATGAGATTGGCTGCTACTTATTATTACATAATGGAATAATAATAGTACCTTCTACCTATTACCTTTATTACATTACCTTGCTTGATTGAATTTTGTAATGTAACCTTCGTCTTGTTATCATCATCAATGGGGAGTGGGGACATTACCTAATTATATTTACATTTGATTTTAATACTAACAAGATAATTTTTACTAAATAAATAAATTTAAGTTATACTAATTTTGCTATGTTGTAAAAGCCAAAAATTAATATCAGCGATAAATATCGATACGATGATTAAAATAAACACGGAAAAATAATATAATAAACAAATACCTATTTTGACAGAAATAGTAAAGCTAACAAAAATAACTAAATATTTAATTTACTTCATTCAAAAAATGTGGAACGCTTCACGATTTTGCGTGTCATCCTTGCGCAGGGGCCATGCTAATCTTCTCTGTATCGTTCCAATTTTAGTTTATGTACTGCCGAAGCAAGTACAACAGCATATTCAAACTAATTTTATACATGCTTAACGGCGGCGAAAACTTCGTTTGCGCGATGCAGGATTCCATACTTTGACACGCACTTTGTATCGGGAGACGCAACGATGGGTCAGCGCCATCTAGTTTAAATTACAGAACTAACATTAGCGTTTAGTACAAGGTTATCATAATAATTATTTTAGTGTGTGGTATTGGTATTGTTACATGGGTACTTCTTTACTTCACGTCTAAGTAGGTAATTTATCAATTCTCTTGATAACTAACAAAATATAGGTCTAACAATGTTTTGAGAAACCACATAATTTCTATGTAAGTACTTACTTTCTTGGAAAGTTGTTACTGGATCATGAATGTCTGTATCGCAACAAATAATAATGACAATATTAAGTACTTACCTATAAAAAAAAACCGGCCAAGTGCGAGTCGGACTCGCGCACGAAGGGTTTCGTACCATTATCTATAATAACCGGCTAAGTGCAAGTCGGACTCGCACACGAAGAGTTCCGTACCATTCTGTAAAAATGAGCAAAAATCTATTTGTTGTACGGAAGCCCCCTTAAAAATTTTTGAAGCATCTCGGGTGCCTTTTGTAATTGAGATTTGATTTTCGAGGTAAACTAAGTATTTAGTTAGGTACTTATTCTAGTTAGGTAATATTAGAAATCTTTCAACACTCGAAACGGGTGTCGATTCACACCGCGTTGCGAAAGAGCCTATTCATTTAGGGCACTTGGGCGATTCACACTGCGGTGCGAAAGAGCGTATTGATTTAGGGCACTTGGGCGATTCACACTGCGGTGCGAAAGAGCCTATTCATTTAGGGCACTTGGGCGATTCACACCGCGGTGCGAAAGAGCCTATTGATTTAGGGCACTTGGGCGACTCACACTGCGGTGCGAAAGAGCCTATTCATTTAGGGCACTTGGGCGATTCACACCGCGTTGCAAAAGAGGCTAGTCATTTAGGGCACTTGCGCGATTCACACCGCGTTGCGAAAGAGCCTATTCATTTAGGGCACTTGGGCGATTCACACCGCGTTGCAAAAGAGGCTAGTCATTTAGGGCACTTGCGCGATTCACACCGCGTTGCGAAAGAGCCTATTCATTTAGGGCACTTGGGCGATTCACACCGCGGTGCGAAAGAGCCTATTGATTTAGGGCACTTGGGCGACTCACACTGCGGTGCGAAAGAGCCTATTCATTTAGGGCACTTGGGCGATTCACACCGCGTTGCAAAAGAGGCTAGTCATTTAGGGCACTTGCGCGATTCACACCGCGTTGCGAAAGAGCCTATTCATTTAGGGCACTTGGGCGATTCACACCGCGGTGCGAAAGAGCCTATTCATTTAGGGCACTTGGGCGATTCACACCGCGGTGCGAAAGAGGCTATTCATTTAGGGCACTTGGGCGAATCACACCGCGGTGCGAAAGAGCCTATTCATTTAGGGCACTTGGGCGATTCACACTGCGTTGCGAAAGAGCCTATTCATTTAGGGCACTTGGGCGATTCACACCGCGTTGCAAAAGAGGCTAGTCATTTAGGGCACTTGCGCGATTCACACCGCGTTGCGAAAGAGCCTATTCATTTAGGGCACTTGGGCGATTCACACCGCGGTGCGAAAGAGCCTATTGATTTAGGGCACTTGGGCGACTCACACCACGTTGCGAACCAAGTTTTGTAGAATAATACATTTTAGGTTTAGGTAAGTACTTAAGAATGCTAACTTGTGATGTAACGAATATTATTCGCATTAGCATTCGCGAATATTCGCATATTTTCCCATACTCGCATTCGCATTCGCAGATTTTCTGCGAATGTTTTGCGAATATGAATATCACAAAGAAAAATAATTTGAAGATAACAGTAGGTTAGTAAAATCAAAGTTCATTAATTTTTCAGGTTTTGTAATGCAAGGAAAGTAACTTAACCTCGTAAACACATTATCAGTCTTGACTTTACCATTTATTTAATTTATTATTTTTTATTGTATTACTTCTCAAAATTTGTGCTTTTTCCATTGTTATGTTTAAAATTGGTGGCTTTTTACTAAGTACTGAATTATGAGCATGAATCTGGGTAAGTGGACTGTTAACATACCATCAGACTGGTCAAAAATCATAATTTTCATTTCCTACTATAACGGGGCAGATGACACTTTGTCTGTTTCATCGGCCCCGGTGAGCGCCATGTTAAGGCTACCGGGGAGGAGGACACTTTTTTAATGTTTTTGTCTCATCCTCCCCGGTAACGGGTCAGCGCCACCGGGAGGATGAGACCACGCCAAATGCATAACCTACCTTAGGTAAAACAACGCCTTAGAGCGGAGAATTCGGGCTTATTACTTACTAGGTAGGTACTGCTACTGAGTACATAAAAGCAACATCAAAACTCCAATTGTGTAGTCAAACCAGAGTTAGTAATCTAGACTGGTTGCATTGTTTGTCCACTCGGGTGCATAAGAATGTCTGTCTTGTCAACTTAGGTTTTGTTATTAGCTACCTTACTATTGGCATACTATGTATATTGTTCTCAAAAGACAGGCACATGAATTAGTGGATGGACAATAGTATACTTTATACCCCTATATCATGGACTTGTTTACATGTAGAGATAGATAGATAGATAGATAGATAAACTCTTTATTGCACACACCAAATAATAAATAAGTAGAGCATAATAAAAAATTAAAGGTAATAAGTAAAGCCCTTGACCTTACCATGATTGTGTGGTAGTGTTTAGGTTTCGTTTATGTACACGCTTAACTCCCTATCTATCTACTTTCCTACAAAAATATAAAATTACAGAAGCCTTGAGAAGTGCCTACAGATAAAAGTTAACCGTTGTTCTCTGTCTCTTTCTTTGTTTTTGTCACAGATCTAGAATGTTTTTCTTAATCTGGCTTTGGTGCAAATAACTCATTTAGATAGAAAAATAGGAAAATCTTTGCAAATAATAATTTAAAAATTACAATTTTTTTTGTTACAGATAAACGAACTCTCCCAGACGATCAAACCAGTGACAGTTTATATAATAGTGACACAAAAGTGTTAAAAAATTGATGTAGTGAGTAAAAAATGTCAACATAAACACTCATAGACACCTCAAATTCAGACATGAGGTGCTGACGTCACGATGTATAGACGTGTGTTAGTGTGCGTGGCGCTATGCGCGCTAGCTGTGCATGTATGCGGACATGTGGCGCTAACATACCCTCCGGCTAGAAGGTTCGACCTGGACTTCCTGGATAATTCGCGGACGAAGCCGCCATGTGGCATGCCAAAAGGTTAGAATAAAACATAATTAAAAGTTAATTCTATAGCATTAGAAGACCATGGTTGAGGTGTCACGCCTAATTCTGGTTATCATCATCATCATCATCATCATCAGCCTGAAGACGTCCACTGTTGAACATAGGCCTCCCCCAGGGAACGCCACTTAGAGCGGCTGCTCGCCTCCTGCATCCATCGGCTCCCCGCGGCTTTCACCAGGTCGTCGGTCCACCTTGTGGGGGGCCGGCCTACGCTGCGTCTTCCAGTTCGTGGTCGCCACTCGAGAACCTTTCTTCCCCATCGGTTGAAAAAGGAAACATTTATCGGAGTGAAATTACTCGGATAAATGAAATGACCCTTTATGATCTAGGTTAATCTCTCAGGATTACTTGCAATAGGCCTAGCACGAATATTTCATCATCATCATCATCAACAGCCTGAAGACGTCCACTGTTGAACATAGGCCTCCCCCAGGGAACGCTACTTAGAGCGGCTGCTCGCCTCCTGCATCCATCGGCTCCCCGCGGCTTTCACCAGGTCGTCGGTCCACCTTGTGGGGGGCCGGCCTACGCTGCGCAAATATTCGTGCTAGGCCTACAGGGGGCAGTGTCACGCGAACGTTGATAATTATATTTGTTAAAGTTCAGAGTGGACTTTTGGCGGGAACGCGGAAATGTTCACGTCGTTGCATTGTATTATTTTCAAAAACTTGTGCTTATTCCAGTATTAATCTTTAAAATTGGTGGCGTTTTACGCATTAAGTGCTGAATTACGAGCATGAGTGAGGGCAAGTGATATAATGTGGTGAAACGTGAACTTTCGTGTTGCTTCCAAAATTCCACAGAAGCTTCTAGTAAAGTTGCCACCACTTTACTGGAGCATGACTTAGACTGGACTATGACTATGACTAAGACTTGACTTTACGTGATATTTCTTTAACAATGAAAAATTATTAACATCAGGTGATCGACCAGCTCGTCACGTTGTTCGTTTTATCATAAAAAATAACCATAGTAGGTTATTGCTAGTCTAGATAAATATTGTAATCCAAACAAAAACATCAGCAGGGTTGCAGATTGCAGAGGCTGCAACTGTAATGCAACGCTCGGCCAGTTAGTTTAGTTGTTTGTTGTTTTGTTAACTTACTACTTATAGTTACGGAACGATATCGTTTGTAATTTTAGGTTAAATTTTTTAAATAAATTTAAAGTTTTTTGAAAAGGTTAGAAACCATGGAATGGTATGGTTTGTTTTAGGGCACCATAGCGTTTTTTTTATTTATAGGAATAGCATTTGGACATTGTCTCACCTGATGGTATGTGATGACGCGGCCTACGGTGGTAGCGATGGCAATTACGAATTTGCGAAAATTTCATAAACATGCTAATTCAGGAGTCTTAGCATGCTAATTGCTATTGCTATGCTATTTGCTAAAATGAAATTAAAAATTGAAATAAAACCTGAAATGAAATATGAAATGAAAAAGAAATGAAAAATGAAATGTAACTTTATATTAAAAATTAAATTCAAAAGGAACTAAATTAATTGAAATGAAATTTCATATTTCACAGAATTTCGCAACACAATTTCATTTGCGAAATGCTAATTAATCCATCACTCTACGGTGGTGCATGCCTGCCTAGAAGATATCTGCAGGGTTAGCACGGACGGCAGACAAAATTATCTTTCCCCTGTTTTACTCCACTTGACAAGTAAATTGTATGAAGAAAGTGACATAACACGGGGAAAGACTATTTTTTCTATCGTCCGTGCTAGCCCCGCTGGGCCTCTAGACAAAGTCACATTCGATTAGCGATATCGCTAATCGCTAAGCGAAAATGTATGGAAATGACCACGTGACATATCGATAGCTTATGTCATTGCCATACATTTTAAACTTAGCGATTAGCGATATCGCTAATCGAATGTGACTTTGTCTAGAGGCCCAGTGGGGCTAGCAAAGATCACAAACGCTAACGCTATCGCCTCACGCTAACTCCAAAAATGTATTGAAATTAAATTCGCTGCGGATAAGTTAGCGATTTCCGAAATGTCATTTCAGTACATTGTGGCGTTAGCGGTGTAGGGACATGCGATGCAGGCGGGGGCGAAATTGCTGAAATTGCTTTATTAGCTAAATGTGCCCGAGGCGGCAGTCGAGCCGCGCCCCACCTAGCACTCGCGTGCCTCTACACCCGCGACCCGACATATTGGTGTAGAAATAAAATAACGTTATGGTGCTATAAACAAATAAAATGGTGCTATAAACGGGTGTTTTTCAATAACCAATCCCAGTAGAGAGGGCACGCCAGGACCTTCAAATAGGCAGTTAGGCTACAGACATCGGGTTTTTAATAGTACTTACGGGATATTTACCGTGATTAGAATCATTTTTGAGTTCCCGATATTTCGGCACAGTTACATGCACCATTCACGGGTAGACTGAAGATGCGGGTGGATGATAAAAGTTCGAAATGTTAGAAGCAGACATAACGGTCTACCCTCTTTCTTAGTCTTTTACTGCGGGTACCATTGGCATTCGTACTCGATCGTAACTCGCGACAATACACACTCACTGTATCACTGCATATGATCTTATCACATTTTGGACGCGTATTATTTTTAATGCAACCTAATACTGGACTCCACGCACTAGCCAGTTGGAAACCATCATTGAAACTTTTATATTTCGAGATCTCAATGGCTTCCTTTACCAGCCTAGGTATATAGTGGCGCTCCGTAGATAAAATTTGTGGCTTGTGAAGTTCAATCCAGTGATTAGGCCCCGAGTCCAGCAGATGTTCCGCTATGTCAGATTTGTGACTTTCGTTGGACATTGGGTGTCTCTACAGCGGTTGGTATCTTTGCTAGACCCCCTGTTCACTCTTGTACAGGGAAGTTTGTTATGTTGGTCTTTCCAGTCCTTTAGCTATATAGCTTTATTACCACCAACATTATTAAATTAGGTTATTTGAACAACAATATGCGCCTATTTCTAAAAATCTTTATTAATATTAAATAAACTCACGAAAAAATTTGCGCACAAAGTTTACACAAAACAGATTTTATAATGAACGCTAAAACAAAACAGTTACAATGTATTTTAAAACCTAGGTCACAGGCTAGACTAAGCTAGTATAATATTACATTATCTGTGGCTAGATAGTTAGGTACACTACTACAAGGAGGTCATCGCCCGCTGACGCATCAACCGACCGTGCAATCTCTTCGTTTGGCTGATAGCCTGGTATCACAGACTTGCTAACAGCTGGCATTGAGGCAGGTCGTGACTGCCTGAGATTGTTTTAGGCTGTGAAGACATTTTTGTATTATATCTGGAATTATTCTGCAGGTAGTTATTTAACCGACTTTAAAAAAGGAACCGGTTGTCAATTCGATAAAGTATAGTTTTAAAAGAAAATTTTGTAAGCCGGCCCCCCACTAGGTGACCGACGACCTGGTGAAAGCCGCGGGGCCGATGGATGCAGGAGGCGAACAGCCGCTCTAAGTGGCGCTCTGTGGGGAAGGGCTATGTCTAGCAGTGAACGTCTTCAAGCTGTTGATGATGATCAATGATGATGATTTTAGCCTCAACTTCACACTGAGAAAAACTTGAATGACAACAAAACTAGGTAGAAAAACAATTATCCTCAATTTTTTCGAGTTAGGTGTGATATTTTTGTGATTAAAAAATCAAACTGAAAACCGATTTTCTATGGGACCAATCTAATCGCAAAATCGGTTTTCAAATGGAGAAAAATATTCAAAAATCAATTTGAAGATGTTTCAAAAATATATAACCGAATTGAGAACCTTCTCTTTGAAGTTGGGTGAAAAATATGTAAATATATGAATTATTTTTATATATTTTTTATTATCATAGTTAGATAGATAGATGAACTCTTTATTGGTAACAAAATAACATCAGAAGAAACAACTTACAATTGGCGGTCATATCGTTAAAAGAGTAATTTAATAATACATACTTAATTAATTAAACGACGGGCGACGGGCGACGACGACGAGGCAGGCCCCGAAATAGATGACGTGATGACCGCGACACCTTTCAAGAGCAGTGGTCCGAGGTTGCGGGGGACCGGGATATCTGGAAGAATATGGGGGAGACCTTTGCCCAGCAGTGGGACAGTATAGGTTAAGAAAAAAAAATTAAAATTTATGTATTTCTGTTCTGAGCAAGCGAAGGATTCTGTCCGCCACAGAACTTGATTGAACAGTCGCTGTGATGATCTTATTTTTCTGTTAAGTGACGTAATGGGTAGTAAATTGCAAATTTGCCGCTGCTTACGCAAGCAGTCGTGGCCGAGTGGTTAAGGCGTCTGACTCGAAATCAGATTCCCTCTGGGAGCGTAGGTTCGAATCCTACCGGCTGCGAAAATTTTGTCAAACCATCTTTTTCTGCTTTTATTGATGGTGGTCATGTTTATAGTTACCTCCTTACTAATAAAAATGGCACTATCAAATCTAATCACAACGTAACATTAAATAATATAAAACACTCAGATACTAAACTATTACACTAAACCACTAAACTAAACTATTTTATAAAACTAAACTACTACCAAACTAAAACTATAAAATTAACAATGTATACAAAATGAAACAAGAATATCTAGTGTAATTCCGCTAAAATAAAAGTATAAGATTATCTATATTGGGAATTTGGGAAAGCTGTAAGGGATTGTTGCTGGTAAATGTACCTATGTGACAAAGAATAAGAAAAATATTTGTTATGACAGTTTTATTACAACAATCTGGGAAGGCTAAAACTGGCCGAACATTTGTTACACACCTTGCCATCAACAATCCCTTACAGCTTTCCCAATATAGTAATATAACCTTATAGTTTTATTTTAGCGGAATTACACTAGATACTTTTGTTTTATTTTCTATTTAAGAACCTCCGCGAGGTCACGCCTGATTCAATCAATTATCTTAACAATGTAAGTTTGTAGGTATGATATTTTTGCTCATTCTTTCATACCTATCATAACTATTGAGTGGTTTGTCTTTGTCTGCCTCGCCAAGAACTTCTAGGCAAGAGCTTTACATCCTAAACCGCATCTTCACTTACCATCAGGTGAGAGAATGGCCAATTGCAAGTCTATCAAACAATAAAAAAATCTAAGTCCAACCGAGGTGAACTTTAGAGATACGTTAGTAGTATTATGACCTAAGGGAAGTTCCTAGTACGTATAATTATGGGGTCCCATCAGGTACAAACAAAAAATAGCCCGAACGTGAAAAAAATGTAGTAATCGTGTCTAAAGAGTTACTAGTTAGTTTCCAGTGTATTCATTTGGCCCAATACTTCGACAACACGCACTAAATGTCGCTTGATAATCTTGCGTTATGCAGAAATAAAATAATTCTTAAAATAGCCCGAGTTATTCCGTTGTATGGGAAGAGGCATCTGTACTGTAGGTATTATATTATCTGGGGTATAGGTATAAGAAGTTCTCGAGTGGCGACCACGATCTGGAATACGCAGAGTAGGCCCCCCACTAGGTGAACCGACGACCTGGTCAGAACCGTGGGGAGCCGATGGATGCATGAGGCAAGCAGCCGCTCAAAGTGGCGCTCTTTTGGGGAGGCCTATGTTCAGCAGTGCACGTCTTCAGGCTGTTGATGATCATCTTCCCTACTACTAAGCATCATCATAAAAAAATGTGCGCACCTTTGCTATTTTTTTTAATGCGTTGTGTACAAAACCAAAATTTTTATTTGACGGTACATGTAACAAGTTCTTTTTTTTCTTATATTTTGGCTCCACACATAGGGTATTTAGCCAGTGTCAAGTATTGTAATTTTTCATCGTTAAAGAATATATCACGAAAAGTCAAGTCTTAGTCGTAGTCTAAATAAGAAGTTATTGATTGGTGGAGAGTTCGGAAGGCTGCGCGCGCATGCCGTACAACAGAAAATATACAATTTCATCCCTCATCAGCATGACCGTGTGGCCTAATGGATAAGGCGTCGGACTTCGGATCCGAAGATTGCAGGTTCGAGTCCTGTCACGGTCGCAACCAAACCAAACTGCCAAGTCCGAAAAACATCAAGACTTGGAATTTTGGGTTTAAATTTTGTTACAGCAATATCAAAACTGTAGCTAAATTATTGGCTTGATACACATATAATATATTTCATCATTAAAAAAAAGAGATGATTCGCATTTTTTTTATTTTATTTTTGAGTAGCTGAACCCCCCCGGGGTACGGGGTAATTAATTTTACGCCGTAACCCCTTTACGTTGGTTTTTTTTTGTGTGGACATTTCACACAGCGCCATCTAGCCCCAAACTAAGCAAAGCTTGTACTATGGGAACCAGATAACGGATATAATACGTAGATACTTTTTTTTTGTTTTTAAATACATACATAGGATACAAAATAACACCCAGACCTTAAATATTTGTCCTGGATAGGAATCGAATCCACAGCACTCAGTTCAGAAGGCAGGGCTACTACCAACTGAGCTATCGAGCCCGTTGGTTGGAGAGCACGGGTTAAAATCCCGCTGCAAAAATTTTAAGCAGTATAATATCTTTACTGGTACTTACGTACACCTTGGGTTACATTATTAAAGATTTAGTAAGGATCCCTAATTTTTTGAAAATTATGTCACGCGGGTATAGTTTAAGAATGAAAGTGAAAGAATTATTCAAATAGGTTCAGTAGATTCGGAGCCTAATCAATGCAATCAAACAAACACGTTATAGACAAGGCCTCCATAATATATCAATTGAATGTCGTTAATATCAAAACTGGGGATCTAGCAAAGATACCAACCGCTAACGCTAACGCCAAACGCTAACTCCAAAATGTATTGAAATGACATTCGCTGCGGAAAAGTTAGCGATTTCCAAAATGTCATTTCAGTACATTTCAGTGGTTGGTATCTTTGCTAGACCTCCTTGTTTCATCATTATCAACAAGCTGAAGACGTCAATTGCTGGTGGAGGCTCCCAGGGAGCGCCACTTTGAGTGGCTGCTCGCCTCCTGAATCCTACTTCCTACATACTTCCTACATATTCAGGTCAATGCAATTGAAAATTCCAACACTAAAAAGACACGAAGAAAAAGTAAATGAATAACCAGCCAAGTGCGAGTCGGACTCGCGCACGGAGGGTTCCGTACGGTAATTATGACGTATCTACGACATCTACACCTAAGTAACCTAAAATCTATAATAATTGTTTACTATGGTGAAATACGAATTTCATCAAAGGGGAAATGCGTAATAATAATTACTGTGGGAAACTATTTCTATTTGCCATTATTACGGACTTATAATGTTTTGTCAGCACGTAATAAATTTACTGTTCCCACGTGAAACAATTAACCAGTTGCGACATCTATGAGTGGTTGAGTAAAACAGATCGCAATGCGTGATTTGTGTCATGTTGTAGTTCTGCTACTTGATGATAGATGGTGTTGTTGACAAGGTGAACTAGTTGCGATATTTATACGTGATTCAATTAAACCGGTTGAAATTATTGTCACTTTGTAGTTCTGCTACTTGACTGTAGATGGCAATATTGATAAGATGATTCATTGAAAGAAAATGTAATGCAGATTACTGCAACAAATCAACAATATTATTATTAAAACTGAATAAAATACCTACCTATTTAAAAATTATTTAAGACGTAAAATTGTTCGAAAATTGTTATATTTATTTATATTTTCGTTTTCGCTTTTTTCCAGGTTCATTGAAAACATCATTTTTATCCGGATCAACATTCACAGTACATTGGCATTTAGCGTACGCTCATAGGGTAAGTAATTTATAATTTCGTACTTCTGACAACAAGCCCGGCTAGCTCAGTCGGTAGAGCATGAGACTCTTAATCTCAGGGTCGTGGGTTCGAGCCCCACGTTGGGCGCTATTCTTTTTCTGTTTTTATACCGTACTTAATTTTGCAAAGTATTTTTTTAGCGGCTGATGGTAAAAGCTAAGATTCCTCGTCATTTCACAGGGTGGCTTCAGCTTGAGGATCCTGGACTATCTGGAGCGGCCAGTCCTGGACCTGACGCCGAGAGCTGGAGGCACAGAGTTCGTCAGAGACGACGTGACGTAAGTTTGGTTTTTTTCTTTTTTTATCGAGCAAGGTTCCTAGTTCGACAAATGAAAACCTACTTAACTACGGACTGTGTCCCTATAGGGAAAGTAGGTATTAAAAATGTATTAGTTTTAGAAACTTTAATCTAAACTGAATGTTGATCTGCGTCCCTGCTATATTATGCTTACAGAAGTTGATCTACCTTTTTAGAACAAGAATCAATGAAAAAATAAACTATTATAGTTTATTAAATAATTGCCTCACACACACACACACACACACACACACACACACACACACACACACACACACACACACACACACACACACACACACACACACACACACACACACACACACGGGGCTAATTGTGTTTCATCATCTATACATATAATAAAACTGTAGAGATAAAAAAATCTGTAAATGCAAGATATCGAAAAAAAAATGACACAGGTTGGCTTGAAATTTTTCGGTGATCTCGTTAAGCTACTTTTTAAACATTTTGTCTGTTTGTTTGTTTGTTTGTTTGTTTGTTTGTTTGTTTGTTTGTTTGTTTGTTTGTTACGGCACAACTCCGAAGATACTGAACGGATTTTCATGCGGTTTTCACTAATAAGCTTAGAAAAACCCGGCGCACAACATAGGATATATTAAATTTTAATATAGTTAATTTTTTTTTTGGTGAAAATGTGTAAGATTTCACTATGAAACGGAACGGGATTTTAACAAGATGGCCGCTTCAAAGGTTCAAGTTAAGTTTTTTTTTCTTATGTTTTGGCTCCACACATAGTGCCTATTTAGCCAGTGTCAAAAGATAAGTTTTATTTTGGCTACTAATCATAGATGAGGGAAAAAAAATTCTCTCTCTCTGATGGTTATTTTATCTCTGGTATATCCGGAGACACAGATTAAAGAAAAAAATATCTGTTACTATTATGGCGCGGCTTCATATACCTTCGCTGTTGAGTTGGCGCGCAATAACATCTCTATTGACTATCCTCGAGGTTTTTGTAGCGAACGAACCCGGACACACAGTCAATTTGTTTGTCTGCTGCGCGACCGACGTGGGCTAAATAAAATGGAGGAAGCAGTAGCGTTATATTGCTTGTCGGCGAATAAATATGTTTTACAAACAGTGAGAGTATTATTTGCGATTACAAAAATAAATTTTAATAGTTTTAATTTATAATTCCTTATCAATATGAAGTAAAGCATTTTTTTTATTATTTGTATGTTTATCTGTCCCTTTGAATACGGATCACGGTTGTTATAGCGGCAACAGAAATATGTCATCTGTGAAAAATTCAGCTGTCTAACTATCGCGATTCATGAGTAAATCCTGGTGACTGATGGACAGACAGACAGACAGACGGACAGCGGAGGTTTAGTAATAAGGATTTACCCTATGAGCACGGAACCCCAATCATTTTTATTTCAATCTGAACAATCCCCACTGCACTAAGCAATAAGGAAGTAAATTAATGCATGTTTTTATTTATAACTTAAAAGACAAAAAACAGTAAATAGCAATTGGCACGCCTGCATTACCGGCAGTGTACAGTGCTTTTCGGGCTACGGCGAAATACATCGCGCGATAACTTCGTCTGAGCTCTATGCAATGCAGATTAGAGAAAAACAATGTGTTCATTATGTAAGTAACTATACCCAAGGAAGTCATATGTATTTACATATAAATAAATTTTTCCGTTAATTGTGGTCCAAACTAAAAAAGAGGGTAGGTATGCGAACCTTCTTGAATATGGGCACGACACAGAGAACAAGGAATCTAGAAAATTAAAAACTTCTTAGACTTTTTTTATAAGTTTTAAGGCTTCACGCGTTATCATATTTAGCCAATATTGAAATATAACTAAATTATTATTAATGTTTTTGATTTATTGATTGAGTTCTGGCGAGGGCAAAATTCTTTATTGGCGATCTGGTATTATGTATTAGTTTTCAAAAATTTACTACCATTAGCATTCAAATAAGTATTTAAAATTGTATTTATAGTACCTATAGCTTATTTTTTTTGTAGTAACATATTCAGTAATCTGTGCCTATTGACTCTTGCTTTTGCTACGCATTGTAAACTCTTTTTTATTTTGGCATTAGACAAAATTTGTATTTAGCCAATGATAGGAAGTATTTTATGAAAACTGTTTAAAAGGGTAGGTACTTAGACTTTTTATAATTATTCATAAGGCTTCACGCGATTATCATACTTAGCCAATATTGAAGCTTACATTTTTATTCAAGTTTTCGATTTATAGGGTTTTAGCGGGAGCAATGTTCTTTATTGGCGATCTGGTAAAATGTATTATTTACATGACCTTACTACACGTTACCATTCTAATTAAGTAGATAAAATTATTTTTGCGCTATTGCTACATTCTTGATCGACCCCAAGGAAGTTTTAACGTACCTGGGGGTCTAGCAATGATCCCAATCGCTAACGCTAATGCCTCACGCTAACTCCAAAATGTATTGGAATGACGTTTCGGAAATCGCTAACTTTTCCGCAGCGAATGTCATTTCAATACATTTTTGGAGTTAGCGTGAGGCGTTAGCGTTAGTAGTTGGTATCTTTGCTAAACCCCCTGTAGTATTTATAGCTACTTAAGTTATAGAACCTTTTTTATTTTGGCTTACTTTAATAGCCAGAGGGCGTGCTATTATTTGTATTTAGCCAATGATACGCAATATTTTAGGAAAAATGTTAAAAAAGGGTAGGTTCTTAGATATAATAATATGTAGGTATTCATTATGGCAATTGTATCCGAATTAACAACAACATGGCGCGTAACGTTCGTTTTTGACCTTTTTTTGATTTGTTCTTCTTCTTGCATGTTGAAATAAGTTTTTAATAGTTAAAATATTTTAAATCTGTGGGTTCTATCTTTGGGTGTAAGTAATAATTATGTAATGACGATTTAACCTACTTCCTCACTTTCATCACTAGGTAGGTATGTTGAATGTGCAGTGGTAATGAGACAGCGTGGAAAATAGTGGACATAATAATAATTATAACTTTCGATTCTTTAAGGAGTGGTGGTTTAGTATTTGTAATTCCTAATTAATATTAAGAAAATTAATTATGTACGCATCGTACAGGTAAATGCATATGTTCAGCAATTTATAAACTTATTATTGACACTGGCTAAATGTAGGTAAGTACACAATTCGTATGGAGTCAAACTTAAGAAGGTAAAAAAATGGAACAAAAAGCGCGCGGATAATATGTAAAACAGCATCACCGTGTGTGATTCTTCCATATTTTTCTAACTGTACCTGCCTGCTTAGGTAACTACTGCTTAAACAAAATTTACTGAAACTTCTGTTAAAGCTAAATAGCTTCCACTCACGGCTATACTTGCGTTATACCTATACCTATGCTAATACAGGTTTACTGTGCTCAGCTTCGAATAGATTTAGTGGATTTTGTTGTTTGGTACGAAATGCATGATCTATTATTAGACTATAACGTAAAAATAACATAACACAAGCGTGCGAAGCCGCGGGCAAAAGCTAGTCATAAATATGATTCATTAAAATATGTTGTAATATAGTAACATTGTGGACTAAAAATCACCATAACACCAATGCATGTATTTTTTATAAAAGTATTTACTCATGTTCAAGCAAATAAAATTATCTTTATCTTTAATAAATAAATATGTATTTGTATATGTATTATTTATTTAATATTATTAGGTGATTCAGTGTATGCATAAAAATGAACCCTACAAATATGAAGGGGATGCAAAGCCACAGCCGGTAGGTTGTTCCAGCAGAGCTTTTTTGCTGCGCACTAATGCGTATTATGGTGGTTAAAATAATGGCGAAATTTGTTAGAATTTTTGTTTCTGTTCAATTGTTAAAGATTCTAACAAATTCTAACCAATGGCATAGGGTCCAATAAGGTAGAAACGAAAAATAGCCCGAACTTGAAAAAAATGTAGTAATCGTGTCTAGAGAGTTACTAGTTAGTGTTCAGTGTATTCATTTGGCCCAATACTTCGCCAACACGCAATAAATGTCGCTAGATAATCTTGCGTTATGCAGAAATAAAATAATTCGTAAAATAGCCCGCGTTATTCCGTTGTATGGGATGAGGCATCTGTACTGTAGGTATTATTATTATCTGGGCCAATGGTAAAAATTTGTTAGAAGTTTTACCATTTATAGAATTTATTAAAATTTTCAACAATTGGCTACCCTAACTACGGTTCAATAAACCCACCCTAATCTATACATATAATAAAACTGTAGAGATAAAAAAATCTGTAAATGCAAGATATCGAAAAAAAAATGACACAGGATGGCTTGAAATTTTTCGCTGATCACGTTAAGCTACTTTTTAGACATTTTGTCTGTTTGTTTGTTTGTTTGTTTGTTTGTTTGTTTGTTTGTTTGTTTGTTTGTTACGGCACAACTCCGAAAATACTGAACGGATTTTCATGCGGTTTTCACTAATAAGCTTAGAAAAACCCGGCGCACAACATAGGATATATTAAATTTTAAATAATGAAACTTTTTTTTTTGGTGAAAATGATTAAGATTTCAATATGAAACGGAACGGGATTTTAACAAGATGGCCGCTTCAAGGCTTCAAGGTAAGTTTTTTTTTCTTATATTTTGGTCCACACATAGTGTAGGTATTTAGCCAGTGTCAAAAGGTAAGTTTTATTTTAGCTACTAATCATAGATGAGAGAAAAAAATGTGCTCTGTGCTACTGCCCGTAATTTTATCTCGGGTTTATCCGGATGCACAGATTAAAGAAACAAAACTCTGTTACTATTATGGCGCGGCTTCATATACGCCTGAACCTTTGCTGTTGAGCTGGCGCGCAAAAACCGCTTTGTTGACTATCCTCGATGTTTTTGTAGCGCCCCAACCCGGACATACAGTCAATTTGTTTGCCTGCTGCGCGACCGACGTGGGCTAAATAAAATGGAGGAAGCAGTAGCGTTATATTGCATGTCGGCGAATAAATATGTTTTACTAACTGTGAGAATATTATTTGCGATTACAAAAATAAATTTTAATAGTTTTAATTTATAATTCCTTATCAATATGAAGTAAAACCAATTTTTTTTTATTTGTCTGTTTATCTGTCTCTTTGAATACGGATCATGGTTGTTATAGTGGCAACAGAAATATATCATCTGTGAAAAATTCAACTGTCTAACTATCACGATTCATGAGTAAATCCTGGTGTCTGATGGACAGACAGACAGACAGATGGACAGCGGAGGTTTAGTAATAAGGATTTACCCTTTGAGGAACCCCAATCATTTTTATTTCATTCTGAACAATCCCCACTGCACTAAGCAATAAGGAAGTAATGTAATGCATGTTTGTATTTATAACATAAAAACAAAAAACAGTAAATAACAATTGGCGCGCCTGCATTACCGGCAGTGTATCATGAGTGCATCACACTTTTCGGGCTACGGCAAAATACATCGCGCGATAACTTCGTCTGCGCTCGATGCAATGCAGATTAGAGAAAAACAATGTGTTCATTATGTAAGTACCTATACCCAAGGAAGTCATATGTATTGCATATAGATAAGTTTTTTCGTTAATCTGTGGTCCAAACTAAAAAAGAGGATAGGTATGAGAATCTTCTTAAATATGAGCACGACACAGAGAACAAAGAATTTCGAAAACTAAAAACTTCTTAGACTTTTTATTATAAGTTATAAGTCTTCACGCGATATCATATTTAGCCAATATTGAAACATAACTAAAATTATTATTCATGTTTTCGATTTAATGGGGTTTGGCGAGGGCAAAATTCTTTATTGGCGCTCTGGTATTATGTATTAGTTTTCAAAAATCTACTACGCGTTACCATTCGAAATAAGTATTTAAAATTGTATTGTATAGTAGCTATAGCTTACCTTAACCTATAGTAGTAACATATTCAGTAATCTGTGCCTATAGGTTCTTCATTTATTGACCCTAGCTTTTTTTTTTTCTTTTTTTTTTCTTCTTTCCTCAGTCGAGGATGGATGGCGCCGCACGTCTTGTGCATTTGCCAACGTCATGTTCAATCTTCAAGTTTATAATGACTTGCAGTGTCTTGCGCTTGCGAATTCTTGTGGATTCGTAGAGTGTGCTTTTATTTTGGTAGGTGGTAATTTTAAAAACAAACGTATATTTCGCGAAACCTAGCTTTTGCTACGCATTGTAAAACCTTTTTTATTTTGGCATTAGACAAAATTTGTATTTAGCCAATGATAGGAAGTATTTTATGAAAACTGTTTAAAAGGGTAGGTTCTTGGACTTTTTATAATCATTAATAAGGCTTCACGCAATTATCATACTTAGCCAATATTGAAGCTTACTTAATTAATATTTTTATTCAAGTTTTCGATTTATAAGGTTTTGGCGGGAGCAATGTTCTTTATTGGCGATCTGGTCAAATGTATTATTTACATAAACTTACTACACGTTACCATTCTAATTAGGTAGATAAAATTATTATTGCGCTACTGCTATATTCTTGATCGACCCCAAGGAAGTTTTAAGGTACCAGGGGTCTAGCAAAGATACCAACCACTAACGTTAACGCCAAACGCTAACCATAGAGTAACTTTTTATACTGGAGGACTGACGCTAACTCCAAAATGTACTGCGATGACATTTCGGAAATCGCTTACTTTTCCACAGCTACTGTCATTTCAATACAGTTTTGGAGTTAGCGTTAGGCGTTAACGTTAGTGGTTGGTATCTTAGCTAGACCCCCTGTAGTACTTATAGCTAATTAAGTTATAGACCCTTACCATTGTACGCATTTTAAAACCTTTTTTATTTTGGCATTAAAGTAAGCCGGAGTGCGATATTTGTATTTAGCCAATGACACGAAATATTTTATGAAAATTGTTTATGGGTAGGTATTTAGATATAATAATATGTAGGTATTCATTATGGCAATTGTATCCTCGAATTAACAACAACATGGCGCGTAACGTTCGTTTTTGACTGTTTTTTTTAATTCGTTCTTCTTCTTCTTCTTGCATGTTGAAATAAGTTTTTAACAGTTAAAATATTTTAGATCTGTGGGCTTTTAAATACACCACGGGAGCAAAAAATGATTTATTACTCAGTTATTTCAAGAAGGTTATAGTTATAGTAGGTAAGTAACTATCTTTGTAATGACGATTTTACCTACTTCCTCACTTTCATCACTAGGTAGGTAGGTTGAAAGTGCAGTGGGAATGAGACAGCGTGGAAAATAGTGGACATAATAATAATTATAACTTTCGATTCTTTAGGGAGTGGTGGTTTAGTATTAGTAATTCCTAATTAGTATTAAGAAAATTAATTATGTACGCATCGTACAGGTAAATGCATATCTCCAGCAATTTATAAACTTATTATGGACACTGGCTAAGTGTAGGTACTCAATCCGTATGGAGCCAAACTTAAGAATCATCGTGTGTGATTCTTCCATATTTTTCTAAACCGTACCTGACTGCTTAGATAACTACTACCTAAACAATATTTACTGAAACATCTGTTAAAGACCTGAGTGAAGTGATGATGATTTCTTTTTGTTGTAATATGAAGAGGTACTTATAAAATTGTAGTTTTTTGTTTGAAACTTCTGTTACTGTTATTAAATCTATATTAGACTCACATTTAAATTTAGGTAATGGCTTAAATAGCTTCCATTCCACATACAGGTTACTGTGTTTGGTACGAAATGTATTATCTATTATTAGACTATAACGTAAAAATAACATAACACAAGCGTGCGAAGCCGCGGGCAAAAGCTAGTCTTATTATAAAGATCCCTAATCCCTAATAATAAATCTGACAAAAACCACACCCTAATCCAAAAACTGAATTAATTCCAGAGCCCAAAAGTACGAGGTCCGACTGCCGAGTGACTTCACATGCGACAACTGCACTCTCCAGCTGCAACGCGAGGCGGGCGAGTGGGGGTCCAACTACAGGTTCTGGTCCTGCGCTGACATTGACATAGTGCCACGTGAGTATTCTAAACTTATCACACCTCATCATCATCATCAACAGCCTGGACATAAACTTCTCCTACGCACGCTACTTTCAGGGGACACTCGCCTCCTTACATCGGCTCGCCGCGGCTTTCACCAGATCACCGGTCCACCTAGTCGCCTAGGCTTGTCTTCCGGCTCGTAGTCGCCACTCGAGAACCTTTCTTCCCCATCGTTTGTCAGTTCTACGAGCGATGTGGCCTGCCCATTGCCATTTCAACTTGCTAATTCTAAGAGCTATATCAGTCACTTTAGTTCGCCTGCGGATCTCTTCATTTCGGATCTTATCTCGCAGGGAAACACCGAGCTTCGCATTTCAAAATCAGTTTTCGTGAAATGAAAGCCTGTGAGCTTTTATTTTTATTTAGAGAATTCTTCTGATGAAAGTATGGTATATTAGTAACGTTAAGAAGCCACTGTTATATGTTACCCAGCTATGTGATAATAATTTTCCCAATGGCGCGCCTTACTTAACTGTTCTGTGACAGAACTCCTATTGCGGCATTCGCATTAAATGCTAAATAAATATTAAAATAATTCATTTATGGGTAGTGTGAAGTGTCGCATTCCAAGCATACCTCAGATATGTACCAAGGTGACCGGGATATTGTAATAAACCAGTTATAAATCTTATAAATAGATAGGCATTCGCGATAATGCAAATGGATTTGACTCTTTGTTTGACGGCTCTGTCTGTCATACAATAAGACTTATTATTTAATTTTAATCTGTGCATGCAAATTATCAAAGTTGTCTGCACAGAACTCGCCCTATTTACATAGCGTTGTCTGTATGGATTCTTATTTATTATCATGGTTGTGCTTCAATTATTATGTAATGGTAACAAAATTGCGGTCATAAATCATTTATACAGAGTTTACAGAGTTTACAGAGTAAATATTGTATGTAGTCCGTGTTTCTCTGTACCTGGGTTGATATTGGGTAGTTATAATAATAAAAGTATTACTAATGTTTGTGTATTTATTTCTACACACTTACACAGTACATCTTGCTTACTTCTGTACATAGCGTAATGTATCCTCTATATCTCGCTGGCATGGAGCTAATAAAAAAAGAAGGAGGGAATTCCGACTGATCCAAAACTGAAGCACCCTTAGGAAGCCGGAACGCTTTGTACGTACGAGCGGGGCACGCACACATTCACATCATATGCAGCCGGTCGCCATACTTTCATCTGACACACATATGTAATATGTCCGCCATTTTGGGCTTCAGTTCGATGTCAATCAAAACTCAATCCTTCTTTTTTTATTTCATCCATGCTCGCTGGTGCATTTTTCTGGAGGACCGATGCTAAACAGTTTTGTTGTAAGTACATTCAGTCTTGAGTGATCAGAACACAAATGCACGAGCGAGATAGAAGACACATTAGTATTTTTGAAACGGTTTTCCTTTTCTCTTCAAAAAAGATTAATGAATCTTTGTGATAAGAGACTGTGACAATAAATTCATAAAATATGTTAAATAAGCCACTAAAACTATAAATTTCTCAATTCCAGGCAAAGACTACCACGAGACGTGTTCCGGGCACGGCTTCCACATCCTAGGGCGATGCAAATGTAACAAAATGTACTCCGGATCGCGCTGCCAGTTCGCCGAGGAGTGTATCGACGACAACGACTGCGGGTTGAGGGGCAAATGCATCGACGTTAACGCGACTGAATCACCGAGTAAAATGTGCTACTGCCCGTATGGGTTCTTTGGGAAAGGATGCAATAAAAGTAAGGTTTTTAGTTGATAATTATTATAGATTGTACTAGCTGACCCGCCCGGCTTGGTTTATTAATTACTCTTATTGGCTTGGTTTTTGTCTTCTGAACTGAGGGCTGTGGGTTCGATTCCTACCCGGGACAAACATTTGTGTGATGAACATAGATGTTTGTTCTACGTCTGGGTGTTATATTGTATTCTATGTATGTATTTACAAACAAAAAGTATATAAGTATTGTATCAGTTATCTTGGTTCCCATAGTACAAGCTATGCTTAGTTTGGGGCTAGATGGCGCTGTGTGAAATGTCCACACATATTTATTTTATTTTATTTTTTTATTAGTTTTACGCTTCTCATGTCTCTGTCCCACAGTGGCTGTGGACCTATACTGAATGTTGGATGTCTGTAAATTCTGAACCAAAAACCGACGACCGATTGAGAACAATGTCTTAATAATATTGTTTGTAGACCCTTTGTAACAAAAATAAAAGAATGAATGAAATCGGACCCACGTTAGTGATTTACAACTAATTACATATTTTTACTTTCATTCCCTCTCCCGAGGGAACCTTGCTGAATTTCGGGATTAAAGTGTCCTACAGCCTATCTTGTAATATGAACTCAAATTATGTCAAGTGTTGTTTCAAACCGGAACACAGTGCTTGCACACTACTACTTGGCGGCAGAATAACTGGCAAAGCGGTGGTACCTACCTAGACGAACTTTTCAGAAAAGTCGTAACACCTGGTTTCTTGTCAAACAGAGTAAAGGCTTAAGACAATTTTGTCTACCCGTCCGTGGTACAACATCTGAACATAAAAATAATATTCCAGAAGCACCATGGAAAGACAAGAAAATCAACTTGGGTTTGTACAGCAAACGGGCATTGTCAGATGACTTCCACTTGTACTGGAGAATACTGAAGGAAGATGCTGAAATCGAGGTGGTTATGATAGTGAACGGGACTTCTTATGCTGGTAAGAATAATTTTCATCATTATCACCATCACCACCATCATCCAATTGCCACAGTTACCAGTTTTAATAGTTTTTTTGTATAATATAATTAACGCACTTTATTTTTAGCTGTCGGGTGGCGACCAAGCGGTTTAACGAAACAATGCAAAAACTTCCCAGTACTAGGCCCAGCGCTAGATGAAAAAAGTAAGTGTTTAATCACCTCTTTAAATCCATAATTACAATGTCTTCCATCTACCAATAAAAAAAAACACGTCTGTTAAATTTTCAGTAAACACGCCAAACCCAGAACCACTTCCAGAACCAGAACCCAAAGCCGAACCAGAACCTAAACCGGAACCGAAATCGGAACCGGAACCTAAATCTGAACCAAGAGCAGAACCAACTGCAGAACCTAAAGCGGAACCAGAACCGACGCCAGAACCTAAAGCGGAACCAGAACCAACGCCTGAACCTAAAGCGGAACCTACCGCAGAACCAACGACCCAAGGTCTAATGGAAAATGACAGAAACAAGAGAGTTGCTATGCATTCATTAGATGGATTTGATTTTAAGAATTTGGGAAATGATGTCACCTATAAAACTAGCGTTTCGTATAAAGTGTCGAGTTCAAAAGGTAATTTAACATAGTACCCCACTACTTACCTACTTACTTTCATTTTCAATTTTAAGTATTTTTTTTCATGAGAATGGATGACGTGACGAGCTACTCGTTCGCCTGATGTTAAGCGACACGGCCACCCATAACAATTGAAGTGTCACTCGGAACTTTAAAATAATAAAGTTTCGCGTGACACTGCACTGCGCACGTCATCCTGAGACATCACACAGTCTAGTAATCAGATTACCACACTGTGTAATCAGGTCATAGTCTCATTAGTTCAGTAATTTTACTAGCTACAATGCCTTTCAAACCGCAACACAGTGGTGCTTGCACACTAATGCTTGGTGGCAGGATAACTGGCAAAGCGGTGGTACCTACCTAGACGAACTTTGCAGAAAAGTCCTTCCACCTAGAAAGTAATAAGTAATAATTACATTGAAATAAAAAATACTCTTGTAATTTTAACATAGGGATGCGAATTGTAATTCTAAATAAAGAATCCTGGGTATCTTAGGTAATTTAGGATAAGCGTTGACGCTGTGTTTGCGGCATTTTAAGCTTCCTCCACCTGGATCCACCGCTCGCTGTCGATCCATGTGGATATTTATATAATAATAATAATAAATAAATTTATATAAATATGTATTGTTAGCCTCTTCATAAATAAGTGGGCACACTTATTAAAAGCATTTGAAAAATAACTAACCGATTTGTATTTTAACAGGACGACCAAAACGAGCAGCGCAAGAGCCACCGGGTAAATATCCACCAAATCTAACCAAACTATAACCTCAGCACAAATTAACACACGAATGCTAAAAGCCACACACATGCACAACTCAAAACAACAATTAAACATAACAATTACATGTACAAAACACTACTAATCTAAATATAATGCTGCATGGTTGTTTTACAGATGTCGTCACATCGACCACTATATTGTCCCAAGACCCAAATGACCCTACTCCCAGACCAAAGTACACACCAAAGTATAGGCAAAGTTCCCAGTTCAGAGTCACTACGACTCAAGCACCTAAAACCTATCCTATTCCGACTGCTGAACCTACAAGTGAACCAGAACTTAATTCGACTCCTGAACCTACGGCTGAGCCTAAATTTGAACCCCAGCCTACCGACCAACCTAACCCCGAGCCTTCCTCAGACCCTAAATCGGAATCAGACCCCACCGCAGAGCCTGAGCCTACCGCAGAGCCTAAAGCCGACCCAGAGCCTACTGCTGAGCCTAAAGCTGAGCCTGAACCTCATCCCAATCCTAAATCCAAGTCAAAACCAAGCTCTGAACCCTATCCTGCAATTAAACTTAAATCCTCACGCGAACCAAAAGCTGAACCCGAACCTACCCCAGAACCAAAATCAGAACCAGAGCCCACCTCTGAACCAGAACCCACCCCAGAACCTAAATCTGAACCGGAACCCACCTCCGAACCTAAATCAGAACCAGAACCTGCCCCAGAACCTAAATCTGAACCAGAACCCAACCCAGAACCTAAATCTGAACCAGAACCCACTTCTGAACCGAAATCTGAACCCACCCCAGAACCTAAATCTGAACCAGAACCCACTTCTGAACCGAAACCTGAACCAGAACCCACCCCAGAACCTAAATCTGAACCAGAATCCACTTCTGAACCAAAACCTGAACCAGACCCCACCCCTGAACCTAAATCCCAACCGGAACCTCACCCCGAACCTAAATCGGAACCTGAACCTAAGTCTGAACCTAGTCCCGAACCCTCTGCTGGAACGGACGAGAGTTTGCTAGTGAAGGGACTTACAGAAGACGAAGGTAACGCACAAAGCTTTGCACAGTTAAATATATTCAGTGGTTATTTTTATTGACAATTATTTATTTATTTACGTACCTAAGTACCAAACAGCAGGGATGCCATAAGCTATAAAAATCCGATATATATATATCTCTCTCTCTCAAGAAGCCGTTTGACCAATGAACGATCATGTGGATGACGTGGTCGTTTTCATTGGTCAAATGCCTTCTCGAAAGAAGAGATTATGTCGATTCGTAAAGTTCATGCAAGCTATGCTGATGTAGGTAATTTCCACTGACTGTATTTGCATTATACATTATTATATTTTAGTATTTGTACAGCAACACATAGCACTATATTGTGATTAAAAATACTTACAAAAGTAAAATAAATAAATAATATATTTATATTTATTTGGACCTGATACAACAACTGCTTACAAGGTATATTAATATAATTAATAAGCATATCGAAACAAATTTTAATCATAATCAATTAAAAAAAAAATGACAAAAATGCATGTTGTTCTAGCCATAGTTTCTACTTTGACTTTCTTTACTTTTTTTTTCTATTTACTATGTACTATGCTATATAATTATTAATTTCCGCCTTCGCCGTGCTTGCTACTGCTTGCAAACCCTTCTCTTTCTACTATTTCCTGTCTCCTTCTCCTTTTTTTCCCTTCTAAATCTAGACTAAAATCTTTATAACTGTTCGTTACTGTTTCTAACTTTTCTGTTTTCATCGTTTTTATTCTGTTAGAACCTACAATTATTTGAAGTAATTTTTTGTAGGATAGAAATGTGTTCGAATTTGAAATATCTAGGGCATAAAAGTCAAAAGAGGTAGGTATGGCGTGAATCGACATAATATTTTGTCGAGTTGAGTGTCAAATTTCGAGTGACTCGTCAGAACCGGAGTGGAACACTAGAACCCACAAGTAGAAAAAAAAACGATTAAATAAACCACTGCCACCTTTAAATTATAATTAGGTACAGTGTAAAGCACCTTTTTAGATTAATTCGACACTCACAAACAGAGTGTCGAATTCTCGAGTGAGGTTGCGACGTTGTGTGGAGGAGTATAATATTCAAAGCTCTTTTTTGCAGCGATTTATTTGTGCATTATTTATTTTGAGTCCTACAATGTAATAAATTAATGCTAATGTTTAGTTGTTCGAAATAAATAATAAATAAATAATGACCATAAATAATTATAATTTGTTAACCAGCAGTGTCAAAAAGAAAATAGGAAAATTGCTAAGGCATTTGTGTAATTGTTTGTTATTAATAAGTGTCAAATAAATGATATATTTCTCCAATGTAAACAAAATGTGTGAATGTGTGTGTGTTTTGACTCCAAGCTAGTGGGACAGAAAAAAAATTCACCTCTTATTCAGATAATCAAAGGGCTCTAATTCACCCAATTTTTATTAATTAATTTTTTTTTATTGATGGATAGGCTTGCGCTTGACCACTATCTCACCTGATGGTAAGTGAAGATGCGGTCTAGGAGGAGGAATTTCTAATAAAAAACCAAACTGACTCCATAGGACCTATCTATTGCGAGCATTAAAACCCTGACACCAGTTTAAACACCCTCAAGTAAGTATAAAGTAGATAAGTCGTGTCAAAACCGCATAATAATTAAAAAAAACAAATTTGCAGGGTATTTCCCATCTCACGAGTACGCGCCGAAATTTGAATTCAACCCTATGGATTGCACTGACATAGTCATAGGAACTGCTAAAGGAAACTACCATAGAGTGCTGGATTACTATACTAGAGACAGGTAAGAGAAATCATCATCATCATCATCATCATCATCATCATCATAATTAGCCTGGAGACATCCACTGCTGAACGTAGGCATCCCCCATGGAAGGCCACCTGGAGCGGTTGCTTGCCTCCTGCAGCCATTTAGCTCCCCGCG
Organism: Ennomos erosarius; assembly: GCA_963580505.1. Taxonomy (NCBI): domain Eukaryota; kingdom Metazoa; phylum Arthropoda; class Insecta; order Lepidoptera; family Geometridae; genus Ennomos; species Ennomos erosarius. The sequence continues at coordinate 2,233,204 of OY757001.1, read as the reverse complement.
GTTTTGATGCAGTCGTTGGTCCACCTAGAGGCATCTTTTACCACTTTTACTTTTACTAGGTGGTAGGACTTTTCTGCAAAGTTCGCCTAGGTAGGTACAACCGCTTTGCCAGTTATTCTGCCGCCAAGCATTAGTGTGCAAGCACACTACCGTGTTCCGGTTTGAAGGGCATTGTAGCTAGTGAAATAACTGGGCAAATGAGACTTTATGACCTGATTACACAGTGTAGTAATCTGATTACAAGACTGTGTGATGTCTCAGGATGACGTACGCAGTGCAGTGTCACGCGACACTTTTATATTAAAGTTCCGAGTGACACTGCAACTGTTTATGGGCGGCCGTGTCGCTTAACAGCAGGTGAACGACTAGCTCGTCACGTCATTCATTCGCATAAAAAAAAACTTCCGGTTCGTGGTCTCCAGTCTTCCGGTTCATGTGCGCCACTCGAGAACCTTTCTTCCCCATCGGCTGTCCGTTCTACGAGCGATGTGGCCTGCCCATAGTGCCCAACTGCCCATTACCATGTCAACTTGCTAATTCTAAGAGCTATATCGGTCACTTTAGTGTCAGCTTCTTCGTCTTTGAAGGGTTATTGATGACTTCTCAACGTTTTTTTTACTTGACGGGATTAGCTGCAACGCAATGATAAGCGTCTAAAGAGGGGTTTATAGGGGCTTATGTTCAGCAGTGGACTTTTTCCGGCTGATGTGGGTAGTTTAAAACTTTTTTTTCCTACAGGTCGACGCCCCGTGTGGACACATTCTGGGGAGGCCACGACGATATAACAGCTGCATCTGGCTTCGAAGATAATGGAGTTACAACTATCATGTTCAGAAGGAAGATTCAGGTATCTATGTCTCTGTGTAGAGGTAGTAGCGGGTAATATTATAATTAAAATAAAGAATAAGAATAAAGAATAAATTTATTTCTCAACATAAAGGGTTACAGAAAGGTTATAATTATTATACTGTTGGTATCTTGTCGAGGTTAACAATTTTCTGTTAAATAAAGTATATAGGTAGCTTATTATTATGTAACTAATTGCATTAAGATGTAAGATGTAATTAAAAATGAAGGTACCTAATTAATAACCCAATGCAACATCTCATGGTCACGTTGAGAACCAAGCTAGGAAAAACCTGTGTTTTATGGCCTATAACGCTCCCCCTCGCGTTTCACTAAATCTTTTAACATAGGATAGCAACAGCAAACGGTAACATTAGCATACCTATTAATAGAAATAGGTGATACTTAATTATTTGATTACGACGAAAGTGAATTTATTCGAATCAATTTTTGAGGGTAGTTGATTAACAAAGTTATTTTACAAGTGTGTGTAAATGTTAAAATGTCTAAGGTTAACCCAAGAGAGCATGAAAGTTAAAAGCGTTCAGGCGTAGTTCGTAGTGGTGAGTAGGTATTTGGATGGGTGATTGCTAAGCGTAACATTTATTAAGATCTATTATGGATACGCGATCCCGGTGTTGTAAGATCGCATGTATTTTGAATGCTATAAGGGATTTTCTATAGTTCGTTTGACTGGCTACCCGCAATTTTAGAACGTGTCGCCATTCAGTTAGCGATGTTTTTCGTTCAGCAGGATTGCCAGTCCAACCACCATGTTTGGCCATATTGTCACTTAACATCATAATCATCTTAACGACATAATTTTCCAGTTATTTTGTTTCTCCGTCTCTTTCGTTCTAAATGTAGATGAAGGAGACGGATAGTGAAAGTTTCGAATCGAAACGTTGTCGATGGGTTGAGAATAGGGGTGCGGTCCGATGACAATAACAGCCGAATCGAGAATCTCTTGGTGGCTCAGAACGTGATTGCGTTTCGGTATGGAGCCGGAAGTTGCTAGTGTTAAAACAAAAAAAAATATAAACCTCCATCTAAATAAAATCTTTCCTAACCAGGCTAAAGAACCGACCGACCACTCCATAGTAGATGACGTCATGCATGTGATCTGGTCACGTGGCCAAGAGCCGGGACGTTACGTGCACCGGCCGCCGTCCGGGATCGAACGCGGGCCGGCCGCCACCGGGGACTTCTACCGGCAGGACGAACTCAAGTACCACGGGCATGGGAGCCAGAGGGGAGTCGCTAGCATTAACTTCTTTGGTAAGTGCTGGAGATATGTTTGAAGGATGTCAAAAAGGTTTTTGATAGTAGCTTCGGTAGCTCAGAACAAGGTCAACTAGGTTTAGGTAGTCATTTAGTTGAGGTGTTGCTAGCATTACCGTCTTTGGTAAGTTCTGGGGAATGGTTTTCGGAGTGTCAAAAAGGTCTTCTTTAACGGCTTTGGTAGCTCGAAACAAGGTCAACAGGTAAAGGTGATTGCGTCGAGGTAGGGAGCCATTTAAGTGGAGTGTTACTAGTGTCTATGACAATAGTTAAGCTTTTATAGATTAATCAATAATCGAATAATGCCCAAAGATAGATCCTGGACTCTTACTGGATTCTCGACAGAACAAGTATTTGCGCAATTTATGGCTGTGTACAAAGACTTGTCCGTCGCGGAAATTGAAGCTGCTGGCTGTAAGTTAGCTCAACCACCACCGGGGCCGCGATGAGTATAGAATGGCTAAGTTGTCAGAGTATTAAAAAGGTGATCTTAGAGAATAAATGGCGTGTTATGGTAGCTCAAAAAAACATGATAGGGTTTTTGTCTCGAGCCATCGGATCCATTCTTCCAGTGAACGTAATGGCTTGGGCCGAGGCTCGCATGGCTTACATCCCCAACAATCAACTGGCCTACCAATCAACCAAAACAAAACCAATTCTATTCCCCTCTGGGTCTAGGCTGAAAACCAGCGCTGGGTGTCGTCAACAACCAGCACATGCTGAGCCGACGCCCATTCAATACTTGTTTTGTGTTTGTTTCTCGTTCCTAGTTCATATTATGTAACATTAATATAACATGTTCTGTACCATAGTCTAAGCAAATATTGAATAAATGTTATTCTATTTTATTTCTATTCTATTCTACTTACTTCTCTTCCAGAGGAGACCAAATCCACCGTAGCAGGCGGCATAACACCCCTCGCAGATAAATGTGGCGCCCAGTTCAAGTTGCCAACCAACTGTGAGCCAGACAGCCAAGACGCGAACAAAACATGCGACTACTTTGCATCCTGGGAATACCTAGGATTAAAGAGAGGGAAGGACTCTGTCAGGTTCACAATCAAGACTAAACAAAGCAAGCATTGGACTGGGATCGGGTTTAGTGATAACAAGAAGATGGTGAGTGTCCGCACCGGATCTGACGGTGTCCATTTTTTAACACCAGTGTAGCATAGCGATTCAGGAGACCTCAGCGCTGAGGCTCAGCGCTGAGGTCTCCTCAATCGCTATGCGGTTCATTTTCGTTCCAATTCTTACCAGCATCTATCGTTCGCAGTCACAATCCATTCTGAATCACGAATCTGGTGGTATCTACATTTTTTAATAATGTTACACGTCCGTTTCTCTCCCATTCTTGCCAGTCAGTATTTATCCTTTTCAGTCACAAGCACAAGCCAATCTGAAGCCTGTTTTTTATTATGAGTATGAATGACGTGGCGAGCTAGTCGTTCACCTAATGTTAAGCTACACGGCCGCCAATAACAGTTGTAGTGTCACTCAGAACTTAAAATAATAAAGTTTTGCGTGACACTGCACCGCGAACGTCAATCTGAGACGTCACACAGGCTAGTAATCAGATTACTAGACTGTGTGATCAGGTCGTAAGGTCTCATTTTCCCAGTAATTTCACTAGCTCTGATGACTGATGATTTCTACATTTATTAATTACATTACTCATCAAAGATGCGCGATGAATTGCACAACTTAATTCTATTATATCCTTTTTACCTTCGTACAACTAGACGCAGAGAAACTCGGCACAAAACTCGAGTTTTGTGGAGGAATGCCCATCATATTATGTTGCCGTATTATGGTGGGCATTCGTCCACACAAAGCGTTCCGCTTCAACGTTAAAAAGGAATACAAGACCTTACCAGCGTCTTTACTTCCTGAAAAATAATTTGGGAGTTTTCAAGGCAAGACTGAACCTCTAGGAAAGCATGTTCGATCGACCGCGTCGTCACTTACCATCAGGCGAGACTGTGGTCGAACGCAAGCCTATCAACAGTAAAAAAGCGTACTCTTCTCCCCAATTCATCTTACTATCTGTCCTTCACAGTCACAAACAGACGCCATCATAGGCTGGGTAGACCCGCGGTCCGGGCGACCGTTCCTCATGGACACGTGGTTGACGGGATACTCGGCGCCGCGGGTTGACTCCCGACAGGACCTCAGTAAGGAGGCGGGGAGCCAGGCGGATGGTGTCACCACCCTCAGCTTTGTGAGGAAACGCGGCACTGGGGACCAGAAGGTATGGTGTTTCTACTGCCTGTAGGTCAGAATGGCCGGTTTTAATTTACTCTTTTTTCATTATTGGTTTTATGTTTCAAGTTGTATAAGAACATTTGAAATTGGAGTTTAACTTATAGTAAGGTTAATTACGTAAGGGTAAGGACGAGTTAGTTGTTCACCTGGTTTTAACAGTTGCACTGTCACTCGGATTTCTAAAGTTAAGATATCGGCGCAGTCCAGTAAGATTAGGTATCTAGACTGTGAGATCAGGGTATAAACTCTCATTTGCCCAGTAATTTCACTAGCTACAATGCCCTTCACACCGGAACACAGTAGTGCTTGCACACTACTGCTTGCCGGCAGGATAATTGGCAGATCGGTGGCTCCTACCTAGGCCAACATTACAGAAAAGTTCTATTACACCTAGTATTAAGCGTCCAAAGTGTCTTGTTATTGGAGAGTCCTGTATTCAGCAGTAGACGTATTCCATCTGATGATGTGATCATGTTGTGATGTGTGTGTGAGTGACATCAATTTAAAAAGTCTTTCAGCCAATGATGCATTTCAATTCTTCTCATATGTTTCAGGATTTAGCATTCACAGACACGCAATGCCTGTACATGATGTTCGTAACTCACGGCGGTAACTTCGAGCCGGTGAACAAGCGTACCAGCAAACATATGCTGACCCCTGTCGTCAGCGAGGACAGGGTCTGCATCAGGCCTTGTGGACCTGGTCGGTATCTCACAACATTTTATCTACCTATTCATCAACAACAGCCTGAAGACCCTAGGTGGGCCGACTATCTGGTGAAAGCCGCGGGGAGCCGATGGATGCAGAAGGCTAGCAGCCGCTTTAGTTGGCGCTCTATGGGGAGGCCTATGTTCAGCAGTGGAAGTTTTCGGGCTGTTGATGATTATGATGACTAATTAAAGTCCCACTTTGAACGGCTGCTTCCCTTCTGCATCCATTGGGTCTCCTTGCGTGTGAAGGTCGTGGGGCATATGCTGCGTCTTCCAGATCGTGGTCGCCTCTCGAGAATATATATCTTCCCCATCGGTTGTCAGTTCTACGAGCGAAGTGGCCTGCCCATTGCCATTTCAACTTGCTAATCCTAAGAGTTACATCGGTTACTTTAGTTCTCCTGCGGATCTCCTTATTCCGGATCTTATCTCGCAGGGTAACACCGAACATAGCTCTCTCCATAGCTCGTTGCGCGACTGAGCTTACTAATGAGGTCAACAGTAAGAGACCACGTTTCAGTTCCATAAGTCATCACGGGCAATACACATTGACTGAAAACCTTTGTTTTCAGGCTCTGCAGTGTTTGGACGAAAAGACTACTATGTTCTTTTATCATTACAGAACCTGCCGAAGAAGAGTTCACAACAGAACCGATCGTTCCGGGTCTATCTTCATACTCCATGCTGATTCGCATCACAGGACTTGCAGACAACTTCAAGCCGCCGGCTGCTGGTAGCAAGGAGTATGAGGAGTTAAGTCGCCAGGTTGTGGACAGCTTCAGTGCTGAGATCGGGAAGAACAAGGGGTATCATGGTCTACTGGTTAATGGATTTAGTCAGTGAGTATCTTCACAGAATATTTGACCGAGCGAAAAGTCTTCAAAATTTGCTTTCGTCTGTCCGGATGTTCGTACTCGCGTGCAGGGCGCATTTTACTACGAATCTTGATGAATCTTAGTATACTTACAAGCTCTACAAAGTCAGGTTTTTTTTGGTCGGCGATTTGTGGGGTAGTTCCCTAAAAAGGGGAAAGATTGCAGCAGGGTCATTAACTAGCAAATTGTGATAATATTCGGCAGAAGCATTGGATACTCAATTCTATTTAAAAGTATTTCCAATATGAGCAGAATCGGTCAAGAGGCTTAGTTGAGATATAAGGCCGTGAGGTCGGAGTGGTTGCAACAAATCCGTTTGTGCTCGCAAGGTCTACCAGTTCGCAGAACTACGAGTTATTATTATAACTGAAAGAATAAAAGCACTTTGCCAAGACAAAAGTTAAAAGTCGCCATCTCTCAAGCTAAGTTTTTCACCCAAATCTTTTCAAATTCCAGGAACGAAACCAACGCCATCCTAGCAGAATTAACCCTAAAGTCCATAGATTTAAACAGCATAGAAGGTTCAAGCGGGCGGTCGCTTGAGGCCTCGAACGATACAGAAGACGATATGACTCAATGGAAGCGAGCGGTTCTAGATACGCTGGCTAAAGGACGAGTTGGGAATTTGAATGTGGATCCGGAGTTCTTGGTCTTTGAACCGCAGAGTTGTAAGTATATAGGGGGTCTAGCAAAGATCCTTTCCATTAGCTAGTTAACGCCAAACGATAACCTAAAATGATTATTGGGAATTTCAAAACACACATCAAAAACCAATGGGCATTAGAATAGAATAGAATAGAATATCATTTATTGCAGAATGTAGTACATAAATAGTTGGTATTATCATTGTATAGCCCTACATTCTACCACGACAGTGGTGTGCAATGTTATACTTAAGTTGCTTGAAATTTTATTAACATCTAAAAATGACCTCAATTAGGTATTATACATTCAGATTATACTATTCTAAACATCCATGCCAAATATCCCGTAATAAACAGTATTTGAGTAATGTTGCATGCAGAATGGCATATGGTAAAATTATTTATGTCAAATGTTTAATTCTTTTAAAGGCAAAATAATGTCAAATAAAATCTTATCGGATCTTTAAAACAATAAATAAATTGATAGAATATTACATTACATTTAGTCAAGCAGTCATTACAATTATATATATAAAAAAAAAAGAATCAAGATAAATAAATAGTTACATTATACATTACAAATATTACAATAATTCCTCATTTCAAAACAGAGTATCCATACATGTCACTTTTAAAACACAAATTTAAAACAAATTGGGCATTTCAAAACACACTTCAAAAACCAATGGGCACTTCGTGTTCACTCAGCTCGTTCATTATTAGAAAAAGTGTTCTGAAATGCCCGATTGGTTTTAAAATTTGTGTTTTAAAGGTGACATAGATATGTATAGTAAATCTGTTTTGAAATGCCCAATAATCACCTACTTATGGGAATAATTCCCTACTTTTTTTTTACTTATGGGAATGACACTCCTGGCGGAAAACTTTTGCGCAGATAATTTCAAAGCTTCTGTATAAAAAGTTGAGAAAAATGAACCTTATTTGATGGCCAATTTGCTGTTTTGCTGCTGTTCTAAATGTTACCATTGAGAAGTATCTGCCATTGATTTTTTGACGATCTGGAAGACGTAGCTTGTACCACTAAGTAGGCTGACGATCTGTTTAAAACCACGGGGAGCCCATGGATGTAGAAGGCAAGCAGCCGCTCAAAGTGGCGCTCTGTAGCAGAGACTTCTTACGTTAAGCAATCTAAATCTTCAGGCTGTTGATGATGATTGATTTTTAGTAGGTTTGCATACCCACTCAGGCGCGGTGCGGCGGGCGTAGGTAGGTCCCAAAGCGCTCCTCAAATAGCGCGGTATGGTTTTACATATTTACGGTTTATACGCATAAACTAAGCAGTGTTTTAAAATTTCAAAACTAGTTTTGATAAGTAGCATTACTTGGCTATCTAAACAAATGCATTTTTACGTGTGTTGCAGTATAAAAAACACACACAACAACACTACGCATAATAATTGACGCTCCGCCGTACCTAAAGGAAATTACTCCGTCGCCGGGGCGCGCCGGCTCGGCGCGAGATGCAATTTAGACTGAGGCGTTTTTTTTTCTCCTGAACCATAGAGACTTTTACTTTATTCGATAGTGATGTTCAACTAGTTTCAATTTTAGTCGATTTATAACGAGTGACACCTCTAAAAATTGATTGCCATCTCTAGTAGCGCAATCAGCTGTAAGGCACAATTATGGTGGGGAGCGGTCCACGTTGCGCGATGCCGGCCGCACATGTGGTTGAAGCCTGAGCGGTTACGAGACTACAGTTTCAAAATCGACTTTTATTTATGTGAACTAATGACATGACGAGCTAGTCGTTCACCTGATATTACCACCACCTCAGTTTCTTTTTCATCATCCTATCCCTTTCTTTCGCTATTTCTTTCCCATCTAGCCCTCTCGCTTTTATTACTTCTTATTTACTCAAACTTTATCTCCACTTTCCAGTGCTATCCGAACAACCGACAATGGAAACGGAAGGAGAAGGCAATGCTCGTGCGTTTTTCGGCGAAGCGGGAACCAAACTATACGTAGTGGTGGGATGTGTCGCCGCACTTGTGTTAGTGGCCTTACTGCAGGCTGGATGTACGTTGTACAAGAGTAGAGGGACCACCAAGACCAAGGTAATATGAACCTTATTGCTAAGGCTATAAAGTCAGAATTAGCTGTAAGGTCGGCTGTAAGTTGTATAAGAGTAGGGAACCACTAAGACAAATCATAGAAGGGCGACCAAGACCAAGGTAATATGCACCTTATTAGTGAAGCTTTAGAGTTTAAATAAGCTTAAAGATTTAAAGCCTGTTGTAAGTTGTGGAAGAGCAGGGAACCACCATGACCAAGGTAATAGGCACCTTATTACAAACTATTTAGTTTGAATGACCCGTAACGTTTTTTAGTTGTGAATGCAGAAATATAGAGCTAAGAAATCCTTAACATACAGTGCAAAAATTTTTGTTCTACGATAAAAACTGACGAAGTTATGACCTAATTATTGGCGACGTTTACCGAGTGGCCGTGACGTCATTGTGCCGGTCGCCACTAGTTAGCCGTAGGCTGTATGACTGTAGCAATAAGGCGCGCAGTGTTTTGTTTCGACCGTCACAATGACGTCACACTGATTTTACCGACAAGAACAGCACATGTTTATTACTTAATATCTTCGTAAGTAATGGTCCGATTTGGATAATTCAAAATGATAATTTTAAAGGTTTTAATAACGAAATATTATTTTTTGTATATTCCAGGAGCAATTGATTCCCCAAGCAGCATGGAAGGAATATTCCTCGAACACAAACTACGCGTTCGAGCCATTTGAGAATGATGACAAGTTTACCGGCACCGCCTCCACCGCGCCGCTCCGTCACCGCAACCCCGCCCCGCCCACTAGGTACCTACCGTAAGGGACTAACTATATTACTTACATACACTTCATCATCATCATCATCTTCATCATCAACTTAAAGACGTCCACTGCTGAACATATAACTGCCCCAAAGAGCGCCATTTTGTGCGGCTGCTTGCCTCTTGCATCCATCGACTCCCCACGGTTCTGACCAGGCGGTTATTCTCTATGAAAACACAGATTCTACACGATACGAAACCACGTCGTTATCGTGTCTTGTTCAAATCGTGTCACAACGTCAGATATACCTTCACTTTACATTAAAGTTATCTTTATTTAGAATAAAATATATTGACATAAGTGGTCATATCTTTTGATGTGTTGATGTTTCGGAACGCGTCTCGGTAAAACATACGATTTTTGACAGTTCAAATTCATTTCGCGCGGTTTAGTTTTCGTTTCATAGAGAATAGTTTCGCAGATTTCTTATGTAAGACAAGGAATTCGCGTGGTTTCGAAGTAAGGAATCGATACGGAATAATGGCCCAGGTCGCAAGTCGGTGTATGCACTTATTATCACTGTTTACAACTAAAGTTTAGGGAGCTAAATACTCCAGATTGTCATTTGGAACAAATGAATACACTGGACACTAACTAGTAATGCTTACAACACGATTACTACCTTTTTTCACGTTCGGGCTATTTTTCGTTTATACCCCATGATTTTGATTATTTATAAATACTTATAAGAAAATATTGTTTTGTTGATTTTGGTAAAAATGAAAACAATATTAATAATTTCTGGGACTTTTTTTTACAGACCAACCGATCCCCCGCCGCCTCGACCAACCAGCGCTGTCTCCTCCAACGGTCACAAAACGCCTTCGAACGGTCACAAGATGGCCGCTAATGGCCACAAGATGGCCGCCAATGGGCACAAAATGGCGCCGCAGAACGGAAACGGAACTACGGGTCGGATGACGCCGAAGCATGCTAATAGTGCTGCACAATATTATCACGAGACGAGATCCTTACAGCGGCCAAGAGGTCCTCCACAACAACAACAATATGGGTAAGATGTTGATGATGGTGATTGTAATGATGATGATAATGATGGTTGATGATGATTGAAGATCGTCAGGATGATAATTATTATAGTAAGGACGGCGATGGTCATAACATAATGATGATTAAAGATGATGATGGACGATGATGATCGTGATGAAGATGTCATCATTAAATAAATAAATATGTGTGGACATTTCACACAGCGCCATCTAGCCCCAAACTAAGCATAGCTTGGACTATGGGAACCAGATAACTGATATAATACTAAGATACTTTTTGGTTTGTAAATACATACATAGAATACAATACAAGGTGACCTTGAATATGTATGTTGTCCCGAAATGGGGGGACTGGGACCATGATACCCTAGTACCCTACCCTACAAGTTGTGAGAGCCTTGAAACTGGCTGTTTCCAAACTTCTATGGTAAAAAATAAATCGACTCGCAAAATTGCACGTGTGATCGCTACGAGAGTTAACATGAAACTATAAATTCATTTCTCAACGCAGGTCATTTATGTTTACACATACGTTCATTTATGTGCACTCGGTCAAGGACGAAGTTCAACCACCCAGCTGTGCTAAGGCTATTTTCGAACGTAAACTTTACATGGCATTTCTTCAATGAAAAACTATTAATTTAGTAAAGTCGTAGAAGAAACATTGTCTACCTTGGGGTGTTGATTTACCCCCTTTCAGGATAACAAACCAATTCAAGGTCACCTTGTATAACACCAAGACACAGAACAAAAATTACTTATTACTTATCATAAGGATGATGATTGCAGACTATAATGATGATTGTTGATTAGTGATGATGATTAAAATAATGATATTTTTATAATACATTTACCACACTCAGCATTAGCCCAATACGTTCCCACAGCTGGGATACGGGCCTTCTCACAAGGAGAGTGTAGGCCATAACCCACCGCGCTGGCCAAGTGCGGGTTGGTGACCTCATTATATTTTTACTTCGAGCACAAAAACCTGTTTTCTTACGGTATTTTCTTTCACTTTCACACTACGAAGATCTGTCATTTTTCAAATTTTTCCTTGGTCAATGTGACCAGTTATTGTGTGCATAATGTCCAAAATTGTGCGTTTAGGTAAGTATTAGATAGAACAGTACCTACCATAATTTTTTAAACTTCATACTAGGTACAATATAGGATCATACAATGGTAGGGATAGGGTTTATAATAGGGATTCTCTTTTATTTATTAAAGTAAATCGTACACGTCACGCTTAACATCAGGCGAACGGCTAGCTCGTCAATCAGAAATCAATGGACGACGCAAAATGTACCTTCATCAAGGTCACAACTCAGTACAAACGTGACTCATAATTATATGCCATGCATACTAAATAGTTGTCAATAAATTAATTGAAATAAGCGAAGCTAATGTCTACCTTATGGCCTTTACAATACGACATACTTTTTCGTTGGTAGTTACGACCTTCCAAATATTGAATATACAAAGAAAGGGTTGATCCAATAGGGATGGATCGTCTACGGAAAACGAAGCTTAATTTCGACCGTGTTTCCATGTGACCGTGTGGCCTAATGGATAAGGCGTCGGACTTCGGATCCGAAGATTGCAGGTTCGAGTCCTGTCACGGTCGAATTGATTTTTTATTTCATCTCTTTTTGTTGGTGGGATTTCTAAATATTTGGCGCCTAAATATATTATTTTTGGCAGTGCCTCCAATGCAGTAGAGTTTTTAATTATTTAAATAATAATAGGATTTTTATATGTAGTTAAAGGGTTAAAGATAAATCTGACTTTGTTTGTTTTATTTCAATCATAATAAAAAATATTGTAGGTGATTATATTTGTGCATAATCGCTACTATGTACTTAGCATAGAACATAAATAGCACAAGTACTAATTAATATTAAAAAGTGTTACTTCGTTTGTTTGTATACTTACTTAATCTGTGGCCAAGTACTGAATAGTCTGTGAAAAACTTTTTCAAACCGACTTTCAAAAAGGAAGAGGTCCTGTATTCAGTTGTATTTTTGTTACTCATAATAATATCCGTCATTTACCAAACGAATTGAAGATTTTTTATTTGAAAGGAAATACTTTATACAACTACTTTACACTCGGTACAAATGTTTGGTTTTTCAATTAAAAGAGTATATAGGTGGAATAGTATATAGGTGACTAGCTACGCTCCCTGGTTTCCCCTACGAAAAAGAAATAAATAATAAATAAAAAAAGTGTGTTCATTTCACACAGCGCCAAAGTAAGCAAAGCTTGTAAGTAACATCAGGTGAACGGCTAGCTCATCACATTAAAATCATTAAAAAAAAGGTACTCAAGTAACTGATAGAATACTTATATGCTCTTTGGTTTGTAAATACTTACATAGAATACAATACAACACCCAGACACAGAACACATCTATAATAAATACATCAATAAATCTTTTCAGCTGCTGCGGCATGCGCAATAGGAATAAATACAGTGTTTATTAGAGTACTAATTACTAGTGTAATAATAAATCATCGCAGTATTATTCAGTTCTGAAATTAAGCCAATTAAAGTCGGTTTAACTTCACCGTTTCTTTAAAAAGGATATTCTCTATTCCAGCTACTCGACCACAAGTCGGCCCGAGCGAGCCGCTTACTCGTTACCTCGCGGCGTTCGCCCCGAGCCAGCCGGGAGCCACAATCCGGACTTCTACTTCATGCCATCGCAGAGGAAATACGAAGGTGAAGTGGTCAGGGTCTACGTAGATAGTAGGAGACGGGACGAGTTGTAGAAGAAGATAGCTTGAGGATTGAGTAACTTGGGGGACGGTAACTTTGAGGGACAGTAACTGGGAGACAGGCGAGGTGATAACTCATATGGGTGATAGTTGGAGTTGGGATAAGTAGTAGTGACAGCATGAGTGGCTTGGGGGACGGTAACTTGGGAGTCGAGTGACGTAAATACGTGCAACGCAAAGTATATAAGAGGATAATGTTGTCTATGTGAATGATAGGAGATGGAATCAGTAATAGCAATAAAGAAAAAGTAAGTGATATAAGAGGATGTGTTGTCTATGTGAATGATAGGAGATGGAATCAGTAATAGCAATAAAGAAAAAAGAGAGAAAACATATTTATTCAATCATAAAAATAAATAATTAATAGAACGAACCAGCATGAGTAGCTTGGGGGACGGTAACTTGGGAGACGAGTGATGTAGGAGACGTGCAACGTAACTGATGTGGCAGATAATTGTCTATGTGAATGAAAATATTAGGAGACAAAATGAGTAGCATGGAGACAAATTACATAAGTGATATATTGGATGTTGTTGAATAGATGATGGATTCGTGAGAACGTACATACATAGACTGTCAACTGTCTGTGATAACTCCGTTTTGCAGTAGCCGGGTAAATATGAGGGACTGGATAAGTAATGATGGGAGACTGCCCCGTAAGTGAAGGAGACAACAATATGAGTTCTAGTTTAGGAGATAATTCATAATTCATAAGTACGTAATGAAGTATGAATGGGAACGAATAAGAACTGAAATAAATTGGTTGTTGACGAGAATTATCATAATACTATGCGAATTTTATAGTATCTAGGTATTTTGTAGAATATTAAAGGTTTTTAGAATTAAAATGGGGTTGGTAAAACACATGTACTTACCAGTATTTTTATAGTTAGATGGATTTGTACAATATATAGATTTGTAATCGACGGTTTAAAAGCTTTAATTAATGTCTTTACAATAATAATTATTAAAAAAAAATTATACTTTGTCAGTCTTGATTTGGAATGAGGAAGAAAATAATTTAAGTAGACTGTTGTATCACAGAGCAGAGGAAAAAATGACACTTTGCTATGCGTCATTTTTTTATTTGCTCTGTGGTCGGTTACTAAATAATAATTAATACTGAATTGTGCCAGTACTTAATTTTTACTAGTATTTTAAGTAGATACCTAGATTTAACGATTATAAATGCATGAATATAATATTTAATAATAATTATTATGCTTTTTATACTTTTATTATAAGTTATTTGGGATCTGATTTAATAATATTGATATTATAATAAAGGCTTAGATAATTTAAAATTGATATTGCAGCCATTATGTATTTATATGCGAATTTTGTTATTTTCATAAATACTTAAGTTTAAATGAGCTTTGTAATAAATTATAGTTATTCAATAATTTATTAGAATTAAAAATTACAGTAAAAATATTATATTACACACTATTTTGATATAAATGAAATGGCTGCAATTGTTTTAATTTACCGTAGGTACTTATATTTATTTAAATTTAATATCGTATTTTGGGACGCTCTTAGTTGCCTTAAAATGCTTTTATTTAACACTACTTATAAAAAAATAAAATTTGAAATATTGCACGCAAGTAGTGGTAGAACTATACGCAACTTTACAATTCATTTCAAATACGACTTAAGTTGTAAGAGCTATCCGGTTAATTTATTTAGAATTAGCAAGTTGAAATGGCAATGGGCAGGCGACATCGCTCGTAGAACTGACAACCGATGGGGAAGAAAGGTTCTCGAGTGGCGACCACGAACCGGAAGACGCAGCATAGGTTTTTTTTATGTGAATGAATGACATGACGAGCTGGTCGTTCACCTGATGTTAAGCGACACGGCTGCCCATAACAGTTGCAGTGTCACTCGGAACTTTAAAATAATAAAGTTTTGCGTGACACTGCAATGCGCACGTCATCCTGAGACATCACACAGTGCAGTAATCAGATTACTACACTGTGTAATCAGGTCATAGTCTCATTTGCCCAGTAATTTCACTAGCTACAATGCCCTTCAAACCGGAACACAGTAGTGTATGCACACTACTGCTTGGCGGCAGAATAACTGGCGGAGCGGTGGTACCTACCTAGACGAACTTTGCATAAAAGTCCTGCCTCCTAGTAAAGGTGGTAGGTGGCCCGACGATCTGGTGAAAGTCGCGGAGAGCCGATGGATGCAAGAGGTGAGCAGTCGCTCAAAGTGACCATTTACGGGAAGGCCTATGTTCAGTAGTGGACGTCTTCAGGCTGACGATGATGAGGTAACCAGTAATCAAACTTGTTAATCTACAAAAAATAATCCTATTTCATAACCAGTTATCTAACAAGAATTTTACTACCCGCTAGATAACCTGTGATCAAACTTAGTATTGTAACAGGAATAACCGAGTTCTACTATTGGATATTGGACTTCGTATATTTGAAATGGATTGTCAGTATTGCCACCCTATTCGTAACTCAATTAGCTATATAACAATCCTTCCAAACGCACCGTTTAAGCCAATTTGAGAGTCCTATGACGACGTTAAAAGAGACCATTTAAAATAAAAAACTTAAAACCCCAAACAATTAATAAATCTAAATCATTTATTTATATTTTATTCGCTATTGTCGCATGCGATTTATATAATATGCAATAAAATCCTTGGCCTGTTTAGTTTTTGCTTATGGCAACATTGGCAACATGTCACTCAACTAAAAAAAAACAACTTAGTTTACTTTATAAAGCTTTTTAAATAAATTCGGTTGTTTTTATTGATTGAGCTACCTAGATTAAAATATCATCATCTATAAACTAGAGGAAAAAAATATTAATAATCACCATTATCATAATCATTAGAAATATTTATAGCAATGCTTTATTGTTTAACCCCCTTCCTAATAAATACTACATAACACAGTGGACAGTGTTTTCTCTAGTTTTTTCTTTGCCCATTTCAAACGCAACAAAGAAAGACAATAACTATACATCCGCTACTCAACGTTTATTAGTAAGGGGGTACGTACGAATGTAACAACTGAATAGCGTACAAATTTGGTAAATGTAGTTATGGGATAACGCAATTAAATATTTAAGAAAGCTTCACAATTATTATTATTAATTTACAATTAAATTAAATATTATAAATTACTGTCACTTTTATTTACTCCCCACGCTTCATTTCTGCTTTGGTGAAAAGGGATCTAAGGTATGCATCAACTTTGTATTTATTTATTTACTTTTATACTCATTTATTTATTATTCTTAAGTCTTAGAGGGGGGGGGGGGGGGATTAGGTTTAGTTTAGTTTATTAG
This sequence comes from Ennomos erosarius, assembly GCA_963580505.1. Classification (NCBI taxonomy): domain Eukaryota; kingdom Metazoa; phylum Arthropoda; class Insecta; order Lepidoptera; family Geometridae; genus Ennomos; species Ennomos erosarius. Next base: position 2,216,624 of record OY757001.1, on the reverse strand, counting down.
TTCTCGTGTTTAGTAGTCTTATTGTTTTTATAATATTGCTACAATTTTTTTGTTTTTTGATTAAATATTTCTTTTACAGATTTTTGATGCGGACATCGAAGAAAACTATATTTTATTTAGTTACCCACAAAAACGACGTACGTTTAGTAAGCAGATTTATTTTAATTATATTTTCATAACAGATCTAGTCTCATGTCACAGTTTTAAAATAAGTTATTTTTCACCTCTTTAATTGTAGTTTTCAATAATAAAATAGGGCTTGCATGTGGCAATATTATATTTATAAGAATTATATCGGTCGCTCAAATATATTGCCAGTGTAAGAGGAAATTATAATTAATTAAGATGTAAATATAAATACTAGATGGCATAAATATAGTTAGTTTAAAACATAATTTAGTATGTTAAGATTTTATTAATTTTATTATTGACTTTAAATTTATTCTGTTGTTCGACCAAAACATTCGCTAACACAAAGTACGTCTACATTCAGTACTTTCAACGTAGCAGTTCTTAAAACTGTCTGTTCGTTCTTCTGTCATATTCTTGCTGACGAGTACAGCCATGCGTGAAAGTGAAAGAACAATTATAATAACTTAAGATTTATAAATCTTTCAAGTACAACTTGTCATTTACCTCGGCTTCAAAAAAACAGCCTAAATTCACAAAAAACAAAGTCTAAAATGTGTGTTTACGTTTTCAGCCAGTGACAGTGACAGTTTGTTTCAGTGTTACCAGGGGCCGTACTGTGAGCTTTAGTGCGATTCAAAACAGAGCCTGTATTGGATCGCTTCGTTTTTTTTTGTATGAAGATTTTGACAAGCGATCCAATATTGGCTCAATTTTGAATCGCGCTAAGAGCTCACAGTACGGCCCCTGTAGTAACAAACTTTTATCAAGCTATGAAGAAAGCGAAGTAATTCTTTGATTTAAAAAACAAATAGTAACCCCCGGTTTATCGAACGTTTTTCAAACTCATGTTAAATTAACATACCAAATTCTAAGCGCTCATTGGTTGACGATATCCGATGACCAACAGGCAACCAATGAGCGTTCAGTATTATAAGTTAAAATTAACTTTACCAACGTATGAGAAAATGAAGAGGGTCATAAAACGAGGAAAGACTTGCTTACTTGTCAAGCAATAAAAAGGAGTAAAGCAATGTGGGGAAAGATAATTTTGTCTACCATCCATGCTAACCGTAATTCTTTTGAATTCGTAGCTATTAGGTATTAATTTTATAGCTTCGACCTATCTTTTCGTCCAAAATACCACAAAGCCTGAAAACAAAAGTTTTCAATCAATGTGTGTTGCCAGTGATGACTTATGGAACTGAAACGTGGTCTCTAACTGTTGGCCTCATTACTAAGCTCAGAGTCGCACAACGGGCTATGGAGAGAGCAATGCTCGGTGTTTCCTTGCGAGATAAGATCCGTAATGAGGAGATCCGCAGGAGAACTAAAGTGACCGATGTAGCTCTTAGGATTAGCAAGTTGAAATGGCAATGGGCAGGCCACATCGCTCGTAGAACTGACAACCGATGGGGAAGAAAGGTTCTCGAGTGGCGACCACGCACTGGAAGGCGTAGCGTAGGCCGGCCCCCCACTAGGTGGACCGACGACCTGGTGAAAGCCGCGGGGAGCCGATGGATGCAGGAGGCGAGCAGCCGCTCTAAGTGGCGCTCCCGGGGGGAGGCCTATGTTCAGCAGTGGACGTCTTCAGGCTGTTAATGATGATGATGTACTAATTTATCATTCCATGTAATAACTGGAATTTGGCATTTTATTGCTGCTTCAATAAAACACAGATCGAGATTAAATCTCTTTTAATATAATAAGTATAAAATTAACAAATTATCTTTGTGTAAACCTTAAAGGCGTTTTATATAATTCTTATTTTTACACTTGTAAGTATATAATTAAGTATAAAAAAAAATAGGTCCCCTATAGAGACCTTACACTACCAATTACCTTATAATAATCTAAAAGGTCATGTAAATTTAAGACGAGGAGAGCTAAATCGGGCATTGTATAAAATTGTTTTTTTTTTTAATAACTGCTAAATAACTAGGTAGGGGAGGGAGGGGTCAAACCTAACAAATTTTAGTTAAGAGCTTATATCTTTGAAACGGCAGATCGTATTAAAATGATTCTTAGACCATATTAAGGGAAAAGTATTCAGCTACAAACAGTAATTTAAAAAAAAACTGTAATATAAATAAATAAGGAACAGGTGCCGGTTTTTGAAAAAAAGTCCGGTGTTAATTTTAGCCCCGACCTCGGGGCTAGTTTTAACTTGTCTGGGGCAGGTATAAACAGGAGGGTCATGTTTTAACAATATAAAATAAATCTAGTTCATAGTGAAATTAAACTAAGAAGTATTTTTGTAAATTACTTATTTATGTATTTAGGGCACATTTTTTCAATTATATAGATAACTGCTTAGTAATCATCAGTCTTTCTTAAGAGATATTATTAAAGATATTATTTCAGAGATATTATTAATCTTAACAAGTATATTATGACACTATCTATCACATTTCTTAATCACACATGAGCATTTGCTTAACAGTATCTTAGAAATTAGGCAGCCTTGCTTTCATAGAGGTATTATTACTCTTAAAAATTACAAATTATAGGTAATAATTGATCAATAATAATACTTGAATGAAAAAATTCTTCAAAAATTGCTTAGTAAATAGGAGTCTTGCTAAAGTCTTGTTCTGTCAAGTTACGAAAATCGCAATATCTACCTATAGCAGAAAAAATTAACCGCTTAGACAACTAATCAACAAAAAATATGTTTAATAATAATACTTAAATTCTTAAGTTTCTTAAGTACCTACCTACCTACTTAAGCCTACGTAAGATAACAGTCTCTCATTTAACTTACTCAATAGTGAAATAGGAACTATAAAACATCAGAAAAAATATCAAATAGATTAATTCTCCTCATAGTCATTATCTGAGTCGCAGTTTGTGCAAACAAACCAAAGAGTATCTCCTTTTACGCAAGTGACATGAGCCCATTGCTTGCACACTGTGCATTGTACCCAGTCAACACCTGTTGAATCTTCATAATACAACTCGCCACAGCCTAGACAAATACAATCCTCATCTTCTGTTTCGCTATCTTGCCTCAATATTCTTCTCTTTACTTTTTCAGTTTCCTTCTTGGTTTTTTGTCCTTTACCTACTTTTTTCTTTGTAATTTTAGTATTTTTATTATAGTTCGATTTGTCAGTTCTCTTCTTTACACTTAACTTGTCTTGTTTCATCTTTTTCTGCATTAGCTCTTCTTCCAGGCTGTTTTTCTCTGGTGTATCGGTGAGGATCGCTGTTTTACGCGTGCGTTTACTTGTTGTGTTGTTTTTGCGTGGTGGTGCCTTCGGCAATGGTCTAACTAATTCTATGTCGAAACATTTAGGAGATTGATTAAGTCCGGATGTTCCTGGTTGTGGTTGAGATGACATTTGATCTATCACCTCTGAAATGCTGATGTTGAAGCCAAGAGGGATTTCATTTTCAATTTCGGGAATAATTGATGAGTTCAGGTTAAGCGATATTTGATCTTCTCCTGCCTCCATGACATCTGATGACCGGTTGTGGTCGATGGTAGAATCTCCCACATTCGTAACAGATGTCGAAGGCAGCACTGGTGATTCTAAGATTGATGGAGAACCCATTGAACTAGTTGATGGGATGTTTAAATATTTTATAGATGTTGATGATTCCAGCTCAGCTGGTAGTTCGTGCACCACTGATGACTCTTTCTGTATGCTAGAAGATAAAACTTGTACAACCGGCTCTTCCTCAGCTGGTTGAGGCTCCTGCACAGTCGATAACGCCGACTGGTTGACTCTGGCCGACGAAATTTGTGTGGGTTCCTCATGCACAGCTGATGGAGCCAGCATAGTTGGAGGTATTTCCTCTGTTAAACAAGGGTTCGGCCTGTCCGTAACAAATGACGGTGCGAAGTCGTTGTCGTTGAAGACATCCTCATTACATGGCCACAGGCCGGCTTTTCTAAATGAGTTTGTTATGTTATTTGGGGTGAATGCCAAAGGAAACGCTACTTTAACAATTTTTGGGAGATCGTAAATGGTCATTGTTTTTCCTGGATTATTGGCCATCCAATTCATTTGTTGCCCATTTACATAGTTTTTCAATGGTCCATAGACTCCAACATCCAAAGGTTGAAGGTGATGTGAGCAATGGGGCGGAAACGATAGCAATACAATGTGGTTTTCTTTCGCCTTCTTTACCACCTCAAAAGCCACATGAGAATGATGATTGTCCAGTAAAAGTAATACTGGATCTTCAGCAAAAGGTCTTGTATGCTTGATGAAATGGTCCAGAAATATCAAAAACTCCTTTTCGGTCATCCAGCCTGATTTGTTTCCGGTGCCTATCGCTTCATGTGGGCCGTTCCTGATAAATATGTCGCTGTATCTCATTCTGGGAAAAATAAACATGCAAGGAATAGAGTTTCCGATGGCGTTTGCGGCCCCTACCAGAGTAACCAACGTCCCTCTTTCTGCTGAGGTCGCCGCTCCAACTTGTCTTGAACCTCGTTCAGCCACAACTTTTTTTGGTTTTTGGACAGTTGTGATACCGGTCTCATCAACATTCCAGATTCGGCTCGGTCTGAAATTATACCTGATCAAAACTTGCCTATATTTTTCAAAAAACTCGTGTACGTTGGTCCGATTGAAGGACGTGGCTCGGCTTAAACTCGTTGCTTCGGGGCTACGGATGGATAGCGTTGGGTTTCTTTTCAAAAATGACGTGAACCAATCTGGTCCAACACTTTTGTTTTTTTTCCAACTCTCTGGCATGTTTTGAATTCCATGATAAACCGCTGCTTCATACGCCAATTTTCTCACTTCTGTGGGAAGGAGACCGAAGTATATCCTTGCACATTGAAGAATGTAATCTGATAACTTTGCTTCTTCCTCTGGTGTAAAAACGAGCCGTGTCTTCTTGTATCCAACTTCTATGGTCTCCACTGGAACACCTGTTTTCAGTTTCTTCACAAATTTAAAAAGAGTGACGTGGCAAATATCGTATTGACGAGCGACTGGTCTGTATTTTCGGTTTTTTTCCAAAACTTCTTTCGCAGCCAATTCATATACCTCTTTGGAAGCAGTCCCTCTTTCCGTAGTTCTTTTATAGTTCCTCATACTGCAAAATAAGTAGAAGAAGTTTTTTATAAGGTAATAAAGTACATTATGATCCTCATTCGGTAAAAAAAAACCATCGTGGAATCATACATGGGCTTTGTTTTTGAACGGTAAACACTAAAACCTTAGAAAAATAACGCATGAGAACCTGTGGTTTGTACTTCAATGCATTATTGTTCTAAGGCTAAAACCAAGGAAACTGGCTGCCATCGTTTTGGGGCATGTATTAACAAGTTAATTGTTACCCCGTCAATTTGTTACTTTTAGCCCCATGCCCCCATTTATCACATTTGTATTTTTATTCAATTAGGTATAAGTTTTACGGTAAAAGAAACAAGCTAATATAGCAGCCAATTTTATAAAGAATCGAATACAAATAATCAACATTATTTACGAGCCATAATTAAACAAAAAATCAAAAAATTGCGTTCGTAAAAAAGTTCGTTTACCTGGTCAATTTACCGCAGTGACGCGACCTCTCCATGCGGCGCCTGAGCGAGAACTGGCCGGTTTCTTTGCATGCGTCACTATTCATAGAGTTGGAATACTGTTGATATACAGTCATAACGTTCATAGTTAAGCGGCAAATCACTTGTTAATTCTTACCCCTGTTAATTGTAGCCCCTATCTCCCCTACTTAGGGTAATTTACGCGTTATATTCGTGCTAATTAAGGTATCTTAAACATACGGTGTTATTTTTAATTTGCCGAAAAACTTTTTAGGTCGTTATTCATATTGGTACTTGAATTGAACAAATAGGTACCCTAACCTAACCTAACTTTTGATAAACGCAAATATTTCTTCATTAAGGAGATACATAGTATTGTTATTTTTATTTTGATGTTATTTCAAATAGGAACACATCAAAATAATAATCTTAATACTTAGGTAAATAATGGCTTTTATTCTAAATGTATCTACGTTAATGAGATTTTTCGTAGGTAAGATAGCAGCTGACTATTTATAGGTACCTACTCGAAAAGGAAGTTTTATTTATAAATCACATTTTGGTGTTACCCTACAAAGAAATATTATACTAATTACCTACATAGACTATGAATAACCGCCCAGGGTGGTTATTCTCTATGGAAATACAGGTTCCACACGATACGAAACCACGTCGTTATCGTGTCTTGTTCAAATCTTGTCACAGCGTTAGTTATACCTTCACTTGAAATAAAATTTATCTATATTTTGAATAAAATATAGTGACATAAGTGGTCATATCTTTTGATGTGTTGATGTTTCGGAACGCGTTTCGGTAAAACATAAGATTTTTGGCAGTTTAAATAGCGCCAATTCCAAATTCATTTCGCGCGGTTTTGTTTTCGTTTCATAGAGAATAGACTTTTGCAGATTTCTTATGTAAGACAAGGAATTCGTGTGGTTTTGAAGTAAGAGTATGGGTATACAGAATAACCGCCCAGGCCTCTTGCCGTCATCGCGCATAAGACCGTTCGGTTCAAGAACGGACGGTACGCCGGCTCTGACAAAAGCCCGACGAATGACGTCATTCAAGCTGGCGTGTCGCGGAATACGTCCTGCACTCCTGCTGTATGCTAAACCGTGGTGACCAAGGCGGTCAACTAATTCGCCACAAAGGCATTGGTGAGGGACTTGGCAAGCGGCTCCTAAGCGCAACGACACGGCTAATCGGAATGTGTTGTTATCTAATAGGTTTCCGATATTTTTTGACGGCAAAACTTGTAACCAAAGACCGAAAAAAACACGAAAACGTACGCAGTGGCGTGAAAACGTAATTTCACGCAGTTCTAGTTTGCGTATATTCATATGCAAGTAGGAAATTACGGTTTCACGCAGTTTTAATCGTTAAACTGGCGAAAATACGAAGTTTAAAAGAATATTAGACGCAAGAATATTTGATTGAATAATATGGCTTATTACCTAAAATGTTTTAATCTAACTAAAATAATATGAGTGACCTATAACAAGGTGAAATCGTACGTAATTCTACTTATAAAAACAGCACTGACGTCAGACATACCTTTAATTAAAAATAGCCTTGTATAATGTAATAATAGGTACTAATTATAATAGCACGTAATCCGGCTTACTTTACGTAAAAATTCTACTTACGTTACCTTCTATTATAGGTACTAATTATGTTTGTTTTTCTATACTTTCCACAAGAATTATGAAAGTGAGCAAATACGAGCTGTGGGTTTCAGCAGGTTCAATATTCATAGAGGTCGGTGTATTATATAGGAACTGCTTATCATCAACAGCCTGTAGACGTCCACTGCTGAGCATAGGCCTCCCCCAGAGAGCACCACTTTGATCGGCTGCTCAGTGCTGCATACAACGGCTTGGTATATATTTTAGGAAAGTAGATAAGTGTTGAGCCTGCTCGTGCTATCTGATTTTGAATTGGTATATTATCCCGAAAGGGGGTAAATCTACCCCCCAAGGTAGACAATGTTTCTTCTACGACTTTACTAAATTAATAGTTTTTCATTGAAGAAATGCCTTGTAAAGTTTACGTTCGAAGATAGCCTTAGCGCAGTTGGGTGGTTGAACTTTGTCCTTGACCGAGTGCACATAAATGAGTTTGACGACTTGTGTTTAGAAATGAATTTATAGTATCTTGTAACTCTCGTAGCGATTGCACGTGCAATTTTGAGAGTGGATTTATTTTTTCCATGGAGGTTTGGAAACACGCAGTTTCAAGTAAGGCTCTCACAATTTGTGAGCTATCATGGTTCCTTGCGGGATAACATACCAATTTAAGGTCATCTTGTATAATGATTTGTATACTTAAGTTAGTTATTAATTTAAGACACAAAATCAGTTAGTTAATTTACAGTTTATTAGTTAGTGCTAGCTTTTGTAAATATTGATCTACTTATTTTAAAAATAGTTTTTTGACAAATCATAATACCCATCTATAAACATGATTATCGCTAATTAATTTTGGTTTAAAATTAATTTAAGTAAGTACTTATAACCCGATGACACAACAAAAATAATTGCATTATATTATTTTAATAAATGAATGCATTTTAAAACAACATTTATAATTAGGTATTTATCACAGGAGTTGTAAAACAGTTTAAACTGCAGTAAGTATTAAAAGTTACAAAATATAATTATAATAAGTATATTTTATATTTAATACCAGACCTAAGAATAATAAATAAAATATTATTACTTAATAAATAATAAATTCTGTATTCTTAATATAATAGTTTTATTTAAAAGTATTTTAATATTACCTACCTAAACTATATAAATATTTATGATTTTAATTATCTAATTAATTTTAATAAGCTTATTAATTAATTTTAGGTTATTATTTATGGTTGATTGGATGCGGGTTCAATTCCCGCTCGTGATTCTAATTTTTCCTTTACAAATTAATCTATAAATTATATGTTATGTTTTATTATTTGCTTTTCCATGATTAGGCATATCAATCCTTTTTTTCAACAATCATACAGTCTACAGTCTAGAAGCCTCCAGGAAGGAGAACAATTTTTATGGTCAAACCTAACCTTATTAAATTGCAAAAAAAAACTAAAAATAGGTAAATAAATTAAAATGGTGTCATTATTTATAGGTTTGATCTGATGCCCTGGACTTGCTTGCCTTTCATTCGCCATAGATCCTGAAAAATTAAGACTATAAAGTAGGTTACGTACAGCTTTCACCAGATCGACACCAGGGAGCCGGCCTACACTGCGTCTTCCACTGCGTGGTTCTTGTGAGTACGGCATGAAGGTATAGTCGTGACAGAAAAATTATCGAATGGCGACAACTGAGGGGAAAACAGCCCACTTCGAAGTGGACCATTCGTCTTAAAATTACATGTGCGGAGTGCATTGCATAGCACGTATTTATTTACGCCCGTGATTCAAATTTTTCCTTTACAAATTAATCTAGGAGACGAGTAAAAAGTAAGTTATTGAAAACGGCCGTAAGAGACTTATCCATTTTCCATAAAATTATGACTATTATCATGTATTTCAAACGTACAATAAAGTTTAACTCGCCGCCGCGGCGCCTGATCTCGGCTACCATCTTGGTAGCGACGAGCTCTTGCTGAGTCCCTCGCACGTCGATATAGTGACACCCACTGTTGGCGTAGTGCGCTGTCATAGATTTACGGTAGCTCTAGAAAAAAAAGTAGCAAAAATATTACTGAAAGAATGGTTTTATGCAATTTAATAACTTTTTAAGTCGTTTAAATCTGATCGTGACGGTCACAGAGCATAAAAAAAACGCTTTCTCTCTACACGTAGCATCATTTGTTTCATAGCTCTGTGGTGACGATGGAGTCCAAAGATTATAAAGCCCGTTGATAGCTCGTGAATATTACACCTATAACCACGACGACGAAGTTGTATCATTGGTCAGCCGGATAGTCAGGTCTAGCAAAGACCCTATTCTATGTATTTCATTAGCGTTAACGCCCGATAACATAAAATACATTTGGCGTTAGTGTTAATGGAACGGGGCCCAATAGCTCAGTTGGTAGTATCCCTGCCTTCTGAACTGAGGGCTGTGGGTTCGATTCCTACCCAGGACAAACATTTGTGTGATGAACATAGATGTTTGTTCTGCGTCTGGGTGTTATATTGTATTCTATGTATGTATTTACAAACAAACAAAAGTATATAAGTATTGTATTAGTTATCTAGTTCCCATAGTACAAGCTATGCTTAGTTTGGGGATAGATGGCGCTGTGTGAAATGTCCACAATTCTTTTTATTTTTTATTGTTTATTATCTTCGCTAGGCTCTTTGATCGTTCATCTGCTAAGTGATCAGGGAATTTGATTGCAACAGATAGAAACAGATATTTTGTATTATTCCAACATAGGCATGTTAAACATAATTTTACAACAAAGTACAAATTTATTGTTAACCTTGTAGATATTATCTCAAATTATAAAATAAGCAACCACCCAAAAAGTATTTTGTCCATTAATGGTTTGTTGTAACATGTTTATTTTTATGCTTATGATTAAGATAGCAAATATAATCATAATAGGTAGGTACATTTCCAATAAAAATAAAATACCTTTACCGCGTATTGTTACAAAAAAGAGGAAATTCCTTACATTTTTTTTGAAGTTTTAATTTTACCCATTATATTGGGGAAGATGTAAAGTTTAAAAAATTTAGAACAATTTTAAAGGTGTTAGGTGAATTAAAAATAACGCTGTATGACTCAAACTTAATGGCGGCTGTGAAATAAGCTGCAAGCCCCCCGCACGGCTTACCACTTCCCACGCACATCTAATCTATGCTACTGCACAGCGCTTCGCCGACATCACAGCCGCCACTGAGTTTGATCGTACTATACCTACCTGTGTAATGTTGGGCCCAGATCCATGCACTATGTAAGGATGGAAGAGCACAGTGTCTCCCGACTGCATCTCTAAATAAACTCTCTTATCTGCTGGAGCCGCGACGTCTTCGCTGCGGATGCCGAGGAAGAACTGCTTCTTTTCCTGCAGGTAGTAGTATATTTTTATATTTAGGTAGGTAGGTTGAATAAATTAAACCCATTTACCAAATAAGGGGTTAAGGAGGTTTTGGTGGTTGGTCATTCCATTTTTTCAAATATGGATTTGGGATTCCGCCATTTATAGATGCTATACAAAATCCTTAACTTCTGAACAAAAATGCCGCTTTTGAGTCAAATTACTTGCATATGACTGGCCTGATGTCTCAGATGGTAACATTCTGCCTTCTGAGCTGTAGGCTGGAGGTTTGATTCCCATGCGGGACAAAGATTTGTGAGAACAAACACCTAGGTGTTGGTTCTGCGTCTGGGTATTTTATTGTATTCTATGTATGTATTTACAAACAAAAAAAGTATCTAAGTATTCTATCAGTTATCTGGTTCCCATAGTACAAACTATGCTTAGTTTGGGGCTAGATGCGGCAGCGTTGTATGAAATGTCCACATATTAATTATTTATTTATATATTTTAATTGATAAACGTATTTATTTATTTATTCATTAACAGTATGACGTATCTTACCTCTTGCGGCCCGCGCATAGGTCAAATACTAGTTGAAGATTACAAAACTTACAGAGGCGTGTTCAATGTGGTCATACATAGAGTCGACTTTATGCGAGCCCGGTACCATGTACAAGCAGCCATTGTCTCGGTGTGCGTGGTCTATCGCCGTCCATGTCGCGATGATCTTGTCGGCCGGACGGATCGGGAGGTAGTAAAGGTCCTGTAGAGGAGATATGGGCTAAAGGAACGGTGCAGGAATTTCTTCATAATAATTTCAATGGACCACCAGGAAATTAATATTATGGAGCTAAATAAAGATACCCTTTGTTGCGTTTGCATTGGTCAAACGATGTTTCGAGGGGTTTTCTACTGCTCATGTTATCCGTGCAGGTGCCAAGGTCTTTGCCACTATACCCTACCATGTATTATATTTATACGAGCGGATCAAGGCAAACTTTTTTTTTTACTATTTATAGGCATTTGACCACTGTCTCACCTGATGGTAAGTGACGACGCGGCCTACGGTGGTGCATGCTTGCCTAGAAGATACCTGTTTACCCTATTCTTGACCTTGCTTGACCCTATTTCCAAGGTATTTTCTACATAATTTAACATTAGTGTCCACACATATTTATTTATTTATTTAAATTTATTTAAAAAATTAGCGGCATGTGATGTGTGTGATTTATACTAGGTGGTAGGACTTTTCTGCAAAGTTCGTTTAGGTATACCACCACTTGGCCTGTTTTTCTGCCGCCAAACAGTAGTGTGCAATGTGCAAGCACGTACTACGTTCCGGTTTCAACGGCATTGTAGCTAGTGAAATTACTGGACAAAAGAGACTATGACCGATTACACAGTGTATCTAGACTGTGATGTCTCAGGATGACATGCGCAGTGCAGTGCTAACTTTAAACTAAACTATATTTTTAAGTTCCAAGTGACACTGCGACTGTTATGGGCAGCAGCAGGTTAACATCAGGTGAACGACTAGCTACTTAGTCACGTCCTTCATTCTCGTTAAAAAAGTGTCATCATCCTACCTGATGTGGAGGGTGCCTTTCAGAGCCGGGGGGCTTGTTGATGAGCATACAGTTGACCGCTGTGAGGTCTTCACCGATGATCTGAGACAATATGTGCAGGAGCGTCGGGTCTTCTGAGTACTTCGAGTATACCTCGTCATATAGGAGTTCTTGGATCTAGAGAGACACGGGATGTATAATTTATGGACACGGAAAACTTAGAAGTGTGTAGGGGTTCCGTCTACATATAGTTTTATATTCAGAAATTAAAAGAGGACAAAGGTTAAAGGGTATTAGATTTAGATACAAAAATAGTTAGATTAAATATACGTACACCAAATTTTTTCAAAAGCTTCTCGGGTGATGTTTAAGTTATCGTAAACAACATAATATATGTCACCGTCTTATTGTACGAACCGATTGTTTATAAAAAAAACGCGGTTATAAACTGTCGAATTATTGCAAACGGGCAATGTGTCTCACAATAAAACGGTCGTTTTTTTGGTAACAAAAAGACGGTGACTTAATATGAAAAACAATAAATGAAAAACGTAGACCGTACCTAACTATACTACTTAAGTATTATATTATTAGGTCGGTATTAAAAGCAACTAACCTCTAAGTGTAGTATTTATATTAGTATATTGCGTACTAAATAGAGATCAGTAATTTAAACGTGATGATGAAATTGAAAAATCGCTTTGAGTGAAAAGAACATTTCAGTACTTACTTAGACCCTGACGTTTTCCATCTCTTAACTTTCTATAATCTAATCATCAAATTAAAGTACCTTGTTAACATATTGCTCAGGTTTGATGGTCTGTTGGTAAAGCTTGGGATCTTTGACGACGGAGTAGAACCGATTCGAATTGGGCGTGTTCACGATTTCAACAAATCGATCTCTGTGGAAGAACGCCACAATTTGAAGTATTTGAAAACACTCTTCTTCGACCGTGAGGAGTCGGTTAAGGGAATATACAGGGAATGAGCAGCAGTGGTCACTCCGGGTAAGGGAATAAATCATCAGTCTGTGTTTATGGAGACCATACCACAATCGTCTAAACTCCAAAGCCTTGAACACCGACGTAAGGTTGCCAGCCTATCTTTTTTTTACAAGCTGCACTGTGCGATGGCCCTGCACAACTTAATTCCTATGCTATTTTACCATCGTCGTACCTAGACACTGCATCAATACCTATAGGGTGGAAATTTCTAGAATACTGTTTGGATTCCTCGTTTATAGTTCGGACGGCAAAGGAATGGAACACCTTACCAGCGTCATTGTTTCATAAATATAATGTGGGTGTTTTTTAAGCTTCTAGGCAAGCTCTAGGCGAGGCACCATCGAATGTTAGTCTATATACTTTTATTAAACCGCCCAGTTCATCAACATCAAGACGTCCACTGCTGAACATAGGCCTCCCACATAGAGCGCCACCTTAAGCGGCTGCTCGCTTCCTGCATCCATCGGTTCCTCACGGTTTTCACCAGATCGTCGGTCCACCTAATGGGGGGCCGGCCTAAGCTGCGTCTTCCGGTTCGTGGTCGCCACTCGAGAACCTTTCTTCCCCATCGGTTCTCAGTTCTACTTATTAGCGACGTGGCCAGCTCTTTGCCATTTCTACTTGCTAATTCTAAGAGCTATATCGGTCACATTAGTTCTCCTGCGGATCTCGTCATTGCGGATCTTATCTCGCAGGGAAACACCGAGAATTGCTCTCTCCATAGCAACTCTATACTAATATTACTAACGAGGTCAACAGTAAAAGGCCATATCTCAGTTCCATAAGTCATCACTGGCAACACACGCAGATCGAAAACCTTCGATTTCAGGCTCTGCGGTATTGTGGTCGAAAAGATGGGTTGAAGCTTCCCTAACGCTGCCCAGCCGAGCCCCTTGTCATAAGGTACCTATTTAATCTGATAATGAAATCAGGGGCAGGTCAATAATTATAATAGTTAGGTAATACCTGAAGAGATTGATTGTTTGTACATCAAAAAGCTTCTTAATAAGTATGAACCCATCGTCTGAGTACTTCTGCAGTTGGTCCTGCGACAGTAAATGCCGCTTCCCAACCATCTCAGCTGATACCCTGCAATCAGTGGTAATATGGCACTAACCTTAATTATTGTTAAGCTGTTGTTAGCTGAGAACAAGAAAAAAACAAAAACGAAATAAAAAAAATGAAAAAAAAAAACACAAAAATGATTATTATGTTGTAAGTACATATGTATTTTTCTTTCTGTAAAGTGGACGCTTTAAACCCCTTTTAAGGGGTAGTCATATTACCTATTATAAGTACATGATTGTTTTGATATAGAATATACATACTTATTTACTTACTAATATACAGGGTTACAGGAATAATTGTGCTAGATCCGCTAAGGGCGTGGAGTTCCCACCATTTCTAATTTATTTCACTATGAAACACCCTAGCCTAATCTTATAATATTATTTTTAGATATCCGTTAGAAAAAAATACAGATTCAAATATTTTTTTATTTCTTAACTTTCACTTGTCTACTATAGTCTATTGAATATTATATTATGTACTATTTTATTGATTGACGTCCCAAAGCATCTTATTACACATGTAAAAATGCAATAATAATAATAATAAGACGCACAAAATATTTAAAAAAAAAAATTAAAAGTAGAATATTTCGAAAAGGGTTAAGTTTAGGCTAGGGTGTTTCATAGTGAAATAAGTCAGAAATGATGGGTACTCCACGCCCTTAACGGATCTAGCACGATTTTTCCTGTAACCCTGTAGATATTTACGAAATTAATCAAGAATTACTCACAGTTTCGAGATTCTTTTACTGGAAACGTCTCTGCTATTTCTTCTATAATTTTAATTTGAAAGATTAAAAAATGGACTTGAATTAAGAAAGCTACTATTAATCACAGTACTTATCTGTCGTATCGTTCAATCGATCAAAACACAGCACAGGTTATATTAGCTCAAAGCATGATTCGCAGTGCGTTCTCCAGTATTTTATCGGTTGTATTTAAGTAAGCTTTATTGTAGGTACCTAACTAAACTACCTACCTATAAACCACTCGAATGTTGTCGTTTCTCATAACCTTGGATACCTAAATCAGAGGCAACAATATTATTCCATGTCTGATAAGTTCTTTAAATGCTTTTATGATCATTAAAATATTAAAATTCATGAACAACGAAGATAACAATGCATTTTATGATTACAAAAAGTCTATCTTACCAAAACATAAAATGAGGTTAATTCAAGGTTAAGTCGAGTGGAGTAAATAAAGAAGTGACGTCACTGCGCGTTTGAACTATTCCTTTCTATTAGTATTATACTTTCTATTCCTGAATTTTAAAACGATTGGAACTTGTGATATTTCATTTTTGTTTTGTCGACTGTTCATTTTTTGAGGAATATTATTAATTTATGCAATAAAACAATTGCTAAACCTACAAACCTACTACAGATAGGTATATAAAGAACTCTTAATTGGTTTACCAATAATACATACAAACAAATTAAATAAATGTTACAAACTAGTGTAACCTAGAATATTTTCGTTACCTGAGAGGAAAAGAGATAGTGAGATAATGAGTAAATGTCCAAAATGTCATTCCCATAAATTTTGAGCTATCGTTTGGTTAATGGAAAGGTATCTGTCAAGGGGGTCTAGCAAAGATACCAACCACTAACGCTAACGCCAAACGCTAAGTCCAAAATGTACTGAAATGACATTTCGGAAATCGCTAACTTTCCGCAGCGAATGTCATTTCAATACATTTTTGGAGTTAGCGTGAGGTGTTAGCGTTAGTCGTTGGTATCTTTGCTAGACCCCCAGACCCAGTATAGGTGATAGTACGTACAAAAACTAGAGCGACGGTGATAGCATGATTTTTTTTTTCTTATATTTTGGTTCCACACATAGTGTATTTAGCCAGTGTCAAGTATTATATTTTCATCGTGTTATAAAATATTTCACGCAAAGTCATGTCCTAGTCATAGTCCAGTTTAAGTCAGGTAGTCATAGTCCAGTCTAAGTCATGCTCCGGCAAAGTGGTGGCAACTTTACTAGAAGCTTCTATGGAGTTTTTGAAGCAACACGAAAAATCACGTTTCACCACATTATATCACTTGCCCTCACTCATGCTCGTAATTCAGCACTTAATGCGTAAAACGCCACCACTTTTAAACATTAACACTGGAAAAAGCAAGTTTTGAAAAATAATACAATGCAACGACGTGCATTTTTCCGCGTTCCCGCCAAAACTCGATAGCATGTTTATTAAGACAACATATTAAATAAAGTATTTTAACTCCGTAAGTTGGTTTTAAAGGTGAAGGAAAAATTCGGACATGAGACCACTTGTCACCGTAGCTTAAGTAAAGCATATCCCGGCTTGAGGGATGGATGGAAGCCAGTTCATTTTTGCCAGTTTTTCCTTTACAAATTAATCTGTATTTTTTATCTTTTCACACGAGTGTAAAACATAGGTTATAATATTATCTGTCACGAAAGTAAACAATGATTTGAGTTTTTTATAGTTGCAGTAGGTACAGTACCTATGCGAGATTGATGCTTGTTAGGTACTTACTTATACCTAACAAACCAAACAACAAAGTAATAAAAAACTTGATATTGTTAAACTTACTGTTTCGAAATTATTTTCCTCTAAAAATTACCAAATAAAGTCTAAGTTAAAAATTCACAATCGTTTTATAAGTGTATATTGAATCCAAATTACGAATTGTAAAATAAGCAACAAACGTAATAGCCCTTGTGGTTTCCATTACCTAATTAAATAAAAAGTGCGTGTCGGACTCACGCACGAAGGGTTCCGTACCATTATACATAAAAACGAGTAAAAAATTGCGTTTATTGTATGGGAGCCCCATAAATATTTATTTAATTCTGGTTTTTCGTATTTGTTATAGCGGCAACAGAAATAAATACATTTGTGAAAATTTCAACTATCACGGTTCATGACAGCCTGGTGATAGACAGACAGACAGCGAAGCCTTAGTGATAGGGTTCGCTCCGTCTGGGTACGGAACCCTAAAAAAAAAATTAACATGAGAATGAATAATGTTCCATTAATTACAATGATTGAATACTTAGGTCAGTCGCGACGTCAATACTGAGGTAAGTAATAAATAAAACAGTTATAAAATATTGATTTTAATTAATACATTACAATAAAAAACAGTTGTAACTAGCAATATAAGATATAAAAATTTATTCAAAAAACCACAATATTTATAACAAAATATAACAAAATTTAAGATTTTTATAGCAGTATCGCCTGCCAACCCCGTAAGTTTACAACCAAGGTAAAGGAAAAATTCGGACATGAGACCACTTCTCAGTAAAGCATATCCCGGCTTGAGGGATGGATGGATGAGGGTACAATCCCCGCTCGTGATTCTAATTTTTCCTTTACAAATTAATCTGTAAAATATAACACCTATTTAATATTTTACTCCTTAGATATTAATATCACAATAATATAATTTCCTGTAGTAATCAAGTACAAGTATTTATATAATTAAATAATATGTAAATAACGTGTTTATACCGAAACCATATTTTAATTAACACCTTTTACAATAAGACTCTTGTTTCACCACCTTTTGACCCAGAAAGTGTTTTTAAGACCCGTATTACAGGTACAATACTGTTCATACATTATTTGGCATCGCATTACTGGCTATGCGTACAATAATATAGTGACTCTTTACTCTTCGTGCTCAATGTAACTAATATGAAAACCATTGTATTTTGGTATGTTAATAGAATACTCTTAATAATTTAATGGAGTTTAAAGGAATGTGTCTATTCTTTAAGCATTGCGACATTTTTGAAGGAATTGTAAAAAATAATGGTAGAATTTACAAACAAGACAAACCTGTCCATAGAAAAGCCTCAAAATAACATTTAAAATAAAATTAACATTAAATATTGAAAAAGAAATAGTAAAACTGGTAAATGAATCACGAAATAATATGCATTAAAAAGTTTGAATCTTCTGTCCATGTTTCATTGCCTGTCCCTTTCTCGCAAAACAGAGATCGTGTGGCATAGTTACTAGGAAGCTAATCTGTGACGTCACATATCAGAGTTTTTTTATATGAATATCAGTGTTTGTCCGCCATTTCACCTGATATAATAAATAAATGTGTGGACATTTCGCACAGCGCCATCTAGCCCCAAACTAAGCAATGCTTGTACTATGGGAACCAGATAACTGATGCAATACTCAGATCCTTTTTTGTTTGTAAACACCAACTGAGCTATCAGGCCAGTCAAATATTGGATGTAGAGCTACCATAGAGGTACTACAGAAAGGAATTAGGTCCTATCATACGAACATTGGGCAGGCCACATCACTCGTAGAACTGACAACCGATGGGGAAGAAAGGTTCTCGAGTGGCGACCACGAACTGGAAGACGCAGCGTAGGCTGGCCCCCCACTAGGTGGAGCAACGACCTGGTGAAAGCCGCGGGGAGCCGATGGATGCAGGAGGCGACCAGCCGCTCTAAGTGGCGCTCCCTGGGGGAGGCCTATGTTCAGCAGTGGACGTCTTCAGGCTGTTAATGATGATGATGATGATACGAACATTATAGAAAGAGTAATAACTGACGTCACTGCATTTTTGAGCTGTCTCTTTCTATTCCTGTATTTTAAAATGTAATTAATTTAATTTAATTAAAAAATTAATTTAATTAAAAATTAAATTATGGTACATGATTTAAGGGTATATACTCTTGACTGATACCCTGAACACGTCAAGTGATAAGTGAACCATGAGTGAACCACTACCCTAGCAAGAACTTTATACAGGTACTCTTTGATCAAGAAGTCATTTCATAGACTTTTCATATTGTTCTGTGACACGATTGGACTTTTTATCTTTTTTTGTTTATGTTGTTTTTCTCGGTTTTATTAAGTTTACTTTTAATATTTATAATTTTTAAAGTATGCTATAAGTTTGACATTTATTCGGACATACAACGCTGCGTCCAAGCCATGCAAGGTGATGCTGATCAGCCCACTGTGTCGCTGGACAATCTTGTACCGTGCAATGATTGTACTCAGGTACGTTATTTCAAAGGGCAAAGGGGCTTGAAAATCCACCAGGGAAAGTGCCACAAAAGTATAAATACCCCACTTACTGCCCCAAATTCAAATCAAACTACAATTAGTCATCAAAATGTTTTGGATCAACCTTTTTGGAAAATACTGTCTAATTGCAAATAGAATAGAATAGAATAACTCTTTATTGCACATACCAACATAAAAGAAATTTGAACATTAAAGTACTTATAGTTAGTTAGTACAATGGGCGGCCTTATCACTAAGAGTGATCTCTTCCAGGCAACCTTTGGATGGATAGAATTCCAGGAATAAGGAGTAGTCAGCGGTGCGCATTATAAACAAAACAAAAAAATACAAATAACTTAAACATTAATTAATATTAGACAAATTAGTTATTTGTAGGCAACAATTTTACAAAATAATGCTTATACTACTATAATATTCATAAATATAAATATATAGGTGTGTATAATAAAAATATATTTATATATATACATATTATATAAATATATGTAAATAATATTGGATGATGCAAATTAAACATGCCCGTTGTAAAACGCATTCCCCGTGGAGCCCGCCTCTCTGTACCTTCCGTATTATCCCAGGCCATGAAGGCCGTAATACAACACAACTCTACACGTGCCTGGGAGCATTTGTTGCTCTTCCCTTACGCTGTTCTTCATGTCATAAAAGACTCCAACAATAAAAAATCTTTAACAACAAGAATAAAAGAAAACTGTGTAAAGTACAGCGTATTGGATGAGCAACCTGTCCTTTTTTGGGAATTGGTTTGGTCTCAGATCTAAACGCTAGGATTTTTCCGAAACCTAGGAATGAGGCTTCCATGTACAAAGTTGTGGAAAGCAAGCTTTACGATGGTGACATAAAAGGTGCAGCACGCATCCTTTTTTCCAGCGACTCAATGGCACCTGCCAGTACTGAAACCCTCACTATCTTAAGGGAAAAACATCCTCTTTCAGCAGCACTTCTCGATTTACCTGAGGCACCAAGAGAATCTGATGATGAATCCGGTCTCCCTCTTGAAGTTGGTGCCCTGGCCCGTCATGTCATTCCAAAGTGGCTCTGCAGGTGGTCTGGATGCCCTGTCACCGCAACATTTAAAAGACCTTTTATGCGGCAGAAGCGGTGAAACTGGTGAGGCACTACTGAGAGACTTAACAGCCCTGATTAACCTCATGTTATCAGGGCGAGTTAACGGAGAGATCATCGAGATTCTGTATGGTGCCAACTTATGTGCGCTCAAAAAAAGTGGCATCAGACCGATAGCCGTCGGAATGACCTATTGACGCCTCGCAGCTAAAATCTGCTGTAAAAAGATAGCGCCACAGCTGGCAAATCTTTTCCAACCCATTCAGTTAGGTTTTGGCTCGCGAGGTGGTTGCGAAGCCGCCGTCCATTCAACCCGAACGTTTTTGAGTAATGGTTGTGGAGAGGTGCTCCTAAAAGTGGATGTAAAGAACGCTTTCAACTCCGTGGATAGGGGAGCCTTACTGACGCAAGTGAAAGACAAAATCCAAAATTTATTCAACTTTCTTTGGCAATGTTATGGCTCTTTAACAAAATTGACATATCATGGTAACGGAATTCTCTATCCGGTTGGCTGTCAACAAGGCGATCCACTCGGTCCAGCAATTTTCAGCCTTGCCATTCATCCCATCATCCAACGCTTAAAATCCAAGCTCAACATTTGGTACTTGGATGATGGACATTAGGTGGCGACGTAAATGCCGTTTACGACGACTTATTTTTATTAGTCGACGAATTCCGAGCGATCGGCCTTGAGCTAAATTTCTCCAAATGTGAACTTTTTATTTCGGACGAAAATCCCGCAACTGATTTGATTTTAGAAAAGTTTAATAGTTTGGCCCCAAAAATTAAAAATATTGACAAATATTCACTTCGTCTATTAGGTTCACCTATCCATTTTTTGATGAAAAAATTCAAAATTTTTTACTTTGTTCGGAACGATTAACCAAAATTAACACTCACGCGGCTTTTACTATAATTAAATTTTGTCTATTTGTCCCAAAATTTACATATATCTTAAGATGTCGTCAGCTCTGGAAACATACGGATCTCCTTAACAGATTAGACGACATCGTTAAGATTACTTTGGCATCCATTTTGAATATAAACTTAGATGAACGTGAGTGGTTACAGGCTTCTCTTCCCGTGCGTTTAGGAGGTCTCGGCGTTCGGTCTATCTCTGGTGTCGCTCTCCCCGCGTTTCTGTCCTCAGTGCATAGCACTCAAAATTTAACCCAAAAAATTCTTGCAACTTCATTAGATAATTTTGAAATAACCTTTTTTGGCGAGGCCAGGAACGCGTGGTTGTTAGCCTGTCCAGACACTGAGTTACCCAAATCCCTTTTCTCACAGAGGCTTTGGGACGGGCCGCTCTGCGAGCAAGTACGGAATCAACTACTTCAAACGTGCTCAAGCTCCGCAGATCGTGCCCGCCTCTTAGCCGTTGCCAAGTGGGAATCAGGTTTGTGGCTGCAGGCACTCCCATCGCCCAATACTGGCACGCTAATCGATTCGTCGACCTTCCGAATCGCAGCATCTCTTCGTTTGGGCGCATCGTGCTGTGCTCCGCACCACTGCCAGTGTGGCAGTGCCGTCGATCGGCTTGGTCACCACGGTCTATCATGCGTTAGAAGTGCTGGGAGGTTTTCTAGCCACGCCAGTCTTAATGACACAATCCGTCGGGCTTTTGTCAGCGCCAACTGCGCGGCCATTCTGGAACCCAATGGCTTCGTACGTGACGATGGCAAAAGACCTGACGGAATGACCTTGATTCCATGGAAGTTGGGGCGGACTTTGGTCTGGGACGTAACCTGCGTAGACACTCTCGCGCCGTCGCATCTTCCTGGAACACAGGTTGGGGCTGGCGCGGCGGCAGAATCCGCAGAGAACATGAAAAGGCGCAAATATAGTACTCTAGATAGTGGGGACATATTTGCGCCTTTTGGTGTTGAGACGCTGGGGCCGTGGGGACCAAGTGCACTCAAAATTTATAAAGACCTCTCGGAACGTCTGATCGAGGCAACACGTGACCAAAATGCTGGTCTATATTTGGCGCAAAGGCTAAGCATTGCCATACAACGGGGCAATGCCGCCAGCATTTTGGGTACGTTGCCCACTGGTAGTGGCTTTTTAGATTAAGTTTACTTCTTATATAGTTTTTTACTTTAGATTTAGATAAGTAGTTTATTTTAGTTTGGATTAATTTGGTTTTAGTCAAGGAATACTATGTATATAGTCAAGTAATAAATACAATTTTTAAATATTAAACATACAAAAATTGTGCTTTTTAAATCATGTTTAAGTAATTAACAATCTACAGAAGCCTATTAAAAATTATCTATGTAATTTTTGAGATATTAAAGTTTTGTTTAAGCAAATTTATTTTTTGAGGATTATTATTTATTTAAGTAATAAAAATATACAGTCTAATAGCCTATTACGTTAAATCTTCAAAAACGTCGCAACGCACGAGCGAGATAGAGGATGTTAGATTAGTAATTTCAAAGATGCGACTTCAAATCCGTGATGCGCCTACTCTTCATTTGCCAGAGTTGCTGGAACAAAAGAAATAAAAATAAATAAATAACGCCCAACGATCACATACGTAGATCCTGGACCCTAACTAGGATTCCCTGTGTCTAGGGACCCAAGAACTACGAGGACCATGGTCCCACAACACCCAGACACAGAACAAGTATTTGCGCTTTTTGTCTGTGCACTAATACTTGTCCTGTCGCGGGGATCAAACCCACAGCTTCCAGGTTATGAACCGACCTACTCACCACCACACCACAGATGCTGCCCTACCATTTTTTAATGAGAATGAATGACGATCTAGTCGTTCACCTGATGTTAAGCGACACGTCCGCCCATAACAGTTGCAGTGTCACTCGCAACTTTAAAACAATAAAGTTTCGCGTGACACTGCACTGCGCACGTCATCCTGAAACATCACACAGTCTAGTAATCAGATTACTACACTGTGTAATCAGGTCATAAAGTCTCATTTGCCCAGTAACTTCACTAGCTACAATGCCCTTCGAACCGAAACGCAGTAGTGCTTGCACACTACTGCTTGGCGGCAGAATAACTGGCAAAGCGGTGGTACCTACCTAGACGAACTTTGCAGAAAAGTCCTACCACCTATAAATGGATATACATTTTGTTCATATTAACATCCCTAATAATATTAAACTGACCGACTCGGTTAAATATATTGTATGTAAATCTATCGCGTTTTTTTTTCTTCTTACATATTGGCTCCACACATAGTGTATTTAGCCAGTGTCAAGTATTGTAATTTTTCATCGTTATAGAATATTTAACGCAGTCATGTCCTAGTCATAGTCCAGTCTAAGTCAGGTAGTCAAAGTCCAGTCTAAATCATCTTCTAGTAAAGTGGTGGAAGCTTTACTAGAAGCTTCTATGGAATTTTGGAAGCAACACGAAAAACCACGTTTCAACACATTTTATCACTTGCCCACACTCATGCTCGTAATTCAGCACTTAATGCGTAAAACGCCACCAATTTTAAACATTAACACTGGAAAAAGCACAAGTTTTGATAAATAATACAATGCAACGAAGTGAACTTTTCCGCGTTCCCGCCAAAACTCCACTGCGCGTTTGAACTGTCTCTTTCTATTCCTGTATTTTAAAATGCTTGTAACTGTCATTGTTTGAGATAATTATTTTTTGTTTTCACAAATCCTTTTGTATAGAAGTTTGTTTTTTTAAATATTTTTCTTATTGTTTTGTTTTTGATACGTCTTTTTCAGTTATTATAGAACTGCCAGCAGACTACCAGCGATATGCTTATTATAGAACTGCCAGCAGACTACCAGCGATATGCTTATTATAGAACTGCCAGCAGACTACCAGCGATATGCTTATTATAGAACTGCCAGCAGACTACCAGCGATATGCTTATTTTTTCTCAATTTAAGTGAAATTAAGTTAAGATAAGCTTCTGTGGCTTACAACAACTGTTCATTTTTCGAGGAATATTATTAATTCGTGCATTAAAAAAATACCACGACACAAGGCTATTTATTCTCCAACAGAATCAAGTACTACTTACTTTATATGTGAGTTGGAATCCTTTCCTCATCGCTTCCTGTTCAACTTCTTCGGCAACTTTTTGTTGTATAGTTCCACTTAAGTCGATTATTTCGCAGGCTGTGTTCGCGAAATGGAACGTTATCGCTTTGCGGTAGTTCTGCAAACACAAAAAGTTAATTTTTTAGTAGTTTTTTTAATAATGAGAATGGCTGTACGTATTATGTCAGATAATACGTAATTGAATTCATTAGCATCCTTTGAAACTAGACACCTACTCCTGATACCGGTCACGTGTGGAGCAAAATTTTTGAATTCGAACACGTTGGTTTGGTAATAATAATAACTCTAATATGTGTGCAGCGCGTTGTTGACATGAAATTTTTATTTTTTATATTAATTACAGTTTAATCAGATTGACCGTATACCTAGTTATTGATTGTGTGTGTATATATTACCTACATTGACTTTAACTATATTTAGATTATTATTATGTATACTTAGATAGCTAATTAATAATTTTATGTTTTATTTCATTTGTATGCTGACTTACGCTATTGAATTGGGAAACTGTAATAATAGTTGTAATTTGTTTTGAATGAATAAATAAATAAATAAATAAACTCAAAAAAATGCAATAATTTACTTAATCAAATGCTACAATACAAAATTTAATTAAAGTAATAAATTACTGTTTTTAATTAGTACATACAAGGTCTAAAAACGTTTAAATGTATCAATATCATCCGTGCCAACTGCGTTAGGCGCCGCGGCAATCTTCATAATTATCAATAAAAATTATTTCATTTACACTCTTTAATCTTTAATAATCATCTATAAATGATGTACTATCATGGGCTCAATTTATGCTAATGAATTAAATTACATCCTGTATATTACCTACAGTACAGATGCCTCATCCCATACAACGGAATAACTCGGGCTATTTTACGAATTATTTTATTTCTGCATAACGCAAGATTATCAAGCGACATTTATTGCGTGTTGGTGAAGTATTGGGCCAAATGAATACACTGGACACTAACTAGTAACTCTCTAGACACGATCACTACATTTTTTTCAAGTTCGGGTTATTTTTCGGTTGTAACTTATGGGACCCCGTGGTATTATACTACTAATGGATAACATCCAATTTTACTACCCTCATGTTTATTGGTTTAATTAAAAGGTAAGTAGTTTTAAAAAAAAATAATTAAATTAGATTAATAGCAGGCAATGTTAATGCATGTTAAGGCGTAGGGTAGAGCCAGATAAACAGGTCGAAATTCGTTCAAAGAAACATCGACCTTAACGTCGTAGACTTAAATATCAATTCAGTCTGAACTTCCGCGTGGCGCTTACGACAAAAACAACGCATGAAATGATTGATTTTGTAGGTTTTTAATTAATATCTCTCTATGTTCGTATAATATTTTTCAATGATTTGAATTCATCACATTATGTCAATGTTTGTTGGATTTACGCCATTATTTTTTTTTTGTAACAATATATTCGATAGAAACTGTATAAAATGGGAACAAACAAATATTTGGAGGCATGTTTGCAAATTTTGTCTATAGAACTGAATTTATCTTGTATTTGTGTTCAAAACGAACAAGTTATTGAAACGAATTACATGATATATTAAATTCAAAGCTTCACATGCTATAATTTCTTCAGTTCCAAAAAACCTTGGTTGCTCTACTATTTGCCTTAATGCAATAGCAGGCAGATTATTTTGTTTTATTACATTTAAAATGGTAGAATTTTAGACAATAGGCATGATGACTAAAATTTTTTTTTTGGATAAATTAAAAATATTCCTCAAAAGATAAACATCTGTGAATACAAAAATAAAATATCTCAAAAAATGACAAAGTTACAAGCATTTTAAAAACCGGAATAGAAAGAGATAGCTCAAACGGCCAGTGACGTCAGAGCAATGTCGTCATAATACCTAATTACTAAGCTGTGGTAGCTTTACATACATTTCTTTGGCATGTGACGTCACGAGGGGATTTTTCATAGTAAATGTGGAGGCGCTCTGTTTCGCGAGAAAGGGACAGGTGATGCCCCCTCCAGAAACTTTAAAAGCTTATTACTCCGTGATTTATTTACCGATTTTACTTATTTTTTCAACTATTGCATTCATTTTTAATCTTCTTTATGAAAGTATTATTTACTTGTTCATTTTTAATAGTAGTCATCATGCCTATTCTTTGCAGTGGAAACCCGGCTTGAAGAAGAACCAACAAGAAAGTTACCTGAGAGACGTTAGGCCTGGAGCCGTGCACCAAGCAAGGATGGAAGAACACGGTGTCTCCCGGAGCCATCTCAAGGTCGACCCTCGCAGATGGAGGAGCCACTTCGTTCTCATCCAGAATGCCGTGGTACAACTTGTTGCTGTCCTGGAAGCAAAAATGACGGGCCTGATAGCTCAGTTAGTAGTATCCCTGCCTTCTGAACTGAGGGCTGTGGGTGAGATTCCTACCCAGGACAAACATTTGTGTGATGAACATAGATGTTTGTTCTGTGAGTTACGGAGGCTGCAGGTGGAGGATGCAGGAGAGAAACTAATATAGATTCAATAACTATTTTAATCTATATTTTGAATATAAAATATGACATGATGTAGTATTCTAATATTCCTACAAGCTAGGGAGGTGCTTCCGGCCCCAAGGTCGGAACCGGAGTAGTTATATAAAGTAAATTATACCTAAAACGACATAAAATACTATATGCAGCGTCAGCGCATTGTGCAGCAGATGTCTGTACTGCTATGCGGCGGGTGACGTCACGCGGTAACGAAACATGTGTATGTATGGGTGTTATCATCATCATCATCATCATTAACAGCCTGAAGACGTCCACTGCTGAACATAGGCCTCCCCCAGGGAGCGCCACTTAGAGCGGCTGCTCGCCTCCTGCATCCATCAGCTCCCCGCGGCTTTCACCAGGTCGTCGGTCCACCTAGTGGGGGGCCGGCCTACGCTGCGTCTTCCAGTTCGTGGTCTCTAACTGTTGGCCTCATTACTAAGCTCAGAGTCGCGCAACGAGCTACGGAGAGAGCAATGCTCGGTGTTTCCCTGCGAGATAAGATCCGGAATGGGTGTTATATTGTATTCTATTTATGTATTTACAAACAAAAAAAGTATCTAAGTATTATATCCGTTATCTGGTTCCCAAGGTATAAGCTATGCTTAGTCTGGGGCTAGATGGCGCTTTGTGAAATGTCTACACATATTTATTTATTTATTAATATCTGCGGACACTTTACGCAGCGCCATCTAGTCTCAAACTAAGTAAAATTAGATAGCGACACTGTGCTTTCATCAAGTTTTATTGCATTATCACTAGTCATATTGTGTTGATCTGGCTGTAAAATCTGTTCATTTTGTAGATTGCGAATGTTCCTTTCGATATATAGCAATATTTCATTGTATCAGTTTTTGTGTTGTTTAGCAATTTTACTCCAAAGTTGGATGAGAATCAGCGAATAAAATGACTGCTATTAAATTTAAAAATCAATGAGTATTTATAGTTTCAATATTTAGTAAATACTACATACAGTTAACTTGTCGCAAATATTCAAGATCACAATCATGCAGCAGTTTTTCCCACACACAATTTCTTACATTTCTTGCCCCATTTTCAAACTGTCATAGTTGATCTTGTACATCCTAAATCTACAGTTTCACTTCCCTTACCAAATAAAATATAGTAAAAAAAAAACTCTGAGAAAACCCGTAATGGGTACGTACGTAAGCGAAAGCAAAAATGAATAAGAATGCTTAAAATCATAAAATATTATCGTCTTAAAAATTTTAAATAGTAATAAAAATAACTCTACTACCAAATTAAAACATTCTGAAAACAAGCAAAAATGTGCGTTGGCCGGGAATCGAACCCGGATCAACTGCTTGGAAGGCAACTATGCTGACCATTACACCACCAACGCGGCTGTTAAACGAAACGAAATAAGCGAATCTTTACTAAGTTTGACCTTTTCATAACACTTCTTTAATTTATTCGGTATAATATGTTTATTTTATAGCGATATTTTAACAGCTGGTTTCGTAAATTATTTTATCTACCTACACGATGGGTATGATATTAAAATTGTTTGATAACCGACCTGTTTATTGATAATTTGAAAAACAGAAAATTATAATGTTCGGTCTTTATGCGTCTACTGCTGAACATAAGCCTCCCCCATTCCGTGGATATTCCCTTAGCCGGATCTTACGGCATTCACGGGTGGAGATGGGGTGGTTTTAATTTATGCCGGGACCACACAAAAAATAATCTAGTACACTTAAAGCCGGCCAAGTGCGAGTCGGACTTGCGCACGATGGATAACATTATCTATAAAAGCGATTTGCAATAGGAATGCGGCGGTTGGTCATCTGTAAACATTTCAACTGTCTAACTATCACGGTCCATGAGAGCCTGTGACAGACGGGACAGACAGACAGAAGCAGAGCCTTAGTAATAGGGTCCGTTTTACCCTTTGGGTACGGAACCCTAAAAACGAAACTATAATACCTAAAATTAGTAGGTAAAACTAAAATGGAAAACTAAAAATAACCCGTTTTGTGGGAAAATCTGCCTAGAACGCTGGCAGCACCATGTTGGATGACAATGCTTATTTTTTGTACAATTTCAATAGATTTTTATTTGATAATTAAGAATCATGTGCATAGAAATTAAGAAGTACCTAAATAATAGGGTATAATTTATGTAAAATTCTTTAATTACTTATTGTATTTTATAATATAAAATACATGACCATAATATTAATAATTTTTTATGAAGCTTTTGTTTGCGAATTTTTTATACGGCTTTTAAGTAGTTACTTTAAATATGTAGCAAAAAATTTGAAATTGCTTCCCAGGGAAATATATAATTGCCTAAAATCTTGATTTTTGGAAAATACATTTATCAACGCTAAATAGGCCAGCCGATATTATTTATAAAAAATGTAAAAACGTAGATATTCTGATTATTCTGGTAATAATCACTGTGGGAATACTAGTATCCATCGGCTCCCCGCGGCTTTCACCAGGTCGTCGGTCCACCTAGTGGGGGGCCGGCCTACGCTGCGTCTTCCGGTTCGTGGTCGCCACTCGAGAACCTTTCTTCCCTATCGGTTGTCAGTTCTACGAGCGATGTGGCCTGCCCATTGCCATTTCAACTTGCTAATCCTAAGAGCTACATCGGCCACTTTAGTTCATTTGTCGACAACTTCCACGGGGAGCCGATGCTAGCAGGAGGCGAGCAGCCGCTCTAAGTGGCGCTCCCTTGGGGAGGCCTATGTTCAGCAGTGGACGTCTTCAGGCTGTTAATGATGATGAATACTAGTAGTTCTATGCGAACAGTAGACCTCGAACGCACAAATTAAACTAAACTGACCCATCCTGAATCTAACGATCTTACACCTGGACATCCTCTTGACCGATTTTGCTCATATTCGAAATACTTATTTAGAATTCAGTACTCACTATTTCTACCAAATATTATCATAATCAGCCGGAAAATGGAGCCGCAGCAAACTCCCCCCCTTATTAGGGCAAATACCCACCAATCAAAAATCGCCGCCGACTAAAAAATTCCCTGAACCTATATTGTATTTATTCATGAACAACATACATTGTATTTGAATTACATTATATAAAAACTGTATTAAGTACATTAACATTGAATTTAGTAGTATTTTTACATTAAAATGAAATAATTTTTTTTAATGGGTTTGCGTTTGGCAACATCTCACCTGATGGTAAGTGTAGATGAAGCCTAAGGTGGGACACGCTAACCCAGAAGATACCTATTCACTCTGCTCTTGAATACGCCTAGATTATATGTGGAAGGAAACACCGTTATAGGAAGCAAGTTCCATTCCTTAGAAGTGCGGATTATAAAAGAATTTCCGAAACGATTAGTACGAACATGGGGCACGTCAACGACAAGGATGGAAGGCCTCACCGCGTCTAGTTGTTCTATGACGGAAAGGAGAGGACGGGATGAGATCATGGAGCTCCTGAGAACACTCCCCAAAAAGCAGACGGTAAAAGACGGACAGACAAGCTACTTTTCTTCTGTGCTCCAGACTTTGCATTCTCTTTCCAAGCAGCATCTCATCGTTACAAAAGTAAAGTATGCATGCAAATTAAAATAGTTATATAATCTATACATATAATAAAACTGTAGAGATAAAAAAATCTGTAAATGCAGGATATCGAAAAAAAAATGACACAGGTTGGCTTGACATTTTTCGCTGATCACGTTAAGCTACTTTTTAGACATTTTGTCTGTTTGTTTGTTTGTTTGTTTGTTTGTTTGTTACGGCACAAGTCCGAAAATACTGAACGGATTTTCATGCGGTTTTCACTAATAAGCTTAGAAAAACCCGGCGCAATACATAGGATATATTAAATTTTATATATCGTTAATTTTTTTTTGGTGAAAATGATTAAGATTTCATTATGAAACGGAACGGGATTTTAACAAGATGGCCGCTTCAAGGCCTCAAGGTAAGTTTTTTGTCTTATATTTGGGTAGGTATTTAGCCAGTGTCAAAAGGTAAGTTATATTTTGGCTACTAACCATAGATGAAAGAAAAAAAATTTTAAGCAGTAGCGTAATATTGCATGTCGGCGAATAAATATGTTTTACAAACTGTGAGAGTATTATTTGTGATTACAAAAATAAATTGTAATAGTTTTAATTTATAATTCCTTATCAATATGAAGTAAAACCAATTTTTTTTAATTGTCTTTTTATCTGTCCCTTTGAATACGGACCACGGTTATTATAGTGGCAACAGAAATATATCATCTGTGAAAAATTCAACAGTCTAACTATCACGATTGATGAGTACATCCTGGTGGACAGACCGACAGACAGACGGACAACGGAGGTTTAGTAATAAAGATTTACTCTTTGAGTACCTACGGAACTCCTATATTTTTGTATTTCATTCTGAACAATCCCCACTGCACTAAGAAATAAGGAAGTAATTTAATGCATGTTTTACAACAGTAAATAACAATTGGTGCGCCTGCATTATCGGCAGTGTATCATAAATTTCGGGCTACGGCGAAATACAACGCGCGATAACTTCGTCTGCGCTCGATGCAATGCAGATTAGAGAAAAACAATGGGTTCATTATGTAAGTACCTATACCCAAAAAAATCATATGTATTTACATATAGATAAGTTTTTCGTTAATCTGTGGTCTAAACTAAAAAAAGAGGATAGGTATGAGAACCTTCTTGAATATGAGCACGACAAAGAGAACAAGGAATTTAGAAAACTAAAAACTTCTTAGACTTTTTTTATAAGTTTTAAGGCTTCACGCGATATCATATTTAGCCAATATTGAAACACAACTAAATTATTATTCATGTTTTCGATTTATTGGGTTCAGGAGAGGGCAAAATTATTTTTTGGCGATCTGGTATTATGTATTAGTTTTCAAAAATCTACTACGCGTTACCATTTGAAATAAGTATTTAAAATTGTATTTATAGTACCTATAGCTTAACCTTTAATAGTAACATATTCAGTAATCTGTGCCTATTGATCCTTGCTTTTGCTACGCATTGTAGGTAAACCCTTTTTTATTTTGGCATTAGACAAAATTTGTATTTAGCCAATGATAGGAAGTATTTTATGAAAACTGTTTAAAAGGGTAGGTACTTAGACTTTTTATAATTATTCATAAGGCTTCACACGATTATCATACTTAGCCAATATTGAAGCTTACGTTTTTATTCAAGTTTTCGATTTATAGGGTTTTGGCGGGAGTAATGTTCTTTATTGGCGATCTGATAAAATGTATTATTTACATGAACTTACTACACGTTACCATTCTAATTAGTTAGATAACATTATTTTTGCGCTACTGCTACATTCTTGATCAACCCCAAGGAAGATTTAAGGTACCTGGGGGTCTAGCAAAGAAACCAACCACTAACGCTAACGCCAAACGCTAACTCCAAAATGTACTAGGATGACATTTCGGAAATCGCTAACTTTTCCACAGCGAATGTCATTTCAATACAGTTTCGGAGTTAGCGTTTGGCGTTAGCGTTAGTGGTTGGTATCTTTGCTAGACCCCCTGTAGTACTTATAGCTACTTAAGTTATATACCCTTATCATTGCTACGCATTTTAAACCTTTTTTATTTTGGCATTAAAGTAAGCCGGAGGTGCTATTATTTGTATTTAGCCAATGATACGAAATATTTGATGAAAAATGTTTAAAAAGGGTGGGGGTAAAGGGTACTTAGATATAATAATTAATATGTAGGTATTCATTATGGCAATAAAATTGTATCCTCGAATTAACAAAATGGCGCGTTCGTTCGTTTTTGATTTGTTCTTCTTCTTCTTCTTGCATGTTGAAATAAGTTTTTAATAGTTAAAATATTTTAGATCTGTGGGCTTTTAAATAAACCACGGGAGCAGAAAATGATTGATTACTCGGTTACTTCAAGAAGGTTATAGTTATAGTAGGTAAGTAAATTTGGGTGTTAGTAATAATTATGTAATGACGATTTAACCTACTTCCTCACTTTCATCACTAGGTAGGTACGTTGGGAATGAGACAGCGTGGAAAATAGTGGACATAATAATAATTATAACTGTCGATTCTTTAAGGAGTGGTGGTTTAGTATTTGTAATTCCTAATTAGTATTAAGAAAATTAATTATGTACGCGTTGTACAGGTAAATGCATATCTCTAGCAATTTATAAACATATTATTGACACTGGCTATGTGTAGGTAGTTAGTACTCAATTTGTATGGAACCAAACTTAAGAAGGTAAAAAAAATATGGTAAAGGGAACAAAAAGCGCGCGGATAATAATTATGTAAAACTGAGCAAAACAGGATCATCGTGTGTGATTCTTCTATATTTTTCTAAACTGTACCTGCCTGCTTAGGTAACTACTACCTAAACAAAACTTACTGAAACTTCTGTTAAAGACCCGAGTGAAGTGATGATGATTTCTTTTTGTTGTAATATGAAGAGGTACTTATAAAATTGTAGTTTTTTGTTTGAAACTTCTTTTACTGTTATAAATCTCAGACTCAAAACATTTAATTTTAAGTAATGGCTTAAATAGCTTACACTCACGGCTGTGCTTGCGTTATACCTATACCTATGCTAATACAGGTTACTGTGCGCAGCTTTCTAAAAGATTTAGTGGATTTTGTTGTTTGGTAGGAAATGCATGATCTATTATTAGACTATAACGTAAAAATAACATAACACAAGCGTGCGAAGCCGCAGGCAAAAGCTAGTAAGTAATAGTAATGTCATAATATAAACCAAATATATATATAGAACCTGTGTACCAAGTTCCACCAAGATTCGTTGATAATTGCGACCTGTACGCGAGTACGTACATCCGGACAGACGAAAGCAAATTTTGGCAAGTTGAAGCAACCCTAAAAAAGTATAACTTACTTCTAGATGACCGTGCGCATAAATACGCCCAGGTTTATGCGAGCCGGGGACGATGTAAAGGCAGCCATTGTCCATGGTCACGTGATCTACCGCCGTCCAAGCAGCTACTATCTTATCAGCAGGTCGGTACGGGAAGTAGTACAGATCCTGGAGAAAGCGAGTCTTACTGTTAAAAAAAGGATATTATAGTCGCAGAGCAAAAAACATGCTTCCCCTCTACAAGAAGCGTCATTTGTTTCATAGCTCTGTGGTTATAGTGCTGTCGTGGTTGACCCTACAGAAGCGTAAATAATAATAATTAGGGATGCGCCGAACATGGATTTTTGAACCGAACCGAATATTCGATTCATTTTACACGAATTTTCCCATATATTCAGTCGCTATAAAACTCTATATATAGAAAAACGATTAAAAAGTGCTAAGTGTTCTGATTATCTTAGAATGAGTTCCCATAAAAGATAATTATGGAAGTATTTAACGGAAAGTATTTAATAAAATATTCGGTATACAAGGTGACCATGAATTAGT
This sequence comes from Ennomos erosarius, assembly GCA_963580505.1. Taxonomy (NCBI): domain Eukaryota; kingdom Metazoa; phylum Arthropoda; class Insecta; order Lepidoptera; family Geometridae; genus Ennomos; species Ennomos erosarius. Next base: position 2,182,231 of record OY757001.1, on the reverse strand, counting down.
ATGTTATCCCGAAAGGGGGTAAATCTACACCCCAAGGTAGACAATGTTTCTTCTACGACTTTACTAAATTAATAGTTTTTCATTGAAGAAATGCCATGTAAAGTTTACGTTCGAAAATAGCCTTAGCGCAGCTGGGTGGTTAAACTTCGTCCTTGACCGAGTGCACATAAATGAGTTCAACGACCTGATTAGATTAGATAGAAAATGCTTTATTGCACAAGAGTAAATCAAGTACATAGGCGAACTTAATGCTAAGTAGCATTTTCTTCCAGTTAACCTTTGTGTAGTTTGGAACGAGTTTGTGTTTAGAAATGAATTTATACTATCTTGTTAACTCTCGTAGCGATCGCACGGGCAATTTTGCGAGTGGATTTATTTTTTTACCATGGATGTTTAGAAACACCCAGTTTCAAGTAAGACTCTCACAACTTGTAGGGTATCATGGTCCCAGTCCCCCCATTTCGGGATAACGTACCAATTCAAGGCCACCTTGTATATTCGGCACTTTTACCGAATATTCGGCCCAATACCGAACATGGAGAAACATGCCGAATATTCGGTATACCGAATAATTACCGAATATTCGTCGCATCCCTAATAATAATCACATCAGATCATTAGCTGGAAGATGTTCAGCAGTGCACCTCTTCAGGCTGTTGATGACGACGAGCCTATTCATAATGAACAACGATAAATTGAACATGAACAATTATATTATGATAATGAACAATATGTTACAATGATAATCACACGTACCTGATGTGGAGGATGTCTCCCAGTACCCGGTGGCTTGTTTATAAACATGCTGTGTATTCCAGTGATGTCATCACCGATCAGCTGTGTCAGTATATCATACAACTGAGGGTTCAGCGCGTACAGGGCGAATACATCATCGTACAGGATTTCTTGAATCTAGAAGAGAGTCGCAGGTCACACCAAAAAGCTTAAGGTGAAGGGTAGAGCAAACAAGGTGTTTTTTGGCAAGTTTCCTGACGAAATTAGAGCATGTGGAACTTTGAATTTAGTACATCATGTAATTCGGTTCATTAACACTGGAATTCATAGTCGAGGTGGGGGCTCCTCTAGAGGAAGAATCAGGCGCTGTGCGGCAAATTCTAGCTTTATGCATTTCATAAACAAAAGCAGCCCCCAATCTGGCATGATAGGTGACATTTTAGCGCGACTTTTGAAGTTCAAAAGTCGCGTCAAATTGACACTCGACAGAATTTTCATAGACAACTTGATTGAAATCGTAGAGTCTTTAATTAAAATGCAGTTCCGTTAGGGGTTTTTCCAGTGATTGTTTATGAAAGTGAAAGAAGAATGATTACGCATTTAATCTCTAGGTAAAAGTGGAATGATAGATTTTCGGGGTTTCTTCAACTTTTGTTTATGAATACCACTGTAACTTGTCTGTGATGAACGCAAATACAAGATAAATAAATTCAGTTCTATAGAAAAAAAATCTCAACCATACCTCAAAACGGTTAGTTCACATTTTATATAGTTTCCATCGAATATATTTTTACCACAGAATTCCCCCTATTACATAGGTCCAGAACCGAAGTCTCCATACTTAACCTTGTTTGAACATGAATCAAACCATAGAGCACATTTTTTTTTTCTTCTAATGTCAGTTCCTCTTTCAACATACCATATAAATAGTAATACCCGATTTAGTCGGGTACCTAAATAAAAATCTAGCTAGATGTAAAATGTAAACAATAAAAATTATATAACGCCTACATTAAAAAAATATAAAATAATAAAATTAATTACCATCATGTAGCGCTCATAGCGAAGCACGACTAGCCGTTCCTAACCGATCGGTAAAGTTAAGCAACGTTCGCTGCGGTCACTACTATGATGGGTGACCGCTACAGCAAAAAGTTGGTATTTAGAACTGAGCGCTACTGTGCTTCGGAGGGCACGTTAAGCCGTCGGTCCCGGCTGTTGTCGTAAGACAATAGTCGTTAAGCCAAGACAGAAGCCTTTGGGCGGCCTAAAAATTCTGACACCAGGGCTGACCACTTGCCTACACGAAAAGAAGAAGAAGAATTACCATCATACTACTATCTATAGACAAGAAAAAGGTCTATAGATAGCTCATGCAATTTTTTAATAAAAAGGATTCAAATTAAGTATAACCAGCAGTTTATTCAACATTTCTTTTAATAACTCACGAGTTTTTCAATATTACCAAGTTAAAGGGATTAAAGAACAACAGTTATGTAGGTACAGGGGTCTAGCAAAGATACCAACCACTAACGCTAACGCCAAACGCTAACTCCAAAATGTACTGAAATGACATTTCGGAAATCGCTAACTTTTCCGTAGCGGATGTCATTTCGATACATTTTTGGAGTTAGCGTGTGGCGTTAGCGTTAGCGATTGTGATCTTTGCTAGACCCCCTGGGCCTCAACCAAAATAAAATTTCATATTTTAAGTAAAAAAAAAATAACCTTAAAAATGGGAAAACAGTGGGCGCGTGGAACGCCTATAGTTGACAATAAAACTATTATCAGTAATTGCACTTCTGTGTTCTGTGTGTTCTTTACTATAGAAATGCGCTAAACATATTGTTGAGCGAGTATTAGGTTTCCACCAATCTTCATTTCGACTTTTTCGAACTACTTTTATCCAACGATCAGGGCGGTTATTCTCTATGGAAACATAGATTCCACACGATATGAAACCACGTCGTTATCGTGTCTTGTTCAAATCGTGTCACAGCGTTAGATGTACCTTCGCTTTACATTAAAGTTATCTTTATTTTGAATAAAATATATTGACATAAGTGGTCATAATCTTATGATGTGTTGATATTTCGGAACGCGTCTCGATAAAACATATGATTTTTGACAGTTCAATTCGCGCCAATTCCAAATTCATTTAGCGCGGTTTTGTTTTCGTTTCATAGAGAGTTTTGCAGATTTCTTTTGTAAGACAAGGAATTCGCGTGGTTTCGAAGTAAGGAATCGATACGTAATAAGGGCCTAGCTAGACATGGGTGGATCTGTTGGAAATCTATACAAAAGAAATCGGGTAATTATTCAGATGTCGTGTGGCAATACTGATTTTGACATGTCAACTTTTTATTGTGAAATGTGAAATACTCTTCGTCAAATAGAAATAATTAAAATAATCTTATAAAAATACATGATTAAGGCCACTTACAAGTGAATTGTGATCGTGTGCTTCTGTGATTCGTGCCTCGAGTGATTTCGGCACAGTTTTATCACGCAAGACGGCATTTTTTTGGTATGTATTCAAAAGCACACCCAAGTAACGACTGATTTTGATTTTGACAGCTGAGAATCAATCACACCCAAAGTGGTGTGTACGGTTTTGCCCTGCTTTAATTTCGTATTAGTGGTCTGGATAAAAAGTCTTTGATTTTTACAAATAAAATAATAGTGTATGCATAACAAACATTCACATAAGGTGATGAAATGATAACTTTGAAAAATACGACCGTAGATATTAATCAAAAACCTCCAAAATCAATCATTTCATGCGTTGTTTTTGTCGTAAGCGCCACGCGGAAGTTCAGACTGAATTGATATTAAAGTCTACGAAGTTAAGGTCGATGTTTCGTTGAACGAACTTCGACCTGCTTATCTGGCTTTCGTCTTAAATTTATTGCGAGCAACGCTTGGAAGAAGCAAGGAAATATGGGCTTGTCAATGGCATATTTCCTAAAGGCCACCTTTTCACCCCGTCGTCGCCGCCCAAGACACGTCTTGAGCGACCCGGAAGATCCTATAGCAGCCGTTGTTTCGGCTGCACTAGGATCACCGAACCAGTCTAGACCTTCTGGCTCAGGTACCGATTTCGGCACCGGTATAGGATACCAGCGTAACACAATCAGACACCGACCCCACCTGCGAGGTCGACGTACCCCCCGTAGGTTAGCTAGAACGGTCGCGACTTTCCATAGGGTCCACTCCTCCAGCGGACGTAGCTTCCCGATCCTCTTATCCCGGCAACAGTCCAAGCCGAGGCTAGCCCCTTGAGCTAGTTGCCCCCCACTTTTGTCGGCTGGGTGCCTTAAGCGCCTGCCCTCCCGCCCGGTGACGCTGTAAAGGTCGTTAGAGACCAACAGCATTAGCCCGTTCAAAAAAAAAAGGCTACCTTGAATGCCGTTTATTACGTGTTTTTGATATCTTCCTATAATTATAATGATAATAAAAATTATAATAAAAATGAATAGTAATAATAATAGACAATGTGCACTTTGTGATTTTATCTGTGTTTACCACTGTGTTATTGTACACTTACTTGCACAAGTGAGTGTATAGTAGCATGGTAAGAAATTAATGTCAGGTTGTATTTTTGTCTAGCTTTTAGAGGACCCCTAGTGCCAAGACAAACCTTTGCGAGGTTTACCGGCCCTAGTATGTAATCCCATGTAAAACTTTGTATGAAATAAATGAATAATAATAATGATAAAATACCTGTAAAAAGAAGAAGCACAAGGATACTTTTTCTTGCTTCAAATGTTTGCACTGCAGTCTCCATTGTTTTATTAAGCTTCTTGGAAAAGATTATAAAGTCCGTTCATAGTTCGTGAACATAATTTCTCGTAAGTACAAACACAACTCACTTGCGCGGGCCCCTGCCCGGCGAAGTAACAAAACGAGACAGTCATACGAAATTACAAAGGACAGAGCAGGATGAAACAAAAGACACATCGGGTATCCCGTTTCCTCTCATAGGATTAGCGGTTGAAATACACCACTAATTTCCGTATGAGAAGTCGTATCATTGGTCAACTGGATTTATAGTCAATGTTCTTGGGTCGAAAATTCTACATAAACACTCAAAGGTCCTTGGTTATTATGTACCTTATTAATGTAGTCTTCAGGGTTCAGTTTCTTGCCAACAAGCGACGGATCCCTCACAATTGACATGCCAATACTTTTACCCTCGTTCCCTTTGGCTAACCGCAAGAAATGCTGCCTGAAACCGAACAAAAATAATTGTTCCTTTAATGTATGCCCAGCTTGGAATATAAAATCTGAAATATTTGTTAAATTATTAAATACTGAATGAAATGAAGTAGGTACTTATTGTTAAGTGGACCGATGATCTGGGCGGTTATTCTCTATGGAAACACAGATTCCACACGATATGAAACCACGTCGTTATCGTGTCTTGTTCAAATCGTGTCACAGCGTTAGATGTACCTTCAGTTTACATTAAAGTTATCTTTATTTTGAATAAAATATATTGACAAAGTGGTCATATCTTTTGATGTGTTGATGTTTCGGAACGCATCTCGGTAAAACATATGATTTTTGATAGTTCAAATCGCGCCAATTGCATATTCATTTAGCGCGGTTTTGTTTTCGTTTCATAGAGAATAGACTTTCCCAGATTTCTTATGTAAGGCAAGGAATTCGCGTGGTTTCGAAGTAAGGAATCGATAGAGAATAACCATCCTGCTGGGCGATCATGTAGATCGCCCAGCAGGATGGCAACTTTGATAGCAACCATTAGAAACAGAGAAACTATAAACAGTTTCAATACGCAGTTTATGTGCATAGTTATTGTCAAAATTTATTTTTCGTGGTACATTGATGGGGAAGAAAGGTTGTATTACGTAAAAATTGCAACAATAGCAACAGCAGTTAGCAATGCGACAGCGAACACTTAGCAATCGGTCGCAAGATGGCCGCCGGTTGCTCGAATACGGTGTGGATGAACTACCTCCTATTTTAATAAAACACCGCGCCGAAGAATTAACTTTGCCGTATTATCTACTGATTAACCAATCGTTTATGGAAGGCACGTTCCCGGACATGTTGAAAACAGCTCTGCTAAAGCCAATTCACAAGAAATCGTCCAAATTAGATCCCAGTAATTACCGACCTATAGCGCTCTTACCCACCTCATCAAAAATCTTTGAAAAGTTAATGCAAGTTAGGCTCAATTCATTTTGTGAAAAGTTCAATATTTTTGATGATTGCCAAAACGGATTTCGAAAAAACCGTTCTACTATTTTGGCAGTGTATAAATTCATTAACGAAATCCTAAATACATTAAATGATAAAAAATACGCGATCGGCATTTTATTGGACATGAGTAAAGCCTACGACAAAGTTCAATATGACATATTACTCGATAAACTTAACGGCATTGCAATACGCGGCATAGCTCACGAATGGTTTTGTTCATACTTAGAAAACCGAGAACAGTACGTGGAAATCGAAAATTTTTACACGGGTATTATTAGTTTAGCCAAATCCACTACAATGAAAATAAATAATTCAATGAGTTTTACATACGCACTTAGAGAACTACGACGCGCAACTGACCTAAATACAGCTCTAATAGCGTATTATGCTTATGCACACTCGTGGCTAAACTACGGCATAATACTCTGGGGAAATAGTACAGATGCTAAAGATATCTTTGTAGCCCAAAAAAAATGTATCCGTATTCTCGCAAATATTAAACCGGACATCAGCATACAACATTTTCATAGACCTTACTTCATAAAATTCAAAATTCTAACAATAGTCTCTTTGTACATCCTAGAAATCTGTAAATTCGTAAAGAAATACCCTCAATTTTTCAAAAAACTGGCTGATGGCAATCGAGACTACGTACTACGATCAAACTACAAATATGATTTAGTTATACCAACATCAAAATTAGCAATGCACAGTTCCGGCCCGCGTTCAATAGCCATAAAAGTATTTAACAAATTACCACTCCATCTAAAAGAAATAGAAGAGAAAAAATTTACCGTAGCCCTAAAAAATGTACTAGTGACTAAAAGTTACTATACGCTAGACGAATTCCTTTCGGACAAATTAACTATTTAATTATAGACTAGATCGATTCGCTCCGCACAATATTGCTATACCCAAGCTGTGTCATTATGTAACATACTTAAATATGCTGTTTAACACCTGCATGTAACCAATAATGTTTGCAATAAATGATTGAGTATTGAGTATTGAGTATTGAATACATTTTGGCCTTAGACACTAGCGCCACTAGAAACAGAACGGCAATAGATGGAAACAAAAGAATGAACTTTTTAGTTCATCAATTGCTGTCAAACGTCACTTCGCTGCCAAAGTCATGTTTGACAGTAATGATTGCGAAATTTACGGCTGTTGCAAAAGTTACGTAATAACCCCGCCGAAGACGCAGCGTAGGCCCCCCACTAGAGGGACCGACAATCTGGTGAAAACCCCGGGGAGCCGATGGATGCAGGAGGCGAGTGGTTGCTCAAGGTGGCGCTCTTTGGGGGAGGCCTATGTTCAGCAGTGGACGTCTTAGGGCTGTTAATGATGATGATGATGATGATGATGATGATGATGATTGCTGTCAAAGTTACGTGATCACCGTTCTGGCGATCATGTAAAACGATTGCAAATTGCAATCGATGGAAAACACAAAAATGTTTGATTTTGACAGTTTCAATACACAGTTTACGTTGATATCGGTAATGAAATTTCTTCTGTTGCATTGAAACCAAAGTTTTATGATCACGCCACTGGTAAAAATGCGGGGAGTCTGGAGTCAGATGCATGAGTAGACGCTCAAACTGGCGCTCTGTGGGGGAGGCCTAGGGTCAGCAGTGGCCGTCTTCAGTCATGATGACTGATATATAAGCGTCTAAAGTAACGTTTAACTCCCTCAGAGGGAGACCCATGTTAGACGACTTTCGGCTGTTGATGACGATGATTTATTATATTTTTTAAAACTTACTTGCAACTGTATAATGTGGCAAAATCAATAAGTTGTTTGATGACCAGAAATCCATTGTCGTCATAGAATTTCCGCTGCTCAGCTGACAATACGTACTTATCTAATTGTTCTCCTGCCACCCTGAAAAATGGGAAAACAATACAAACATGTTACATGTACATATTACATTACACTAACAAAATTTGAATTGTCCAATGGCCAGCATGTCATAAAAATAAGAAGAAAGAAAGAAGAAAAATAATTTATTTGTGACAAAAAACAAAAACTAGTAAGTACAAAATATGATTGACAACAGACCATTTGCCACAAATCGGCCCCAACTCAGCATAATGCTGGTCGTTAAACCAGCTCTGGTCTTGTTGGGGCCGGTTCAGTGTCGTCACGGTGCGGTTACATTACAGCTACGGTCTTACATGAGTACATATTAAATATAACTAAATAACCTTTATCATTCGGACAGCTAAGGAATGGAACACCTTACCAGCGTCATTGTTTCCTGACAAATATAATCTGGGAGTTTTTAAGGCCAGAGTGAACCGGTATTTTCTAGGCAAGCATGCTCGATCGTCGACCGCATCGTCAGGTCACTTACCATCAGGTGAGACCGTGGTCAAATGTAAGCATATCGTTGATAAAAAAATAAAACCTATTAAAAGGTACTGTGAGATGACAATAAGAAATATTACAATATCCTAACTATCAAACTACAAGAAAAAACAATATAAAAATCGGCAGGAAAAGACTGCGGTAGCTTCCAAATGATACAAAATTACAATAAGTAAGTGGGCCATTCTTCTTTTTAGTGCCTAAGAATCGGTCCTCTTTCGATAAAGTGTTTTATTAATAAACAAAAGTGCAAATAAAAGAAAAAAATGCACCACATAGCAATTATTGAATATGAGTTAATCACCAGACATCAAAATATTTAAGTTTGATACGGTATTTATTTGTGAATCACGGTAACATAGTTGTCTTACTGAGAACCACAGTTGTTTTCCATATAAAAGTTCACTGTCCCGCAGTCCGCGTCTCGTAACATAAACCAAAATTTCTTAAAATCTTTCCTAATCATAGCTTTTTTAAAAATGTTTAAGCATTTCTTTAAAGCTTAACCTCTATTGTAATCCCCATTGATATGATTTTACCACAGTAGATATTTTACAATAAAATATTTGTCGCCGTGTCCCCGACATTGAAGAAAATCGTACGTACCCTTTGTTACCATTCGTAAGTGTTTCTTAAAATAAGCATTTTTAACATCTCTATCTCTAATATTGCTTGGTTTGTTGTAAATTGATGCTGGGGTGAGGCGAGGTGTGCAAAGGGGCAAGCTTGTCGAAACCAGCCGTTCGGAATTTGTCGTGTGGAGCGCGTGTGTTTATTGTGGGGCAACTGAGTTACCGCTATAAAAAGGTAAATTTTAGTGATATTTGCAATAATTATTTCAAGTAAATACTACTAATTAGGTTTATATTTGGATAGCGTTATAATTTCGCGTGGATATGGTACTATTTAAGGATTTCGTTTAAAAACACTTCTTTTTTACATCTGCGTTACTACTACACTGCGTTACTAAATGGGGTAACGCAGGTGTAGTTTTAGCAACGCAGTTGTTTTGAAAACTTTTTTTATATATTTGTACATTAAATGGCGCATAAAAGAATTCTTTACTTTTGTAGATCAATACTTTGAAATAATGGCTTTGACACCCGCTGAAAAACAAAGGCGTTATAGAGAAAAACTGAAAAAAGATCCGATTAAAAATGCTAAAGCAAAAAAAAAACATTTGGAACAATACCACGCTAAAAAATCTTGTAAGTAATGTGACAAAAAAAGAGCATAGATCTGCAAAACGGAAATGGAAAATAACCAACAAAAAACGTCGTAATCGTGAAAAAGCTTTTTCTGTCCCCAATTTCCAGGTAACATTTAGATCCATATTTGTTACATACAATATGGAAAGAAATTGTGAAATAGCAAACATTCTTTTTTATTTATCAATTGTTTCATTTCTTATACAAAAATTGTATGCTGGTAACTAATTTAAGTGTATTTTTTAAAAAACTTAAATTTTACATCAAAGTTAGTAACGCAGTAGTGACGGCTTATTAAAAAATACCTCATTAGCCTGATTATATTTGTGAATTAACCTAATGAAGGTATCTTAAAATTTGATTAGTTTGTAAGTGATATGTTACCGGACTGAAATGAATGTTCCTATAAATAAAACGCCGTTTTATAAGTAGGTAACGCAGTTGTTAATATTACCGACCATTCCTAGAGTACATATCGAAAAATCTGTCTAAACGTCAGAAAACATCGCTGCAAATGTCAGTACAGGTAAGAATAGACAATAACTAATCAGAATTAGCACTTAAAAGTAATAAATTATAGATTACATTTTTCAATTTTTTTTCTGCAAACCTTGTCGATTTTAGGCACTAAAAAGAAGAATGGCCCAAGTAACTAGGCACGTAAGTGGTATTATAGTGGGTCAAACCAAATAATAACCAGTAAAAACTAACAATGAAATAAAATGAAAAATTAAACATAAGTAATACAAATAAATATGTTAATTAATTAGGTACGTAATAATTTAAATAATTATGTGTGTGAGAAACACTTTTACATACAATAGCACACAAACAGCAGCACTATTTGTGTGCTATTGTATGTAAAGGTGTTTCTTAATTGTTATTTTTATTTTATTTTAAATATTGTTAATAATTCTGTTTTACCATGTATCCCTAGTATTATCAGTTTATACTCTTGAACTGAAAGTGCTTCTATTTAGTTCAGGAGTTGTTTAATATGAATAAAAATGTGTAGTTTTATTTTCATCGGCATGACAATTAATTTATTTATTGTAATATTGCAATTATTTTTGACATGTATATATACTGTAATCATTTTAATGTTTATTGGGCAACATGTAAGTCTGTACTATTATTTCTTTTGTTTCGATTGTGTTAAAATAAATTTATATTGTTAAGCCCAAAGTAAAGCCTACTAAAAATATTTGCATGCAGTTAAGCAAAGAAAATGTGTCGCACCTTATACCTGTTGAACTTAAGATCCTATATTATATAGATATTGTACCCATATTTTCAGCAAATAAATGATTTGATTGATTGATATAAGCGCTCATGCCGCCTGCAACACAGGTATACCCTAGTGCAGGCACCATTCAGTGTAATGACTTCTATTATATTCATGACTAAGACATATGACGCTTACCTGCGGTAATTTTTGAATATTATTTTTTTTTAAATAATAATATGAATTATAAATTTATGCTTTACGTAAGTAGGTGCTACTATTTTAATATCTGTGACATAAGTAATGGGGTGTGAGTGTGCTTTGTATGTACCTATATTGGTAATGTTAGGTAGGTAGTATGAAAGGGTGTGCAATGTATTGTGTTTGTGCTCAAGCGTTTTTGAAGCGCTCTGGTCTTAGACGGCACTTGTGTCATGCTTAAGAGTTTCCTCTGCTTTTTGGTGTTCCAAAAGAAATTTCTTTATCTTAATTCGAAAACTGTAAATACTTTGCAGGTTCCTTATGGGCGGTGGTATGTTGTTCCAGCATTTCGAGGCTGAGTAGCGGAAACATCCCCGAAAAGCAACAGTCCTAAGGAGCCTGTTTCATGAGCTGTGCGGCGCACTGTCGAGACCCAGATGATTTACGGCTGGAGGTCCAAGACAGTTTTTCATAAAGATAACTAGGTTCTTTATATTTAACTAGCTACTGCCTGCGGCGTTGCCACGCGTGGACTACATTACTTTTCAGGTTTCGGTTTGGGTATTGGCTTTATTTTTAAAAACTGATTTTCTATCAGCCACACTGAGTTTTCTGCTCGTATAATCAGTTCCACGAAGTAAAAATGACATGTCTTAATCATGAATGAAATAATTAATTATAATATTTTCCAAAACAGCATAGGTACGCTAATTATTATCCTTGATATTCCTGGACCAATTTTGATGAAATCTCCACTCATGGCTACTTAACTATAGAAATTTTCGATGATATTTCGATAAGTGTCATCGAACTCATGATTAATTAAAACCTATATTATATTAAAATCTAGGCTTTTAAAACATTTTTACAATAGGGCAAAGTCTGGGGGTCTAGCAAAGATACCAACCGCTAACGCTAACGCCAAACGCTAACTCCAAAATGTACTGAAAAGACGTTTCGGAAATCTCTAACTTTTCCGTAGCGACTGTCATTTCGATACATTTTTGGAGTTAGCGTGAGGCGTTAGCGTTAGTGATTATGATCTTTGCTAGACCCCCAAGGCATTTTACATAACATGTTTCGTACACAGATTAGAGAAAAAAATCTACTTCGTATCATTCCAAAGAGTATTATTATACTTCTGTATCATTCATGTATATAATTTATTACGTAACGTAAGAGTCTCATTGGCCCACTGCATTAGCCTATGGTGGTAATAGTATGCATTGGCCCTCAGACCTGTGGGCCAAACATAAACGTCATGTAATGCCAAAAATAGGCGTAGCAAGGGTCAAGATTATACTCCCAAGGGTAAAGCTCTAACTATCACGGTTCATGAGATACAGCCTGGTGACAGACGGACAGACAACCTGACAGACGTCGTCAGTCCGTTTTGGGTACGGAACCCTATTACTAAGGCTTCGCTGTCCGTCTGTCCGTCTGTCACCAGGCTGTATCTCATGAACCGTGATAGTTAGACAGCTGGAATCTTCACAGATGATAAATATATTTTTGTTGCCGCTATTACAAAAAATACAGAACAAAATAAGTATTTAACCCCTTAAATACTTATTTTATTCTGTATTTTAGTATTTTTTCTCTCTCATACATCAAACGTTTTTTTGCTAGTTTTTATAGATAATGATACGGAACCCCCGTGCGCGAGCCCAACTCGCACTTGGCCGGTTATTTCTCTAATCTGCGGGCACTTAAGTATAATTAACATGTTTGTATCTTGAATGCAATCGATTCATACTACTTACATATTATTTGATGGTATATCTATTTTACTCCAAAAACTCCAAACAACCTGCAAGGGCTTAAATAGAAAAACTAATAATGGTTAATCAAATCTAATAAATTGTAAAATTTCATTCCACTGTTTAATGCATATTTACTACCGAAATTAACTCCTATTACTCTTTGTTCATGGCCTTGCACACGTTTTTTTTTTCTTTAATCTGTGCCTCCAGATGGACTTTACGTGAAACATGTGAAATATTCAATAACTAGCTTTTGCCCGCGGCTTCGCACGCTTGTGTTATGTTATTTTTACGTTATAAGTAGTTTAATGATAGATCATTCATTTCGTACCAAACAACTATATGCACTAAATCTTTTCGAAGCTGAGCACAGTAACCTGTATTAGCATAGATATAGGTATAACGCAAGCATAGTCGTGAGTGGAAGCTATTTAAGCCATTACCTAAAATTAAATGTTTTGGGTCAAATATAGATTTATAAAACAGTAAAAGAAAAGAAGTTTCAAACAAAAAACTACAATTTTATAAGTACCTCTTCATATTACAACAAAAAGAAATCATCATCACTTCACTCAGGTCTTTTACAGAAGTTTCAGTAAATTTTGCTTAGGCAGTAGTTACCTAAGCAGGCAGGTACAGTTTAGAAAAATATGAAAGAATGACACACACGCACGATGATACTGCTTTGCTCAGTTTTACATATCCACGCGCTTTTTGTTCCATTTACCACATTGTTTTTACCTTCTTAAGTTTGGCTCCATACGAATTGGTACCTACACTTTGCCAGTGTCAATAGATATATAAAAATAAATAAATAATTAATTTTTCTTAATACTAATTAGGAATTACAAATACTAAACCACCACTCCTTAAAGAATCGACCGTTATAATTATTATTATGTCCACTATCTTCCACGCTGTCTCATTACCAACATACCTATCTAGTGATGAAAGTGAGGAAGTAGGTTAAATCGTCATTACATAATTATTAGTTACACCCAAAGATAGTTACTTACTAAAACTTTAACCTTCTTGGAGTAACCGAGTAATCTAATCATTTTTACCCGTGGTTTTTTTAATAGCCTACAGATCTAAAATATTTTAACTATTATTAACATGCAAGAAGAAGAAGAAGAACAAATCAAAAACAGTCAAAAACGAACCTTACGCGCCATGTTGTTGTTAATTCGAGGATACAATTGCCATAATGAATACCTACATATTATTATATCTAAATACATACCCTTTTTAACCATTTTTCATAAAATATTTCGTATCATTGGCTAAATACAAATAATAGCACGCGCTCCGGCTTACTTTAATGCCAAAATAAAAAAGGTTTTAAAATGTGTAGCAATGGTAAGGGTCTATAACTTAAGTAGCTATAAGTACTACAGGTACGTTAAAACTTCTTTGGGGTCGATACAGAATGTAGCATTAGCGCAAAAATAATTTTAACTACATATTTAGAATGGTAACGTGTAGTAACTTTATGTAAATAATGCATTTGACCAGATCGGCAATAAAGAACATTGCTCCCGCCAAAACCCTATAAATCGAAAACTTCAATAAAAATTTTAATTAAGTAAGCTTCAATATTTGCTAAGTATGATAATCGCGTGAAGCCTTATGAATGATTATAAAAAGTCTAAGAATCTCCCCTTTAAACAGTTTTCATAAAATACTTCGTATCATTGGCTAAATACATGTTTTGTCTAATGCCAAAATAAAAAAGGTTTTACAATGCGTAGTAAATGGTTTCCCCGTTTTAAACAATTGTAAAACATGTTTATACATAAATTCCTCAAAAGAGGAGTCTGAAAATCTTCACTTCTGAAAATATTGGGAAGAAGCAGAAGCAACAGAATAGAAGACGATGAAAAGTAAACATGAAGCTGGCAAATGCACAAGACGTGCGACGCCAATCCTCAAGCGAGGAACAAAAAAAAGGGTCAATAAATTAAGTACCTATAGGCACAGATTACTGAATGTTACTACTTTAGGTTAAGCTATAGGTACTATAAATACAATTTTAAATACTTATTTCGAATGGTAACGCGTAGTAGATTTTTGAATACTAATACATAATAACAGATCGCCAATAAAGAATTTTGTCCTCGCCAGAACCAATAAATCTAAAACATGAATAATAATTTTAGTTATGTTTCAATTTTGGCTAAATATGATATCGCGTGAAGCCTTAAAACTTATAATAAAAAGTCTAAGAAGTTTTTAGTTTTCGACATTCCTTGTTCTCTGTGTATGTCGTGCTCATATTCAAGAAGGTTCTTATACCTGTCCTCTTTTTTAGTTTGGACCACAGATTAACGAAAAAACTAATCTTTAAGGAATACATATTATGACTTCCTTGGGTATAGGTAATTACATAATAACAGATTGTTTTTCTTTAATCTGCATTGCATCGAGCGCAGACGAAGTTATCGCGCGATGTATTTCGCCGTAGCCCGAAGTGTGATACACTGCCGGTAATGCAGGCGCGCCAATTGTTATTTACTGTTTTTTTTTAAGTTATAAATAAAAACATGCATTAAATTACTTTCTTATCGCTTAGTGCAGTGGGGATTGTTCAGAATGAAATAAAAATAATTGGGGTTCCGCTCCGTCCTGAATGGGTAAATTCTTATTACTAAACCTCCGCTGTCCGTCTGTCTATCCATCAGTCACCAGGATGAATCGTGATAGTTAGACAGTTGAATTTTTCACAGATGATATTTTTCTGTTGCCACTATAACAACAGTGATAAAAAAAAATTGGTTTTACTTCATATTGATAAGCAATTATAAATTAAAACTATTAAAATTTATTTTTGTAATCGCAAATAATACTCTCACAGTTTGTAAAACATATTTATTCGCCGACATGCAATATAACGCTACTGCTTCCTCCATTTTATTTAGCCCACGTCGGTTGCGCAGCAGGCAAACAAATTCACTGTGTGTCTGGGTTGTGGCGCTATAAAAACTTCGAGGATAGTCAACAGAGATGTTTTTGCGCGCCAACTCAAAAGCGAAGGTTCGGGCGTATATGAAGCCGCACCATAACTACCATAATACTAACAGAAATTTTTTTCTTTAACCTGTACCTCCAGATAAGTCCGAAATAAAATTACCGTCAATAGCACAGAGTAAAATTGTTTTTCTCTCATCTATGATTAGTAGCCAAAATAAAACTTACCTTTTGACACTGGCTAAATACCTACACTATGTGTAAAGCCAAAATGTAAGAAAAAAAAGTTTACCTTGAACCCTTGAAGCGGCCATCTTGTTAAAATCCCGTTCCGTTTCATAATGAAATCTTACACATTTTCACCAAAAAAAAATTAACGAAATATAAAATTTAATATATCCTATGTTGTGCGCCGGGTTTTTCTAAGCTTATTAGTGAAAACCGCATGAAAATCCGTTCAGTATCTTCGGAGTTGTGCCGTAACAAACAAACAAACAAACAAACAAACAAACAAACAAACAGACAAAATGTTTAAAAAGTAGCTTAACGTGATCAGCGAAAAATTTCAAGCCAACCTGTGTCATTTTTTTTTCGATATCTTGCATTTACAGATTTTTTTATCTCTACAGTTTTATTATATGTATAGAGAACACGACGAAAAATTACTATACTTAAAACTGGCTAAATACACTATGTGTGGAGCCATAATACAACATAAAAAAATTACTGTGACACAAACTAACCGTCAGTAGCAAAAAAAATTCACCATGAAGCGGCCATGTTGTATAAAATTCCGCCCGGTTTCGTAATGATATTTAATAATTTTGACCAATTTTTTTTAATGATATTTGTATTTTAATATATCCTATGTTGTGCGCTGGTTATTTCTAAGCATATTAGTGCAACCCGCATGAAAATCAGTTCAGTATCTAGGGATTTGTTCAATAACAAACAAACAAACAAACAGCTACAAATTATTGTCTCTAGATGGCGTTAGATACGATAAATTAGAAAATGTATGGAGAAGGGCAAAAAGCCTTGTAGTCCTGCATCGCGGTTACGATATTTTTTGAATAATAGAACCTATGGGATAAATTAGATTTGACATCATTATGTGTGTGTTCCGTAGCGCATCAGAATTACACATTTATTGTATGTATAAGGGACTAAATTTTTTTATCTAAAAAATAATGTATTTAATGTAATTTCTTATTCCATTGTTAACAAATCTAAGTTCTTTAGCATGTTCCCTAATTTGTTTGGTACGTTTTCTAATTTCTTTGGTACATGTCTAATTTCTATGACCAAAAATAGTTTAAAATCGTTATAACTCCGAATCAGCTCGATAGATTTTGAGGCAAATAACACATAAATGTAGGCCTTAGAAAACTTTACAAAGTATATTATTTAATTTTTGAATATACCTAATGAAAAAAAAACTGCGCCAAAGAAATTATGTTTTTTAGGCACTTTTTGATAATCACCCACCTACCTATTCACTTTGTATGGGTGGCACGTAATACTACATCAATTCACAGACATCTAATACTATACAGTGTCTGTGCGGCAATTCAATAGTTTGCAAATCACCACATTGTTTTTTTATTAAACCTGCTCATAGTCCGAAGACTGTTCGCAGATATTAATAGAACAAAAACAAAAAAAGTCATTTGGGTTCGGCCCATCGTCTGGTCTCAATAAATGACTTGTTCAAATACACAGACCCCGGCTTCTGGTACGATTGTTAAAGTTAAACTGATGTCAACTTGAAATACTGAACTCTGATTGGTTGCCTGTTGATCATCGGCAGTTTGACAAATGTTTGAGAAACTGGGGGGCCTACCAATAATTAATAGAAATTATTAATTAGGCTCTGCACCTAGGCTCTATTAGGCTCTCTAGACATATAACCAAAATCGTAAATTTTTTCGTGCTTGCTTCTTTTATTCCTACTTTATTTTCATGTCATTTATAATCAATTTGAATAATCATTTTGCTGAAAAGTTTATTAGACACAATAATTTGATGCCTACAGCAGCAACACTTCTTTAATTTACTGTAAAGATTCAACATATGGATGGTTCACAGGTAATTTTTGAGCTAGCTTTGCTCGTTTGTTTTTATGTACAAGTCAAAATTACTATTACACTAAACAAAATAATTACAAACTGACTTCACGTTCGCCCTACTTTATACAGTGGTGTACATTTCTAGTCCTAATTTTTTTTAATCCGCCAGTACATGTTTCAAAAATTTTCGCACTTTTCCTATTGCTATATTTACCCAAAAACAGGGTTATGACGTTGAAATAATTAACCTGCTATTACACCCTCAGCGGCTCGATATCGAGCTGGCATACATTGTTATTCTATTGTTATAGAAATTGTGGTATTTCTGAAAAATAAACGGTTTTTGATTAGAACAGTTTGTAATATAGGTTTTGTTCAATGGTTTTTGCACTGTGGTTCACAGTTCCATAGATCAAGTCATAACAAACATACGTGGAATGTCCAATGCCAATATCCATGGAATGATATTTCTGGGAGCACTTTCAGAGATTACCTCTACATAGAGGCGCCTTTTCGACACTTCTCATACAATTCAAGCGTGTCAGGTATTACAATGAAACCTCTATGGTTTACCTGCGCAGATGACATATACTTATAGCAATTGTCTTGTCATTAGTGCCACTGCTGTCAGCAAAACGTGCTGTGGGTTGAGTCGATATATTTTTATCGATAGTTTGATAAGAGTTAAGTACGCGGTAAGGTACCTCTTACCTGATTGTATCATTAGGTACACTTTAGTACCTACCTATATCTTTTGTGCTTTTTGTGCGTATTTCTATGTGTAATAGTGTTATTTTATTCTATTTTACTCTATTCTGGGTCGACAATGGCCAGCCGATAAACATACCGGTATAAATCTAAAATAAATAAAATTGAATGTATTGGTATTGGTAGGTACGCAATGTTCGCGTCACGGCTACACAGTCCACCTCACCTATTTTATGGCAAATGTAATGTGTGTAAGCATAGAGGTAGTTTATCGTCAGTTTATGGTTATAAAGATTAAGTTTATAAGCAAATCCGATAGGCGTCCAAAGTGAGGTTTTATGGTGGAGGCAGTGTTTAGCAGTGGACGTCTGCCGGTTGATGATGTGTGATAGTATAATTATATCTATAAACTAAAGTTTGAAATAGAAGAAACATAACAAGTTATAAAACGAAAAAATATATTAAAACTCCAAATACATAGGTAACACGTTTTGCTGATGATTCATCAGTATTGTTGCGTCATGTTTCTTTTTGATAGAATTCATCTGAAAACACAATTTTCAGATGAATTTTTAGGAAAAATAATAATAATATTGAGTATCATTGAGGTGTTGTAGGTAAACACTTATTTAATAGAAGGAGGTCCTTAGTTTGGCAGTAAATACAGGTAATTTTTCAGCATGCGATGTATATTTTAATTTACAGCTATTTAAAAAATAAAAAGCAAGTGAATTTTTTTATTCAATATCGACTAAGACTCTTACGTAGAATCAACGAGATCAGTTGTCCTTAGCAACCAAGAGCAATGGTTTTCTATGAGGCTACCATGGATGAAATAAAAAAAAGAAGGATTGAGTTTTGATTGACATCGAACTGAAGCCCAAAATGGCGGACATATTACATATGTGTGTCAGCTGAAAGTAGGGCGACCGGCTGCATATGATGTGAGCGTGTGCGTGTTCCGCTCGTACGTACGAAGCGTTCCGGCTTCCTAAGGGAGCTTCAGTTTCGGATCAGACGGGATTCCCTCCTTCTTTTTTTAATAGCTCCATGGAGGCTACATGAAAACTCTTTCATGGGCGAGCACGCCACATCATTATAATGTCCTCATCAAATAATAAATGCGGATAAGAGAAATTATAGTCATCATCATCAGCCCGTAGATGTCCACAGCTGAACATAAGCCTCCCTCAGAAAGAGCCACTTTGAACGGCTGCTCGCCTCCTGCATCCATCGGCTCCCCGCGGTTTTCACCAGGTCATCGGTCCACCTAGTGGGGGGAAATTATAGTACCTCGTTAAAAATAGGATAGAGTTTCAATGTGGGAATAGCGTCAAAATATAAACGTATATGGTTAGACATTTTCATAAAACATTCAGCTTCAAAATGCTAAGAGCAAACCGTATCATGTTTTTGAGGAAACCAATTGCACTGTCCAGTTGCGAATATCTATTTATCTTTTATATTAGGATCTGTAGGAAACCTAATAAACATAAAAGATATTAAAAGTTTAATTAGTAGAAGTCAATTTAACCACAAAATAAATTGAAAACATTTAAAACTTATTGTAACAAATTTCCGGATGGCATAATAGAAACTATCGATGTATCGATAATTATAAGGTTAACCAACGCATTACATCACTATCGGTACTTCTGCCATAGGGTAAGTTCGCCGGTTTTGCGACCACTTCCTATATCCGACCGTTTAATGTACATTTGATGAAAAAATACAAAAAATTAAAAGCTTGCGGTGAACACATCTCTAAAATATATTATGCCTCCACAATTATGTCCAAATAGGTTCAGTTTTGTAACAAATATTATACGAGAAATCCCCAATTCTATTTTAAAGCTTTGAAGCTTAAAAGCACATACATTTTAACTGCCAGTTTTCGACCACGTTTATCCACCATCTGGTATAAAAACTACAGATACCCAAAATCGCTCGTGGTCGAAAACTAATCCAGTGCAGAAAAATGCTATTCGACCGCAAAAGCAAACTATATCAAAAACATTATAAATACGTATTTATTTTTTATTTACATATAAAAGTACATAAATAGTCGATTACTTTGTAAGTTTAACTAATTAGACCAGACACGATTAAAAAAAACTATTAATGCTGGTGGTCGCAAAATAGGCGTGACCAACTGATCGAACCATCATTGAATATTTCTCGCCCAGGGTGTAATGTGGGCTGGCTTTATTACAAAAAAAGTAGCTTATTTAGTTTGTAAACATAACTGTTTATAAACTACGTTAGCCAATATTTTTTTTGATATAGCTGAATTATTCAGCCATATCCTTAAATAATTTTTGGCGGTCTCGATAAGAAAAAAGATCAGGTTTTTTTATATGAGTAAGTGCCTCAAAGCTGGAGAAATCATGAAAATACAAGACAGAGGATCTAAAGAAGCCTTTCTGATCATTGGTTCTATCATTTATTTACCACAGGCAGTCAGGCACCTACGTCTTTCAATTTATAGTGATAGGAAACTAGCGAAAAAGTGGTCGTAAACATAATTTAGTGATCGAAAACTAGCAAAATAGTTATTAGATATTTATAAAAGGGTGGGTTATTTTAAAAAATGATTGATAATGTGATGAAAATATAGAGTATAATATTTGAAACGTAGCTTAGCAGCATCAAGTCAAAAAATGATACTGGTACATTTTTTTTATATGTTGGCTCCACACATAGTGTATTTAGCCAGTGTCAAGTATTGTATATTTTCATCGAGTTTTAGAATATTTTACGTAGTCAAGTCTTAGTCATAGTCATAGTCCAGTCTAAGTCAGGTCATAGTTCAGTCTAAGTCATGCTCAAGTAAAGTGGTGGCAACTTTACAAGAAGCTTCTATGGAATTTTGGAAGCAACACGAAAAACCACGTTACACCACATTATATCACTTGACCACACTCATGCTCGTAATTCAGCACTTAATGCGTAAAACGCCACCAATTTTAAACATTAACACTGAAAAAAGCACAAGTTTTGAGAAATAATACAATGCAACGACGTGAACTTTTTCACGTCCCTGCCAAAACTCACTGGTACATTTTATTATGCAACCTAAACTTGACAACTCCACTAAGTGGTCGGAAACTAGCGAAATTACCCTATAATGTCAAACTGACACAGAGGAGTACCCCGTACCGAAGTTCGGCAGCAATAATATGATTAATTTCGTCTCTATATATAGGCGAAGCGTCATTTGTTTCATAGCTCTGTGTTATTTCCACTCAACGCTGAAACGGCTGAACGGAACCGTTGAGCCATTGAGCGAATGAGCAAAAGTTTAGAAAAATTGGAAAAAGTACAACTACGATTAGTAATAAAGTAAATGGTGTCATCAAATTGCTAATGAAAGAGTTGTGTTTATTCAATTACCCTGAACCAAAAAGAAATTTGCTATTAATTAAACATTTGCATAGTGTTTATTTTACAAAGTTGGAAATAGGGAACCACTATTCGACGGGCTCGATAGTCCAGTTGGTAGTACCCTGCCTTCTGAACTGAGCGCTGTGGGTTCGATTCCTACCCAGGACAAACATTTTGTGTGATGAACATAGATGTTTGTTCTGCGTCTGGGTGTTATATTGTATTCTATGTATGTATTTAAAAACAAAATAAAAGTATATAAGTATTGTATCAGTTATCTGGTTCCCATAGTACAAGCTATGCTTAGTTTGGGACTAGCTGGCACTGTATTAAATGTCCGCACATATTTATTATTATTATATTATTTATTACTATTGAATCTAAAATTATTTTACAATACCTATTTGACTCACATCTTAGGTCTGCGGACTTGATTAGACATACAACAGTAATTACAGTACAGTTGGTTACATAACAGTATTATATACTAGGTAGGTATCTAGACGTTAATTAGAGAACATGAGTTACAATATTATTAAAAGATAAGTTTTTACTTGGTACTCACGGTTTGGGCTTGACTATTAATTGTTTACGGTGATAATTCTCCATTGTTTACCTAAGGTATTTGAAACACTGAGCAAAATAGGTAAATGCTGATAAAATTAAATTATTGTAATGTAGCGTGATCTTTGTTTACTGTGCTCGACAAGCAACCGTGAGCAACCGTTCGCTCCGTCGCAATACGGCAAAGTGAAGTGCTGTGTTGTAGGTGCTGTACAACTTATTATCAGATCACACCATTACACATTTTTTGGCGGCTGAGCTAAATTACTTAAGCGGAGTACATAATTTATTGTATTTATTTACTTTTTGTTGGAAAGTGCAAAACAAAACCTTATTTTCGTTTTCGGCAATTTTTTTTTTCTTTTTTTTTTGCTCCACACATCGTGTATTTACTATTTAGCCAGTGTCAAGTATTGTATATTTTAATCGAGTTTTAGAATATTTTACGTACTCAAGTCTTAGTCATAGTCATAGTCCAGTCTAAGTCATGCTCTAGTAAAGTGGTGGCAACTTTAGTAGAAGCTTCTATGGAATTTTGGAAGCAACAAGAAAAACCACGTTACACCCTTTTTAATAGCTCCATGGTTACACCACATTATAATTATAACTTGCCCACTCTCATGCTCGTGATTCAGCACTTAATGCGTAAAACGCCACCAGTTTCAAATATTAACTCTGGAAAAAGCACAAGTTTTGAGAAAATAATACAATGCTACGAACGACGTGAACTACTCCGAGTTCCCGCCAAAACTCCTCGGCGAATTTGCCCCGTATTCCGAGTTACGCTAAAATCGCTCATAGCGCTCCCAGCGCTCACGTTGATTTTTCAGCGTTCCGATTCAGATATTGCGCTCAATGACTTTGACCGCTGTCAATGACTCGGGACAACCAATCACGGATGGCGATATCGCAAGATGGCGTCTGTCATGACGTTTACAAGAGATTTCGTTGTCGCGCTCACGGCAATTCGGTACGCGTTTTTAGCGCGATAATATCGATCGATTTTATCGTGCGTGAACCGGAATATTATAATCGGTTTTTGTTTTGGTCGTGTTTGCGGGGTTGCCAGATAGCAGCTGACTCAATTCGCTTAATTCTGCCTACCGAGTAGCCTAAAAATCACCTAATATTTTATTGGACAAGTAGGCTAATTCTCGTAACGTCTTTAGCTAAGTAGCCTATATTTAGGCCAAACAAAGGCCAGTTTCATTTTGTGGCTCGTTTGTGAGGAACGTAGACAGAGGAGGCAATGGACCAAATTACGTTGCATCTGTTACTCCGTCCGGGAGCGAAAAAATTTGGGGTGGTCCTGAAATCGCCTAAACCACCCGTTTTTATTTTTTCATGTAGCCTAATAAATGGCTACTGGTAGCCGATTAGATTTTTTGGTCCCCATATTATGACCCCTCAAGATAGCCTAAATGGCGATAATTCCCCTAATCTGGCACCGCTGCTTGTTTGTTGGACTTTGGAGTTGAAGTTGTTGACTAGAGTTTTGGCGGAAACGCGGAAAAGTTCACGTCGTTGCATTGTATTATTTTTCAAAACTTTTGTTATTTCCAGTGTTAATGTTTAAAATTGGTAGCGGTTTTATGCATTAAGTGCTGAACTACGAGCATGAGTGAGGCCAAGTGATAATAATTATAATGTGATGAAACGTGATTTTTCGTGTTACTTCCAAAACTCCATAGAAGCTTCTAGTAAAGTTGCCACCACTTTGCTGGAGAATGACTTAGCCTGGACTATGACTATGACTAGGACATCAACATAGAATCATATGGACGGCGGACATTCACAAAATGCCTGTCCATTTTCTGTTGGTGTGAGTATTTAAATATACATTAGTATGCGTGAGTAGGGATTTGATCGATATATTGTGTAATAGGGGTAGTGACCCCTATTACACAATATATCGATATATAATAAACCTATCCAAACAGTGCAACAGAAAATTAGATATTCGTAGAACCAGAAAACGCAGTTTAGGCCGGCCCCCACTTGGTGGACCGACGATCTGGTGAAAACCACGGGGAGCTGATGGATGCAGGAGGCGAGTGGCCGCTCAAGGTGGTACTCTATGGGGAAGGCCTATGTTCAGCAGTTGACGTCTTTGGGCTGTTAATGATGATGATGATGATGATGACCCATCCTAATAAAAGTATATTGAAACACATTATATGAAATAACGTTTGTAAGTAACATTTTTATATGTGTGTTGCCAGTGATGACTTATGGAACTGAGACGTGGTCTCTAACTGTTGGCCTCATTACTAAGCTCAAAGTCGTGCAACGAGCTATGGAGAGAGCAATGCTCGGTGTTTCCCTGCGAGATAAGATCCGAAATGAGGAGATCCGCAGGAGAACTAAAGTGCCCGATGTAGCTATTAGGATTAACAAGTTGAAATGGCAATGGGCAGGCCACATCGCACGTAGAACTGACAACCGATGGGGAAGAAAGGTTCTCGAGTGGCGACCACGAATTGGAAGACGCAGCGTAGGCCGGCCCCCCACTAGGTGGACCGACGACCTGCTGAAAGCCGCGGGGAGCCGATGGATGCAGGAGGCGTGCAGCCGCTCTAAGTGGCGCTCCCTGGGGGAGGCCTATGATCAGCAGTGGACGTCTTCAGGCTGTTCAAATAACATTGTTCCATAATAGTTAGTTTTTATTTTACATTCGCCTTTTCTTATCCTATTCATTAAAATGATGGTTAAATTTGTAAAAACTGTTCCGTACCATTATCTATATAAACGAGCAAAAAGTCACGTTTGTTGTATCGAAGCCCCTATATTTATTTTAAGGGAAAATATAGGGGAAAAGGATGAATGGATGGGACGGCTGCGCCTGTCTCCCTTCGCCGTCCCATCTTTTCATCCTTTTCCCCTATATTTTTCACTTTTGCTTCTCTCTTACCCATAAACAGGGTAAGGGCATAAAACTAATAAACCCGTGCGAAACCGAGGCGGGTCAGCTAGTTTATTATATATTTCATAACTCATATTGAAGCCAGACGACACTGGACTACCTACTGTATTTTATAAAAGTAGGTTAGGTGCCTATTTTTAAATTGCCAGATTTGCATCTACTTTTTCATTCTGTTTGCACTTTGATCTAAATCCATTCAGCCACTTTTAGGGAAAGAGATTTTCTACTTTTTAATCTCCCCAAAACCATAGTAATTTTCTGCAAATGTATGAAGATTTACGAATATTGACAAAATGTAATGGACAGTGTAGATACATCACTATTCGAGAGGCGTAAAATCGCCCACCCTAAAAATATCAATTAAAGCATTAAATCTTTCAGTAATTGCAATCGCATGGTAATTAATTATACGATGGAAAAAACTTATATTCTTAATGTGAAATGCATATTTACTTCGAAACTTCGATGTGTAACATAAAAATAGTTAGTAAACTTTAACGTATAAAATGATGATTCTGGTTTTCCTTCGACTCCTCGGGTTACTCTTGATGCACAAAACACAGCACAACACGACACAATTTCACTATTGACACAATAATTAGCCCTAATAACAATATAATCACTATATTTTCACGTTTTATGCTCTCGCATTTAATTTCTTGACACACCAAACTGTCAAGACATGACACGCGGTGGCGTAAGGCGAGGTTGCCGTACCTACAGGCACTTTCTCGCATACTCTATGCGACGATTCGTGTATTAGACAGAGATACAAGATGGTATATTTACACGAAGGATTCGGAGCGGCTACGCCGCATTGGCAGATTTTGGCTCTCTCCTCATGATGGACTAGGACATGACTTTGCGTGAAATATTTTATAACACGATAATAATAATTATAATACTCGACACCTGGCCACTATGTGTGGAGCCAAAATATAAGAAAAAAAAGTTGTTGACTGTCACTGTCAGTGTCATCTATCACAATTGTCAAACAAGTTTTTTAGATTACCCACTAGCCCTACGCGATTAGTGTATTTAGCCAGTGTGAACAAACGTGTTGTGCACGGAACATCTTCAACATTAAACTTCATTATTCAAAACACAAAAGCCTCACCAGGGCAGGCTTCTATTATTAATAGCTATGTCACGACAACTCACTGTGTTAATCTATCATCAGATTAATGAGAATTTGAGCCACCATCATTCCATCGTATCTCTTCGAGTTCCAGTTGCCTGTCGTACACAAACATACCTACATCGCCATATCACCATGATAACTAACCGGCCAAGTGCGAGTCCGACTCGTGCACGAAGGGTTCCGTAACATCTATGAAAACGTGAAAATAAATCACGTTTGTTAAACATTCATTAAAATCTCTTTTTTAGTATTTGCTGTTATAGCGGTAACAGAAATACATCATCTGTAAAAATTTCAACCGTTTAGTTATCACGGTTTTTACAGTCTGGTGGCAGACAGACAGACAGACAGACAGATATAGACGGATGGATGGACGGACAGCGGAGCCTTAGTAATATTAGTACGGTTCGCTTTACCCTTTGTGTAGGTACACGGAACCTGTGAAAAACCTATACGTACTGGTATTTACCTACTACCTTTTTAAATCGATATTGCGAACGAAGTAAGTAATAATTATTGGGGTTAAACTATCATTGGTTTTACTGGGGTTTCCCTAATTCTGCACGAGGCTTCCAGTTCGTAATAAAAATATACGACGTTTCTTATCACTTAGCATGTACTTAGTAGTCAGTACAACAATCAGCTGCGTTTTCCCCAACATTAGGATTTTTTGGCGTGACGAGCTAGCTAGTCGTTCGCACAGAGTACATTGGTAAAGACTGGGTCGTTCGCCTCTAGGAGTAATAGTATTCTGTGGTTCGCCTGGTTAGCATCAAGGCCATAACAGATGTAGTATATTACTCGGAACTCTAAATTCAAGATTCGCGTGACACTGCACTGCGCAAGTCATCTTGAGACATCATACAGTTTAAGAAGATTTTTTAGACTTCGAGACCCGATCATTATACTCACAGAGCTATGAAACAAATTACGCTTCGCAGGCTTTTTTTTTTGCTCTGTGATTATACTCATGGATGAAATAAAATTATACTCTCACTCATTTGCTCAGTGATTTCATTAGCTACAATTCCCTTCAAACCAAAACACAATAGTGCGCTTAGTAGTCTGTGATAG
The DNA here is from genome assembly GCA_963580505.1 of Ennomos erosarius. Classification (NCBI taxonomy): domain Eukaryota; kingdom Metazoa; phylum Arthropoda; class Insecta; order Lepidoptera; family Geometridae; genus Ennomos; species Ennomos erosarius. The sequence goes on along the minus strand of OY757001.1, from coordinate 2,154,669 downwards.
TGCGTGCATATGATCATACTATTGCTTGGAGTGGAGGCAGAATATCTGGCAAAGCGGTGCCTTCATATACGATCTTTCTAGTAGGTACCTAATCTGTTTGTTGGATTTCAGCTAAATCATAGATTTTCTTGTTTCGTTTTGTATAGTTACTTAGGTACCTAGTAGATTAGGTAGGTACCTATGTACTACTTTTGGTGCACTGCATACGTACTTAGGTACCTACCTAGTAGATTAGGTACCTATCTACTATACTGTAATGTTGGTGCAGCACTGCACTTGAATTAAAGGTTTTTTTTTTTTTTTTTTTTTTTTTTTTAAATCTGCTTTACCACAGACACCTGGGTCCGTGCTCTTTGTTAGCTTATCACTTATTGTTATATTTTTATTTTATTTTATTGAACAAAATATTATACTAGAGAGGACAATTAAGTACTTAACCTATTTTTTATTTTTTATTTTTTTATGTTTTTTTTTTTCCGATTTGTGCATACACCGCGAGCAGACCAGCTCCCGCAAGCAGCGCCCGTTCACGAGCTTGCCGCATGCGCCAGCCATCGTCCTCCTCAACCATTTTTGAGGGAAGAGGACGACCCGACGCACGACGCCGCCGCAAGAAGAAGCTTTTTAGTGAGCGTGAGTGCTCCCGGTGTACACACAATAATCATTTACATTCTAGTACTATTTTCTTCATACGAGCGGGATAATTGACAGGATTAAAGGTTCATTCTCAGTAGATCCCTGGGCCAGATCCATGATGGATCTAGTGAGATATTATTTTCTCATTGGATCTATTTTCAAAGACTGACACAATAATGTATCTAAAAAGGGTCATATTTTGCGGATGATGTACCTAACTCAATAGTAATGTACTCCAATAGCCACGCCCGTGGACCGTCCCATTATGAATAGAACGCAGTGAAACCGTAACCATAATAGGCATGATGACTAAAATTTTGTTTTTGCATTAATTAAAAATATTCCTCAAAAGATAAACATTTATGAAAACAAAACTAAAACATCTCAAAAAACGACAAAGTTACAAGCATTTAAAAAAACCGGAATAGAAAGAGATAGCTCAAACGGCCAGTGACGTCAGAGCAATGTCGTCATAATACCTATCTTGCTCACGCATTGCGTCGTTTTTGAGCAAAGATTATAAATCGTGAACATAATTTCTCGTACAAACACGACTCACCTACGGGGGCAGGGGGCGAGGTAACAAAAGGAGACAGTCATACGAAATTACAAAGGACAGAGCAGGATGGAACAAAAGACACATTGGGTGTCCCGTTTCCTCTCGTAGGATTGGCAGTTGAAATACACTACTTATTTTCGTTCGAAGGGAAGTTGTATCGTTGGTCAACTGGATTTATAGTCAATGTTTTCGAGAATATGAAATGACCAAAACACGAAAAATCTGTTAAATAAATCCTTCAAAAATAAAATTACGCAATGGTCAAACAAAATATCATATTAATACAAACAAATTGTCATACATAAAATAGAATCAGTCTTGTTTTCGTTCTAGGTATTCTATTTTTATGTATGAAAAATTGTTAAACGATATTTTTGTATTTTGTAATTATTATTTTTTTGGGTTTTATGTTTCATTACACAGATTCTTCATAGATGTCGCAATGCGCGAGCGAGACAGAGGATCAGGGTATCGTCCTTCAGGTCTGCATAGTGGATTATAGGGCTAAAATAGAATCAATAGTGTAATTTAACATCATCAAAATAGAACGTTCACAGCTAAACATATGCCTCCTTAATTAACACTAATTAATTAATTGTATGATAGATACGTATTAGCTCATATCATCTCACTGCTGGGACATGGGCCTTCCACTCTACACTCTCTAGTGTAGGCCATAACGATGGCCAAGTGCGGACTGGTGATTAACATGTCTTCGAATTTAGTGATTCTTTGACAAGCCGATACTCTCACGACGTTATTCTTCACTGTTACGAAATTCCTCATATACGAGGGGCGGCTGATAAGTTCGCGCCCTAAGGTACTTAGCGAAAAGGTATCATCTCGTTACTGATAGCACAACTTGCAGCACTTATTAATAGTATAAATAACACCCATTTGTTCAATTTGGTTCATTAACACTTCAAACCTGGAACAAGCAACAATACCATGTCGACCGAAACTGAAAATTCTCGCAATTTTGAGCACCGCGCAGTGATTAAATTCCTTGTAAAAAGAGGAAACTCGCCGAAAGACATTTTTGAAGAAATGTCATCGGTTCTTCAGGATTCCGGGCCATCATATACAATGGTAAAAAAAATGGGCTCGACTTTTTAAACAAGGAAGAGAGAGCTGTCTAGACGACCCCCGCCCGGGCCGCCCTGTGACAGTAGTGACCGAAGAAAATGTTAAAAAAGTTGAAAAATTAGTATTGGCTGATCGAAGAATAAAATTGTGGCAGATAGCTGACGAGTTGCAGATTAGTAAAGAGTGAATCGGTGAAATTTTACACCAAAATTTACACATGAAAAAAATTTGTGCGCGGTGGGTACCGCGAATGCTCACACCATTCGACAAACAACGACGACTGGCGACTTGTACGGATTTTTTGGAGTTGTGTCAGAACGATTTGGATGGTGTTTGTAACCGCATTGTGACAGTAGACGAAACCTGGATTCGTCAGTATGATCCTGAGTCCAAACAAGAGTCTATGCAGTGGATTAAAAAAGGAGAAAGACCACCAAAGAAGTTTAAAGTGGAAAAGTAGGCCTCTAAGATTATGGCGACAATTTTCTGGGATTGCGAGGGAATTTTACTAATTGATTACTTGCCTAAAGGAACTACTATGAATGCCATATGGCTCATAGTGGTATATTGGGCATTAAAATAATAAAAACGTCATAAAATATGTAGGATTTATTCTTCAACCGTTTCCAAGACACTCTCTACAAACATGAAGAAATTCGTTTGTAAAGCCTGACTTAGAAGACATTAGGCTTCGAATATGCCCCCGTGAAGAGAGGAATTTCGGTGACTTTATCAACAATCATGAACAGGAAAGGTTTGTTAGCAATAAACTGTTCCCCCAAACTCCTCGACATCAACACAGCTTCATCCACTGCGCTGGCCACGGTCCCATCTTCGGTAACTTCTATATCAGCTTTCTGGATGAAGCTTGACACGTAGAGGTCATAGGACGCCAGTAGTTCAAACTTAGCTTGTCTCGAATCAAACATTTTCTTTAGACCCATATCAATTAGCAGTTCTTTTAAATTGTTAATATCTGAAGTGATCTTAAACCTTGGAATTTGAACAGCCACTTCAGTCTCTCCATATTGCTTGAATAAGGTGAAAATAGTCCGTAGACTTATCAGTTGAAGTTTATCTAAAACTGTATTAACAGTAACGCCTGTGGCGGGCAAAAATATGAGCATTGAGTATCGATCCTGGTCTCCATAGGGCAGTTCTAGTACACGCGCTTGTACCAATTTGACTGGAACCATGTTAAATGACGCATATAAATACATTAAGTTGACGTCACCAATTTGAGTACCTTTGTCGTCGTAGAACGCACTAGTTTCAGTGTCAGCATAAGGAAAATGAAGCTTCCATGCTCCTTTGAAAAACAAAGCATCTATCATTACTACGTACGCTCCTTCTAGATCCTGTGGAGTGACTATTTCATCGATTGCTTCGTGCGTGGCCTTGCTAACGAAATCGTTTATATAAGCAGCAGTGGATGCACGTTCTTCAAATGCTAGCACTTTGATATCGCAGATGCCAGTATTGCTGACATCAATTTGGAAATCTTCCTTCACATCCAGTCTTTGATCAACGAAAATCGCAGCACTTCTTTCTAATATCGTTTCGTTGGTCAATGTCGTCAATTCCCGCGCTATATCGAAGAACTTGTCATTGAAACATTGTTGGGAATGCAGTTTTAGGACATGTACGATTTCTTGTAACGTTTCTTGTGTTGCTCCTAATGATAGTGCAGATATTAGAGTCCATGGTGATAGCCCGGACGCGATGAAGTGAGCCTCTGTCTCTTGACTGATCCTCGAGGCTAGTTCCGCTGAGAAATCGTATACTGCCCGCTTGAAGTACGGCCGAGCCCTTGAGATGGTGCACTGCCCTGATATCGATGCAACTAAGCAAAGGAATATAAATAGTTTTATTTGTGCCATTCTGTGTGTGGCAGCCGGAGAAGACACAGTAACTGATGTTTCAGTATAGTTTTGAGAGTGTTATCGCATGACCCGTGATAACATTGACTTAAATTTATGTATTGTGCTGCCGTTTGGATGTTTTGTTGTTCCTATAGGTTTAAATCGGGCTAACTGCCGTGTAGCTGTTACATTAGTTAAGCGTGCTCAATATTATTAGATCCTGGTGTATTTTGGGATATCAGTACTGTATTCGTTATTTCGTGTAGGTAGACCAACTTTTTTTAGGTAAACGAATGTTGTGTAAGTATATGTATGACGCTAGTCGTTCGCCTGATGTTAAGCGACACGGCTGCCCGTAACTGATTGCTGTAGGTATGATGCGATCGGAGCTCTAAATTAACCACAGACATTTAATATAGATGTCTGTGAAATTAACAAAGTTTCGCTTGAGACAGCACTGCGCACGTCACTGAGACATCGCACGATGTATTATAATCTGTAGCACAGTCTATCTATAGCAAGGAACTTATACGTATTGATATACTATAGCTAATAGGGGAACTATAGTAATAAGTTAACCATTTTCCATCTAATATAAGAAGGCGTCTGACAGCTACAATGAAATAGTAAAAATATGAACGAAAACCGAAAATTCGAATCATTTTTGCTAATAATTCTATCGGTTGGGTGGTAGTGGATGATACATTAGCTATAATGAAACATTTAAATGTTTTAATAAACTTTTGACTATTTACTGTAACTATCAAACGCATTCTTACATAAGATGGAGTGTAGAGATCAGATCATAAAGTCTCATTTGCCCAGTAATTTCACTAGTTACGATGCCCTACGGCCTGCCCTTGGTGGCAGAATAACTGCCAAAGTGGTGGTAGGCAGACGAACATAGACGAACTTTGCTGAAATTTTGAATTTGCTAAGCTAATGATGATTCTAAATCGCGTCACTATAAATAATCAAGTTACTACTTGATAAAAACTCAAGATTGTATGTATCAATCACCATTCACCTCATTGTTCAGTGATTTGAGTTTGTTGATAAATATCAATTCAATGGGCAAAAATAATAAGCGCCGTCTGTAAAAACAATGACGTGTCGTAAAAGCAGACGTATTTTATAAATAGTGTAATAGATTTGTATCCGGTAGAGAGCTTGGAACGGTGCCATCTTCTAGGAATCTTTGCTATTTTATTCGAAGTTCAATGTCACCTTGCTAACTTCTGCTGAATATCCGTATCACTATGTTTCCACTCTGTGATTCACGACTGTTACACTTCGTTCAACAACTCAGTTGCGAACCTGGCGCCGTACTGTGAGCTCTAAGTGCGATTCAAAAGAGAGCCTATTATGGGTCGCGTGTCAAAATATTCATGCAATAAAAACATTGCGATCCATTATACGCTCTGATTTGAATCGCGCTAAGAGCTCACAGTACGGCCCCTGAAGAGCTTTTAGTACGGAAGAGGAGACGAATGTGCTATTGAAATATATAAGGCGTTTGTTTACGCTTTTTTAGTTCAGTCTTAAGTTTTATTCCTCCACTATGTATTTTGTAACAGTCTAATTTATTCGCTTTAAAACAGGGTTTGCTGCCCTATTTGGAACTTTCAGGCCAAAGCAAGTCTGCTGGATCTTCATGGGAATTAATAATTATACCTTTCTACTATAAGAGCCGCTCGATCTTGGGGTGATAAAGTTATGGATTTTTGCTACCTGACCCTACGGATCCCTGATTCGAATCGATCTTCTGGAAGAATGGGCCGATCAACCGATTCTTAGAATCGATTCCACACGATGCGTTTTTCACCCAGGCGTAAGTAAACGTATAATTCATGTTAAAGAAAAGAACGTTTTCCACAGTAGGTAACTAGGTGTTATCGTATTACGAAGATTTTGTTTTACCGTGACTGGTTACGAAACCGGAGTTTCGTAGGCAGCCGAAGGGTGAATATAGTAAAAAATTGTATCAACCAAAACCTAAACGTCAACCGAAACGTCACATACGAAATACTTACAACTTCGAGCATCTTCTATACATCTATACATATAATAAAACTGTAGAGATAAAAAAATCTGTAAATGAAAGATATCGAAAAAAAAATGACACAGGGTGGCTTCAAATTTTTCGCTGATCACGTTAAGCTACTTTTTAGACATTTTGTGTGTTTGTTTGTTTGTTTGTTTGTTTGTTTGTTTGTTTGTTTGTTTGTTACGGCACAAGTCCGAAAATACTGAACGGATTTTCATGCGGTTTTCACTAATAAGCTTAGAAAAACCCGGCGCAAAACATAGGATATATTAAATTTTATATATCGTCAAATTTTTTTGGTGAAAATGATTAAGTTTTCATTATGAAACGGAACGGGATTTTAACAAGATGCCTGCTTCAAGGCCTCAACAAGGTAAGTTTAGTTTCTTTTATTTTGGCTCCACACATAGTGTAGGTATTTAGCCAGTGTCAAAAGGTAAGTTATATTTTGGCTACTTACCATAGATGAGAAAAAAAAATGTTACTCTGCTACACTGCTACTGACGGTAATTTTATCTCGGGTTTATCCGGATGCACAGATTAAAGACAAAAACTCTGTTACTATTATGGCGCGGCTTCATATACGCTCGAACCTTCGCTGTTGAGTTGGCGCGCAAAAACATCTATGTTAACTATCCTCGATGTTTTTGTAGCGACCCAACCTGGACACACAGTCAATTTGTTTGTCTGCTGCGTGACCATAAAATGGAGGAAGCAGTAGCGTTTTTCGGGCTACGGCGAAATACATCGCGCGATAACTTCGTCTGCGCTCGATGCAATGCAGATAAGAGAAAAACAATGTGTTCATTATGTAAGTACCAATACCCAAGGAAGTCATATGTATTTACATATAGATAAGTTTTTTCGTTAATCTGTGGTCCAAACTAAAAAAGAGGATAGGTATGAGAACCTTCTTGAATATGAGCACGACACAGAGAACAAGGAATTTAGAAAACTAAAAACTTTTTATAAGTTTTAAGGTTTCACGCGATATCATATTTAGTCAATATTGAAACATAACTAAATTATTATTCATGTTTTCAATTTATTGGGTTCTGGCGAAACCAAAATTCTTTATTGGCGATCTGGTATTATGTATTAGTTTTCAAAAATCTACTACGCGTTACCATTCGAAATAAGTATTTAAAATTGTATTTATAGTACCTATAGCTTAACCTTTAGTAGTAACATATTCAGTAATCTGTGCCTATTGACCCTTGCTCTTGCTTTTGTATTGTAAACCCTTTTTATTTTGGTATTAGACAAAATTTGTATTTAGCCAATGATAGGAAGTATTTTATGAAAACTGTTTAAAAGGGTAGGTACTTAGACTTTTTATAATTATTCATAAGGCTTCACGCGATTATCATACTTAGCCAATATTGAAGCTTACATGTTTATTCAAGTTTTCGATTTATAGGGTTTAGGCGGGAGTAATGTTCTTTATTGGCGATCTGGTATTATGTATTAGTTTTCAAAAATCTACTATGCGTTACCATTCGAAATAAGTATTTAAAATTGTATTTATAGTACCTATAGCTTAACCTTTAGTAGTAACATATTCAGTAATCTGTGCCCATTGACCCTTGCTTTTGCTACGCATTGTAAACCCTTTTTTATTTTGGCATTAGACAAAATTTGTATTTAGCCAATGATAGGAAGTATTTTATGAAAACTGTTTAAAAGGGTAGGTACTTCGACTTTTTATAATTATTCATAAGGCTTCACGCGATTATCATACTTAGCCAATATTGAAGCTTACATGTTTATTCAAGTTTTCGATTTATAGGGTTTTGGCGGGAGCAATGTTCTTTATTGGTGATCTGGTAAAATGTATTATTTACATGAACTTACTACACGTACCATTCTAATTAGGTAGATAAAATTATTTTTGCGCTACTGCTACATTCTTGATCGACCCCAAGGAAGTAATAAGGTACCTGGGGGTCTAGCAAAGAAACCAACCACTAACGCTAACGCCAAACGCTAACTCCAAAATGTACTAGGATGACATTTCGGAAATCGCTTACTTTTCCACAGCTAATGTCATTTCAATACAGTTTTGGAGTTAGCGTTTGGCGTAAGCGTTAGTGGTTGGTATCTTTGCTAGACTCCCTGTAGTACTTATAGCTACTTAAGATAAATACTCTTACCATTGCTACGCATTTTAAAACCTTTTTTATTTTGGCATTAAAGTAAGCCGGAGGTGCTATTATTTAGCCAATGATACGAAATATTTGATGAAAAATGTTTAAAAAGGGTAGGTACTTAGATATAATAATATGTAGGTATTCATTATGGCAATAAAATTGTATCCTCGGATGGCGCCTAACGTTCGTTCTTGACTGTTTTTGATTTGTTCTTCTTCTTGCATGTTGAAATAAGTTTTTAATAATTAAAATATTTTAGATCTGTGGGCTTTTAAATAAACCACGAGAGCAGAAAATGATTGATTACTCAGTTACTTCAAGAAGGTTATAGTTATAGTAGATAATCTTTGGGTGTAAGTAATAGTTATGTAATGACGATTTAAACTACTTCCTCACTTTCATCACTAGGTAGGTATGTTGGGAATGAGACAGCGTGGAAAATAGTGGACATAATAATAATTATAACTGTCGATTCTTTAAGGAGTGGTGGTTTAGTATTTTTAATTCCTAATTAGTATTAAGAAAATTAATTATGTACGCGTCGTACAGGTAAATGCATATCTCCAGCAATTTATAAGCTTATTATTGACACTGGCTACGTATAGGTAGTTAGGTACTCAATTCGTATGGAACCAAACTTAAGAAGGTAAAAAAAATGTGGTAAATGGGACAACAAGCGCGCGGATAATATGTAAAACTAAGCAAAACAGGATCATCGTGTGTGATTCTTCCATATTTTTCTAAACTGTAGCTGCCTGCTTAGGTAACTACTATCAAAACAAAAATCACTGAAACTTCTCTTAAAGACCTGACTGAAGTGATGATGATTTCTTTTTGTTGTAATATGAAGAGGTACTTATAAAATTGTAGTTTTTTGTTTAAAACTTCTTGTACTGTTATAAATCTATATTAGACTTAAAACATTTAATTTTAGGTAATGGCTTAAATAGCTTCTACTCACGGCTATGCTTGCGTTATACCTATACCTATGCTAATACAGGTTACTGTGCTCAGCTTCGAAAAGATTTATTGGATTTTGTTGTTTGGTAGGAAATGCATGATCTATTATTAGACTATAACGTAAAAATAACATAACACAAGCGTGCGAAGCCGCGGGCAAAAGCTAGTTTAGAATAAGACTTACAACAACAAAGTCTGGGAACAACCCGACTGACCACAAAGACTTCTATGTTACACGTAGTACATTATATATCTATGCCTGACCATTATAGCTTAATCTATACATCTTCTATATTCTATTCTATATTCTATTCTATACATATAATAAAACTGTAGAGATAAAAAAATCTGTAAATGCAAGATATCGAAAAAAAAATGACACAGGTTGGCTTGAAATTTTTCGCTGATCACGTTAAGCTACTTTTTAAACATTTTGTCTTTGTTTGTTTGTTTGTTTGTTTGTTTGTTTTTTACGGCACAACTCCGAAGATACTGAACGGATTTTCATGCGGTTTTCACTAATAAGCTTAGAAAAACCCGGCGCACAACATAGGATATATTAAATTTTATATTTCGTTAATTTTTTTTTGGTGAAAATGTGTAAGATTTCATTATGAAACGGAACGGGATTTTAACAAGATGGCCGCTTCAAGGGTTCAAGGTAAACTTTTTTTTCTTACATTTTGGCTCCACACATAGTGTAGGTATTTAGCCAGTGTCAAAAGGTAAGTTTTATTTTGGCTACTAATCATAGATGAGAGAAAAACAATTTTACTCTGTGCTATTGACGGTAATTTTATTTCGGACTTATCTGGAGGTACAGGTGAAAGAAAAAAAATTCTGTTAGTATTATGGTGGTTATGGTGCGGCTACATATACGCCCGAACCTTCGCTTTTGAGTTGGCGCGCAAAAACATCTCTGTTGACTATCCTCGAAGTTTTTATAGCGCCACAACCCGGACACACAGTGAATTTGTTTACCTGCGCAACCGACGTGGGCTAAATAAAATGGAGGAAGCAGTAGCGTTATATTGCATGTCGGTGAATAAATATGTTTTACAAACTGTGAGAGTATTATTTGCGATTACAAAAATAAATTTTAATAGTTTTAATTTATAATTGCTTATCCATATGAAGTAAAACCAATTTTTTTTTATCACTGTTGTTATAGTGGCAACAGAAAAATATCATCTGTGAAAAATTCAACTGTCTAACTATCACGATTCATCCTGGTGACTGATGGATAGACAGACGGACAGCGGAGGTTTAGTAATAAGAATTTACCCATTCAGGACGGAGCGGAACCCCAATTATTTTTATTTCATTCTGAACTATCCCCACTGCACTAAGCAATAAGAAAGTAATTTAATGCATGTTTTTATTTATAACTTAAAAAAAACAGTAAATAACAATTGGCGCGCCTGCATTACCGGCAGTGTATCACACTTCGGGCTACGGCGAAATACATCGCGCGATAACTTCGTCTGCGCTCGATGCAATGCAGATTAAAGAAAAACAATCTGTTATTATGTAATTACCTATACCCAAGGAAGTCATAATATGTATTCCTTAAAGATTAGTTTTTTCGTTAATCTGTGGTCCAAACTAAAAAAGAGGACAGGTATAAGAACCTTCTTGAATATGAGCACGACATACACAGAGAACAAGGAATGTCGAAAACTAAAAACTTCTTAGACTTTTTATTATAAGTTTTAAGGCTTCACGCGATATCATATTTAGCCAAAATTGAAACATAACTAAAATTATTATGTTTTATGTTTTATGTTTTAGATTTATTGGTTCTGGCGAGGACAAAATTCTTTATTGGCGATCTGTTATTATGTATTAGTATTCAAAAATCTACTACGTGTTACCATTCGAAATAAGTATTTAAAATTGTATTTATATTACCTATAGCTTAACCTAAAGTAGTAACATTTAGTAATCTGTGCCTATAGGTACTTAATTTATTGACCCTTTTTTTTGTTCCTCGCTTGAGGATTGGCGTCGCACGTCTTGTGCATTTGCCAGCTTCATGTTTACTTTTCATCGTCTTCTATTCTGTTGCTTCTGCTTCTTCCCAATATTTTCAGAAGTGAAGATTTTCAGACTCCTCTTTTGAGGAATTTATGTATAAACATGTTTTACAATTGTTTAAAACGGGGAAACCATTTACTACGCATTGTAAAACCTTTTTTATTTTGGCATTAGACAAAACATGTATTTAGCCAATGATACGAAGTATTTTATGAAAACTGTTTAAAGGGGAGATTCTTAGACTTTTTATAATCATTCATAAGGCTTCACGCGATTATCATACTTAGCAAATATTGAAACTTACTTAATTAAAATTTTTATTGAAGTTTTAGATTTATAGGGTTTTGGCGGGAGCAATGTTCTTTATTGCCGATCTGGTCAAATGCATTATTTACATAAAGTTACTACACGTTACCATTCTAAATATGTAGTTAAAATTATTTTTGCGCTAATGCTACATTCTGTATCGACCCCAAAGAAGTTTTAACGTACCTGTAGTACTTATAGCTACTTAAGTTATAGACCCTTACCATTGCTACACATTTTAAAACCTTTTTTATTTTGGCATTAAAGTAAGCCGGAGCGCGTGCTATTATTTGTATTTAGCCAATGATACGAAATATTTTATGAAAAATGGTTAAAAAGGGTATGTATTTAGATATAATAATATGTAGGTATTCATTATGGCAATTGTATCCTCGAATTAACAACAACATGGCGCGTAAGGTTCGTTTTTGACTGTTTTTGATTTGTTCTTCTTCTTCTTCTTGCATGTTGATAATAGTTAAAATATTTTAGATCTGTAGGCTATTAAAAAAACCACGGGTAAAAATGATTAGATTACTCGGTTACTCCAAGAAGGTTAAAGTTTTAGTAAGTAACTATCTTTGGGTGTAACTAATAATTATGTATTGACGATTTAACCTACTTCCTCACTTTCATCACTAGATAGGTATGTTGGGAATGAGACAGCGTGGAAAATAGTGGACATAATAATAATTATAACGGTCGATTCTTTAAGGAGTGGTGGTTTAGTATTTGTAATTCCTAATTAGTATTAAGAAAAATTAATTATTTATTTATTTTTATATATCTATTGACACTGGCAAAGTGTAGGTACCAATTCGTATGGAGCCAAACTTAAGAAGGTAAAAACAATGTGGTAAATGGAACAAAAAGCGCGTGGATATGTAAAACTGAGCAAAGCAGTATCATCGTGCGTGTGTGTCATTTTTTCATATTTTTCTAAACTGTACCTGCCTGCTTAGGTAACTACTGCCTAAGCAAAATTTACTGAAACTTCTGTAAAAGACCAGGGGGTCTAGCAAAGATCACAATCGCTAACGCTAACGCCTCACGCTAACTCCAAAATGTACTGAAATGACATATCGGAAATCGCTAACTTTTCCGCAGCGAATGTCATTTCAATACAGATTTAGAGTTAGCGTTTGGCGTTAGCGTGAGTGGTTGGTATCTTTGCTAGACCCCCTGAGTGAAGTGATGATGATTTCTTTTTGTTGTAATATGAAGAGGTACTTATAAAATTGTAGTTTTTTGTTTGAAACTTCTTTTCTTTTACTGTTTTATAAATCTATATTTGACCCAAAACATTTAATTTTAGGTAATGGCTTAAATAGCTTCCACTCACGACTATGCTTGCGTTATACCTATATCTATGCTAATACAGGTTACTGTGCTCAGCTTCGAAAAGATTTAGTGCATATTGTTGTTTGGTACGAAATGAATGATCTATCATTAAACTACTTATAACGTAAAAATAACATAACACAAGCGTGCGAAGCCGCGGGCAAAAGCTAGTAATATGTAAAATCACAGAGCAAAAAAATCGCTTCGCGAAGCGGCATATTCTTCAAAGCTCTGTGTGGATCATTTATTAATTATGGTTAGTGTTTTTGATAGCATTAGGTATACCTAATTTGACAGCAAAGAGTCATACATTAGGTACACAACGAACCAATGAAACGAATAAATGTTCTCTAAAAAACAATCGGCACGGTCTACTTTGTAATATTTGTATTGCCTAGATTCTAGAGCTAGATCCGGTACTAGGCAAATATTTAGGTAATTTGTACGTAAATATTTTATTATTTGAATTGGGTTTATCGATGTCTGCTGAGTGTAGATGGCCAGACCGAAACGAAAACGAAATCAATTGATATTTGCAGAGAAAAATGCTTTGCACCAAATTTTACATCACCTAATGTAAATAGGGAAAATTCTGCGGTTACCTTACCTATCCTATACTTAAGCAGTAATCGGTAAGTAGGTACCTACCTATTAGTACTTAGGTCATAGTGTAATAAATACTAATAGTGATTCAACTTGGCGGCCAGACGGAGCAACGATGAGGTGGGGTATGAAGGAGAGCGGAGGTCCCCTCCTGCTCGCGACGTCTGAGGTAGTACCGGGTATATTTGTTGTTATAGCGGCAACAAAAATAAATACATCTGTGACAATTTTAACTATCATGACATGACAGTCTGGTGATAGACGGACAGACAGACAGACAGCGAAGACTTAGTAATAGGGTTCGCTTTACCCTCTGGGTACGGAACCCTAAAAAAATATTAACATGAGAATGAATAATGTTCCATTAATTACAATAATTGAATACTATTACCACAGATATTATAATAGTATACTACTACTGAGGTAAGTATTAAATAAAACAGTTATAAAATGTTAATTTAAATTAATACATTACAATAAAAAACAGATGTAACTAGCAATATAAAATATAAAAATTTATTCAAAAAACCACCACCTACCTTATAAACTCAATAATAATAGTATATTATAATATTTATAACAAAATATAACATTATTTATGATTTTTATAGCAGTATCGCCTGCCAACCCCGTAAGTTGGTTGTAAAGGTGAAGGAAAAATTCGGACATGAGACCACTTGTCACGGTAGCTTAAGTAAAGCATATCCCGGCTTGAGGGATGGATGGATGCGGGTTCAATCCCCGCTCGTGATTCTAATTTTTCCTTTACAAATTAATCTGTAAAATACCACAGAGCTATGAAACAAATGACGCTTCGCCTATATACAGGGTTACAGGGAAAATCGTGCTAGATCCGTTTAGGGCGTGGAGTACCCATCATTTCTGACTTATTTCACTATGTAACACCCTAGCCTAAACTTAACCCTTTTCGAGATATTCGATTTTTAATATTTTTTGTGAAAATTGCCGATTTTTAGGCTACAAAATTTAATTTTGTTTATTTTGTGTGTCTTATTATTATGATAATTGCATTTTTAAATGTGTATTAAGATGTTTTAGGACGTCAATCATTAAAATAGTACATAAGTTAATTGAATAGACCGTAGTAGACAAGTGAAAGTTAAGAAATAAAAAAAATATTAGAAACTATATATATTTTTCTCTAAGGAATATCTAAATAAAATATTAAGTTGAGGCTAGGTTGTTTCATAGTGAAATAAGTCAGAAATGATGGGTACTCCACGCCCTTAACGGATCTAGCACAATTTTTCCTGTAACCCTGTATAGAGACGAAATCAATAATATTATTGCTGCCGAACTTCGGTACGGGGTACTCCTCTGTGTCAGTTTGATATTATAGGGTAATTTCGCTAGTTTCCGACCACTTAGTGGAGTTGTCAAGTTTAGGTTGCATAATATAATGTACCAGTATCATTTTTTGGCTTGATGCTACTAAGCTACGTTTCAAATATTATACTCTATATTTTTATCAGATTATCAATCATTTTTTAAAATAACCCACCTTTTTATAAATATCTAAACTAAAGGCTAATAGTGACTATTTTGCTAGTTTTCGATCACTAAATTATGTTTATGACCACTTTTTCGCTAGTTTCCTACCACTATAAATTGAAAGACGTAAGTGCCTGACTGCCTGTGGTAAATAAATTATAGAAACAATGATCAAAAAGGCTTCTTTAGATCCTCTGTCTTGTATTTTCATGATTTCTCCAGCTTTGAGGCACTTACTCATATAAAAAAGCATGATCTTTTTTTCTTACTGAAACCGCCAAAAATTATTTAAGGATATGGCTGAAAAATTCAGCTATAACAAAATAAATATTGGCTAACGTAGTTTATAAACATAGTTATGTTTACAAACTAAATACGTTACTTTTTTTTGTAATAAAGCCAGCCCATATTACACCCTGGGCGAGAAATATTCAATGATGGTTCGATCAGTTGGTCACGCCTATTTTGCGACCACCAGCATTAATAGTTTTTTTTAATCGTGTCTGGTCTAATTAGTTAGACTTACAAAGTAATCGACTATTTATGTACTTTTATATGTAAATAAATACGTATTTATAATGTTTTTGATATAGTTTACTTTTGCGGTCGAATAGCATTTTTCTGCAGCTGGATTAGTTTTCGACCACGAGCGATTTTGGGTATCTGTAGTTTTTATACCAGATGGTGGATAAACGTGGTCGAAAACTGGCAGTTAAAATGTATGTGCTTTTAAGCTTCAAAGCTTTAAAATAGAATTGGGGATTTCTCGTATAATATTTGTTCCAAAACTGAACCTATTTGGACATAATTGTGTAGGCATAATATATTTTAGAGATGTGTTCACCGCAAGGTTTTTATTTTTTGTATTTTTTCATCAAATGTACATTAAACGGTCGGATATAGGAAGTGGTCGCAAAACCGGCGAACTTACCCTATGGCAGAGGTACCGATAGTGATTTAATGCATTGGTTAACCTTATAATTATCGATACATCGATAGTTTCTATTATGCCATCCGGAAATTTGTTACAATAAGTTTTAAATGTTTTCAATTTGTGGTTAAATTGACTTCTACTAATTAAACTATTAATATCTTTTATGTTTATTAGGTTTCCTACAGATCCTAATATAAAAGATAAATAGATATTCGCAACTGGACAGTGCAATTGGTTTCCTCAAAAACATGATACGGTTTGCTCTCAGCATTTTGAAGCTGAATGTTTTATGAAAATGTCTAACCATATACGTTTATATTTTGACGCTATTCCCACATTGAAACTCTATCCTATTTTTAACAAGGTACTATAATTTCCCCCCACTAGGTGGACCGATGACCTGATGAAAACCGCGGGGAGCCGATGGATGCAGGAGGCGAGCAGCCGTTCAAAGTGGCGCTTTCTGGGGGAGGCTTATGTTCAGCTGTGGACATCTACGGGCTGATGATGATGACTATCATTTCTCTTATCCGCATTTATTATTTGATGAGGACATTATAATGATGTGGCGTGCTCGCCCATGAAAGAGTTTTCATGTAGCCTCCATGGAGCTATTAAAAAAAGAAGGAGGGAATCCCGTCTGATCCAAAACAGAAGCTCCCTTAGGAAGCCGGAACGCTTCGTACGTACGAGCGGAACACGCACACGCTCACATCATATGCAGCCGGTCGCCCTACTTTCAGCTGACACACATATGTAATACGTCCGCCATTTTGGGCTTCAGTTCGATGTCAATCAAAACTCAATCCTTCTTTTTTTTATTTCATCCATGGTAGCCTCATAGAAAACAATTGCTCTTGGTTGCTAAGGACAACTGATCTCGTTGTTTCTACGTAAGAATCTACGTCTTAGTCGATATTGAATGAAAAAATTCACTTGCTTTTTATTTTGTAAATAGCTGTAAATTAAAATATACATCGCATGGTGAGCTGAAAAATTACCTTTATTTACTGCCAAACTAAAGACCTCCTTCTATTAAATAAGTGTTTACCTACAACACCTCAATGATACTCAATATTATTATTATTTTTCTTAAAATTCATCTGAAAATTGTATTTTCAGATGAATTCTATCAAAAAGAAACATGACGCAACAATACTGATGAATCATCAGCAAAACGTGTTACCTATAATTATATTTGGAGTTTTAATATATTTTTTCGTTTTATAACTTGTTATGTTTCTTCTATTTCAAACTTTAGTTTATAGATATAATTATACTATTGTAGGATATGTGGGTAAGCATTTAATAAATAATTAATATTATGTAAATAGTAGGTAGTTAGTAATTAAGATTTCTAGGCTAGGGTAGTTATGTAAGTTTTTTGGTATCGCCATTCGAAATACACCTGTCTTCTCTAAGCAACGTGTTATTATTATATTCGTCTCCTGTAGGGATTTTACATTGGGGAACGAGGATATTTGAGTGTTTTGGACTGTGCGTGCATCCAATAATTATGTCTATTGGAAAAATTAGCGAGTTCGACGTCAAAAATGGTGCGTGGTCATCGTACTCGGACCGGTTGGAAATGTATTTTAAGGTGAATAATATCAAGGAAGACCTTAAATTACCGACGTTGATATCGCTGATAGGAGATGAAGCATATGAATTGTTGCTTAATATAGCGAGCCCCAAGAAACCGGCGGATTTGACGTACTCGGAAGCGAGTGACCTTTTGCGTGGTCACCTTCAACCGACCCCGTCCATACTCGCCGAACGGTACCGGTTCCGGCAGAGGAGGCAGTAAGCGGAGGAAAATATATGTGAGTACGTGGCGGAGCTCAAGAAACTAGCACGGAATTGCAAATTCAGCGAGGGGCTGTGCGGGAACTTGAGGGACCAGTTCGTCTGCGGTTTGAAAAGTGACGTCATCCGCCAACGGTTATTTGCCGAGAATGAAGGCCTAAGTTTCGCGGGAGCAGTGAAAATAGCATGTTCGCTGGAAGCAGCGGAACGCGATGCAGCCGCGGTGGAGGCACGGGCCGTGCCGGAGACGGAGGCGGTGCATGCGCTACGGTCGGGCGGGCGCGCGGACACGGCGCGCCGGGGACGCGGGAACAGCGGTGGCCGGCACGGGACTGTGCCGGCGCCGGGCCAATTCCGGGCGGCGCCCGGGGGTGCCAACTGCAGGGGCTGCGGAGCGACGGGGCACGGCTACGGGGACTGTAGATTCCGTGATTACGTCTGCAGCAGGTGCAAGCGCACGGGACACTTGCGCCGGGTGTGCTCGGCCTGGAGCGCACCGGGGCCAAGGACGAGCGGGGTGCCACGGCGTGTCACCGGAGACCGCGGACTCCATTATGGAAACGCTGAGGCTGATGAGGAACGTGAGATGGGTATGGAGGATGACCACATCGACCTTCACCAACTCAGTTTGAGAGACTACAAGGCGGTGAGTTTGCAAATAACTGTCAACGACGCTATAATACCGATGGAAATAGATACTGGAACTGCGATCTCATGCATCAGTAAAGAAACCTATGATAGGTATTTTAAGGGTAACCAAATTCAGCCGTTCAAGTTGTGCCTAAAGTTTATTGATGGGTCAAATATCCGGCCGCTAGGATTTATTAAACCAGTTGTTAGGTACAATGATAAGGTCAAAGAACTCGAGTTGTTTGTTATAGAGGGGGGGACAACATCGCTTTTGGGCCGGCAATGGTTAGCTGAACTAGGAATAGTACTTCCGGCTTTTGACTGCAACCACATTAGGAACGTTGATAACGAGATAAATTGTTTGTTAAACAGGTATAAGCAGTTTTTCGACGGGAGTTTGGGAAGCAGTGGCACTAATGACAAGACAATTGCTATATATGTCATCTGCGCAGGTAAACCATAGAGGTTTCATTGTAATACCTGACACGCTTGAATTGTATGAGAAGTGTCGAAAAGGCGCCTCTATGTAGAGGGGAAGCGTTTTTTTTTTTTTGCTCTGTGGTAAAATATAACACCTATTTAATATTTTACTCCTTAGATATTATCACAATAATATAATTTCCTGTAATAATCAAGTACAAGTATTTATAAAATTAAATAATATTTATTTATTTTATTTATTTATTTTATTCACAAATAACGTGTAATTTTTTTTTTGACATTTCACACAGCGCCATCTAGCCCCAAACTAAGCATAGCTTGTACTATGGGACCCAGATAACTGATACAATACTTATTTACTTTTTTGTTTGTAAATACATACATAGAATACAATATAAGACCCAGACACAGAACAAACATCTATGTTCATCACACAAATGTATGTCCTGGGTAGGAATCGAACCCACAGCCCTTGGTTCAGAAGGCAGGGATACTACCAACTGAGCTATCGGGCCCGTATATGTAAATAACGTGTTTATACCGACACCATATTTTAATTAACACCTTTTACAATAAGACCACCACCAACCACCTTTTGACCCAGAAAGTGTTTTTAAGTCCCGTATACAGGTCCAATACTGTTCATACATTATTTGGCATCGCATTACTGGCTATGCCTACAATAATATAGTGACTCTTTACTCTTCGTGCTAGTGATGGGCGTTTTCGCAATTTTTTGATACCGATGCGCATCGTTATCAGGGTACCGGCATCCGATTCATGCATCGTTATTTTTGGCATCGTTGCACAGTGTCCGGTTACGGTATTGTAATTTGATGCGGATGATACGATTGGCTTGTAAGTTGGATCCCTACCTAGGCGATGTGCGTTGCTTCTACCTACTTTTTGATTGATATGAATAGATGCACAACAATATTTTGGGTTTATGCGTTTTTACTGAATTTTCTAAAATGAAATAAATACACTTAAAAATAATTCAGTAAGTAATCAGTTAGGTAGGTACGTTTATTATTACATTTTTAAATTAAAATTTAAGAAAACCAACTTTTCTAGTTTTTGAGCTGATAAAAAAGTTAAAAAATAAGTTCTCTTAACCGAATAGTTACAGGCAAATCCAATAGATGGCGTTAAAAGATATTCCACGGTGGAGACCACGCACGATTCGGTCAATATCGGCATCATCGCCCATCGGTGATTGTATCGGTGTGCGTGCGAACGAGACCGCATCGCATCGAACAATCCGCTCCGCATCGCGGCAACGCAACGCAGAGATAATACGGTGCCCGGTGCCGCGATCCGTACGGTGCGCATCTGTTTATCTATATTTGTGGAATCGGATGCCGGCATCGGGTACTGGCATCGATATCCCGCACCGTTTTTTTAATAAAGGCCAAGACTAGCTCAATGTAACTAATATGAAAACCAATGTAATTTGGTATGTTAAAAGAACTCTCTTAATAATTTAGTGGAATTTAAAGGAATGTGTCTATTCTTTAAGCATTGCGACATTTTTGAAGGAATGGTAAAAAAATAATCGTAGAATTTACTTAAGACAAACCTGTCCATAGAAAGGCCTCAAAAATAACATTTAAAATAAAATTAACATTAAATATTGAAAATATTAAGTAAAACCGGTAAGTAAATGAACAACGAAATAATATGCATTAAAAAGTTTGAATCTTCTGTCCATCTTTCATCACTTGTCCCTTTCTCGCAAAACAGAATACGTGTGGCATAGCATGACGTCACAGATTCATTGCAAGTTTAAGCTGTCTCTTTCTAAGAATAAGAATAAGTTTATTTCCAGAACAGTTAGATACAGTACAGTAGAACATGTTATATGTGTCGCTGTAACATAGTGAAACAGAGAAACATTTACTACGGGCCCCAAACTAGGCAAAGCCTGTATCTTGGGTGCCCAATAACTCACGTTGACAAAACATTAGTTGCGCCAGGTTGTACACATTCCACGTAGGCTAAATTTAGTTATACTGATAGAGAGAACTATGATAAAACAGTTTATAAGTAGTTTCTATTCTTGTATTTTAAAATGCTTGTATCTATGTAATTTTGAGATATTAAAGTTTTGTTACACAAATTTATTTTTTGAAGATTATTATTTATATAAGAAATAAGAATATAACAGTCTAATAGCCTATTACGTAAAATATTCAAAAACGTCGCAACGCACGAGCGAGATAGAGGATGTTAGATTAGTAATTTCAAAGATGAGACTTCAAATCCGTGATGCGTGTACTCTTCATTTGCCAGAGTTGCTGGAACAAAAAATAAAAATAAATAAATAACGCCCAACGATCACATACGTAGATCCTGGATCCTAACTAGGATTCCCTGTATCTAGGAACCCAGGAACTACGAGGACCATGCTCCCTCAACACCTAGACACAAAACATGTATTTGCGCCTTTTGTCTGTGCACTAATACTTGTCCTGTGACGGGAATCGAACCCACAGCTTCCAGGTTATGAGCCGACCTACAAAAACCACCACACCACAGATGCTGTCCTTGATGCGGTTTTTTTATGAGAATGAATGACGTGACGAGCTAGTCGTTCACCTGATGTTACAATGCCCTTCGAACCGGAACACAGTAGTGCTTGCACACTACTGCTTGGCGGCAGAATAACTGGCAAAGCGGTGGTACATACCTAGACGAACTTTGCAGAAAAGTCCTACCACCTATAAATGGATATACATTTTGTTCATATTAACATTCCTAATAATATTAAACTGACTCGGTTAACTTTTGGTATAGCACTACAAGGTGATCTTGAATTGTTATGTTACCCCGACATGGGGGGACTGGGACCATGATACCCTAGTTGTGAGAGCCTTACTTGAAACTGGATTTTTCCAAACCTCCATGTTAAAAAATAAATCCACTCGCAAAATTCCACGTGCGATCGATACGAGAGTTAACAATTAACAAGATACTATAAATTCATATCTAAACACAGGTCGTTAAACTCATTTATGTGCACTCTGTCAAGGACGAAGTTCAACCACCCAGCTGCGCTAAGGCTATCTTCGAACGTAAACTTTACATGGCATTTTTTCAATGAAAAACTATAAATTTAGTAAAGACGTAGAAGAAACATTGTCTACCTTGGGGTGTAGATTTACCCCCTTTCGGGATAACATACCAATTCATCTAATCTATGGTTCACAACAGACTAGATCATTCAAACAAAAAAATGTCCATTCATTAGTTTGATTTACGATGCCACAGACACACACATACAGCCAGAAGACGTCCACAGTCCTCGCCCATAAAACCCCTCTTCAGACGCTTATCAAAGGTGATTTACCATAATCAGCACGCCTTGCAGGCGGCTTGGTGGTCTTTGTTTTAATGTACCGAGGAGAATCATCATCATCATCATCATTAACAGCCTGAAGACGTCCACTGCTGAACATAAGCCTCCCCCAGGGAGCGCCACTTAGAGCAGCTGCTCGCCTCCTGCATCCATCGGCTCCCCACGGCTTTCACCAGGTCGTCGGTCCACCTAGTGGGGGGCCGGCCTACGCTGCGTCTTCCAGTTCGTGGTCGCCATTCGAGAACCTTTCTTCCCCGTCGGTTGTCAGTTCTACGAGCGATGTGGCCTGCTCATTGCCATTTCAACTTGCTAATCCTAAGAGCTACATCGGTCACTTTAGTTCTCCTGCGGATCTCCTCATTTCGGATCTTATCTCGCAGGGAAACACCGAGCATTTAAAGTTTCTGGAGGAGGCATCGCCCGTCCCTTTCTCGCAGACCAGAGCATCCCCACAGCTACTATGTAACTTTGGGATATGACGTCACATGCCAAAGAGTATGTATGTAAATCTACCACAGCTTAGTAATGAGGTACTATGAAGGTGGAAGAAGTGACGTCAATGTGCGTTTGAACTATTCCTTTCTATCCCTGTATTTTGAAATGCTTGTAACTTAGTCATTTTTTGAGATAATTACTTTTTGTTTTCACAAATGTGCTGAACGCACCTCTTTTTCTATAGAAGTTTGTTTTTTGAAATATTTTTAAAAGTATTTCTTATTGTTTCGTTTTTGATACGCCTTTTCAGTTATTATAGAACTGCCATCAGAGTACCAGCGATTTGCTTATTTTGCCTCAATTTAGTGAATTTAAGTTAAGTTTCTGTGGCTTACAACTGTTCATTTTTCGAGGAATATTATTAAATCGTGAAATAAAAAAAAACCACGACACAACGCTATTTATTCTCCAACAGAATCAAGTACTACTTACTTTATCTGTGAGTTGGAATCCTTTCCTCATCGCTTCCTGTTCAATTTCTTTGGCAATTTTTTGTTGTATAGTTCCACCTAAGTCGATTATTTCGCAGGCTGTGTTCGCGAATTGGAACTGTATCGCATTGCGGTAGTTCTGAAAACACAACAAATTAATTTTTTAGTAGTTTTTTTTAGTAATAAGAATGGAATACGTACGTATTACGTCAGATAATATATTACCTACAGTACAGATGCCTCATCCCATACAAGGGAATAACGCGGGCTATTATACGAATTGTTTTATTTCTGCATAACGCAAGATTATCAAGCGACATTTATTGCGTGTTGGCCAAGTATTGGGCCAAATGAATACACTGGACACTAACTAGTAACTCTCTAGACACGATTACTACATTTTTTTCAAGTTCGGGCTATTTTTCGGTTGTAACTTATGGGACCCCGTGGTATTATACTACTAATGGATAACATCCAATTTTACTACCCTCATGTACCTATATTGGTTTAATTAAAAGGTAAGTAGTCTTAAAATATTAATTAAATTAGATTAATAGCAGGCAATGTTAATGCATGTTAAGGCGTAGGGTAGAGCCAGATAAGCAGGTCGAAATCCGTTCAAAGAAACATCGACCTTAATGTCGTTGACTTAAATATCAATTCAATCTGGATTTCCGCGTGGCGCTTACGTCAAAAACAACGCACGAAATGATTGATTTTGGAGGTTTTTAATTAATATCTCTCTATGTTCGTATAGTATTTTTCAATGATTTGAATTCATCACATTAAGTCAATGTTTGTTGGATTTACGCCATTATTTTTTTTGTAACAATATATTCGATAGAAACTGTATAAAATGGGAACAAACAAATATTTTGCGGCATGTTTGCAAATTTTGTCTATAGAACTGAATTTATCTTGTATTTGTGTTCATCACGAACAAGTTATTGAAATGAATTTTACATGATATATTAAATTCAAAGCTCCAGATGCTTAAATTTATTCAGGAAACGTGCCAAAAAACATATTGTTTGCTCTATCATTTGCCTTAATTTAATAGCAGGCAGTTTATTTTGTTTTATTACATTTAAAATGGTCGAATTTTAGACAATTCTTTGCAGTGGAAACCCGGCTTGAAGAAGAACCAACAAGAAAGTTTACCTGAGAGACGTTAGGCCTGGAGCCGTGCACCAAGCAAGGATGGAAGAAGACGGTGTCTCCGGGAGCCATCTCAAGGTGGACCCTCGCAGATGGAGGAGCCACTTTGTTCTGATCCAGAATGCCGTGGCACAACTTGTTGCTGTCCTGGAAGCAAAAGTGACGGGCCTGATAGCTCAGTTGGTAGTAGCCCTGCCTTCTGAACTGAGGGCTGTGGGTGCGATTCCTACCCAGGACAAACATTTGTGTGATGAACATAGATGTTTGTTCTGCGTCTGAGTGTTATATTGTATTCTATGTATGTATTTACAAACAAAAAAGTATCTAAGTATTATATCCGTTATGTGGTTCCCATAGTACAGGCTATGCTTAGTTTGGGGCTAGATGGCGCTATGTGAAATGTTCACACATATTTATTTATTTATTAATATCTGCGGACACTTAACGCAGCGCCATCTAGTCCCAAACTAAGTAAAATTATGTACCTGCCTGCTTAGGTAACTACAAACCAAATTTACTGAAACTTTTGTTAAAGTCCTGAGTGAAGTGATGATGATTTATTTTTGTTGTAATATGAAGAGGTACTTATAAAATTGTAGTTTTTTGTTTGAATCTTCTTTTACTGTTATAAATCTATATTAGACTCACAACATTTAATTTTAGGTAATGGCTTAAATAGCTTCCACTCACGGCTATGCTTGCGTTATACCTATACCTATGCTATACAGGTTACTGTGCTCAGCTTCGAAAAGATTTAGTGGATTTTGTTGTTTGGTACGAAATGCATGATCTATTATTAGACTATAAGGTAAAAATAACATAACACAAGCGTGCGAAGCCGCGGGCAAAAGGTAGTATTTTATAATAATCATTAACCGTTTTAGTGTTCATGCTCAAAATCTCGTTCCTATTAATGCTTTTTAGTTCATTTTTAAAATTTCCATATTTTTTTTATTAAATAGCCTTTTTTTAGTTTTTCACGTAACCGATCCTTTAAATAATACAAGTCCATTTCAGAGCAGTGAATTTCGTAAGTTTTGTATGAAGAATCATATTAGGCATTCTACAGATTCACCATATCGACCGCAAGGAAACGGAGCTGCAGAGAACTCTGTAAAGTCAGTCAAAAAGGCTTTAAAAAGAGCACATTATGAAGGACAAGATTTATCAGTAGGCCTTAATAGGTTTTTATTTCAATACAGAAACAGCGTTATTAGGCCGTAGGCTGCGTAGCAGGCTAGACGCGATACGACCGAATACGACAGACATCGTGATGAATGCACAGAGTAAGCAAATCGCGGCGGCGGCGGTATCGGTGGTACAGATAGGTATTATGAAGTAGGCGAAAAAGTTTTAACTCGTGATTATTCAGTACGTTCTGACAAGTGGGCTGGGGGTAAAGTGGTAGAAAAGACTGGTCCGGTCTCCTATAAGATTAACTTAGACGATGGATCTAGTTGTAGGAGGCATGCCGATCAAATTTTACCTCTTAGTCAAAATAGATTTTCACTAGCTAGGCGTCAGTCAACCATTAATAATGAATTACAGTATGAAATCCAAAGTAATGCGGATATACGCAGTCCTTCATCTGAAACAAATGACATTGAACCGGTAGCTGAGTCAGTAGTAAGTGGATCACCAGCTGATGGTAAGGCAAGCCGTCAAACCAGGGAAGCTCAACCGCACCCACCCCCGCCTGAACCCACTGCTTCCGAACGCGCGGTTCGCGCCTATAACAGAGAAATACGTAAACAAATGTAGAAAACGACTAACCAGAGTGAGATAAGAGCATAGATCTATATATCAGGATATGCCCGAAGGAACATTTTATTTACTCAAAACTGTGTGGGGAAAAGTCAGCGCCATCTCTTAGATTACTCAGGAACTATAATGAGAACGGCCCTATCGCTGCCATTATGTCCGTCAATGTTTGTTTACAATGATTATCCCAAATATAAATTCGATTATTTTCGTACAAAACGGAGTGTAAAATTGAAAATATTGACTTACTTGTGGTAAGAAACTTTGTATTTCTTTTTATTGCACTTTAGAGTATAGTTTGTGCAACCCTTCACAACACAACTTGGCATATTTTCTTTGAGACACACGACCGATATCTTCTCACTTCCAACACAGACTGGGCGCTAGTGGAGGTCAATCTGTGAACTTGACTCCCTCTTTGAAGCAACGGTTTAATCTGTCATTAGGCCTGTCCTTATATACAGGGTTACAGGAAAAATCGTGCTAGATCCGTTAAGAGCGTGGAGTACCCATCACTTCTGACTTATTTCACTATGAAACACCCTAGGCTAAACTTTACCCTTTTCGAGATATTCAATTTTTAATTTTTTCATTGAAATATTTTGTGTCTTCTTATTATTATTATTATTGCATTTTTACATGCTTTAGGACGTCAATAATTAAAATAGTACATAAGTTAATTGAATAGACCGTAGTAGACAAGTGAAAGTTAAGATATAAAAAAAATATTAGAAACTGTATTGTTTTCTAAGGGATATCTACAAAAATATTATTAGTTTAGCCTAGGGTGTTTCATAGTGAAATAAGTCAGAAATCATGGGTACTCCACGCCCTTAACGGATCTAGCACAATTTTTCCTGTAACCCTGTATATGTCTATGGATAAGAGTTAGTAATTATTTTCTTCAATTGGGTAATACTCATAATAATGGTAAATATACTTGTTTATTAGTTACAATATAGATATAGATATACAGGTATATTATATATTTAAATCATTATCGTTTACAGATCTAGTATTTACGTTGGCTTATTGGTTATTTAGTATTGGTACTACTGTAGTAAAGAAAATGGTATTCTTGATTTTACACCGTGAATAGTTTAAGTACAGGGACTTTGAAGTGCCTACGCGAATTTATAAAATATTTTCACACTTATTTAGTTTTTCGATAATATAAGTAAAACCTAAGTGGAATATAAGTGTAAGCTAGATTTAAAAGTTTTTTTTTTCAATTCAATATTTTTATATGTATAACAACAACAAAAAAAAACAGCAATTATTGATCATTGCAAAATCCGTCACGGTATTAATATCTGCCATATTCATATCTGTAATAATACTTGAAACTCGTAAGACTTGTTCTTGTTCTAAGTACAATTTATTTTGTTATAGTATAGTTGTTAATTTAAGGTGGAGGGATAAATACTTAGGTTAAAATAATAGTACTTAAACTACCTATCTGATAGTAATAAGTTTATGAGTTTAGATAGTCTATGATGGGTGACCGCTACACCAAAAAGTTGGTATTTAGAACTGAGCGCTACCGTGCTTCGGCACGTTAAGCCGTCGGTCCCGGCTGTTGTCGTTAAGCCAAGTCAGAAGCCTTCGGGCGGCTTAAAAATTCTGACACCAGGGCTGACCACTTGCCTACACGAGAAGAAGAAGAAGAATAAGTTGATGAAGCGTAAGCAAAAGTGATTGAAGTTAAAGAGGGAGATAGTGTAAGGTATTCGTAGATATAAGCTACCTACCTACATATATTGCGTTTCGGCTTCTGTGCACTTGTATGGAGTAATAAATAGGTAGCTACCTACCGCCGTGTTTCATTGGCGTTACACTTATTTAATTTACACGGTAAAAATATGTTTATTTCATAGCGATATTTTAACAGCTGGTTTCGTAAATTATTTTCTCTACCTACACGATGGGTATGATATTTAAATTGTTGTATAACCGACCTGTTTATTGATAATTTGAATAACAGAATATTATAATCATCGGAAAGACGCAGCGTAGGCCGGCCCCCCACTAGGTGGACCGACGACCTGGTGAAAGCCGCGGGGAGCCGATGGATGCAGGAGGCGAGCCGCTCTAAGTGGCGCTCCCTGGGGGAGGCCCATGTTCAGCAGTGGACATCTTCAGGCTGTTAATGATGATGATGATGATGATAATCATCGGTCTTTTTACGTCTGCTGCAGAACATAGGCTAATTCCCTGGATATTCCTTTAGCTGACTCTTACGGTACAAGAGATGGTGGTGGTTCTAGTCTTAAGCCGGGACCACGCAGAAACTGATAATTTTCTGTGTGGGCCCGACTTGACCCGACTAGATTTAGCAGACTTAAAACCGGCCAAGTGCGAGTCGGACTTGCGCACGAAGGATAACATTATCTATAAAAGGGTTTTTTTTAAGTATTTGATGTTATAGCGGCAACAGAAATACATCCATTTGTGAAAATTTCAACTGTCTAACTAGCACAGTTCATGCGAGCCTGGTGACGGACGGATAGACAGACAGGCAGACGGAAGCGGAGCCTTAGTAATAGGGTCCGTTTTACCCTTTGGGTACGGAACCCTAAAAACGAATATAATACCTAAAATTAGTAGGTACTTAAAACTAAAATAGAAAACTAAAAATAACCCGTTATGGGGGAAAATCTGCCTAGAACGCTGGCAACACCATGTTGGATGACAATGCACATTTTTTGTACAATTTCAATAGATTTTTATTTGATATTTAAGAATCATGTGCATAGAAATTAAGAAGTACCTAAATAATAGGGTATAACTTATGTAAAATTATTTAATGACCTATTGTATTTTATATAAAACTAGCTTTTGCCCGCGGCTTCGCACGCTTGTGTTATGTTATTTTTACGTTATAGTCTAATAATAGATCATGCATTTCGTACCAAACAACAAAATCCACTAAATCTATTCGAAGCTGAGCACAGTAACCTGTATTAGCATAGGTATAGGTATAACGCAAGTATAGCCGTGAGTGGAAGCTATTTAGCTTTAACAGAAGTTTCAGTAAATTTTGTTTAGGCAGTAGTTACCTAAGCAGGCAGGTACAGTTAGAAAAATATGGAAGAATCACACACGATGATGCTGTTTTACATATTATCCGCGCGCTTTTTGTTCCATTTTTTTACCTTCTTAAGTTTGACTCCATACGAATTGTGTACTTACCTACATTTAGCCAGTGTTAATAATAAGTTTATAAATTGCTGAACATATGCATTTACCTGTACGATGCGTACATAATTAATTTTCTTAATATTAATTAGGAATTACAAATACAAAACCACCACTCCTTAAAGAATCGAAAGTTATAATTATTATTATGTCCACTATTTTCCACGCTGTCTCATTACCACTGCACATTCAACATACCTACCTAGTGATGAAAGTGAGGAAGTAGGTTAAATCGTCATTACATAATTATTACTTACACCCAATGATAGAACCCACAGATTTAAAATATTTTAACTATTAGTAGCAATAGCGCAAAAATAATTTTATCTACTTAATTAGAATGGTAACGTGTAGTAAGGTCATGTAAATAATACATTTTACCAGATCGCCAATAAAGAACATTGCTCCCGCTAAAACCCTATAAATCGAAAACTTGAATAAAAATGTAAGCTTTAATATTGGCTAAGTATGATAATCGCGTGAAGCCTTATGAATAATTATAAAAAGTCTAAGTACCTACCCTTTTAAACAGTTTTCATAAAATACTTCCTATCATTGGCTAAATACAAATTTTGTCTAATGCCAAAATAAAAAAGAGTTTACAATGCGTAGCAAAAGCAAGAGTCAATAGGCACAGATTACTGAATATGTTACTACAAAAAAAAATAAGCTATAGGTACTATAAATACAATTTTAAATACTACGTCAATAAAGAATTTTGCCCTCGCCAGAACTCAATAAATCAAAAACATTAATAATAATTTAGTTATATTTCAATATTGGCTAAATATGATAACGCGTGAAGCCCTAAAACTTATAAAAAAAGTCTAAGAAGTTTTTAATTTTCTAGATTCCTTGTTCTCTTGTGTCGTGCCCATATTCAAGAAGGTTCGCATACCTATCCTCTTTTTTAGTTTGGACCACAGATTAACGGAAAAATTTATTTATATGTAAATACATATGACTTCCTTGGGTATAGTTACTTACATAATGAACACATTGTTTTTCTCTAATCTGCATTGCATCGAGCTCAGACGAAGTTATCGCGCGATGTATTTCGCCGTAGCCCGAAAAGCACTGTACACTGCCGGTAATGCAGGCGTGCCAATTGCTATTTACTGTTTTTTGTCTTTTAAGTTATAAATAAAAACATGCATTAATTTACTTCCTTATTGCTTAGTGCAGTGGGGATTGTTCAGATTGAAATAAAAATGATTGGGGTTCCGTGCTCATAGGGTAAATCCTTATTACTAAACCTCCGCTGTCCGTCTGTCTGTCTGTCTGTCCATCAGTCACCAGGATTTACTCATGAATCGCGATAGTTAGACAGTTGAATTTTTCACAGATGACATATTTCTGTTGCCGCTATAACAACCGTGATCCGTATTCAAAGGGACAGATAAACATACAAATAATAAAAAAAATGCTTTACTTCATATTGATAAGGAATTATAAATTAAAACTATTAAAATTTATTTTTGTAATCGCAAATAATACTCTCACTGTTTGTAAAACATAACCGTGATCCGTATTCAAAGGGACAGATAAACATACAAATAATAAAAAAAATGCTTCACTTCATATTGATAAGGAATTATAAATTAAAACTATTAAAATTTATTTTTGTAATCGCAAATAATACTCTCACTGTTTGTGAAACATATTTATTCGCCGACATGCAATATAACGCTACTGCTTCCTCCATTTTATTTAGCCCACGTCGGTCGCGCAGCAGACAAACAAATTGACTGTGTGTCCGGGTTCGTTCGCTACAAAAACCTCGAGGATAGTCAATAGAGATGTTATTGCGCGCCAACTCAACAGCGAAGGTATATGAAGCCGCGCCATAATAGTAACAGATATTTTTTTCTTTAATCTGTGTCTCCGGATATACCAGAGATAAAATAACCATCAGAGAGAGAGAATTTTTTTTCCCTCATCTATGATTAGTAGCCAAAATAAAACTTACCTTTTGACACTGGCTAAATAGGCACTATGTGTGGAGCCAAAACGTAAGAAAAAAAAACTTAACTTGAACCTTTGAAGCGGCCATCTTGTTAAAATCCCGTTCCGTTTCATAGTGAAATCTTACACATTTTCACCAAAAAAAAAATTAACTATATTAAAATTTAATATATCCTATGTTGTGCGCCGGGTTTTCCTAAGCTTATTAGTGAAAACCGCATGAAAATCTGTTCAGTATCTTCGGAGTTGTGCCGTAACCAACAAACAAACAAACAAACAAACAAACAAACAAACAAACAAACAAACAAACAAACAAACAAACAAACAGACAAAATGTTTAAAAAGTAGCTTAACGTGATCACCGAAAAATTTCAAGCCAACCTGTGTCATTTTTATTTCGATATCTTGCATTTACAGATTTTTTTATCTCTACAGTTTTATTATATGTATAGATACATGACCACAATATTAATAATGTTTTATGAAGCTTTTGTTTGCGAATTTTTTATACGGCTTTTAAGTAGTTACTTTAAATATGTAGCAAAAAATTTAAAATTGCATCCCAGAGAAAAAAAATATTTGCCTAATATCTTGATTTTTGGAAAAGACATTTTATCAACGCTAAATAGGCCAGCCGATTTTATTTGGATAAACAAGGATATTCTGATTATTCTGGTAATAATCACTGTGTTAATACTAGTATCCATCGGCTCCCCGCGGCTTTCACCAGGTCGTCGCTCCACCTAGTGGGGGGCCTACGCTGCGCCTTCCGGTTCGTGGTCGCCACTCGAGAACCTTTCATCCCCATCGGTTGTCGATGTGGCCTGCCCATTGCCATTTCAGCTTGCTAATCCTAAGAGCTACATCGGTCACTTTAGTTCTCCTGCGGAGAACTAGGGCAAATACCCCACCAATCAAAAATCGCCGACGACTAAAAAATTCCCTGAACCTATAAAACCTGTGTACCAAGTTTCATCGAGATTCGTTGAAAAATGCGACCTGTACGCGAGTACGTACATCCGGACAGACGAAAGCAAATTTTGGCAAGTTGAAGCAACCCTAAAAAAGTATAACTTACTAGATGACCGTGCGCATAAATACGCCCAGGTTTATGCGAGCCGGGGACGATGTAAAGGCAGCCATTGTCCGTGGTCACGTGATCTACCGCCGTCCAGGCAGCTACTATCTTATCAGCAGGTCGGTACGGGAAGTAGTACAGATCCTGGAATCATCATCAGCATTATCATCACTATTTCAGGAAGCGAGTTATTATAGTCACAGAGCAAAAAAAAACACGCTTCCCCTCTACACGAAGCGTCATTTGTTTCATAGCTCTGTGATTATAGTGCTGTCGTGGTTGACCCTACAGAAGCGTAAATAATAATAATTAGGGATGCGCCGAACATGGATTTTTGAACCAAACCGAATAACGAACATTATTCGGTCCAGAGCTTACCGAACCGAATATTCGGCCGAACTATTCGGTTCATTTTACACGAATTTTCCCATATATTCAGTCGCTATAAAACTTCAACAAAAGTTCCACTGCAGCGGAAACAATTTTTATACTAATTTGGTTTGTGAATAAATTCTATTTTCATGAAAATTTCCTATAAAATGAATCAAAGTGTATGTGAATAATTGATTTTCATTAAAAAAAAACAATCAAAAAAACACATAAATAACAGAATTGTTAGAAACAAGCAAAACGTTGTATTTAGCGCATTTTTGTATTGTAAATGGAATTACGCATCTAAAAAGAATATTCAAATTAGATATTGGACTAAATCGCACGCTCTATAGGTGAGTAGTGCCTGTTAGACAGAAAATATAATAGTTTTCTGGTGACCAAGCGTTTAGGCCTGAAAAGCATGTTATCAGTATCTAGAAAAACGATTAAAAGTGCTAAGTGTTCTGATTATCTTAGAATGAGTTTCCATAAAAGATAATTATGGAAGTATTTAACGGAAAGTATTTAATAAAATATTCGGTAATTATTCGGCACTTACCAAATATTCAGCCGAATATCGAACATGGAAAAACATGCCGAATATTCGGTATACCGAATAATTACCGAATATTCGGCGCATCCCTAATAATAATCACATCACATCATTAGCTGGAAGATGTTCAACAGTGCACCTCTTCAGGCTGTTGATGATGACGAGCCTATTGATAATGAACAATGATAAATTGAACATGAACAATTATATTATGATAATGAACAATATGTTACGATGATAATCACACGTACCTGATGTGCAGGATGTCTCCCAGTGCCCGGTGGCTTGTTTATAAACATGCTCTGTATTACAGTGATATCATCACCAATCAGCTGTGTCAGTATATCGTACAACTGAGGGTTCAGCACGTACTGGGCGAATACATCATCGTGCAGGATTTCTTGAATCTAGAAGAGAGTCGCGGGTTACAAAGGGTAGAGCAAATAAGGTGTATTTTGGCAAGTTTCCTGACGAAATTAGAGCATGTGGAACTTTGAATTTAGTATATCATGTAATTCGGTTCATTAACTTGTTTGTGATGAACGCAAATACAATATAAATAAATTCAGTTCTAATGAAAAAAATCGCAACCATACCTCAAAAAATTTAGTTGTTCCCATCGAATATATTTTCCCTACTTATAATAAATGTGTAATTCTGGCGCGCTACGGAACACATACATAATGGTGTCAAATCTAATTTATCCCATAGGTTCTATTGTTCAATAAATATCGTAACCGCGATGCAGGCCTACAAGGCTTTTTGCCCTTCTCCATACATTTTCTAATTTATCGTATCTAACGCCATCTAGGGACAATAATTTGTAGCTGTTTGTTTGTTTGTTTGTTTGTTTGTTTGTTTGTTTGTTTGTTTGTTATTGAACAAAACCCTAGATACTGAACTGATTTTCATGCGGGTTGCACCAATATGCTTAGAAATAACCGGCGCACAACATAGGATATATTAAAATACAAATATCATTAATAATTTTTGGTCAAAATTATTAAAATATTACGAAACCGGACGGAATTTTATACAACATGGCCGCTTCATGGTGAATTTTTTTTGGCTACTGACGGTTAGTTTATGTCACAGTATTTTTTTTATGTTGTAGTATGGCTACACACATAGTGTACTTAGCCAGTGTTAAGTATAGTAATTTTTCGTCGTGTTGTTATTGAATATTTCACATGTTTCACGTAAAGTCCATCTGGAGGCACAAATTAAAGAAGAAAAACGTGTGTAAGGCCATGAACAAAGAGTAATAGGAGTTAATTTCGGTAGTAAATATGCATTAAACAGTGGAATGAAATTTTACAATTTATTATATATGATTAACCATTATTAGTTTTTCTATTTAAGCCCTTTCAGGTTGTTTGGGGGTTTTGGAGTAAAATAGATATACCATCAAATAATATGTAAGTAGTATGAATCGATTGCATTTCAAGATACAAACATGTTAATTATACTTAAGTGCCCGCAGATTAGAGAAATAACCGGCCAAGTGCGAGTTGGGCTCGCGCACGAAGGGTTCATTATCTATAAAAACTAGCAAAAAAACGTTTGTTGTATGAGAGAGAAAAAATACTAAAATACAGAATAAAATAAGTATTTAAGGGGTTAAATACTTATTTTATTCTGTATTTTTTGTAATAGCGGCAACAAAAATATGTTTATCGTCTGTGAAGATTTCAGCTGTCTAACTATCACGGTTCATGAGATACAGCCTGATGGTGACAGACGGACAGACGGACAGCGGAGCCTTAGTCATAGGGTTCCGTACCCAAAACGGACTGACGACGTCTGTCAGGCTGTCTGTCCTTCTGTCCGTCTGTCACCAGGCTGTATCTCATGAACCGTGATAGTTAGAGCTTTACCCTTGGGAGTATAATCTTGACCCTTGCTACGCCTATTTTTGGCATTACATGACGTTTATGTTTGGCCCACAGGTCTGAGGGCCAATGCATACTATTACCACCATAGGCTAATGCAGTGGGCCAATGATACTCTTACGTTACGTAATAAATTATATACTCTTTGAATGATACAGAAGTATAATAGTACTCTTTGGAATGATACGAAGTAGATTTTTTTCTCTAATCTGTGTACGAAACATGTTATGTAAAATGCCCTGGGGGTCTAGCAAAGATCACAATCACTAACGCTAACGCCTCACGCTAACTCCAAAAATGTATCAAAATGACATTCGCTACGGAAAAGTTAGCGATTTCCGAAACGTCTTTTCAGTACATTTTGGAGTTAGCGTTTGGCGTTAGCGTTGGCGGTTGGTATCTTTGCTAGACCCCCAGACTTTGCCCTATTGTAAAAATTTTTTGAAAGCCTAGATTTTAATATAATATAGGTTTTAATTAATCATGAGTTCGATGATACTTATCGAAATATCATCAAAAATTTTTCTATAGTTAAGTAGTCATGAGTGGAGATTTCATCAAAATTGGTCCAGGAATATGAAGAATAATTAGCGTAACTACGCTGTTTTGGAAAATATTATAATTAATTATTTCATCCATGATTAAGACATGTCATTTTTACTTCGTGGAAGTGATTATACGAGCAGAAAACTCAGTGTGGCTGATAGAAAAACAGTTTTTAAAAATAAAGCCATAGCCAAACCGAAACCTGAAAAGTAATGTAGTCTACGCGTGGAAACGCCGCGGGCAGTAGCTAGTTACAAATAAAATAATAGTGTATGCCTAACGGCGTTGTTTTTGTCGTAAGCGCCACGCGGAAGTTCAGACTGAATTGATATTTAAGTCTACGACGTTAAGGTCGATGTTTCGTTGAACGAATTTCGTCCTGCTTATCTGGCCTTCGTCTTAAATTTATTGCGAGCAACGCTTGGAAGAAGCAAGGAAATATGGGCTTATCAATGGCATATTTCCTAAAGGCCACCTTGGATGACGTTTATTACGTGTTTTCGATCTCTTCCTATATACCCGTAAAACGAAGATGAAAACAAATGACAAGGCATAGACTTATATATTAAGGACAGGCCTAATGACAGCTTAAAACGTCGCTTCAAAGTGGGAGCCAATTTCACAGATTGGAGAAGGCATCGGTCGAATGTCACAAACAAAATATGCAAAGTTGTATTGTGAAGGGTTGCACAATCTATACTCAAAAGTGCAGTAAAAAGAAAGACCAAGTTTCTTACCTCAAGTAATTCAATATTTTCAATATTACACTCTGTTTTGTATCAAAATAATCGAATTTATATTTGGAATAATCATTGTAAACATAAACATTGACGGACATAATGGCAGCGATAGGCACCTAATTTTCTCAACTTGTCGTAGTTCACGCGAAATCTAATAGATGGCGCTGACTTTTCCCACGCCATTTTGACAAAATAAAATGTTCCTTCGGACATATCCTGATATATAAATCTATGTGACAACGCTACGTTTTCTTGCTTCAAATGTTTGCACTGCTGTCTCCATTGTTTTATTAAGCTTCTTGGAAAAGATTATAAAGTCCGTTCATAGTTCGTGAACATAATTTCTCGTAAGTACAAACACAACTCACTTGCGCGGGCAAGGGCGAAGTAACAAAACGAGACAGTCATACGAAATTACAAAGGACAGAGCAGGATGAAACAAAAGATAGATCGGGTGTCCCGTTTCCTCTCATAGGATTAGCGGTGAAATACACCATTAATTTCCGTATGAGGAGAAGTCGTATCATTGGTCAACTGAATTTATAGTCGATGTTCTTGGGTCAAAAATTCTACATAAACACTCAAAGGTCCTTGGTTATTATGTACCTTACTAACGTAGTCTTCAGGGTTCAGTTTCTTGCCAACAAGCGACGGTTCCCTCTCAATTGACATGCCAATACCTGTACTCTCGATCCCCTTGGCTAACCGCAAGAAATGCTGTCTGAAACCGAACAATAATAATTGTTTCTTTAAGACTGAGTAGACTAAAATCAATCAAAACTGTAGTCATGGTTTTAACGATACCATCAGTACTATTATAGTAGTAGACACAGAAAAAATTTGACAAATAAATCAGTTAACATTTTCGTCCTCACACAAATAAATAATTATGTATTACTTTACTTTTAAAAAATCGTAAACTTACACCAAAAAGCCTAAAATGGCATGCTTGCGTTAGAATGAATTTGTATTATAAACAGTCGAACTTCTATACAAACTTGAAATAATATTAATCTCTAATATCGAAAGTTTTGTTTGCCATTTTTACATTTGTAAAACAACGTTTGATAATTTAACTAAAAATTTTCTAATTTTCGTCTCAAATTCTCCATACATTATTTGTATGGACGCGCGATGTTGAATTTATACTCGACGTAAGCGCTCGGAAATTCAGTCGACCGCCGGAGCTCAGAGTGAGGGCACGTCGATTTGCGGAGCGACGCGCTAAGAACTCTCGATCGCGATCTATTGCGTACGATACGAATATTCAGCTGCAAACGCCGTGAACAAGGTCAGTTCAGTTTTGTGATTTTTACTTTTTTCGTTTAAGTTGTTTATATTTCTTTTGTTAAAATAATGCTTATATTTTTGTTTCATTTATGTTACAGATACTCAGATACAGATCAACCTGTCCCGGAGGTCCCCCCAAAGCTTCTTCCCGGTAGCTCAGATAGGGGAGGGCGCTCACGGGAACACGTAGTATCTAGTGGGATATCCGGAACTATTGAAATGAAACTGTAGATCGCGGTGAACTGGGTTTATTGTAGCGTATAACAATAATTTAAGGTGGTTATGGTCCGAAATGCTGAAAATAAGATCACAACTTGTTCCCAATTGAACTTTTACTGAACAACTAGTAGTAACAATATAACTTGAGGTACAAATAGCACTTTAAACTGTTAGTAACAGATATCTTATGAAAATTGGTTAAGCACAAACGAGGACTGTCCGCCTCGGCGGTTGAATGAAGAATGACGAAAATGTATGGAAAATGAAAAGAATGCGACTAATGTTCTAATTTAAAATTTAAATATAGATTATGTGAGGCCAATATTTGATGCGAAAACTAAGAAAGCAGGTGAATAGCTGAAATGATGATGAAGGAGGATGACATCGTCACAACATTAAGACTACCGAGCAAACGCGGCGCGCGGCATTTAGGTATTTACCGCGGCTCGCTAGGTTCCATCGCTAGTGTGCGTCGACACGCACACAACGATAAGTTCTCTTGAAGCCGCGGCCGTCGTGAACTCGAGCAATACGCGCATAACTTAGAATTTGAAAAATGTATGTTTTTGTATTATCTCAAATTTAAAGTCTTGTTTGTTATTAGTTCATCGAGATTTCTACAGTTTCATTCCATTAGCTCCTGATTTCCCACTAGTACCTACGTGTTCCCGTGAGAGTCCTTCCCTATCTGAGCTACCGGGAAGAAGCTTTGGGGGGACCTCCGGGACAATGTATGCCAACCTTGGAATACAAGCTGAAATATTTGTTAAATTATTAAATACTGAATGAAATGAAGTAGGTACTTATTGTAAGTGGACCGATGATCTCAATAATAATTGTATCTCTAATGTATGCCAACCTTGGAATACTTACAATTAAAGCTGAAATATTTGTTTAATTATTAAATACTGAATGAAATGAAGTAGGTACTTATTGTAAGTGGACCGATGATCTCAATAATAATTGTTTCTTTAATGTATGCCAACCTTGGAATACTTACAATTAAAGCTGAAATATTTGTTTAATTATTAAATACTGAATGAAATGAAGTAGGTACTTATTGTAAGTGGACCGATGATCTCAATAATAATTGTTTCTTTAATGTATGCCAACCTTGGAATACTTACAATTAAAGCTGAAATATTTGTTTAATTCACAGAATTCCCCCTATTACATAGGTCCAGAACCGAAGTCTCCATACTTAACCTTGTTTGAACATGAATCAAACCATAGAGCACATTTTTTTTTCGTCTAATGTCAGTTCCTCTTTCAACATACCATATAAATAGTATTACCAGA
This sequence comes from Ennomos erosarius, assembly GCA_963580505.1. Lineage (NCBI taxonomy): Eukaryota > Metazoa > Arthropoda > Insecta > Lepidoptera > Geometridae > Ennomos > Ennomos erosarius. The sequence goes on along the minus strand of OY757001.1, from coordinate 2,115,404 downwards.
TTTAGTCGGGTACCTAAATAAAAATCTAGCTAGGTGTAAAATGTAAATAATAAAAATTATATAACGCCTACATTAAAAAAATATAAAATTAATTACCATCATACTTCTTCTTCTTCTTCTCGTGTAGGCAAGTGGTCAGCCTTGGTGTCAGAAATTTTAGGCCGCCCGAAGGCTTCTGACTTGGCTTAACGACTATTGTCCTACGACAACAGCCGGGACCGACGGCTTAACGTACCCTCCGAAGCTGACATTCGCTGCGGAAAAGTTAGCGATTTCCGAAATGTCATTTCAGTACAATTTGGAGTTGGCGTTTGGCGTTAGCGTTTGTGGTTGGTATCTTTGCTAGACCTCCAGAAATGACATTTCGGATATCGCTAACTTTTCCGTAGCGAATGTCATTTCGATACATTTTTGGAGTTGGCGTGTGGCGTTAGCGTTAGCGATTGTGATCTTTGTTAGACCCCCTGGGCCTCAACCAAAATAATATTTCATATTTTAGGATTAAAAAATATAACCTTAAAAATGGGAAAACAGTGGGCGCGTGGAACGCCTATAGTTGACAATAAAACTATTATCAGTAATTGCACTTCTGTGTTCTGTGTGTTCTTTACTGTAGAAATGCACTAAACATATTGTTGAGCGAGTATTAGTTTTCCACCAATCTTCATTTCGACTTTTTCGAACTACTTTTATCCAACGATCAGGGCGGTTATTCTCTATGGAAACATAGATTCCACACGATATGAAACCACGTCGTTATCGTGTCTTGTTCAAATCGTGTCACAGCGTTAGATGTACCTTCGCTTTACATTAAAGTTATCTTTATTTTGAATAAAATATATTGACATAAGTGGTCATAATCTTTTGATGTGTTGATGTTTCGGAACGCGTCTCGGTAAAACATATGATTTTTGACAGTTCAAATCGCGCCAATTCCAAATTCATTTCGCGCGGTTTTGTTTTTGTTTCATAGAAAGTAGAGTTTTGCAGATTTCTTTTGTAAGACAAGGAATTCGCATGGTTTCGAAGTAAGGAATCGATACGGAATAAGGGCCCAGCTAGACATGGGTGGATCTGTTGGAAATCTATACAAAAGAAATCGGGTAATTATTCAGATGTCGTGTGGCAATACTGATTTTGACATGTCAACTTTTTATTGTGATATGTGAAATACTCTTCGCCAAATAGAAATAATTAAAATAATCTTATAAAAATACATGATTAAGGCCACTTACAAGTGAATTATGATCGTGTGCTTCTGTGATTCGTGCTTCGAGTGATTTCGGCACAGTTTTATCACGCAAGACGGCATTTTTTTGGTATGTATTCAAAAGCACACCCAAGTAACGACTGATTTTGATTTTGACAGCTGAGAATCAATCACACCCAAAGTGGTGTGTACGGTTTTGCCCTGCTTTAATTTCGTATTAGTGGTCTGGATAAAAAGTCTTTGGTTTAATTATTAAATACTGAATGAAATGAAGTAGGTACTTATTGTAAGTGGACCGAGGATCTCATAGGCGATCATGTAACTTGATAGCAATCATTAGAAACAGAAAAATTATAAAATGTTTCAATACGCAGTTTATGTGCATAGTTATTACGACCACGAACCGGAAGGCACAGCGTAGGCGGACCCCCCACTAGGTGGACCGACGATCTGGTGAAAACCACGGGGAGCCGATGAATGCAGGAGGCGAGTAGCCGCTCAAGGTGGCGCTCTTTGGGGAGGTCTATTTATTTATTTATTTATTTATTTAGGTCCGCCAACAGTTAAAACATGAACTTATGCTAATGAAAGTCACTTAAGATGTCTAAACTACATGCTCAACCAATTACAGGCAGACACCGCATGCACCTATAATATAACTTGTATAAAGTGTGTAATAATACTGCACTACGTATTGTTAAACACTAAAGGTGAAAAGAAAATGAAACGTAATATTTTAACAAATAGAATTTTAATGCAAAGGAAAAAACACGAATCACAAGCTGGGCATGAGCCCGCCTTCATACACGGCCCTATGGCAGAGCATGATTTGTTCAAACTTCTGACAAGCGATCTCATGTCCGTTATCCTTCGCACTTTACAAGCAACTTACAACAAATACCTACCTACTTACAATTATGTAACAATATAACATGTAACACAGCAGTCTGAAAGACCTCGAGTTATTCCTACTTAGGGGGAACTTCAAAGTGCCTGCATACTAATATACTACTAAAAACCTGCGACCTCAGAACGCAGTTGTGCCAAGCTGTCACAGAATATATCAATTTTATCGTGAAGATTTACAAACTTGATTAAACGCGGGATGATGGAGTTACTACCTAGAACTGTTTTTCTAAAAGGTGCAGAGAACAATTTTATTTTACTACGAGGATATCTATGATCAGCAGTGGACGTCTTCGGGCTGTTAATGATGATGATGATGTTTGCTGTCAAAGTTACGTGATCACCGTGCTGGCGATCATGTAAAACGATTGCAAATTGCAATCGATGGAAAACACAAAAGTGTATGGATTTGACAGTTTCAATACGCAGTTTACGTTGATATCGGTAATGGAATTTCTTCTGTGGCATTGAAATCAAAGTTTTATGATTACGCCACTGGTCAAAAATGCGTGGAGTCAGATCATCATTAACAGCCTGAAGACGTCCACTGCTGAACATAGGCCTCCCCCCGGGAGCGCCACTTAGAGCGGCTGCTCGCCTCCTGTATCCATCGGCTCCCCGCGGCTTTCACCAGGTCGTCGGTCCAACTAGTGGGGGGCCGGCCTACGCTGCGTCTTCCAGTCAGATGCATGAAAATAAATAATGTAATGAGTAGCCGCTCAAAGTGGCGCTCTGTGGGGGAGGCCTAGGTACAGCAGTGGACATCTTCAGGATGGTTATGATGATAACTGATATAAACGTCCAAAGTAACGTTTAACTCCCTCAGAGGGAGACCCATGTTAGCAGTAGACGATTTTCGGCTGTTAATGACGATGATTTATTATTATAATTTTTAAAACTTACTTGAAACTATATAATGTGGCAAAATCAATAAGTTGTTTGATGACCAGAAATCCATTGTCGTCATAGAATTTCCGCTGCTCAGCTGACAATACGTACTTATCTAATCGTATTCCTGTCACCCTGAAAAATGGGGAAACAATACAAACATGTTACATGTACATATTACATTACACTAACAAGGAAATTAAGTACATTACTCGTTTTTGTTTTAGTCACAAATAAATTATTTTTCTTCTTTCTTTCTTCTTATTTTTATGACATGCTGGCATAGATCTATATATCAGGATATGCCCGAAGGAACATTTTATTTACTCAAAATGGTGTGGGGAAAAGTCAGCGCCATCTCTTAGATTACTCAGGAACTACGATGAGAACGGCCCTATCGCTGCCATTATGTCCGTCAATGTTTATGCTTACAATGATTATCCCAAATATAAATTCGATTATTTTCGTACAAAACGGAGAGTAATATTGAAAATATTGACTTACTTGTGGTAAGAAACTTTGTATTTCTTTTTATTGCACTTTAGAGTGTAGTTTGTGCAACCCTTCACAACACAACTTGGCATATTTTCTTTGAGACACACGACCGATATTTTCTCACTTCCAACACAGACTGGGCGCTAGTGGAGGTCAATCTGTGAACTTGACTCCCTCTTTGAAGCGACGGTTTAATCTGTCATTAGGCCTGTCCTTATATATATGTCTATGCATGCTGGCCACTGGCCAATTCAAATTTTGTTAGTGTAATGTAATATGTACATGTAATATGTACATATGATTGACAACAGACCATTTGCCACAAATCGGTCCCAACTCAGCATAATGCTGGTCGTTAAACCAGCTCTGGTCTTCCGGGGCCGGTTCAGTGTCGTCACGGTGCGGTTACATTACAGCTACGGTCTTACACGAGTACATCACACTAATATTATAAAGGCGAAAGTTTGTGTGTGTGTGTGTGTGTTTGTTCCCTCTTTACGTCGTAACGACTGGACGGATTTGGATGAAATTTGGAATAGAGATAGCTTATATACTGGATTAACATATAGGATACTTTTCATCCCGGAAAAGTAACCCGTTCCCGCAGGAAAGCTTTACAAACTTAACGTCGTCAATGAATTCTCATCAAATTATTAAATTAATTTAAAAATGTCTGTAGTATGTACTGACGGACCAAAATTTATTATTCCGGACACTTAAATAGATCCCGTGGGATAGGATAATCACTTAACTACGACATTACGCAGCTAAAATGGACGAAATTCAGTAAAATCAGAGGCAGCCCCATAATACTAAAAGTATTTTTTCCCCATCCCGGATAAACGTATGGTTCCTGTAGGATAACATTACCTATTACTTAACTTCCTATTACTAAACTAATTTGGATGATATTTAATAACACTATACTCTCTAGCACGTAATAATAAATAAAATATTTCTATCCCGCAAAATGAATGTTCATTGCGGGAGATGAAAATAGCTCTAGCATCCCGCAAAAGTAAACATGTAGCAAAGGTAGGTGACCAGGGGGTCTAGCAAAGATCACAATCGCTAACGCTAACGCCTCACGCTAACTCCAAAATGTACTAGGATGACATTTCGGAAATCGCTAACTTTTCCGCAGCGAATGTCATTTCAATACATTTTTGGAGTTAGCGTGAGGCGTTAGCGTTAGTGGTTGGTGTCTTTGCTAGACCCCCAGTGCGTAGAAGTTGGAGTTTTTATTTTCAAGCTTGCTTTGTTTGCCCGCGAAGGTCGATTATTAGTAGCTAAAGGTGTCATAAAAATTGGCGTGTTTTTTTTTTCGAGGGTGCTCTGTTCGCTGGGCTGCAAGCGGCCCGCGAGTTTGACTTTGTAGCCGAAGGTGACCTGTCATAAAAGTTGGCGTTTTTTTTTTTTCGAGGGTGCTCTGTTCGCTGGGCCGCAAGCGGCCCGCGAGAGTGGCTTTGTAGCCGAAGGTGACCTGTCATAAAAATTTGGCGTGTTTTTTTTCCGAGGGTGCTCTGTTCGCTGGGCCGCAAGCGGTCCACGAGAGTGACTTTGTAGCCGAAGGTGACCTGTCATAAAAGTTGGCGTTTTTTTTCGAGGGTGCTCTGTTCGCTGGGCCGCTAGCGGCCCGCGAGAGTGTCTTTGTAGCCGAAGGTGACCTGTCATAGAAGATGGCTTTTTTAATTTGAGGTTGCTCTGTTCTGGGAAGAATAATTTTTTTTAACAAGAACAAAGCAGTTAAAGCCACGGGTAATCCTACTCTTAATTCCTAATAATATATAAATGCGAATGTTGCGGCGTATATTTGGTCCTACTTGACGTTACAACGGAAAATTTTAGTTAACACATAGGCTACTTTTACGAGGAAATCCGCAGAAGGGCTAAAGTGACCATATTGCCCTTAAAGTTACCAAGTTGAAATGGCAATGGGCTGGCCACATCGCTCGCAGAACTGACAACCGAAGAAAGGTTCTCGAGTGGCAACCACGAACCGGAAGGCGCAGCGTAGGCAGACCCCTCACTAGGTGGACCGACGACCTGGTGAAAACCGCGGGGAGCGGATGGATGCAAGAGGCGAGCAGCCGCTCAAAGTGGCGCTGTGGGGAGGCTTATGTTCAGCAGTGGACATCTATGGGCTGATGGTGAAGATGATGATAGGCTACTTTTAATCCGCGGGTGAAACCGCGGGGCGCAGCTAGTATTAAATATAACTAAATTACCTACTAAAAGGTACTATGAGATGACAATAAGAAATATTACAATATCCTAACTATCAAACTACAAGAAAAAACAATATAAAAATCGGCAGGAAAAGACTGCGGTAGCTTCCACATGATACAAAATTACAATAAGTAAGTAACTAGGCACGTAAGTGCTATTATAGTGGCTCAGACCAAATAATAATCAGTAAAAACTAACAATGAAATGAGATGAAAAATTAAACATAAGCAATACAAATAATAATATGAATTATGAATTTATGTTTTACGTAAGTAGGTGCTACTATTTTAATATCTGTGACATAAGTAATGGGGTGTGAGTGTGCTTTGTATGTACCTATATTGGTAATGTTAGGTAGGTAGTATATAAGAAAGGGTGTGCAATGTATTGTGTTTGTGCTCAAGCGTTTTTGAAGCGCTCTGGTCTTAGACGGCACTTGTGTCATGCTTAAGAGTTTCCTCTGCTTTTTGGTGTTCCAAAAGAAATTTCTTTATCTTAATTCGAAAACTGTAAATACTTTGCAGATTCCTTATGGGCGGTGGTATGTTGTTCCAGCATTTCGAGGCTGAGTAGCGGAAACATCCCCGAAAAGCAACAGTCCTAAGGAGCCTGTTTCATGAGCTGTGCGGCGCACTGTCGAGACCCAGATGATTTACGGCTGGAGGTCCAAGACAGTTTTTCATAAAGATAACTAGGTTCTTTATATTTAACAACGCCGAAGAGAAGGCAACGTAAAATAACTTTATAATATGATGACACTAATATGTATAGAAAAGGCGAATGTTTGCATGTGCTGTATGTTTGTTACTCCTTCACGCTAAAACGTCTGGACAGATTTGTATAAAAGGAATAGAACTCAGGCTCTTTTTTTTAAAGGGCTTATGCTGTTGGTCTCTACTAGTGATGGCAATTAATGCGGTTTTGCCATAGATTTATTATCAGGATATGCCCGAAGGAACATTTTATTTTGTTAAAATGGCGTGGGAAAAGTCAGCGCCATCTATTAGATTTCGCGTGAACTACGACAAGTTGATAAAATTAGGTGCCTATCGCTGCTATTATGTCCGTCAATGTTTATGTTTACAATGATTATTCCAAATATAAATTCGATTATTTTGTTACAAAACAAAGTGTAATATTGAAAATATCGAATTACTTGAGGTAAGAAACTTGGTCTTTCTTTTTACTGCACTTTTGAGTATAGATTGTGCAACCCTTCACAATACAACTTGGCATATTATGTTTGTGACATTCGACCGATGCCTTCTAACTTCCATCACAGACTGAGCGCTAGTGGATGCCAATCTGTGAAATTGGCTCCCACTTTGAAGCGACCTATAATCAGTCATTAGGCCTGTCCTTAATATATATGTCTATGGATTTTGCATAAATTTCATAAACATGCTATTTGAGTCTTAGCATGCTAATTACTATTGCTATGCTATTAGCTAATAAGACGGTAAATTGATAACAATATTCAGTATTTATTATGATTACGGTTAATATGCGAATTAAAGAACGCATTTACTTAAATGCTTATTAAATTGCACTAAATTCAGTCGCCTAAATGGTTCAGCCAGACAGCCACTGGGCCCGATTTTGAAGGCTTTAGTTCTAGTTATAAAACTTGCTAAACCACTTAAAACTAAATGGTATTTTGAAGGCACCATTTAATTAATTTTAGAAACGTCAAACTCAAAAGAATGAACGTTTTGAACTAAAACTATTCAATTTAGTTAAAGAGCTAATTTGAAGGCGACTTTTAGGAAGTTTTTTAACTTCATCAGCTGTGATTTTAAATTTTAGGTTACTTTTTTAGTATATTATAAGAAGTACCATTTTGGATCCTTCCTAAAAAAACTTAAAATTCAAAGTGAGTTTTGACTTTGAAATTGTGCGTAATTACTAGAAACAACAATTAATACAAATATTTGAACTTCCAAACAAAGCCACTAATAAGTTTTGTTTGCATTCACTGCCCGTGGTTTACCTTAAATAGTAAATTCTGTTCGATGATATTTTGTGATCAAACATGATATAAAATGAAATCTTACATTTACGGCATCAAGGCAACGATGCTTGGAAATAATCGCCGGCCCACATTCAAACTGAAACATGTTGGTTTTCGGGCTTCCAGAACGACGAAAATATAGAAGACGATTATTTACTCGCGAAAATAGTGACGAAAGCGTCTGGTGGTATAAGGTAGTCTATAATCGTCAAGCTCTGTAGGCTTCCACAGCAAGCGGCCTTATCAGTGATAGGTAGACACAATCATTAAACCTGGAATTTCCCAGTGGCAATATCCCTCCACAACTCATGGTATGTACCAATAAATATTCAACTTGTTCTTATAGGTACACACAAGATTTCCCAAAAACTACCCATCACTGTCCGAGAAAGATCATAATTCAAAAATTCAAAGTATATACCTAATGGTAAAGATATAAACAACCACTGGTATAAACTTTTGTTTTTAAAATAGTTATGACATTTTCTTAGTTTGTGATGCGAATGGGAAAATTTTGCAGTACCTAATCCCAAAATAATGTATGAATTATTTTCAGATAATCTCTGGTCACCACAGTGGCCGGAACAACACCATTCCGCCATTGGTTTTTTAAAACCAGATTAACACTACTCCAGTGAAGGGTTGGCAACTCGGAGTTGGATTACTAACAGATATTATAATGAATATACACATTTTATTTTAATACAAGGTTTTTTTTTATTTTAAGACAACAAAGTAGATACATTTCGAAGGTTTTATTAGTATCACCAATTAAGTACAAAGTAGAAAAATTTTAAGATGATTTAATTATTATTAATTATAATTTATAAAACATACAATTTAGCACATCTGAATTGCAAATACATACACAATCTTTAATGATTTTATCATCGTTTATAAGTTACTATTTTGAATCACCAATTCACTAAGTAGGCACTTTTAATTTCACATTATTATTAATCACATTCACTTTCTTTAAACAGCCTTATGGGTGCCTCTCTGACGGGTGCAGGCCCTGCTCCACAGGTAGCTTCTGAATGGCTTCTATGTGGCTTCCATTTTGCAGCATGGCATGTGTGGTGGGGCTGGGTTCTATCTCTGTGCTGAAAATGATGATGGACTGTATTAATATTAGTAGACAAAACAAATTACAATCGTAATCTTATTCAACATAGAAATACAGATCTAGACTGTAATGTTGTAAACCTACAAAACCACAAGCTTTATAGATTGGTAACCCAAACAATTAGTTGTTTTGCTTATTAGTACTGTAGGGTCAAACAGCCACATGGCTCGCAGAACTGACAACCGATGGGGAAGAAAGGTTCTCGAATTGTGACCACGAACCAGAAGGCGCAGCATAGGCAGATCCCCACTAGGTGGACCGACAACCTGGTGAAAACTGCGGGGAGCGAAGGCATTGTTCAGCAGTGGACGTCTACGGGCTGTTGATGATGAGAGTCAAGCAAAATAATCGGTTATCACTGTTACTCTTACCTCTGCTGGACCGGGCTGGATAGTGCCTAGTATAGCATTGACTCGGTGCTTCATTCAGGGAGGTGGAAGTCGGGAGCAAAGCACAGATTGGATCGGTCCTAGTCTGGTTAGCTGAAAGCCAATATAAAAAAATATATTTTATTTTAGACACAATTTTTTGCTGTTAATATATTTACTGCATATTATGTATAATAACTGTGAGTAATCTACAAATATCTAGATCACAGTTTCATCTATTTAAAAAATCCCTTGGTGGCTTAATTATAAAAGGTCAAGGAAACCATGTAACCAACACAAAGCCTCAATTCTAATTGTTAGATCAATGGTGCATTCAGTAATCACAAGACAGCATGTTTTATAAGATATGGTAGGTATGTATGACTGTAACTGTAGATTGAAGTAAAGGTAAATAGAAACACTGCCGTTCCACCACATTCCTGGTACAATCACAGGCGTTAAAAGTTCCAGAAAAATCTGCTGCCACAACTTTTTTGGTCAGCCTAACTAGCCCAATTACCTAAACAACAGACGCGTTATACTCAAAGAACTTCTATGTTGGATAGACTAAACTTATCATACTTAGAACGGGGACTAGCACAATAATTAATTTGTCGTCAACTTACCTCGCACTAACATTGGGTTCGCCATCAAAAACTTTGATTTTGATGTCGGACCATCTTATTCACGGCACAATTACATTTAAAGACTTAATTAAAATGCAAAAAAAACTTGCGTTAGATAAATAAAAACAAAGTGAAAACAAATTCCGTTCCGCTAGATTTTTCGCAGGATTTAGTGTTGCCAAGTCAGTGTGTCAAATTTCGGAACAGAATTTTAAAATAATCTGGGTTTTAGATTTTGGTGAATCATCATTTGTTATTGGGGTTACTTAGTACTACAAGGAACCCTTGTAAGTTCGTCATGTCTGTCTGCCTATCTGTTCATCTGAAGCCTTTACGATACGTACCTAACTTCTAAAGTCTTAAACATACCTACATGAACGAAATTTTAAAGACCTCAAAATTTATATAATATTTTATAAATAGTCAGAATTTGTATTACAGGGTATATGCAGTGTCCCATAGGTACATGTAAATATGGAATTAATACCTACTACTTCTGTGACTGTTATTAAGGGTTTCGTAGGCATAGAGTATGTAGGAATATTTAATCACAATCGAAAAACGGTAGTGGTTACTTTGCCATAATTATTTCGCAAGTGGTAAGGGGTTGTAACATTTTTGTATGGAGCCTGGCATAGTGATCGGCAGCCATTTTTTTTCTAAAAACGGTAGTGGTTACTTTGCCATAATTATTTCGCAAGTGGTAAGGGGTTGTAACATTTTTGTATGGAGCCTGGCATAGTGATCGGCAGCCATTTTTTTTCTAATGCGCGGCCATCAGCCTATGCCATTTTGTAGAGGACATTCATACAAGTTATTAAAAAATTATATCATTGTCAACCTTCAACAAATTAATAATTTATTCCCTCTTTACATTTATTATAGGAGGTACTTCTATAATAAAAAATAAAATTATTACTTAATATTGTTTGAAACTTGTTATATCTACTTAAATCATCTTTGTCCATTTCATGCATGTATCTAATAAGGCTGTAAAGGATTCAAATGGACGGACAGGCAGTCAGAGAGGCATCTGTTATGGGCGGTCGCGACACTTAACATCGGGAAAATGACCAGCTCATCACGTCATTCAATAACAAACATGACGAACTGATATAGGTTTCTTGTAGTACCACGGAACCCTAAAAACGTGTTTATTCTATATTTTATTTTCTTAAAACATGACCAATTAAAAAGTTTAGCTATTTTATTAAGTTAAAGTAACACGTATAACTGTGTTCTGAAAATAAAATAAATAAATACAATTAGAAACGTACAAATCAGAAAATGTTTCATGCACTAGCAACACTACCTGTAATTGTTCACTGGTTGCGGTCACAGAATATCCAGAAATTTTAACAATCACCACAGGTTATAGCGAAAATGTAGTAGTTTTTTTTATCTGTGAATTTAATTTAGTTGTATGAATATAATTTAGGAATCATTCAATTTTTTAGTTAGAGTGTGCCTTCAAAATACCAAATTTTAATACTGTCACTTAAATTTAGATAAATTTAAAATTCCTATAACTAAAACTAAAGCCTTCAAAATCGGGCCCACTGTCGATCTAAAAATGCGCATTTAGACTTAGTACCTACAGGCAGACTTTAGACTAGGTAGCCGTAAATTAATTTGCTAAACCTAAAATACCTATTCAATGGGCCCGATTTTGAAGGCTTTAGTTTTAGTTATAGGAATTTTAAATTTATCTAAATTTAAGTGACAGTATTAAAATTTGGTATTTTGAAGGCACACTCTAACTAAAAAATTGAATGATTCCTAAATTATATTCATACACCTAAATTAAATTCACAGATAAAAAAAACTTCTACATTTTTGCTATAACCTGTGGTGATTGCTAAAATTCCTGGATATTCTGTGACCGCAACCAGTGAACAATTATAGGTAGTGTTGCTAGTGCATGAAACATTTTCTGATTTGTACGTTTCTAATTGTATTTATTTATTTTATTTTCAGAACACAGTTTTACGTGTTACTTTAACTTAATAAAATAGCTGGACTTTTTAATTGGTCATGTTTTAAGAAAATAAAATATAGAATAAACACGCTTTTAGGGTTCCGTGGTACTACAAGAAACCTATATATATCAGTTCGTCATGTTTGTTATTGAATGACGTGATGAGCTGGTCATTTGCCCGATGTTAAGTGTCGCGACCGCCCATAACAGCTGCCTCTCTGACTGCCTGTCTGTCCATTTGAATCCTTTACAGCCTTATTAGATACATGCATGAAATGGACAAATATGATTTAAGTAGATATAACAAGTTTCAAACAATATTAAGTAATAATTTTATTTCTTATTATAGGAGTACCTCCTATAATAAATATAAAGAGGGAATAAATTATTAATTTGTTGAAGGTTGACAATGGTATAATTTTTTTTTAGCCTGTATGAATGTCGTCTACAAATTGGCATAGGCTTAAAAGCTGGCCGCACATTAGAAAAAAAAAATGGCTGCCGTTCACTATGCCAGGCTCCATACAAAAATGTTACAACCCCTGCGAAATAACTAAACACTTGCGAAATAATTATGGCAAAGTAACCACTACCGTTTTTCGATTGTGATTAAATATTCCTACATACTCTATGCCTACGAAACCCTTAATAACAGTCACAGAAGTAGTAGGTATTAATTCCATATTTACATGTACCTATGGGACCCTGCATATACCCTGTAATACAAATTCTGACTATTTATAAAATATTATATAAATTTTGAGGTCTTTAAAATTTCGTTCATGTAGGTATGTTTAAGACTTTAGAAGTTAGGTACGTATCGTAAAGGCTTCAGATGAACAGATAGGCAGACAGACATGACGAACTTACAAGGGTTCCTTGTAGTACTAAGTAACCCCAATAACAAATGATGATTCACCAAAATCTAAAACCCAGATTATTTTAAAATTCTGTTCCGAAATTTGACCCACAGACTTGGCAACACTAAATCCTGCGAAAAATCTAGCGGAACGAAATTTGTTTTCACTTTGTTTTTATTTATCTAACGCAAGTTTTTTTTGCATTTTAATTAAGTCTTTAAATGTAATTGTGCCGTGAATAAGATGGTCCGACATCAAAATCAAAGTTTTTGATGGCGAACCCAATGTTAGTGCGAGGTAAGTTGACGACAAATTAATTATTGTGCTAGTCCCCGTTCTAAGTATGATAAGTTTAGTCTATCCAACATAGAAGTTCTTTGAGTATAACGCGTCTGTTGTTTAGGTAATTGGGCTAGTTAGGCTGACCAAAAAAGTTGTGGCAGCAGATTTTTCTGGAACTTTTAACGCCTGTGATTGTACCAAGAATGTGGTGGAATGGCAGTATTTCTATTTACCTTTACTTCAATCTACAGTTACAGTCATACATACCTACCATATCTTATAAAACATGCTGTCTTGTGATTACTGAATGCACCATTGATCTAACAATTAGAATTGATTGAGGCTTTGTGTTGGTTACATGGTTTCCTTGACCTTTTATAATTAAGCCACCAAGGGATTTTTCAAATAGATGAAACTGTGAGCTAGATATTTGTAGATTACTCACACATTACTCACACTCACACATAATATGCAGTAAATATATTACCAGCAAAAAATTGTGTCTAAAATAAAATATATTTTTTTATATTGGCTTTCAGCTAACCAGACTAGGACTGACCCAATCTGTGCTTTGCTCCCGACTTCCACCTCCCTGAATGCAGCACCGAGTCAATGCTATACTAGGCACTATCCAGCTCGGTCCAGCAGAGGTAAGAGTAACAGTCAAACTGATTATTTTGCTTGACTCTCATCATCAACAGCCCGTATACGTCCACTGCTGAACAATGCCTTCGCTCCCTGCAGTTTTCACCAGGTCGTCGGTCCACCTAGTGGGGATCTGCCTATGCTGCGCCTTCCGGTTCGTGGTCACAATTCGAGAACCTTTCTTCCCCATCAGTTGTCAGTTCTGCGAGCATTGTGGCTGTTTGACCCTACAGTACTAATAAGCAAAACAACTAATTGTTTGGGTTACCAATCTATAAAGCTTGTGGTTTTGTAGGTAGTTTACAACATTACAGTCTAGATCTGTATTTCTATGTTGAATAAGATTACGATTGTTATTTGTTTTGTCTACTAATATTAATACAGTCCATCATCATTTTCAGCACAGAGATAGAACCCTGCCCCACCACACATGCCATGCTGTAAAATGGAAGCCACATAGAAGCCATTCAGAAGCTGGCTCATGCTACCTGTGGAGCAGGGCCTGCACCTGTCAGAGAGGCACCCATAAGGCTGTTTAAGGAAAGTGAATGTGATTAATAATAATGTGAAATTAAAAGTGCCTACTTAGTGAATTGGTGATTCAAAATAGTAACTTATAAACGATGATAAAATCATTAAAGATTGTGTATGTATTTGCAATTCAGATGTGCTAAATTGTATCTTTTATAATTAATAATAATTAAATCATCTTAAATTTTTTCTACTTTTTACTTAATTGGTGATACTAATAAAACCTTCGAAATGTATCTACTTTGTTGTCTTAAAATAAAAAAAAACTTGTATTATAATAAAATGTGTATATTCATTATAATATCTGTTAGTAATCCAACTCCGAGTTGCCAACCCTTCACTGGAGTAGTGTTAATCTGGTTTTATAAAACCAATGGCAGAATGGTGTTGTTCCAGCCACTGTGGTGACCAGAGATTATCTGAAAATAATTCATACATTATTATCAAATGTTTAACAACTACAATTACGGGAGCAGAGGGGAGAAGGAGGGGTAAATAAAACAAAGCAATACCAGATTTACCTTAGCCTAATATGTAAGTTTGGTTTTACTTATAGTGAAATAGCAAATAATCCAGAAGCTCTGCACTCTACTAACATACTCCTCCTTCAATAGTTGGTTTAGATTGCTGCTGCCCTATACCTATTTATTACTGATTACTACTTACTCCAGGCTCTTCATGACAAGTTGAGCCTGGAAATTTTGGGATTAGGTACTGCAAAATTTTCCCATCATAAACTGTAAGAAAATGTCATAACTATTTTAAAAACAAAAGTTTATACCAGTGGTTGTTTATATCTTTACCATTAGGTATATACTTTGAATTTTTGAATTATGATCTTTCTCGGACAGTGATGGGTAGTTTTTGGGAAATCTTGTGTGTACCTATAAGAACAAGTTGAATATTTATTGGTACATACCATGAGTTGTGGAGGGATATTGCCACTGGGAAATTCCAGGTTTAATGATTGTGTCTACCTATCACTGATAAGGCCGCTTGCTGTGGAAGCCTACAGAGCTTGACGATTATAGACTACCTTATACCACCAGACGCTTTCGTCACTATTATCGCGAGTAAATAATCGTCTTCTATATTTTCGTCGTTCTCGAAGCCCGAAAACCAACTTGTTTCAGTTTGAATGTGGGCCAGCGATTATTTCCAAGCATCGTTGCCTTGATGCCGTAAATGTAAGATTTCATTTTATATCATGTTTGATCACAAAATATCATCGAACCGAATTTACTATTTAAGGTAAACCACGGGCAGTGAATGCATACAAAACTTATTAGTGGCTTTGTTTGGAAGTTCAAATATTTGTATTAATTGTTGTTTCTAGTAATTACGCACAATTTCATAGTCAAAACTCACTTTGAATTTTAAGTTTTTTTAGGAAGGATCCAAAATGGTACTTCTTATAATATACTAAAAAAGTAACCTAAAATTTAAAATCACAGCTGATGAAGTTAAAAAACTTCCTAAAAGTCGCCTTCAAATTAGCTCTTTAACTAAATTGAATAGTTTTAGTTCAAAACGTTCATTCTTTTGAGTTTGACGTTTCTAAAATTAATTACATGGTGCCTTCAAAATACCATTTAGTTTTAAGTGGTTTAGCAAGTTTTATAACTAAAACTAAAGCCTTCAAAATCGGGCCCAATGACTGAATTTACAAGTTATATTATTATCTAAATATCATTAGAAAGAACAACGGATTATTTTGTTGGGTAATGGAAAATAACGTTAAATTTGCGTGCTACTTTTGGCACATCACTACAAAAATAAACTGTTCATATAGCCTTGTAACAGCGTAGTGTAGTAATTAATGAATTCTGCAATTAAACTAAAGTTTACCGCTAAATCACAACATTTTAATCATACATTGTTCATGATAATTATCAGTTAGTACGGCAAATTAAACAAACAATTTTTTTATAGAAGCAACGTTTTGTCAAAGTTACGTCGTTCGTTTGATCTGAAACTGCAAATTAAACCATAATATTAAGTTTATATGACGTTTTACAAAGTTACGTCGGTTGTCTCGACCGTTCGATGATCAACGACCTTTAGGGCGGGTTTTTTCAACAATAGTTAACCAATAGGTATCCAATGGTTAAACACTCTAAGAAATCTTGACCATTGGTTAGAATTTGTTAGAGTTTTGAACCATTGATAACGTTTTGATTGTACTAGTACACTTGCATATTTTATGTAATTATGATAATGATTATATAATAAAATATATTTAATAATGTAAAACCTTTCATTACCTATTTACAGGTAGGAAATAAGCTCACTTTACACTAATTTATTCTGAGTAGGTACCTACAATTAAATAACTACGTCTAAATTTGCACTTCCTATGACTTGCCAAAACGTACTGAACTGAACTTCGACACATAAAACTATAGACAATCCGACGCGACAGCGTGGCGCCACGCACGCACTACCGCACGTGCCTATATAAGGTATTAAACAATCATACGCAATCACACGGCATACGGCACACGCATACATTCATTATTCATTCAATAGACGACCGAGTTCGCATCGCACCGGCGCCAACATGGCGGCACCGACCTGCTGCTAAAATTTT
Organism: Ennomos erosarius; assembly: GCA_963580505.1. Taxonomy (NCBI): domain Eukaryota; kingdom Metazoa; phylum Arthropoda; class Insecta; order Lepidoptera; family Geometridae; genus Ennomos; species Ennomos erosarius. The sequence continues at coordinate 2,098,659 of OY757001.1, read as the reverse complement.
AAACAAATTAATCACACGCATAAAATTCATTCATAATACGCACCATTTTTCGTATCACTTGTGAAATCTGCTTAAATCCACGTGAAAGACAAAGATAGGTAGCGTAATAGGTAGATTTAATATCCTCGTGGTTGCGAGGGAGCGCGCACGATGCCGGCCCGCGCTCAGCTCCTGCGTTAAGCGAATAGCGAGCGAGTATTCGAGTAATGAATTCATGAGATAACTTCATTTCATACTTCATAGAATTTCACGACTACATTTCATTTGTGAATTGCTAATACATTGCTAATAGTTTTAGCATATTACGAATTAATATTTATGCTAATTAATCCACCACTGGTCTCTACCGACCTTTACAGCGTCACTGGGCGGGAGGGTAGGCGCTTAAGGCACCCAGCCGACAAAAGTGGGGGGCAACTAGCTCAAGGGGTGCGAGCCTCGGCTTGGGCTTTTGCCGGGATAAGAGGATCGAGAAGGCTACGTCCGCTGGAGGAGTGGACCCTATGGAAAGTCGCGGGCATTCTAGCTAACCTACGGGGGGTACGTCGACCTCGCCGGTGGGGTCGGTGTCTGATTGTGTTACGCTGGTATCCTGTACCAGTGCCGAAATCGGTACCTGAGCCAGAAGGGCTAGACTGGTCCGGTGATCCTAGCGCAGCCGAAACAACGGCTGCTTTAGGATCTTCCGGGCCGCTCAAGACGTGTCTTGATGATCAAGAAGAAGCCATAGCAAATAGGTAGAGAGAGCAGGAGCACAAGGAGGAAAGACGTTAAATTAATAAGGTCATGCGAAGCGGGAGTGGGTTGGGCTAGCTAGTATAGACAAATTTAATGTGGACTGTGGACCTTAGACAACATTTGAATAATAAAATCAACTTTTCTACAAGACTTATTTAATGATGCGTTTTATTTTAAATAAAAGCTGTAGTTTTATAAAGACCCGATAGATGGCGTTAAAATGGGGGTTTATGTTCTGTCATTGTTAAGATAATTATGTATCGAGTTTAGTATTCTATCCACACACATCCCACACACATACCCACACACACACACACACACACACACACACACACACACACACATACCCACACACACACACACACACACACACACACACACACACACACACACACACACACACACACACAAACACACACACATACCCACACACACACACACACACACACACACACACACACACACACACACACACACACACACACACACACACACACAGACACAGACACATACAATGATACATAGATGTTTGTTCTGCGTCTGTGTGTTATCTGGTTCCCATAGTACAAGCTATGCTTAGTTTGGGGCTACATGGCGCTGTGTGAAATGTCCACACATATTTATTTATTTATTTTATTTTATTTACTTTATCCTTATTTTATGGAAGGCATATAACTTTAATGGCTTTCTATCGACAAATCGACAACGTCCTCTGTGATCCACCCTTTCAACTGAATTTGACTTTTCCTTGTACAGTCGCCTGCACTAATAAGTATACGGGCCATTCTTCTTTTTAGTGCCTAAAATCGACAAGATTTGCAGAAAAAAAATTGAAAAATGTAATCTATAATTTATTACTTTTAAGTGCTAATTCTGATTAGTTATTGTCTATTCTTACCTGTACTGACATTTGCAGCGATGTTTTCTGACGTTTAGACAGATTTTTCGACATGTACTCTAGGAATGGTCGGTAATATTAACAACTGCGTTACCTACTTATAAAACGGCGGTTTATTTATAGGAACATTCATTTCAGTCCGGTAACATATCACTTACAAACTAATCAAATTTTAAGATATCTTCATTATGTTAATTCACAAATATAATCAGGCTAATGAGGTATTTTTTAATAAGCCGTCTCTACTGCGTTACTAACTTTGATTTAAAATTTAAGTTTTTTAAAAAATACACCTAAATTAGTTACCAGCATACAATTTTTGAATAAGAAATGAAACAATTGATAAATAAAAAAGAATGTTTGCTATTTTACAATTTCTTTCCATATTGTATGTAACAAATATGGATCTAAATGTTACCTGGAAATTGGGGACAGAAAAAGCTTTTTCACGATTACGACGTTTTTTTTTTGGTAATTTTTCATTTTGGTTTTGCAGATCTATGCTCTTTTTTGTCACATTACTCACAAGATTTTTTAGCGTGGTATTGTTCCAAATGTTTTTTTTTTGCTTTAGCATTTTTAATCGGATCTTGTTTCAGTTTTTCTCTATAACGCCTTTGTTTTTCAGCGGGTGTCAAAGCCATTATTTCAAAGTATTGATCTACAAAAGTAAAGAATTCATTTATGCGCCATTTAATGTACAAATATATAAAAAAAAAAGTTTTCAAAACAACTGCGTTGCTAAAACTACACCTGCGTTACCCCATTTAGTAACGCAGTGTAGTGGTAACGCAGTTGTAAAAAAGAAGTGTTTTAAAACGAAATCCTTAAATAGTACCATATCCACGCGAAATTATAACGCTATCCAAATATAAACCTAATTAGTAGTATTTACTTGAAATATTGCAAATATCACTAAAATTTACTTTTTTATAGCGGTAACTCAGTTGCCCCACAATAAACACACGCGCTCCACACGACAAATTCCGAACGGCTGGTTTCGACAAGCTTGCCCCTTTGCACACCTCGCCTTACCCCAGCATCAATTTACAACAAACCAAGCAATATTAGAGATAGAGATGTTAAAAAAGCTTATTTTAAGAAACACGTATGGTAACAAAGGGTACGTACGATTTTCTTCAATGTCGGGGACACTGCGACAAATATTTTATTGTAAAATATCTACTGTGGTAAAATCATATCGATGGGGATTACAATAGAGGTTAAGCTTTAAAGAAATGCTTAAACATTTTTAAAAAAGCTATGATTAGGAAAGATTTTAAGAAATTTTGGTTTATGTTACGAGACGCGGACTGCGGGACAGTGAACTTTTATATGGAAAACAACTGTGTTACTCAGTAAGACAACTATGTTACCGTGATTCACAAATAAATACCGTATCAAACTTAAATATATTGATGTCTGGTGATTAACTCATATTCAATAATTGCTGTGGTGCATTTTTTTCTTTTATTTGCACTTTTGTTTATTAATAAAACCCTTTATCGAAAGAGGACCGATTCTTAGGCACTAAAAAGAAGAATGGCCCATACATTTCATAATTTTCAACATATTGTGTACTGTGTTGAATTACTCAAAAATCATGTAAAAATCAATTTGTTGGGTAACATGTATAGCCATAATAATAATTATGAAAATTAATTTGAATAATGTAAAAGAAAAAAATGCACCACAGCAATTATTGAATATGAGTTAATCACCAATATATTTAAGTTTGATACGGTATTTATTGGTAAATCACGGTAACATAGTTGTCTTACTGAGTAACACAATAACCTATTCACACAATAATAGTTTACATATTTATTTCCCCCGCCCGTTGTTCTACCATTTTTGTGTTTTATCATGTGCATTGATGTGTGTTTTTTTTTGGTGTTCAATAAAGTATTATTGTATTGTTGTATTGTATTTCTTATTTAAGTTTTAATAGCATGGCATCATAATATCAGAATATTACTAAAAAAACTACTTACGTCGTGTTATTTTTGGAAATTCTGGTACCTACCTATTCACTTTGTATGGGTGGCACGTAATACTACATCAATTCACAGACATCTAATACTATACAGTGTCTGTGCGGCAATTCAATAGTTTGCAAATCACCACATTGTTTTTTTATTAAACCTGCTCATAGTCCGAAGACTGTTCGCAGATATTAATAGAACAAAAACAAAAAAAGTCATTTGGGTTCGGCCCATCGTCTGGTCTCAATAAATGACTTGTTCAAATACACAGACCCCGGCTTCTGGTACGATTGTTAAAGTTAAACTGATGTCAACTTGAAATACTGAACTCTGATTGGTTGCCTGTTGATCATCGGCAGTTTGACAAATGTTTGAGAAACTGGGGGGCCTACCAATAATTAATAGAAATTATTAATTAGGCTCTGCACCTAGGCTCTATTAGGCTCTCTAGACATATAACCAAAATCGTAAATTTTTTCGTGCTTGCTTCTTTTATTCCTACTTTATTTTCATGTCATTTATAATCAATTTGAATAATCATTTTGCTGAAAAGTTTATTAGACACAATAATTTGATGCCTACAGCAGCAACACTTCTTTAATTTACTGTAAAGATTCAACATATGGATGGTTCAAAGGTAATTTTTGAGCTAGCTTTGCTCGTTTGTTTTTATGTACAAGTCAAAATTACTATTTTTTTTTTTTTTTTTTATATGTTGGCTCCACACATAGTGTATTTAGCCAGTGTCAAGTATTGTATATTTTCATCGAGTTTTAGAATATTTTACGTAGTCAAGTCTTAGTCATAGTCATAGTCCAGTCTAAGTCGGGTCATAGTCCAGTCTAAGTCATGCTCAAGTAAAGTGGTGGCAACTTTACAAGAAGCTTCTATGGAATTTTGGAAGCAACACGAAAAATCACGTTTCATTACATCATATCACTTGACCACACTCATGCTCGTAATTCAGCACTTAATGCGTAAAACGCCACCAATTTTAAACATTAACACTGAAAAAAGCAAAAGTTTTGGGAAATAATACAATGCAACGACGTGAACTTTTTCACGTTCCCGCCAAAACTCAAAAATTACTATTACACTAAACAAAATAATTACAAACTGACTTCACGTTCGCCCTACTTTATACAGTGGTGTACATTTCTAGTCCTAACTTTTTTTAAATCTGCCAGTACGTTTCAAAAATTTTCGCACTTTTCCTATTGCTATATTTACCCAAAAACAGGGTTATGACGTTGAAACAATTAACCTGCTATTACACCCTCAGCGGCTCGATATCGAGCTGGCATACATTGTTATTCTATTGTTATAGAAATTGTGGTATTTCTGAAAAATAAACGGTTTTTGATTAGAACAGTTTGTAATATAGGTTTCGTTCAATAACTTGTGTAGAATGGTTTTTGCACTGTGGTTCACAGTTCCATAGATCAAGTCATAACAAACATACGTGGAATTTCCAATGCCAATATCCATGGAATGATATTTGTGGGAGCACTTTCAGAGATTACCTCCTACTGATTGTTATTTCTACTCAACGCTGAAACGGCTGAACGGAACCGTTGAGCCGTTGAGCGAATGAGCAAAAGTTCAGAAAAATTGGAAAATATACAACTACGATTAGTAAAAGAATATAATTTTTTGTAGAATATAAGTGATGTTAACGTCGTAAGTAGGTATACTTAATTGAGATTTAATTTACATAAATAGTTGTACATTTTTTGACATGGATGAATATTTTAAATATTGTTTATATTTTTATAATTGACTGGTTTTGTATTTTTTATGACATTTTAATTCGTATAATTTATGATAAATTTTATTATTATTAATGATTGACATGCTATATTTATTATAGTTTAGTAAATATTATTGCAATGTTCTCGCAAGCCTGACATGTAAATGCTTTTACCAATAAAATAATTATGATTATTATGATTATGATTAATAAAGTGGTCTCATCAAATTGCTAAAGAAAGAGTTGTGTTTATTCAATTACCCTGAACCAAAAAGAAATTTGCTATTAATTAAAAGTTTGCAGTGATTATTTTACAAAGTTGTAAAAAGGGAACCACTATTTGACGGGCTCGATAGCTCAGTTGGTAGTATCCCTGCCTTCTGAACTGAGCGCTGTGGGTTTGATTCCTACCCAGGACAAACATTTTGTGTGATGAACATAGATGTTTGTTCTGCGTCTGGGTGTTATATTGTATTCTATGTATGTATTAGTTAGTTACATAACAGTTTTATATACTAGGTAGGTATCTATACGCTAATTAGAGAACATGAGTTACAATATTATTAAAAGAAAAGTTTTTACTTGGTACTTACGGTTTGGGCTTGACTATAAATCGTTTACGGTGATAATTCTCCATTGTTTACCTAAGGTATTTGAAACACTAAGCGAAATAGGTAAGTGCTGATAAAATTATATGATTGTAATGTAGAGTGTGAATCTTTGTTTACTGTGCTCGACAAGCAACCGTTCGCTCCGTCGCAATACGGCAAAGTGAACTGTGAAGTGCTGTACTGTAGGTGCTGTACAACTTATTATCAGATCACACCGTTACCACAGAATTCCCCCTATTACATAGGTCCAGAACCGAAGTCTCCATACTTAACTTTTTTTTTTCCTTATATTTTGGCTCCACACATAGTGTATTTAGCCAGTGTCAAGTATTATATTTTCATCGTGTTATAAAATATTTCACGCAAAGTCATGTCCTAGTCATAGTCATAGTCTAGTCCAAGTCAGGTAGTCATAGTCCAACGCCATCAATTTTAAACATTAACACTGGAAAAAGCACAAGTTTTGAGAAATAATATAATGCAACAACGTGAACATTCCGCGTTCCCGCCAAAACTCCATACTTAACCTTGTTTGAACATGAATCAAACCATAGATCACATTTTTTTTTCTTCTAATGTCAGTTCCTCTTTCAATATACCATATAAATAGTATTACCCGATTTAGTCGGGTACCTAAATAAAAATCTAGCTAGATGTAAAATGTAAATAATAAAAATTATATAACGCCTCCTACATTAAAAAAATATAAAATAATAAAATTAATTACCATCATACTACTATCTATAGACAAGAAAAAGGTCTATAGATAGCTCATGCAATCTTTTAATAAAAAGGATTCAAATTAAGTATAACCAGCAGTTTATTCAACATTTCTTTTAATAACTCACGAGTTTTTCAATATTACCAAGTTAAAGGGATTAAAGAACAACAGTTATGTAGGTACAGGGAGTCTAGCAAAGATCACCAAACGCTAACTCCAAAATGTACTGAAATGACATTGCGGAAATCGCGAACTTTTCCGTAGCGAATGTCATTTCGATTAATTTTTGGAGTTATCGTGAAGCGTTAGTGTTAGCGATTGTGATCTTTGCTAGACCCCCTGGGCCTAAACCAAAATAATGTTTCATATATTAGGATAAAAAAAACCTTAAAAATGGGAAAACAGTGGGCGCGTGGAACGTTTATAGTTGACAATAAAACTATTATCAGTAATTGCACTTCTGTGTTCTGTGTGTTCTTTACTATAGAAATGCGCTGAACATATTGTTGAGCAAGTATTAGGTTTCCACCAATCTTCATTTCGACTTTTTCGAACTACTTTTATCCAACGATCAGCTAGACATGGATCTGTTGGAAATCTATACAAAAGAAATCGGGTAATTATTCAGATGTCGTGTGGCAATACTGATTTTGACATGTCAACTTTTTATTGTAAAATGGTTCTAACTCTTCGTCAAATAGAAATAATGAAAATAATCTCATAAAAATACATGATTAAGGTCACTTACAAGTGAAATGTGATCGTGTGCTTCTGTGATTCGTGCCTCGAGTGATTTCGGCACAGTTTTATCACGCAAGACGGCATTTTTTTTGGTATGTATTCAAAAGCACACCCAAGTAACGACTGATTTTGATTTTGACAGCTGAGAATCAATCACACCCAAAGTGGTGTGTACGGTTTTGCCCTGCTTTAATTTCGTATTAGTGGTCTGGATAAAAAGTCTTTGACCGTTACACATTTTTTGGCGGCTGAGCTAAATTACTTAAGCGGAGTACATAATTTATTGTATTTATTTACTTTTTGTTGCAAAACAAAATCATACTTTTCGGTAACGGGCAATTTTTTTTTTTTGCTCCACTCAGTGTATTTTATTTACCATTTAGCCAGTGTCAAGTATTGTATATTTTCATCGAGTCTTAGAATATTTTATTACGTACTCAAGTCTTAGTCATAGTCATAGTCCAGTATTTTTTGATCAGATATCTAATTTGATGATCGGTGCGAATAGACGTGTTTTTGAATTATTACAATAAACAAATAATATTCCGCTGAATCGTGACCACGTTACCAACAGCCAGTAGTAACGCTTAACTATGTCATATAGTTATGCATAATGTGTGTCTATTTATTTTTGTGGAAATTTTAAGTGTTTGAAAAGTAAACCACTTTAACGATTATTATGGAAGGCAGCCCCTTTACCCGGAGCGACAGGACTCCCCGCTCCCCGCCGCCGCCCTCACACGCAGGTTCTCCGTCTGCTCCTCGCCCTCAATCGTCATCGTCGAGCCAGAGATGTTGTTCCTGAAGTGGTCTCTACTCCGGAAATTCAAAGCTGGATGACCTCAATCGAGCAATGCCTTAATGAGGTATGCAATATCGCTTCTGAGGGCAAACTGAACTCGGAGCAGAAACTACGTATCAGCTCCCTTTGCCGAAAAGTAGGACATGGTACATCGCAGATGGCAGTGCAGTACCAATCCCTAAAGCTTAAAGCCGTCCAGTCTCACGCATCTATTCAAACCCTTAAAGACCAACTGGACTTATCGCAGTGCCTATAGGACCTTAAACTGGCTATTGATGAGTCATCAAAACCTGCCTCGGGTGCCTCTTTTGCTGACATGGTTAAAAGAGGTACCAACAATTTTGTTCAGCCCATTAATTTAAATTCAGTGGCCATTTTTCCAAACAATAAGCTGCAGACAAGCGACGAGACAAAAACCCTTGTCCAAAAAATTATATGCCCAGAGCAGATGAAACTTCACGTGAGAGGCCTGCGCAAGACCAGAAACGGCGGCGTTATCATCAGCACTGACACGAAAGACGATAATGTGAAATTAAAACAATCGGTGCAGCTCACGAACTCAGGCCTTATTGTTGATGAACCTCATAAACAGAATCCTAGAGTGGTGATTGTTGGAGTACCCACGTCAATGCAGGAAAAGGAAGTTTTTACCTGTTTGTATCATCAAAATTTAGCCGACAAACTTCAGGAATCTACCATGGAAACTTTTTTGACCTCGATTAAACTAAGCCATAAATCAGGTAAGAAAGATGCTGAAACCTGTAATTATGTTATTGAGGTATCTGCTGCTGTAACTAGATGTTTTAAGTGTCAGCAGTATGGTCATGCGGTCAAGTCATGTCGGCAAACAACCTCCACCTGCGGCCACTGTGGTGATCAGGGTCACTCAATAAAAGAGTGCCTGAAGAAGTCTGAGGAAGCAAAATGTGCTACTTGCTTGCACTTCAAAAAGCCAAGCAATCACACCACTGGTTTTTCTGAGTGCCCAGCAAAATTAATGGCAGAAAAAGATATATTAACTCCATCGATTATGAGGGCGCCTAGAGCGCCGCTTATTTTTAGTTGTTTTTAGCCTTAACTAGCGTATATATACTTATTGTATGGCCGACGATTTAATTAATGAATTAGATAATACTTATATTTACGACTCAAAGGTATGTGACACTGAAAACTGCAAACAATATCTTTCCAGTTATAAAAGCCCTTTAACAGTACTAACCCAGAACATCCGTAGTATAAACAACAATATCGAAAGTCTTAATGTTTTCTTACACAGGCTAAATATCGAGTGTGACGTAGTGGTTCTTACCGAATGTTGGCTCTCAAATAGTGAGGGGGCTCTCCCTGAATTATCAGGATACAATAGTTTCTACAGTACTACATCGTTTAATCAGAACGATGGTGTCGTTTAACAAAAAAATGCCTCCTTCTGACAGTCGATGAACCAAATGTTCAAGAATGCAATTGCTTGATCCAGCCGTCCAGCGAGAGCCTCTCGAGATGTTGGTCGAGGCTCTTCGCTATAAGACCGTTCGCCGAAACGACTATCGGAACAATGCTTGTTGAGTCAACCTCGTGTTACAGAGTTACCTCGTGAGCCAAGTCAAGGTACTTGCTGAGTTTGTCCTTCTCAGCTTTCACGAGGTTCTCGTCATGCGGAATGGTGATGTCAACGAGCACTTCCCGGCGTTGGGACCGGTCTACCAGCACGATATCAGGCTTATTGGCTACAATAGTCCTGTCCGTGATGATAGAGCGGTCCCAATAGAGCAACGCACGGCCATTTTCAAGAACCGGCCCCGGTGTGTACTTGTAGTACGGCACCTCAGACTCGACAAGGCCGTATTGAAGGGCCGTTGCTGATGAATGATCCTGGCCACTAGGTTGTGTCTGTGCAAGTACTCTCCGTTAGCAAGATGAGAACAACCGGAAATAATATGTCGGAGAGATTCCCCGGGACGGTGGCATGTTCGACAAATGTCGACCGTACCGTCCTTCAGTATATATTTCCGGTAGTTATTCGTCTTGATAACTTCGTCCCATCGAAATAATACCCATAGAAGTATAATACGAGGTCCGAAATGGCCAAACGCAAATGCAACCGCTGTGGGTGGGGCTTAATTTTGCAACCGCGCGTGGCGCCATTCTCATCGCAACCGCCGCGCTGTGAAGTAGTCTTACTTGGACTGTGTTATGAAATAACGACCCAAGCGACGTTTTGGTTCAAACTTTTAAAATTTATTTTAGTTGCTGTGAGCTGTATTATATTGGATTTTTAATGTCATTTTTACTTATAAGGTTTTTTCTGTGGTATAATTTTAATTTTATATTACGTTTTAGTATATGTTGTTATAGCAGCAACATAAATACGTCATCTGTGAAATTTTCAATAACTACCACAGTTAATGAGATACAAGCCTGGTGAGTGGTGACAGACGGACAGCGGAGCCTAAGTAATAGGGTTTGCTTTACCCTTTCGATACGGAACCCTAAATAAGCGATAAAAAACAAGAAACACAAATGATGAATTAACATGTACTGTAACCGAATTTCACAAATCCATTTTGCCGTGACGTAGTTTGTTGGTTGTTGGGTTAACACACCTACTCATTGAAATAATTATACCTGAACATATAGACGTATAAACATTCCTATTTATTACTATAGAAATTCTAGGTCTGTGGTGTCATATGATTTCAAAAATTCGTTCTAGTAATTTTTCTATTTTATATTATACATGTTTTCCATACTCGTAGTTTTAATGCATAACACTATCCCAAATCACCAGTCAGTGTGGGCATAGTTAGGGAGCTCGGTGCCGAATTTTTTTTGCGATTTCTTTATATGGCAGACACACTATTATCTCATTGAACTATAATTATTATTACCATTTAATAATATGGTAAGTCTACCATAATAATAAATGATAACAAGTCATAATAGTATTCACTCCGAACGCGACTTCGAAATTCTTATAGGTTCGTACTCTAGGTACAACTGATTTCTCATGTTTGTACGTAAATTTAGCTGCTTGTAAACAAAACTTTATGTAACAAACTAATTGAACATTGTATTGATTACTAACTGACCTGACCCACCTTGGAATTTGCTCGGATTTATTAGTTTTATGTCCTTACCTTGTTCATGGGAAGAGGTAAGTTATCGAAGTATTTTATTTTCTCAAAATGAGACTGCCACAGTTGGCCATTTAATGTAAAAATAACGGTTGAAATACAAGAGCGCTCTTAGTTGACCGAACCAAATCGATTTGTGATGATCTGAACTATCCGCATCCGTAACGGTGTAGCTAAACATGAAGAAATCTTACATCAAAACCAGTTAGCTCCCCAACTATAATGCCGATATGAAGAGAGAGACGGAGCTATACATCTACATAGCTGTGTCCCTCTTATCGAGCGTCAAAAGAAGTCACTGATCAGCCAATCAGGGAATGACCACTATGCTGGCGGTATTGGTTAGAGAAAAGTCTTATGTGATTGACTTTGTAGGTTGAAATGTACCTAATCTCAATGGAGTAAGGGCGTTTTTACATTGGTGTGTAGACGTAAGTAGATATAAATATAAATAAATATAGTACAACGTTCGTTTGGTTACAAAACTGGGCGATCTTGCTTAGAGTTATTTTTCTATGGGTATTATTTCGATGGATATAATTATTAAAAATAATAGTTTTAGAATGTCATCAATCAAAAACTTCTAATTACATAGATTTAGATGCAGTTTGCTATTCTGTATTATTTATAGTTTCGAAGTAGCCTCATAATACAAGTTTGTTTCATTAAAAATCGGTTTATTCAGAAAGCAGCCAAAAGATATTTTTAGAACAAGACTTCTACACCGTCCACTCCAGAATGGACAATCGGCGGGTTAAATAACAAAATATTATGTTCGAAAAAAGAAAAGGAAAGAATGAGGACGACGGGAGAGGGACGGGGAGAAGGAAGAATAGGGGAATGTAGAGAAAGCACAATAGAATGGATGGTGAGAAGGGGACAGGGGGGACTAAATGAACCGTGCGAAATGTACATGAATTTTATTGAACCTGTTTTTATCGCTCCGTGTGTCATCATTTAAATTATACAGGAAACCATTTTCTGCCACATGCATAATGTAGGTATACAAATACCTACTTTAAATAAAATGTAAAACCTGAAAGAATCGTTGTGAAACTGGAGTTCGTGATAACGAACCAATATAAAAACACGGCTGTCTACCGCGCCGTGAAGGCCACTCTTACAATAAAATTAGTTACATCTGTTCACATACGATAACGGAGTTTGTAATACAAGTGTCTTTAAGTTAATTTTACATGTTACATAGTTACAGAAACGGAATGAATTTGCAGGGGTATGTATTATACCAATTTGCTGGCATTCAGGCAACACTATAAATTATCGCTGCAGGCGATGACAATATATCTACCTAAGTATCTATTCTTAGTAGGTAGATACCATTATCGGCATTACCATTGCATTATTTTTGATTCACTAGCTCTACCTTGATTAATATTTATTTGTTATTTAATCAAAAGGCGTCAATACTGTTGAACATAATTTATGCATCCCCCATATTAGAGCTCCACTTAAGCGACTGCTTTCATCTTGCATCCAGTGGTTCCAGTGGTGGTGGGTGGTTCTCCTCAGTTTTGACTACGACCTCAGTCCATCTAATGCCACTACTACGTGCTTCGTCTTTCGGTTCGTGAAGCTTTCCTCCCCATTTGTCGCGTGGTTCTGCAATCGATGTGCCCTGTCCATTACAGATTCCTGTTACTTCAAGAGGCATACAAATCCTATGTTGTTAATTGAGATTCCTGGTATATTACGCAAGAAAGATTGATGAGACTGTCTGTCCGATGGGGTAGAGGTGTTCTTGAGTACCAAAACGCTTTGGCAAATAAATACGACGTTTTTCAGTTATCAAGGCGAAGTAGCAGTCATCTACAGATGTAGAATAGATAATTGTACCTTCTAAACTACATACGCAGATGGCCGAGTGGTAGTTAGTAGATTCGATGTGACTGTAGCCTAAAATCAGTGGCAAATTTTGGAGAGATCAGCAGGGTTACTCTTGACACTCGATTTCAATCGTAACTTGGGATTTGGAACGAAATCGTGGCATTTGGTACTCTTGAATCCGCGCAAGCGCACGATTGGAATCTTTGTCCGTGGAATTTTATGGAACTAAATGGAATCGACTCCTTTCTAGACCAACCGTTTTTCGGTACTCTTGACGCGATTTGACGTTGACAAATTGAGCTTGAAGTCGAGTTTGCGATAGAATTTTTACAACTTTCAAAAGTTAACTTTTTTGCGTTCGAGTGCGTTGTGTTCGGAAGTAAAATGGCACGTTTGGCTCTTATTTTTAATATTTTGGACAAACATATACACAAAATATACACTCAGTCTTATTGATGACACAAACACATGATGCTTCTCATGGGCGGAGCGTAACACACCTTTTGCTATCGCCGGATTATCTTGTAAAAAATCCGCTAGAGCCTCCAGCTGTTGGTAGGTTGGCCTACTACTCATAATTCTAAGTTCCTGTTAGAACGGATGAATCATTAGTTATTGTATCAGTAGTACAAACATCGATGTTCATCACACAAATGTTTGTCCTGAGTGGGAATCGAACCCACAGCCCTCAGATCAGAAGGCAGGGCTACCACCGACTGAGCTATCGGGCCGTCAAAATTCAAGGTTTACAGCTTACTTAAGCACTCAAAGTACCAATACCAATGGATAGACACTGTTCAGACACCGTCCGTTTCCGACGCCACTATTGTTTCAAATCCTGAACTCTTGGTAAAAATTATACCAATCAATTTTTTTTTATGGGAATGTGTGACGTGGCGAGCTGGTCGTTCACCTGATGTTAAGCAACATGGCCACCCATAACAGTTGCAGTGTCACTCAAAACTTTAAAATAATAAAGTTTCGCGTGACACTGCACTGCTCACGCCATCCCGAGACATCACCCAGTCTAGCAATCAGATTACTAGACTGTGTAATCAGGTCATAAAGTCTCATTTGCCCAGTAATTTCACTAGCTACAATGCCCTTCAAACCGGAACACAGTAGTACTTGCACACTACTACTTGGCGGCAGAATAACTGGCAAAGCGGTGGTACCTACCTAGACGAACTTTGCAAAATAGTCCTACCACCTAGTAAAATAATTTAGTAATAAGTATAATTTTAAGAAGTTGGCTGGTGAAAATGACTAAATGAGTAGGTATATTACTATGAACACTTTTACAAATTGAAACACTGATACACAGAACACTATCTAAACAAATCTGAAAATAGCTGAGCCACACAGAACATTAATACTAGTTATTTTTTCAAGCCAACCTTTCATTGACATTTAGCCATTCTTGATATTATTCGTCGGTAAATAAACGCTTTTATTAACTTGAAAGTGACTAAATATCATCAAAAGCGATGATTTTTTGGTAAAGTATTTTTTATCACCGTTATTAATAAGGTGTTTGGTATTAGTATTTTCTATTATGTTGAGTATGGCAGCACTTACATAGTGTTATTCTTTTGTGAGTCACAATGTTAAGTCGATCGCAAATGCGATTTCAATTTCAAGCTCGATTTTGTTCAAGGGTACCAAATTATTTAACATTGGAATTAGGATTGATTCGTATTAGAATTTTAGTGAAATTGGGATTGGAGTCAAGAGTAACCCTGCTGATTTCGCAGGCTGGTAGATGATGTAATATTGAGATAGCAACTGCAATTTGACTTTAGTATACTCTATCTGGTAAGTACCTATTCTATTAGGTACTTATCCATGACAGATAGACGCAGGTACAATAGGTAACTAGTTGAAATCTTTATAATGCTTTGTAAGTCCCGTAATTTCTTTTTAATTGCTGTACTAAATCGACTAGGTCATTCTAATACAATAGAAATGATGCAATGGAAACTTTGTTAAAGATTTAGTTTAATGGTTTTCCCATAGATCTATATATCAGGATATGCCCGAAGGAACATTTTATTTACTCAAAATGGTGTGGGGAAAAGTCAGCGCCATCTCTTAGATTACTCAGGAACTACGATGAGAACGGCCCTATCGCTGCCATTATGTCCGTCAATGTTTGTTTACAATGATTATCCCAAATATAAATTCGATTATTTTCGTACAAAACGGAGTGTAAAATTGAAAATATTGACTACTTGTGGTAAGAAACTTTGTATTTCTTTTTATTGCACTTTAGAGTGTAGTTTGTGCAACCCTTCACAACACAACTTGGCATATTTTCTTTGAGACACACGACCGATATCTTCTCACTTCCAACACAGACTGGGCGCTAGTGGAGGTCAATCTGTGAACTTGACTCCCTCTTTGAAGCGACGGTTTAATCTGTCATTAGGCCTGTCCTTATATATATGTCTATGGGTTTTCCAGATGGTAATTCAAGTTATGCTATTCGCGCAGGAACTCATCGACCGTGTCGATTTATCTTGACTGGCTCGGCTTACGGTTTACTTGTACCTTTACATCAAAATGCATTATAATTTTAAATTATTTTGCGGTAGGTACCTTAATTTTATTTTATAACCAACTCTGCCATTGCCACCAGTATCAAATCTCAGTTGCCAAAATGGCCGGTATGAATAATATCTTTTGTTTGCATAGTTCATTATATATATTTTTTATAATTTATAGCGGTAGTATTTGACCACTGTCTCATCTGATGGTAAGTGATGACGTGGCCTGCGGTGGTGTATATTTGCCTAGAAGATACCTGTTCACCCTTGACTTGAAGACACCCAGGTTATAGTTATCTGGAAACAAGGGCGACGGCAAGGTATTCCACTCTTTATTATTGAATAAATATAAATAATAATAAATATGTGTGGACATTACACACAGCGCCATCTAGCCCCATCTAGTACCATAACTGATACAATACTTAGATACTTTTTGTTCATAAATACATACATAGAATACAATATAAGTAAACAAACATTGACGGACATAATGGCAGCGATAGGGCCGTTCTCATCGTAGTTCCTGAGTAATCTAAGAGATGGCGCTGACTTTTCCCCACACCATTTTGAGTAAATAAAATGTTCTTTCGGGCATATCCTGATATATAGATCTATGAACTTATACGTATTGATATACTATACTTACCCAGCTTATAGGGGAACTATAGTAATAAGTTAACCATTTTCCATCTAATATAAGAATGCGTCTGACAGCTACAATGAAATAGTAAAAAATAAATGAACGAAAACCGAAAATTCGGTTCATTTTTGCTAATAATTCTATCGGTTGGGTGGTAGTGGATGATACATTAGCTATAATGAAACATCTAAATTTTGACTATTTATTGTAGCTATCAAACGCATTCTTACATTAGATGTATTTATTGTAGCTATCACATTCTTACATAAAATGGAGGGTAGAGATCAGATCATAAAGTCTCACTTGCCCAGTAATTTCACTAGCTACGATGCCCTACGGAATACAACACCTGCCCTTGGTGGCAGAATAACTGCCAAAGTGGTGGTAGGCAGACGAACATAGACGAACTTTGCTGAAATTTTGAATTTGCTAAGCTAATGATGATTCTAAATCGCGTCACTATAACTAATCAAGTTACTATTTGATAAATACTCAAGATGTATCAATCACCATTCACCTCATTGTTCAGTGATTTGTGTTTGTTGATAAATAACAATTCAATGGGCAAAAATAATAAGCGCCGTCTGTAAAAATAATGACGTGTCGTAAAAGCAGACGTATTTTATAAATAGTGTAATAGATTTGTATCCGGTAGAGAGCTTGGAACGGTGCCATCTTCTAGGAATCTTTGCTATTTTTTCGAAGTTCAATGTCACCTTGCAAACTTCTGCTGAATATCCGTATCACTATGTTTCCACTCTGTGATTCACGACTGTCACATTTCGTTCAACAACTCAGTAGCAAACCTAAAGAGCTTTTAGTATAGAAGAGGAGACGAATGGTGCTATTGAAATATATAAGGCGTTTGTTTACTTTTTTAGGCTTTTTTAGGTCAGTCTTAAGTTATATTCCTCCACTATGTATTTGGTAACAGTCTAGTTTATTCGCTTTAAAACAGGGTTTGCTGCCCTATTTGGAACTTTCAGGCCAAAGCAAGTCTGCTGGATCTTCATGGGAATTAAATAATTAAGTATACCTGTCTACTATAAGAGCCGGTCGATCTTGGGGTGATAAAATTATGGATTTTTGCTACCTGACCCTACGGATCCCCGATTCGAATCGATCTTCTGGAAGAATGGGCCGATCAACCGATTTTTAGAATCGATTCAACACGATGCGTTCTTCACCCAGGGGTAAGTAAACGTATATTTATCTTATAGAAAAGAACGTTTTCCACAGTAACTAGGTAGTATCGTATTACGAAGATTTTCTTCTACCGTAACTAGTTACGAAACTGGGGTTTCGTAGGCAGTCGAAGGGTAAGGATGGGAACAACCCGCCTGACCATATCAATACATATAATAAAACGGTAACTGGGCTAAATCTGTACATTGAATATTTTTTTCTGTCTGTCCCTTTGAACACGCATCACGCTGGAACTACTGAACGGATTTGGCTGAAATTCGTTATGGTTATAGCTGATTATGCAGAATAACATTTAGTATAGTTTATGTTTTCTAAGACGGCCAAGTTCGGTTTGCCCAAGCAATAAGGATGTAATTATTATCCAAGATTTTTTGTTGGTATATTATAATTATTATATTTGTACTTACTATATTAATTTCAATAAAAAATAAATAAAGCAGTCCCCGTCGAAGGGAAGATAAGAGAAGGCTAAAAAAATAGGGGAAAAGGTTGAATGGATGGGACGGCGAAGAGAGGCAGGCTGCGCCTGCCGCCCTTCTATTGCCGTCCCATCCATTCAACCTTTGCCCCTATTTTTTACCTAATACTATGGAAAATCACAGAGCAAAAAAAAACCGCTTCGCGAAGCGTCATATTCTTCAAAGCTCTGTGTGGATGATTTATTAATTATGGCCCAGATAATATAATACCTACAGTACAGATGCCTCATCCCATACAATGGAATAACTCGAGCTCTTTTACGAATTATTTTATTTCTGCACAACGCAAGATTATCAAGCGACATTTTATTGCGTGTTGGCAAAGTATTGGACCAAATGAATACACTGGACACTAACTAGTAACTCTCCAGACACGATTACCATATTTTTTCAAGTTCGGGCTATTTTTCGTCTGTATCTGATGGGACCCCGTGATTATGGTTAGTGTTTTTGATAGCATTAGGTATACCTAATTTAACAGCAAAGAGTCATACATTAGGTACACAACGAACCAATGAAACGAATAAATGTTCTCTAAAAAACAATCGACACGCTCTACTTTGTAATATTTGTATTGCCTAGATTCTAGAGCTAGATCCGGTACTAGGCAAATATTTAGGTAATTTGTACGTAAATATTTTATTATTTGAATTGGGTTTATCGATGTTGCTGAATGTTATAGATAATGGTCAGACTGAAACGAAAACGAAATATTTGCAATTTGCTGAGAAAAATGCTATGCACCAAATTTTACATCACCTAATGTAAATAGGGAAAATTCTGTGGTTACCCTACCTATAGCTAAGCTAAGCAGTAATAGGTAAGAGGTACCTACCTGTTAGTACTTAGGTGTAGGGGAGAGTTGGACAGTACCGAGATGTTACAACATGACTGACCCGCCCCGGCTTTACATAACAAAATTTAATTAATTCTTTATCTGGACACATTCCTCTCCTCCAAAAGTCTTTTTGATAACACTTAGGCCTTCGTTCTCTATATTCGAGTAAAGTTCCGAGTTAGCTAGCCACGACGTATTGTCACTTGTAACTGCAGTAACGAATTTCAGAAAGTCCGAGTAGCGCTAGCCGACCCGTAAATCAGGCTGCTACTTACAGGACACATCAGCTGCCGATTAGTACGGTTAACCGATAGCAAAACTTGTTGCAATCTCGCATGTGTTTGTAATTTATTATTATAGTTTGCATGCCACAAATACTGAGATCTACGGAACTGTAAACTACCAACCCTGTTGATTACGCTACTGCTATAAAAACATCGACTATTCCTGTTTCTATTTCGAGATCAATTAGTTATGAATATAGAAATCATTGTATTTAATTAGTAAAACAGTCCGCTCAGAACCGTGGAAAGCCGATGGATACTGGAGGCTAGCAGCCGCTCAAAGTGGTGTTCTTTGGAGGAGGCCTATGTTCAGCAGTGGACGTCTTCAGGCTGATGATTATGATGACGATGACGACTAAAAAGTTTTTGTTCAATTATAATATGTTAAATACTTATATAATATTATGATATTTTTGTTTTGTGTTGTTTTAATTATTATTATTGCTTCAAGATAAAACCCTATTTCAGGTACCTATATGTATTACTAATTACATTTCCCGTTGAACTAAACAATGTAATCTAAATTCGTATTACATTCCTCATTACATTAATTTAATTAGTTGATACCCTTTTTTGTAAAAGTAAATCCTTACTTACTTACTGTTTTTAGGTAGGGAATAAATACTCTTTGAAGGGCATCTACCGCACCGCAGCATATAGCTGGCACATAAACATGTAAAAAAAAAAAAAAAACGAACCCAAAATGGCGTCACTGACAGCAGTCAGGGTGACTATTGAACGAACGAAATGAACAGTTGACGTTGCTACAGATCACTCTAAATTTTCACCCACTGAGTAGCTGATCGAAACTCTGTTTTCGTTCGTGAAACTGGGAAGAACTACTCGACGCCTTTACGTCCCGATCAGTGTTACTCACTGGCCAGCCAACTCGGAACTTTACTCGGATATAGAGAACGAAGGCCTTAGTATATAGTTATACTTTTTCTGCTGACGTTACTTTTAAGGTAATATGACTTAATTGTGTTTATGACGATAAAAAAATTGATCGCGGTACTCCAGCATGGCTAGCATGCGCACCGCGAGAAAACTTGTCGTCGCTATTAGAGTGAGACACACTCAGGCGCTACGGTCTCTTACGAGATAAAGTGTCGAAAAAATTATGTCGCGGTGCGCATGCTAGCTGGGCCGGACATGGGCCTCGGGGATCAGGGTCAGGGTAAGTTAAGTACTAAGCGAGTAACCCTTTGAAAGGGCTAAGTAGGTACTCTGCTCCCTCCACTGTCCCACTCTCCACGTCCTTTCTCTATACGTCTTCTCCATATCTTACCCTACCCCCCTCTTTTTGTCGTTGCGTCATAGTCATAGTAAATTATTCATAAAATACACGTCAAAGATAAACAAAATAAGTACAACCGGTATACAATACACATAGAATAATTTTCGGTTCTATCTATGACTATTTACATTCTACCACAGAATAGATATGATAGTAGGTACAACGTAAATCTACCAAAATTACAAAATTAAAAAAGTCTTCCTTTCCTATAAAAACAGAGCATCTCCAATTTCAGTCGGTTAAGAATTACCCAAGACTCAACAATTAAGTATCTTCTCGATTTACACAACGCGGAGCTAATAATTTACAGGATCTTCTGACCCCACTCCAAAATATACTCTATCTGTATTACCATAGACGCTAGTTAACTTTGACAGTTTCAAGGGTATAGCAATTAAAATGCTAGGTAATTAATCTAGGAATTCCAATGAATCTAGTAATAGTAAAGTAGCTTGCAATCTGTTCTCATTTAGTTCTGTGATCTAATCTAAGAGTTGTGTAGTTATAAATAAATTACGGCCAACGATCACATACATAGACCCTGGACCCTAAC
The DNA here is from genome assembly GCA_963580505.1 of Ennomos erosarius. Lineage (NCBI taxonomy): Eukaryota > Metazoa > Arthropoda > Insecta > Lepidoptera > Geometridae > Ennomos > Ennomos erosarius. The sequence continues at coordinate 2,077,588 of OY757001.1, read as the reverse complement.
TAGGATTCCCTGTATCTAGGGACCCAGGAACTACGAGGACCATGGTCCCAAAACACCCAGACACAAAACAAGTATTTACGCTTTTTTTTTCGGGCACAAATACTTGTCCTGTCGCGGAATTCGAACCCGCCACCTCCGGGTTATGAGCCGACCTGCTCAACCACCACACCACGGAGGCTGCAATGTGACCTACCCACTGCAATTTCAACTTGCTAATTCAGCATCAAGGCATGCGGCGATATTTTTAGATTTGCCAGGCGAGCATTATAAAAGTCATCACAACTTTCATCAATATTTCCCTTTGCCACCACAAATACAAGCTTAGACAAGTCAACTTCATTACCTAAGCTATCATGATTCCAAAACACCCCAACCGGACGTCCGGCTTTACAAGAATCTCTACTTATGATTCGGAAGCATAATGTTTGAGGATAAAATTACAGTTACAGCAGGTAAAATATCATTGAGTTACAGTAATAAATAAATAGGTTATAAGCCTCTGAGTCGGTACAACGTTGAGTGGTATTTTAGTTCTGATAGCCTAGCACGAACATTTACGCGGGAGTAAGTGTAACGTTTGCGTACGTCCTTTGTATGGCATTTGATCAGCGCCTCTACCGGGCGTAAATGGAAACAAATTCGGCAGCAGTGGGTCTAGCACGAACATTTATGCGCGCGTAAGTGTAACGTTAGCGTACGTCAATTGTATGGCATTTGATTAGCGCTCCATACAACTAGCTTACGTTAACTTTACACTTACGCGGGCGTAAATGTTCGTGCTAGGCCTACTGGAATCCTATCGTATCGCCGCGTTAAATAAATGTAAGAAATTTTGTATGAAAACGGCGTAAATCGCGAGCACTAATATGGCGTTAACGTAAACTCGAAGGCTGGCTAGCGTAGTGTCATCGTCTACGTACGAAGGTTTGTACACTTGGAATTTGATAGTGAGAAGTATAACGTAAGCTATTAAAACGATTAATTTTTGCTTATGCTTAGTATTTTATTACTTATATTAGCTACTACTAATGTTGTGTGTACTTATTTGTGAAATGTTGGGTAATGAAATTAGTAATTTTGTTGTAATTTATTTATTTGAATGGATAAAAAATTAGTAAAGTGTGTAGGTAGCACTACCTACTAGGTACGCACCTTTAAAACATGTTTAAGAACTAGGCCTATTCATGTTAATTTGTAAAATAAACTTTGTAAATAAACAAAAACACTTGTGTAAATTTCAAAAAGTTTATTAAATATAGAATAACATTATGTACATATTTATCTAAACAAGGATACAAGTAGGTATATTTTTTTAAAGTTTAAACGAACTACATTACCTTATTTTGGTATGACAAATACTTGGATGGTAATATCATCTATACTCATATCATATAAACATAAAAATACTGAACCAATATTGATAAAAGACCTATGGGACTATCTAGGAACTAGGAAGTATACACAAAAGAAATTTATTTCTTGAGCTGTTCCAGGTGTGTTTGAGTGATCGGAGAACATACATAAAAAATACTTACAATAATTATATTATAATTACACTGCCACTATTAAATATCACTTTCTTTTTGCCTTTCCTAAAATCTGCTGCTCACAATTGAAATTTTATTGTTCTTCAAGAATAACAGTCACTCCCTTTCTAAATCTGCATTTGCCCTGTCTCGCAGTCCTGAGACTCTCTTCATTTTTCTTCATTGGTTGTCCATGCGATGAGGCGGTGGTTGGTGGTTTGGCCCAGCCATAGGTTAGCTTCGATCTGCAAAATTAAAATAACTTAATATACATACAATATACAAAATTCCATATTACTACATTAAATCGAACACAAATTATCTCAGTGGCTGGACTTTATATTCAAGTGTGATGTGTGATGGATTATGTGCTGCTACACTCTCTCCCTGAGAGAGTAGGCCTGTGTCGCTGTAGTAGGAACGTATTAGGTTGAAGATTTGACATGGGTTATAAGTTTTCATTGCGTGTGGTGGGATTGTAAAGCATGAGTAAACAAGTCAAATTTTAGTAGAAAAAAGATGCAGTGCAATGAAACCCATGTAAATTAATACCCAACCAAAGGGTATCTACTTAATAAATACCCAACCTAACACAAGTGTGGTGTTTACTTATGCAGTAATACATCGATTATTTACCTCCATGTTTTGTGCCATTTTTGCTACGGCCGGTCAAGAGTCCAAGGTGCCGTCACTGCTTAGAATTATATTATTTCCCGACGTAAAGTGTAAACGAAGAAATTCAATAAAGAAATTGATAAAATCATTTATAATTTTGTAAAGAAAAAACAATGTTGCCAACTCGATTTTTAAAAGATAGCCAGATCAGCCATTAAATTAAAAAAAATAGATTAGAGTTGGGAACAAAAGAATTTGATGCTTTTTAGAGTTCCGTACTGTAACGATCCAGGGTGTCTCGTGACGTCACAAATATTAGAAAGTTTTCTCAATTATAAATATATTTAAATCAAATAATTTTACGAGTAAATAAAAATCCAAAAATAAAGCAAATATTCGTTTGATACTGCATTAACTGGTATAGGACATAGAGATAGGTATGAAAGTAGTTATTTAAACGTAAAATGAGGTAATATTAGAAAGCATAAAACCTCTTTAATTATATTTCATACTAAAATCGCGAGCTAGCAGTCTAAAATGTGTCAAAGTTTTTCAAAGATTTTCAGATTGGGAGATGTAGTGGTGATTAGGAAATGAAAAAGAAAAGATGGCAAAATATAGTTTTTTTCCAGGTTTATTGTATTACTAAAAGATGAAAAGAAATCCATGGAGTGAAGAAAATCAATCAGCAAGAAGGAACGGAGCAGTTATATTTAAAACAGGAATAATGAATTAATATTACTTAAGACCATTAGGTTCAAAGGGAAGTACTTCGCTATATTTAGTCTGTGGAAATTGAAAGGTGAAATCTTCTAATTCATTGTTTAGTAGGAGTAGTTCTTTAGTATTTGAAGATATACACGGACGGAAAATGTTTGCTGCTGAGCGAAGCGCTTTCCTGGTAGGTTGATGTTGAGTGAAAATGCTTATTGTAGGACAATATCGTTGTGGACATCACGCTGAGCGGATGATCTGATGATGGCAGATGGTTTTAATGTACAGAAGGGAAATCCAATGCTATTCTTTGCATATTTCCTAGTCGGCAGGAGCTTAGATGATGATGAGTGTAGATGCTTATTGTAGCACAAGATCATCGTGGACATCACTCTAGGCGGAAGGTCTGATGATGGTAGAGGATTTTAATGTAGAAGGGAAGCTAGTGTTATTCACTGCACATTTCCTTAGCCGGTGGAAGTTTAGCGATATTCACGAAGGAGATGAAAGTTTTATTCTACGCGATGATTAAAAATATCGTGAATGTATTTGAATACTGACCTTTCATTTTAGATTTTATGTGATGATTTTTGATTTAATCCTAACTGGAAAATTATTGGGAATAATGTTGTAGTTCGTTTTAGTATTAGTCAATAATTATTTTCTTAGCAGGTTGTTGTTGTGATCACGGAGATGATCGAAAGATCTTATTCCCGCATGAAAATTGAAGCATACTCTGATGTATATTTATCACACTCATTTTATCATTCAGCAAAAGCAGGTAGAGTTTTCTTTCGTCAGATCATGAAGGAAACACAAAGGTGGAGAGGAAATCTTTTCCCTATTTATTTACTGTAAGTATCACGAGCGTATTTGAATATCATTCTAGTAAATTCAAAATAGGTAATGTTTTCATGCGCCTATAACGTAAAAACTGGAAATTTAGATTAAGGGCTTCCGTAATAGGTAAAAGATATTTATCTCGAGCAAGTCAGTGGCGACTATGAGCTGGAAGACGCAGTGTAGGCTGGTCCCATTGGGTGGACTGATGATCTGGTCCGAGTCGTGGGAAGCCGATGGAAGCGGAAGACTAACGGCTGCACAGTGTGACATGGGTTTATGATGATGATGGTGCAAGATGATGATGGTGATGATGATGGTAATGTTTAGGACACCTTCAGGATGGTAAAGACGACGATGATGATGATGATGGCGATGATGATGATGACGTCTTTAGATGATAAAGCTGACGATGATGATGATGATGGCGATGATGATGATGATGACGTCTTCAGGATGATGAAGCTGACGATGATGTTGAGGGACGAGATAGGCAAAGATTTTATAAGATAAGATGCAATATATTTATTTATCTCAAATCTATGGGCATAGTTCAGTTTGGTGAAGTTTAGATTTGACATTGTTTTAATGAATTTTCAATAAAATTTAACTTTTATTTTACAACAAATTTATAATATTTTTCAAAAAGTAATTATTGTCCTTCGTATTTATATAGGTCAAGCACAAGCAGTACCTTGTTAGTGACTCCTTACCACACGGATAGGATAGCTAATTGTATAAATTCGAATGAGAATAACGTCTTGTTGATAATTGATATCAATAATATATTTACAACTTACAATACATACACTTTGTTCTACGGATCAAACATAACTTTAGCATATTTCATTATACTGAAATACGTCTTAGATATATGGATGATTTCTATGAAAGTTCAGGAGAAGCAAAGTCAGCCTGAGAATTCATAAACGGTTCAATGTCTATAGTATACAAAATATATGCATAATATTATTATAATATCAATAAATACGGGTATGGAAAGGATTAGGAATAAATGAAATGAAACGAAATGATCTTTATTTCCGACACACAATATCGCGAAAGAAACAATATAACACGGAACATAAAATAAGAAACTTATATAAATATACTAATTATACTCTGAAGCGATATTGCACAATGTCAGAAACAGATCCCGGCTCAGCTCAGCATACAACTTATTATGATTGTGTAATTACTCCGAAATAAATGTCCTGAGTTTTTATTCAACATTATTAATCTCCATTTCATGTCGGCCGAATCTTCGAGAGAGGAGCAGAGGTTCCACACGGCGAGGTTGCGCATAATGCATAACCTACGGGCTCTTCTTTGTAGGACGATTCATCAAGACATGTCTGATTGTCATTCTTCGAAACTTATTTAAAAGGTCATGTGTTTTCTTATAGATAATAGTATTTAATTTCGACGGTAGATGTATTAACTCTAAATTTACGGTTTCTCAAAAATATTATATCGCTTCGTAAGTCGACTTTATAATTATTGTAAAATCAAATATTGTAAAACCAAACATGATATAAAAAAGATAAACCCTGAGGAGTTTCTTTGGGCTTCTTCTCAATCAGGAGTAATCGAAGTTTCCGGATATATTTTTAAAACTCAAAGTTAGTTATGAACAACAACATAATTTTAATATTTAATTATTTCCTCTGGGTACTTTAATTCTATAAAATTATTTTATAATTTAAATTATAATTTAAACTATTCCGATAAAGTAAATTCTAAATTCATAATCGTTTGAAATAACTTTTTCAATAAATAATTTGAGTTTTACTTATGTTTTTATTTATTAATCTATAATATAGAGCATAACGTAGGAAAGTAAGGGTAACGAATTCTAAACTGTCATCATAGAAGGCCACTTTAATAAACCAGATTTAGGTTTAAGATTAATTTATAGTTTGGAATTGGGGCTCAGAAGATGGCGTCATGATAAGCAGAAGAGGTTTATCATGACTTCGCTAATATGTTTAAAATAGGCGTAAGGGAATGGTAGAATGGGTTGTAAGCATTTCCGGTAGGAATGATAACATTTTGTAACTAGTGGGAATTTTTGGGCCGAATAGTGGAAGTGTAACAAACGGGAATTTTATATTTTTTAGATAGTACTAGTTAAGAGATTCTGATATATACACTTGAAGAATGTTTCTGAAGGTCAATTATAGGAAGTACTTCAGGATTTCCAAATTTGGTTAATGTGAGTTGTTTTGGAGCAATCTACGTTTTCGATCTTTCCAGCAGATATAGGATTAGCGCTCATCAAAGGTTTAGATTGCAGTGAATAGTAGGATAATGGGTATTCCAATATACTACATTAATTGCGTATTGATGTTAGTTAGGAATTGTCTCATTACTTTAAAAGGATTTGGATTACTACATTATCACAACGTACGGGTTCTACCACTTTTAGGAGACGATCACTTGGCCATAACAAATCTAGAACATACAACAAACTTAGGTTAATTTTAGGTTCTTTCCAACGGTATTAGATTTACTAGCGTTATTTAATTCATTTTATTGTTTATTTAAACTTAGATCTTTAGGTTCGGTAAATTAAAGATACAACTATAATAATTATGAATATAAGGGGAATAGGGGGGGTTAGAAGAGGGGGGGGGTCTTTACAATCAGTGTTGCCGTGATCAGGATTATTAATTGGGCTTATGCGACTATCTTTTTCTTATCTGCGTGACGAGAGTCGTTTAATTGGGATTTTGCGTCTTACACTTTTCTTAGACATTTAGGTTATTTAAATAATATCGGAAAGTTTGTTGTTTGTTTTGGATTTGACTTAGAGGCGATAATTTATTATCGCACAATTTGCTGTCCGTGGAAATAGGAAAGGTTTTGAGACAATTTATGTAGGGGCGATATATATAGGGGTGGTTTTAGATTTTACTAATGTTAATGATATTAGATAAATATTTCAAATAAGCTTTAATAATCAATTCGTAATTTGTATCTATTAGCTATAGGAACGTTTCATGCTTTTATGCGTCTTCGAAAAAATTAATTTAAGCAGGTGAAGTATAAGTTTGACAAAATAGACGGAAGCAGCATAATGTAATTAGGATTTACAACGGGAATCATTAGCTGGTTGTAATTTATTGGGGCGATGAAGCTTGGGATATCATCGTTAGATTATTTCAATAGGTTATAATGTAGAAGACTATGAGTAGAGGACAAACGGGATTCAAATCGTCATAGTAAACATTTGTTTATTTTAATTATAAATATTGTTACAGTTATTTAGGAAAGTGCATTAATGGCATGAGTTCATGACTAGAATGGTTCGTAATCTAATTTAGGAAAAACGTAGAATTCAATTTTCATAATTATACGGATTATGTTATTGTAAATAATTTACACTTTTGCGGTTGACACTAGGAAAGGTAATATTAGAATTTGGTAAAGATTATAAAACTTTAAGGGGCCGTTTAAATTAAACTTCAAGACATTTAAAAATAGGAAATAAAATCAGTATACTAAAATTTAATAATTTAAGCCACGTTAAATAAAATGGTGAAAAAGTTTCTTTTTGATGGTGATTGTTAGATGCTTAATAATTTAAACTACATTGCGTTATTTTAAATCAATCTTTACAGTTTTGAAATGAAAGTAATAAAAATAATTTTGTTAGATCGTTCAATGATTTTGTTAAAAATACAACAAAATATTGATACATTCATTTCTCTAAAAATATTAACTAAGTAAATTTTTTTAATTTAGTTTTGTGAAATGGAGGTTTCTAAAAATGCTATTATAGATATTATCTAAATTAAAATGATAAAGGAAAATAAACATAATTTTGGTCGTAATGTTTAGAAAATAATTTGGGGTTAAAAGACAAGCAAACATTTTATTAGTCTGCAATCAAGGAGGTCCTTGTTAATTCAATAAAAAGCGTGTTAGTGTGTTAAAAGGGTTTTGTTTGTATTTATGAAATGATTATAAACTAGAGTATGTTATTTGAATGGAAGAGGGGTCGGGGTTCATGAGAGATCTAATAAAAAAAAATTAAGCAATAGTTATAATAGTGTGATAGATAGAGGGAGGAGGTTTTATGGAATAACAAAGGCTTAGGTTGCAGACAGGTTTGTTGACGGTGGCTTTGAATTTTACACGACTCTACAAATGGGTTGATTATAATTTAAGGCAGGTGCTAGGTTAAAAATAAAGCCTAAGTTTATAGAAAACTGTTATAACAACCCCATACTCCACAAGAAGGAAAGATCAGATCTACTACACTATACATCCGAAATGGTAGCGAATTACAGAGTGGGAAATATATGTGAAATATTGCTGAAGTCATAGGCAATGAAGATACTTTGAACTATTAAAGTTAATCTGGTTATCGAAGGGTTTTGTGGGAGGCAGCTCGGAATGAAAAAATGATTCTTAGGGGTACCTTCTACTTTGAGTTATTAGGACTGACCAGCCTCACAACCTGGTTTCTTTTGGTGGCCAGGTTATCCTTGGGATAAGTTACTTTTGGTTATGATTGATGTGATGAAATTTTGGATATTGACTCATAATGTAATTCACTGTTGTTACGGCTTAAGAGGGCGTTTAAAACAGAATAATTTTGGTTTGTTACAAAAGACAAATGATTGTCAATTCAGTATAATATTTAGTATGGTTAACTACGTTATTCTTTCGAGAATATTTTTAAGGTGAAACAACATATATAATTATAAAAAACATAAGTAACAATTAATACTTTTCGAACTAATACGCAGTACGCTGCATATTATTTGAATATTTGTCATCGGTTTAAATATTTTAGATGCTCTCTTAAATTAAACATAACGGTTAGTTACACTACAGAACTATAATTACATTATTCGTGCTGCCGTCTGCGTAAATGTACGGTAAACTCGACACGCTTACTACACGATAGACCGAAAAATTCGTGCTTGGGCCTCTGAAGCTCATACGTTTGTCGCGAATTTTATTATTTCATGACAGACTTTTTGTATCGCTACAGTTTTATTAATGTGATTCTTACTTTTAAATTTAAAGGTTATTTTGACTTTTTTTTTCTTATATTTTGGCTCCATACATAGTGTATTTAGCCAGTGTCAAGTATTGTTATTTTTCAACATTAAAGAATATATCACGTAAAGTCAAGTGTTAGTCATAGTCATAGTTCAGTCTATGTCAGGTAGTCGTAGTCCAGTCTAAGTCACGCTCCAGTAAAGTGGTGGGAACTTTACTAGAAGCTTCTATGTAATTTTAGAAGCAACATGAAAACTCACGTTTCACCACATTATATTACTTGCCCACACTCATGCTCGTAATTCAGTCCTTAATGCGTAAAACGCCCCAATTTTAAACATGAATGCTGGAAAAAGCACAAGTTTTGAGATATAAATCAACGACGTGAACATTTCCGCGTTCCCGCCAAAAAAAAACCTATTTTGACTTTACACACAAAACAAGTATTTGCGTTTAAGTGGACAATACTTGTTATATCGCGGGAATTGGACCCGTCACCTCCGGGTTATGAGCCGACCTGTTCAACCACCACACCACGGAGGCTATCATATGTCGTGATAGGTAATTCGTAGGTATGCGGAGCCACGGCCAGTACCTACTATTTATTAATCTGTGCCAGCAGTAATTTAAAGTACAACCGAGGCCTATTAATAAAGTAACGGAAGCTACGAAATTTTTTGTGCTCTTCAATCTTACCAGATTCCAATATGTCTATATTTACTTTACAAGTGCTGGGTGAATCATCACAGTTTTTCTATATAACCTTTGTATCTAAACTCTCAAGAGCTTTAAGTGGCAACGAGTCAGCTGAGTTATACTTACATGTTATTATTACGCCCCCTAGAAACACGTCTGGGCTTCCGGACCTTCAAGGATTACCGTGATGAGCTTCTACACAGGCAAGGCCTAGCGCTGTTTCGGCGTTGTCATAGAACTACTGGGTCAAAAGAGTGGCAGTCTGGCAGTTGGCCCGTCATGGTGTGGTGGTAAGTCTTTCAATGTATTTATTGCCACATTAACCAACCCCGTAAGTTGGTTGTAAAGGTGAAGGAAAAATTCGGACATGAGACCACTTGTCACGGTAGCTTAAGTAAAGCATATCCCGGCTTGAGGGATGGATGGATGCCAGTTCAATCCCCCGCTCGTGATTCTAATTTTTCCTTTACAAATTAATCTGACAATTTACTGATTTTTAAGTTATATTATGTACTTAATAGTACTTACTTATATAGTTTGCCCTAGATAGATGTATTTGTCGACAACTTCGAGAGTATCGTTCCCAACAATTACCGGTATAGGTGGAACATGGGCATTTGACATGCTATGGAGAGAGCAATGCTCGGTGTTTCCCTGCGAGATAGGATCCGAAATGAGGAGATCCGCAGGAGAACTAAAGTGACCGATGTAGCTCTTAGGATTGGCAAGTTGAAATGGCAATGGGCAGGCCACATCGCTCGTAGAACTGACAACCGATGGGGAAGAAAGGTTCTCGAGTGGCGACCACGAACTGGAAGACGCAGCGTAGGCCGGCCCCCCACTAGGTGGACCGACGACCTGGTGAAAGCCGCGGGGAGCCGATGGATGCAGGAGGCGAGCAGCCGCTCTAAGTGGCGCTCCCTGGGGGAGGCCTATGTTCAGCAGTGGACGTCTTCAGGCTGTTAATGATGATGATGATGATGATATAGTTTGCGGTTATTAATTATTTTAAAGTGCTTCTTCAATTTTTTAATAATGATAAGGAACGGTATGTCATAACATATTTATAATCTTTGACTTTATTTGAAGATTCTGCCATGCACGGTTCATGTTTGTGTCTAATATTTTTATTAAATGATTCTATTTTGGCTATTATATATTACTTTATTCTTATCAACATCCGTAAGTAGATTAGCAAATATTATTATTATCTTTGGGAGGTTATGTTATTATCTGTGTGTTGTGGGAGCATGGTCCTCGTAGTTCCTCGGTCCCTAGATACAGGTACAGGGGATCCTAGTTAGGGTCAAGGATCTATGTATGTGATCGGTGGGCGTTATTAAATAAATAAATAAATAATACGTATAACACCTACAAAATAACCTTGAATAGATACTTTTTGTTTGTAAAAACATACATAGAATACAATATAACACCCAGACGCAGAACAAACATCTATGTCCATCAAACAAATGTTTGTCCCGGGTAGGAATCGAACCCACAGCCCTCAGTTCAGAAGGCAGGGATACTACCAACTGAGCTATCGGGCCCGTCATACTACACTTGGTATATACCAACTATACCAAGTCGTGGGACTATCTTTAAATCTGCTTAAAATTATACGCGGATCTTCTGACTTATCGACTCACGGCTGGTACATTTCGATATTCGACAAGGTCCTAAATGAGCATGCCTGTTATAGAGATAGGGTGTAACGAAAAAATTTTAGGTCTGTGGTGGCTGTAGTTGACTCATGATACAAATACGACTTTCCCTCATACAAAAATTAGTGGTGTATTTCAACCGCTAATTCTATGAGAGGAAACGGGACACCCGGGTCTTTTGTTCCATCCTGCTCTGTTCTTTGTGATTTCGTATGACTTTGGCTCGTTTTGTTACTTCGCCCTGCCCGCGCAAATGAGTCGTGTTTGTAGAAGAAATTATGTTCACGAGTAGGAACTAAAAGGATTACTGTAATCGTGAAAATGTTGGTAGGTCGGCAAGACAACAGCGCCCTCGCTCACACTATTTAGTTCCTTGTCGCACTCTATAGATATCAGATTCAAACATTCACAGATCCATACTTTCATCCCGTTACTCGAATGATGTCGATGACCCTTCTCATAGCCACAGTCACGACTGACTGTTTTTGCCTGGTGGTAGCACTTTTCTGCAAAGTTCGTCAAGGTAGGTACCACCGCTTTGCTAGTTATTCTGCCGCAAAGCAGTAGTATGCAAGCACTACTGTGTTCCGGTTTGAAGGGCATTGTAGCTAGTGAAATTACTGGGCAAATGAGACTTTATGACCTGATTACACAGTGTAGTAATCTGATTACTAGACTGTGTGATGTCTCAAGATGACGCAGTGCAGTGTCACGCGAAACTTTATTATTTTAAAATTCCGAGTGACACTGCAACTGTTATGGGCAGCCGTATTGCTTAACATCAGGTGAACGACTAGCTCGTCAAATCATTCATTCTCATAAAAAAAAACTGTGCTGATAGTTAGTTCTAAGGGAAATGACCACTTGTATGGGCATTATGGCTAAGAGTGAACAGTGATTCAGGTTGAGAGGAACGAAAACTTTTAGGTTTGTGGATTCAGGTAAATGCCCTTTTATTTTGTGGTGTGCTGTTTGAGCCAGTTGGATCATAGCCCGGAGGCGGGTTTGATTCCCGCGACGTGAGTATTTGTGCAGGAAAAACAAGCAAACATTACCTACTTTTCCTGTATATGGATGTTGTGGGAGCATGGTCCTCGTAGTTCCTGGGTCTAGACCCAGGAACTACGAGGACCGGTAATACAGGGAATCCTAGTTAGGGTCCAAGATCAATGTATGTGACCGTGAAAATTACCTACAGATCAGTGCAACTAAGTGCAACTTTCGCGTGTCCGATGAATGAGTATTGCAGTGAAATTATCAAAAATATTTAAAAATAATAGTCAAAAATATTTCGGTCCAATGTTACGCACCCAACAAACGTCCATAATCTCAAGTACTTAATACAATAATTACAAAAAGTATTCCATTTATATTTTTACAGCACGCGCACATGGCCCCTGAGATAAGCAGACAGCAGGGCATACCATGGCTGCGCATAACGTTCATCTCAGCTGAAAAAATTATACGGGATTTATCGTGATTGGAGATATTAAGTTTCCCCCGCGGCTCCGGCATTGATTCGAATCGAAGATTATAAAGCCCGTTGATAGCTCGTGAACATAATTTCTCCTACAAACACGACTCACTTGCGCGGGCAGGGGGCCAAGTAACAAAACGAGACAAAGTCATACGAAATTACAAAGAACAGAGCAGGATGGAACAAAAGACCCGGGTGTCCCGTTTCCTCTCATAGAATTAGCGATTGAAAGACACCACTTATTTTTGTATGAGGAGAAGTTGTATCATTCAGTTGGTCAACTAGGTTAGTATTTTTTTTTTATGAGAGTGAATGATGTGACTAGCTAGTCGTTCACCTGATGTTAAGCAATACAGCCGCCTATAACAGTTGCAGTGTAACTCGGAACTTTAAAATAATAAAGTTTCGCGTGACACTGCACCGCGCACGTCATCCTGAGACATCACACAGTCTAGTAATCAGATTACTACACTGTGTAATCAGGTCATAAAGTCTCATTTGCCCAGTAATTTCACTAGCTACAATGCCCTTCAAACCGGAACACAGTAGTGCTTGCACACTACTGCTTGGTGGCAGAATAACTGGCAAAGCGGTGGTACCTACCTAGACGAACTTTGCAGAAAAGTCCTACCACTTAGTGTACCTAGTAATAGTCAATGATTCGAATACTTTACAGAATTTTAAACAAATGATTCCATGATAATCAGCGCGGCTGCTCACAAAATTTCACTAGAATCTGTTGACAAATGTGACTAGAGGAGAAGAGCCGGACATCCGCAGGCCAGACATTTACCTACCTACAACATAATTTTTGCCCAAGCTGAAACGGAGATGCTTTGCCATCGCCCTGTCAATAAATGTAGTATACTTACACTGTACCTGTACAACCACAAAATATATACGTACAACCATAGACATATATGTATATAAGGACAGGCCTAATGACAGATTAAACCGTCGCTTCAAAGAGGGAGTCAATTTCACAGATTGACATCCACTAGCGCCCAGTCTGTGTTGGAAGTGAGAAGATATCGGTCGTGTGTCTCAAAGAAAATATGCCAAGTTGTGTTGTGAAGGGTTGCACAAACTACACTCTAAAGTGCAATAAAAAGAAATACAAAGTCAATATTTTCAATATTACACTCCGTTTTGTACGAAAATAATCGAATTTATATTTGAGATAATCATTGTAAACAAACATTGACGGACATAATGGCAGCGTTTAATTTCCCAACTCATCGTAGTTCCTGAGTAATCTAAGAGATGGCGCTGACTTTTCCCCACACCATTTTGAGTAAATAAAATGTTCCTTCGGGCATATCCTGATATATAGATCTATGCGTACAACCGTCAAAGTTTAAAATGGAATAAACTTTTTAAAATCCGTATTAGCACAGAAATCCATGAGATTTGGGAGGATCTACGGAAAAACTCAGTAAAAATAAATTTCTATTGAAGACAGTTACGGACCTCTTTTTCATCATCAACAGCCTGAAGACATCCACTGCTGAACATACGCCTCCTCCAGAGAGCAACTTCGAGCGGCTACTCGCCTTCTGCATCCATCGACTCCCCGCGGCTTTCACAAAATCGTCGGTCCACCTAGTTGGGGGCCGGCCTACGCTGCGTCTTCCGGTTTACAAGAATACAATAACCAAAATGTTTATAAAAATATAAATAAAAGATTTATTTTAATTTAACTGAATAACTAAACAATTTCACAGTTGGCCCTCCAATACAGAGTACCGAACTGACCTTGTGAATAACTTTGTAATTCAAACGAACAGGAATGATACCAGTGAAGCGTGAAACCATTTCACGGCTCGTTGGTTCCGTATGAGACAAACGCAGCGAATAACGATGAGAAGCGACCGACGATATGCTGGTTTCTAGACCATGAAATATCTAGTGATTTGCCTATGGGAAAATAGCCAACATAAAACATTTCTCAAACTGAAATTAAAAATATGCTTATACTAGCTGAAACTGGTGAAAACCGCAGGGAGTCAATGGATGCAGGAGGCGAGCAGCCGCTCTAGGTGGCGTTCTCTGGGGAAGGCCTATGTTCAGCAGTACGTCTTCAGGCTGATGATGCAGAACTGAAACTATGTGTGGGTTTGTAGTTTTGCGAACAGTAGACCTTAGACCTCGCGAGTACATCAGGCTTTATTAGTTACCGGACTCAGATTAGCCTCATGATCAATAGGCATGATGACTACTATTAAAAATGAACAAGTAAATATTACTTTCATAAAGAAGATTAAAAATGAATGCAATAATTGAAAAAATAAGCAAAATCGGTAAATAAATCACGGAGTAATAAGCTTTTAAAGTTTCTACAGCAGGCATCTCCTGTCCCTTTCTCGCGAAACAGAGCGCCCCCACAGTTACTATGAAAAATCTACTCGTGACGTCACATGCCAAAGAGATTGTATGAAAAACTACCACTGCTTAGTAATGAGGTACTATAACGACCTTCCTCTGACGTCACTGGCCGTTTGAGCTATATCTCTTTCTATTCCGGTTTGCTTGTTACTTTGTCATTTTTTGAGATATTTATTTTTTGTTTTCACAAATGTTTACCTTTTGTGGAATATAATTAATTTATACAAAAAAAAATTTTGGTCATCATGCCTATTTAGCTCATATTTAAAGTGGAGTCAGTATTTAATAGAATAAGAAAGTTTCTGCCAAATAATAATAATAGAATGCGAAAAATCATAATTGCCCACAGCAAACTACCCGCCTTTTGGGAGAAATAGGTTTCCAAACAAAATAGACACGGCCTAAGGACAAAAGTTATGTACTACTTGTGAACCTGTATACTTACCAAATTTTATTAAGTAGAAAAATAATTTACGCCAGTACCAACATACTTACACCCGGACTGATGAACGCCAATTTACTTGAGTTAAAGCAGAGCCTTAAGTAACCGATATAGCTTTCAGAATCAGCAGGTTGAAATGGCAGTGGGCGGGCCACATCGCTCGTAGAACTGACAACCCTTGGGGAAGTAAGGTTCACAAGTGGCGACCACGAAATGGAAGACGCAGCGTAGGCCGGCCCCCCACTAGGTAGACCGACGACCTGGTCAGAACCGTGGGGAGCCGATGGATGCAAGAGGCAAGCAGCCGCTCAAAGTGGCGCTTTTTGGGGGCGGCCTATGTTAAGCAGTGGACGTCTTCAGGCTGATGATGATGATGATGATGATGATGATGAAAGCAGAGACTTTTCTCACGTTGCTCACTCGGTCAATGACAGTGAGTGACAGCAGCAGCAGGTATCTTTCTAAAATTGCTGGCAGCATTGATGATCATCATCATCAATAGCCCGTAGACGTCCACTACTGAACATAGATCTCCCCAGAGAGCGCCACCTTGAGTGGCTGCTCACCTCCTGCATCCATCGGCTCGCCGCGGCTTTCACCAGGTCGTCGTTCCACCTAGTGGCGGGTCTGCCTACGCTGCGCCTGCTACGGTTCGTGGTCACCACTCGAGAACCTTTCTTCGAGCCAGTTTTTCGAGCGATGTGGCCCATTGCCATTTCAACTTGCTAATTTTAAGGGCTATATCGGTCACTTTAGTTGGCTGGCAGCATTGCTACGTTGAAAATATGGCAACATTGGCATGGAATAAATGATTAGACATTGATGGACTTATTGGACTCACGCCGTCATTTTTGGGCACAAACGCGAAGTGATGGCCCCATTACCTTTTTAGAGGGGGAAATTGAACTTCGTAGCCTTCTCTACTAAGTACATTTCATTTCGGAGTTTATTTTAGAATTTATCACAAAAGTAGTAGTTGGTAACAAAGTCCATCTTAAAGGTTCTTCTTCAGTGGAACCCTATTGGAATTCAAACGACTTAGGTATTTTTAATATTAGTAGAATGCGTATAAGTATTGTTGGTATCCTAATCTCGAAGTCAAGGAAAATAATGTTTGGTTATGGCTGATATATTATATACCAAATAGGTTTTTTTTATTCAATTCTATTCCCAATGTTTAGTCTTTATACAAAATGTAGTATACTATTGTACACTGCTGTACATTATACTATTATATCTATCTAAAAGCCGACATGACCTACCTACTAGTGGCCTACCTACTCGTGATGGATTAATTAGCATTCGCATTAGTTTTGAGCATGTGAAAACTCAATAAGCATTTCGGAAATGAAATGTGAAATTTCATATCAATTAATTTTGTTCACTTTGAATTTAATTTTAAAAATAAAGTTTTATTTCATGTTTCATTTCATTTTTCATATAATTTTTCATTTCATTTTTTCATTTCCATTTTCATTTCAACTTTAATTTAATTTTTCATTTCCACTTCATTTTATTTTAGCAAATAGCATAGCAATTGCAATTAGCATGCTAAGACTCGTGAATTAGCGTGTTTATGAAATTTACGCAATATAGCATTAATTGCCATCGCTACTACCTACCTATGATTTTAATGTACGCCCCGCTTCATTTTTCAGATCTTCTGCTGTTGACCTGTGAAATACTCTAATTTGTTATTTATGATATTAGGGCGGTAAGTTGGTTTTTACTAACGTGTAGACAAATGTAAGCCCGAGACGTAGTCGAGGGCTTACCATAGTCACGAGTTTGTAAAAACCAATATCCGCCCGTGTATCATACAACGTTTTTTAACACATTTGCGAGAAAACAGTACCACAGGCACTGAAACAAACTTTGTTTATTAGTGGGAAAGTAGCAACAAACAATCTTTGACGTTTCTAATCTAATAATTTCGGGATTTTCTTCTAGAGAGCTCTTTTGGTATAAGGTTGGTCTACTACTTGTTTTATTCTCGTGTGATCAAGTTGTATCTGTCTATCTATGATTCTAAGCCATGTCTGTATGTTGCCATGTTTAATAAATAAAATATCTAATTTGAAAATCTAGTAGGTACAGTTACCACCACTCTACTAGAGCATAACTTAGACTGGACTATGACTATGACTAAGACTTGACGACGTGTATAATTCTATAACACTATTTTTTACTATTTTTTTATGGAAATTAAAAATAAAACCGTACAAATTTTTCACAGATTAGAGAAAAAAAAACTACTTGTGACTGTAATGGAAATCGCACGGCGCTATACAACGCAGGAGGCGGTATATTAGGTACTTAGATGAGAGTACGTCCGTTGTATGGTGCGTCATAATTAACTTTCGAATAATGTATACAGGCTTCGTAAATGCATTTTTTGAGTAAATGTGTTGAAAATAATATTTTAGGTCTCGCTTTATTTGCGTCACAATTGCTGTATTTCTGAAAGAAGCCCTAAGTCACAGACTGTGCAGTTCCCTTATAAGAGCTGAAGGCTTCTGTGACTTACAGCACAGAAAAACAAAAAGCTCCCTAGTCTCATCAACAGAACTGCCAATATTAATATTAAACCTGAAAATTTTAGCAATCAGTGGGATTTGGTGGGACCCGTGCCCGCCATCTCACCGGATTGGACGCTCTGCCAATTTAATTGAGCTATGGTTACCTGACCGCTAGTTACGAAACTCTTTATGACTATGTGTTTCGCCTTACTTACTAAAAGCGCGGGTTCGAATTCCTCTGGTTGTTCAAATTTTTAGTGCTGTCCAAGCTAGATGGACCGACGACCTGGTGAAAGCCGCGGGGAGCCGATGGATGCAGGAGGCGAGCAGCCGCTCTGAGTGGCGCTCCCGGGGGGAGGCCTATGTTCAGCAGTGTACGTCTTCAGGCTGTTAATGATGATGATGAATATATCCAAGCAATCCTTGAATTTTTTTTGGTAATGCACGTTATTGTACGTCCTATAAGGAAAGAAGGATTTTTAACCCATATCCCATATGTAGTAGTTATAAAATGATGTTTATCCAAAAAATTCAAATAAGAGAACAATTTAGCCATTATTTTAAATTACTTCGTCTAGAGATTAACGATTACAGACAACATTGTTTAACAAAAAATGGCCACGCCTTTATGTTCTAAACAAATGCATCTCATTGTTTCTTTTCTACTAAATATATTTCTCAGACTGTATTTGAAACAGACTTTGCAATTAAACTAACTGATTTTGGACATATTTTAATAAGTTATGTTCCTGGCGTATTTAATTTTGGCTATTAATTTTTAGGGTCCCGTACCCGTCGGTAAACTCATTTATGTGCACTCGGTCAAGGACGAAATTCAACTACCCAGCTACGTCAAGGCTATTTTCGAACGTAAACTTTACATGGCATTTCTTCAATGAAAAACTATTAATTTAGTAAAGTCGTAGAAGAAACGTTGTCTACCTTGGGGTGTAGATTTACCCCCTTTCGGGATAACATACCAATTCAAGGTCACCTTGTATTTAATGTGAAGTTTCATCCATTAACATACAACACATACAATAATTATAGCCTTATGTACTGTAAATATATTGAGTAATAATGTAAGAAGGTAGGTATATCTACATAATTATTATTTATGGTGATCATACTGATCATACACGATATATCAACATCTTATTTTGGTCTTTTTTTATGAAAGAAATTATTAATTATTTCCGTAGATTCTTAAAATTAGTATTTTCAGATTTGCCACTAGCATGACCTTAGATAGGAAACTCCAATTTGATTAGGTTTTCTATAATCATAGAACCATTGACCTTTTGGATTTATCTATAAAAAATAAATTTATCAGCAATAGCAGGTTCACGCGTTGATATTATCGATGTTGAATAACTTGAAATATATAACTAGCCAGTCTATTACGATCGCTTGGAGACTATTGACGCTCGATTTTGAATAATTATCGCCGCGAGCGAAAACAAAAATGACTCTAAAGCTTCTTATTCTTTCAACCTTGTATAACATCGTCTGTGGACTTCGTGGGCATCCACATAATTACACCTGCACCGAAAAATCAGCTCTTTTATTACTCAAACGACCAGCGTACGAGTTTTCTATGAACATTTTGGATAGAGTTGCCCAAAACGAAGACGCACATTTCGTCTTCTCGCCGCTGTCTACATGGCTACAGCTGTCAGCGTTGGCAGAAGGTGCCGAAGGAAGAACCTTCAGAGAGCTTTGGAGCATCACGAAGCATCGCCAGCGGAGATGCTTCAAATTGAAGCTGAACCGACTGCTCCGCCACCACATATCAGGATTGAGCGAAGAGTACAAACGTAAGAGTCTCATCGTCATA
The DNA here is from genome assembly GCA_963580505.1 of Ennomos erosarius. NCBI lineage: Eukaryota > Metazoa > Arthropoda > Insecta > Lepidoptera > Geometridae > Ennomos > Ennomos erosarius. The sequence continues at coordinate 2,057,857 of OY757001.1, read as the reverse complement.
GACAAGTATGTGAGAGTGAAACCGCAATATATCAAAGATGTTCAACGGTTTTACGGTGTCAAAGTTTTTCGTAAAAACTTCAATGATCCAGAGACCTCTGCCAGGGAACTGAACAGCTACATTGAAAAAGGCATGAACAGTGCTACAGCTAACTCGTTTTACGTGGATGATTTTAATAACGAAACAATGTCAGTGCTGTTAAGTGACAACGTGTTTTTTAGAAGTGCTTGGAAGTTCCCGTTTAGTTCTGGTACAGCTGTTGAAAGATTCCAATCAAGCGATGGTGGTTACTTAGGTGATGTAAACATGATGAGTGTAACAGGATACTTTAACACGACAGAAATGAGACACATAAGCGCTAAAGTGATTGAAATTCCTTGCCTAGGTGACTATTCCATGCTTGTAATGATGCCTATTCGTAATGATACTTGGATAGAAGATACGTTTTACTACTTAAGCAGGACGACGCTTTCACCTATCTTCAATAGATTTAAGTCTAATGGTGTAAAATTAGTAAACGTGAAATTGCCTAGATTTAGGATCAATTCAAACGTAGATAACCTGCCCGAGTTGCTATATGATATGGGCTTGAAGAAAGTGTTTAACCCTAATTATTCAGAACTCTCGCGTATAGGCGATGAAGATTTGTACGCGTCTCTAGTTGCCCAAGTTGCTGATATAGAGGTGGTAGAGCGGGGGGTAAGAGCAGAAGCATCGCCTGCCGCATTGATGATGAATTCAAGCGATCAAATAGATTTTATTGCAAATAGACCATTTGCGTATATGATAGTAGACAGAAAAACTCAATTCATTTTGTTCGCTGGCATGTATTCTAAACCATCAATCTATTAAAATATCTCACAATATGGTGATATCAAAGACTTTTTATCCAGACCACTAATACGAAATTAAAACAGGGCAAAACCATACACACCACTTTGGGTGTGATTGATTCTCAGCTGTCAAAATCAAAATCAGTCGTTACTTGGGTGTGCTTTTGAATACATACCAAAAAAATGCCGTCTTGCGTGATAAAACTGTGCCGAAATCACTCGAGGCACGAATCACAGAAGCACACCATCACAATTCACTTGTAAGTGGCCTTAATCATGTATTTTTATAAGATTATTTTAATTATTTCTATTTGACGAAGAGTATTTCACATTTACAATAAAAAGTTGACATGTCAAAATCAGTATTGCCACACGACATCTGAATAATTACCCGATTTCTTTTGTATAGATTTCCAACAGATCCACCCATGTCTAGCTGGGCCCTTATTCCGTATCGATTCCTTACTTCGAAACCACGCGAATTCCTTGTCTTACAAAAGAAATCTGCAAAACTCTATTCTCTATGAAACGAAAACAAAACCGCGCGAAATGAATTTGGAATTGGCGCGATTAGAACTGTCAAAAATCATATGTTTTACCGAGATGCGTTCCGAAACATCAACACATCAAAAGATTATGACCACTTATGTCAATATATTTTATTCAAAATAAAGATAACTTTAATGTAAAGCGAAGGTACATCTAACGCTGTGACACGATTTGAACATTTTGGAGTTAGCGTTAGTAGTTGGTATCTTTGCTAGACCCCCTGTACCTACATAACTGTTGTTCTTTAATCCCTTTAACTTGGTAATATTGAAAAACTCGTGAGTTATTAAAAGAAATGTTGCTGGTTATACTTAATTTGTATCCTTTTTATTAAAAGATTGCATGAGCTATAGACAAGAAAAAGGTCTATAGATAGTAGTATGATGGTAATTAATTTTATTATTTTATATTTTTTTAATGTAGGCGTTATATAATTTTTATTATTTACATTTTACATCTAGCTAGATTTGTATTTAGGTACCCGACTAAATCGGGTAATACTATTTATATGGTATGTTGAAAGAGGAACTGACATTAGAAGAAAAAAAAATGTGCTCTATGGTTTGATTCATGTTCAAACAAGGTTAAGTATGGAGACTTCGATTCTGGACCTATGTAATAGGGGGAATTCTGTGGGTGATATGTAATATTTGGTAATATACTTAGGTATATTGAGTCTTACGTTGTAGTCAAAAGCGATTAGCTATGTAATAATAAATAAAATTCAGAAACGGTAAACCAACATTAATAACAGACAGCAATCAGCTAGTAAAATTATTAATTGATAGTATAAGGTACCTGGGTCGAATATGGCCAGACGGTAAATATGCCCACATGCCTATATCTAAAGAACGCAACATTTTCTAAAACTAAACGCGTCGGTATATGTTCGCGGCCGAGACCCGTAACCGAACGTCGCATCCGCCACCCCTCTCGCGCAGGCGCCAGGAGATCAGTAGGGCGATTATGTAACTTTTATTTCAATCAGTTTCATTAAGAAATATGTATTTATTATAGTTTTGCGATTATGTACGACATTCTGTATCAATCAAAGTCAATAAAAGTTCGATTGCAACAAGTTTGCTACAGAAAAGGATTTGACAGAACAAAAATTTCATCGATATGAACATTTGCGATTACGTACATAGATTTCAGCCGAAATGACGGCAGAAATTACATTCTCCATAGAAACAGGCTAGAGGTTGTTTCTTGCGAACTTTTATTGTTGTTTTTCTTCACATTGGACATCTTCAAGCAATGTAAACGCATAAGTAGTAAATCATAAAATACTTACTATATCCAGTGTGACCATCTAAATTGCAGATTCTGCCCTAAATAGGCTAGAAATCTTCCTCAACAAAGAAATATGCCTCAAGTATTTTATAATATATTGCTAGTTGACCCAACCCGGCTCGCGCGGGTTAATAATTTTTACGTCTTACCTAACCCTGTTTAAGCGGCTTCAATATTGATCGATTATTCGTGTTACGTTGGCGCGCAAAAACGTCGTTGGCTGTACGCGATTATCAATAGTTATGTATCCTCCTCTCTTCTAATTTTTGCGTGCCCGATAGGGCCCATGACGTTTATGTTTATGTTTCAGCCCTTTGGGGGCTGACCAATGAATAAAAAAATAATCATATGCAATTTTTATTTATATCTTAAAAGACAAATAACAGTCAATTAGCGCGCCAGTTTACCGGCAGTAGAATATTGATCGGATGAAAACTATCTTAGTTACATGGTTGCTAGTGAGGCGCTACCTCTAGTCCGCACGGCAGGTATGGTATTTAGTTTCTTCTAGTTTCAGTGAGGAAGTCTGATGAATGAGTTACAAATTAATATTATTAAGTTATTAAAACTAATAAAGAGCTGCAGCTATGAGACCTCCGATTTTTACTTCAAAATATCAATAACCTCCATATCTGCCGAAAGATGCCACGTTTTTAAAACAGTAAACTTGAGAGCTAGTTCTGCTAAATGGCAGAAATCTGCCACAAATGGTCACAATTATTATAACTCTATTTTTTCATTGACAATGACAATGACATTTCCTGTTTCAACAAAAACATAGGCCAAAGAACCGTATAATGCAGCCATATAAAAATGATAGTCAGTTCAACACGTTTTCTATATAAACCTTGCTTTTTAAATTGGTCGGGTTGGCTGCAACTTCACTTTGGTTGTTATCGATAAAAACCGATTGAAATAGAAATAAAAACCCTTACGTAATCGCAAATTATCGATACACACATGTAGCTATTTCAAATGTGTTTCGATCAACCCAGTGTTTGTAACAGCTTTACATAATCGCTCTACAGATTTCGTGAAAACGGGAGGCAGCATCACTGATACAAAATTCCCAGGTAAGCTTTGCCCTGTAGTTATAGTTTTTTTTGATTGCATTCTTTTTTATTTTACGTGGTAATCACGTGTGGGCATTGCATTTTGATATTTCAATGTGTATTTCTCAAATTAATGAGGTGCTTGTGATTCAAGTCGAGCAAAAAATAAACTGGCGTGCCTGAAAATATGGCCATTGATTGGCCATATTTACCCTAAGGTAATCATAGTATTTCCCAATGACTAATTTCGATTATTTTAATGTCGTACAAACATAATATTGTTTATTTTGTCTTAGACCATGGCGGGATACAAATGTAAAGGAATTCGGGGTAACTGGACTGAGTTGAAGTTTGCGTTATCTGCTGTTAAAAGAGGGGTTATGAAAATTTACACAGCTGCGAAGCATTATAATGTGCCAAGATGGACCCTTAGACGATATCTCGAAGAGAAAAAGAGTATAAATCTGCTTTGGGTAGAATACCACTCCTTACCGCTGAACAGGAAAAGAGTTTAAGCATCACGTTTTATACGACTGTGCAGCGTGGGGTATCCTTTAACACATCAGTTACTACATACATGCATTAAAAGGTTTTGTGATTTAAATAAGTACCTAGGTAGGTACTTAACAAAATTAAAAAAGATTACTTTAGAAACATATTTGTGTTTTCTTTTTTTTTTTTTGCTTTGGTTGATTTGATTCTGGAACTTTCTTTTTTGTACAGTAAATATGGCCATACCCGTAGGCATATTTACCTACCTTGTCGAAAATACGGCCAATTTCCCATTTTTTAAAAATGTATCAAGTGACTGTAAACGTTTAATTTAAATGATATTATTTGCTATAATAATGATAGCAAGATATGCATTCTTAAGAATATATACCGTGGGTTGCCCTCTTATCACAATAACTATAAAAAAACAGGAACCAAACGTTAAGGTGGCCATATTCGACCCAGGTACCTTAGTAGGTCAGTGATTGACGTGTCGAATTATTACATAGAAGCGTGATTTTCATAGACGAAACCAGAATGTGATGACAGAGCTAGAACTCGTTACTTTCCTATCTCTATGGATGTGATGGTGATGGTGCATTTCAAATAATTATGTTTAATTGTTTAATTAATTCATAAGCTCGTTGTCTAAACCAAAAATCTGTAGTTGTTATACAGGGTTACAGGAAAAATTGTGCTAGATCCGCTAAGGGCGTGGAGTTCCCACCATTTCTAATTTATTTCACTATGAAACACCCTAGCCTAAACTTATAATATTATTTTTAGATATCCGTTAGAAAAAAATACAGATTCAAATATTTTTTTATTTCTTAACTTTCACTTGTCTACTATAGTCTATTAAATATTATATTATGTACTATTTTATTGATTGACGTCCCAAAGCATCTTATTACACATGTAAAAATGCAATAATAATAATAATAAGACACACAAAATATTTAAAAAAAAAAAATTAAAAGTCGAATATTTCGAAAAGGGTTAAGTTTAGGCTAGGGTGTTTCATAGTGAAATAAGTCAGAAATGATGGGTACTCCACGCCCTTAACGGATCTAGCACGATTTTTCTTGTAACCCTGTATAGAGAAGGACATGTCAACATTATTACTCAAACATTTATGATTTTTATAGCAATATCACCTGCTCAGCGTAATCTACAGATTTGTAAAGGAAAAATTTGAATCACGAGTGGGACTTGAACTCGCTTCCATCCATCCCTCAAGCAGGGATATGCCTTACTTAAGCTACCGTAACAAGCTAGTTAGTTAGTTGGTTTTTTACCAAGATGTTATTGATAATACCAAGTTTAAAGTATATAGTCTAGGGGGTTCGAGTGTACTACGTTTCCCTGTAATAGGTGAGGCATATGTTTAGCAGTGGACGCAGAAAGGCTGTTATTGTGTGTGTAACTATGTGTTCTATTAATAGTATATTTGGACTTGTTATTATAGTCTATATAAGACAAAGTATTCTAACAATTCTAAAGTTAACGACTACAGTAATAAATAAGTCCAGCTCTTCATCGCGAACCAAACCACTGTTAGCTTTAGGTTAGTCATATAGAATAATGCTTTAAGTAATTTTTGTTTTTGTAGGTTTAGTGCGTTAATTTTTGTATTGTGTGTTGTCAGATTGCCACTGAGAGAATCTCTGATTCGTGTTGTTTTCAATAAATTAACTTCTACAGCTAACCAAATAGAGCGACATATAAGTTTGTATTGTCTGTTATTTACATGTACTAATACAAAATGCAAGCTTACAAAAATGAATAATTAAATATTATCAATAAATTCTATTTTTAGTAATGGTTTCGTTATGAATTTTATTTTTAACCATTACCTACATTGACTTATTATTTTTGAATTTATTTTTGTGCTAAAACTCGATTTTGGTGAATTAATTATAAATAATGATTAATGTTTGGTCTCAATATATTTATGTCCAGAAATAAATAAAACAAATACCTAATATTGCCCTCTTGATTTAGCACAGCCACAGCACATTAAAGTATGACATAACCTACCTACATAAATATAAAAGTAAAAAATAAGTAAGTATCATATTTTTGAAACGGATTTTATACTTTAATCCATTCAATTAAAGTATAAAATTAAATTGATGCGATTCTTAAAATAAGGTCATGTTCACTTTAAAAGTTTACCTAATACATACCTAATAAACTTAATTTCTCTTATCTCAAAAATTAAATGAACATAACATCCAATAGCTCTACAACTCTTTGAATTAAAGCTTGAAGCTAATTGATTTAATAACTGGACGTTTGACACGCATATTTATTCAAATCCATGCAAATTTTATCATAGCCGTAAACGTACAGACCGATCGAACGAGATACTATCTCAAGGAGCACCGTTTGAATTGTTAATGAAAGGTTGGAAGTAAAATAATTGCAGAAGGCCTGCCTGACGATCAAAACAACCGCAGGAGCAAGTTCAAGCGTCAATGAAAAACGCCGAGCCAGTCGTTTGCGATCATTCTGGGAGTACTGACGCACACAGCAAGCCCGATTCTGCATCGCGATCGCCGCGGTCGTATACAAAATGGTGCTAAAATTACTAATTATTTCTACCTTGTTCTACACCTCGTGTGGTCAACATGTAGGTCATATAAAGCACAATTACGCCTGCAGTGAAAGATCAGCCCTTCTGTTACTGAAGCGACCAGCGTACGAGTTTTCAATGAACATTTTGGACAGAGTTGCCCAAAACGAGGACGCGCATTTCATCTTCTCACCGCTGTCTACATGGCTGCAGCTCTCAGCGTTGGCAGAAGGTGCTAAAGGAAGAACCTTCAGAGAGCTTTGGAATATCACGAAACATCATCGGAACAGATGCTTCAAGCTGAAGCTAAGACGACTACTTCGCAGTCACATATCAGAATTACGAGATGAATATAAAGGAAAGAGCGTTATTGTTATAGACAAGTATATAGGAGTGAAGAGACAGTATATAAGAGACGTGCAAAAGTTTTATGGCGTTAAAGTTTTGCTTAAAAATTTCGATTATCCAGAGACCTCCGCCAGTGAAGTGAACAGTTACATTGGAAATGGTACCAATGGTGTTATCGAAGAATCGATTTATGCGGATGACTTTAACAGGAAAACAATGTCATTACTGCTAAGTGACAACGTGATATTCAGGAGTACATGGAAATTCCCGTTTAGTCCTGAATTCACAAATATTGAAAGATTCCAATCAAGTGATGGTGGTTACTTGGGTAATGTAAACATGATGAGTGTAACAGGATACTTTAACACGACAGAAATGAGATACATAAACGCTAAGGTGATCGAAATTCCTTGTATAGGCGACTTTTCTATGCTCGTACTAATGCCTCTACAAAATAACACTTGGATAGGGGATACGTTTTTCTACTTAAAACGAACGACGCTTTCATCTATCTTTAACAGATTCAAAGCTGAAGGTGTGAAATCGGTAAACGTTAAGTTGCCTAGATTTAAAATCAATTCAACGGTAGATAATTTGGCCGAGTTGCTGTTTGATATGGGCTTGAGGAATGTGTTTAACCCAAATTTGGCAGACCTTTCACGTATAAGTGATTACGACCTGTACGCGTCTCTTATTACTCAAGTCGCTGATATAGATGTGGTAGAGCAGGGGGTTAGGGCAGAGGCTTCGCCTGGTTCAATAATGATTAATTCGAGCAATAAAATAGACTTTTTTGCCAACAGACCCTTTGCATACATGATAGTGGATAGGAAGACTCAATTCATTTTATTCGCTGGCACGTATTCTAAGCCTTCAGTTTATTGATGAATACTTTTTTATACGGACTGATGTCCGGATTTGAAGAATCAGTCATTGTTTAGAATTTTTGTGCATTTACCAAAAATTCTTGACTAGGAATACATGTATTTTAATTGTACATTTCCATGAGTAATTTATACTTCTTGATTAACTTTTTGGGAGAAATTGTAATTATAATATTAAAATAGATCATATTCCACGTAAAAGAATCTCCAATTTCTGCTATTTTGCAGTCAGGAATTTTAGCTTAGGCATGGATAATCTGACAATATTGTTTTGTCGCCTGTAAACCTGTAATATAGAATTACAGACATAAGCAGATAAAAATTTATGACTAAGTACGTATTTTTTATTTCGATAGATTTAATCCATACTCGTTTCAATAGAGTTAATGACAATAACACCTCGAGAGGCTCTCGCTAGACGGCTGGATTAAGGGTCAGATGCAGGAGGCGGTACTCCTTGACACGGCACGTATTGTCAGGAGGTTCCTCACTCTGCAGCCCTGACCACCAGTAGTGGGCCTTGCCCTGCTACCGACGGCACTCTTGGTTTAGGTTTTTTATAATATTTTTGTAATTTATTTTTTACAGAATTATTGTATAAACATAAGCTCAAAAAATTTAAATAAGTGAGTGAATAATACATAATGAATATGGTAGTTTCTGTTTTAAAACTATTGCGGTCCTTGTCATATTGACCTTTATTAGAAAGGAACAGCAAAATTATAGCCGTTAGATTACATTTAGGATTTTAAAAAGCAGAACGGATACCAAATTCTTGTAAAATGTTTAGATTTTTCCATGTATCCGCTTAGATTGTAATCTTCGTTGCGTTTAGGTAGGTTATGTGAGTTATGTCATAATGTTTCACGTGCTAAAGCTAGTCTATTTATTTTCATAGTAATGTCACTAGAACAATGTCCGTGACCTTGTCTTTGAATTTTGTTTACCTATGGCTTTATTTTTATTTAATCGGTGTTCTGTGTGAGAGAGAAACCTTGGTTATAAAGTGATAAGAACATGTTGTTAGTGGTTTTTGTTGTTTTATGTACTATTATTAAATCTGTGGTAGGCAGTATTAGTTACAGCAAAAAAAAACCTTACTTACAATACTCAAATCGAAGTTTGAATTTCCTACGATCTGATTTAACTGATATGGATTTGTTCAGTAGATCAGAGACAAATATTCCAATAAAGTTTATCTATAAATTAGTGTATTTTAATGAGGGATTAACCTACCTGTTTATAAATAATTAAAGTGATTTTAATAAATTGCTCGCGTTAGGTAGGTACTATACCTACTGGTAACAAACGTACAACATACCTACCATTTTATCATAAAATATACCTATACTTTGATCCTGAAGACGTCCACTGCTAAATGTAGAGGCCCATAGAGTGCCACTTTGAGCGGCTATTTGCCTCCTACATCCATCGGCTTCCGTGGCTTTGACCAGATCGTCCGGTCCACCTGGTGGGGGACCTGCGCTTCATCTTCCAGTCTGTGGTCACCACTTGAGAACCTGTCTTTCCCGATATGGCCTGCCCATGCCATTTCAACTTGCTAATCTAAGAGCTATATGGGTCACTTCAGTCCTCCTTCGGATCTCCTCACTTTGGGCCTTATCTCGCAGAGCATCACTGAGCATATATCTCTTTAGTAGTAGTAGTAATATTGACTAAAAACCTTGTCACATTTGTTGATCTTGTTCTTAGCACCATAGAATAAAGAAGAGTATCTTTAACTAACAGTGTCAACGGGTGACATCATCAAGGTCCTATGATACCATGCTTATTGCCATTAGTTCCATCAAAACGATTAAATAAGCAAGTTTATGGTATGAATACGGGCCAGATAGTTCAGTTGGTAGTAGCCCTGCCTTCTGAACTGAGGGCTGTGGGTCCGATTCCCACCCAGGACAAACATTTGTGTGATGAACATAGATGTTTGTTCTGTGTCTGGGTGTTATATTGTATTTTATGTATGTATTTATAAACAACAAAAATAGTATCTAAGTATTATATAAGTTATCTGGTTCCCATTGTACAAGCTTTGCTTAGTTTGGGGCTAGATGGCGCTCTGTGAAGTGTCCACACATATTTATTTATTTATTTGTTATTATTTATTAAATGTTTGTACTATGATCCACGGGAAATTAAATATTTGTCCTATAAGGTCATAACCATAACACATAAAGAGCATTTCCACCCTGAAACGGTATTTAGTAGAAAAAACTAGAAAAAAATTACAAGAAGTACGTACTTGTGTTAAATTTCAGGTTACTCTAGATTTAAAGCTCTTATCTTAACTCTGTCACAGAATAAATAATAGTAAGTCCACCTCTGTGAAAGGGCATCTCATCATTTTGAAATAATCCAACTGCACCTAAACAAAGAATCTACTGTTTGGTACATTATTAAATTCACTTTATAATTTGTTTTGGATCTATAATTAATTCAATTTTAGGTGTTTGACTGAAACAATTAAGTATGTAAGTATACTTAATTATTTCATCAAAATCACTTTTCATGAAGTAGCTAAGTATCTATAGGATAAAGTTGACAGTTTAATTTTAATTTAGGTAAAGGAAGAATTGGAATCCCGGGATTTCCTGACCATCCGTCCCTTTAGCTTTTTCTTGCTTTGACGTTCACTGAATAAACTTTGATTTTACACATTATTTATTTTGTTGACTTGACGTGACAAGTCGATGCCGAAGTTCTGACGTTTCTAATTACTCGCGCTTAATGAAATCTGAACATAAGCACTGATTTGCGATTGAGCGTTGTTCTGTAATAAGTACCTACTTACTTACGGGCCTAAGCTCAAGAAACACAATCCTTGGAGATTTTACGTCCAAGGACTGTAAAATATCTCTTTTGATCATCTCTTGTCTACAATATTACGATTCGCGGCATCTATATCCACACACTGGATATTTTCGCTAGATATTCACCATACCCTTGCTTAGGCCTCTAACAAAAATAGCCATATCCCTATCCAGTCCAGCCGCTGAAAGAATGCGCTTGACATTGACAGCTACGATAATGTTGTCAAACGTTGAAATTCTAATCAAAATCTGTGTTCTAAAGGTTCTGATGTTCTGATCACTTTTGCTAGTTTATTTGCCTTAAGACTATATGAGTAGCAATCGATTATAAGTGCTAACTATCGTAACATCGTAGACCGCATCGTCACTTTCCATAAAGTGAGATTGCGGTCAAATGTGAGCCTATTAACTTAAAAAAAAACTATAGTCACATAACAAAGAAATATTAATATAATTATTTTTTTTTATTATGTGTGGACATTTCGCACAGCGCCATCTAGCCCCAAACTAAGCATAGCTTGTACTATGGGAACCAGATAACTGATATAATACTTATATACATTTTTGTATGTAAATGCATACATAAAATACAATATAACACCCAGACGCAGAACAAACATCGTATGTTCATCACACAAATGTTTGTCCCGGCCCTCAGTTCAGAAGGCAGGGATACTACCAACTGAGCTATCGGGCCCGTCAAATTGTAAGTATGTTTAAACATTATGTTTATGCTAAAATGGGCATGTATTCGACAATACTTCACCTAATAGGCTGTTATGATGTTGTTCAAGATGGAGCACGTTTGCCCATAAAGCAGCGCATTTGCAATTTTTTTTTCTTCTTATATTTTGGCTCCATACATCCTGTATTTAGCCAGTGTCAAGTATTGTAATTTTTCATCGTTAAAGAATATATCACGTAAAGTCAAGTCTTAGTTATAGTCATCGTCCAGTCTAAGTCAGGTAGTCATAGTCCAGTCTAAGTCATGCTCCAGTAAAGTGGTGGCAAGTTTACTAGAAGCTTCTATGGAATTTTGGAAGCAACACGAAAACTCATGTTTCACCACATAAAAACGCCACCAATTTTAAACATTAATACTGGAAAAAGCACAAGTTTTGAGAAATAATACAATGCAACGACGTGAACATTTCCGCGTTCCCGCCAAAAACTCATTTGCAATTTTTCTTTGTCTATTCAACTTCAACTTTTTAATGGCTCTTGCGGCGTTGCCACAATTTTGCCAATGTCGCTAATAAAGAGGATAAACGAAGGAGATTGTTTGCTGGATACAGAATTTTGGCAGGTGAATTATTTTTCCATCTGTGGAATATTACATTCGAAATAAATAGGACAGTACAACACATTGTTTAGGAAAATATTCAAGTGTCTTAACTTTTTAGCTGTCACTGTCAAAAACACATTCATTCAGCGGCTGGACTATAGTAACATACATCAACTCCAACGCACATGTTTCAATTATTATACTCAACATAAATCATTTGAAGGTTTATTTACACTAACTAGAATTTCAGTACTCATTTGGCGACCAGGATTTCTAGAAATAGTATTTCTGGATATACTTTATGACCATGGTGTCGGTAATTGAACATAAGCTTTGATGTGGCTTGATGTCATTAGTTTCAAATGTATTTGTGTGTATTTGAAGATTTAATTTGTCGGCCATATAATATTTTTTTAGGTAATTAGTAATATCCCAGTAATATATTGTTCTGATGTCTCAGGATGACGTACGCAGTGCGGTGTCACGCGAAACTTTATCATCAAGTTCTGCGTGTATTAATTGAATCTTAATTAGTGGCTTCTGCGGCAATTTCACAATTTCGCCAAGTTCTGAATGTGCTCTGAGTGTAAATTGGTAATGTCATGTGTAAAGAATAAATTCTGAATATATTTCAGTTTAAGACAGATAAATGGTTAAGTGTGAGCAAACGGGCTTAATTTTTTTTTTGATGACCAAGCGGGCCCTTGATGGAATGTTACTAACTCATGTGATGACGGCAGGTTCGTTTCAATTGGTAATTATATTAATTTAATAAAAACTCTTGTCATTTGTTTTAGCTACGTTAGATAAAATACAACACTCTACAAAAATTGAACGTCAACGGACATTCAGTTTTACCCACTTACCAAAAAAGAGGGTTATGAGTTTGACTGTCTATGTATGTATGTATGTATGTATGTATGTATGTATGTATGTATGTACGTATGTATGTATGTATGTACGTATGTATGTATGTATGTATGTATGTACGTATGTATGTATGTATGTATGTATGTATGTATGTATGTATGTATGTATGTATGTATGTATGTATGTATGTATGTATGTATGTATGTATGTATGTATGTATGTATGTATGTATGTATGTATGTATGTATGTATGTATGTATGTATGTATGTATGTATGTATGTATGTATGTATGTATGTATGTATGTATGTATGTATGTATGTTCATATGTTCCCTCGTATCTCCTAAATTACTTATTCTATTTCAAACAGCAAGGAGTCAATTGATAGATCTCAACACTCTGCGTGTCATAGGCTATATAAAGTTACATTAAATTCAATATGGCGGATTATATTTAAAAAATTCGCGGACACAAAAATATATTTTTTTGATAAACATGTCATGTTTGGTATCAAATGAAAGGTCTTTATGAGTACGTTTTGAATATGTTTAATTTGTATATCTATGTATAACTATGTATACCCTACGTATAAAAATAGGCGCCAATTTTCTGGTTTTGTTGTTCCCTGGTTGTGCCTAATCTACTCATCATATTTTATCAAATTTGATACCGATCGATGCGTATTGATACTCTGGGTGACATTGGGTACATTAAATTGTACTAAACCCAATATGGCGGATTATATGACCTATCCATTCCACCACATATTAAGAAAATTCGCTAAACATTAGGCAAACAGCCGAAATCATTCGTGTAGTCTTAAAAATTGTCACAGTTATACTTTGAAGGTATATTGATGAATATACTAAAAATGTCCGAGGGTGGGGGGTAAGTAGAGGGAGGGGAAAGGGTTTGAATATCACTTTTATGGGATATTTGCTTATATCTCAGAAACCTTTAGGATTAGTATTACAATTACTTCTGTGAAATTAAATCATATTACATCCGCCATAAAAAAGATACTATTCATTTTTACTGTAGGATCAATACTTTAGAAATTAAACGATGTTGGAATTTGATAAAAAAGCTTCCTACCAAATCGTTATAACGCGCAACTGCATAGCGCTTGTAAAGTTGTAGCATAGATGATAGAAGTAGGTACCTACTTAAAAGTACAATTAACAAAAATAATTAAAATCTCATGTAACCAAACATTTTTGCACATAGGTAAGTGTAACCATTAGTTATACAATACAACACCCCTTCATTTGGGCGCGGGTAAAAATGCCATCATAAATAATTAGGTAGTCGGGTATTAGTTTTTGAACTCTATCTTGTTGTAGATAAATTACTAAATTATTATAACCATCAGGTACAAACGAAAAATAGCCCGAACGTGTAAAAATGTAGTGATCGTGTCGTGAGCGTTACTAGTTAGTGTCCAGTGTATTAATTTGGTCCAATACTTCGCCAACACGCAATTAAAGTCGCTTGATAATCTTGCGTTATCCAGAAATAAAATAATTCGTAAAATAGCCTGAGTTATCCCGTTGTATGAAATAAGATGCATATGTACTGTAGGTGTTAAATTATCTGGGCTATACCTAAAAAAAAACTTTAAAAACTTGGAAATCTATTCTATAGAAAATGTTCATACTAGCTCTAGTTAGTAGGTACTTAGAAGGTATGTAATGTAGACATACTATGGTGATTACATCATAAACACAAGATAACATAACACTGCCTATGATAGTACCTATACGTACCTCAGATTAGATAATGGCACAGATAATATAATACTATAGATAATAGTAAAATAGTAGCCAGTTTATTACTAGTACCTATTACTCTATATTTCGATGTCTATTACCTAGTTAAATTAATTTAGCCACTGCCTTCAAAATTAGGTCTAATAGGTACAGTTGTCTGCACAAATAATATATCTCATAATAGTCAAAATATTGTCGTAGGACTTTATATTATACTTTCGCGACTTGACTCTATTTGTTGTCCAACTTGATAATATCGGTAGTATTACTTATGCCGATAAATAACAAACATAGAAAAATTTACTAATTGGTTTTAATAGTACTTACGGGATATTTACCGTGATTAGTATCATTTTTGAGTTCCCGATATTTCGGCACAGTTACATGCACCATTCACGGGTAGACTGAAGATGCGGGTGGAAAGAAAGAGCGTTATGTCTGCTCCTAACATTTCTAACTTTTTATCATCCACCCGTATCTTCAGTCTACCCGTGAAAATGGTGCATGTAACTGTGCCGAAAGATCGGGATCTCATAAATGATACTAATCACGGTAAATATCCCGTAAGTAACTATTAAAAACGTGGTAAACAACCGTGAAAGTTTAAAACAGTGTTTTACTAATTGGTGTCTCGTATCGTTTGTCAAGCTCATATAACACACCAAATACTACACGCTCAGTGGCTGAATGACCAGTAACCAAGCAGGCTACCAACTACAGTATGGGAAGCTTCAAGAAAAGTGTTAAAAGGGTCCTCTCTAAGAATAGGCAACCCACCGGCATCGGCAATGCCCTTGGTATTGCTGATGTTCATAGGCGGCGGTGAATTACCATCAGGTGGGCAACCTGCTTGTTTGCCACTCATTTCATAAAAAAATTAACGTTACATATTTTTAAATTGACATGACTTTAAAGTTAACTAACGTATGATAAACCGTGGGTTAGTTATCTAAACCCAATACACTAATGAATGAACGAATGTTTTATTCAATTTATCTTCTCCCTTCTACCTAATTGATTAGGTATTATATCCGCCACAAACACATCAATCGAAACTTTCGTGTTTCGAAACGATAACAATAGGACAGACGGACCGACTGTATTTTTGCAGTGAGTGAAAGCATTATACAGATATAAACAGAAGGTCAAGTTTAAATATAACGCCGGAAACCGTCTACGTATGCATACATCCATAATAATACGTTGTGATCATTAAGTATGTACCTATATCAATACTTTTATCAGCGCGTGCGGCGTAATTTGTTATTTGAAATTTACTAAAAAAAATTTGTCTGGCCGTTTTATCTGTGCGAATCATAGAATAGCATTTGTAAATGCTCGAAGATTCAGCTATTTTAAAGCTGAGTGGTAAATAGTATTCCTAAACACACATCAAGAAAAAAAAATGCGCCGCATTAAACGTTAGGTTTTTCTCTGTGGTAATAAACCACTGTCTTAAACTTCCACTGTTAATCACAAAATTTTTAACGGCATCTTTACCGTGATTAGAATTATTGCTGGGTTCCCAATATTTCGGCATGTTCACGGGTAGACTGAAGATGCGGCTGGATGATAATAAAAGTTCGAAATATTAGGAGCAGAAAAAATGGTATCCTATGGTAATGATATGGTGGTAAATGGACCTTTCTCAGTCTTTTCACCACCCGCATTTTAAGTCTACCAGTAAATGGTATAAAATAATGTGCCGAAATATCGGGAACTCTGGAATGATTCTAAACGTAGTAAGGATCCCTACATTTGCCGTTATTGACCTTCTGTTTTTATATTTATACTGGTGAAAGTATGATAAGACAATGCTTACGTTTTATATTACATAGGTACATTAGTGTAATGTAAAGTGAATGGAATTTAATGTAGGTTAAGTGTTTTTATCCTACTATATCATCATCATCATCATAAGCCTGAAGACGTCCACTGCTGATAATAGGTCTCCCCAGAGAGCGCCACTTTGAGCGGCTGCTTGCCTCTTGTCGTCCAGGTCGTCGGTCCACCTAGTACGGGGCCGGCCTACGCTGCGTCTCCCAGTTCGTGGTCGCCACTCAAGAACCTTTCTTCCCCATCGGTTGTCAGTTCTACGGGCGATGTGGCCCGCCCACTGCCACTTCAACTTGCTAATTCTGAGATAATTCTAAACGAAATGATGTTAGAGTAGCAAAAATTTTTTGGGTTCAAGGACCGATTTATATACCTAATATTATTTACTTTACGCTTTTATAAAAAGATCGTTATTAAATTTATACTTTTGTGCACAACTGTACCATTTCTATCGTTTAGCAAATCCGTCTAATCTACGAATCTGTCGAATAAAGAATCTGCCCATTTTCGAATCTGTCCAATACCGGACAAAGGAATTTTTTTTTCACCTCACTGGCTCGAAAAGATTCTCTTTGTTGTTCGAACGCGCAAAAAATATTCTCGTCAAGAATGAATCGAGGATTTAATCAAAGTTCAGCCCGAATTTATCTTCCTTGAGTCTTCTGCCCGTCCACTGAAAATTCATTATAATAGATTCCATTCGGTTTTTGTGTGCTTATTTTCGGCTATTCCACTCAGACCAATTGAAACTGATTTTTAGCTAGTCGCGTCTGTGTCCAGCATGACGTTAATGATACTTTTCTTCGTAGTTTTTATTATAGCATATGTTTTTTTATTAACGTAAATAATAAAACCCGGCTTAAAACAAATATTTATTGAATAATATCGTAAATAACATTAATTTTGTTTATGACTAGTAGCACACCAGCAGCCTCGAATACAAGTTTTAATGGCAATCAAGCATTCACATAGCCTTATGAAAACAAAATTATAACAAAAAAACTTTTTAGCATTTTAAAGTCCAATGTGAAAAGTATATAATTATATAATTTTATACATTTATTATTAAAAGTATTATAATTTATTCTAAAATACAATGGAAATAATTAAAAAACACATGTCTAAGATACAGCAAAGTACTGAAAAACAAAGGCGTTTGTTACAAACATTGAGACCTACGAACGGCATTGATACAAGGTCATTTAATAATATATCTGGCGATTACTAACCTATGACGTCACAAGCGTATTAGGTTTCGATAGCAGATGTGATAAATTCAAAGTAACCTTGTCTAAGAATATAGTACTTATCACCATTTCTTCAAATATAACATTTTCTCTAAGTTTGTTGTTATATATTTTAACTATAGGCCTAATTTTTGAAGGCTTTAGTTGGCAGTATTTAAAATACTAAAAATATATCCGTCTCTTACATTCCCGTCTATTTGACAAGAACAGCAACAGTTTTGGTAGTTTTAGATCTGTCAACTAAAGCCTTTATAACTGGCCCACTGTATACTTACATGAATTAAAAATATGTTTTTAATTATTTGTTTATCTGCTTCCTGTCTGCCAAGTTTCCGTGGTGGAGAAAATTGACTTTCCCTGCTTTATGTCACTTTCTTCATACTTACTGGAGTGGAGTAAAACCGAGGAGAGACAATTTTGTCTACCGTCCGTGCTATAATTTGTAATAATAACACTTCTAAGAAGAAATTATTAATTTTATAATGTTTCATATATTGTTTAATAACAGTGATTATTATACAAATGTAGTTGATAAATTAATGCATTGTGTTGAACTAAATGTATAATTGTAAATATAAATATAAAATAGCACAAAATCTACTGTCTTTTACTCACAACCTTATTACCTTATTTTTATGATCCTAATATAATATGTTAATAAAGTAAGTTATCAATTTACATAATAAAATAAAATCGATACGACTTAATTATAACATGATTATTTTAACAAATCAATATTTTGATTATAGACACCTGTATTTGCTATACTACACACCATTTTGTAAATTCCTAAAAATATTAAATAGAAGGTAGGTACCTAAAATTACCTATTGGTTCTATATATTTGATCCATATTTAGATTGTGCCATTTTAAATTGATTCTAGTCCATAATTTAGTTACATTTTAATCTCTACCAAAGTATTTTATTCGAACATTATATGACTTCCTAAATATCAAACCAATACCTTTACTCGTTAATCTCGTTATTATTAAATTTAACAGTATGTGTCGGTAGAATAATACAATGACTGCCAATACCTAATAGTCTGAATAAACTTAACGAATTGATATGTATAAAGGTGTATATATACATATATAAAAACAGACTTGTAGGTATGTAACTACTTACTTGTAAAATTTAATCAAACAAGTTTCAAAAAATACCATTTAATTTAAAAAGATATCTTCTTAGATACTTGCTTCTGCGAATTTGATATCGATGGTTGAGAGGCCCTTCTGCAAACTAATTATATACAATTTAGGCAAACCAGTTATTAATTTAATAAATTACAAGTTAAAATTAGGTCTCTTTTACGTTAAATTTCTGTCATAAAAATGTACGAAACCAAACAAAATAATGTTTATGTTAGCGTTACAACACGTACTGTCAACTTTGGAAAATAGGGCATGCGTATGCAATGGTTTAATGATAGAGAATGAGGGCAGATTTTGGGTTTAGAAACTTGGATTTTATTATCTGTTATGATATTATTATGAGTTCATGACCTAATAAACTCATAACTCATATAAAAGCATATTTCAAATTATAGTGGTGTTTTATTAGTTAGTTTTGTTCTGGCGAGTGATTGATCGAGTGAATTGAGCGGTTGAGCAGGAAAAGCTCGCCGATTAGTCCTCAGTCGCTCGCCGACAAGCCTGCTCAAGGAGTTCAGACAGGACTGACCTGTCCTAAAACCAGTTGTGTCGGAAGACAGTACCATATTTTTCTCGGTAAACCATTCCAGTCTCATTCCTATCATACTATGAAATATTTTACATAAGCACGACTGTGGCGTAAAGGTCTTGCCGATCTTCATACTCATGCGTGTTCTCCTATTCATGATGCGGTGGACTCCAAGGAAACAAAGATTTTCAGGAACAAATTAATATATAATCAAATCGGCAAAAATACATAATAAATTGGAAATACAAAATTAATAAACTACATGACGCGGTACTGGTGGAGAGACGACTGAGGAGGCCAGAGCGGCGCGCGCGGTCGCCGCGTGTTACAATTTCAGCCGCGTTTGCATTCTGTGCCCCTACAACCACATTAGTGATATAGGTCTTACCTTCATCTCATCATTGGGATTATTAGTTATTTTAGGTATAGGGACTACCAAATCCTGAAAAAGTCTCAAAACTCAGCCGTTCAAAACTTTCCTGTACCCAAATCATGTAAAGATATCAAAGCCTTTTTAGAGCTTACAGGCTACTACCGCAGGTTCATCGCCAACTTCAGCAATGTCACGAAGCCTCTAACAGCATTACTTAAGAAAGACATCCCTTTTATTTGGGGAGAAACACAAGAGAAAGCCTTTAATGAATGTAAACGCCTGCTAACAAATCCTCCAATTCTACAATATTCCGATTTCAGTAAGGAATTTTTACTTACAACTGACACTTCAGTTCATGCTGTAGGTGCAGTACTATTTCAAGGTAATATCGGTAGGGATTTACCAATCGCGTATGCTTCAAGAACGCTAAACAAAGCCGAAAGTAACTACTCGACTATAGAGCGAGAGTTACTTGCAATCGTCTGGGCTGTAAAACATTTTAGACCCTATATGTTTGGACGCGAATTTAAACTTGAAGAGTTTGAATTTAACATCGTCTATAAAGCAGGTAAAAGCAACACTAATGCTGACGCTCTTTCTTGACCACCAGTTATGAATACTACGACTTTATTACGACTGTGAGATAACAGGTGAAATATCCAACTAAAGACGAAATCCCTACTATCCTGAAAACTTTTCACGACGAACCACTTTCCGGCCATAGGGGCAACGTAGAAACGACACGTAAAATTTGAGAGGAATACTTTTGGAAAGGTATGACTGAAGACATAAAATCATACATCGAAAATTGTCATATCTGCCAACGTAGCAAAGTTCAGAGAAAAAATTTCAAGGCACCCATGGTTATAACCTCTTCTTCAACCGAACCTTTTGAGCGTGTTACCATTGACTTAGTTTCTTATTCCGATATAACAGGCGACTCTAATAAATATATCCTGACTCTTCAAGCTGACCTAACTAGGTTTGTTCAAGCATATCTTATTCCGGACAAACAAGCAAACACAGTCGCCAAAACGCTTTTAGTTTTCTGCCAACATTATGGAATCCCAAAACGGTTCCATTCCGATTAAGGAGGCGAGTTTGTGAATAATATTTTGAAACACTTAATGAAATTACTTGGTGCAAAGCATACTTTTAGTACAGCTTACTATCCACAAACGAATGGAGCTTTAGAGAGGTTCCACGCAACTCTCCGAGACCTCATTAGGATGTATCATCAGAGAAGCAGAGGACCAAATTGTTCACCTTGCCATCATGTGTCACAATACATCCTTAAATCAGACGACAGGCTACACCCCACATGAACTATTATTCGGATTTAAACCTAGACTCTTATACTCTCTGAAAGACAATAATAATGACTACCGACTAACGATTATCTAAATGACCTGAACGAACGGCTAAAGATATCCCGTGAAATTGCATTAGAAAATATTCAATCCATGAAAGAAAAAGCTAAAGAACGATATGACAGGAACATTAAAAATATAGCTGATTTTCAGTTAGGAGAAAAAGTAATGTTACGCGTACCAAACCCAAACAACCTGGATAACAGATGGAACAGCCCATATGAGGTTATACGAAACGGTTTTGACGAAAATTATGTCATTAGAATGGCAGGTAGGAACCAATTAGTGCATGCCAACCGCCTGCGATCCGTGCATGATGCGCTTCAGGCTCATCAAGTTAGTTAACTTAAGTAAATATGAATTTATCTTTTTAAGGGCACCACAATGATTCTTGCCCATCCCATCCATGACAATGAAAATTTCTCTAATAATAATAGCGTTCCTTATTTACAACATTTTTATGATATTTTATAAAATCCTTATTTTAGTTTTACAATTTGTTCAATTATAAAACTCAAAATGTATATACTCCTTTACAAACTTTACAAATATATATTCGCTTATTTTTACAAAAATCATACAAGTAATAATAACTAGACGAAATCTTTTTCAGGTTCTCTACAACCCTTGTTGTAGCAGACCACGTAACGGAACCCTTACCATCAAAATCAGGCATATATTTCCAAGAAGAAGGCGACATGCTAATCTCAGAATCCTCATAGAAACTAGTAATCTATCGTAATCTAGAACCATTATTTCTGTCTCGTGACTCAATACAACGGCTAAATAATAAATATTTCTCACTGATCTTTAGATACCCTACATTTGCTCAACACACGACCAGTTCATTCATAAAACTCAATATTAACAAAATAAACTCTCATCTTGCGGAACTCAACTCATATACTAAATCAAGAGTTAAGCGTGAACTGTTCGATGGCTTAGGCACCGCACTGAAATGGCTGATCGGTACTCCAGATGCAAAAGATGCTCAACATTATGAAAACTGTATAGAACTCTTAGGAAAACGTGAAATCGAACAAGCCGATATCCTGAAACAACCAATTCAAATAGTCTCATCAACCATCACTAATTTCAATGAAACTAGTTTCAAACTATCTTATGACGAATACACTTTAAACGAAAATCTTGAAAGAATCGCTGCCCGCCTAAATAAAACTAATAAAATTATATTTGACCTCAAAACCGCTGAAGAAATAACATCAATTTCAGTTCAAATCCTTGAATCCGTTATGTCATTAGAAAATGAAATTGACGACATTCTCACCTCAATGCTTTTTATTAAATCAGGCGCCGTGCATCCCGCGATCATTACAGTTGAAAGGCTTTACGAACTTTTACTCTCGTCTGCTCACATGCGTAACGACAAAAACTTAGTTGTCCCCGTAACACTTGCAAACATTCACCAAATATTGGACTCCACCACCTTAACATCTTACATATACATGAACAAACTGACATACATCATCGATTTTCTTTTAGTTCGACCAAATAAATTCATCTTATATCATTTGTATTCTATCCCAATATCACATCCCAACTCTTCCCTTTACTCCACCATCCTTCCCGA
Organism: Ennomos erosarius; assembly: GCA_963580505.1. NCBI lineage: Eukaryota > Metazoa > Arthropoda > Insecta > Lepidoptera > Geometridae > Ennomos > Ennomos erosarius. The sequence continues at coordinate 2,034,974 of OY757001.1, read as the reverse complement.
GCAAACGTATTTGGCCACAAGCCCGACGAGACAACAATACGTGTCCACTAGCTCCATCGACGTTTGTAAAGACTTCACGCCAGCAAACTGGGTATGCAATCTACTCGTCTACAACTTTAACGCAAGACCTGTCTGTGAGGTGGCCATCCTCCTGCAGACAAATCGCCAGCTGCCCGACTCCTGCGAACCGACAACGTTATCTGCGCATATCAACTTGTTTCTGCCAATTTCAACAAATAAGTGGGTGTACATACTTTAAGACGAATCGGCCTCGATCGTACAATGTGGTGAATCAACAAAACATATAAATCTTAAGGGGGCCGGTGTTCTTCAGAGAGAGGCTGCAAATTCTACTCCAGTTTGATCACCTTGGCCGCAGCGGACGAAATTGTACACAATATTACACATCCTATCTTGACAGTGGACATCGAAGAAGCCTGTAATGACCTGAAAAATTTACCTCAACCTCCGGAACTCATCCCTATTCGCATAAACAATGTCCCAACGGATGCATTCCAATCAATAAAAGAGGACTTGAAAAAACAATCTTCAAAAATCAAGAACTTTCAGGAAAAATCTTTCATGGAAAGACACTCTAACAAATTATCCCTTCTATCCTATTTAAGGGATAGCAATGTTGGGCTACGCCTTGTATAAATTATTCAAGTGTCTACCCATAAGATCCCTACGACGTCGCACTCATGACCGTGACAATGGATGTATACAAATCTTCAACAACTGCTTTGATAGGAGGAAGCAGCGTACCGAAGCACATATCGCCATGCCCATTACATTGAACAACACTTCCGTTATCTCAGAAGACTCCGACTCCGACAACGTTGACGCCATCGCTGACGCCGCCCATGCCGCTGTCTCCGCAACATCGCGTTCGCGTCATCAAAGATCGGGCAAACATGAAAATCCCCAATCTTTGTTCTAAAGGAGGGAGATGTTATGTACTCACGACCCTCATTAGTGTATTAAGTAATTAGTTAAGTACATCCTTGATAACTTTCTATTGTATTAGGTTAGTTATATAAATTATATATGGTAAATAAATAGCGTTCCCACACCCCTCATCCCTCGCACCCCTCCAAACCGATCCTTTATAAGATCCTGACCACATTCTGTTCTTCACTTATTCACTGAATTCCAACCTCTTCACATATACTTGTATTTCTCTATTTCTAGTAGTTCTAAGTGATAAAGTTAATTATTTTTAAAAACAATATTTTACTGCTTGCCATTTAACAGCGGGAATGCACCCGCGTAAACAAAACAATAAACCGTACGCTTTCGCTCGCTACGTGCGCTCAAAGAGGTGCTCGGCACGCGACTGAAAAAAAAATTTTTTTTAATCACGAATGTGATTTGCATGCGTCCATAAAGCTGAGACAAAAAATCAGTGATTTATTCTTTGTGTAGACATTGCATAAATTCATCTTCTGTATAGTAGTGCCTTTTTATAAATACTTAGCTTTATGGTTATGGCATAAAAGTAAATTAATTACCTCATTTTGTAATTCTAACTTGGAATATTCCGCGCACGTCCATGTGCGTTTACTTGACCTGAATTAGGCAGTTTTTCATTCAACTAAATGTAACTTCACCTTATCTGTGCAAGTACAACATACTAGAAGCAACGAGACTTCATATATAATAGGATAGATTACATAAACTTTTGAGACCAAGGTTTTTCCTCTATATACATAATATTATAAAGTATAAAGCATAGTAGTATTGTTATACTTATACTTCTTTAAACGAGCAAACAAAAAGTATCTAAGTATTATATCAGTTATCTGGTTCCCATAGTACAAGCTATGCTTAATTTGGGGCTAGATGGCGCTGTGTGAAATGACCACACATGTTTATTAAAGAAAAAAAAAAAACAAAAAAGAAGAACGTTTGGACTGTAAGTAAACCTACTAGCCACGATGACTTTTAGACACAGTCCAAATGCTCCAGCCCACTGCCGGTAACTAGGTAGCGTACCCAACATGCTGGCAGCATTGTCTCGTTGATTTCCAATGCTGATGCGTTGAGCCAAATAAGTGCCAGCATTTTGGTCACATAGATCAGGAGCTTTGATAAACTTTGGAATACGCGATGAGCTATATTTGTATAAGTACACTTTTACTTATATGTCCATGGGTGAATGGTAAATAATAAATAAATAAATATGTGTGGACATTTCACACAGCGCCATCTAGCCCCAAACTAAGTATAGCTTATACTATGGGTACCAGATAACGGATATAATACTTAGATACTTATTGTTTGTAATTACATACATAGAATACAATATAACACCCAGACACAGAACAAACATCTATGTTCATCACACAAATGTTTGTCCTGGGTAGGAATCGAACCCACAGCCCTCAGTTCAGAATGCAGGGTTACTACCAACTGAGCTATCGTGCCCGTTGGTATTATAATACTCTCTATTATAAAGGGATATATTTTAGGGAAAACAATGTGAAAAACCATATACGTTATCATGTACGTTATAAATAGTTAGGTACGTTATTGTTACGTCAAATATAGAGAGAAGCCATGCCATTTTAAGTATGGGATATACCAGGAACTTTTAAATTTAATATTCGCGTGTATTTATTTATCTGCTGTAATACTTAGTACCTATTCGTTCTTTAGGTAAATAAAATTCACGTTTGTACAATTATGGATATGGATAAATGTTCATAACTACACGATTTTACCCGTCTATTCTCTGGTGAAAACCGCAAGGGGCCGAAGGATGCAAGGAGCCAGCAGCTGCTCATGGTGGCGCTCTGTAGGGGAGGCCTATGTTCAGCAGTGGCCGTCCTCAGGCTGTTGACAATGATGATGATTATGAAGATCTGCTTATTGGTCATCTTAGAAATTAGCCAAATGTGACACTTGTAAGCCATTTGCGAGTTTTGGCGGCAATATCTGCTTAGTAATTGGTTTATACCTAACTCTATACTATGGAATGGAGTATTCAAAGATTATAAAGCCCGTTGATAGCTCGTGAACATAATTTCTCGTACAAACACGACTCACCTACGGGGGCAGGGGGCGAGGTAACAAAACGAGACAAAGTCATACGAAATTACAAAGGACAGAGCAGGATAGAACAAAAGACACATTGGGTGTCCCGCTTCCTCTCGTAGGTGAAATAAACTACTAATTTTCGTACGAGGGGAAGTTGTATCGTTGGTCACCTGGATTTATAGTCAATGGGAGTATTAGTAGTCGATTGGGTGAGTACTATTTGCATATGAGCGTTTCCACAGAGACCTATGACAACAAAGTTCAACTTAATGTAGTTTTATGACCACTTAGGTACTCATGGGAGTGTACGCGAAGTCGCGAAAGTTTATAACGACGTGTACAAACGCGCCACATAACTTGTCTATAGATGCCTACTATTACTTTCTATAAACAGGACAAATAGTAACTAAAGACCCGAGCGTATTGAGTCGCTTTCTTGTAGGTATGTTTTAGGCTGAATTCACAATGCAGTTGCGTCTGCGACACTATACTCACAGCTCGGGTTTTATTTATTGCACGGTCAGACAAACAAGCCTGCCTGATGGTAAGCAGCTACCGTCACCTCGGACATTTGCTCCATAGCAAGTGGAAAGTGATATAATCCTGGGCGGTTATTCTCTATCGATTCCTTACTTCGAAACCACGCGAATTCCTTGTCCATAGAGTACATTGGTAAAGATTGTTCCTTGTCTTACATAAGAAATCCGCAAATCTCTATTCTCTATGAAACCAAAACAAAACCGCGCGAAATGAATTTGGAATTGGCGCAATTTGAACTGTCAAAAATCACATGTTTTACAGAGATGCGTTCCGAAACATCAACCAAACCAAAACCTACCACCACTTATGTCAATATATTTTATTCAAAATTAAAATAACTTTATGTAAAGTAAAGGTATTCTTAACGCTGTAACATGATTTGAACAAGACACGATAACGGCATGGTTTCGTATCGCGTGGAATCTGAATTTTCTGGATTTTTTCATACGAACACGTATCTGACCTACCTATAGCCGCACCCTTTTTTTTAAGGATGAATGACGTAACGAGCTTGTCGTTCACCTGATGTTAAGGGACACGGCCGCCCATAACAGTAGCATTATCACTCAGAACTTTTAAATAAAAAAAATCGCGTGATGCTGCAGTGCGCACGTCATCCTGAGACATCACATAGTCTAGTAATCAGATAACTAGACTATGAGATCAGGTCATAAAGTCTCATTTGCCCAGTAAACTAGATCAAGTCACCTACTATGTGTCCTTGATCTAGTGTGTATGTTAGCCATTAAAAGATTTTCAATTTAAGTTTAATTACAACTATGTAATCAGGTCATAAAGCCTCAATTGCCCAGTAATTTTACTAGCTAAGTACAATGCCCTTCAAACCGGAACACAGTAGTGCTTGCACACTACTTCTTGGTTAGCGGCAGAATAACTGGCAAAGCGGTGGTACCTAGACCTACCTAGACGAACTTTGCAGGAAAGTCCTACCACCTAGTGAGCGACCTAACCCTTGTTTGATTTCATCAAAGGCTTACACAGAAAAATCTCCGCTCCAGATAGTTCCACATTACGCAGCCATCTATTATTAGGTACCAATCCTAATTAGTTCGTTAAAAAGAACGCCCGCAAATTGGTTTTAATTAGAATCGTGCTCCATGATTAGAAGTTTGTTTATTAATCGTTATGTTTTTCGTTCTAGTTCTTACAGATTTGACCTAGGAACTATTCTCAGATTTCAGATTGCATCATACGCTTGTAATCAGAGCATCTACTTTGTATTGTATTATGTAGGTCTACAGCCTTGGGTGTTTCCTGTTTTCTTTTGGTAATTAGCGCATAAAATGTATTTTAGGATATTTGTGGTAAGCTTTAATGAGACCCTGGGCCCGTGGGGACCCAGTGAGCTCATCGCGTTTTGCAAAGTTTATACTTTCCGTCGATCCGTCGATGCGACGCGTGACCAAAATGCTGGCACTTTTTGGCATTACGAATCAGTCATGCTGCCAGCATGTTGGGTACGCTGCCTACCTGTAGTGGGGTGGAGCATTTGGATTTTGAACTGCCTATGGGTCATCGTAGCTATTATAGTATATAGTTCGAAAATTTGGTGTAGTTTATTATGGTATATTTAGTATGATTGATAGTTACTTTAAAAATAAAGTACTGCACAAAAATAAACTATAAATAAGATTTGACGCAATGGTTAGGCCACATCGCACGCAGAGCCGACAAGCAATGGGGAAGAAAAGTTCTCCAGTGGCGACCACAAACCGGAAGTCGCAGCGTAGGCCGGCCCCCGTTTAAGTATACCACGTATAATTGGTGAATACCACGGGAGTCAATGGATGCAGGAGTTAAGCAGTTGCTCAAAGTGGTGCTCTATGGAAGAGGCCTATGTTCAGCAATGGACGTCTTCAGGTGATAAAGATGAAGAGCAACTGTGACTCAGCGGTAGCTCGCGTCACCTTCATTCCTATGCCACATGATTCGAATCCTGCTTGACCTGTACTAATACGACCATGTAATGACTTTCCAAGTTACGTTCAGTACCTACATACTTTATAAAATGATAAAACATCTTGAAACCTCACCCCATAGAAAATCCATTATTATAGCACAGTCGGCATTCTTGCAATAACCGGCCAAGTGCGAGTAGGACTCGCCTACGAAGGGTTCCGTACTATTATCTATAAATAGGAGCAAAAAAAAAATAACGCGGTTGTTGTATGGGAGCCCCGTTAAATATTAATTTTATTCTAGTTTTTAGTATTTGTTTTTAAACAGAAACACATCATCTGTGAAAATTTCAACCGTCTTACTATCACGGTTCATGAGATAAAGCCTGGTGACAGACGGACAAACAGATGGACAGCGGAGCCTTAGTAATAAGGTTTGGTACCCTTTCGGTACGGAGCCCTAAAAATAGAAGCATCCACCATCTATAAAGTTTCGCTTGTAGTATCTAATAAAAGCTCTTATTTCACAATCCACTGGAAAGGTCCCTATTTGAAATCCAATGTTACGTCTTCTTCACACTGAATGGAGACGAAAGAGATAGCACAGTGTAACTTTCGAGTTAGCTGAATTGCTGGGTTCGCGCAATTGGATCTTTTTGCAATAAGATCAAATTCTCTTTACATCCAAACGACAATACACCTTAAAAGCGAGAAAATAAAGTTCATAACAGAAAAGTCTCTTAACTTTCTTAGTCTACATATTGCCATCTTTGTTATTGCAAAACCAACTTTAAACAACAAACATAAGGTCCAAATTAAACTGAAATGTTTATGAATAGATAATGTAATGATACAGCTTTATCTCTGTTAGATTCCGTTAGCTTTCGTTGCAGAATGGACTTCGTTTTGTACGTTATCTAAATGATGTTATTAGTACCTATTCTGTGGTTATAGAATAGATAATTTATCTAAGACACAGTTATGGATGCTTAAATTATTGATCGAAATATAAACATGATTATTTTTCGACAGCCTCCGTGGTGTGGTGGTTGAGTAGGTCGGCTCATAGCCCGGAGGCGGCGGGTTTGATTCCCGCGACAGGACAAGTATTTGTGCACAGGAAAAAAGCGTAAATAGTTACCTAATTGTTCTGTGCCTGGGTGATGTGGCTATGGTCATCGTAGTTCCTGGGTCCCTAGATACAGAGAATCCTAGTTAGGGTCCAGGATCTACGTATGTGATAGTTGGGCGTTCTTTATTATTATCTATAATAAGTAGCTGCTTATTATATGACGTAATAATGATTATAAACATTCTCATTCATTCGTAAAATATAAAAGTATACATATGTATACCTACTTAGGTACCTTCCTATAAGAAATCTAGCTTTAAACTTGTAAGTTTGCATTCATGACATTTACAATTAAAAAAATAGGTAGTGAACTACGAATAAATTTATAAGTCTAATTTATTTGTAGGTAGTACTACCATTTGGTCGATAACACTTAATTAAGCAAGTATTATCAAAAATTGTGAACTTTGGCATTTGGCATTGTAAACTTTGACAAAAACTTAGCAATCAGTGAAATTTGAATCAAACCTTTAGGAACAAAAAATGGTTTTTGTTTTATTATCCGATTCCTCTGATTACCTCTGATGACTTGCCTTGCGGAAGTAAATGATAAATCTTGATAACTAGGTATTTGATAAAAAAACAAAAACTTAAATAAAAAAAGAATAAAATAGCTCTTAGAATTAGCAAGTTGAAATGGCAATGGGCAGGCTACATCTCTCGTAGAACTGACAACCGATGGGGAAGAACGGTTCTCGAGTGGCGACCACGAACCGGAAGGCGCAGTGTAGGCCCCCCAATAGGTGGACCGACAATTTGGTTAAAACTGTACTGATGGACGCAGGAGGCGACCAGCTGCTCAAAGTAACGCTCTCTGAGAGAAGCCTGCATTTAGCACGACGTCTTCAGGCTATTGTGTTGATGATGATGAAATGAAAGATTTTTCTTCTTTCAGGTTAGAAAACAATGGCGCGCCTCGAACAAACACGACTCGTACGGCATACGGCAGAAGCCACGTAATAGGTCACGCGTCTGGCCACACCAGTATGTCTCAACCCAATAGTAACGTACTACTAGTCTGTGGCATAAACATTAATTTCCTAATTAGGTCATTAGCATAAATACCTAAATTGTGACGTCGTTTGCGCAAGGTCACTGCCCTATCGGCTTTGAATACAAAATAACTAGTTTACGCAATTTCTAAGCAACGTGTCTAATGTCTGTGTGTGTTATACCGTATTTAACTCATTATTAACAGTCTGAAGACGTCCATTGCTGAACATAGGTCTCCCCGACATAGTGCCACTTTGAGCGGCTGCTTGCCCCTGCTGTATCCATTTGCTCCCCGCGGTTTAACCTACGCCGCGTCTTCGTGATCGCCACTCGAGAACCTTTCTTCCCCATCGGTTGTCAGTTCTACGAGCGATGTGCATCAATGTGTGTGCAAGAATGTGTGTTTGAACAATGTTTAGCAAGAATTTTTATGACAGTATAAAAATCTTTTTAAAATTCTCTAACTGATCTTGCATACCTACAATACGGTCACAGAATATAAATACATAACAGTACTAATAATAACAGAGCAGTATCAAGAATAAATTAATCTTGCCCTTGATGCAGTCATCATTTGAAGTACTAGGTCTTAAAACGTCATTCCTATAACAATACCTAGGTCTTAGGGTTGCTGTGCATTAGGTCATAATTATTGTGGTCGTAACAGCCATTGAGGTAACCTAATTAGTATCGCCATGAAATGTCACTTCTAGATAGCTGAGCGCCGATAAGTAATAACTAATGTATTGAAACAGATTAAGTTATAACTTAATACTTATTTAAAATTTAATAATCTTTAAGATAGATTATTTGCAAATCGCATGTTTATGTAAATCGTTTTTACAGGCAAAGTGTTTTTGTCTTCGTAGAACTGCAATGTTAACTTGTTGTGCCAAATACGTACCAGCATTTTAGGTCACGTGTCGCATCACCCAAGACATCTAATAGCTTACGAAGGTTTGACATTGATTTCGACAACTTAACAAGTCACCCCAAAGTTAGACTTTTTTTTTATGAGAATGAATGACGTGACGAGCTGGGCGTTCACCTGATGTTAAGCAATACGGCCGCCCATAACAGTTGCAGTGACACACGGAACTTTAAAATAATAAAGTTTCGCGTGACACTGCACTGCGCACTGTTATAACCCTGTTTTGTCAGCGTTTTTGATGAATAAGGCTGAAAAGTGCCAACTCGCACTTTCCAGCCAACAGACAATTGGAGCGGCCAGAGTCAGTCTCGTCCCAACTCTCATACGAGCCACACATCTTCTAAATCAAATTATTTTTATACTAAATCCAAATAAATTCTAGTTCTTGTAAAAAAGTGTTTTTTAAAAACGCTCCCGCGAAACTTCGTATAACATTTGGTGGCAGCGGTGGGATCTTTAAAGGTCCCTCGGTCCGTCTCCGAAAGTCGCGGAAAAGTGAAAAGTCGCGAAAAAGTGACAAGTTGCGGAAAATTGTGAAAATCCGTGAAAAGCGGTAAAAACACTGCGACATCCCGGCACGCCAGACGTTCAAGTGCATCATACTGCGTAGTGCTTATACCAGTGCGCATAAAGCGAACTAACCAGTGAAATAAAATTAAATAAAAGTTATAAAACTATTCTAAAAATAACTCATCAAACTATCGCCTTAAGAAGCGCCAGGAACTATCGCGGCGATGCTTATCGCGTACCTCGCCGCCTACGCACAGTGAGTCCGACTTAGCCTAAACATTCTATTTCGCCGAATCCATTACTAAGTCATGTCTACCAACGACAATAAATTGCACCTGGATATGCCTGATCAAAACAAATCACCTATTATTTCTATTTCCCCAAAAGTCATGGGGTCCAACAGCAAATCATCTGCATCTATTGAGATAGATCTTAACATCCTGTTCAAGTTCATCAACACCTATGACGGCAGCAGAGAAACCCTGAACTCTTTTATAGTAAATTGTGATAATGTGAATGACCTTGCTTCAGAAGTTCAAAAACCAATTATATTTAAGTATATCCTAAGCCAATTACGTGGAAAAGCGGAGCTTGCTTGCTCGATTAAAGAGTATACCAGCTGGAAACAGATGAAAGATTTTCTGAAAACCCAGTTCTGTGAAAGGAAGCATTACTCTCACCTCCTAACCGAACTGCAAGAAAGCAAGCAGGGCCCGCAAGAAAGCGTTAGCGCTTTTGCTCTAAAAATTGAAACCTGTCTCTCACAATTGCTAACTGAGATTACACTTTCTACCCCGAAATTAAAAGAATTGCCAGGTCGCACAGCGGCTATGGAAGACCTCGCGCTGCATCACTTTACTATCGGGTTACTACCCCGAATTTCTTCGATTGTGAGATGCAGGGCACCCAAAAATCTTAATGAGGCCATTAATCTTGCTATTTCAGAGGAGCGCATTCAACAGAGCGTGTATAAACGCACTCAACAGGTAGAGAATAAATTTTCTAAACCCAATAGGCCTACCAACTTGCAGAGCCGCAATAATAGTTACTATAACAACCAGGCTCAAACACGTAACTACCAAAACCAGAATCAAAATCATAATACTAAAAATGATTCCAACGTTTGCCGATATTGCAAATTCCCGGGACACTCAATTGAAAACTGTAGGAAACGGGAATACAATAATAATCGTGCTCGCAATTTCGAACAGCCTTCTACTTCCGGCTATAAACCACAACACCGCGTTCATTACGTCGAAGAACCTAACAACGAGGACGCCGGTAATTCCTTTGATGATGACGATTCAAAAAACGATTAAGTGGCTCGTATCGGTGTCGTGCGGGACACCATCCAACTAATACTGACACCGTTTCCAAACCTACTAAATCCACTGTTTCTGCTAGATCTACATTTACCAAATCCACTGCGTCGACTACACCTACTAGGTTCACTGTTTCTGCTAAATCTACACTTACCAAGTCCACTGCATCGACTGCACCTACTAAATCCGCTGTTTCTGCTAGATCTACACTTACCAAATCCACTGCATCGACTACACCTACTAGATCCACTGTTTCTGCTAAACCTACACTTACCAAGTCCAATGCGTCGACTACACCTACTAGATCCACTGTTTCTGCTAAACCTACACTTACCAAGTCCAATGCGTCGACTACACCTACTAAATCCACTGCGCCCGCTGCTAGGCCTGCATTTACCAAGTCTACCACATCAATGACACCTACTAAACCCTGTGCCGAAATGAAACAAAAGGACATTTTTGAGATTACAACCGACCCTTCCAAAGTACTCCTCCCATATGTTCTAATAAATTCGACAGTATCCGAATTCCCATTATCTCTCCTGGTTGATTCCGGTTCAGCAGTAAGCCTGATCAAATTCTCGTGTATACAAAAATTACCGAAACTGACAAAAGAACAGATAAACCTTAAAGGCATCGAACCTGAAAAATGTTCAACAAAAACTATAGGGTATTTTTCACTAAAAATGCTACTCACTGACTCGTCTCGCACATACATCAGTCATAAATTCCATGTAATTGATAAAATCCATCTGCCCTATGATGGAATCATCGGAACAGACATGCTCAATTCCTTCGGCTGCAGCATAGATTACACCACTAATGAACTCAAGGTCAATGACATAAGATTACCTCTCCAATTTCACGAACCAATTTATTCCATTCCTGCTAGATCCGAAATGACGATAGAATGTTCCATATCTAACCCAGAGATAAAAGAAGGCCTTGTCCTAGACCAGACTCAATCCGAAGACATTTTGATAGCCAACTGTCTAGTGAAAGTAAAAGACAATAACAGAATAAACATAACAGTCGTAAATGTATCAGAATCTGCTAAATCTCTAAACTCCAACCTACGGTTGACTCTAGTTCCTATTGATTTCCCTGAATCTTTTGCGAAACTTCAAGAGCAGTGCATGGAATATCCAGTAAATGCTCTACAAACTCAAAGTTCATATCAACATACCCAAGAGGTCCTAAACCAACTCAGAGTTTCACATTTAAATGCCGAGGAAGCTGACGCCCTCTACCATATCTGCTCAAGTTATTCCGATATATTTCACTTACCTGGTGACCCACTAACGTTCACCAATGCACTACAACATGAAATCCGAACAACAACAAATGAACCCGTTCATGTTAAATCATACAGATTCCCCGAATGTCATAAACAAGAAGTACAAAATCAAGTTGACAAAATGTTAAAAGACGAGATAATTAAACCTTCCATGTCCCCATGGTCCGCCCCTATCTGGGTCGTACCAAAGAAGCTAGATGCTTCTGGAAGCCGGAAGTGGAGAGTAGTTATCGATTATAGACGCCTTAACGATATCACTATTGGTGACTCCTATCCTATCCCCAATATAAATGAAATACTAGACCAACTCGGAAAATCAAAATACTTCTCGACACTAGATCTTGCTTCTGGTTTCCAGATCAAAATGTCACCCCAAGACGCAGCAAAAACTGCATTTAACGTTCCTCAAGGACACTTTGAATTTCAAAGAATGCCCTTCGGGCTCAAAAATGCCCCTTCTACATTCCAACGATTGATGAATTCCGTACTCTCTGGCCTACAAGGGTCTCGCTGCTTCGTTTATCTTGATGACATAGTCATTTACTCCTACGACCTCGACTCCCATGTCAAAAACCTAGAAATTGTATTCAAACGTCTCAGAGAGTTCAACCTCAAACTACAACCAGACAAATGCGAATTTCTTCGCAAAGAAGTCTCTTATCTTGGTCACCAGATCACAGACAAAGGCGTGAAGCCAGATCCAAACAAAATCAGCGCAGTATCCGAATATCCTGTACCAAAATCTCCAAAGGATGTCAAATCTTTCCTAGGTCTTATGTCCTACTACAGAAAATTCATACCAGACTTCTCAAGAACAGCGAAACCTCTAACTTCTCTTCTAAAAAAGGACACTCAATTCATCTGGCAAAACGAGCAACAGCTTGCATTTGAAACACTCAAGAACCGCTTGATTTCTCCTCCTTTACTCATATACCCTGATTTTACAAAGCCATTCACACTCACCTGCGATGCATCCAATTACGCAATCAGCGCCATCCTCTCCCAAGGCGAACCTGGAAAAGAACAACCGATAGCTTACGCGTCTCGAACACTTAATAAAAACGAAATTAATTACAACGTCACTGAGAAAGAGTTACTAGCCATACTATTCGGCTGTAAAACATTCCGACCATACCTGTATGGTCGAAAATTCTTAATTGTTACTGACCACAACCCACTGAGGTGGCTCTTCAAACACAAAGATCCCTCTAGTAAGCTGCAGAGATGGAGATTAAAGCTGGAAGAGTATGATTACGAAATCACCTATAGAAAGGGTAAACTTAACTCTGCTGCAGATGCATTATCGCGATATCCCACTAATATTCCAGCATTCCCCATCTCAAACTCTCCGGATACAAATCCTACGGACACGACCGGTCCTAAAAATTCTGAAGTACCTACCAATCCCTATCCAGACTCACTAGACGCACGTCCTCCCTCTATCACGTTGAGCCCCCTGAACCCTGACAACTATGACTTACCTTTTCTGGAACCATTACAATGTCTCGAATTCCTTCCAAATCCACCTTCCAATTCTGAAACAGAAAATAACGAGATTAATTCTGACGTTCCAAATCCGACAACGACCAATGAAGAAAACTTACCTGTGACATTTCCACCGAATCCTCCTGCAAACTCACCCGTTAACTCCCCTGTAAATCCACATCCGAATCCCCTGACAAGTTCACCTGCTAACCTCCCTACAATTGATTCACCCGCTAATCTCCCAACAAACTCACCCGTAAACTTACCAAGCCCTGAAGCTCAAGACAACTCATACGCCGACTTTCTCAAAGCTATGTCCAATGGAAACTATACATACAATACAAAAATACATGAATATGTTAATCCTCTACTAACCTCAGACTCCAAGATTATTATTATCCCAACATCCATTGATCTGGACGAATCAAACCCCTATGTCGAGGAGGTCCTAAGTAACCTCGGGGATTCCTCTGAATTCCTAGATAAAGAAAGAACATTATACTCTTTCCTACCACTGACAGTAAAAGACAAATTATACTATTTCCTTTTTACTAAAGTGCATCACTTTGACACTATACAATACCCCGAAATATTCCAATCTCTGAAAAATCTAAGAAACGAACTTCTGGTCGGATGCAATGAAACCATAAATGAAATTGCAATCTCGGATCTTAACGACCCATTTGTCAAGCCTTCGTTCACCAAAATCTACAACATTCTAGCTTTTCTTTTTCACAACACCAATATTTCCATAAAAGTTTATAGAAACTCGATCATTTTCCCAGTCCCTAGCGAGATCCCTAAGATTTTAAAGAATAATCACGACCTACCTATTGCTGGCCATGTCGGCTCATCCAGAATGTACAACCGCGTTAAAGAGAGATACCATTGGAAAGGTATGAGATCAGATATAGAGGACTATGTGAAAAAGTGTCCTCAATGTCAAACAAATAAGGCCCTACGCCAAATTAACCGAACACCCATGCAAATAACGTCCACCTCTACAGCACCCTTTGAAAGAATCAGTCTAGACATAGTGGGCCCTCTGCCAGAAGCTGGTCAAATAAATCTCAAGTATATACTTACCTTACAGGATGACTTGACGAAATTCTCGATTGCCTACCCTATTCCTAACGCCACTGCTGAAGAATGCTGTGAATGCCTTGTTCATTTCATTTCATTATTCGGAATACCTAGAAGAATACTTACCGATCAAGGCACCAACTTCACCGCCGACCTGTTCAAGAAAACATGCGAATTTCTTAAAATCAAACAATTGTGGTCTTCACCATATCACCCCCAAACACAAGGAGCTTTAGAAAGGAGCCATTCAACCCTGAAAGAATACCTAAAATCATACGTAAATGACAACCAGACAAACTGGCACAAATACGTTTACACGGCAATCTTGGCCTACAACACCAATGTACACAGCACTACCAAGTTCACACCATACGAGTTACTCTTTGGTCATAAACCATATCTCCCTGACTCAATCTATGAACTCAACCCCACTGGAACCTACCATGAATACGTAAAAATGCTAAACCATCGGCTAAAGCTAGCCCATGACAAAGCTTATGAAATCATTACAAAATCTAAAGAAACTTCTAAAGCATATTACGATCAGAGGACTCGCCCCACTACTTATAAAGTAGGCGACATGGTGTACCTCAAAAACCATGTGCGATTACGAAAGGCTCTATCCCCAGTGTGGAAAGGACCCTATAAAGTGGTTAAAATCCACGGGAACCACACTCTTTCTCTCCTAATAAATCGTCGTCACGTTAGGCACCATTATGACGAGGTTAAATTAGCCAATGGAGGGCTAGTACTTCCTAGACCCTAAAAATCCAAATGATTTTAAGAAAATATCCTAACCATAAAATAAATAAGTTAGTAATATTACATAAGTAGCTAAGTATAATAGTAGGTATTTTATAGGTTTAGTTTTAACATTTGTAGGCTATAGGCATTATTAGTTGACCTAGCATAGATGAATTACTTTAAGAGAATTTAGTAATTAAACTATTTTATATTTCTTACAGCCTGCTGGTGCTGTGTCAAGGTGTCTCACGCACCCAAGACTTTGCTACCATAGAACAGATCACGAAAAGTCCTGGAATATATTTTAACCCCTCAGGTTCTATAAAAATAACCAGTGATCGTTTACACGTATTGATACCAGTAGAAATAGGTTACATAAAGCCACATATGAACAACATAAAAGACGTTCTTAATTCAGCCCAATATCTATGTGCTAAAAGCGACGCCATTGACGACGTCGAATGTCAAAACAGTTTCCAACCACTTGTTTCAATCTACGAGGATATTTCTAATGATTATGAATCCGTTTCCCACTTGATTTCCAGTAAATCAAAGAGGTCCGCGTGGATTTCCGGTATCGGCACGTTGTTTAAGCATTTGTTTGGTACTATGGACGAAGACGATGCCGTCCAATACAGTAACGCCATACAAACTTTGAAAAGTAATAATATTAAATTATTAAACTTAGTAAAGGACAACATAATGTTTTCGAAAACGGCTCTTGCCGGGTTTAACGAATCTATCAGAGAAATAAATAAAAACGAAAAAAGATTAAATATTATGATTGAAAACCTATCTTCGTATACCAACAACCTAACAATTATAACAAACTCTCTGTTGTTCAAATCAGCCATACACGAAATGTTTAGTGTGCTCCAATCTAGCATGCTTAGCCTCTCATACAAACTTGAAGATATTGTAAATTCTATCCTGTTTGCTAAAACAAATACGCTACATCCGTCGATAATAACACCTAAGGATTTATATTATGACTTGTTGAATAATGTGAAACACCTACCAAAGTATTCTGAATTCCCTATTAATTTGGAATTAGATAACATGCATACATTGATAGGCCTCACTGAAATTGTAACCTATATAACAGAAAATAAATTAATGTTTACTCTTAAGATCCCTCTAGTGTCTATAAGCCAGTTTAGTTTATTTAGGAATATACCTATACCGGTACCACACAATGTAACAACATTCAAATCTTATGCCTTAATAATACCTACAGCGACATACGTCGCCTTGAACCAAGATAAGACCAAATACGTTATGTGTTTGTTGTTTTGTTTATTGTTTTTATCGTGTATTATTTTTGTAATGGAAAATGCGTGGCTCTCATACGTAAAATCAGGCCGAATAATACTTTGACGATATCTGACGGGGAAACTAGTAATACAAACCAGACTCCCCAGAACATCCCTCTAGAATCTCAACCGCGAATCCGAATCCACTGAAAACTTCGCAAAACCAGCGTAAGTTTTCACTTAAGCGGGGGGTTGTTATAACCCTGTTTTGTCAGCGTTTTTGATGAATAAGGCTGAAAAGTGCCAACTCGCACTTTCCAGCCAACAGACAATTGGAGCGGCCAGAGTCAGTCTCGTCCCAACTCTCATACGAGCCACACATCTTCTAAATCAAATTATTTTTATACTAAATCCAAATAAATTCTAGTTCTTGTAAAAAAGTGTTTTTTAAAAACGCTCCCGCGAAACTTCGTATAACAGCACGTAATCCTGAGACATCACACAGTCTAGTAATCAGATTACTACACTGTGTAATCAGGTCATAAAGTCTCATTTGCCCAGTAATTTCACTAGCTACAATGCCCTTCAAACCGGAACACAGTAGTGCTTGCACACTACTGCTTGGCGGGAGAATAACTGGCAAAGCGGTGGTACCTACCTAGACGAACTTTACAGAAAAGTCCTACCACATAGACATTAGTTAGTCGACTCATCGTGACCTTTTTCAAAATGACTGGTCCAAAATAGTCACCACGACCAACTCTTTACCGCCTAATGCACGTTCACGTTTCATAGACTAATAAAACTTAACCAATAGTTACGATGCATTGCATACAACTGTTTATTACGACCAAATACTCGCCCGTAAAAAATTTAGTGTAAGCTATTGTTGGATTATAAACTGACTGTGAAATAAATATTATTTTGTTGACGTTGTTGTTTTGTGTGTGGTCCATGCAGGGCATAACGAGAAACTCTAAAAAAAGTTTAATGAGGTTTTCAACTTTTAGCTTGATTTTTCGATTATTAAGATAATTAAGATTGGGTAATATCGGGTGTTAAATACATTATTATTGTATAAAAGATGAAGTATATTTGGAAGATTTAGTACATACATCTTTAATTATTCTAACTAGGTCTTCGCAATTCGCGCTTTGGTTAGAACCCCAAATAATATAATACCTACAGTACAAATGCCTCATCCCATACAACGGAATAACGCGGACTATTTACTAATTTTTTTTTCTGCTCGCAAGATTATCAAGCGAAATTTATTGCGTGTTGGCGAAGTATTGGGCCAAATGAATACACTGGACACTAACTAGTAACTCTCTAGACACGATTACTAAATTTTTTCAAGTTCGGGCTATTTTCCGTTTTTACCAGATGAGACCCCAGTTAGAACAGTAAAAACAGCTGTTATAATACATTGACTGATTAACATTTGATTTAATTTGAATTGACAAATTTTTGATAATTTATTTATTTTCAAGTTTTAGGTTATCAACATAATATAAATTGTTGCTTTTAATTTAAAATCAAAGCCGTTACTGGACAACTAAACAACTATATAGCTAGGCGCGTATTTATAACGTTATTCATTAAATTAGCTATTCGCTAAAAACTTGTTTTGCTAACATATATTTTTTGATACCTAACATTTTTATAAAATTATTCAAAGATGTTAATTTTAAAACGTAATTATAGCACGATAAAAATGTTATAAACATTTAACGTTTTTAATGTTCATTATTTTCTCGAATGATTAGTTTTGTATGTACTAGTGTTATTTTGATTTCGATTCCGTCTTGAATACCAAATAGGTTCTTGCTTAATTTGGACTAATATGCAATAATAATTGATAACCCTGTCACAAATTAATAATACTTATTAATATTATATAAAAATTCATGGTCTTTTAATTTTTCTAATTACTATTTCTAAATATTTTCTAAACACCTAGGTACATACCTTGTATATAATGTAAATTTTTTAGTTAACTATATCACAATTGACAGTAACAAATAGGTAATTACTCATCTAAAAAATAACAATCAATATTATTAACATTAATAAAATCTCAAGACTTAAATTATAAAGCTATAATTACTTATCACCTTTATTCGTTACCTTGTCGATATTCACTACATTACGTACTCGTTATTTCACCCGTGAACTGAAACGCTTCACTCGTCGACGTGACCACTTCACTCGTTAATATAATAACTTCACTCGTCGACTTGAACACTTCCATCGTCGACTTAAAAATCACATTGACATTTCCCATGTTTTATTATACTTTTTTCATTGAAACGCGAATACCAAAATCATAATAGGCACAGCTATGACACAGAACAAGTAAATCGAAGTTCTCGGCTCACATTCGGAAATGATCACAAACTGTTCGTTCCAGAGAGAGTCGTTGTCTCTTAGAGGAACTTCTAGCACTACCTGAAACAAAAGAAAACTAAAATCAAAGTACCTATACCGGAGGGTTGAATAACAATAACAAATAATATTGCTAGTAAAAGGGAAAGGGAAGAAGTAGAACGAAAGACAAGATCCGAAATAAAGGGATCCGCAGGACGACTAAAGTTGCCATGATTGATATATAGGTAGCTATTTGGATTAGCAAATTGAAATGGCACTGGGCAGTGGGCAGGCCACATTGCTCGTAGAACTGATAACCGATGAGGAAGAAAGGTTTTCGAGTGGCGACCTCGAAGCAGAAGACGCATTGTAGGCCCCCGCTTGGTGGACCGATAATCTGGTTAGAACCGCGAGGAGCCAATAGATGCAGGAGGCGCTCAAAGCGGTGCTCTCTGGGGAAGGCCTATGTTCATCCATGGACGTCTTCAATCTGTTAAACATAGACGAAAGGAGGCCTCCTTTCGTCCTTCATGTAGAGGAGTAGAGATGGAAAAAAGCTAAGAGAAAAGGAAAATAAAGTGAAGTGGATGGTAGATCATCCTTGATTAAGATGCGAAGCCGGGGCGGGACAAGTAAAAATGGAATTAAAATATCATCATCCTCATCATCAGCCATCTATCCTGCATTGAACAACAATGATCAGTTGGTATAATACAAATAATAATATACTTCGAGTTCGAGATTCACGCATCCGAACTTTCAAAGGCATGCCTCGATTTTCGGCATTGGTATTCCGAGTGGCGTGACGTGATAAGATCTTTAGGTAAGTATGCTTATTATTTTTATTGATAGCGGCATGACTTTTTAAGGTATTAAGGTTAAGTTATAGGTCGTTGGATCCTAAAAAGCTGGTGATGCTACTTTGTCTCACTACATTTGCGCGAGTTAATTGATTTTGATTTACTTACAACAAAGAGTATAGTTACTACTATACCATTTACAAGACGACAATTTTCTTCTCTGGTGATTCATATTTTGTAAAATTATATAAACATTAATAATTCTTCCAAAAGTAAACTAATAAAGATTTAAAAGTATTTGCAAAATTTAATTTTAATCATATTAAATTCATATTAGATTGTATAATCAGATAAACGATAAGTACTGCGTTTACGCACAGGTGGGCTGTGGCGCTTACTGCATCTTACTAAGTATTTAATTGTACCTATTAAGTTTCAGAAAAACTATGCATCTGGCTTATTAATATTCTGCAAGCATAAAGCTATCAACTTCTACGGTTAACAGCAGAACCTCGAGTCTCATCCAAAACTGTTGAACACCATTAAATTCATCTGATTGTCTAAAAGGTGACGGAATCTAATCAAATACAAACACGGTAAGATAGTTTATAGTAGGTATGTGGCGGACCGTTACTAAATAAGGAAGTTAACTGCGATATTTTTTATTTGGCTTGTCTGCGACGCCAGCGGCATTCGTTTGTTTTTGCGAGGTAGATTTTGTGAATTGCGTTTTCGTTCGGCGAGGCTTTAAGCTTACTAACTAGGTAATAAATAACTAACACCCAACGATCATAGATCAACATCTTTGTTGTCTAGCAAAGCTAGAATCTAGGCGTATTTGGCGTATAATTTTGCTCTTGAGCCTGGAAAGTAATTAAGAAAAGGAAGTTACTTGAGAAGTAAGGTTAAAATCCTTGATATTAATGTTGTTTACAAATTATCTTTAGGTACAAGTAGCGTGTAATGGAAATCTACCTTTTCGACTGGCGCTTCACATCAAGGTTCTTTATAGCTCCAAGGCAAAAAGTTGACGCTGACATGCGATACGTGAATTATGAACATGATAGTGCGTCTTTAAATAATTTGAGGTTGAACTAACCTAGGAAATGTTTTCGCAAAAAGAACCGACATAGACGACAGGATAAAAGTATTGGCCTAATAAAAATATTTAGTAGATAGAAAAACCAACAATGAGTTTATGAAAAACTGATCGTAATTTGAATGTCAATGGGCACTGGGCAGGCCACGTCGTTCGTAGAACTGACAACCGATGGGGAAGGTTCTCGAGTGGCGACCACGAACCGTAGCGACAGCGTAGGCCCCACACTAGGTGGACTGATGATCTGGTGAAAGCCGCGGTGATGCAAAGACGAGCAGCCGCTCAAAGTGGCGCTCTCTGAGGGTGGCCTATGTTCAGCAGTAGACGTCTTCAGGCTGTTGATGATGGTGATGATGATGATGATGATGTTTATGACAAGCCTTACCTTCTGGCTGCTAAATATATCGAGTGGTAGATGACAACTATTGGTGCTGTTCCTGCATTCCCTCAGCGTAGTTCTAGCGACGTCGTACCTGGTCTTCTGCAGGTCGAACTTGGCACGGATGAAGTTCTTCTGAACCTCGTTCTCGGAGTTGAACACGAAGAAGTAGTAGCCGTTTGCTGGCACACTGAGGACAAAATTTTTGTCAAATATTTTGAGACGCAAAGATGTTGGTTCATTGCAACTGACTGGCTATAAGTAGGTAGGTAGGAACTTATTTTTTTAATTACATCGTTTTATTTTAAACCGCGTTATTATTTTCGATCATGTGCGATTGCGGTCAAACCCGCAACTGTATTACGTAAAAATTGCAACAGCAATAGCAAAGCAACAGCAGTTAGCAATGCGACCGCGAACTCTTAGCAATCGGTCGCAAGATGGCCGCCGGTTGCTCGAATCTCGAATACATTTTGGCCTTAGAAACTAGCGCCACTAGCAACAGAACGGCAATAGATGGAAACCAAAGAATGAACTTTTTAGTTCATCGATTGCTGTCAAACGTCACTTCGCTGCCAAAGTCATGTTTGACAGCAATGATTGCGATATTTACGGCTGTTGCAAAAGTTACGTAATAACCCCGCGGCCTATTCAGTTACAAAAAAAGAGTTTCAATTGAGTTTGATTGATTGATTGAGCTGTGGGAGACGTCCACTGCTGAACATAGGTCTCCCCTGAAGAGCGCCACTTAGAGACGCTAATTGCACCCTGCATCCAACGAAAAAAATATATTGACCTGAAGTAAATATTTTGCCAGCATTTCAATATAATTTTTAAGAGAAAGATAGGTTTTTACTTAATCATCATCAATAGTCTGAAGACGTCCACTGCTGAACATATACCCCAGCCAGCCTTACCCAGAGAGCGCCACCTCGAGCGGCTGCTGGCTTCCTGCATCCATCGGCTCCCCGCGGCTTTCACCAGATCGTCGTCTTCCTAGTGGGGGCCTGCCTACGCTGCGTCTTCTAGTTTGTAGTTGCCACTCAAAAACTTTCCCTTTCCATCTCATCATAATTATGATTATACTAAATTCTTCTATGGTTAAACGCATTTCAGGTACATCCTAAACCTTTTATTTTAATTTTTATAGGCATTTAACCACTGTCTCACCAGATGGAAAATGACGACGCAGTTCACGATGGTGCATGCTTGCCTAGAATAAAATCCAAAATCCAATCGCATAGTAGCTGAAATGTTAGCAGACGACATGGTAAGAAAGAAAGAAAGAAAGAAAATACATTTATTTCAGGACATCACACAACATTACATTCTAACATACAACATCAATAATATAACAATAGAAAACATAATGCTACCCATAAAATGTAATGCTGCGTGACGTCATGATAAAGGTCCCGACTCAGCATGTAATCAAGGTCCTAAGACCCCAATAACTGATTTTCAGTCGGTACCCATCACCATGACATCACGAACTCCAGGACAAACAAAATAATATTTAAACGAAATAAAATTATAATACATATACAAGAAAAATAAAATACACAGAAAAACAATATTTATACGCTGTGCCTTTTTTAGTAGACCACGGAAGAGCTGGTAACTTTGTCGCACTCACTGTCAATGTCATGATAATAGATGCAATGACAGTGACACACACATTACGCTGCCATTATTCTGCCCGTGCCACGTACACCAAGACATATTTTGTCCATATTTCAATATTCGCTGTGAATATTCGTGATATAATTAAGCGTGAATTACTCATTATAACAGCTCATAACACGTAATTCATAAAATTCCTTCAATTGAGTGCCCGTGGTTCACGCATACAGACTTAAAACTTCCGGATCTACAAAACGAATTAAATACTACATTTCAACAATACGAACAGTGATAATACTTACCTTATTAGAGATGGTGATACATAAAATAGAACGGTGTTATTATCAGTTTCTATTATACTATAGTTTACATGATTTACTAGAGACTACACAATTATGTTGACGTGACAAGAGGAAATAGAAGAAGCTTGAAGCACACTTACCACTGGTACCACTGAGCCTACCTGTAAGTGAGAGCATTAGCTTTAGCAGCTCTGAAACTTTCCTCTCCCGTTGCGTCTTTATGACATCCGCTGTGAGGAGTGAGGGGTAAGTTGAGGATCAGTCCATCACATTCCAACAGAGCCTCCTCACTGCTGGAAAATGATGACCAGAACTCGGAGTTGCTCATGTCGAGAGCGGTGGTTTCGTTCACGGTCATGTGATGTTCTGCATAGCCATCTGGTTCCAGACCCTGGAAAGAAAGTTTATTAGGACTATAGGACTTGTCTGCAAAGTTCATCTAGGTAGGTACCACCGCTTTCCAGTTTGAAAGGCAAGTAGCTAGTGAAATTACTGGGCAAATGAGATTCTTAGACCTGATCTCGCAGTCTTCTA
Source organism: Ennomos erosarius (assembly GCA_963580505.1). Lineage (NCBI taxonomy): Eukaryota > Metazoa > Arthropoda > Insecta > Lepidoptera > Geometridae > Ennomos > Ennomos erosarius. The sequence continues at coordinate 2,011,619 of OY757001.1, read as the reverse complement.
CTTGCTAGCCTGTGTGATGTCTCAGGATGACGTACGCAATTCAGAGTTCCGAGTGACACTGCTACTATTATGGGCATTGACCGACTAGCATGTCACGTCGTTCATTTACATTTAAAAATAGCATTTTTCGTAAATAAAAGTAAAAGTTTGGTATATACTAACCTCTTCTGCAGCATAATCTCGCACTTCATCATCTTCATTCAGTTCTTTAGTGAGTTCGATCTTTCCCAACATTAGTTCTCGTTTGGCGCGAGCTTCTTGCATCGACTCGCGTCTCTTCTCTGTGAAAATTATAGAAAACATTATTATTATAATATGAAATGAATGTTTCCTATTGTAATAATTAATGCTTTGCTCTGTAAAATACTTGTAAAATATTATTCGAATTAATTTAGAATATGAGCCTCGGCAATGTCAGAGAACTTTCAAAATTAGACCCGAGCTTGTAAATATTTATGTAAAAAGTAAAAAATCTGACTAATAACTTTATTTCATGTAAGTATATTATGTTATTTCTGGTAGGTGTATTGAAAAAATCACAGGTTTTTGTATCACTGCAATAAATAGCGGCAATTACTTGAAAGGAGCGCCTGACAAAAATATCTCAGCAAATTACTGATCAAGGAAACAAACACCATAGTTTTTCTAGGTAAGTACATCTGCATAGCGATTCAGGAGACCTCAGCGCTGAGCCTCAGCGCTGAGGTCTCGATTCAACCAATTTTTATTTGAAAATAGAACGGAAATAGCGTCATCGTTTCTGCAAAAGGCATGAGCTAGGGGTGAGCTTTCCGTTCTATTTTCAAATAAAAGTTGGTTGAATCGAGACCTCAGAGCTGAGCCTCAGCGCTGAGGTCTCCTGAATCGCTATGCAGGTACGACTATGTACTGTAGATTATGTACCTATTCTTCACCTGATCTAATATTTAATCTTCTATACACCGTAAACAATCGAATATACTATATATTATTTAAAAGGCGGTAGAACTTTTCTGCAAAGTTCGTCGAGGTAGGTACCACCGCTTTGCCAGTTGTTCTGCCGTCAATTAGTAGTCTGCAAGCACTACTGTGTTCCGGTTTGAAAGGCATTGTAGCTAGTGAAATTACTGTGCCTATGAGACTTTATGACCTGATTACACAGTATAGTGATATTATTATCACTAGAATGTGTGATGTCTCAGGATGACGTGCGCAGTGCAGTGTCACTCGAGACTTTATTATTTTAAAGTTCCGGGTGACACTGCAACTGTTAACTCCAATATGTTGTTTAACATCAGGTGAACGACTAGCTCCACATGTTATTCGTTCCCATAAAAAAAAACTCGCAAGATAAGACTATAGACGAAATTGCGATGCGACACGAGCATAAGCAGATGCCTCTCCTATCTTAATTTAATAAAATTACATTATATTTTAATGGCAATATAATAAAATTGCCATATAAATTAGTGAAGTCATCAGCTAACAAAGAATTTTAAAATATCACCTTTTTTAAAATTAAGTAGTTATAGTAGATTAGAGTTAATACGTTTCCAATGATCCAGTATCCATTTTAATTACAGAGATAATAAAAATATAGATGACTCACGTTCTCTCTGAGTCCGCGTCTTCTCTTCATCGATAGCCTCGACCAGCACTCTCCTTAGACGATCCAGTTCTTCACTGCTGCCCGTCACTACTGACATGATGTCCGATTTCTTGGACTTCTGGAAATACAATGAATTATGTTTTTACAAAGTTTTATATGTGCGCCTGGGTGTCTAGCAAAAATCCCTTCCATTAGCGTTAACGTTTAACGATATACGGTTTATATTGTTAAGCCCAAAGTAAAGCCTACTAAATATATTCGCATGGAGTTAAGCAAAGAAAATGTGTCGAACCTTATACCTGTTGAACTTAAGATCCTGTATTGTACCTATATTTTCAGCAAATAAATGATTTGATTGATTGATTGATAACTCAAATTTTACGAGAATGACATTACCTACGCCATTCGTTACCTGCGGACGAGTTTTCCATAGGCAATGACATTCCCATACAATTTGAATTATCATTTGGAAGGGATCTTCGCTAGACCCCCTGGTCGATGCGACGCGTGGCCAAAAAAATGCTGGCACTTATTTGGCTCAACGCATCAGCATTGCAATTCAACGAGGCGATGCTCCAATATGCTGGCAGCATTGGGCTGGAGCATTTGGATAGTCTAATGTATATAGGCCATCGTGACATCCAATACATTCCAAATGTACCAGTCCACCATCATAAATATACTCGACAAAATAAAATAAAATAATCAAAACCGGTTAAAACAATTTGGCGGAGATATCACGTAACATACAAAAAAAGGTTTATACAAGGTGACCTTGAATTGGTATGTGGCTCGTTCTCATTTTTACGATTCTCATCGTCAGTTTCATGTACAATTTTATATTGTTCTTATTTCAAATATTTTTGTACAATAAATTATAGCGCTTTATAAGACGAGTAAATTAATATATAAGTTAATCAAATAGAAAGTCTTGTTTGGGTGATAAATGGTTTTGAAGTTTTAGAGGCCACGAAAGCGACGCATCGGATCACGAAAATGACTCAGTAACTTTACAGCTATCATTTTCTCACGTTTTGGCACTGTTTATAAGACTAAATGTTCATAAAATAACATCGTAATCTTGTTTTCATAATTAAACTGGCAAACAAATGGTATTAATAACCAAAACTATGTATATTATTATTATCAGTTCGGTCCTGAGTTTGTTCATCCTACGAAATACGAATACTAATCCACTTAACTACATATTATAGGTAATAAGCCTCGCTGACAAAAAAACAGATAGTTATCGTATTAATAGCTTTATTAATTAAGAAGCATCATGAGTATTTAAAAAGTGTATTTATTTATGAGTTGTGTTACTTTTTCAATAGAACAACAACCTTCACTACAATAGAAATAATCTATAAATAAATAATAAATAAATATTTATTTATTTACCATCAAAGCTTAACCTAGAATTGCACAATAACAAAAGTATGGTTAACAATGAGCAGACAATTTACGTATTAAGATCTTGTGCAACAAAGACAATATAATAAACTATTCTTAGTTGTAATTATATTATAAAGTATACTTAATGCAGTAACAGGTTAAATACAGAATGGAATTATCGACCAGCTCCTATACTAGGGGAGACCCTGTGTTACAGGAGCCAGTTACCAGATATGAGTTCCTTTTACATTTAAGTTTCACAGAAGATTAATTTATTATAAATACTCAAAAATTATGAGATCACAATTAAGGGAATTTCAAAATAAATATATATAAAATGATGTAACTAAAAAGAAAAAAAGAATATTGGGTACCTAAATAATAATAATGTATCATGCGGGTATATAATGAATGTATATAAAAAACCTAATATTATTTGCTATATATTTGGGCATGTGTTTGTTTGTAGGTAAAGATGAAATGAGTACTATTTAAATCTACTACTTATGTGTGAGAGGGTTATGTATTCTGTGGGGGTGAGTGGGTGTATTGGTGTGTGTGTACGTGTGTGTGTGTGTGCGTGTGTGTGCGTGTGTGTGTGTGCGTGCGTGTGTGTGTGTGTGTGTGTGTGTGTGTGTGTGTGTGTGTGTGTGTGTGTGTGTGTGTGTGTGTGTGTGTGTGTGTCACTGTCAACTGAGTATATGTAGAAGGCGTTCAGTATCTTCATAGCTTAATGTTAGAAGGTAATTAGTTAGCACTTGCTTACATTCAAATTTAGTGAGTGGATAAAGAGGATTGAGCTTGCTTAATTTATTGTAAAGGTAGGGCCCCAAAAAACTAGAGAATCGTTGTGTAAATGTTAGCTTGACGGTTTCTACTCGGCACACACTGTCCTTTCTGCGTCTGTCTGCCAGATGCTTGGGGTCATAAGGCGTCCGAGAATGTTGTAAGAGGACAAGTCTTAGGATAAAAAGTTAACGTACGGTAAGCAGGTGGCAGTCAGCGTACAGTTGTATAGTTGGGTAGATGATCGGTCGAAACATCATCACCTTCAAAACAGCTCTCTGAGCTCGCTCTATTGTGAGCATCTTGGTCTTTGTACTGCCACCCCAGACAGGGATGCAGTAGTCGATGATGGACTGACACAGGGAATAGTAAACTGTCTTAAGAAGGCTCCAGTCAGCTACGTGACGTAGCTTCCTAAAAACGATCATTAACTTTCTAACTCTTCCAGACAGAGCGTGAAGGTGAGGGGACCAATTAAGCCGATCATCTAGAAAAACTCCCAGGTATTTCAGCGACGATACTCTGTCAAGACAAAGGCAGTTACACACAGTGGTTCCATCACATTTGTGAGCGCGTATTTTCAGATTGTTAGAGACGTCATTATCAATGCCTTTTACAGAGAAAGCTAAGAACCTGGTCTTTTCGATATTGAGAGTTAAAAGACTAGCGTCTAAGTGCTGCATGACGGTTTTCAGACCGTTTTCGGCTATACTTATATTATAACGATTTATCTATAAAAACAAATCTCACTACAAAAGACAATATCTGGCACATCTTTAGGTACTCTTTTGGATTAGAAACTCCTGATTTCGTGATTTTTCCATAAACTTTTAAATATGAGCTTTACGTGTTCGGAGTCGAGCCTAAGAGCAAAATAATTAAAGTATGATTGAAATGTTGGCAGGCGGGGACCAAAATGTACCTAGTAGGTACCTACCTCCCTACCTAGTACCTATATACGTACTTACGTCAAGAATAGGTAGTATTGTGATATGACGTGACGTTATTAATAATTTCAGAACCTTTTGGTGATAGTTCCTAATACCTACATACTTTAGGTACATAATATCCGACGGTAAACGTGTGTGGAGAAAAGTGTTCATAGAATGTGAACTTGGGCTAGGTAGGTACCTTTTACCTAGCTACCTACCGGAATCTTCGCAATAGGATGCTTCTCCCGGAAACCAGAAAAATGGTATGTAACCATAATCTTTTAATCTACTACCTACCAAACGTAGGTACTGTTACTAGCTCTTCCCCTTTAGGTACCTATTATTAAACATAATACAATGCTAGTTTCGAAGGAAGGTTCTCCCAACTTGAGAGTTACTAGGCTACCACGGTCCAGATCACCCCTTTTCGCGATAACATGACATACCTACCAATTCGAACTCATCCATTTTTAGGCTATGATTATTAATCACAATGAATGATGAGTGAGTTCGAATCGACCCATCTTTTCTCGATAAAAACACGTTTACATAATTATTCAAAACACTATCTTACATCTGTCACACTACAATAACTAGAATTGTTTCAATAAACTCACACTAGTCGCTACATTTCTAAATAAAAGAATGCATAAAATCAGTTTCATGTACCAAAATCAGTTTCATGACTAAAATGCCACGAAGTTTATGAAACGAAACTGACGAAATTATCCCTTTTTTGTAAAATTGCTGCAAAGTTAAGTGTATCGATTTAAATCAAATACTACATAAATATCTCGCACATTTTAGGGTTTCGATGAGCTAACTTTGATTTCAATTGCTGAAATACAATGCCCAAAAAATGTAGTGCACGTGTGATCGGTAAATCTATGAACAAATACAAGCTTACCGATATTTTTTTTTTCCGGCACGTTGAGCCACACGTCTTACGTCTGCGATGCCAGTACACGACTGACGTTCGACCGGACCACACTCAGTGTTTGATTGCTGATGTTTTGTTTAACAGGCAGCCGTTATATCACGCGAATTTAAAGAACCCATATCCGCGTGACCGACGCGTATGTTGTTTTAAATTGAAAATAATGATGAAAAGATTTGTTTTAAACTATTTAGTGTAAAGTTTATTTAATTACGATAATTTTAGTATATGTTACATACAAATACAGTGAAATTTGGTTAAGTGGTAAGCAAATGTTTTACTGCATCGGAGAGTGTGACACGATGAGAACATGAAAAATTACCCCGTTTTTGACCATTTCGTGTTAATTTAAGGTATTATTTTTGCTTTTATTTTGACAAGCTTTATTTCTGTTGTAGCCTAATAGATGTTTCATCATTTAATTCACAAATTCTGTTTGTATCTTAAGCCATTTAGGAAATATAACCTCGTGACCATCAAATTTGAGCATCGATGAGAACTACCCATGTTATCCCGAAAGGGGCTAAATCTACACCCCAAGGTAGACAATGTTTATTCTACAACTTTACTAAATTAATAGTTTTTCATTGAAGAAATGCCATATAAAGTTAACGTTTGAAAATAGCCCTAGCGCAGCTGGGGATGAACTTCGTCCTTGACCGAATGCACATAAATGAGTTTAACGATCTGTGTTCAGAAATGAATTTATAGCATCTTGTTAACTCTCATAGCGATCGCACGTGCAATTTTGCGAGTAGATTTATTTTTTACCATGGAGGTTTGGAAACACCCAGTTTCAAGGCTCTCACAACTTGTAGGTTATCATGGTCGCAGTCTCCCCAGTTCGGGATAACATACCAATTCAAGGTCATCTTGTAGATGAATTGAGATCAATATTCATTTGATGAACAATTATTAAAACACTAACCTGATAAATTTGTAAATAAATTTCGTTTACCTTTTCATGATATTCGACTCCCATGGTCTCATGCAGTTTGACCAGCACTCTCTTCCCTCGGTCTCCCAATGCTTGGAGTCTATGAAGTACATCTTCAAATACTTCTTTCGAATTCGGTTCTTGTTCTAATGGTGTCTGAAATGTGTAAGTTTAGCTGTTGTCAGTGCAATGTGCAAATGCTACTGTGGTAGTGGGCTGGAGCTTTTGGACTGTCTATATACGTTATCGTAGCTAGTATACAGTCCAAGTAATCATTATCATTATCATCATCATCATCAACAGCCAGAAGACGTCCACTGTTGAACTTAGGCCTCTTCCACGGAGCGCCACTTTCAGCAGCTGCTTGCTTCTTGCATCTATTGGTTCCTCGGCGGTCCACTTTAGTTAAGTGGAAGGTCTACGCTGCTTCTTCCAGTTCACCACGAGAACCATTTTTATTGCATAGCATAGTTGGTATTAATGTCATCATCATCATTAACAGCCTGAAGACGTCCACTGCTGAACATAGGCCTCCCCCAGGGAGCGCCACTTGGAGCGGCTGCTCGCCTCCTGCATCCATCGGCTCCCTCGGCTTTCACCAGGTCGTCGGTCCACCTAGTGGGGGGGTATTATTGTAGTACCTAGTTTATTATTAAGTATTATGAGTAAATTCTAGTTTCTTCTTTTCTTCTCGAGAAGCATGAATCGAAGAATTCTGAGAAGTTACCCTACTATAGTGTAAAAATCTATTTGATTACTACCTACTTGTACCTGATATAACATATAAATATAAAATAAAATATATAAATATGTGTGGACATTTCACACAGCGCCATCTAGCCCCAAACTAAGCATAGCTTGTACTATGGGAACCAGATGACTGATACAATACTTATATACTTTTTTGTTTGTAAATAAACACATAGAATACAATATAACACCCAGACGCAGAACAAACATCTATGTTCATTACACAAATGTTTGTCCCGGGTAGGAATCGAACCCACAACCCTCGGTTCAGAAGGCAGGGATACTACCAACTGAGCTATCGGGCCTTTCAAAATGAATGACACATAATTTTAAGAATAGATAAGTACTACTCATTTAGAGAGCTATGGAGAGAGCAATGCTCGGTGTTTCCCTGCGAGATAGGATCCGAAATGAGGAGATCCGCAGGAGAACTAAAGTGACCGATGTAGCTCTTAGGATTAGCAAGTTGAAATGGCAATGGGCAGCTCACATCGCTCGTAGAACTGACAACCGATGGGGAAGAAAGGTTCTCGAGTGGCGACCACGAACTGGAAGACGCAGCGTAGGCCGGCCCCCCACAAGGTGGACCGACGACCTGGTGAAAGCCGCGGGGAGCCGATGGATGCAGGAGGCGAGCAGCCGCTCTAAGTGGCGTTCCCTGGGGGAGGCCTATGTTCAGCAGTGGACGTCTTCAGGCTGTTGATGATGATGATGATGATGATGACTCATTTAGAAAAATATTTTGTTTTCTCGACACAATCATAACGAAACGGATGTTAATATTTGATGTTGTAACGTTAAGAATTATTCAAATAAGATATCTGAGCAAACAAAAAGTAAAAATCTAGTTAACTGTTCTATATTTTTACCAGATTTGACTGCGCGAGACCAAATAGGTAAAGAAGTAAAATGTTATACATATAAATAAAAGAACCCTTCTCTTGAAAATGATAATGATACTTAGGTACCATTTCAAACATGTCAAGCATTCATTTCTTTTAATTTTGGCTACGGAAGGGAATAATTTGAGATTTAGCTACCATCAGGGGGTCTAGCAAAGATCCCAAACGCTAACGCTATCGCTAAACGCTAACTACAAAATGTACTGAAATGACATTTCGGAAATCGCTAACTTTTCCGCAGCGAATGTCATTTCAATACAGTTTGGAGTTAGCGTTAGTGGTTGGTTTCTTTGCAAGACCCCTTGAATGCTTCTGAAATGGCTTTAACGCTTTTGTAATGTGTTACGACAAGTCTATTTGAAACTGAAGTATAAAACTTAGATATGTTTCTGAAAATGTATGAATATGGAACAAAAATGATGATAATACAGGATGCGATGGATGCAGGGAGTGAGCAGTCGCTCAAAGTGGCGCTTTCTGGGAGAGGAAGATGTTTACTGCTGAACATGGGTTCAGCAGTAAACTTCTTCGGGCTGATGTTGTTGTTGATGATAATGATATAATAATTAATAAATAAATTATTTGTTGATTTAATTGTTTTTTTTAATAAATGAATATTGTGTTGTGTAAGTTGGGATGGAGCCTATTTATGACGGTTTAGAACTTGTCATTATGAATAGGCTGTTTCAAAGATTATCTGTTAAGATAACTCAGTATATATAAATAAAGTTTATATAAACAGTTATTCCCCATCGGTTGTCAGTTCTACGAGCGATGTGGCCTGCCCATTGCCATTTCAACTTGCTAATCCTAAGAGCTACATCGGTTACTACAGCCGTTTATATAATGTATTATATTATTGATTATTATTATTATATTATATTAATTATTATATAAAATGTATACTTCATGTATACATAATATTACTTTACTTGCACCAATGGCCGATTTGTTATAAATCAGTAGGATTTCCTAGGTCTATTTTTTCTATGATTTAGAAAAGTATAATATAAATAATTATTTTATCCACACATGGGCATGCAGAAATAGATTTAAGATGCTTAGTAAGTACTTACCGATGTTGAAAATTCTGTATCCATTTCCTTCAATCCCAAAGACATTTTAAAAGTATTTTCTTTGTTACCATTGTCAGCTTCTTTTTGATTATCAAGTATTTCTTCAAGTTTATTACTCTCTTCTTGATTATTTTCTATTGATACTGGATTTGTATGAAGGTTTACATTAAGTTTCATAGCATTTTCGTCTATACTATTATCTTCTTGAGCAATAAAAGATGTTTCAGTACTTTCTAGAATATTTTTATATATTACTTTGGTATTTGTATCAGTATTAACTTTATGGCTAGTATTTTCTTTAGGAGTATCATAATCATTATCTTTATTAGGAATGTTTGTAGTAACAGTGGTAATACTTTGTATTCTAGTGTTTGTTTCTTTTGTAGAGTCACTGTTGTTGCCGTCAATATCTGAAAGAAAGAATTTGAGGAATTGGAGGTTGTCATTAAAAGCTTTTATATTAATAAATACTTCTGATATGCAAATATTTTATATTTTTATGTAAAAATAAATAAATAAATAAATAACAGATTAATTTGTAAAGGAAAAATTAGAATCACGAGCGGGGATTGAACCCGCATCCATCCATCCCTCAAGCCGGGATATGCTTTACTTAAGCTAACGTGACTTGTCACCCGCTCGTGATTCTAATTTTTCCTTTACAAATTAATCTGTAGATTACGCTGAGCAGGCGATACTGCTTTAAAAATCATAAATATTAAATAAATAACGCCCAACGATCACATACATAGATCCTGGACCCTAACTAGGATCCCCTGTATCTAGGGACCCAGGAACTACGAGGACCATGGTCCCACAACACCCAGACACAGAATAAGTATTTGCGCTTTTTTTTTCGGGCACAAATACTTGTCCTGTTGCGGGAATCGAACCCTCTACCTCCGGGTTATGAGCCGACCTGCTCAACCACCACACCACGGAGGCTGCCTCATCTTAAGAGTTTGGATTCAGGCACTAACGGCTTTATTAATAAACGTGGACTAGTTAAACCATCTTTTGTCTTTTTCTATCAAGTTCGATATAGTAATTCTTCTTCTCGTGTAGGCAAGACACCAGGGCTGACCAGCCCTGGTGTCAGAATTTTTAGGCCGCCCAAAGGCAAATATATATATAGTAATTAATCCATAGCTACTCCACTTTTATCAACAAGGGTACAAAAAGATCATGAAAATCTTGTATTAATAGAACACTGACAAGAAGAAAAAATAAGGAGATTGAGATATATTAAAATAAAAACAAAGCACCCACAAACCTCTAAAAGACAGAAACCTGCGTTCCTCCTTGTCCACGTTGGCATCTCTATGCCTGTGAAGAGCTGGCAGCGACATGAGATGTGAAGGCGGATGATAATACTTGAGAGACTCTGTCTTGGCTGCTTGACGTAGAGCATGTAATCTTTCCAAAATCTCTTTGAGTTCCTGAAGAATGTTATTTGAAGTATTTTACATTCATGGATGAAATAAAAAAAAGAAGGATTGAGTTTTGATTGACATCGAACTGAAGCCCAAAATGGCGGACATATTACATAGGGCAACCGGCTGCATATGATGTGAGTGTGTGCGTGTTTCGCTCGTACGTACGAAGCGTTCCGGCTTCCTAAGGGTGCTTCAGTTTCGGGTCAGACGGGATTCCCTCCTTCATTTTTTTTAATAGCTCCATGTTTACATCAATGTAATTTCTGTTTCAGACTGTGTACCTACTAATGTTTTACGGTATAAGAAGATACTAATACTTGGTGACGCTACGGAACGTTTGATTGGGATTTTAGCTATTGCTACAGGTAAAATTTATTACGTAAAAAAGCAAGATAATTTCATATCGGACAAGTCGCATATTATGTTGATTTATTAAAGCATGTCTCTTGTCTCGCAGAAATGAGCTATTTTAGATATTTATCACATCGCAAAACGTCAAGTATGATAACATTTCTAAAATGTAGACAAGGGATAAAAGATAAAATCCAAATGCATTAAATAACTATATTATATTATGAGTTAGTAGTAGGTATACATCAGATTTGGAAAATTTTGATAAAAGTGGTTAGATTAGCTTTTAAGTAACTTGATTGCAAAAACTAAAAGTTAGATGTATTTGGTGATTAGAGTAACGATTTTTTTAAAACTAGGAATGCAGTTTCTCGTTATACAGAAACTAATTGCAAACCACAGACATCTAATACTATACAGTGTTAGATGTACATATGTGTTGCAAATCGCAAACGAAGAAAATAGTACAACAGCAGTTTCCGATACAAAATAATTTTATATATTTTTGGTTTTCAACCGTTCCGTAGTTAAGGTAACCAGTAACCAATGTTTCAAAAACTCTAGCAAATTCTAACCAATGGTCGAAACTTGTGAGAGCTTTTAATTAAATTGGTCACTTTAACTATGGATCGAAAATCCACCCTTAGTCAATAAAAACATTTTCTACAAACATTCTTTCAACTCTCAAAACATTTTTATGTGAAATATATAACAAAATTTAAGTCACGAATAAGTTGAATCCTGACCTTAGGATCATGATCAGTAATGTCAGCATTCGTTGGAAAGTTTTCAGATGACGTCAAGTTCGTCACAGTGTTCGGGTCGTGGAAGCTGACGCCAGCTTTATGTCTCCTCATTGTACCTGCAGAGTTTAGAAAAAAAAACTTGATAGTTTGTTGGAGGCTCAGAAATCATCCTCATCATCATCATTAGCCTGAAGACAGCCACTGCTGAACATAGGCTTCCACCATAGTGTGCCACTTTGAGCAGATGCTTGCCTGCTGCGTTCATCGGCTCCCCGCGGTTTAAACAGATCGTCGGCCTATTTGCGTCTTCCGGTGCGTGGTCGCCACTCGAGAACCAATCTTCCCCATCAGCTAAACTTACAATTTTTAACTTGCTAATTCTAAGAGGTATATCGGTTGCTTAGTAAACGACCTAAAATAGTTTCCATTGTACAAAAACCTGCTGGTGATACTATCTCTGCATATTTCCCAAAAGTCACCAAGCACAGTCATAGGATTGTTAGCTTAATTTTTAATGGGTGTTCTTCAAAGTCGCCAAGTTCAGTCATAGTAATTCTCACGCTTTAATTTTAAATAGGCGTTCTTTGTTTTGATAAAGACTATGAGTGACAGCATTGTCACAATTATTAGCTTGAACAATTTTAAACAATACGCTTTCAATGCTTTTCTCAGAAACCCCGACACTGTTGGTATAGCCAGTGTGAATAAGTATAATAATAAGAATTCATTATAACGTTTGAGGTCAAAACACAATACAAATTTGTTCTCAGTCTCATAACATAACATAACATAACATAAGTACTGATAACGCCACGCTTGCTGTCTGTAATCTTCTTTGTAAACTTACATAGTCAGTAGTCGGTACACAGCTACAAGATAGCAGTGGTAACAAAAGACAAGGAAAATGTGAAAGAATTGTTAATAATGGTTGAGCACTGCCATTTCATATTATGACAACTTTTTTTCAAACAATCAATCAAAATCAAATTGTCATCATCATCATCATCAACAGCCTGAAGAGGCCCACTGCTTAACATAGATAGGCCTCCCAAGAGTGCCAGGCTGGTCGCTTTCGTATCCATCGGCTACGACGTAGGTACATAAGTATTAGGTAATAGGTATACCATTCCTACACAACAAATCTTCATAATTACTTACTTATAGATGTGAATGATGTGCCGTGTGGTCCCGGTTGCGAATAGGACCACCCCATCTCTTCCCGTGGGTGCCGTAAAAGTCGGCTAAGGGAACATCTAGGGAATGGGCTGCAGCATTCTCCTTGGTCTCCACCATCATAATCTACTGCGATCACCAAGCCGCCTGCCAAGCGTGGTGATTATGGCAACCCCCCCCCCCCCCCCCTAATGACAAGCACAAACAATAACGGCCCCCAGTCCCCGGCGGCTCTGCTATCCCGTGGCTCCGGTAGCGGTCACGGTAACGGCAGGGCAGGGGGTGCGAAGAATCACCGGAAGACGCCCGGCTACCAACCCCACCGAACACGACCCCTGGCCCTGGCAACTTATAACGTGCGCACGTTGAGGGCTGACGAAAGGATGGTCGAATTGGAGGAGGAGGTGAGTAAGTTACGCTGGGATGTAATGGGATTGTCAGAAGTCCGAAGACAGGGACAGGACACGATAATCCTAAATTCCGGTAACTTATTCTTCTACCGGGAGGGAGACCAACTTTCCCAAGGTGGTGTCGGGTTCTTCGTCCGCAAGTCTCTCGTCAACAACGTGATCAAAGTCGACAGTGTGTCGACCAGGGTAGCGTACCTGATACTCAGAATAACCAAACGGTATTCGTTGAAGGTCATCCAGGTATACGCACCGACCTCGGCACACTCCAACGATGAAGTAGAAGCTATGTATGAGGATATATCCGAAGCCATGCATACTTCCGAAACATACTTCACCGTTGTGATGGGAGACTTTAATGCAAAGTTGGGCACAAGGAATGGCGATGAGCTGAGGGCCATTTGGATACGGGCAGCGGAACCCTCGGGGACAAAGGCTGGCTGACTTCATGGACAAGGAGGGCCTCTTTATGATGAACTCCTTCTACAAGAAGCGGCCATCCAGGAAGTGGACGTGGATAAGCCCCGACGGTTCCACGAAAAATGAGATAGATTTCATGATGACGACCAAGAAGCGAATATTCGATGATGTCGCTGTGATCAGCAAGGTGAAAACCGGTGATCACCGTATTGTAAGAGGCACATTGAATATCAATGTCAAGCTTGAAAGGTCGCGTCTGGTGAGGTCTACGCTCCGTCCAAACCCTGTCCAAATCCAAAACCCCGAAGGCTTTCAGCTGGAACTCCAAAATCGCTTCCAGTGCCTTGCCGATTGCAACACAGTGGACGAGTTGAACAATGGGTTGGTGGAAACTGTCCAAGCTGTTGGAGCTGAGTTCTTCAAGACCCAACGCCGAAAGAGGACTCAGAAACTCTCAGGAAACACTCTTAAATTAATGGCAGACCGGAGCGAAATGAAACTACAGTCTTCAGTTGATATGTCAGCCTACGGTGAACTCAATAGACGTATCTGGAGTTCCATGCGACACGACTTGCGTGCTTTTAGTACTTCACGTATTGAGGCCGCAATTGAGCGGAACCAAGGCTCTAAGGTGTTCGCAAAAGATTCGTCTATTGGGCAAAGCCAAATGACAAAACTGAAGACCGAGAATGGTAGTGTCATTTCATCCAAGCCTGAGATCCTGAGAGAGATTGAGAACTTCTATGGACAGTTATACACCTCGACACGTGAGCCCGCTACTAACACAGCTAAGGACACCAGAGCCAAGTTAGTCCGACACTATACCGAAGATATCCCGTACGTAAGCCTGTACGAGATTAGAATGGCCCTCAAACAGCTTAAAAACAACAAGGCGCCAGGTGAGGATGGAATTACGATCGAACTTCTGAGAGCGGGTGGTAGACCGGTACTTATAGTCCTCCAGAAGTTATTCAATTCTGTCATCCTTGATGGTACAACGCCGGAGGCATGGCACAAGAGCGTGGTGGTGCTCTTCTTCAAAAAAGGTGATAACACCTTATTAAAGAACTATAGGCCCATCTCGCTCTTGAGTCATGTGTATAAGCTGTTTTCGAGGGTCATTACGAATCGTCTCGCACGCAGGTTTGATGAATTCCAGCCTCCCGAACAAGCCGGTTTCCGAAAAGGCTTTAGCACCATAGACCACATCCATACGCTACGCCAGATTATACAGAAGACCGAAGAGTATAATCGGCCGCTATGCCTAGCGTTTGTGGACTATGAGAAAGCCTTCGATTCAATCGAGACTTGGGCGGTGCTGCAGTCCTTACAGCGATGCCAAATTGACTATAGGTATATCGAAGTGTTGAAGTGTTTGTACAGTAAGGCCACTATGTCAGTCCGACTACAGGACCAGAGTACGGAACAGATCCCATTGCAGAGAGGCGTGAGACAGGGAGACGTTATTTCTCCGAAACTGTTCACAAACGCATTGGAGGATGTTTTCAAGCTCTTGGAGTGGAAAAGATGTGGCATCAACATAAATGGCGAATATATCACTAACCTTCGTTTTGCCGATGATATAGTCATAATGGCGGAGTCGCTCGATGATCTCAGCACCTTAAGATGAACATGGACAAGACGAAAATCATGTCAAATGCCCATGTTCCACCTATACCGGTAATTGTTGGGAACGATACTTTCGAAGTTGTCTACAAATACGTTTATCTAGGGCAGACTGTCCAATTGGGTAGGTCCAACTTCGACAAAGAGGTCGCCCGAAGAATCCAACTCGGCTGGGCAGCGTTCGGGAAGCTTCGACCTATCTTTTCATCCAAAATACCACAAAGCCTGAAAACAAAAGTTTTCAATCAATGTGTGTTACCAGTGATGACTTATGGAACTGAGACGTGGTCTCTAACTGTTGCCCTCATTACTAAGCTCAAAGTCGCGCAACGAGCTATGGAGAGAGCAATGCTCGGTGTTTCCCTGCGAGATAGGATCCGAAATGAGGAGATCCGCAGGAGAACTAAAGTGACCGATGTAGCTCTTGGGATTGGCAAGTTGAAGTGGCAATGGGCAGGCCACATCGCTCGTAGAACTGACAACCGATGGGGAAGAAAGGTTCTCGAGTGGCGACCACGAACTGGAAGACGCAGCGTAGGCCGGCCCCCCACTAGGTGGACCGACGACCTGGTGAAAGCCGCGGGGAGCCGATGGATGCAGGAGGCGAGCAGCCGCTCTAAGTGGCGCTCCCTGGGGGAGGCCTATGTTCAGCAGTGGACGTCTTCAGGCTGTTAATGATGAATGATGATGAGATGTGAATGATGGTGAACCCGCATCTTTATACTCTCACTTTTAACGTTTGGTTGTGTTGTGATGGTATGCATTCCTTGGCCGTTGGGACTATGAATGAGACAACAAAACGCTTATAACTAGGTACAACTCTCTTATAAATTTAAGTTTATTAACTCACCAGGGTCATTAGCCTTTCCATCTACTTTCTTCAGTCTTAACACCTGTATCTTCTCCATAAAAGTGGTATTCGTCATCAGCCCCAGGTTATAGGCTTCTACTAGTTCTTCGACCTCTTCAGAAGAGTCGTCTCCAATGTATGCACACTCTTGGAGGTGCTTGTATCCTTTGATCATGATGAGAGATGCACCGGGGTAGCTGGATTGAGGCAAAGCTTTTGAGCACATTTCATTTGAAGTAAAATGCCTTGTAAAACTAGTTTGTATGGGATATTATTAGTTATTTGGATTGTTTCGGTGAAGTTTGGGTGTAGAGATGACAACAAGTGACATTTAATATATTAAGAATACTCTATTTAGCATTATGTGGTGAACGGTGGTGTTTAGTTGACTCATCTTTATCATCATCAGCATAATCTTGCTTGTACGAAAATTGGATTACAAATCGTTTCCATAAACTAAAGTGTATCAAGAAAATATTCTATTACCGCGTCTTGCAATCACTTTTCCTATCAAAATGTCATTGTAAATCCTAGTTTACACCATATCTAAAGACACTGATAAAAGTGTGATATGAGTTACCAACTGGCAGTCAACGACTATCACTTGGGCAATTATTATATCATAGCATAGCCAAAGGGAAGTGCGATATTTGAAACCGTATAAAACCCCCATCAAACGACAATTCGCCTTTATTCGCCAATTCGGAAGCCTATCATCAGCCTGAAGACGTCCACTGCTGAACATAGGCCTCCCCCAAAGAGCGTCACTTTGAGCAGCTGCTTGCCTCTTGCATCCATCGGCTCCCCACTGTTCTGACCAAGTCGTCGGTCCACCTAGTGGAGGGCCGGCTTACGCTGCGTCTTCCAGTTCGTGGTCGCCACTCGAGGACCTTTCTTCCCCAACGGTTATCAGTTCTACGAGCGATGTGGCCCGCCCATCATAGGGATGAGGTGCCATAATAGCTGCACCGCGCTTGGCAGGCGGATTTGTGATTGCAGAAGATTTTAATGTACCGAGGAAAATGATGTACATTCCCTGGATATTCAAGCTCACAGGAAGAGGTGGGGTGGTCCCATTCGCGAACCGGGACCACACGCCCTTAAAAGAAGAAGATAAAACGCGAGTCAATAAAGAAAAGAACTGAACAGAGCGATCATTTCTATTGCTGTCGCACACCCTCTGCACTTAAACACATTAGTGTGAGAGAGAAAATAAGAGTTTCATTGCCGATTTCTTTAATGGCACACGTTATAATGTGTGAAAAAGAGAAAACGTTGACTCCTAACCTTTTGACTGCGGCAAAATACTTGGATATCTACAGAATTCAGGACACAGCCACTCTCAGTATTGATATTATAATATAATACGACGATTCTAAAGTTTATGACGAAGAAACCAGACTAGGTATTAGGGAGCATAAAAACGCTCTAGTAAATCATAAAGTACAGAAGAGATGCTATTAATTCATTTTGTTATGTTCTGAGTGGATACATACAGTTATTAAATTATGAGTAGGTCCTTGTTTATTATATCAGTATTTTATTCTAATTTGCAATAAGTTTAATATAAAATATTATGTAAGATATTAATATGTGTTACTTGTTTAAAACCTTATCTGTCTAAACTCATATTATTATCTATTGCTACTTCTTATGATTATTTTATTTGGGTAATTCTTTTCTTGTTCTTTTTCAACCAGCAACTCGTTCCACAAATCCACACTACACAAAGGTTAACTGGAAAAAAAGCTACTTAGCACTAAGTTCGCCTATATACTTGATTTACTCTTGTGCAATAAAGCATTTTCTATCTATCTATCTATCCTAGGGTTCACTCACCTCACACAAGCTGACACTGTGACACTGGATCCTTTCAACAGGTAGAACCCCCAGTATTCTTTCATGTCGTCCTCTAGTTCCAACTCTCTCGTCATGGAGACTGGAACCAAATCCTGGCTGAGCTCAGGCGGGCCTGGGACTACGAATGCGTTGAACGTTGCGTTTGAACGAACTACTTGACGCTGTTGGTAAATAAGCATTTCGATGAATGTTGCTGTTGAGAGGTTTAAATACCTACGTTGAAGATGGCGTTGTTTGAAAATTGTTCACACATATTTATTTATTTATTAAATTACAATGTTACTCTACCACTATCATTTATTAAGAAAGCTGGTACCTATTACGAAATTCTGAGGTATACCTACTATGATTACGAAAATCTTCCCCAAAGCTCCTTTAAAAATATACTTTTGAAAAGGAAACCATGAAAAATAAAAAGTTGAGACTAGCTTTGTAAGAAAAAATTTTTACAGTCGTAAGGAATCCACTGAAATTAAAAGTTGTTGTAAAAAAATTACAAAGAAATTGTTTTGCAACTACTTAGGTACGCAACCGTAACATGCGTAGAGCCGTAGGGAAACAACAAAACAAAATGTCAGAGGCATGATATCCATAGGTATTTATACTCTTTGGACGAAGTGTTACCAAAAAGTTTTAGGGACACTACATTGTATTTATTATTAGGCTGAGTTGCACCAGCTTACTTTAACGCTAACTTTAACTGCTAACTGTCACCGTCCACGCTTCGCGGGGCGGGCTAATGTCAAAATTTGACACTAACTTTAACTGTGATTATGGCGCAACTCAGCCTTATTGTTTTCTTCGAATGAATTATTTGATCGCATTGGGACTTGGCAAAGCTTTTGGTGGAGGCGACTGGTGATCAGAGGGCTGGCTCTTTTTTTGCTGAGAAAGTAAGCATTGCTATACAACGTGGCAATGCAGCCAGCATTCTGGGCACTCTCCCCTCCACCAAAGGTCTTTTTGATTACACTTAGTTTTTAGTTGTAAATATCTTTTTTTTTAAATAATTTTTATTGTAGTTTAGGTTTTGTAGTTAATTTTTATTTTGATCGCATTACGCAAAAACGGGGCGGATTTTAATTCAAGACTTCGTGTTGTCACACAGTTATATTCCTATATCCAACGCGTCGACGTCCCACTGACGACCTACATAATTATTATTGTGAGCATTGAAGAGATCATGCATGTTAGGATAGTTAACAATACATACATTTATTTAATAGATAGGTATTGTACAAATATTTAGGTATATTAGCAGGCATCGAGCGATAATATTATCTTGGAGTGTGTACTATCAATGTCTGAGCCTTCTTAGTACTTATCGGTCTGAGTGATGTTCAAATACATAAGCCCAGTTATATACCATAAATATAATATGATTGTATAACTTATTTTACAATGTGATTAATGTACGTTTGTATTTTTTGTCTCAGCACCGATTATACGAAGAGAATTAATACATATATTTGAACATATCACAGAGCGCTATCTAGCCCTAAACTAACCATAACTCATACTATGGGAAAGGGCATCTCCTCGAAAACGGTAGAATAAGGGTTGCTTAGAATCCCTGCCAGACCCGGCTACTAACGCAGCGTAGGGGGACCGACGATCTGGTGGCAGAAGGCTAGCAGCTGCTCAAGGTGGCGCTCTCTGGGGGAGGCCTATGTTCAGCAGTGGACGTCTTCCGGCTGTTGATGATTCGGTACATTAAAATCTGCGATCACCAAGCCTCCTGCCAGTGATAATGACACTCCACTACGGTAAGCGTCCGAAGTGGCATGTTATGGGATAATGAGTTCAACATGCAGTTATATCTTCCAGCTGATAAATCTGAAGTTTATATTCCTATAAAAAAATAAAAGGAATACACACCTACCTGGCACCAAGTCGGCGATATCTTACTATCAATCAGTCTCATGTCAGTCATGCTCATCGGATACATCTGTCCGAGGAACACTCGGTACCTGGAAGAAAATATACGTCCTCAAAAGACTAAGCGACAAAGGCGCACCGATCATTTGGGCCATAAATCTCACCAATAAGTCTATGAAATCAAAATTGGAATATGAGGAAACGAATAGAATAAAGTCATCATCATCAATAGTTAGTAGTTATTACCAATGCGTCACTGTCTCTTTGCTGTTCGTATAATTAATGTCTTGTTACTATTAATTTGTCACTATTTATTTAAGTATAAGTATTTATAATGATTATAGTTATTTATTTATTTATATGTATGTATTAAGTGGGTATATTATTATTATTATTTATGTATATATTTAGATTGAATAGCACCAACTGCATTTTTAAGTTTGTCTTATTCCTGTCCATACAAAGGTAGCCTGGAAGAAATCACTTTATGCGATAAGGCCGCCCGTTGTTCTACCATTCTTTATGTTGTATCATGTGTATTGTTGTGTTTTTTTTTTGGTGTTCAATAAAGTATTTTTGTATTGTATTGTATTGTATCAATAGCCTGTACACGTCAACTGCTCAACAAAGTCTCCCCTAGGGAGCACCACCTTAAGCGGCTGCTCGCCTTCTGCATCCATCGGCTCCCCGCGGTTATCACCAGATCGTCAGTCTACATTTTGGGGGCTGGCTGGTGGTCTTCGGGTTCGTGGTCGCCACTCGAGAACCTTTCTTCCCCATCGGTTGTCAGTTCTATGAGCGCTGTGGCCTGCCCATTGCCACTTCAACTTGGGAACTAAAAGCTATATAGATGACTTTATTTCTCTTGCGGATCCCTTCATTTCAGATCTTGTCTGGCAAAGAAACTCCTTGCAGAGCTTTCTCCATCTGCACCATCAACTTTACCTCATATAAAGTGGAATCATGATGAACAACGTAGGTAGAATGATCATCAAAGCCAGCAGTCGACATATCCTTAGTGGTGCTCTGTAGCATGACCTGGATGCTAGGTTGCAGCTTCTTGCTTGATGCGGTCGTGAAGACCTGGGAAGTCCAGCTAAAAAATAAACAAAATTAACAAATATGCATATTTCATGCTATAAGTAGGATATTTTTCTAGGGACATGTAACTTTGACAGCCACTGTAGTGTGGTGGTTGAGTAGGTCGGCTCATAACCCGGAGGCGGCGGGTTCGATTCCCGCAACAGGACAAGTATTCGTGCACAGAAAAAAAAGCGCAAATACATGTTCTGTGTCTGGGTGTTATGGGACTATGGTCCTTGTAGTTCCACGGTCCTAGATACAGGGAATCCTTGTCAGGATCCAGAATCTATGAATGCGATCGTTGGCCGTGTTTATTATTTATTTACAATATTTCATTTCATATTCAAATTATCAATCTTCAAAATCTTTTTTTATACCTTCCAACGGCACTAATTCTTGAGGATCCATGATTAGCTGATCACATTGATGTCTCAACCAGCTTCCTCTTCTAATCACATGCTAAGAAGATCTCACACCACGTGACACCTAGAATAATTCAAAATTATTATAATAACTAGCTGATCCGCAGGAGAACTAAAGTGAACGATAAAGCTCTTAGAATTAGCAAGTTGAAATGGCAATGGGCAGGCCACATCGCTCGTAGAACTGACAACCGATGGGGAAGAAAGGTTCTCGAGTGGCGACCACGAACTGGAAGACGCAGCGTAGGCCCCACTAGGTGGACCGATGACCTGATGAAACCAGCGGGCAGCCGATGCATTCAGGAGGCAAGCAGCCGCTCAAAGTGGCGCTCTTGGGGGCTTAAGATCAGCGACGTCTTCAGGTAGTTGTTGATGATGATTATGATTATGATTATGATGATGATGATGATGATAGATGTTATTTACTTGCTTCATATAAGTACTAAGAAATGTTTCTGTTAAATTATATTCCATCTATTAGACAGATTTTTCCTTGGTAACGGTTTAATTCTAAGCACATAGTAAGTACGTAAGTGCTCTAGATAATACCCGATAACTTGGTACAATCTTGATCAATATTATCGACTGATAGAACACTATTTACACTAAACAACTTGATCAAACTCATGTAGGTAATGAATAAGTAAATATAGATAAGTAATTAAGAATCTAGTCTTATTCGTTTTGTTTGACTCAAAAACTAAAATGTAATACAATTGAATATTTCTAACTGTTACAATAATTACTCTATTAATTATTCAATGTCATTAGACACTTGAACTAATTAGTTAAATAGGGTACTTATAACTTATTATTACTTACCTGTCAGTGCTAATCACTGACAGGTAAATTGTAGAATATTATTACATTGTAATCAGAACTAATCGAAGATCTTTGCTAGCTTTAAGGATAAACTAGGCAATTGACCGTTGAAATTATGCATCATTATCATCATCATCATCATCATCATCATCATCATCACTCACCGTGTTTGTTAGCGAAGATTATAACAAGTCAATGCATGGTGGGTAGAATGATGATCGCTGTAGATTATAATGCAAACTGAAGTGAACGCTTCCCCTTAGCCCCTTAGCCTTATTTACGGATTCCATGGAAGGAGATAGGGTGGTCCTATTCGCAGACCGGGACCACACGACAAAAGGTAACGAGAAACGAGAAAAAGTCTATTAATCAGCCACTGCACACTGAGATCGCATGGTCGACCCAGTTTCATATATGGAAATAAGATAACGTGTGTATGTATTAATAGGCTCTACTAATAGTACATTATAATTTACTATCGTGTTCGATGACCTCCCAATGCCGTCAATCATCACTGTTTAAGTGATTTACCAATCAATGTGTAGGTATCTTCTATAATCGAAGTGTTTAACGAGTGGTGCGTTAACGTGCTCTCTTACTGTTGGCTTCATTAGTAAGCTCAAAGTCGCGCAATGAGCTATGGAGAGAACTATGCTCGGTGTTTCTCTGCGAGAGAAGATCCGAAATGAGGAGATCCGCAAGAGAACTAAAGTGACCGATGTCGCTCTTAGGATTAGCAAGTTGAAATGGGCAGGCTACATCGCTTGTAGAACTGAGACCTATGGGGAAGAAAGGTTCTCGAGTGGCGACCACGAACCGGAAGGCGTAGCGTAGGCCCCCCACTAGGTGGACCGACGATCTGGTGAAAATTGCGGGGAGCCGATGGTTGCAGGAGGCGAGCAGCCACTTAAACTGGCGTTCTCTGGGGGAGACCTAGCAGTGGACGTCTTCTGACTGTTGATGAACGAAAAAATTAAAGGTTTTTCATCGATATAATTTATTTATGCGCCTGCATCCATCGGTTCCTCGTGAGTTTGAACAGATCATCATTCGCAAACTAGCTCGTCAAGTCATTCAAGTAAAAAAGGAATCCTCTATCTGAAGAAACAAATCTGACATAACGAAAAAAAATATGGTTTTCCCTCTTCCTCTGTTTAAGTGCAGAACGAGTGAGATAGCAAGCGAAATGTTCGCTCTTTTTAGCTCTTTTCTTTATAAGTAACCTTTGCACTGAATTTTCAAAATTGGTGCAGTTGTAAAATAATCAGCCGTTTTACAACTGGAGGCTTTGCATTTCTCGTCGTAAAGATAACCGCTTATTTTATTAGTAGTAATTACGATTATTGTGGGAAGTTACCGAGTTGTAAGTACTTAGACGACTACTATATAAGTACTAAGATAATAGCAGAAACTTAAAAGTAATTATAAATAAATAAATACAATAAATAAATAATTACTTATTTAATTTGCTATTTGATTTGGTAATTTGTCTTTCTTATGACCAATACAATTTTAGGTCTTCATCAGCCTGAAGACGTCCACTGAATATAGGCTTCCTCCAGGGAGCACCACTTTGAGCGGCTACTCGCCTCGTGCATCCATCGGCTCCAGGCGGTTTAGACCAGATCTTCGGTCCACCTAGTAGGCGAGCCTACGCTGTGTCTTCCGGTTCCTAGTCGCCACTCGAGAACCTTTCTTGGACCTATGTTATCTACCTATATGTTACCTATATTAATATAATCATAGAATAAATAGTTAAGAGTTTTGGAACACCGGTTTTACCAAAAGAGCATGGAAGCAAAAAATATGTGCCATTATGTATATAAAGTTATGGATTATTATTATGTATTCTGTGTCGATAATAACAGAACGGCGACACACAGCTGTTTACATATCTAAAATTGACTTCTTTGGAATGATGACCTTTTCCTTCGCCAGATAATAAAAAATGTTTTAAAGATTTTTTTACACGCATATAAATGTGGAAGGCAATAACTTAACTCTTAGAGAGAAAAATGCAAACTTTAGAGCTACAAAAGTTTGGTGCAGACGATCATAAAGTCATTGGTAGCTGTCAAACGCATTCTCTCAATAAATATGTGTGGACATTTCACACAGCGCCATCTAGCCCCAAACTAAGCATAGCTGGTTTATAAATGCTCTAAGATGGGAACCAGATAACTGATACAATACTTAGAAACTTTTTGTTTGTAAATACATGTGTACATAGAATACAATAACACCCAGACGCAGAACAAACACCTATGTTCTTCACACAAATGCTTGTGCTGAGTGGGAATCGAACCCACAACCTACACTTGAGAATGCAGAGCTACTACTACCAACTGAGCTATCAGGCCAGTCAATAAATAAATCAATGTTTTGGATTTTAAACCACAGATTAAAGCATAGATTAATTAATAATATCACACGTAATATTGCTTCATAGAGCCATGAGCTAAGTAGGTTAATCTAAACTGATATCAACTAACCTTTTATGACTTAGGTACTACAGTCTGAACTAAAATTGACAGCTCCTAAGTTCGCACTTATCCTATGACTGGAGTCTGATTTATTGGATATAAAAACTTAACATATTACTTATATGATTATACAACTGCCCAACAGTTTGACCTTGTAAATAAAAAAATAACATAATATAATATATAATAATAATAATATATGTGGCAAATTCACACAGCGCCATCTAGCCCCAAACTAAACATAGCTTGTACTATGGGAACCAGATAACTGATACAATACTTATATACTTTTTGTTTGTAAATACATACATAGAATACAATATAACACCCAGACGCAGAACAAACATCTATGTTCATCACACAAATGTTTGTCCTGGGTAGGAATCGAACCCACAGCCCTCAGTTCAGAAGGCAGGGATACTACCAACTGAGCTATCGGGCCCGTCATAATATATACATATATAATATATACATATATAATATATACATATATAATATATACCTATATAAATACTAAACGAAACTAGACCTTAAACTAAAATAAGGGTACCTAAAAACATTGAAAATAAAACTAAAATATAATACTTAAAATCACCGTTGATGAAATGCACTTTTAAATGCAACTTACCTAAAATTGAACCCTAAAATAAGCAATGTATATTAGACCATGCTAAATAATTTCCACAATAATTAATTCACGAATCGCCGAAAATACTGCAATTTCTAACCGTACCAACTGGTAATAAAGTCCACGAATGAAACTCCACAGTCTTCTGTTTTATGCGTATTTATTTTATCACTCAAGTCTATTTTGGAACACAAAACACACGCAACAATTTACATTTCCCGCTAGAATTTTGCGAGAAACAAAACACAATCAAAGATGCGATGTCACATTTTCAAACCAGGAATATTTGGCTTCTGTTTAAAACAAAAACAATAAAGTAATCAACCGGCAACCAAAACTTTTTTAACGTTTAAAATGTTCGAAATTCAAAAAGTTTTCGTTGACGGAAAACATGCGGAAAACTTTCAAGTTTCAAGAAAAATTTCGAACAAAAGAAATCTGCCGCGGATCTATATATACCAGAAGCGACAACAGCGTGGTTGTGGCCCAGTAGCGAACAACAGACTGATTTTATTACGCATTATCGAAATGTTATCGTGTTTAAATACGCACAGCACGGATCATTATGTCAAGAAATTTAAAAGACAAGGCATTAAAACCTCTCGTGACTTCACAATAAAGTTTATTATCATTTTGACGTAATGTTTGTATTATGTTGTAAAGAGGTTTATAGTAAATAGTTTTACACTAATTGATAGACCGGTTAGTATAATAATACTTAGGAACACGTTTATCGATGTTCATAGCGTCTGAACGTGATTAAAAATGTGCGGGAGCAATGACTTTTGTTTGTTAATGTTGGTGCTATGTTTTTTCTGCAGCTGACTACATTTTCAGCAAAATGAAGAGATTTTTATTGGATTTTGTTGTGTACTCTACTATTTAATTTGATTTTTATTTTACTTCTTATACAAGGTGACCTTGAATTAGTATGTTATCCCGAAAGGGGGTAGATCTACACCCCAACGTAGACAATGTTTCTTCTACGACTTTACTAAATTAATAGTTTTTCGTTGAAGAAATGCCATGTAAAGGTTACGTTCGAAGATAGCCTTAGCGCAGCTGGGTGGTTGAACTTCGTCCTTGACCGAGTGCACATAAATAAGTTTAATGCCCTGTGTTTAGAAATGAATTTATACTATCTTGTTAACTCTCGTAGCGATCGCACGTGCAATTTTGCGAGTGGATTTATTTTTTACTATGGAAGTTTGGAAACATCCAGTTTCAAGTAAGACTCTCACAACTTGTAGGGTATCATGGTCCCAGTCCCCCCCCCATTTCGGGATAACATACCAATTGAAGGTCGCCTTGCAAACGAAATTATTATTTATCAGTGAGAAAATATCACTGTTATTATCTATCTATTCAAGCTTAGCTTAGTTTGGATGGTGCTGTGTGGGATATCCATCATTTTTTATGTTATAAAATTACCTATTGCAACTTTCCTAATTTTAGTGTATTAAAATTTGTAAATGTTTATTTTTCTTTTATTGTTCTTGTCTCTTTAAATCCATCAAGACGTTCACAATTATTTATTAAAAAAATAAATTAATTTTTTGTTCCAATTTGAAACTATTTCTAAAAACGTGATGTATAATTATAATATATGTATTATTGAAAGCTAAACTGACCGAAAATATAATTGTGAAAAATGCATACACTTAATGGCATGGCTTTAATTTTTGGCTGTACTTCGCCCTAGGCCGCTTAATAAAAAAAAATGTAGGTAGCCACCGCATAACATTTTCGTAGCATTGTTGCGTAGCACCTTGTAGCAGAAGTCGTAGACGACCCTAATTCTCTATCGATTCCTTATTTAGAAACCACACGAATTCCTTGTCTTTAGAAAACTGCAAAAGTTTATTCTCTATGAAACGAAACCGAAACCGCGCGAAATGAATATAGATAAAGCGATAAAATGTATAAAAAGCGTATGTAAATAAATAAAACGTATAATATTATGAAACTAATTACTTCCAGAATAACGACGATAATTATACCCACATAACACCTTCATAGCATTAAGTCCTCTTTGTTCATTGTTTTGTGCTAAATATAAATGAAAAAGACATTTATGAGAAAAACGTATATAATATGTGTATAACTATTTTTAATAATTTACCAAATGAAATAAAATCTTCAGAAGGAAATACGTTTAAAATACATAATTGAGTAAAATAAAATTATTTTTCAATAAAAAATAGAACGCGCTATTATATAAGATTCTCGAGAGGTGACCACGAACTGGAAGACGCAGCGTTGGCCCCCCACTAGGTGGACTGACGACCGAACAGCGGGGAGATGGATGCAAGAGGCAAGCAGCCACTCAAAGTGGCCCTCTTTGGGGGAGGCCAATGTTCAGCCATGGACGTCTTCAGGCTGATGATGATGATGATGATGCTTATATATTCATGCAATTGTTCGCATACCGTGGGACGAGTCTGCTAAACCCCACTTCATGGAACTGGGTGTATTAACTGTACCTACGATACTTATCTATCAGGTAAGCATATTTGTGCGCATGAACCCACAAAAATTCGTGAAGTTGGGAGCAGCACACGACTATAACACGGGTCATAAAAATAAGTATAGAACACCAGCTCACAGACTCACAAAGTCAGAAAAATCAGGTGCTATTTATAATCATTTACCAGAATACATAACAAATGCTACTTCAGACAATATATTTAAAAACAAGCTCAAGATGCTGTTGATCGGTAAGGCTTACTACTCAGTCAATGAGTTTTTTATGGATAAATTGACTGTATAATATTTAGTATATGGATACTTTTTTAGATTTATCTAAAATAATATTATTATGTTTTTGACCTGTAAATTAATTTTTACCAATAAATTCTGTATTCTGTACATACCCGAAATAGTACATGCTATCATCATAATTAGAAAAGTGTTAATAATAATACCTTAATTAGATTTTCAGAAGTTTAGGTCATGTACATTAATTTACTTAATAGTTAAATCACTGCTTAATTATTATACGAAATAAAGAACAGTGTATAAATAAAATGAAACAAATTAGTTAAATCACTGATTAATTTAATTATTATACGAAATAGAAAGCACTGTAAAAAATATAATGAATCGAAAGAACTTAACGCACATACTTTTTCAAAATAAAATTGTTAGCTGTTACAGCCGATAACGAAATCCCTAATAAACTATCTATACAATAACTCCTTTCCACTCCGCCTCTGGTCTCCCATTGGCTAAATCATAGACCTAACGTAGCCAATCAGCGAGCTGCAATTCAACCCTCTTTCGAAATTTAAATATTGCAGTATTTATTCCTCAGTAGAGTTTCATAAGTGGTCGCGTGTATACCATCCAGTTTCGTGTATTTGTGTGTGATCGATATTTTTATGCCAACCCTTTCGGATATTAGCGGGATGAGTGGTAATTCATTTTAATTTAATAACGGGACAAGCTTGTCATTCTCTTGATGGTAAGCGTCACGGCTGCCCATTAAAAGTTGCTGTGCCATTTAGTCTAAATTATAAAGTCATACTGAGACATCCGTACAAATTATCATTTTATGAAAATGTGATTTTTTTCTACTAATGGGACCTAGTGCGATCTACTACTACTTTAGGTCTAGGGTCTAGGAGACGTTTAGTTAAAGATTCGTTTTCTACCTATAGAACGTTATATGTATTTTTTTCTACTTTAAGGACACCGGTAATGTGATAAGATTTTAAACTGTCATAGACACTAACATTTAAATATTTTTTTGATAATATTTTTTAATTAAAGAATCTTCTTAAAAGTCTTCTCTGCTTATAGGACAGAGTTTTCTAATTACAGGACATAGTGTTTCTACTCAGATAATATTTTTTTCTACATAGAGGACGAAATTAATAGCGTCTACTTAAATAATTTAGTGTGCTTTCTCCCTATACTATATGAAATTATTTCCTATTGTTTGTACCTTTAGAACATACTGCTTTCTACCTACAGGATATAATTATTGTTTTCTACCAATAGGACTTAGTGCTTACTACCTACAAGATATAGTGTTTTCTGCCAATAGGACTGAGTGCTTACTACCTAGAATAAGGGCATAGTGTTTCTACTCACAACATATTTTTTTCTACATAGAAGACTAAATTAATAACGTCTACTTAAATAATTTAGTGTGCTTTCTCCCTATACCATAGGAAATTATTTTCTATTGTTTGTACCTTTAGAATATACTGCTTTCTACCTACATGACAGTCATATTATAGGACTCAGGGCATACTATTGACAAGACAGCGTTTTATACCAATAGGAATTAGAGCTTACTATTTACAAGACATATCGTTTTATGCCAACAGGACTTAGTTCTTTGCTTACTACCTACAAGACATAGCGTTCACTACCAACAGGACTTAGTGCTTACTACCGACAGGACAGGATTTTCTACCAATAGGACTTAGTGCTTACTACCTACAGGACATAGCGTTTCTACCAATAGGATATTATGTTTTCTACGTACTGAATTTCGAAAATCTTTTATTTATACCTACGGCGGCGCAGCTTATACTAGTAAAACTCAATATTTTATTTAAGAAATGTTCTAATTTCTATAGGACATTTTTTATTCAACATTGTAAACAATTGAACCAGTCCGCGGTTATATTTATAGCACTTCCTGTGATAATTATATCCGGCGATACGCGACGATGCCCGAGCTTTATATAGCGTTCCTTTTGATAAATAATGATATTTATTGTCCCATTTTGTTTTATATACTTACAAAATATTAAGAAAGAAAGAAATTAAAAAAAATGCAATATATGAGTCAAGTCTATGTGTTCGTGTTAGTGTTTCTGCGTTTTACAGTGGTATTCATAAACAAAGGTTGAAAACCCCCCCAAAAACTACCATTCCACTTTTATCTAGAGGTGAAATGCTGAATCATTCTCCTTTCACTTTCATAAACAATCGCTGGAGAAACCCCTAACTGAAAAGCATTTTAATTAAATACTCTACGATTTCAATCAAGTTGTATTTGAAAATTCTGTCGAGTGTCATTTTGACGCAACTTTTGAACTATCAAAAGTCGCGCCAAAATGTCACCTATCATGCCAGATTAGGGGCTGCTTTTGTTTATGAAATGCATAAAGCTAGAATTTGCCGCACAGCGCCTGATTCTTCCTCTAGAGGAGCCCCCGCCTCGACTATGAATTCCAGTGTTAGTCATTCGGCCTAAATCTTTTATAAAACAAAATGTCTTAGAAGGTAGACTTTGTCAGATTTCCTAAAAAGCAGCTTTTTAGGCAATCTGATCATAAAGAGTGGTAATTTTCTGCAAAATTATAGTCTAGGTAGGTACCACCGCTTCAACAAAAAAAACACAGTTTCTCTAGTCGGAGGACTAGAGAAACTGTGCAAGAGAGTAAGAGAAACTGGACCGGGTGGACCGATGATCTGGTGAACGCCTCAGTGAGCTGATGGACGCAGGAGGCGAGCAGCCGGAAGACTCAGTGTAAGCCCTCCACTAGGTGGACTGATGATCTGGTTAAAGCCACGAGGAGCCGATGGTTGCAAGAGGCAAGCAGCCGCTCATAGTGGTGCTCTCTGGGGGAGGCCTTTATGTTCAGTTAAGGATGTCTTCAGGCTGTTGATGATGATGATGCATTCTCTCAACTGCAAGGCGTTTTAAAAAATCACTTCCTTTTATCCTGCCATTTAAAAACTCTTTTCTCCATTATCCAGTGCAAGCGATGGCATCGGACCAAGAGTCCTGTTCCGATGAGGAGCCCGACAGTGAAATGCTGAGCGATGACCTCTGCCTGCCTGACAGCGATGATGAGAGCAGGCAGACTTGCAGGAGTGTTCAGGTAGTGTAAAACATTACAGATTTTGGGCGACATTTTCAGACACATATTAGCTATCTCATTTGTTGATGCCTAAAGTGTCCACACGACTTTGAGCGGCTGCTTGCCTCCTGCATCCAGCCGCTTAAAGTTACACTCTGTGGGGGAGGCCAATGTTCAGCTGTGGACGTCTTCAGGCTGTTGTTGATGATGATGATTCAAAGTGAAAATTTTATTTGCCATCTCCAACAGAGCCTTGCAGAAGACCTTCCATCGTTAAACTCGTGCCTACTCCGCCCTCCTCGGAAGCTGTTCACCAATTGCCGGGAGCGATGGCGACAGCAGAACGTGAGTGGAGCCTTCGCTGAGCTAAGGCGGTTGGTGCCTACCCATCCACCTGATAAAAAGCTCAGCAAGAACGAGATCTTGAGGATGGCAATCAGGTACAATACAACACACAGCACAGCAGTACAACATCTGTCATAATCACATCAGATCAATATCGCCACTAGAGTGACAATTGTCTTTTCTTGCGGGAAAAGAGTGCAGGTTATAATCCACTCTCTGGCCAATTCGGGTCGGTATTGTAATGTATGACACAATAATACATGTTCTTGAATTTTGTGGTTCTCGAACATGATGGTTTCTTCACGATTTTATCTTCACTGTCGTAAGAGCTAGTGCTGTCATCACAAATTTTAAAATATCTTTCACCGTATTTTATTTAAGAGGCTATTTTAGGCTTATAATGTTTTTAGTATTCTGCAACCAAGCGATCCCTCTCTGCTACGCCCGTAGCATAAGCGTGTTTAGAGAACTAAGTTATGTTAAAATTACTAAGTAGACTCTCAACATCTGGAGATCTGGTAAACAAACTGACATTAATATCCTGTAGTGCTAGTCTTGGAAAAAAGGCGTCTTTCATGTCTCGTCATTCAGTCAATTAAAATATACCCAGGGACACGTGGTGTGCTGGGATGTAGTTTATAACACGAAGGAAATATCATAAATTAAAAATTTTGTGTTTGTCCCTAGATACATAGGCCTACTTTGCGAGGTTTTAGAATGGCAGAAGAACCACAGCGTCAACAAGGAAAACTCCGCCAGCTTGGCAATCAAATGCGAATCTCCTAGCAGCCCCCAATCCCGTCGACTTCGCCTCAAACGACCCTACTTCGAAGACGACGGACCCAGAGCGAAAATACTCCATGAAAGTGAATACAAAGTCTTCGGCAACGAAGAGAACGAGCAAAGAAGTCAGAAACGCGATTTCTTCTTCAACAAAGACCATATGAGAGCTCTACGAAATCAATACTACTTCTCTCAAAGGTGGAGACAAAATATTCCATTTCGGAACTTGGGAGATCGCAACGGTAATAATTTACTGATGATAGCACCAGCTAATGAGAAAGATGATGATGATGATAAGAATAGGAAAGAAAACACTGAGAAAGATGGAAAATAATTTGCAGAAATAGAAAGCCAGTTTTCGAGAAATGAAAACCTGTGATTATAGCATTTATTATAATCAAGACAATTCTACAGATGAAAGTCCATACTTTCATTTCGTTCAGGAACGTATAGAGAATGGGATATAAAATACTAATAGATACTGGAATTCATAGTCAAGGGGCTCTTCTAGGGGATGACTCAGGCGCTGTGTGGCGAAGTCTAGTTTTATGCATTTCACAAACAAAATTATTATAAGTAGCCCCCAATCTGACAATTCTGACATTGTCAAAGGCAGGATGCTATGAAAGTGAAAGAAGAATGATTCAACATTCAACATCTATGTGAAAGTTGGATGACAGATTTTGGGGCTTTGTTCACCCCTTGACTATGAATACCACTGTTATTTATCTAGCTCAACTCCTCTCAAGTCGATAAAAAGAAAATCGTATTAGAATGAGATAACGGTTCTTTTCTTTAAAAATGTTTTAATGGTTGATCATTGCCCACTAAGAATTTCATTAGGCTTTGCACACATGAGAAAAAAGTCGACTTAGATGTGTAAGCCACTAATGGCACATCTAGCAATTTAGTAATGACTAACTGTTATAATTTATACCAAATATTAGTTATATTATAAGCTTGATAAAAGATTGTACGTGAGTATGTAGGAACTGGTTAAACTTGTTAATGTGTTAGTGTTGTAATATTGTAGAGTTAATTATATTAATTGTATTTTTCACTTCTGGTAAGAATCTCAATGTTATAAATACATTTCTTTTATCTTTACTCGTGTTTTGATTTTCATAAGTACCAGTATATCAAATGATCAGGGGGTCTAGCAAAGATCCCTTTCCATTAGCGGTAACGCCAAACGATAACTCAAAATATATCGAAATGACATTTCAGAGATCGCTTACTTTTCCGCAGCTAATGTCATTTCAATGCATTTTGTAGCTAGCGTTTGGCGTTAACGCTAATGGAAAAGAATCTTTGCTAGACCCCCCTTTGCAAAATTTATAGAGAATTAGGGCCCAGGGGGTCTAGCAAAGATCCCAAACGCTAACACTAGCGCCAAACGCTAACTCCGAAATGTATTGGGACCCCCAGGGGGTCTAGCAATGATACCAACCACTAACGCTAAAGCCTCACGTTAACTCCAAAATGTATTGAAATGACATTTTGGAAATCGCTAACTTTTCCGTAGCGAATGTCATTTCAATACATTTTGGAGTTAGCGTGAGGCGTTAGCGTTAATGGTTGGTATCTTTGCTAGACCCCCTGGTCTGTTTCCAGCTGCTAAGCAATCTGATTTTATCTCATAGGGAGAGAGACCGGCCAATACTCCACAACGTTCGATAAGTGGGGGTGGGTGGAAGACGTATTTATAGTACCACACCCTCGAATGCCCTTTTTAATTCTTGCAAAATACCCGTAACCTCACGATGCCGAATGATACTCAAAATGTATGGAAATGACATTACATACAAAAGTCACTTTTCCGCACGTTATGTCAGCCCCATACATTTTGAGTTACCGTTTGGCGTTAACGCTAATGGAAAAGGATCTTTGCTTAACCCCCTGCGCCTCGGTTGATCTGTCTAGCGAAGATCCCTACTCCTTAGGGTTCATAATTTCTCGAGTTTATCAATTTCTCGGGTCTCGAGAATTGTCGAAGGCAATTTCTCAGGTTTTCGATAAATTTTGATTAAGGATACGTATGTTTTTGCATATCTTTTCGGTTCAAATAATGAAAAAAGTCGTCTCAAAATTAGGTAGCATTCAGAATCGATGCATAATAAGGTTGCTTTATAAATAAAATCTTGTCTTGAGAACCGATTCAATGGTCGTAGTTCTGTAATACTGGTCAGCGGACCCTCTACTCTCTTCATAACTTCCGCATGGAAGACTAGTGATTTTCTAAAAAATACATCTCACCTCTCTTTCCTTCAAAGGCGTGTGCAAGCCACGCCCACCACCCCCAAATCGAGGGCTGTTTGCACAAAGGGATGTGTGGTTCCAAGAGATAAGGTGGCAAATACCTCGGGTTTATGAGGTGCGGAGAACACTGAACGTTGTAAATTTGACGAGGGTGAAAAAGTGATGCCCAATTTAATATACTTACGTCGCGAAAAAACCATACAAATATAAACGTCTAAATGTTTACCATTCATTATACATCATAAAGATCCTAGAGTGAGTCTGTCACAGAAAACTTTGTCCAAAAAGCAGCAGATAACCATATCGAAAATGTCTTTTTTTTTATGTGAATGAATGACGTGACGAGCTAGTCGTTCACCTGATGTTAAGGTGCTGACAGGACCCAAGGCAAGCACGTTTATTACAGCAGACGAACTTGAAACTTATTTTGTATTCTATAGGGTCGCTTTATGCATAGCAAAAATATGGCGATTACGTTGCGTTGCACTTCGACGTTTCCATTTTTCGGTACAAAAAATTAGTTATAAAATAAATACTTATTGTTATAAAAAAACAAGCTTATAGACGGATGCATTGAAATATAGCTTATCACTATGATTTATTTCAATGGGGTGTCTGATTATAATGTAACATTATAGGACGTTTGAATGATTTTTCAGAGGTCACTTCACGATTTTTTTCTATCGAGAAAACTTTTCGTAAACGTATTTCGGTTTCGGCAGATGGAAAGATATGACCAGTATTAACGTGAATTTTTTTCAATCCTGTAAATGGTATACGTTTTGAGATAATCACGTTCAAAATAGTCGATTTGGGAGCATTCAGCGCCTTAAGCGACATGGCCGCCCATAACAGTTGCAGTGTCACTCGGAACTTTAAAGTAGTAAAGTATTGCGTGACACTGCACTGCGCACGTCATCCTGAGACATCACACAGTCTAGTAATCATATTACTACACTGTGTAATCAGGTCATAAAGTCTCATCTGCCCAGTAATTTCACTAGCTACAATGCCCTTTAAACCAGAACACAGTTGTGCTTGCCCACTGCTTGGCAGAGCGGTGGTACCTACCTAGACGTACTTTGCAGAAAAGTCCTAAGTACCTATTTATATTTTTATTGTTTTATTCCGTCCGTACGTAAAAAACGTCACAGCTTCCATTCAGAAATAGAAAATCAAAGAGAGTAGACAAATTAGGAAGATGTCAATTTTGGAAATGGACTATTTAAGACAGCCTCCGTGGTGTGGTGGTCGAGTAAGTTGGCTCGTAAACAGGAGGCAGCGGGTTCGATTCCCGCGACAGGGCAAGTATTTGACGGGCCCGATAGCTCAGTTGGTAGTACCCCTGCCTTCTGAACTGAGGGCTGTGGGTTCGATTCCTACCCAGGACAAACATTTGTGTGATGAACATAGATGTTTGTTCTGCGTCTGGGTGTTATATTGTATTCTATGTATGTATTTACAAACAAAAAAGTATCTAAGTATTGTATCAGTTATCTGGTTCCCATAGTACAAGCTATGCTTAGTTTGGGGCTAGATGGCGCTGTGTGAAATGTCCGCACATATTTATTTATTTGTGTATAGAAAAAAAGAAAACTCAAGTACTTGTTCTGTATCCGGGGGGTTGTGGGAACATTGGTCCTCGTATTTACAGGGAATCCTAGTTAGACTCCAGTGTCTATGTAGGTATGTGATCGTTGGGCGTATAAAAAAATGTCGATCTAACCACTTACTTACCTAAGATACCGTTCAAAAATAAGATAAGGAGGTTCGCTACATTTAAGATCTATTTAGGCTTTGCAATTTACATCTCGCTTCACTCATCTCAAACAAGTAAAATAAGCTTTCGTCTCTTGCGAGAAAGCAAACACTAAAATTTTTTTTCTCACATGTTTAAACCCAAATTGTTTTTTTTATTACCATCACCCCTCTAAGCCACCCTAATAAGCCCCTAACGAGGACAAACAGCCCTCTTGTACCCGATAAGCGAATAATCCAGCTTCTCTCGACAACTTATAATTTTATTTTATTAATCCCCGGTTTAGATGCTTGGCCGAGATCGCCACGCGACCAGCCGATGTCAATGAATAAAAAAGTTAAAATATTCGCAGCTTTTGTGTATTGACTTGAAATTACTAACGAATTTATGATCATGGCGCAAGCGTTCTTAAATTACGGATGACAGCCTCTGTTGTGTGGTTGAGCAGGCCGGCTCATTACCCGGACGTGACGGGTTCAAATCCCGCGATAGGACCAGTATTTCTACACAGAAAACAAGCGCAAATATAATACTTGCTCTGAGTCTGGGTATTGTGGGACCATGGTCTTAAAGTGGGTTTATAATGATGATGAAATTGATGAATAGACGTCGCGTCACACTTCCTCAGTATTTTTTTCTTATATTTTGGCTCCACACATAGTGTATTTAGCCAGTATCAAGTATTATATTTTCATCGTGTTATAATATATTTAACGAAAAGTCATGTCCTAGTAATAGTCATAGTCCAGTCTAAGTCAAGCTCCAGCAAAGTGGTGGCAACTTTACTAGAAGCTTCTATGGAGTTTTGGAAGCAACACGAAAAATCTCGTTTCACCACATTATATCACTTGCCCTCACTCATGCTCGTGATTCAGCACTTAATGCGTAAAACGCCACCAATTTTAAACATTAAAACTGAAAAAAGCAAAACTTTTGAAAAATATTACAACCTCAGCTTTTGTGTTAAGTATAAAAGATAAGTAGGATATTGGCCA
Organism: Ennomos erosarius; assembly: GCA_963580505.1. Classification (NCBI taxonomy): domain Eukaryota; kingdom Metazoa; phylum Arthropoda; class Insecta; order Lepidoptera; family Geometridae; genus Ennomos; species Ennomos erosarius. Next base: position 1,974,168 of record OY757001.1, on the reverse strand, counting down.
GGTTCTCACCTGATGGTTGTGACGACACGGGTTACGATGGAGCATGCTTGCCTAGAAGATACTGGTTCACTCTAGCCTTAACAAATCCTAAATATTTTGAAATTAAAACGAGAACACTAAATTGAAAAAAGAATTAGGCATATGCCACGGAAAAAAATACGTTCTTTTACCTACTTTGCTAACTAAGAATCGTCATTTTATTTAATGCTCTATAAGTACTATATATCTATTTTGTGGTATTGATGGTGGCACAAATACTTAAATCTTTATTATGATCAATCCCGATTTAATCCCAGTTCTAGATTTGCATCGGGTAATGAATTATTGATATTCCCAATCCCAACTGCAGGCGCGATCGGCACGCGACTGAACGACGGCAGCATGCAGTCTGCGGGGCTATCATATTGGTCAGAGTTTGTGGAGTGGAAAACTGCAAGTTTTTGCATCAGTAGAGTTGACTTATTGATTTTGTTCACTTTGAGATAGAATGAGTACCTCACCTATACTATACTGGGTGTAATTGAATTCATTAGCATCCTTTGAAACTAAGTACCTACTCCTGATACCGGTTACGTCTGGACCAACATTTTTGAATTCTAACACATTGGTTTAGTAATAATTATAACTCCAAAAAATGGAAGAACTTACTTAATCAAATGCTACAATACAAAATTTAATTAAAATAATGTGGTACAATTTTAATTAGTACATACAAGGTGTAAAATCATCCGTGCCAACTGCGTTAGGCGCCGCGGCAATCTTCATAATTTTCAATAATAATATTTTCATTTACACACTTTTACTCTTTAATAATTGTACGATACTCTGCACGAAGGCTAGAATTCGCTTGGCTCGAGCGAGGTACTATTTAAGGATTGTGTCGAAATAAGAACACCGTGTTAAATTTTCCCAACAATCTCGGCATTTATTAATATATGGTTCTTACAGACATCAACATGCAGGAAAATATCGCCACCGCGTGCTAATTTTTCCTGTGCTGCCATCTAGTTTCATTTTGAAATAACTAACTAGTATGGGTGAACCCAAGTACAAAACAAGATGCTTCTACAATAATCATCTATAAATGATGTACTATCATGGGCTCAATTTATGCTAATGAATTAAATTACATCCTGTATAGCTCCTTAATTCCCACCTTCTCCTGTAAGTCAGGTCAGGGTTGGTTTCAGAATGTTTAAGGCACCTGCTAGGCCAAACACTAGCTTGAATCCACCAATTCTAATTATTGAGAATTAAGAACTCAAAATTGAGGCACATAAAGACCACTTTCCAAAATACTCAATAACTAGAGTTATCATCATTAAAGACCCAAAGACGTCCACTGCTGAAGATAGGCGTCCCCCATAGAGCGCCAACTTGAGTGGCTGCTCGCCTACTGCATCCATCGGCTCCCCGCGGTTGTCAAATCGCTGAAAGCAAAATAGCTTTTTTTTGCTAACAAGGGATATATTAGTTACGTGACAAATAAAATACAAAATCCCAATACATTATCCGAAATTCAATTTATTCCACAGTTCTATCACAATCATTTACAGTCAATTATAGTCCACAACCTGTCCTGGTGAAAGCCGCGGGGAGCCGATGGATGCAGGAGGCGAGCAGCCGCTCTAAGTGGCGCTCCCTGGGGGAGGCCTATGTTCAGCAGTGGACGTCTTCAGGCTGTTAATGATGATGATGATGATAGTCCACAATACACCTTGTAAAATGAAAAACTCATTGTAATGTAATAGTACATAGCCTTGGGATGAGACAGCTCGATTGAAACAACGACAACAACAACAACAACAACAACAACAACAACAACAACAACAACAACAACAACAACAACAACAACAATGTGTATGGCTTTGAAATATTCAGTAAATCAATGCAAGTGCAATGTATGTGCAAGATTACTATTAAAACTTAAGGCAGCTTTTTAGATCCGTAGTTAAGGTAACCAATGGTTAAATCTGTAACAAATTTTGCGCATTGGTACTGTAGGTAATTATATTATCTGAGCCTAACTAACGATATTAAAACCCACCCTTAGAGGTGATCACGTAATTTGATTGAAATTGATAGAAACACAAATTATGTTTTTAATAGTACTTACGGGATATTTACCGTTATTAGAATCATTAAACAACCGTGAAAGTTTAAAACAGTGTTTTACAAATTATGTTGTTTTTGATGCACAATAATGATTTATGTTCATACTACGAACATTTGAAGTTCAGTTAAAAATATATCACCCCAGGATTTCACCCGTTGAATTACAATCAAAGTAACATAACCCCCTAGTAACAGGCGTATAATGAACGAACTAGATGGGACCATGCCCACTAAATTACAACTCAGTCTTTCCATTACTCTTCTTTCTAAACACTCCAATAGCCTTCAGCACATCCTCAGCGAAGACCTGAGGTAATTCGAATGCCAGGAAATGACCACCGTCTTCCATGATGGTCACCCCTAACAGGTTTGTGAATTTGAATTTGAGGAGGGAAGCTGGTTGGAACGCTATCTCGTTCTTTGCTTGGATGAACCATGTAGGGACTGCTGTTGGGATCCTGCAAAACAAGATATCATCATCGTTACAGTCCGGGTAGGATGAGCTGTAGAAATTGACACATTTTTTCTATCGAGAAAGTGTTTGGCCAATGAACGATCACGTGGATCACGTGGATCACGTCATAAACTTTTTGTTGCGTTCTCATTGGTCAAACGGTATCTCGAGAGAAGAGGAATATGGATTTATACAGCTCGTAATTCCAGAGCAGAAAGAGTAGGCTTAAGACGCTGCCTGATACAAAGCCCACTTTGTCATTCATCTAAATATGTCGATGGATCAGTGGTCATCAGTATCAGTCAGTAGTGGTTGGCGCATGCACAATGCAAATTTGGCCTCCAAATTTGTGATCCTTGTGATGTTTTCCTCCACTCTTACGAGCGAGTGCCTTTAAGTTATTCTGAATTGGTGGTGGTCGATACCAGCAGGTGCCAGTATCTCACGCGTCAGCACATAATAAAATATTTATGCTGTCATATACTTACTCATCCATACGCAGTGCCAAATGTCTGCTGTTGAAAGACTCCGCGTAAAGCCTCATCGATGTTGTGATAGACTTCGTGGACCAGTACATCATCAGGTTATCGATCAGCTTTTCACGAGTCCACCTAAAGCTGAGACCACCGTCCGCCTTCTGACGATTATCTGGGCGAGTCCAAGTGGAGAACTTCTCCAGGATGTACCCGAGAAGACCAGCAGGTGAGTCTGTCAGTGCTACTCCTGTAACATGAATAAGAGATTAGAAAGGAATATGTAGGGCACACCTTATGTTTTTCGTAACCTACTTGAAGCCAGAAGATTGCATAGACATTAGCGGAAATATTCTAGCTACGGATCGACATGTGAAGCCGAGCTGTGGGCTGTGGAAGTATGGAATGAAGGGATTGATGACTCAGGGTTTATGTCATGATTCAGAGTAGTTCTAGAATACGACACACGGTTACACAATACAAGACATTCACTAAGAGAAAGAGAAAAATAGACTTTTCAACTATATATTCTAGTCTCTGTGATGGTGATTCTTTGAATTGGCGAGAGTGTTGTTCGATAACCATTACTTTTATGCACCTAAGTTCCTTTCTGTTTTTGTGAAGGCTCTCCCATGGTAAGAAGACTCTCTACTTACCCACTGTATCAGGCTTGGTGGCTTGTATGTGCATATATCCCATCTCCTCAATCAAGTTAGAGTATTTTTCTGAAAGTGGGTACATCCTGTCTGCATATTTAGATTCCACTATGAGCGATGGGAAGAAGGAACAGATCATGGAGATTAATGTAGTCTGAGGCGAGTTTATGAATGCCATGTTGGAGTGGTAGCCAAGCACTTCCTGAAACCAGAAGATTTTTTTAGCGCACTGTTCATAAAATGATACGTTTTCTGAAAATTCATTAGAGAGCCAAAAAAGTTTTTCTCAAGAAGTTTAATTGCTTCTTTGACTAAGTTGAATGGTCAAAGCACAGCGCACGAAACATACGCTTCGCGACGCTTAATTTTTTCAACGCTCTATGGGTCAAAACGTCGCTCTACAATGACTGATAAGAATACTGTTCTTTTTTGAATATGTCAAGAGCAGTCAATTTATCAAAAAAAAAAAAAAACATGGGGTAATACACTATAAGAATTTATGAACTAGCCTCTAGCTACAAGCTGAACGAGACATTGCTGGGACAAAATGAAACGAGAAAAGTATCTATGTATTTTTTATAGTTATAATTGTTGGCAGACCTATGAAATAAAATAAAATAAAAATATAATAATAGTGGACGTCCATTGAACAGAGCTATAAAGAAAGTGGTGACCACTTAAGAGTGAAATTAGAGTATAATGAGAATAGGAGTATTAGCAGAAAGTGGAATTTTGCACCAGTAATTATTCTTGGATCATTTCTACTGCAACTGTTATGAGCAGTTAAATCAAGCTAACTACCACAACTTTTTTTTTTAATTATGTAATGATTGGCAAACAAGCAGGCGGCCCAGCTGATGGTAAGTGGTCACCGCTGCTTAGGACATCTGCAACACCACGGGCATTGCCGGTGCGTTGCCTACCCTCAGAAAGGACTCTTAACACTTTTCTTGAAGCTCACTAAATACTTACATTAGGAAACAGAGTAGACAAGCTGGCGCCTATAATTGAACCCCAGTCTCCACCTTGAACGTAGTACTTATTGAAGCCTAGTCGTTGCATGAGGTTCCTTAAGACGACAGCCACTTCAGTAGCGCCAAGACCTTTGCGAACTGCAGGCTGGAAGAGAAGATAAACATTTAACTACTTCTGTTTCTTCTTCTTAATAAAAATGACCATTTGGAGTTTACCGTTAGCGGGTAAACTGCTAAAAGTAACGGCAATCATTGGTTTTACTTCGATGACAAAATGAAACAAGAATATCTAGTGCAATTCCGCTAAAATAAAACTATAATATTATCTATATTGGGAAAGCTGTAAGGGATTGTGGCTGATAAATGCATATGACAAAGAATAAGAAAAATATTTGTTATGACAGTTTAATTACAACAATCTGAGATCTTAGCCTTCCCTTCCCTTACAGCTTTCCCAATAGATAATCTTAAAATTTTATTTTAGCGGAATTACACTAGATATTCTTGTTTCATTTTGTAATTAAAATGAACTGCCGCGAGGTCACACCTGATTCAATCAATTATCTTACTTTGATGAATTCAACCCTGCTTGATGTTTAAGATTTGTTCAGGATCACAGTCAAAGAGGGATCTTAACCCAGTTTGACTATTTGTGAACTTGATAGTTTCACATAATAGTCATAGTACAAGTTAACACGTGACTCAACTTATTTCACTGTACAGAAGGAACTTACATCTGAGAATCCATATCCGGGCAAGCTAGGAGCAATGACTTCGATAGCAAAGTTGCGGTCTTTGCTGACGGCTGTAAGTAGGGGGATGGCTTCATAGAACTCCCGGACGGAGCCAGGCCATCCGTGGAGGAGGAGCAACGGAACTACTTCTACTCCTGCAGGCACCTGGAAAATATGGTGACGAAATTGTATCATGCGAGCTCTGATTATGGTAAAAATTTCAGATAACGGAGGACGTGAAATTAAAATTTACCTCAGGAGTCACCCTAATGAAATGGATATCCAGTCCTTGGATATTAGTCTTGAACTGGGGGAACTGGTTCAGGAACTTCTGCCGTTCAGAAAATGGGTACTCCTCAGCCCAGTACTTCAGCCAGGAGTTGAGCTGATTGCTGTTGAAGCCATACTCGAAGCCAATTCCTTCGAGAGGAGGCGTGTATTTGTTCTTACGTTTGATTCTTTCTTGAAGGTCCTTTACTAACTGTAAGGGCAATAGAACTTTGAAGGTTTATTGATCGGATTTAGTAATGAGGTAGCTCTCGAAGAAAGGAAACGATGTAGATAAATAAATCCTGGTGGTGAAGGCATTTTCAACTGCGCTCTAGGTAAGTATACCTATTTAAATGCACCGCCACATGAAACCTTCTACCCTAGCAAAGATAATGCTTCATGCACAGCGTGGGTGAATCCAAGTTTGACCAACCACCTGGTCAAAACTGCAAGGAGGCTATGGATTCAAAAGGCGAGCAGCTGCAACTGCCGCTATTGGAGCAGAGTATATTTTCAGGCCACTAGGTGGGCCGAGCGACGACCTGCACCCCTACCACGTAACCGTTCTGGTAATGAACATCGCCTGCCGTCCTGCACGCACCAGTTTACAAGTTCGTGAGTGCGAGCAAGAAAGTACACGATTACGATTGCCACCAGACTTACGCGGTAAGGCTAGTCAGAACCGTGGGGAGCCGATGGATGCAAGCGGCAAGCAGCTGCTCAAAGTGGCGCTCTTTGTGGGAGGCCTAAGTTCAAGAGTGGACATCTTCAGACTGATGATGATGATGATGATGATATATATATGATATATGATATATTCTGGCTGATAATGTCCCATCCTCCACCCCCACTTAAGACAACTTTGTCACTTTCCATCAAGTGAGATTTGGTCAAACGTGTTTACATTAAATCATAAAGAAAAATAACGATGACGAATACTCTATATTAGCGATGGATTAATTAGCATTCGCATTCATTTTTAGCATATGAAAACTAAATTAGCATTTCGCAAATGAGATGTAGTTGCAAAGTTCCGTGAAATAATAAATATCATTTTAATTCAATTCGTTCATTTTGAATTTAATTTTTAATATAAAGTTTCATTTCATTTTTCATTCCATTTTATTTCATTTTAGCAAATAGCATAGCAATAGCAATTAGCATGCTAAGACTCGTGAATTATCATGTTTATGAAATTTACGCAGAATCGCATTAATTGCTATAGCTACTCTATGTTTGTGAATTAAGAAAAAAAGCCTTGCTTGAAAAATAATTTCCAATCCAGGTGTAACAAGTGGGCACCTTCTCTCTTCATCAGGTGAAAGTTCACAAACAAACAAGAGACAACCAACCCACCTCGATATCAAACTTGATCTTAAAAGGTTTGATACTTTTGTCCTGTCCAGTCTTGAGCTCTTTAGGGCCCCACCACGCGTCCAGGTCTACCTCAGGCAGTGGCGGTGGGCTTTTGAAGAAGATGTAGTAGACCGGAAAGAGTGTGAGGACTACGAGAGGGGCGATGAATAGGACTCGGACCATCTGAAAGGATAATAATATCATCATCATCATCATCATCATCATCATCATTAGCAGCCTGAAGATGTCCACTGCTGAACATAACCCCCAGGGAGCGCCACTTAGAGCGGCTGCTCGCCTCCTGCATCCATTGGCTCCCCGCGGCTTTCACCAGGTCGTCGGGAATAATATGCAATGGTGTAATTAGACCAAGGCGTAAAAGGGTAACTAATTATAATAATTTACGTACAAGGCTAATCCAAGTTTTGGTTCAGAACAGCGGCATCTCTGAGAATGAAACGAGTTTTTCGTTCGCCTGGTTTTTAGCGTCACGAGTCACGGCTGCCCATAACAGATTGCAGTGTCACTCAGAACTCAAAATTAAAGTTTCGCGTGACACTGCCCACTGCGCTCGTCTTCCTGTGCTATCACACAGTCTAAACGGGATTTCTAGATTGTGGTCAGTTAAGTTTGAATTAGTTTTTTTACGTATTTTTGTAAGAAAAAGCCGTGGGAGCCGATGGAGGAGGCGAGCAGCCATTCAAAGTGGCGCTCTCTGGGGGAGGCCTATGATCAGCAGTAGATGCCTTCAGATAATGATGACCTATTTTAGTACCGGTGTATCTCTAGCTACTGAGAACTAGTGGCATAATTTTGATTACATACATAAAGATTAAAGATTAAATCGTCAATTTAAAATTGATTAAAGTCATTACGATATTGATATAAATATGTTTATCATGTGCCATAATTACTGACGTGGGCCAACGCGGTTGGCAACATTTCCGAAGGCAACGATAACTTAATGTTGACTTAACGACTGCAAATAAACACTTTTTAAGCTTTCGCGACTTGTACTTACTTTAAGTTATTTAAGTTGCTTTTATTATAAAATATGTATGTTAGTCTGTAAGGTATATGTAAATATGGGCCGCTAGTTGCCTGAAATAAACGAATTTATTATTATTATTATTATTTTCTTATCCATTTCCATTCTCGGGTCTAGCCCGGATATTTGAGAGGCATTGGTGGGGCCGAAGCTAACACCAAGAGGCAAAGATAACTATAACACGGTCACACTATCCCTGGACCTGACGTCGATGGTTTGCATTTCAGTGAGGACCAGAGACAATGTGACCGTGTTTTACATATTTCTTTCTTACATGTTGGCATATTGATATAACTATTTTGTATAATATTAAGGTAAAAATATCTGGGCTATTATGGTGAACTTTTAGATGGATGGTGACATTGGGTTATGGAATGAGAGAACGGCACCTGCCAATTTTGTCTCATATCAAAATGTTTGAGGCAGGTGATGACTTGCCACCCATTAAATGGGCCTCCTGTAGTGGCTACCGCATATTGGTGCCGAGGAAGCAACATTGGTGTGGGTGGCTTAGGGTGTCGAGAGGTGTGCTGCACTTTCATTGAACGCTACTCGCGGCGTTATGCCCTTTAACACTTCCACTCTGGAGCTTAGGTTCTTAGCTCTTGCGACTTCCACCCCCGGACAGCCAGTTAAGGCAAGCCAGGGGTTAGGGGTCTCACTTAGCCCCTTGGAATCAGGGTACGCGGTGTCGCCACTCACCGACGGCTCGCCACAAAGCCGCCCTTGCGTTATTATTATTATTAAAGTTAAACCGGGTCTTTCGCGCACAGTATTGTAAATCAATTTATGTGCGCGAAGAGACCCGATTTAACTTTAAAATATGAATGCAAATAATTTTATTAATAGTCATACTTACACTGCATTTTTAGCATACCTACTTATCTAAGCGTATTTCCTGTGACATGCTTGCAAGGTCATAATATATTAATGACAAAAAATATTTTTAAAAATGTCTGTTTCGTTTGGACCGTGGGTGTGGGGTGTGAGACTATTTTTATCGGAGCTCTTTGAATTAAAGAAAGAAGAAAGAAAGAAAGAAAGAAAAAATGTTTATTCATGACAACTACAACAATTAATAAACTAGTAAAATATTTTTATAAAACAAATAGATAAACAACTATTGCCAATTGCCACAAATCGGTCCCAACTCAGCATAATGCTGGTCGTAAATCCAGCGCTGATCTTCCGTTGGGCCGTTTCGGTGTCGTCACGGCTCAGCTTACAGCAATAAACAAAAAATATATATGTATCTTTACATTAAATATATAGATATACGTTTTAGATTAAACAAAAGAAAAACAATATAAAAAAAAAAAAAAAAATAGCAACATAATAAGTAAGTAAACAAAATTAATGATAACTAAGTAGGTAATATAATATAAAATGAATTTACCTACTTTTCTCTGTATAATAAAGCAAGATATTTTATCAAAAAAACAACGATTTTTAGAGCACCGATGAAAACACCCTCACAAAGCATACCTACCTACTACCTATTAAGTAATAGCATCCATGAGTTCTGAATTAACTAATGTAGACATAAAACATACTTACTGTGTCTATAAACATCATTACCACCACCACCACCACCACCAGCTATCAGAACATCATGACTGCAAAATGACAATATCGCCCTAACGACTTGATATTGGAACGCCATAATCAATAAATAGACACGCCAAATGCACTAGAAGCAAAACGTCTGGATCTTAAAATGTCATTATTCGCTACATGCTCATTCTGCTTTTATGTCGGCTAGCTGAGTTGACTTGCTGCTGGCTGGATAATCTGCTTTTATGTCATCTAGCTGACTTGTCTTTCAGCTAACTAGGCACCCTGCTTTCATGTCATCTAACGTAGATTGTCGTTCACCGTAAAAGTCATTCTGATAGGCACTCTCATCATCATCATAAAACACAAGCCTCTCCCATAAAACTCTATTTTGGACGGTTTTGGTGGTGGATTATGGCAATAACCACCTCGGTTGGCAGGCGGCTTTAATGCACCGAATAGAATACCGCTGTTCATTCCCTGGATATTCCCTTAGCCGGATCTTACGGCACCTACGGGAAAAGATAGGATGGTCCTAGAACCACACGGCATATAGCACCTGTCAAGCACTACATAAACAGTCGGTAAACAGAACACAATAATTTTCGCGTCACAATTTTTTTATTGTAGGCAAAAAAGAAAAATACCAATTAGATTTTAATAGTAGTTACCTGGTCTGGTATAGCCCAGGGATAAGATGAAATCCTTCAGGGTAATTTTTTGGAAACCACGGAGAAAAGCAAATTAGAAATAGGTACCTACTTTACAAGTTTTCAGAAACATACCTTTGCAATCAGTCCCCTGCACTAAGATTAATAAAAACTTTATCTCTGAGATGATAAGAACCAAATTTAATCACTAACTACTATCGAAGTTATCTACAAATGAGAATTGAACGGACACGTCTATTCCTGACGAATGCCCATGATACACTGACATTTTTATAATGTTGTTAATTGAGTTACGTAATCGTAACACCGGTGTCAAAGACACAAACAAACGCGGATTCTATTTGCTTGTTGTTAAATATTCAGCTTTAAAACAATGAGATAAAGTTGGCATTTCAGTTCGTGTGAAGTCAGGATGCGTTAAATTTTTTGATAGGCGTTTGATAGTTATTTCGAACCAAGATAGGAGCCTGAATGAAGACTAAATTGATTGATGATTGGTATTCACCCATTCCTAATACTACACGTGTGCAATCTACTATAATAACAATTATGAACATGTGATTAGCTAATAAGTGAAATTAGTTTATAACTAGCTGACCCGCTTTGCATGGGGCAATTCTTTTCGTTTTATGCTCTAACCCTGTCCAAGGGAAAAGAGAAGACAGGGTGAAAGACAAAAGAAAGGGTTATATGGATTGGTCGGCGAATTGCATGACTTTCTTCACCGTCCCATCCATCTATCCATTTCATAGGTATGAACCTTTTACCTCTCCCTTCTTTATTCCCTTCGACATGATAAGAATGTAGTGTATTAGATGTTAGAAATGTTTGACCGTAGCTTAAGGACCACATCAGGTACTATCGAGCTATTTTACTTTAGATTATGTTACAGGCTATTATGATATTAACTTGATCATTGCATTCGAGGCGGCGGAAGTGAAAATGGAGCCGAGATTGTAGTGTTTGCAGTTCCATCGCGTTTCTTTATATTTTTCACCACACTTGCGAGGATATTTTTTTTTTCACATTCTGTGTTTACCTAGTAGGTACACGTTATAATACTCTCCCGCGTAGCGCCTGGGTTAGTTGAATACTATGGTACCTACTACCTATACCTAATACATCTCAGTATTTTATCAGCATTAATATTCTACCATCCATGAATATCATTTTCAGATTATATTAAATCCAGCACCCAAAGTAAATATCAATTCAAATATTTATCCCTTCATCCCCTAAGTCACGTGCCGTCATTTGTCCATAATTCCATTATGAGCACTTGACTTCACCCCTAGGGTGTAAACGCCCCTGGGAATCTACCTCTATTGGTATTAGAGACCCCTAATGTGTGGTGGCGGGTGATAACAAACGGATAACGGATGTCTTTTAACCAACTTCAAAAATAGAGGTTGCAAACCAAATTCACCATTTTTTCTTTTTTTTTTTTGAATGGGCTAAAGCTGTTGGTCTCTACCGACGTTTACAGCGTCACCGGGCGGGCGGGCAGGCGCTTAATGCACCCAGCCGACAAATGTGGGGGGCAACTAGCTCAAGGGCACCCCTGGGGTGCGAGCCTCGGCTTGGGCTGTTGCCGGGATAAGAGGATCGAGAAGGCTACGTCCGCTGGAGGAGTGGACCCTATGGAAAGTCGCGGGCATTCTAGCTAACCTACGGGGGATACGTCGACCTCGCCGGTGGGGTCAGTGTCTGATATTGTTACGCTAGTATCCTATACCGGTGCCGAAATCGGTTTCTGAGCCAGAAGGGCTAGACTGGTCCGGTGATCCTAGCGCAGCCGAAACAGCGGCTGCTATAGGATCTTTCGGGTCGCTCGAGACGTTTCTTGGGCGGCGACGACGGGGTGGCAATTCACCATCAGCCTGAAGACAGCCACTGCTAAATATAAACCGCCCCCAATGAGGTCCAAAAAAGTGCTCTTTGTAGTATTATGTTCTTAAAGATAAGGTCGCCCGTTGTTCCACGCTTATAGATCGAAGTTTTGATTGTAACTTATTATTTAATATTTGGTGTATACAATAGATAGATAGATAGATAGAAAATGCTTTATTCATCATCATCATCATCATCATCATCATTAACAGCCTGAAGACGTCCACTGCTGAACATAGGCCTCCCCCAGGGAGCGCCACTTAGAGCGGCTGCTCGCCTCCTGCATCCATTGCAAGTTTTCAATCAATGTGTGTTGCCAGTGATGACTTATGGAACTGAGACGTGGTCTCTAACTGTTGGCCTCATTACTAAGCTCAAAGTCGCGCAACGAGCTATGGAGAGAGCAATGCTCGGTGTTCCGATCCGGAATGAGGAGATCCGCAGGAGAACTAAAGTGACCGATGTAGCTCTTAGGATTAGCAAGTCGAAATGGCAATGGGCAGGCCACATCGCTCGTAGAACTGACAACCGATGGGGAAGAAAGGTTCTCGAGTGGCGACCACGAACTGGAATGCTTTATTGCACAAGAGTAAATCAAGTACATAGGCGAACTTAATGCTAAGTAGCATTTTCTTCCAGTTAACCTTTGTGTAGTGTGGAACGAGTTGTAGTGCTGGTTGAAAAAGAATAAGAAAAAGAATTACCCAAACAAAATAATCATAAGAAGTAGCAATAGATAATAATATGAGTTTAGATAGATAAGGTTTTAAACAAATAATACATACTTTTTAATAACTTACATATTTTATATTAAACTTATTGCAAATTAGAATAAAATATCTATATAATAAACAAGGACCTACTCATTTAATAACTATTTTAAGTGCTCAATTTTTCTAACTGTTTTGAATGGATATGAAGTGTTGATATAATTTGGATTTGAAGATTCCCATTGATGAGGCTCTCCGGATTTCCACTGGTAGTGAGTTCCAAAGACGAATAGCAGTGACAGTGAAAGAGTATGTGTAAAAGTTAGTATTATGCTGGGGAATGGTGAGTTCAAGATGATAGCAGCTACAATAAAGAGTTTACCTACTTATCTATACTGATTGGTGGATAAAGAAGTAAGTATTATAAATTTCATCCAAGTACTATGTTCTTGACAACCGATTAGCGAAGAAAGGTTCTCGAATGGCGACCACAAACCAGAAGACGCAGTGTGGACAAGGATACCCCATCACTAGGTTGACCAACGATCTGGTCAAAACCGTTAGGAACCGATGGATGCAGGAGGCAAGCAGCCACTCAAAGTGGCGCTCTATGGGGCTGGCCTATAATATGTTCGTCTAAGCCTAGTCGAAATTAAAATACTATCACCGTCTTTTTCATTTCCACTGGTTTAGAAGAGTGCCGCCAACTTTAGATCATACACCACAGACTCTTACATACCCAAGCATAACAAAAGATTAGGTAATAGTAATATAACCTTACTTATCACGATAGCGGCACAGATATTATAATAGTATGTAGCGGTCACCGGTTATAGTGTAAACAATACTGCACAATATAACAACTACACAGTATGTAAGCTTACGACAAAAACACACGCACACCGTTGGTATCGCTACACGACTGAATAGCATCACGGAAGCTTGCACACACAGTTCTTTGCCATAATCGAGGCCGATAATTTTATTTCGTAAAAGTGTCGATAAGCTGATTTATACTTATAAAGATGATTTAACTAGATTAGTAAAAACAACATTTTATTTAAAGTCTTATTATTATTGTATGAATGGAATGGCTAATCTAGGCGATATTTTTGTAAAACATCTGTAATGTTTGTTATTCTTGATAGTGTCAGAAGTAAGAACTTTTGTACTTTGTAGTATATATTGTAACATATAGGCTTAACTATTAATTAAAGTTCATTTTTGTTTTTTTAAATATAATTTTATCTCTAAAAATGACAAAGAGCTCGAGCGAGTTGGAAGACCACGAATGAAGCCTCATAAACAGTAACTTTCAGTATTTCAAATGCTACGCCGTTTTTATTTGAAATGTATTAAAGATAGCCGTAATATACACATTAAAAACCACCATGTGATAAAAACTGTAATGTGTGTGTATGTGACACGCATGGAGCTAATAAAAAAAGAAGGAGGGAATCCCGTCTGATCCGAAACTGAAGCACCCTTAGGAAGACGGAACGCTTCGTACGTACGAGGCGGGGCACGCACACACTCACATCATAGGAAGCCGATCGCCCTACTTTCATCTGACACACATGTGTAATATGTCCGCCATTTTGGGCTTCAGTTCGATATCAATCAAAACTCAATCCTTCTTTTTTTTATTTAATCCATTGTGACACGTAAGTTTTTGGGTTTTTGTGTCGAGCTTCTTTTCTGTTAAAATGTATATTGTGATTGTGATCTCAGATATTCATTCTACTAGAATAGAGGTGTGCGTTAGCGTTTCTTGTTATAACGACATTTTAACTGTTATTTCAATTTCACTGCTGATTTATTCATTTAGACATACCTATTAATGTTTAAGTAGTTTTTTATAGGAAAATAGATGGGTTGATGTTCTTGGTTTTCTATTTTTGGGGTCTATATATAGATAAAGAAAAAATGTTCATTCTTTTTTTAAATAATTCGTAATTTGGCCATCGTTCGATAATCATAGAACTCAACGACATTATGTCATTTAGAATACTTGTGCAGCAGATCATGGCCTATACTTCCCTGTGAGAGTTGGCCCGATTCCCAGCAGTTGGGAACGTTATTGACTGACGCTGTTGCATGTTATTAAACGATTATGTGTTACATTATTTTATTGAAAATAATTATGCTGTTATAGGTTATAGTTTACTAAGTACTTACCTACCTCATTGAAGTATGATTGTATTCCACCTCACAAACTTATTATTTACACCGTTATTAGCGCATAAAGTCAAAATAACTTGTCTGCCTGAAAAAGAAGATAATATTTTGCAACGATTTAAAAAACTAACTAGTATCTTTGTCTCTTCTAAACCCTCCTGTCAGAAAGAGAGGAAACGCTTCAGTAACGATAGCGCATAGCTATGCGATAACGGGACAACATGATGCTTATAACGTTGGATAACAGTTATAACTAGTTCATTGAACTTACGGTGTTACCGGCGTTACATTACTAATACAAGCACAGTGTTGTGTTGTAAGTCATGGAAGCATAGCTAGTAGCTACAATACTAATATAACATTATACCACTGTATAATAAGCAGAATAAGCTACTTCTTTAGTGTAAGTGCAGACATTATCAAGAGTACACGACTTCACATTGTTTTTAATAGATTATTACGGATTCTATAAAACCGGTAAGTTGATTTTAATTTCACAAACAATTAAACTAAATTGATGTTACACTATCTTTGTTTTTAAAATTAAATGATTACCAATATCTAAAGCAACCTACAGAATACGTGTGATTCTACCTCTACTTCTACCTAATGACCTATAATTTGAATCAGGCATGGTCGTTTGTCCTTAAAACATTGTTTTAGTCTATAGGACGCTGTTCACAACAATGCGAGCACGTTTATTACAGCAGTCGAATATAGAACCTATGTTGTATTAAATAGGGTCGCTTTTTGCGTGGCAAAAATATCTATATAATATTTATTTATTTAAAAGAAGATCATCAGCTAATACAATTTAGTGTTAAGGCCCTGACAGGACCCAATGCGAGCACGTTTATTACAGCAGATAAACTTGAAACTTATTTTGTACGTTATAGGGTCGTTCTATGCATAGCAAAAATATGGCGATTACGTTGCGTTGCACTTCGACTTTTCCATTTTTCGGTACAATTAATTAGTTACAAAAGAAATGCTTATTGTTATAAAAAAATAAGCTTATAGACGGATGCATTAAAACATAGCTTATCACTGTGATTTATTTCAATAGGTTGTCTTATTATAATGTAACATTTTAGGACGTTTGAATGATTTTTTAGAGGTCACTTCACGATTTTTTTCTATCAAGAAAACTTTCCGTAAACGTGTTTCGGTTTCAGCAGATGGAAAGAAGATATGACCAGTATTAACGTGCATTTTTTTCGATCCTGTAAATGGTATACGTTTTGAGATAATCACGTTCAAAATAATCGATTTGGGAGCATTCAGCGCCTTAAATTACAAAATAAGAAAGGAATGCTTATTTGCTAAAAAAATAAGCTTACAGCTTACAGATGCATTGAAACGTAACTTATCATTATCACTATGATTTATTGGGTGTTATTATTATGTAACACGATTTTTTCAAGAAAACATTTTGTAAAGAATTTTGTTTTCTACAGACGGAAAAATGATATATATGATCAGTATGTAGTAGGACCTGTTAAATGATAAGTACATATTTTGCGAAAATTATATGGGTTTAGGATTAGGAGCCTTCAGCACCTAATGTTGGTGCTGAATTCTCCTAATGTATCTGTATTACTAATTAAAGTTGGTCGAGTCATGTCATGTGTTTGTTTATCATGTCATAAAAATATTCTAATGAACAGCTGGTTAAAGATGGTTTATGAGTATTAGTTATTGAATATTAATAGGAGGTAGTATCTTGAATTCTTTCCGAATTCGCGATCACTAAAGAACTTGAAAATCGAAAAGTATTTTCTGATTTCGTTGCGTTTCGGGTTAGTTTCATCATTTTACACCTACCCACTTTACATATCCAGGTATCTAACTGCACTGCGCTGCTGGCTGATAATTTTGATCTTATTCCAGCACAAATGTTGCTCAAACTGTTCGGACTGGTCATCCTCTTCGGTGCTGGCTGGATCCTCTACTCTGTCCTGAAACCTGCACCACCACCTGCCGAGCTTAATCAGTATACGTGGTGGGGACCTAACGAGCTGAAAGGAAAGCTGGATCATACTATCAGGCCTTTTAAAGTCAAGTTTGATGAAGAGGTAAAGACTACTAGCTCATTTTTTTTATTATTTGTAGGGTCTGAACACTGCTGAACATAGGCCTCCCCCAAGGAGTGCTACCTTGAGCGGCCACTGGCCTCCTGCATCCATCGGCTCCCCGCGGTTTTCGCCAGATCGTCAGTCTACCTTCAAAATTAGTGGTGGTGGTAGTTAATTTTAAAAAATCTAATAAAATTAGTCACTTAGTTAAAGTGGCAGTGGCCAGGAACAGTGCTCGTAGAACTGATTACCGACGGGGGAAAACGGTTTACGAGTGGTGGCTATGACCCGGAAGACGACTTGTAGGCACCTCACTAGAGGGACACTGCAGGGAGTATTCAAAATTCTCATTCGCCACCTTTTCTGAATAGTCTTCCGAAAGGATTTTTAAAGATTATTCGCCAGTAAACCCATCTGCCATAAATGATGACGCCTTTATGATGTTTCCTTCTTTTGAAGTTAGTCAAAGACCTGAAGAATCGCCTGAAGAATCATAGGAAGTTCACCCCACCTCTTGAGGGTATAGGCTTCCAATATGGCTTCAACAGCGGCCAGCTCGACTCCTGGCTGAACTACTGGGCTGAAGAGTACCCTTTCCAGCAAAGGGAGAACTTCTTCAACCAGTTCCCGCAGTTCAAGACTTATATACAGGGTCTGGATATACATTTCATCAGGGTTAAGCCACAGGTAAGGTATCTTAGAGTTAGTGTCAAATCATCATTAAAATTTCAGCCTGTTTCAGCAGACAGATTAGGTAGCAGTATGGCTATTGCTCCCTGGGATCACCATCATTATTATCAGCTGGAAGACATCCACCGCAAGACCTAGGGTATAGAGAGCCACTTTGAGCGGTTACTTTCTACAATGGTGGTCAAATTGATTACATGTTAACCTATGCGGTAGGAAACTATAACACCTTAGTGCTGCAAATTTTTAATCCAACTAAGTAGCAAACGTTGTACCAATCTATGTATAAGGGCAATTCGAGCTGCAAACATCTATAGATAAAATGTGTCCTGTTCCTAAAAGTGTGTTTTTGTGAGGCAAAATGTGTGTGGGGAAAATTTATCATCTATTCTATATACATATATAGAATAGATGATAAATTTTCCCCCTTTCTTTGCTTTAATAATAGATTGTTGTAAATTTCTGATTCCCAGGTCCCAGCCAATGTCGAGGTGGTCCCTCTACTGCTGCTGCATGGCTGGCCTGGCTCCGTTCGGGAGTTCTATGAGGCCATCCCACTGCTGACCAAGCACAATCCTAACGTTGACTTTGCTTTCGAAGTGATCGTGCCCAGTTTACCTGGATATGGATTTTCTGAGGTAAGTATAAATAATTCAATAAATATGCGTGGACATTTCAATTTAGTCACACGAGGTCAGTGTATTCATGATAATTATGTTTATGGATAACGTCAAACTCAAAGTATTTTTTATTAAATTAAATTACATAATTAGTATAATTGAACTGGTAAATTCGTACGTGTTCTGAATGATTATAATCAACTTCACAAAAGACAAAAGATTAATGAGTACCTGCTTAAATATTTTTTATTCGCTAGATTTTTTCACTACAGCACATTTTCAGTCAGCACTTTTTTTTGCATTTTTAACCATTGGTTACTTTAACTACAGATCAAGAAACCAACCCTAATGTTAGTTTCACAATAGTTAATGTTGCATTGTTTCTTTCTAGCCAGCAGCCCGGCCAGGCTTAGCCATACCTGAAGTAGCCGTGATCTTCCGAAACCTGATGCATCGACTAGGTCACAAGAAGTACTACATCCAGGGAGGTGATTGGGGTTCTGAAATTGCTGCTGCAATGGCCACCTACTTCCAGGATGAAGTCTTGGGTCACCACAACAATATGCCTGCAGTACAGGTAAGAGTTTTTTTTTTGTAATTTTTAGGCATAGTATTTGACCACTGTCTCACCTGATAGTAAGTGACGACGCGGCCTACGGTGGTGCATGCTTGCCTAGAAGATACCTGTTCACCCTTAACTTGGAGACACCCAGGTTATAGCTATCTGGAAACAAGGACGACGGCAAGGTATTCCACTCATTTGCTGTTCGCACTATAAAGTTTGATGCGAAACGCTTAGTGCGGGCTGTAGGAATATTAACGATATAAGGGATGCTGAGTACCTGTGCTCCTTGTAGTCCGATGAAAGAATGGAGATGTGGGAATTAGTACCCAAGTACCCAAGTACCCAAGATACCCAAGTTACCCAAGTAATGGACAGCAGGTTTTCCTCGGTACATTTAAACATTCTGCGACCACCAAGCCGCCTGTGTTCAGTAGTGACGTCTTTCAGCTGTTGATGATGATGATGATGATGATGATGATGATGACGATGATGATGATGACAGGTAAGAGAAATAATGGAAAGAAAAGGATGAATCCGATGGGGATGAAAGATTCCCGATTGGCAACCATGAAGCAGAAGACGCAGCAAGGGCCCTCCACTAGGTGGACCGACGATCTGGTCACAATCGTGGGGAGCTGTTGAATGTAGGAGGCAAACAACCGCTCAAGTGCACTTGGGGTAGGAGGGCTATGTTCAGGAGTAGACGTTTTCAGGTTGTTGACGATGACAAGTAAGCGAGAGAGAGTAAGCAGTAACACAAACTGATTGGACACGATTACTTTCAAGTTACGTATAGAATTTGCAATGGCCTTACAACGGATAATAAATACACCGTAAGGAAACCAGCATGTTTAAGAATACATTAAAATATTTACCGTAAACGCACCTTATTTATTCCTAAACTATTCTTCGAAATTCAATCGTATTGTTTCCAGAACGGCTGTGGCATGATCAGAACCGTGATCGGTGCTTGGTTCCCATCCCTCATCGTGGAAAGTCACTTGGCTAAAAGGATGTACCCTCTCTCCAAGATGTTTGCATATTTCTTGGAGGAGTTCGGCTACTTCCATCTTCAAGCAACGAAGCCGGATACAGTTGGTAAGCATTTCATCAAGGACTATTCATACTAGGTGGTAGGACTTTCTGCTAACTTCGTCTAGGTAGGTACCACCGCTTTGCCAGTTATTCTGCCGCCAAGCAGTAGTGTCCAAGCACTACTGTGTTCCGGTTTGAAGGGCATTGTAGCTAGTGAAATTACTGGGCAAATGAGACTTTATGACCTGATTACGCAGTCTAGTTATCTTACTACTAGACTGTGTAATGTCTCAGTATGACGTGCGCAGTGGAGTGTCACGCGAAACTTTATTATTATAAAGTTCCGTAGGCCTAGCACGAATATTTACGCGCGCGTAAGTGTAACGTTAACGTAAGGCAGTTGTATGGCATTTGATCAGCGCCCCATACAACTTATACGTTAACGTTACACTTACGCGCGCGTAAATATTCGTGCTAGGCCTACCGAGTGACACTGCAACTGTTATGAGCGGCCGTGTCACTTAACATCAGGTGAATGACAAGCTCGTCACGTCATTCATTCACATAAAAAAAAGAAAAAGGAATTAATGTCTCATCATCAACAGCCTGAAGACGTCCACTGCTGAACATAGGCCTCCTCCCGGGAGCGCCACTTAGAGCGGCTGCTCGCCTCCTGCATCCATCGGCTCCCCGCGGCTTTCACCAGGTCGTCGGTCCACCTAGTGGGGGGCCGGCCTACGCTGCGTCTTCCGGTTAGCGGTCGCCACTCGAGAACCTTTCTTTCTTTGAAAGGTGTAAAGATATTAGGATTCTATTCTATACTACTTTAATGTACTTAGATTGTGATCTTGCGCATGAAGGAATAGGATGTGAACTGTAGATAGTAAATATTAATAATAATCTTTTTAAATGTTGTAAGCTCCTGACTATAATGAATTTAATGATAATAATAATAACAATAGTAATTAGATTTGACGTAAATAATACAATGAGAATTAAATAGGAATAGCATTGACATGTAACAACATAATTTTTATTATTTTTAGAAACCACTCAAAAAGTACTTAAATGTGCAGCGCCCTTACAGGGCACATATATTGATCCTTAAGACAAGCTACTGTTAAATATCTATAGTCTGTATTATATGTGAGCACAATAAATGAATATGAATATGAATACTACTTGTACTATCATCTTTGTTTAACATAAATAATTATATCTAACTATTTAGTGAACTGATTTGATTTTATGTCTTGTGGATGTTATTATAACAGCCTCTTGTTTTTGTCGTCAGGTGTTGCGCTCACAGATTCCCCTGCTGGTCTTCTAGCGTACATCTTAGAGAAGTTCGGAGTCTGGACCCGAAGAGATCATAAGTACAAGGTGAAGTCGTCAATTATTATAATGTTTTAAGTTATTGAAAACAAACTGGTCTTAGAGTATACCAAGCAAAAACTGGCGTATGAACCAACTGATGGATAGCGGCAGCCGTAGCCTATATTAAAGATAGTCGGTGTGCCACTTATGCGTTGCATAGGTATCCTGTGGGACACTAAAGTATAATTAATATTGATTAAATTAATTATTATTGCGCTGTTAGTAACTAAACTACTATAAATATAATGTCTTTATAATAGGCGTGATGAATACTATTAAAAATGAACAAGTAAATATTACTTTCACAAAGAAGATTAAAAATGAATGCAATAATTGAAAAATCTCCAAAATCTCCTGTCCCTTTCTCGCGAAACAGAGCGCCCCCACAGCTACTATGAAAAATCTACTCGTGACGTCACATGCCAAAGATATTGTATGAAAAGCTACCACAGCTTAGTAATGAGGTACTGTAACGACCTTCCTCTGACGTCACTGGCCGTTTGAGCTATCTCTTTCTATACCGGTTTTTAAAATGCTTGTAACTTGATAATTTTTTGAGATAGGTATTTAATTTTTGTTTTCACAAATGTTTATCTTTTGAGGAATATTATTAATTTGTTAGAAAATATTTAATCATCATGCCTACTATAGTGCCTTAAGTAATTATAATGATAACAGGTTGACGGAGGCATCACATTCCGGTTCACCAAGGACCAGCTGATCGATAACCTGATGGTATACTGGAGCACAAACTCCATCACCACCTCGATGAGGTTCTATGCAGAGAATATGAGCAAAAGAGCAAGAAATATGAACTGGGCCAAGTAAGATTAGTTGAAATATGTATATCTACTATTCAGTGGTAGGACTTTACTGCGAAGTTCGTTTAGGTTGCTACCAGTAGTGTGCAAGCACTACTGTGGTTCGACTTGAACAGCACTGCTAGTGAAATGACTTACTTTAATATGACCTAATTTCACAGACTACATAGTAATATTGTTACTGGTGACAGCCGTGAGGAGCCGATGGCTGTAGGAGGCGAGCAGCCGCTCAAAGTGGCGCTCCCTGGGGGAGGCCTATGCTCAGTAGTGGACATCTTCAGGCTGTTAATGATGATGATGATTGGCACTGGACTTTGTGATGTCTCAGGGTGGCGTGAGGGTGAGTGATGAGGCTTGCCCATTGCCATTTCAACTTGCTATATTGGTCACTTAGTCCTCCTGCAGATCTCCTCATTCCAGATCCCCTCATTATTTAACGATCATTATTTGATGTAATAAGATGGATGGAGAAGGCAAGCAGCTGCTCAAAGTTGGGGAGACTATGTTCAGCTGTGGATGTGTTCAGATTGTTTATGATGATGATTTGAAGTAAGCAGTAAGTACCTAATATAAATATAAATAAGAGTAGACATTGCACACAGCGCCATCTAGCTACTAAGCAAAGCTTGTACTATGGGAACCAGATAACTGATATAATACTAACCCCCGTATTCTAAAACATTTCACCAAAAATCTTTCACTCGACTTCCACTCAACTGAAGGAAACTCAAGGTACATCGCGACGTACCTTGAGTTGAAAATTGCTTCGCTTCCCTCGTTTGAGAAGACTTAACGAGGAAATGTCAAGTTGATTATTATGTTGTCAATTAAAAATACCAACACACAAAAATGAGGTTAATTCGAGTTTGAGTCGAGTGGAGTAATCTCGTGGTAACGACTAAGAATATGGGAGTTAGATACTTTTTTGTTTGTAAATACATACATAGAATACAATATAACACCCAAACACAGAACAAATGTCTACGTTTTGTCCTGGGTAGGAATCGAACCCACAGCTCTTAGTTCAGAAGGCAGGATTACTACTGAGCTATCGGGCCCGTCGTAATAGTATTTTTGTGTCAACAGATATCCCTCTCAAGTTCCAACTTGGGTGTTTCAAGCAAAACACGAGTTGCTGTACCAACCTCCAAACATCCTTCGCTTCAAGTACCCCAACCTGATCGATGTGACCGTGCTTGATGACGGAGGACATTTCCTTGCGTTCGAGCTGCCTCAAATATTTGCTGAGGACGTTTTCAAGGCTGTGAAGGCGTTTAGAGCCTGGCATAAGAATGCTCGCAAGACTGAGCTGTGATTTGGTTTGTTCTATTCGTATTAAAGGTTGTGTTTGTAATTTAATTTGAGTTTTTTAACATTGATGGAAATCATAGTGCGAGAGCCCACTGCACAAATACCTACGGAATGTAATACCTCAATAAGATATCTTTAGACCGTTAACCGAAGGTATTTGCGATGGTTGCTAGATTGCAATTGCTGTAATGATGAGCTTATTTATACTCGAGTCACGTAAAATGCCACTTACCACCGTAAAGATGCATCAAATCTAATATTGGTGGGCATTGTATATAATTAATTAGTGCAGAAAAAATTGTAATCACGAGCGGGTTTGATGGACCCGCATCCATCTATCCTTCAAGCTGGGATATGCTTTACTTAATACCCGCTGTTTCCTCGTGGTTCTACTAGTTTGTCCTACCAGTAGGACCATGAGGAACGAGGATATACTTATATGTCCTCATGGTCCTACTGTGACATCCTACTTAGGTGCCATCGGATAAAATAATAGTAACCTACGTATAAAAGCGGGATTGTAGGAGGCTATCATAGCTACTCATCATCGAATATTGGAGACTTTCATAATATTTTATTAGTACATCATGCATCATTTTAACTAGGACTTAGATGAAACTTGTATGACAGCGCCATCTAGAAGTTTCTGATAGAAGCTTTAGCGTTTTACTGTACACCACCATTTGAAAGTGTACCTACCAGCTACGATGAGTATGGACATTTTTTCTTATATATTACGTAGTGTGATTCAAGCATACAGTTTGATTAGAAAATCACAGATGGCACTGTAAAGACTTCTCTACTTTTTCTCTAAACTCCGTCTATCACGAAAGCTCGCCCGCAGCAATAAGTGGAACCAATTTTGAATGTAAGTAATTTACTTCAGTGGGCCTAGCACGAATATTTACACGCGCGTAAGTGTAACGTTAACGTAAGCCAGTTGTATGGCATTTGATCTGCCCCGCTATTACGATTGAGCTAGCAGCGCTGCTGACGCGCGTCTGCCGCTCAACTGCTGTCAAAATTGTATGAACTTTGACAGCAGTTGAGCGGCAGACGCAATCATAATAGGGGGGTTTTACGTTAACGTTACACTTACGCGTGCGTAAATATTCGTGCTAGGCCTACAGTACATAATAAAATTGTACCTATACAGTGCTTTATTTACTAAATAAAATCGATATTCACAAATTACTTTATATTGTTATTTTGGTGAGTGATTGTAGAGGCCAACAACATTCCGTAGCGTGAATGGGGAGAAACAGCCGCGGGACTTCTTTCGGGAGACGGAGTTTAATAAGAAATTGTTCCCAATTTTACAGATACCCATGTCTTCAATTGCTTATTTAGTATTTTTACAGATTCCCGTTTCTACCAAATTCCCATGTGTTCACACAGTGTTCATCATAGGTATCTACATACCTACTCACATAGTGTGTGTTACTGTTAGTGTTCAAAACTTAATGTTAGTTAAAATAAAAGACATGAAAACAAACAGATCTATCTTTATTGAGGCATATTTTCCAGCATTACATAGACTCTAGAAGTGATTCATAATATTTATACCTAAATTCTTATTCTAAAAGATTTATAACAGAATAAATTTCATCTAGTTATTGTCCGCCCACAGGTTATATAAGCGCAGTTCTCGAGAGGCATAAAAGTATCATACCTACTTAGTAATAAATAACTAAATCTGTGGTTTTGAATACCCTAAACTAAATCTAATTTGACAACAATTATTAATTTTAATAAAAGGTACACAATAATAGGCATGATACTACATTTTTTTTAATAAACTAATAATATTCCTCAAAAGATAAACATTTGTGAAAACAAAAATTAAATATCTCAAAAAATGACCAAGTTACAAGCATTTCAAAAACCGGAATAGAAAGAGATAGCTCAAACGGCCAGTGACGTCAGAGGAAGGTCGTTATAGTACCTCAGTACTAAGCTGTGGTAGCTTTTCATACTATCTCTTTGGCATGTGACGTCACGAGTTGATTTTTCATAGTAACTGTGAGGGCGGTCTGTTTCGCGAGAAAGGGATAGGAGATGCCTCCTGTAGAAACTTTAAAAGCTTATTTCTCCGTGATTTATTTACCGATTTTATTTATTTTTTCAATTATTGCATTCATTTTTAATCTTCTTTGTGAAAGTAATATTTACTTGTTCATTTTTAATAGTAGTCATCATGCCTATTATAACAGAATACATTAGCTCAGTAAGTAGGCATATAATTTGTCCACCCGCATTTAAGTAAGCACAGTGCAGCAGTTCTAAAGAAGAGACAAAGGAAATAAATAACTAAGTAAATCTATTGTTTTATATAAACTAAATGACAGTTATAATAATATGGTATAGGTGTAAACGATACTTTTAATAATTAAAGTTGTAATTTTAGGATTTTTTAAATAAGTTGAATTTTATTCACAGGATATCAAATGTCCATAACTGTACCATGTGTAATTAATAAAAAAATCAAAATTGTACAATTTTGATTTTTTTTTTTTTTTTTATTAATAAAAGTGTTAAACTTTCTGTTTGTAAATATATTTTAATTGTTACCATGTGTAATTTAATATTCACACATATTTTATGACTGAACCACAGATTACTGAATATGTTAGGTAAACTGAGCGTCTAGCAAAGATCCTAAACGCTAACGCTAACTCCAAAATGTATTGGAATGACATTTCAGGAATCGCTTTCTTTTCCGCATGTAATGTCGTTTCAATACATTTAGGAGTTAGCGTTTGGCGTTAGCTTTAGCGTTTGGGATCTTTGCTAGACCCCTGTACCTACTGGCTATACGCTATCAAGTACGGAAAATATTTATATGAAAATCTAAAACAGAGACCTATAGGTAAGGGTTCTAATAAATGAAGCTAAAATAGCTAAAAGCATAACTGAGAAATAATTATAAACAGCTCAGAAGTAGAATAATTAAATAAGTCAGCAATTGGTCATTTCATGACGTGACAGTTTCAGTTTAGCAACGAGGATAATACAATAGATACTTCAGAGTAATTGCCGTGAGCGTCGCCGGGAACACAATGCTCATCTTACTCAAATGGTTTTTTTTTTGAACGGGCTAACGCTGTTGGTCTCTAACGACCTTTACAGCGTCACCGGGCGGGAGGGCAGGCGCTTAAGGCACCCAGCCGACAAAAGTGGGGGGCAACTAGCTCAAGGGCACCCCTGAGGTGCGAGCCTCGGCTTGGGCTGTTGCCGGGATAAGAGGATCGGGAAGCTACGTCCGCTGGAGGAGTGGACCCTATGGAAAGTCGCGACCATTCTAACTAACCTACGGGGGGTACGTC
This sequence comes from Ennomos erosarius, assembly GCA_963580505.1. Taxonomy (NCBI): domain Eukaryota; kingdom Metazoa; phylum Arthropoda; class Insecta; order Lepidoptera; family Geometridae; genus Ennomos; species Ennomos erosarius. The sequence goes on along the minus strand of OY757001.1, from coordinate 1,947,268 downwards.
GACCTCGCCGGCGGCGATTGTGTTACGCTGGTATCCTATACCGGTGCCGAAATCGGTACCTGAGCCAGAAGGGCTAGGCTGGTCCGGTGATCCTAGCGCAGCCGAAACAACGGCTGCTATAGGATCTTCCGGGTCGCTCAAGACGTGTCTTGGGCGGCGACGACGGGGTGGTGGGTCTGTCATGTCTGTAGAGTAGCTTGATGCTTGGACTACGAGAAGGTTGAGGTGATGGGGGGCCGCGTCAAAATAGCGGCGGGATGCATCCTTCATAAACTGACGGATGGATGGGAGTTCGAGATCGCAATGGAGGTCGGCGTTTCGCTGGTACCAGCGAGCCCCGACCACCTTGCGGATGTAGCGGTTTTGGATCACCTGAAGTCGATTCAGGTGGACTGGGTGTGTATGAGCAAACGCGACAGATGCGTATGTCATAATGGGGCGAACGCAAGTTTTGTAAAGTGTCACCTTATTTCTAAGGGACATCTTACTACCCTTGCACAGGAGAGGATGGAGGCGGCCTAGGACGAAGGCAGCCCTATCGCGCACTCGCTTAATATGGTCACTGAAGCTGAGCCTGGAGTCAAGGGTAACCCCCAGGTATTTAGCAGACAGAACCCAAGGAACTGGCTTGTCGAACAAAGAGAGTGGTCTCGATGGCGGACTACGCTTATAGTCAGAAAAGTACATCGCTGCACTTTTGTCTGGGTTAACCGTGATCCGCCATTTCCTGAACCATGCACCGATCTCGGTGAGGGCTCGTTGGAGGCTACCGCGCATATGGACTCTCTGCCATCCGGAGTACTAGATGGCGGTGTCATCCGCAAAGAGTGCAAGCTACACACTTGGATGGAATGACCGCGGAATGTCGCTGGTGAACAGCGAGAATAGCAAAGGGGAGAGCGCGGAGCCCTGGGGTACTCCGGCTCTGATGGGATGGGGAGGGGATCGCTCCCCCTCAACGCGGTAGCGAAAGCTTCGATCTCTGAGGAAGTCTTGTATGATGTGCACAAGACGATCCGGCACGCCGATGTGGTACAGCTTGAATATCAAGCCGTCGTGCCAGACTTTATCGAAGGCTTTCGCTAAGTCTAAGAAGACTGCAAGAGTCCCTTTGGGTTTCGGCTTCGAGTTGAAGCCGTCGAGAATGTGCTCCGTGATGCGGTGCACCTGTTGGATGCAAGAGTGTCTGGCTCTAAAGCCAAACTGCTCGTCGGGAAGGAGTTTATGTTCGTGGACATGGGACCAGAGACGCCTCCGAATGAGACGCTCGTAGATCTTCCCCAGAGTACTGAGGAGACTAATGGGGCGGTAGCTAGAGGGCTCGGTAGCCTTCTTGCCTGGCTTGTGGATGCCGATGACGTCGGCGGACTTCCACGCAGCGGGAAAAGAGCAATTACTCATAGCCGCATTGAAGATGCTAACCAGGAGATAGATCAAGGGGACCGAAAAGTGTTTGACCGATACCATCAGCGCCGGGAGCTTTACGGGTGACGAGATCCCTGATGACAGACTCGACTTCAGCGGCCTTAATAAGCTCAAGAGGGGGTCGGAGGGTATTAGGGAGCTGCGACGTTCAACATAGCTGACCACCGTATGGAGGTGGACAGGGTCAACGTGATCAGGGAAAAGGTTACACTGGGCCTCGAGGCTCTCAGCCAATTACTCAGCTTTTTCCTCGTCATCGAACGCAGGGACTTGGTTCGGCTTATCAAGAGGAGGCATCGTTCTAAGTGTGTCACTTTTCAAGGTTCGAGCCAACCTCCAGTATGCCTGGTGGGTTGGCTCGAGCCCTGAAAGTAGGTCTGTCCAGTTCTGAGCGCGAAGATCACCTATGCGTTTCTTAACAGCACGCTGGAAGAAATTCAAGGTGGATTTGTTATCATGGGTGGGGGCCGCGTCGTATGCCCTAGTGGCGGCGTTCTTTTCTGTCAGAAGTCTCCTCGCATCCTCGGGCAGATCCCAGCGGTGGTCCATCACTGGAACCTGCTTCGAGGACTCACCCACTACGGTGCGGAGGTGGCTGGTGAGAGAGTCGATCGCGGAGGAAATGTCATCTAGTGTCTGTATGTCATCGGGTATCTTATCTAAGTCGGGTGAACTGATAGCTTTCAGGGATTCCCCCAATCGCTTCCAGTCCACCACTGTTTTGGTCTGGGGTGGAAGTTCAGTAGAATCCGAGCCTAGTCTCATGAGAACGGGCCGGTGGTCAGAGTCAAGTTCGTGAAGCACTTCTATCGAGCGTAACCTGAGTGTTACGCCTTTTAAAAGAGCTATGTCGAGTATGTCTGGTCGATGGTCGAGGTTCCCAGGGAACCTGGTTGGAGTCATGGGTGCGATGATGTCAAAGGTGTGGTGGTCTGCGTCTGGTCATGGGTCAGTTAGTTGTTCGAGTATCCTACCGTTGGCATTGGAAGTGTGGCAGTTCCACATGGTGTGTTTGCTGTTGAAGTCTCCCGCCAGTATGACGGACCTTCCCAGAGAAAGCAGTGCGTTGATATCACTACTGAGCAAACGCTTGTCGGGGGGGAGGTAACAAGACGCTAGTATGATCGACTGATGGCCGTTCATAGCTAGGCGGCAGCAAGAGGCTTCTAAGTTGACTAAGGACGTAGGAGTATCAATTGGAATGCAGTGAAGAGACCTTCGGTAATAGATAAGCGTACCGCCTCCGGCATTCGTAAGCCTATCATTACGAACCACAATGTAATTGGCGATCCTAGGATCCCGTTTACTGGGTTTCAGGAGAGTCTCTTGCACAAGCATTACATCGACCTGATGGCTTACTCAAATGGAGCTATATATGGAGGTATTTATACTGAATCACCGGGGGCACTCCGTCAGAATGACCTAGTGGGAGTGGTATAGTCGTTAAACAACTGTTTATTGGATTTAATTGGAAAATAACATGGAGGAAGTGTAAAAATATGACAGTCTCCCAAAATATGGCTAACATAATGATGTATATAGTTTTTTGTTACATGTAGCTTCAAATTTCTTTTATGAAGAAAGCTCGCTCCACATTTTCTCACAAGAATAAAACCTTTTAGGTAATATTTTTTGTGAAAAGCTTTAATTGCAATAAATAAATATTGTAGGTACCTATTAAGTATTATTGATTTCATTCAGTATTGGATACGTAGTAGGTACTACTATTTATTCTGCGCTATCGATGCCATCACAGATAATTGAAACAAATGTTTTTTTTTGAATGAGCTAATGCTGTTGGTCTCTAACGACCTTTACAGCGTTACCGAGCGGGAGGGCAGGCGCTTAAGGCACCCAGCCGACAAAAGTGGGGGCAATCCTAAGACTTCTATGTTATAATTATAGTTAGTACATAAGTACATAATTATTTTATACCTCTTTGTTCGCAACTAGAGGCGCAGTTTTTTTTTTTGTTGTGTGGATGCCATTTTGATAATCATTTTATGCTGCCTTTATAATGTTCCAGTTGGTGGCACAAGAATCTGAAAATGAGTGTTGATACAAAAACATGCAAGGTATAACGAAATAATCTAATACATATTTAAATCACAAAAAATAGTCCTACATTATCTAATAATAATAACATTTGTGTTTATACTATATTTATTACGAAATTAATAATTATTTTTAAGACTCTTCTGAAGAACTGCATTTTAACCATTGAAGAATAAAATAATATTTATCTTATCTGTAGTATTTATAAATAGCTAACGTGGTACCCAATTACATAAAATTAATAGAAAATATTTTAAAATAAGTATAAATCAATGAAAAATAAAAGTTAATAATAAACCTAATTCACAATTATTGTTTGTAAAAAATATATTAATGATAACGATTATGTTTTAAGCTTCACCACTTTTATTATAATTTAATAAATGTTATTGTCATTCCACAAAATATTCGCTTACAATTACAAAAAAAAAACTTCGTTGCAAGATTTCTAGAAATAGATTTGAGAGTTATTTTTATTGAATAATTAGGTTAATGTTTTTGTACAGTCTAAAGTCTTTTAATTAAACACTAAACTAATTAAAGCCTTTCTATTCTTAGTTATAAATGTGATGTGATGATGTTTTTTTATTAATGACGTGGAAAAATATCTTTTGAGTAAAATTTTTAAGTTGGTCGTTACGCTTGTGGCTCAGAAATGGTCATATTGCAATTTTCTATAGGTAGTTATAGCAGTAGTAGCAACGCAACATACGTAAGTACACTGATACAAATTTGTATATGTGTTGGATATATATTATACTTAGTTTTATTTTCCACATCATTAATCAACTTACAGTGATCCTGCAGCTTAATAGAACTAATAAATAATTAGGTTCTTTATGGCATCTACATTTTGTAGATTCCTATTCCTACTTATAGTAAAAAATCAAAGTTTCAATTTGAAATATTTTTTACAGCTCATAATTACAAGGTGACCTTGAATTGGTATGTTATCCCGAAAGGGGATAAATCTACACCCCAAGGTAGACAATGTTTTTTCTACGACTTTACTAAATTAATAGTTTTTCATTGGAGAAATGCCATGTAAAGTTTACGTTCGAAAATAGCCTTAGCGCAGCTGGGTGGTTGAACTTCGTCCTTGACCGAATGCACATAAATGAGTTTAACGACCTGTGTTTAGAAATGAATTTATAGTGTCTTGTTAACTCTCATAGCGATCACACCTGCAATTTTGCGAGTAGATTTATTTCGTTCCATGGAAGTTTTGAAACACCCAGTTTCAAGTTATAAGACTCTCACAACTTGTAGGGTATCATGGTCCTAGTCCCCCCATTTCGGGATAACATACCAATTCAAGGTCACCTTGTATATCAAAATAATGATTAAGATGATTTGCAAACACATAAAGTTGCGCTGCCGAGTTCATAATAATTAGGATAATGTTTAGTTCGAATTAATCCAAATTTATAAAGACAAATGGTAGATTAACGTACCAAAGCCATGATTAATTGCTAGTTTTACAGTGTAATTAATCAGTACCTAATTCTAGGAAAGTCACACACGAACAGGCACACTCTTCTACCACTTTACATACCTAAAGGCTAAGCCACAGCACTAATATACCAACACACTCTCTATAAATAAAATACAATATCAGAATAAACTATAAAATAAGCATTGAAACAAATATTTTTCCTCACCATTAATCTGACTCTGTTTTAAATGATCTTAGGTGAAGCAGTGTCCCGACCTAACCATAAATAATTTTTGGTTAGTCATTTATGACAGACACTGGCAATACAATATAAGTTACTTGACATTATTCAAACTGTTCTAGCTGAGATTTTTTCGTGTGTTTATAATTTTAATAATGCTGAATCATAAAATGGTGTATATAATATTAACTATTTAAAAGTAGGCTTCTTAATTAATTTGAATTCAGAAGCCTACTTTTATGCTTTTTACTTTTAATAATTATTTAGGTGTTAATTAATTTCTAATGTATGGTCTTAGTCTATTATCAAAACACGTTCATTCACATATTGCTAACTAATGCAAGCAAGCATTAAGGGAACTTACACTAACATAAGAAGCATTTTTTTTTACTTTTTGCATTATATTCGATATTATACAAAATCTAGAAAATGTATAAATTCACAACCTATCAATTTGTCTATTAATTCATTTTAATAATCTGTTGTTACTATGATTTATTTTATAACAGTAATTATTCAATACACCATGTAAGTAATTCTTTTTCGGAAAAATACTAAAAATTGTCAATAAATCAAAATTAAATAATTATCCAATATTGCAGGGGTTTATTTAGGCCTTCTATTAGTTAATTTAATAAAGTTAACACTTGATACACTAAAAAGAACCAGAACAACAAATAATTACAATTATTTTTCTAATACAATTAAGTTGGTCGTCATTTCATATAAATACATTTAAAATAGGCTTTCACTTGGCAGGTTCTATAATTAAAAGGCGATTATTATTAAATATTTGGACACAATAATAACAATTTTTAAAGTTTAATGCTATAATTTACCACTAAAGGAAAAGCCATACGATTATGACGATAACGAGTAAAATAAAATAAAACTACAATGCGAAAGTAAATTAAGCCATTTTTGTAATTTTAGATGTTTTCGTTTGGTCACAAAATATTATATTCTTTAATAATAACTCTGTTTATTCGTTGACATAAATAATAATAGATTAAGAAAAATATATTGTATGTATTTACCTTGATAGAAATAGAGATAACATGTTCATATATATTTAATGAAGTAGATAATAATCTAATAGTAATTAATCTAATTTAAAGTTGTATAAAATATGTTTGTAATCATTATAACTAATATAAGAATAACGGCGAAGCTATAACTAACACACAACTCCTGATTCATAAGGTGTGAACAAAACTGTTCCCTCTATATTTTTCCAATTAATAATTCAAAGCACTGATTTAGCGGTTTAATATTCGCAGACGCATAAAATGGAGTCAGAAGAATCTAAAACCTTTGATAGAAATGTAAATAGGTGAATAACTAGCTCGTAAAACAACAAAATATCATTTTCAGTGTTGCTAAAATGCTATTGTTAGAAAGTCATGTAAAAACAATAATAGATTATCGTATAAAAGTTGAAAAATCATTTTGTAAAATGTTACACATACATAAACATAATGGATTGCTATTTTTTTTACAAATCAATCAATAAACCTTTGTGTATAATAATAATAATGATAATATGTATGATTTCAGCTGAGCAATGATATTTACACAAAAATATAGAGCAAATAAAAGCGGCTTATAAGGATCATTTAAAAATTATTAATATTTCCTACCATAACTAAGTAATGTGAGTTACTTTTCAAATCAGCTAAATTTCACTAAAATAATTTTATTACATTTGCAACATTGACTAAACTATGAAAATTATCAATTACAACTCATTAAGTTATTTAAACAATTAATAATTATTGTCTTATATTTATTGTCATACAGTAAGGTAGAAAAGCTCGACTAAATATTATCCAGTTATTAATTTAATTCATAAATATTTCGCTGTTTAAAATAATGCGTGACAAGTTACTAGTTATGGGAACTTAACGCTCTAGTTACTCAACGAGAGTATACGAGTCATGATAAAATTTCTAATTAGGGAGTAGAGATAAAGGTAAAGAACGGACCTTCGGCAGTAAAAAATAGTTCATAGAAACTATTTTGAGATGTACCTTCTTTCAGATATGGATTTTTAGATATGCGAGTACAACTAGAACCCTAAAAAATAAGACCACAGTAAAATTTTGTGGCGTATAGGTTTTATTAAGATTTCAAATAGCACTGCCAAAATTTTGCGGTGGATTCGATATAGGTATTTTTGTTCCTGCTTACGTACATTTAAAATATAAAGAAATACTGTTTCTCACTTCGAATTCACTTGGATATTTGCTTCTGTTAGCTGCCATACGTTTCTAGATATTAAAACTTTAATTAACGCTTGTACTAAATACGTACCTTGATTGGTACCTATCTATCATTGTAAATGGTAATGTTTTCAATTTTTAATTATGGAGTACCTAGGTACTTCTCTTTACCGACTTGGCTGAAAATGAAATCAACTAGATTAGGTAAATATATAATTCTTTTTAAGTTTCAAATAGATAAATACCTAATAAATTAGGGAGATATAACCGGAACCTTTATAACACAAATTGTACTCGAAATAAGCATTTTTTTAAAACATAATTCCAACACTTAAACAAACCACCAAGTAAAATCGAAGTGTAACACCCTCCTCCTACCTTTTAGGCGACAAATTATTCACGTAGTTTGGATCCATTTCATCTAAATCCTTCCCTTTCGTCTCAGGAACACAACACACAACAAAACAAAGACCCCCAACACTTATAGAAGCATACAACCAGAACGCTCCGTGAAGGCCTAAAGCCTGCTGGAAGTCTACGAAGGTCTTCACCCCAACGAAAGCACAGAGGTAGCTAAAAGCAGTCGCCATTGCGCTTCCAAACGCACGATACTCCAACGGGAACAGCTCTCCAATTAGCAACCAAGATATCGGACTCATACCTAAAGAAAACGCTATCGTGAATACCAGAACACAGAGCAGTGGAATCCAATCATTCTGACCAACAGTTTGATGGAACATCACATTCTGAATTCTCTGATTACGATGCACTTCTTCATAATACGCGTAACTCCCAAACCCTGCTAATGCCATCGACATGAGAACTGAACTTACAATCAGTAAGGGCAATCGGCCGACCGTGTCTATGAGCAATCCGGAGAGACACGAAGCAAGGAGCTGTACGAAAGAGACAGCAATAGCAGCACCATGAGGATTCATCCCACCGAAAGTTTTTCTGAATATCGGAACTGCGTAGAAAGAGAACGCATGCGCGCCTGAGAATCTTTGAAACATCATTAGACCGCACGTCACTAGGATAGGACCTAGTAATCTATTCATAGTTCTAACATCAAGAGAGTTTATCAACTGACTCCCAGACATCTGACTTTGTCGCTGACTGAAGTTCTTGCTTGCTAAAACATTGGTTCTTATAGTAGCTAGTTCTTGTGCGACGTCTGAGTTTGGACCCCGTAGCCAGAGGAGGCTTTTGTATGCTTCGTCGTCTTTCCCGATTAGGACTAGGTAGCTTGGTGTTTCAGGTATGTATAGGATTGTGCAGAATAGAAGTAAAGGAGCAGCGGATATGCAGAGAGCTAGTTGTTGCCAGTCGAGGTAGGCGCCGATAGTGAAGCTGAAGAGGACTCCGAGATGGCCGACTATTTTTAAGACAGCGCTGAGGCAGCCGCGTATGTCTGGGACAGATATCTCGCTGATGTAGACCTGGAAAAAAAACGATATTGTTTGTAGTAGAGGCCTTTAAGGCCTAGGTTAAAAAGCAGGAATTCCATATATTTTATAAATGGAGCTGATGTTCTGACATATTATTAATCTCGCACCAAGTTGGTGGTTTCACTGCATACGCGAATAAAATATGAGAAGTTTCAGTGCCATTTCTTTTCTATAATAGGCAAATTTTCTTTTTATAAGGAACTAATTTAGTTAAATAGCCAGCTCACGATGACTTTAGAAAACTCAATTAATTTTTATAACCTCTATCTTCTGCAGAAAGTCGCTCAAATTATGCAAAGCCTTATTGGTGCTTAATGTTTATTACTTCGGAACTGCTATTATTTTCCACAAATGAAAAACTCATTATACATTAGCAAGTTTCTTGGTAATAAATAATGTAATTTAACACAAAACTTTCCTTTGGGACCCCAATTTTCTAAATCACACAAAGCATAGTATTGTGAGGGCAGTTGCGAGTGTAATAGCAGTAAGAGCTGGTCAGTTTCTTTCGACAGAAACTCTATTATTGGAAGACGTGATCTAAAAGAATTAGATGAGATTTTGTGACACGCTGATTAAAAAATAGCTGCAAAGAGAAATAAAAACTATAACACCGTTTTAAACTTTCACGGTTGTTCTCTACATTTTATTTTAACATATTTAGGCACACATGCACATCACGGTCATTCATTTTCAATATTTTTTTCGGTTTTATAACTTTATTTAATTTAGTTTTTATAGGCCGCTTTGTAAGTGATTATAACGGACTGTTGGTATTGTTTTCTAATCGAGTGTCCAGCACGTGTGGCAAGGCAATACTCCATGTAGTATAACGCGATTCAATATAGAAAAGGACTGAAAAGAGCAAGCATTTCTATAGCTGTCTCACTCCCTCTGCACTTAAACACGATAGTGGAAAAGGCAAAACAATAGTTTCATTATCTTCGTCAGATTCGTTTCTTCAATGACACGCGTAATACATGTGTGCGTAACACGTTACCCTAATCAATTTGGTAGAATGTCCTTACTGACACTTTTACAAAGACTTTGGACGTTCGAAGAATTTCTGGAAACTTACGCGAAGTTGAAGGCTTTATCAATTACGAGTAAGGTGCTTTTTATTGTACTTTTTGTGAGACAAACTTCAAACTTGGGATAATAGAAGTTTAACGTGTATTTTTGTACAAATTGGGGGAGATTGACGTGTCTTATTGTAAAAGTTTAAGCCAGTGTCGATGTGACCCATTATAAAACGGACCATACAAAAAGACCTAATACAGAATCTCGAGCATTTCATAATGCTATGAAATTATTTTTGTTCCATTCCTATAATTATAATTTGATTTGGATATAGATTTTAAACAATGACATCATCATTATCATCATTAACAGCAGCCTTAAAAGGCCCACTGCTGAACAGAGGCCACCTTGAGCAGTTGCCCACCTTCTGTAACCCATCGGCTCCCCGCGGCTTCACCAGATTATCGGTTCACCTAGTGGAGTATGCTGTGTCTTCCGGTTCGTGGTTGCCACTCGAGAATCACGGAGAATCTATCTTTCCCATCGGTTGTCAGTTCTACGAGCGATGCGGCCTGCCCATTGCCATTTTCACTTGCTAATTCTAACAGCTATATCGGTCACTTTAGTCCTCCTACCGATTTCCTCATTTCGGTTCTCAGGCTCTGCGGTATTTAGGACAAAAAGATGGGACAAAGCTTCTCGCTCGCTGCCCAGCCGAGTTGGATTCTTCGTGCAATCTCTTTGTCAAAGTTGGACCTACCCAATTGGACAGTCTGTCCTAGGTAGACATATTGTAAATCCTAGAAGTCTCACTAAGATGTACTCAAATGCTTTGCAGTAGGCACGTCATAGATGGATAAGTGCGAACATAGGGTTTGTAAAACTTTAGTGCAGACGAACATTAGATTACGATAATAATATCTTTTTCTATCATCGATAGGCTAACATTTGACCACGGCCTCACCTGCCTGATGGTAAGTGATGACGCGGTCGACGACGGAGCATGCTTGTCTAGAAGATATTGGTACCTATAGGTGGGTAGGTACTACTTACAGTCCCATACTGAAATTATGGTGGCTCTACAGAACGTCAGAAGCATGCGGGCTTAGAAATTATTTTCTTTAACCCGACTCCAATGAATTATAGTCTTTATTATAAAGTTCACATGGTTTATTTCAGATCATTGTTGACTATAAAGGAGTTGTGACGTATTTCTAATGGACGGTTCTGATAATCTTTGTTTTAATCTGATTCTATTTGATTAAACGCTGACGTTCAAGTTGTCTGCCTAAACGACTGTGTAATTAAACTTTTGAACAATTTTCTGGGTGTCTGCATGAATTTGATGAATTCTACTTTGATTTTTGTCATATATTATTGTTATTTTTGTCAAGTTGTTTTTCGATGTTGTTCTCTCATGTATATTTTTGGTTATTTTGATCAGACTGAAAGCCAAGACGAAATTTGCTTATTGCGCTTTTTTGCTAAACGAATGATATCAGTGTGATAATTTTATTCACAATTTTGTTGATAATATTATGCATTTTATTTATTGGTGTGGGACGCCACGTGCGTACACACCCTTGATCTTCCCGGGACACAAAACAGGGCTGGCGCGGCGGCGGATTCCGCAGAGAAACTGAAAAGGCGCAAATATGTATATTAACCTAGATAGCGGTTTTATATTTGCGCCTTTTGGGGTCGAGACGCTGGGGCCGTGGGGACTGGGGACACATTCAATTTTTAAAGAGATCCAAACGCTTGGTCGATGCAACTCGTGACCAAAATGTTGGCCTCTACTTGGCCCATAGGTTGAGCATTGCCATTCAACGTGGCAATGCTGCCAGCATTTTGGGCACTGCCTACTGGTAGCGGTTTTTTAGATTAGTTTTGTATTATAGTTTAAATTTGGTAGTAGTTTAGTTTTATAAAATAGTTTAATTGTATTCGTCGCGATAATGTTTTAAATAATTACAAACCATAACTTAAAAAAAAAATTATTTAACTCGTATTGAGTATGCTCACATTGAGTATGATTAACAAAAAAACGCAAGAAAATTAGAATTTGGTTCGCTGAGTGAAACGTGAAAGTCCAGAGAGCTACTTTCGGTTTATAAAATTAAAACTTTATTATGAGTTCTACTTACGTTACCTTCTATAATATTATTAAAACTTTCATTGGTCTTCGTAATTTTTTAAATAATAACTGGATGTGGCACTACGTTACCTCACTGAATCTCTATGTCGCTGTAAGTAGAGACTTTGATAGGTACTTTAAACCTACCTACTATTGGTACCTATATAATAATATATAGGCCACATCGCTCGTAGAACTGACAACCGATGGGGAAGAAAGATATTAGAGTGGCGACCCCACTAGGTGGACCAACGACTTGGTGAAAGCTGCGGGAAGCAGTGGACGGTACGGTATCTTCAGGCTATTAATGATGATGATGATGATGATGATGATGATGATGATAATGATAATATATTAATCTCTACCTATATACTCTGTGCTTTCAAGCAGACTTTTTGATTGATCATTTTTCGTTATTCTCTTTTGATTTTTCTTTAATCTGTGGTCCCTCGCCACTGGTATACCACAGACCAATTGCTTTTTCACTAATCTGTGGGAGCACAGTATACGCTATTACCACCATCTAGTATTCAATAGCGTTACTAGGTTAGTGCCCAGCCTATCTATTCATTTAGCCCAGTATGCTATAGATGTCGCTTGCTATCGAGCGCGCTACTCGCGGCATCTATTGAACTATGTAGACAGACAAAATAGCCCGAAAAATAGCTCGAGTTAGGCGAGTCACGTTTTGTCATAAGTGATGGGGTATCTGTAGTAGTATACTATTATAATATCTGTGAAAAAGCTTTTTTATTAATTGTTTTATAATGTATAATGATGACAATGTTTTTGTAACGCCTTGCATGAAACTGTTACGTAAACTATGTAATAAATAAATTGAATTTAATTAAATATCTTACCTGAGAAAGCATAGTTAGTATGGAACAGCAGAACCCTCCCAAGAAGGCAGTGATGCACATCATCCTCACAGAAGTAGCTATCACGGTCAGCAGCCAGGATATGCTGCAAGGAGCAGCAGCTAGCGAGAGCACCCGACGTCGTCCGTGACGCATAGCTGCACCTCCTGCCATGCCACCGAATAATGCACCTGGAAAGGTAAAAAATGTTAAGATAGCTAGTGACGTTGATAGTGAGAGTGGTAGCGACTATAATGGAGACAAGGTGATTGTAACTATGATGGTGAAGGTAAAGGTTGGTTGGAACAGAGTGTATGTAGTAGGCGGCTTGGCCTTTGTAAATGACGGCTAACAGTGAAGTTGGTTTTCGTGATGGCATTCGTATTGATGATTTACTTAGTCTCTGTTGGTATCGTTAGTACAATATTAAATATGCATGCTGTACTAGCTAATTTTATAGGTGCGCTAAACATTGGGCATATTGATGATAGTGATGATGACGATGATGTTGATGATGGTGATGATGCTGATGATGCTGATGATGATGATGATGATAGTTGTAATGTTGGTAATTATGACAGGGTTGACACAGTTATAGTTAATGAGATAAATAGGATATGAAGTTACTTTCGACCTATTTACCGCTACAATGAATTATTAAACAACCGACAAAGTACATTACAAAGTTCCCATCATTAATAATAGATAGACTTCAGATATCAGGTACATCAGAGAATACACACAATACAACACATACCAACAATACTACAGCTGACCTCATGGGCTGACCCAACGATTTCGTAGGTACTTCCTATTATGTAATACTGACAGCCAAATTTCAATATCCAATCTAATTCCAAAAACACAATTTCAAATCAATTGTTGTATGTTAACATTGAGAAGGGTAATGAAATTGCTGATACAGTGCTGGAACACGGGCCTTCTCTCACAGGGAGCGAGTTTAGGCCATAATCCCTCATGTTGGCCAAGTGGATGACACAATAGGCATGACGAACTAAAATTTTTTTTGGATAAATTAATTAAATTCCTCAAAATATAAACATTTGTGAAAACAAAAATTAAATATCTCAAAAAATTACCAAGTTACAAGCATTTTAAAAACCGGAATAGAAAGAGATAGCTCAAACGGCCGTCAGAGGAAGGTCGTGTTAGTACCTCATTACTAAGCTGTGGTAGGTTTTCATACAATCACTTTGGCATGTGACGTCACGAGTAGATTTTTCATAGTAACTGTGGGGGCGCTCTGTTTCACGAGAAAGGGAGAGGAGATGCCTCCTGTAGAAACTTTAAAAGCTTATTACTCCGTGATTTATTTACCGATTTTGCTTATTTTTTCAATTATTGCATTAATTTTTAATCTTCTTTATGAAAGTAATATTTACTTGTTCATTAGTAGTAGTCATCATGCCTATTATACTTACGCTTCAATGTTTGTGATTATTAAACATGTCAGTTTCGTTTGTTTTTAAAGGGCTATGTGCCTTTTAGGTACTCAAACTATAGCTACTACAAATAACATTTGAACTGTAAACGCGGCTAATTCAGCTGAGCAGCTAAAGTGGCACAAATATAGTAATCTCGGTAGCGGTTATAAATTTGAGCCGTTTGGTGTTGAGACCCTGGGCCCGTGGGGACCGGGAGCTCACTGCGTTTTACAAAGTCTATCAAAGCGCCTGGTCGATGCAACGCGTGACAAAAATGCTGGCACTTATTTGGCTCAACACATCAGCATTGTAATTCAACGAGGCAATGCTGCCAGCATGTTGGGTACGCTACCTACCGGCAGTGGGCTGGAGTAAGTATTTGAACTGCTGTGCAGTAGCAAAAAATAGATTTATGCGGTAAGCTGTGTACGCAGCGCGTTGCAGCGCACTTCACAGCCGCCATTGAGTTTAACGCAGACTCTACTCACTTTTACATTTTACTGTTTATCAATTTGGCGTTCTTATCACAATGTGTTGAAATTTCGTGTTTCCATTTCAACAATCGATGTAAAAGCAATATTCAAACTTCAAACAAATGGATAATAGGCTACACAAATAAAAATCCAATCAACCGGATTAATTGATGGAACAATAGCCTGTGTTGGATTTAGTTAACGATCCTTATTGTGTTGAGTATCTGTGTCAATACAAATTGAAGGTTGACCTGAAAAACGATGATATTTGATAAAAAATCGATATTATGTTCATAAACCGATAAAATTCCGATTTTTGCTACTTTCTTATCAGATTGGATACTGTTTGATCACTTAATGAGTATTGATTAGCCGTGGTTATAATTTAATTTGACAATAAAATACCTGTATAAAAAAGTAGTAGAACCAAACCTGTTTGTGGAGATTTAGAAAGGATAAAAAAAACGATCAACGACCACATCAAATGGATCCCGAACCCCAACTAGAATTCCTGTATCTAGGGACCCACGAACTACGAGACCATGCAACCACAAAACCTATTTTAATATCTGTGCACAGATACTTGTCTTATCACGGGAATCAAATCCGTGTCTCCTGGGTATGAGTCGACCTGCTCAACCATCACACCACGGAGGCTGTCAGTGGTTGTTAAAGTATTTGTATAAGCTAAAATTACTCTCAACAAAAAATAAAATAAAGAACATAAGTTTCTATAAAAAGAACTCATTTTTCCAAAGCCCATACCTAAGAAGGAGAGTGAGGCAAGCCAGCTGGCCTGCTGGTCAGTCAGCTGGAAGTCCCGCCTCGTCGCGTTGGCGCCAGGTCCTTGTAAGGAAGCGATGGCTGGAGAGCTGTACCCTTTCCCCAGGCCAGCTGAGAACGGGGCGAGGGATACTGCTAGGGCTGCCAGCACCTGGAAGCAAGTTTTTACTTAGTATATACCAAACAGGCCCGATAGCTCAGTTGGTAGTAGCCCTGCCTTCTGAACCGAGGGCTGTAGGTTCGATTCCTACCCAGGACAAACATTTCTGTGATGAACATGTGTTTGTTCTATGTCTGGGTGTTATATTGTATTCTATGCATGTATTTAGAAACAAAAAAGTTATCTGGTTCCCATATAATATACAAGCTTTTCTTAGTTTGGGGCTAGGTGGCGCTGTGTGAAATGTCCACACAAATAAATTTTATTATTATTATTAAACTTAGAGTATTTATAAATATGTGAATGACACTGCAATTTTTATTAAACAACTATTGAGTCACGTCATTTATAAACGTTCTGTTAATAAATTTGAGCAATATAAAATAAACACCATTATTATTACATTCTCAGCACCCTGTAGTGATGGATTAATTAGTATTCACAATCATTTTTAGCATGTGAAAACTCAATTAGCAATTCGCAAATGAAATGTAATTGCGAAATTCTGTAAAATATGAAATTTCATTTTCAGTGCATTTAGTTCATTCTGAATTTAATTTTAATATAAAGTTTCATTCCATTTTTATTTCAAGTTTAATTTCAATTTTGATTTATTTTTCATTTCATTTTTCATATAATTATTCATTTGAATTTTTATTTCTTATTTCATTTCATTTCCATTCCATTTCATTTTAACAAATAGCATAGCAGTAGCAATTAGCATGTTTATGAAATTTACGCAAAATCGCATTCATTTCCATCTCTAGCACCTTGTCACTTAAATATCATTAACGGTACCTCTTTACCTGCCAAATATTTTCTTAGCGTTGTAAGCTATAGGTATTTCAAAATATATGCTGAAGCACGTACGCTATCACGCTCTATGCCCGCGAGATACGCGCAAATGTTTGTGTACCCTCGTAAGTGCAAGATGAAATTGAGGACCGGGAAAGAAAACCTCTAAAATAGGGTTTTTCTCGTCAAGTAAGTACTACATCTACCTAGTTTGTGATATCCAAGATTAATTTCCAAGCTCGTACATTTTAGTCACATTCCCGTCTGACCGCTTCACCCAAAATCAAGAGACATTTTCAAAATTAGTAAAATACTTTCGAACAAAAGCGGGGTCGAGAACTGTGTGCGAAAAAGGGATCTAAAATCAGGTCGCGTTAAGGCTAACTTTTTACTGTGCGCGATCGTTCCCCTTTTATCCTCATAATGAGCTCTCGAACTGTTCCAATTAGGGGTGGGATGGGTCAAAATTTGGCCGGATACAATTATGCCGGATAAGAAAAACATCCTGCCTATAAATGATTACTTAATCTGTTTCTTTTGAAATATTTATATTATGGACAGGATAATAAACAAAAAATAGCTGTCAGATCTATAATATTAAAAAGTAATATACAAAGCATGGATGAAATAAAAAAAAAGAAGGATTGAGTTTTGATTGACATCGAACTGAAGCCCAAAATGGCGGACATATTACATATGTGTGTCAGATGAATGTAGGGCGACCAGCTGCATATGGTGCGAGTGTGTCCCCCTCGCTCGTACGTACGAAGCGTTCCGGCTTCCTAAGGGTGCTTCAGTTTCGGATCAGACGGGATTCCCTTCTTCTTTTTTTATTATTAGCTCTATGATACAAAGTTATTATTTTATAGTACTCATTCCTCACCCTTATTATGGTAGTAGGCTTATAAAATATCTTTGGGATGAACATCATTCAGAATAAGAGAACACCTACTGCTCGTGACTAAAATATTACCTAACCTATTTATAAAAGCTCGATAGCTCATCTTTAATTTTTTTCTCTCTTTCTCACTACACCCATATAGGTACCTACCTACCCATCAGCAAGAAGTTGACAGATCATTAAATTGCAAACACACAAAAAAATAACAAAAGCATCAAATATTTTTAAGTAGGTAAATCAAAAAACTTACCGGCTTAAAATAGTAATTTGTCGCAATAAAACAAATAACAAGCAGACTGTTGAGCCAAGAAAATTAGCTGCCCACAAGAAAGTGGGTTACCCGAAGCCTTACAACTGAAGAATATTGTAGGAGCTTGCTTATACTTAGTATTACGTATTAGACCGCGTTGGAATATCTTGTTATGAAATATTATGAGGACAAGCAAACAAAAAAATAATTAATTAGGGGACTGAAGGTTAATAGAAAATGACAATATGGCTATCGAGCTAGTTGGTGGTTTGAATTACAGCAATTGTAAGTACCTATAAGTGGTAGCTGTTTGGTATCAACCAAAAGTTTCATCATCATCATCATCATCATCATTAACAGTCTGAAGATGTCCACTGCTGAAAATAGGCCTCCCCAGGGAGCATCACTTTGAACGGCTACTATCATTATGTTAATTTGGTAGTCACAAAGTGTTACGTTAGCATTTTTGAAATAAGTCTCATACCTACCCTTCTCAAGAAACATAATTATCAGTCATTAAACCCCTGCTTTTAATTACTATTGTTATACTATATAGCTGCATTGTATTTTATCCGCAGATATCTTATAAAGTATCAATTATGTGTTAATCCAGAGCATAAACTAACTACATTGTAGGCAACGCATCGGCAACGCCCCCGGTGTTGCAGGTGTCTATAGGTGACGGTAACTGCTTTCCATCAGGCGGGCCGTCTGCTTGTTTGTCTGTCCATGTTATAAAAAAAAAAAAAAAAAAACATTTCAAAGCTCATTCAAATCCGTTCAGATTCAGACGTTGCAGTGTTAAAGAGGAATAAACACACACATAAACATATCATCATCATCATCATCATTATCATCATCAGCAACCTGAAGACGTCCACCGCTGAACGTGAACATAGGTAGGTAGGAGCACCACTATGAACAGCTGCTTGCACCCCGCAGCTTTTACCATATCGTTAGTCCACGTCGACAAACACACAATCTTTTGCATTTATATTATTAGTGGCGCCATGTAACAGATTAGATATATAGTGCCATGAATGAAATCACTACCATATATCTACTTCACATCCTCAAGCTGTGGATTCTCGATTCCAAATTTGTGTATTTCGAAAACCAATATTATCTCAGTTGGTTCCGCTGACTTATTGCTACAAGTAACATATGCTGTTAATTAATTTACTGCCAATAGCACCCTGATATTGATCATTATCCCTTAGTATAGAGTTGAGTCAGAGTTGAAACTTCAGACAACGTAGTAGAATGGAAGAGAGAGAAAGAAGATCAAAATTAATAAGAAGATAATAATGTGCATTTGGTCTGAGGGCTCAAGACACAAGTTACTTATGAGACACTAGAGAGAAAACTATAGTCTGAGAAAAGAGTTAGAGAAAGACAGAGATATGTTAACAGTAGGTAATAAAAAATGTGACAGACCAAAATCGCTGAACTCATGTTTCGACTATACTGCGAAAATACATTAAAACTTAAACACTATAGAAAAATGTTCTAAAACTAAAATGTTAGTTAACAATTTGTATCCTAACCCTTGCAATAGTTGCAATACACGGTCACCAGAGTTTCAGTCCTAACATGATAATTTATGGTGTTAATATTACGTGGGGAGCCGATGAGTGCAAGAGGCAAGCAGCCGCTCAAAGTGGCGCTCTTTGGGGGAGGCCTATGTTCAGCAGTGGACGTCTTCAGGCTAATGATGATGATGATGATGATGATGATAGAAAAGAGTACTAAAACCACAAAATATTAGTAAACATAATACCTCTTGCATTTCACGGCACCTTGAGATTGAATCCTAACCTGATATAGCAAGTTG
This sequence comes from Ennomos erosarius, assembly GCA_963580505.1. Classification (NCBI taxonomy): domain Eukaryota; kingdom Metazoa; phylum Arthropoda; class Insecta; order Lepidoptera; family Geometridae; genus Ennomos; species Ennomos erosarius. The sequence goes on along the minus strand of OY757001.1, from coordinate 1,927,787 downwards.
CCGATGAAAATAAAGAAACCTTATTTTCTTAAAATAACCTTTAACTTTTAGACCACATCCCATCAAGGGAGATAATGTCAACCATAATTATAAATATGTCCATTTTAACATTGAAATAGGTATGCAACTATTCATATTTTTAAACTTGAATTCTTCCGAACGATTTCACAGTCTAGCCACACGCCCAAACACGCCCTAAGTTAAACAGAAAGGGTTAATTTAGCAAGCTATAAGTAATGTTTGTCGATGAATCATCGAGGGGTGAACAACGAGGATAACAGAGATTAATAACAGCATGGTATTGGCAGGATATGAATTATAATAGATGGGTGTTTGCCCAAACGCTGGTTGGTAAAGAAACTGTTTTCTAAAAAAGGATGGAAGGTTCCCAAAAAGATGTAGTTTGGTAGCACTGACGTAAGAAGAATAGCTAAACATTTTCAATCCGTTAAATAAAATATGTTTTTAAATGTTTTGTGTGGTTGCCTACTGATATTTTGTATAAGTAGATTTTTATTGATTGTTTTAGACATTGTGCCACCAAACCAAATTGTGTGTCACGACTCATGAGACTCACGAATTACATCCATGATCTGTGTACATGTCACAATTAAAAATTCAAGGAAAAATGGATATTAATGGGAAGCAATACCTTACTTAAAAACAATTTGATCGCTTCAAAAATAAAGAAGTTCTTAACTTATGAATTTATAATAATATCTACTAAAGAGAAAAAAAAGGGACCGACCAGAGAGAGAGACTAAAGATTTTCTCAGACCTTGAGACTTCGCTTAATTATTTCTAACTCAAAGTAATACGCACTTCATTAAGTCACAAGCTCACAAGTCACAAGATTAGTTGTAGAACACACAGATGTGTTTACACGTTTGTAGTTTGTACCTCTTAAAACTTAAGCACTCTCCTATACAGTGTTACAGTAAGGATGTACAAATTTTTAAATCTGCGATCTAAAAACTACGGGGAGGCGAATTTTATGTTATTATATTTAACCAGCAAAAAAATACATATTGTTTGGTAAAAATATGCCTTTAACCTAGGTTAGGTTAGGATAAAGTTCAAGGCGAGCAGCCACTCAAAGTGGCAGTAGACTTCTTTAGGCTGCATTGCTTTATATAATTATAATAATTGACAATTGCACTTTGTGACTTTATCTGCTCAGTAATTATAATAATTTAATTTAAGTATTTAAGTAGCATCATTTGACTTGTAAAAGTCCTATCAATAATCGCCTATTTGAATAACGCTTTGATTTTGATGGTCATTTTGATTTTATCGTATAGATTTTCACGAAACTTAATTTACTGTTATACTTTGTGTAAGTACGTCGTAATCGTAACATACATCTATATCTATGTGGTATAATCCTAAAATAATTACAGTCATTAAACCAATCTGGGGGCTAATAGCGGGTTGGTCCCAGCCTTGACTAATGATTCCTGGGGCTGTGCGATCGGAAAGTGAGAATGTTATGGTTTTGCCGGATAATTGCCGGATTGCAAAAGGACAAAAAAAGAACTAGAGTATTAGTGAACACGGTTTTGCCGGATTATGCCGGATTGTGAAAGGATTAAAAACACTAGAGTATTAGCATGTATTACTAACTGAAGTATTGAAAATAGTGTTATGTTTATAATGCAATTATTTGTGTTAGTGACATTCTGAAGTACACGTGTGTTTATAATATAATAGACCTTCCACAAACACAGACAAAAAAGATACAAATAGAAGAGCTTTACAATAACATTAGAAATATTAATAGTTACCAATTCTACTACTGTGTATTGTAAAATACTATAATTCCTAAAAACTAAATTAAATCTAAACTTAGTACTTATATAAAACGAAAACTATCTAAACTTATAATATACACTTATAAATAAAAAACCGCGTTTAAGTCGCTGTCTGCGGGTAAGGTGCCCAAAAAGCTGGCGACATTACCTCGTTGAATGGCCAAACTTAGTCTTTGACCAAGGTAAGAGCCCCCTTTGGTCACCTGTAGTTTCTATTAGGCGTCTGGACAGCTCCTTTACGAAACCACGGGCGGACGGATGTTTATAATTAGTACTTATATAAACAAGAAACAAACCTGACCTTACGTATTTTCAGTCAAAATCGGAATATTATACATAGATCGTAGAAATTCAACAAAATGTAAGTAAATAAATGTTTACCTGCGGTAGGTGCCGTGTCGTCCGCGGCAACTGCTTTTCCTGCGCGCTGCCAACATTTCCCGATAAGCAGTTTCCGTTTGGCTTGCTAGTTGGCGCCGTCTCGCTCTTTATCTCTTCCTTCCCGTTCACTCGCTCTAACGCCTTCGCTATTGGAATGTTGTGCTTCTCGAAATAACCATTCTGTATCATCTGGTCCAATGACACTTCCAATTCTCTAACTGGAACTACTTTTCGGCCGCAAATTGGGTCGTCTACAATCATTTTTCGATTGCAACCTGAAACTTCAGAGAATTTCACATTCTTTTTTGTCTCTTCGGACTTCTTCGGGCGCGATCGGCTTCGCTCGGGCTCGTCAGTAGTCCAATAGCGCGCGTTCTTTTCCGAAATACGCAAAGGTTTGCAAACGGCAACGTTTTTTGGGTTAGCTGCTTTTGAATTCTGCTCTGTGATTGGTCTAGCTTGGGACACTTTTGGACGTTGGCTTCTGTTTCGGTATTCGAAATCGTTTCTCCGTTCTCGACTATCATTTTCGTTTTTCCTTCCTCGACTTTCATTTTCGTTTCTCCTTTCGCGGCTATCGTTTTCATTTCTTTCTCGACGCTCGTTTTCGATTCTGAAATCGTAGTAATCCTTCTTGTACCTTCGCCTGTCATCTCTTTCATAGTTATAATAGTTTCTCGGCAGGGAATTGTATTTTATATCGTAGGAGGTTGGCAAGTTAAGAAATTCGGGTCTAATAGGCTTGAATAGGGATAGGCGACCTTGTGCCTCGTCGAAATCCGAGTATATATCTTCGTAAACGTATCCGTTTTTGCGTCGAGGTCGGTCGTACCGTTCCGGTCTGCGATCCGGCCGGTATCGATTGGTTTCTTGGTAGGGCTCGTACCTCCTTCTGTACTCGTGCTCGTAATCAGATCTCCTTTCGTAGAGCAGTCGCTCTCTGGACCCCGCCATCGTTCGTTTATTAGACCTCCTGTAAAAGGAAATCGTATATTAATGAGAGCTTCCGGAATACGAGATTTGTCGGAACGGAGCAGAGGTTTGTGGGATTTTAAAAGGTCTTATTTCTATTTTATTAGATGAGGATATTTCTAGATTTTTTTCGTACTCATTTTGTCCCGAATTTAACTATATTAATATTGAATAAATTTAAATGAATTTGAATACGCAATAGGTAAGCTAAGGCTTATTACAGAAATCAAGCATCGATCAATGCTCTAGTCCAGATTTCATTGACAAAAACTTTATGAATGAAATCTTGACTTGACTTGAGCACAGATTTACGACAGAGCGTTTTTTTGAATACGAGCCTCATTCTGAAGTTTTGTGTTTTGACGTGCAAACGGATCATTCAAAACTATACTCCAATCGCCATGAAGTTGGTTTGTTATAATATGGAAAAGAAGGAAGAAACATGGGAAAAAGGTTCTTGTGCAACCATAAACCAGAAGCCGCAGTGAAAACGCTACTACGCCACTAAGTGAAGTGAACTGACGATCTGGCCAAAACCGCGGGGGACCGTTGGACGGAAGAAGAAGAAAAGGCGTATGTTCAATAGTTGACGTGTTCGGGTTGGTGAATGTACATAGATCCTGAACTCTTACTAGGATTTCCTATATTTAGGGACCCAGCGACTACGAGGACCCAAAACGCCCAAGACACAGACCGAGTATTTTTGATTTTTCCCCTTTGCAAAAATACTTGTCCTGTCACGGGAATCAAACCCACCGCCTCCTAGTTTGAGCTGACCTGCTCACCCATCACGGAGACTGTCGAAGCTACCTGATATACAAAATCATATTTCAGTTTTCCACTTTTTAATCTAATAAAAGCCAGCATAAAGGCTCGAATCTGCCTACATTTGCATATAGAATTCAATTAGAGCGTATGAATCCGCGGTAGACCACCATGTATTACCTATGTGGATGTGCCGCAGATGTGTATAATTCCACTAATGAAATGTGTAACTCAATGAAAGCGAATTGAGGTTGCTGTGCCTGTTTCCTAGCTTATATGCATTATCTTCTATAACATCTATAACAATATTATAACGAGGAAAGATTTGATTGTTTGTTTGTTTGTTTGTTTGTTTGTTTGTTTGTTTGTTTGTTTTTTTGTTTGTTTGTTTGCATTGAATAGGCTCCGAAACTACTGAACCGATTTGAATAATTCTTTCACTGTTGGGGAGTTATGGGGTTGATAGTGATCCCCGGGTGACATAGGCTATAATTATTATATTTTCATAAAATTAGGAATCCTTACTAAAATTCCAATAATGTAACACAAGGTGTGTAGGTACGTAACGGGGTTACGGCGTAAAACTAATTAACCCGTGCGAAGCTGCGGCGATTCAGCTAGATAACTAACTATTAATAAGAAAAAGAAACAATTTCATTCTTTTTCATTAAAATATGATTCTTTGAGTAAATCTACAACTATATAGAATATAATGTAAGTAAGCCTGATACATATTATTATAAGATATAGGCTAAATACGTCAATTACGTGGTTTTACTAGGTGGTAGGACTTTTCTGCAAAGTTCGTCTATGTAGGTACCACCGCTTTGCCAGTTATTCTGCCGTCAAGCAGTAGTATGCAAGCACTACTGTGTTTCGGTTTGAAGGGCATTGTAGCTAGTGAAATTACTGGGCAAATGAGACTTTATGATCTAATTACACAGTGTAGTAATCTGATTACTAGACTGTGCGATGTCTCAGGATGACGTGCGCAGTGCAGTGTCACGCGAAACTGTATTGTTTTAAAGTTCCGAGTGACACTGCAACTGTTATAAGCAGCCGTGTCGCCTAACATCAGGTGAATGACCAGCGCGTCACGTCATTCATTCTCATAAAAAAAAGCCAAACCTCAACTATTTTAGTTGCCTTGGGTTTGAATTGAAATTAAGTTTGGAAAAAACTGTGAGGTAAACACAAACATAATTATAGCTAATGCAATCCAATTTGAATTTTTAGATAAATTTTCTGTATAATTTGGATAAAAACATCACTGCTACAAATTATCACATTCCTTTGGGAGCTATAAATGAGAAGTCTGCGCTTGTAACCCTCCAACTAGGGAGGGGACACGTTGAGCTGTAAAATTGAGTGACACAAACATAATTCACGGGCAGAGACGAAAGACGTGGGCATAATTTTTTTTTTCATTCTCTGTGGTCTTTAACTACACAACCGGTTAAAGTCTGCCCAATCACCCACCATCAAAAGCTGTACCTACTTATGACTGTAGGTATCGTTTTATAATGAGATACTTGACAAAGACCTTTAAGACGTTTGACGTGAAAGATTTATAAACCAAAGCTGGAACAGCAAATCTTTTTATAATACACAGTTTTCACACAATACATTTTATTCTTATTCTTTTTACCTAATTCTGTCCACGTTGTTGCTGTAATTTCAAAGATTATAAAGCCCGTTGATAGCTCGTGAACATAATTTCGCCTACAAACACGACTCACTAGTGCGGGCAGGGGGCGAGGTAACAAAAGGAGACAAAGTCATACAAAATTACACTAAGCAGGAATGAACAAAAGACACATTGGGTGTCCTGTTTTCTCTCATTAGATGGTTGAGATCATCATCCTCATCATTAACAGCCTGATGACGTCCACTGCTGAACATAGGCCTCCCCCACGGTCGGTCGGTCCACCTAGTGGGGGGCCGGCCTACGCTGCGTCTTCCAGTTCGTGGTCGCCACTCGAGAACCTTTCTTCCCCATCGGTTGTCAGTTCTACGAGCGATGTGGCCTGCCCATTGCCATTTCAACTTGCTAATCCTAAGAGCTACATCGGTCACTTTAGTTCTCCTGCGGACCTCCTCATTTCGGATCTTATATCGCAGGCAAATACCGAGCATTGCTCTCTCCATAGCTCGTTGCGCGACTTTGAGCTTAGTAATGAGGCCAACAGTTAGAGACCACGTCTCAGTTCCATAAGTCATCACTGGCAACACACATTGATGGTTGAGATACGTGACCAGTAATTTTTGGAAGTGGGAAGTGATATCAATTTGGTCATCTCAATTAATATGTAGTCAATGTGTAATTTATTGTTCTAAATAACAGCAAAGTAGAAGTCAAAGCTGCTACAGGTCATTTACAACACAACAACAACAAAAAACAAATGACTCCAATAAACTGTGAGGTTGAGTAGCAGAAACATAGCAAACCTATTTATTTCAGCTTTTTCGTTATATATCATTGCCCCATCCCTAATGGTACACGTCTGGCGCAGTGCGGTGCTGTTCCATCTATCGATAAATTTCATCTGGAGCTAAACGACGCGTACCTAACGATATTCATTTGGTTATATGCCGCTGAAGGCAGTAGCTTGGGAAAACCCTATTTGAGAACTATCAAAGGTTGTAATGTTTTTAGAAAAATTTTAAAAGTTTTCTCGGAAAATTCATTGTGTAGTTAACGTAAATGATGTTAGTTGTAATAAGGTTTCGTCGGGTTTTTATTACTTTTTCGTGAAATTACCACGAAAATGGGCTGATTTCATACTAAAATGTAGATTTAGTAAGTAGATATGATTACTACTGAAATGTTTGTCCTTTGGTAGAGATTGCGACGTAGGTAGGTACCTACTTGCAGGTCCTACTTTGAAAATATAGGTAGGTAATAGGTACCTATAATTCAGAACTTTTTGGGCTACTTATGAAAACGCTAACGGAATGGATTACGTACTTTTTTTAATCAGACTAGATGAATTTTGAGAAATAAATGTTGTGATGATAATCATGAGTGTCAAAATGAGAGTCAGTTCCAATCCACTAGGTGTTCGATATATGCGGTGGCTGAAAGGACTACGGCAACCTACTATTTTATTTTATTTTCTTGTAGGCCAAACCGACTGGAGGGTCGTTTTCATGGTTCCCAATTTACCATATTGGTGTAATTATTCAATATTTCATATTTCTATAGAAAAGTTTAGCCAGTTAATTAGTTCGTTCGACCCTTTTCTTATCCCCGTAGTATTATTACAAAGGGAGACGTTGGCTGTTTGTTTGCACCTCTAAGGTTTTCACGTAAAACTAATTAAGACGTTGATGAAAATTTATACACTGATTGCTTTTACTTTACCACTACTTGGAAAATTATTACTTATTAATAAAAAAATTAATACGTAGTAAGTCTGTTACCTACAGAGCCAAGATCTATTAATACTTTAATTACAGTAAATGAAAAACCAAACCTAACCTAATCCCCACCACCACCTAAAACCACGAACTGGAAGACACAGCGTAGGCCGGCCCCCCACTAGGTGGACTGACGACCTGGTCAGAACCGTGGGGAGCCGATGGATGCAAGTGGCAAACAGCTGCTCAAAGTGGCGCTCTTTGGGGGAGACCTACATATGTTCAGCAGTAGACGTCTTCAGGCTGTTGATGATCAAGATTAACCTAAACCATTGTTAAAGTATCGAGCGTCTTAGACGTCCACTGCTGCATTTGGCATCTCCCAAAGAGCGCCACTTTGAGCGGCTGCTCGCTCCATCGGCTTCCCATGGGTTTCACCAGATTGTAGGTCTTACTAGTGAGGAGCGCGCCTATGCTGCGTCTTCCATAGCGTCTTAGACATCAAATATAGACATCAAAACTTGACCCTCAAATGAGTCTAAAGTCTGGAAGCATATTATTATCATATCAGACCCATCTAACAAAGCTATTAACTCCAACACCAGACTGAAGTTATTGGAATTTGGCCAAAGAATGCTATCCACTTCCTTTCATTAAACCAAACTTTTAGTTTTGACGTTGTCATCTTTGGCTATGATCATTTTATTAATTCTGTCCTTAATTTAATTATTACATTATTTTGATAATTAATATGATAAACGCCTTTTTTCTATTCTAGATTAGTAGTTAGATACCTATGTACTCTGCTTCAGTGTATGATCACGTACTACTTTGGGAAGCTTTCAGAGGGAGAAGTTGCGCTTGTCATTAGATCAATAGTAAAATATGTGTATGTATCAGTGTATCTATGACTCTGCCATTTGAAGATAAAGAAGAAGAAGTGGGTCTGGGGGAAGGAAGGCTTTTATCTCTGTCTGCACTTAGACAGCTCTTAAATTCACACTTATCCTCTATGACATAGGTGACTCCAATGCATTTGGGTACATCCTAGGGACATAAGCTTAAACTAAGAGCTGTTAAGCTTTAATATAAAAATTATTTGTACGCATAGCTTACATATAGCATGAAATAAAAACTAAATAAAGACATTTCTAAAAGAATTTCCGTTTATTTCTTGTAATTTATTACCTAAAACACAGCAATACTTTGACAAAACCGACTGGCAAGGCCGTCGCATTGCGGTGGGGATGGCGACACAGCAGAATGCTTGCCAATTTTGTATTAATTTGTTTGGAACATTAACCATTCAACGTTTAAAATAGATGAAGCATAAATTGCTGTAAATATCGCTGCAAAACTTAAATTTCAGAAATATAGTTGTATTGTATTTTGTGGTAAAACGACTTTTATCACTGTAAAGTTTCTTGTAGCTTCTTCTTTACAGGTGTAATCGAAGCTACGGATCGGAGTGGTCTATTCTGCATTGTGCCGGATTGCTTGCACCTTTAGTGAAAGAGAACTTTTTTTTAAACACTTATTGTAATAGGTTTGCTATAAATAGTTATAATATTTGACATTGTGTGCTTTGTGAATTCTATCTGCTCAGTAATTATAATAATTTAATTTAAGTACCTAACGACATTTGACTAGTAAAAGTGCTATGAATAGCCTATTTGCAATAAAACATTTTGAGTTTAAGTTTGAGTTTTGTATAAGAATTCGTTTAGGTTGGTAGAGAGATGTCGCAGAATATCGACATGACATCATGTCATGCAGATCTGCCCCAAGCAGCAGTGAAAAAACACTACTGTGTTCCAATCTAAAGAGTTCTGTAGCTAGTGAAATTACTGGGCAAATGGGACTTTATGACCTGATCTCACCGTGTAGAAATCCAGACTGTGCTGATCTCTCAGGATGATGACGGTGTGAAAAATCGAGTGAAAGTGCAACTGTTATTAGCTGTGACGCTTAACATCAGGCAAACGACTAGCCCGTCACACTATTTAAAAAGAATAGTAGATAAGTACCATTACTTTATATAGGTATTTTTATCTTCACATCATGACGGCCTTACAATAACGTCAGAGAAAGGCCATATTGGATTTACGAGTTGTACAATATGGCGGCTTACGTTACTCCATTATTTACTGTTCCTCTCTAGAGCCCAGATTTATTAAGTATTGTTGTTTGCGCACATTTTATACCTACTTAGAATATATAAACTTAATGTTGGAAGAGAACCTACCCTACACTACTGTATTCCGATTTGAACGGCATTTTAGCTAGTGAAATTACTGGCCAAATGTGACTTTATGGCCTGATTACACAGTGTAGTAATCTGATTACTAGACTGTATGATGTCTCAGGATGACTTGCGCAGTGCAGTGTCACGCGAGACTTTATTATTTTAAAGTTTCGAGTGACATTGCAACTGTTATGGGCGGCCGTGTTGCTTAACATCCGGTGAACGACTAGCTCATCACTTCATTCCTTCTCATATAAAAAAAACCTTATTGGAACTCCTACCACTAAGGTTGCACTGTAACCCACTACATATTATTTCTAATGGAAAAATTAGAAATATTGATTTGGAAGGCGTTATCTGTACAGCATTTGTGTTCATGTAACTTGACCATGCTGGTTGGGATGATTCTTAAGAATCACTCAATAGATGGCGCTACCAACCCCGTAAGTTGGTTGTAAAGGTGAAGGAAAAATTCGGACATGAGACCACTTGTCACGGTAGCTTAAGTAAAGCCATGGGGCCCCATCAGGAACAAACGAAAAATATCCCGAACTTGAAAAAATTGTTGTAATCGTATCTAGAGAGTCACTAGTTAGTGTCCAGTGTATTCATTTGGCCCAATACTTCGCCAACACGCAATAAATGTCGCTTGATAATCTTGCGTTATGCAGAAATAAGATAATTCGTAAAATAGCCCGCGTTATGCCGTTGTATGGGATGAGGCATCTGTACTGTAGGTATTATATTATCTGGGGCAAAGCATATCCCGACTCGAGGGATGGATGCGGGTTCAATCCCCGCTCGTGATTCTAATTTTTCCTTTAGAAATTAATTTGTAGATTACGCTGAGCAGGCGATACTCCTATAAAAATCATAAACCCACTACATATTTCAAAAAGGAATAAACTCGCACTAGTTTTCACAGCGTGTCAGTTACCACCTACGCTATAATATAAATATGACATCTCAGTTGAAGATTAAAGCTTTAAAGTATTTCAGATCAGACAGAGATCATCAATACAATTATAATAAAACTGTAACTGGGATAAATCACCAGGTCGTCGGTCCACCTAGTGGGGGGCCGGCCTACGCTGCGCCGCGGGGAGCCGATGGATGCAGGAGGCGAGCAGCCGCTCTAAGTGGCGCTCCCGGGGGGAGGCCTATGTTCAGCAGTGGACGTCTTCAGGCTGTTAATGATGATGATGGGATAAATCTGTACATTGATATTTTTCGAAAATTTTGACTGCTTTACACTTCTAAGTCGATATAAAAATTTAAACAATTTTTTAAAGTTTTTTATCTGTATGTCTGTCTGTCTGTCTGTTCCTTTGAACACGCATCACGCTGAAACTACTGAATGGATTTGGCTGAAATTTGGTATGGTTATAGCTGATTATGCAGAACGAAAGATGAAGAAAGAATGGGGAAGAAAGGTTCTCGAGTGGCGACCACGAACTGGAAGACGCAGCGTAGGCCGGCCCCCCACTATGTAGACCGACGACCTGGTGAAAGCCGCGGGGAGCCGATGGATGCAGGAGGCGAGCAGCCGCTCTAAGTGGCGCTCCCGGGGGGAGACCTATGTTCAGCAGGGAACGTCTTCAGGCTGTTAATGATGATGATGATGATGCAGCACAAATAGAACATTTTTTTTTCTAAAACAGCCAAGTGCGGGTTGCCCAATCAATCAGGATGTAATTTTTATTCAAGATTTTTTGTTGACATATAATTTATTATATTTAATTATCAATTTTAATTTCAATAAAAAAAAGCAAAGACAAAAGAAAAAATAAAATCACCTTGTCGAAAGGGAGATAGAAGAAAAAATTAACAAAAAATAGGGGAAACGGATGAATGGATGGGACGGTAACAGAAGGGAGGCAGGCGCAGCCGGGGGGGGGGGCAGCTAGTCAGATATATAAATAAATATCTAGGTAGTACCTTCGTGTAAACAGAACCCGAAAAAGAGGTCAACTCGTCACCAACTTTTAAAATTAAAAGAGCACTTCCATGTTTTTGACTTCTATTCACGGAATTCCATTCAGCCATGCCCATTCCGAGCAATGGCCGAAAAAAATATTACACTTTTTAAATTTCCGCACATTGCGAGTGAAATCCGCTTCTGAGTGAAATGAAACGTATCGCTGCGAAAATGTTTTGAAAGTTCCTTTTGAATGGTTTTCGACGAGGTTTTCTCCGATGCTCGGATGACCGAGTTACTGATAGCACAGTCTGTTAGAAAGTTGTAGTATAGAGAATAGAACGTTACGGGAATCGAATGAATAGAGGTAGAGTGAACTTAATTCATTATATTTCTTTAAGTACAAAAGTATTTTAAATAGTTAATGTTATACTTAATCTTCATTATTATCTTATAAATTAATTTAATCATAGGTAATTAATGCTTATTGTGCTACCCGAATAAGTAAAAACCAATAAAGATATATCTAATACTAGTATTTTGCTCCGTGCGCGGGCCGCGTGCGGCTCGCGAGGACGTTTTCGTGGCTGTTGTATTTATAAAAATGTTATACTTTAATATAAACTTGTGATTTTGCAAGAATTAGTACAAAACAGCGGTATTTTTCAAAGAAAATGATAATTGATCTGACTTTTGCATGGCGGCCATCTTGAAAAATGCTGTCAGTCAAGTAAAAGGTCAAAATTTGAAATCAGCATCCTTTAAAACCCCCAAATATAAAATATCAGCCGGATCTGAGTTACTATAAAATCGGACGCCATTTTGAATCTGCCATCTTGGAATTATTTTAAATCTATGAGAAAGCCTCCGTTGTTCATTTGTTATGAGTCCAAACACACCTTGTCGGCTTCTATAAGTTCAGATTGTGTGCGTGTTTTAATTTTGCATGGCGGTCATTTTGTTTTGTTTATCAGTAATATGTCAATTTTAATCAACGATCCCGAAAATATTTAGATCTTAGGTAAGATAGGTTAGTTAGATAAGCTAAAATCAATTAAAAAGGTCGCATTAGTAAAACATTGTAAATGTAGCGATGGGTAGTTTGAAGCTCCTCCTCGCTTCGCTCGTCGTCGCGTGGGTAATTTGAAGCTCCTCATAGCTTCGCTCGTCGTCGCGATAAGTGGTTTGAAGCTCCTCCTCGCTTCGCTCGTCGTCGCGATAGGTAGTTTGAAGCTCCTCCTAGCTTCGCTCGTCGTCGCGTGGGTAGCTTGAAGCTCCTCCTCGCTTCGCTCGTCGTCGCGATAGGTGGTTTGAAGCTACTCCTCGCTTCGCTCGTCGTCGCGATAGGTAGTTTGAAGCTCCTCCTCGCTTCGCTCGTCGCCGCGATAGGTAGTTTAAAGCTCCTCCTCGCTTCGCTCGTCGTCGCGATAGGTAGTTTGATGCTCCTCCTCGCTTCGCTCGTCGTCGCGGTATATTCACATTGGAGGCGTAAAAAAGGAAAGTTCATATTTCGATAAAATCACCTTTGTATGGTAATATTGAAAAATGGCGCATGCCAAAATTTGATTTTAGAATGTTGTTCAGCATCTTTGAGGACCCTCAGATATCGATTTTCATCCGGATCGGAGAAACTTTTTTTTCCGCCATGACCGAAATTTCCGCCATTTTGAAAAAAACATTTTCGCTATATCTTTCCTTCCGGCCGCCAAACAATATTAGTTCGAGCTCTTTATACTAAAGTATCATGGTTTCAACGTCATTTCCGGTTTAAATTTGAATGGCAGATTTTTTTTTCCGCCATTTGGATTTTTTTTATTTTCTCTAAAATCATCCCAGGGTTTGCTATGACATTCCTGAGAACGCATATGACCCATCTCACATCGTTTAGCCAGGCCGTTGATGGTCACGATCATGGAAGGTCGGAAGACCAGGTCATGAAATATTTTGAATTTCGATTGTCCACTTTCATACAAATTTATAAAAATAGGATCAAAATTTCCCATAGATATCGAGAAACAATGCTCCGAAAATGAAAAAAAAATTTGTATGGCAGCCATCTTTAAAAATGGCGGAATCCAAAATATTTTTTCAAATATGGAATCAGGGACCCCAAAAACATATCTTTTGAGAACGCGTCTTGGTAAAACATATGATTTTTGACAGTTCAAATCGCGACTTTTCCAGATTCCTTATGTAAGACAAGGAATTAGCGTGGTTTCGAAGTAAGGAATCGATACGGAATAATGTCCCTGCGTGCGTTGTCTGTCACACAGTAATTTAGACAAAACTTAAAAATTATTTAAGTACATAGGTAAATTGTCGGCCTAAATCATCTTGATACTTGACAAAAATTGACACATCCATTTTACTTCCGTTAAGGTTTTTAACACTTATAAAATGAATGTCAACCAAGAAAACTGTTACAGAAATTATCATTGCAGTGCCAATGCATTTAAATGGACAGACGTAATGCCGATAAATGTGTGTATTTATTAAACAAATAGCTAGACCTAGAAAGTGCATGGGTAAAATTTTAAATCAGCACTACGATAAACAAGCGAGATTGTAAGTGTTGAGTATTAAGTATAACTGATAACACAAAGTGACACAAATCAAGAAAGAGGTTACTATATATGTGCTAATTAACCTTTAATCATACAGCCTATTTATATATTTATTTTTCATGTCAAGTGAAGTTTTTTTTTGATGTTTGCCTGTTTTAATTTTTTAATCTTACTTGACTTATTCCCTCTTTAATTAATGTCAACATCTCGTTCACAGACTACCTAGATTACAGATTACTATGTCTTTTTTTTTATTTATATAGATTTATTTTATCATGGATTTTGTTTTCTACGCTGTCCACAGATTATAAAGTTCTAGATGCTAACATTCCGTTTTACCGTTTCGTTTTCAGTAAATGATGTATAATTACAATTTTGTTGAATAATTGTAGTTATTCATTGTTTTGTAATAGTCTGTATTATAGTTTAATCCATGGAAGTCGTAAGTACTGGTGTTTGTGGTACTTGTGAATTCCAAGTATTAATTTAAATTTACAAATATGAATTTTGTTATGGCAGATTAGTAGGTTTAGTAGGTATTATGTGTTCTTGCTCTCACAGTTATAAATAATATTATCTTCTCATCAGAAACCGGCAGGTGAAGCGAATGACTTAGTATATAATATTTTGTTTTTATTATTAGTTTGGATTATTATTATATTATTGTATTACATAGTTAAAAATAATTATTTATCTATTTATATAAATTTTATATATTATTATATTTATTAACTTACCTATAATATTATGTTGAGTCTATTTAATGATGATAACAGCAGCGATAATTACTTATCTGCATCTTCTCTAACTGATTATTTCAGCAGCGATGATAGCTTTCTCAGTATTCCATCCCTCTCTGAAACTTTGGAATCCGAATTTTGTAGTGTACCTATGAACTTAAACCTAATTCATATTAATGCGCAGAGTATTCCGGCTCATTTTTCCGATATGCTGGCGTCTTTTGGAAACAAAAACATACATGCTATTTTAGTCTCCGAATCCTGGCTTAAGCCAAGTCTTCCATCTGTCTCCTATAACTTACCCGGCTTTAATCTCATTCGTAATGATCGGACAGGTAGTGGTGGTGGGGGTGTTGCTATTTATCTCCGTGCACACATTCCCTTCTCTGTAATTAGTACATCCGCACAGCCACCTCCAGCGAATGCCGGCGAACACCTCTTCATTGAAATTCTACTCTCTCACTCTAAAATACTTCTCGGAGTTTATTATAGCCATTCCTTACGCAATACCTATTTTTCTTCTTTTGAAAAAATCTTAGAGGATCTCACTCCCTCATATAACCATACCATTGTGATGGGCGATTTCAATACCTGTTTGTTGAAAAACGATCATCGCTCTTCTTTATTAGAATCAGTCGTGAAGTCAACTAATATGCACATTCTCCCTCTTAGTGCCACTCACCATTTCCCAAACTCGTCTCCCTCTCTTCTTGACATTGTAATGGTGTCTTCGGTAGATCATGTGGCCAAGCATGGTCAGTGTTCAGCTGACGCCTTTTCTTATCACGATTTGATTTTCTTGTCTAATAAGATTCGTCCTCCTAAATCAAAACCCACAATTATTCTGCAGCGTAATTTTAGTGGTATGGATAAAGACGCATTCGTAAACGACGTCAAAAACATAGATTGGTCACCGGTCATGAGTGCTGATTGTATTGATGATCAAGTGGCAATTTTTAACACACTTATCACCCAACTTTATAATGTCCATGCGCCTCTTAGGGCTATTAAAATCAAACATGTGCCTGCACCTTGGCTCACCGACGAAATAAAGGCCCTAAAAAACAGAAAGGCTGCTGCCAAGACTAAATACAAGGTTCGTCCAAATGACGCAAATAAGTTGCGTTATACTAAGATCCGAAATCACTGCAATGTGGTGTGTAGGGACGCTCAGCGACGCCATATTCATGAGTCTGTACAAAACGAGGATCCAGCAAAGGTTTGGAAATTTCTCAGGTCTCTTGGAGTTGGTAAATCTCGTCTAGAAACCGTTCAAAATAACTTAGATATCAATTCCTTAAATCAACATTTTTCGGCATCGTCCAATATTGACGACTCTGCTAAAACTCGTACTTTAAATTATCTTTCTAATATTACAACTCCTGACTGTTCTCCTTTCGTTTTTCGTCAGTTTACCGCTTGTGATGTCAAGAATAGCATATTATCTATCACTTCTAACGCTGTTGGACTTGACGGCATTAGTCGTAATATGCTGATCCCTATAATGGAGTACATACTTCCTATCCTTTGTTACATTCTCAATTTCTCCATTTCCAGCGCTGTGTTTCCTTCTATATGGAAGGAAGCACAAATTATCTCCTTACCTAAAAAGACAAACCCTAAATTCTTTTCTGAATACCGTCCAATATCTATCCTTCCTTTCCTTTCCAAGGTCCTGGAACGACTGGTTCATAACCAGATAAATTCATTCCTGACAAGGTATGACCTCCTTAATCCCTTTCAGTCCGGTTTTCGTCCGGGGCACAGCACGGTTACTGCTCTAGTCAAAATCACTGACGATATACGTCACGGGATGGAAAACAGTCAAGTAACTGTGCTGACACTCCTTGACTTTAGTAACGCCTTTAACACTGTCGACTTTGACATCCTTCTTGCTATACTTCGCTCTCTTAACATATCTCCAACGGTAATTGACTGGTTTCATACTTACCTGTTCGGACGCCGACAGCGGGTTCGCCTTGAGGAGTCTTTTTCTTCATGGTGTAATACGTCAGTTGGTGTACCTCAGGGTGGCGTCTTATCTCCTCTTCTTTTTGCCATATTTATAAATTCTATTTCACAAAACCTTACTTCTTCCTACCACCTCTATGCAGATGATCTACAGCTATATCGCCATGCTCCTCTCAACCAATTGGCTGAAGCTATTGAAGCCACTAACCATGATCTGTTTCAAATCGCAGAGTGGAGCAAAGCATACGGTCTAAAAGTAAATCCTCTCAAAACACAGGTCATCATTGTGGCAAGCTCCCGGAATATTTCCAAAATCGATTGGAACTTAATTCCAAAAGTGGTTTTTGACGATACCTTGTGTCACGATACCTTTCAGCGATACTGTTAGAAATCTCGGTGTAATCATAGATCGGTCTTTAACCTGGGACCCCCAGCTTGCCGTCACTAGCCGCAAGATATTTGCTTCCACTGCGTCGTTGCGCAGGCTACGAAACTTTCTTCCTACTACCACTAAGATTGCGCTCGCACAATCTCTCCTACTTCCGATTCTTGATTATGCTGACGCCTGCTATCTTGACCTTAGGGAGGACCAGCTAAGCAAGCTTGAGCGTCTCCAAAACGTATGCATTAGGTTCATATTTGGTTTGCGCAAATATGACCATGTTTCTGACTTTCGCGCTAAGCTCAAGTGGCTCCCAATTCGCCGTCGCCGGAATGCTCATATACTGTCTCTTCTCTACAGTGTTCTGTTCAATCCTTCTTCCCCGCGCTACCTTCAGGAACGATTTAATTTCCTTCGTACCTGCCACTCACGTTCTTTAAGATCATCTGAGAACCTGATGCTAAATATGCCAGTACACACAACCAAATTTTATGATTGTTCATTTACAGTAGAAGCTGTTCGTCTATGGAATGCCTTACCTACTGATATTAAACAAGCACTATCGCTGAATGTCTTCAAAAATCGTGTTAAACAGTTTTATCTTTCGTCTAAGTAGCTATCAGATAATTCATCTTATCTTATTATCATCTATGTATATTTTATTTATTATAATTAAATGTAGTATATCTATTATGAATATTATTATGTATTATGTCTTTGTAGGATTTTTTATGTAATTATGTATGTATTTAAGATATATTTATTTATGTATATATGACTATACACAGCGTTCTTTTTTGTATGAATACCACCGTCCATGTATTGCTATGTTATTCCTTTCCGTACAAGGTTGTCTGGAAGAGATCGCTCTGAGTGATAAGACCGCCAATTGATACACTTTTGTTAATTTTGTTGTTGTTAGCTTTTAATCATTTGTGATGTGGTGTTTCAATAAAGAGTTTATCTATCTATCTATCTATCTACGGCGCCAATAAATAAAGTGAATAAGTATATAAACCTAATAATGATGTATAATTGTATAGTAAACCTAGTTACTAAACAAAGACTTAGGAGGAATTCTGTGTTACTAGTTAATTAATTAATCACGGATGTAATTTATTTATTTACAAACTCCTTAGTACGTCTACTAGGTACGTCTAAGTTTGAATAGAAACTTTATCTTATCTAGATAATTATACTGATGATAATTAGTGTTTTTGTCTAGTGTATTCCTTAAAATATTTTAGCAATTATTGTTTTTTGAAATATTGACAATGCCTATTAGAATCAAGATTTTTTGACCTCGGTCAGAAATGATGGTATGTGACGACGCGATCCAGGATGGAGCCTAATGTTTTCCCTAGCCTAGAAAATATACCGGATCAATGAATTTACTCTAACAATTTCCAGATTATATTTGACAGGAACCAATTTTTTTTTTATTATAGTTTATAATCAAGCCAAATATGCCACTTGGAAATAAATGTGCCAGTTATGTCATCACTGTAAGATAATACTGTGGATGATAATTATACTATTTTTATTTCAGTTTCACACTCAATCATCTGTGTATTTAATGGGTTTTACTGTCCACTAGGGATTATGCAAATCATCAGAAAACGTATTGAAACGTGTCACGTTGATTGCCACCTAGATATTCGTCCGGCTCGTCATTGTATTATCCGGATTTCACCGGATAATTCCAGATTAGTCCCATTTAATCCGGCCTGTGTACAGGTAGGATAGAGAATTTCCGATTGAAATACTGTCATAAATCTGAAATAGTCAAAATCTTTTTATAATAAAATGCAATTAATCAAAAAAGGCTCGCTGACTCAAAGTAAAATCTTATCACTTTAAATCCTTAAACCTGTTCCTCAAAAAATAAATGGCTTGCTAAATATTATACATTGATTGTAATGGCATAAATTACACACGTCTCTTGTTTGACTGTTCCTCGCTAAAGCTGTATAAATACCCTGCCCCTATTACGAAGGAGTTAGCAGCGCTGCTGACGCGCGCCTGCCGCTCAACTGCTGTCAAAATTGTATGAAAATTGACAGCAGTTGAGCGGCAGACGCTTGTCAGCAGCGCTGCTAACTCCTTCGTAATAGCCCCCCTATTCCTGGAGTCTTTATACTTTTTCAAGAGTTCTTAACGTTCAAAATTAATAATGAGTAATAATATGGTTTA
Source organism: Ennomos erosarius (assembly GCA_963580505.1). NCBI lineage: Eukaryota > Metazoa > Arthropoda > Insecta > Lepidoptera > Geometridae > Ennomos > Ennomos erosarius. The sequence continues at coordinate 1,908,485 of OY757001.1, read as the reverse complement.
TATTAAGAAATAAGAGTTAAGGTAACAAACAAATAGACAGTCAGACAAGCGTAAACGATTCAGTTCACTATAAAAAGGGTGACAAGGACAACACAAAAATGTAATTGTCCCAGGATTCCCAGGAAGGAAGAGATACGCAAAGCCTTTCCCGTAATCTACGCGAATAACTTTCATTCAATATAAAACCCTTTCCTTTTACATCACAAAAGGTCCCCGATGGCACAAAGTGGGCCCTTTCGACGATTCCCCGAATGTCGGGGAAAACTTACTGGAAGTAACAGTATGAGAGCTTAAAAGTAAAAATACCTAATACAGTGAGTTATGAGTTCCCTGGAACTCTGTAGGTTTCGAAGATTTCATTGTATTGTTGACCGATATCGGTCTTGCGCAGTCTTATCGATTTAAACAAGAGTTCATTAAATTTTTGATTGGAGTCAAATCCTCTCTCGCTCTCTCTCATTGCTCTACCACATCGTTAGAAAACGTACAGAATGAATTTTAAGTAAAAAAAAATTCAATAATAATCCTTGGCGGAAAAACCCCTAGATTGACCACCTGCTTAAACATCGCTAAAAAAATTCAAAAAAGCATGCAAATAATAATCTTCGATACACGCAATTTAATTGCTAACACTAGTTAGCTAATGCTAGCTACAATAAACAACGATGCTTTAACTTACTCCCTCTGCACTTCACCAAAATGGTGGAGTGAAACAATATTTTCTGTTTTCTTCAGATTTGTTTTCGACACGCGTTTTAAAAGGTTTTACATAACTTCTCTTACTGCGACAATATCCAAAGTGATGGAAAACAAATAAATCGGAAAGCTCCCAACTATCGCCACGGTATTTACGTAAAGGGAACTTTTCGCCCTTTGTGCACGATATCTGATGGATGTAACGTTGGATCTGAGCTGCGACTTTACGAATGACCTTTTGGTGGAAAAGTATCAAAACTGTTTGAGCTACCAACTTTTATAACATTTAAATATTAATTTGAAATATTTATTCGGACTGATATCGTTGACGTTTCTCCCTACTATGTACAATCTCGTTGGTGCCACCATAAAATGTAATTAGAATGAACAACAATTTAATAAGGCTTTTCTAACATCTTATTTCTTAGTCCTAAGCGCCTTCCTCTCGATTTACAAGTATATTTTCTTATGTCAATTTTCTAATCAAATATTGGAAATTCCCTCATAAAATACGCTCTCAGAAAACCTAATACCATTCTCGGGCACGTCTCCTTTGACAAATAAAACTGAGCCCAATTTATTCGCTGAACATGAGCTATTATTGGATTTATTAGATTTATTATAACGTGTGTGTTATGTAGTTATGTATTATTTATATGGATGGAGTAGGGTCTAGACAATTTGATGAACCTCGTGGCCGAGAACTTTGGGACAGAACAGACAGAATTATTTGCTTAGATTGAACGGTTTCATTCTAGTAATTTATAAAGTGCTTATATGGGTAAAATTCACATTTGAGGATTAAGGTAAGATAAAAATAAAAAAAAAATAAAAAGTCGATTTATTGCCACTACTACAAAAAACATAATGAACTTAAAACTACTAATTGGTAGTTTTTTAGGTACATTTAGTAGTTTTAATTAAAACTACTAAATGTACCAAATAAATACACTTATTGTAGGACAATAGGTAATGCATACATTATAAAAGAAACGAGAATGAAACAGTTCATACAAGCTGTTCGGCAGAACATGAGCTAAGGTAAGGTGGGATAAGTAAGACCGCCCTATATCTTAAAAATGAGTATCTATAATTTTATTTGAAATCCGTTTAGTAAGATTGATCATCAATTATTTTCACAGTACTCGGAATTAAGATTTTCGAGTCTGTCTTTTTGCCTAATATGTCAATCTTCAATCAATTTACAGAATTTTCTCTGTTACAGTTTTAGGTTAATCTAATTAGATTTTTTGTATTGAAACGCAAATTTTACCGTATTAAGTCTTCCTAAAACCCTGTACTTTACATTATTTCGAGATGAAATACATTTCTTCGAATACCTGAATTTCAGCGGTCAGTTTTTGTAACGACCGAAAACGATTTGTCAAACGTCACTGCCAAATACAGCGGGATTACGATGACGTGACTGAAATAATATTTCAGTTCAGCTATGACTTAATGGCTAATGGCTTATGGCTTAATAAGGGTTGCTTGTTGTCGTATTTTATTTTAAAACAAGTACAACAAATGATAATCTAAAAAAACATCGTCACAAAGGCAAGTTTGGTATATAAAAAAGTTCGACCAACTCCGGGATACTCCGAAACTTTTTACTGTATCATGAAATTTATCGCGGCAGACATAATTTACACTGCAGGAATTTATATGAGAAAACTTAGGCGAGCTGTTTTGGGCTCAGCTGCCGTGAAAAGCACCTGCGTCAAGTGGAGCTCTTTAGACGGCCTTAAAGTAGGTTTAGGGTAAAAGGATATTTCAGACGCATTCAAAAAAGGAATAGAAGAGAGAGGGAAAAAGATTCTCCCTTCTCTCTTCTCTAGTAAAGGATAAAGAGCGGCTTCATTTTCACTGCCGACGATCGGTTATCGTTGCGTCATATTACTGACATATCTACATAGGTCTGCACTGTGGAGACTGGCCGTGTATCATCTTACACGTTTGAAGTTACCACCAGATTTCAAATAACTTCGTCATTTCTCGCCAATATCAGACCCTTTACGTCTGACTTCGACAACAGGGTGTATAATTATGGTGAAGTGTGACTCCCTTCTTCCCCTGGCCAGTGGCCACACAATAAGATACCTATTCTACATTATATTAGTACTTGCTTGGACAAAGTTAAGGTGTAAAACCTTAGAGCATCTATTTTTTGTATACAATCACATAGTAGCGAAGTCCTCTGTTGTCGGTTAGGACTTACACATACACCACATAACGGTCTGTAGTAATTATTATCAAATCTTAGCATCTTTTAGAATATTGCACTCTCTTACGCTCTTCCATCTGTGATTGTGGGCGGCACCCAATACGCAAATGATTTATTCATAATTATGATTAGTAATAATACTACTTATGTAAAGAATCTGAGTTTAATGTCATTATTATTCCTATTTATTTATTTATTTATATACGTATCGGTAGTTTCTTCTTATTATTTTATTATTAGTAGCAAGAATATGTATACTTAGAATACTTAGTGTTCAAAATATGTATAGCCTTTGTTAGTAATCTTAGTATTAGTTACATCGGAAGAGTACTGTTCAGCACAACACAGGGAATCCTACTGTGCTGAACAGTGAAACTATGCGAACCTTTATTGTATTTCATTTATTGTATGTACAACAATAGAATTTGTATAATGTCTTTGTACTAAATAAATAAATTTCTATTCTATCTATAAATGGAGATGTTAACGTTATAATCCGCAAGCACCATTTTTCTGCCAATTTCTACCGGGGACGAGGTAAACACGTACAGCACACGCGCAAACGGCGCGTGTAAACGCACGCCGCACACCATCTTACAACACGCACACCGTTATATAAACTAGCGTAGTTACGCAGTGTTTACACACACACTATGATATTAGATGACCAAATAGTGCCATATGACCGGCAGAGGGGAACGCCTTGCCTTGCCACCTCCTTTTATAAATGCTCTAAGCGTAACACTAGCCTGTGCGAAGACGGGGCGGATCAATAGTGAAAACCAAACCAAAAGCAAAATTAAAAAACCCATAAAAGAAACCTTATGGCAAATAGCTAACTAATGATAAAAAATATAAATAAACTATTTATTAGCAAAACAAAGGATTTTCAGGAAGCCTTCGAAATAAAAGCGTCAGTACACAGAACAAAAGCCACTGCTAACTTTCTATAGATTGTATACATTTCATTTCATACCAATCCTATTGTATTGAAACGCAAATTGTTCTATTGACGGTTACCATTTGTCTGTGCTGAGTTACAATTCAATTTGTTTTGCTGATTTTGATTTGGTAAATTCTGTGGCTATTGAAGTAAAATTAATTTGGCATTGAGGGATCGCGGTAGGCCTCCCACTAGGTAGATCGACTGATCAATACTACGAGGACATGCAAGAGGCAAGCAGCTGCTCAACAAAGGGAGGGAGGCCTATGTTTAGCAGTTGACGTCTTCCAGTAACTACTTCCCCTCTGCTCAACTAAATTGCTCAACTAGTTGAGCAGTTGAGCAGTAGGACATAATTTGAATTACCGACCAGTTTACGCCCTATAGCTCAACTATTGTTGATGATGAGGAAGATAATTATTGAAGACATCCATCCTCTTATCGGTTACTCAAAGGCCAAAGAGTGTAAAGCCAAAATGTCGATCAAGACGCGTATTGTTATCTCTTTGTACATGAAAAATTGTGTCCTTTAAACCTAGTTTATGTGGGCAACTTTCAATAAGTTTGTGGTGTACGGTGTGGAGTATTTTTAGGTCTGCCGTAGAATCAAAAATTAGGTAAGTAATACCTGCTGTCAGTCTAGATTTTACAGACTTATTCATGGAGCACCTATTGGGTAGGTACAAAAAAGTACAATGGAACGCCTAGATGAACAATGTAGGTAGGTGTTCCACAGATAAGAAACCAACTATATGTTTATCCTAAATCCATCCTCCAAAGTACATAGTGTTTAGTATCGATTCCTCTACCAGAACGAAATGTTTTTATGGCATATATACGTATCTCTATGTTTACACTTTATGGACGCCCCAAAAAGCCATAATGAAGCGAGGGCTGACCCTTCCGAGGTCAACTATAGGGAAGGGAAAACTGGACTATGGCTTAAAAGTCAAAATAGGACTGGTCGATTATAGGAAATCGAGATTAGAAGAAACAAGACTGTCTTTATGAAGTAGTTTATTAATTCCCATTAACTTTTCCTATCAATGGATGGTGTGTCAGTAATTTATTAATTTATCAAACAAAAACCACAGCTCTTAACTAAAAACAAATACAATCTTTTAACGAAACTTACAGCCAAATAGGGTTTTACATATAGAATAGAATAGAATAGAATAGAATAGAATAGAATAGAATAGAATAGAATAGAATAGAATAGAATAGAATAGAATAGAATAGAATAGAATAGAATAGAATAGAATAGAATAGAATAGAATAGAATAGAATAGAATAGAATAGAATAGAATAGAATAGAATAGAATAGAATAGAATAGAATAGAATAGAATAGAATAGAATAGAATAGAATAGAATAGAATAGAATAGAATAGAATAGAATAGAATAGAATAGAATAGAATAGAATAGAATAGAATAGAATAGAATAGAATAGAATAGAATAGAATAGAATAGAATAGAATAGAATAGAATAGAATAGAATAGAATAGAATAGAATAGAATAGAATAGAATAGAATAGAATAGAATAGAATAGAATAGAATAGAATAGAATAGAATAGAATAGAATAGAATAGAATAGAATAGAATAGAATAGAATAGAATAGAATAGAATAGAATAGAATAGAATAGAATAGAATAGAATAGAATAGAATAGAATAGAATAGAATAGAATAGAATAGAATAGAATAGAATAGAATAGAATAGAATAGAATAGAATAGAATAGAATAGAATAGAATAGAATAGAATAGAATAGAATAGAATAGAATAGAATAGAATAGAATAGAATAGAATAGAATAGAATAGAATAGAATAGAATAGAATAGAATAGAATAGAATAGAATAGAATAGAATAGAATAGAATAGAATAGAATAGAATAGAATAGAATAGAATAGAATAGAATAGAATAGAATAGAATAGAATAGAATAGAATAGAATAGAATAGAATAGAATAGAATAGAATAGAATAGAATAGAATAGAATAGAATAGAATAGAATAGAATAGAATAGAATAGAATAGAATAGAATAGAATAGAATAGAATAGAATAGAATAGAATAGAATAGAATAGAATAGAATAGAATAGAATAGAATAGAATAGAATAGAATAGAATAGAATAGAATAGAATAGAATAGAATAGAATAGAATAGAATAGAATAGAATAGAATAGAATAGAATAGAATAGAATAGAATAGAATAGAATAGAATAGAATAGAATAGAATAGAATAGAATAGAATAGAATAGAATAGAATAGAATAGAATAGAATAGAATAGAATAGAATAGAATAGAATAGAATAGAATAGAATAGAATAGAATAGAATAGAATAGAATAGAATAGAATAGAATAGAATAGAATAGAATAGAATAGAATAGAATAGAATAGAATAGAATAGAATAGAATAGAATAGAATAGAATAGAATAGAATAGAATAGAATAGAATAGAATAGAATAGAATAGAATAGAATAGAATAGAATAGAATAGAATAGAATAGAATAGAATAGAATAGAATAGAATAGAATAGAATAGAATAGAATAGAATAGAATAGAATAGAATAGAATAGAATAGAATAGAATAGAATAGAATAGAATAGAATAGAATAGAATAGAATAGAATAGAATAGAATAGAATAGAATAGAATAGAATAGAATAGAATAGAATAGAATAGAATAGAATAGAATAGAATAGAATAGAATAGAATAGAATAGAATAGAATAGAATAGAATAGAATAGAATAGAATAGAATAGAATAGAATAGAATAGAATAGAATAGAATAGAATAGAATAGAATAGAATAGAATAGAATAGAATAGAATAGAATAGAATAGAATAGAATAGAATAGAATAGAATAGAATAGAATAGAATAGAATAGAATAGAATAGCGTTTATTCAACTTCATAATAATGCTAAGTTACACAATAAAAAGCAAAAATACACACCAGGATCTTAATTAAGTTTTACATTATACTGTGCATATAATTATTAAAAAAGAATTTTCGTGTTGAAGCTGAAAGGGCGTTCAGCTCAGCATAAATGTCAGGTGCCTACCGGTACCAGACGCTGATTTTCAGCGTAAACCCCGCGGGTGGATAATTTTTTTCAGACAAAATATTACTAAATTTATAACATTTAAATAATTTATAATATATTAAATATCATATTACATATATAATTATATATATATATACATATAAAAAAACAGCTACTCATACCTAATACACATAACACTAATATAAACCTTATAATATAATGATAGATACGTTTGCAAACAAACAGAATTAGGTATACAAATTAATTACAGAACCTACACACGTACCTATATAAAATATACAACAAAATTTAAGCTACAACTAAAACGACAATAAAAATCTTATTGGATCATACTACAGACTCGCGTTATTAAATGAAGGACCGTTCATAAATAATATCGCCATGCTTCACCTGCTCATCAATTAAAAATTTTTTAAGTCTGCCTCTAAAACCGTCCACACTTTTCAACGCTCTAATTGGGGGTGGTATATTGTTCCAGCATTTAGAAGCAGCATACCGAAAGCCACCCCTAAATGCTTGCGTACGGTGCCTTGGTATGGACAGTTGATTAGAGCCATGCCTGTTCGAACGCTGTCTGGTGTCACAAGTCCACTTGAGTTTGTCATGCAAATATATAGGAATCCCGTATTTTGCTACACCAAACAGAAGACAGGCCAGATGTAACTTGTAGCGTGATTTCATTTTCAGAATAAGATGATTATTCAAAAATGGCGTAACGTGACTTCTTGGCGGTATTGCAAAGCAGAACCTCGCGCATGCATTTTGCACCCGTTGCAGCAAGCGTTGTGTTCGCACCAACAAACGAGGCCCATACACGGTGTCGGCATAGTTTAACTTCGACAAAACTAACGATTCAACGAGTTGGATTCGCAACTCCTGGGATAAATAGGGTCTAAGCTTATAAAGAGTTTTAAGCCGGTAAAAACAGTTTCGTACTGAGTCAGCAACATGATTTTCAAATCTTAACTGTACATCGACGTTCAACCCCAGGTTGCGCGCCTCGTAAACTCGTTCAATTGTTTCACCTAAAAGCGAAATATTGACCACAGGTGGCAGAGATGACAACTGCCGTTTACTACCTAACACCATAAATTTAGTTTTATTCGGATTTAGTAGGAGACAATTATCAGATGACCAGGTAGCAATCCTGCTGAGATCTTCAGTAACATCCTGTATTGCCGAATCAATATCTTTAGGATGAAATGACAAGTATACTTGTATATCATCGGCGTATATATGATATCTATATTTTTTAAAAGCTAATAATATCAGCTGTGTAAAGGATAAAAAGTATAGGACCTGATATGGACCCTTGAGGGACACCTCTGTGTATCTCCGTAAGAGCCGAGCAAACAGTGGCACCAGACGTACCACGCAATTCAACGTATTGTTGTCGGTTACTGAGGTAGCTGTTAAACCAACTCAACGCAGATGAGTCAAATCCATAGTACCTCAATTTGGAAAGGAGTAAGTTGACATTGATAGCATCAAATGCGCGGGAAAAATCAAGCAACACCAGCAATGTACACTGTCCTTCATCCTGGGAGGCTAGGATATTGTTTGTGACATCAAGTAGTGCCGTCGCTGTACCCCGACCTTTTCTAAAGCCTGATTGGACCTGAGGAAGTATCTGATATTTTTCAAGATGTGCAGTTAACTGTTCACAAACTACTTTCTCCATAATTTTGGACATGCATGGAAGAATGCTAATCGGCCTGAGGTCCTTGTACGTCACTGGGTTATTAATTTTTGGAAGTGGCCGCACTGCAGCTACTTTCCACACTTCAGGAAAGGTGGCCGTGCAGATAGATTTATTTACTAGGGTAGTAAGGGTTTCAAGAGAATTAGGCAGGGTCATAAGTAACATTTTTAAAGTTATATGATCACACCCTTCGGCGTTGGATTTAAGGCTTTTAATTATTCTAAATACGGATTATCAACTTTTTGTGTAAATTACTGACTTGCTGAGCTGGTCGTTTTCCTGATGCTATAAGTATAACAGCCACCCAATAATAACAGTTACAGTGTCACCTGGAGCTCTAAATTATAAAGTTTTGTGTGAGACTTCACCGCGTGTCTTAGTTAGATACTGTGAAAATTTTCCAATCAGGAATTAAATTCTTCTGTTCCATTGCAATCAAACTTCCGTGATCAGGTCGTAGCTAATAAGATCTCATTTACCCAATAATTTTGCCCTTGTTTTTAACGACCACGACTGCTTGCAGGCAACTGAGCTATAAAGACCAGTCACATTTTTGTACTTAATAATTCTTCAGCAAATCAAAAACAAGACTGAACGTCTCGCAAAATTCAAGGTCAGATTTCCAAGACTCCTTGTCCTATCCCTAACCACGAAAGGACGGACGTCAGGAAAAATTTGTGGCTCCCTCCTCATGCCGATGTGACCCACATAATTGCGGGAAAGTGACTTTTTCAGCCGTTTCGACGCTGATTCTGTGAAGTTACAACACAATGTGTTTATACTTTGTTATTTGTTTTTTCGACAAGATTAGTGATAGTCACATAACAGTCATTTTTTTAACCACTTTGTGTTGATATTTCTTAAGCCTTAGGTCCGGGCACTAGCTTTGAAAAATATGTCGCTACGCATCGATAGGCGAAACGAATTTTTTTTCTTGCTCTGTGTGTCCGGGTGCCAAAAACGATGGTCACAAAGAGTAATATGAATGAACCGAAATAACGCCAGTATTAGAAATACGTACAACTTCCTTGTGGTCAGTCGGCCATCGGTCAGTGTTTTGTTATTCACCAATTTTTAAAACAGAAGTGTAATTTAGTCAACGAAGTTCATTAACTTCCTTGAGTTTAGTCTAAAAATAGACAGGTGTATAATTTTTGTTTAATTGTGTTTGACAGCCTTTAACCAGCTCGAAGCCTTGGACTCTGTTCAGAGACGAGCCAAAAGGCTCATTGGTAACGATGCGTTGGTTAAAGCAAAGCTCCAGAGCTTGGGTCACCGACGAAAAGTTGCCAGCTTATCGGTTTTTTTAGGCTACATTTTGGTGAGTGTGCGATGGAATTACACGAACTAATTCCTTCATGTCCATTCTTTCATCGGACTAGAAGGCGCACAGATACTTGGCAAGTCGGCATCCCTATATCGTTAATATTCCTACAGCCCGTACTAAGCGTTTCGCATCTAACTTTATAGTGCGAACAGCAAATGAGTGGAATACCTTGCCGTCGTCCTTGTTTCCAGATAGCTATAACCAGGGTGTCTCCAAGTCAAGGGTGAACAGGTATCGTCTAGGCAAGCATGCACCACCGTAGGCTGCGTCACTTACCATCAGGTGATACAGTGTTCAAATGCTACGCCTATAAATTGTAAAAAAAAACCTGGAGGCGGCGGGGTCAATTCACTATAGAGCAAGTATTTGTGCACAGGAAAAAAGCGTTAATACTTGTTCTGTATCTTGGTGTTGTGGGAGCATGGTCCTCGTAGTTCCAGAGTCCCTATAGTCTCAGCATGGGGTCCCATCAGGTACAAACGTAAAACAGCCCAAACTTTAATTAAATGTAGTAATCGTGCCTAGAGAGTTAATAGTTAGTGTCCAGTGTATTCATTTGGCCCAATACTTCGCCAACACGCAATAAATGTCGCTTGATAATCTTGCGTTATGCAGAAATAAAATAATTCGTAAAATAGCCCGCGTTATTTCGTTGTATGGGATAAGGCATCTGTACTGTAGGTATTATAATATTATCTGGGGTCTCAGGAAGTCCTAGTTAGCGTCCAGGGTCGATGAATGTGATTGTTGGGCATTATTTATTTATTTTATTCATTTTGTACATCTAATTTTTATGAGCGGCCCCTTTTATCTTCAGTCTGGTCAACATTGCAGCACATTTGCAGCACCTGGGGAGCTTGTCCTTTGTATCAACTGTTTTTTATTGAACTCGGGGGGGGCGGGCGTGGACTCGCTCTATTTGGAAACCTACAGGATTAAAAATGCGGTTCCTTGTAATATTTTACATTAGTACTTTATTCTTCCGGAGGAACTCAAAGAATGTTTAACGTACAACACTAGTTACTAGTGTTGTACGTTAAACATTCACTAGTGACTAGTATGTAATTTTCGATTTTTTATGTAATGATGAGTGTCAAACAAACAGGCGGCCCATCTGATGGTAAGTGGTCACCTATGGACATCGGGAACACCAAGGGCATTACCGGCGCGTTGCCTACCCTTAGAGAGTACTCTTAATATACCTATACTCTGAATTTTTTTTTCCTAATGATTTATAAAACTTAGTATCCAAATAGGAACCACCACAAGCACCACGCGTACCTATGTTCTTTGTGGTAGGATTATTTTAATTAAGTTCTCTAAAATTTGTTTGTTTGTCTATGAAGAGTATTGTTTTCTCTTACTCGTAGGTAGTTGTAAAATTTAGCAGTTTCAGAAAAAGATTAACATTTTTTCAGCTTTTTGGAGCCTAAACTTTTAGGAGTTTAAAAGTGTATTTGAAGCTACCAGAAAAATTGCAGTAGTATAGGCAAACAAAATCCAAGCTTTACAGATGAAGATACAATACCAAATCAAGCCACCCGTCGCGTATATCCGCAGGCACGCTGCCACAATCGATATGAACTTTCAACACTTACTCGTCTTCCAGTTCTCATCCATAAGGCAGCACAAATTGACTATTTCCACACCATTACACTCCTTAACCTTAAAAACGAATGAGTTTGAATTCACAAAAAAATAAATAAATTTCGCCACATTCGATTTTTAAATTTTTGAACAGGCATAAAACAAATTGGGGTTTTGAAAAAGGAAAACTTAATGGTGATGCCTGATTGGTGTTTTTTTTGATAGGAGACGAAAGCGCCCCCTAGCGTCCGGCTAGCGGCGCAACGCCGCTTCGACTGATACGAATTCAACCCCCGATGCGGGGCTGGTTACCTATACTTATGTGTTTACATCTTAAATGGGGTGAGTGTAGAGTAGGGAAGTGGTAGAGATTTTTTAAGGTTTATTTTTATTTTGTAGTTCTATAGCATTAGAAGAACAAATATTATGCTCGAATACAGTGGACCATGACCGAATCCATTACACTCTAATGATTAGAGCATGCTGTAATTGCCGTACCTCTACTATTTGGTGTATTTATTTTGATAAAACCATTTTCCGTTTCAAATGTTATGTACTTAATTGAGTAATTTTACCTAAGTATGTTTACCTAAATCAGAAAAAAACAAAAGAAATCTACTACTTACATATTACTTGTGTTTTTTGCAGTGCCGCAAACTGCAACCTCTATCTTCTGTAATACCTACTCTATTATTCACTGTCTTGCTTCGCTACCTTGCTCTACTTTCATCCCACCACTTTACAAGCCCGCGATGACATGACTCTTCTTTATCACCCTGCTGCTATTATCTTTTGTCGTTGTCACCTCTCTTTATTACCATGCTCTGCTATCCTACTCCATTTCCAACCACTCCCAACACTTTTTACTTTTGCTATAAAATCTGCGCCTTAGTTCCATATTCTCGCTCTTATTTCATTCAACTAACCTTTAATTCGTCACTCCTATCGCATCATTACTTCGGTCACTTCTTTCCGTTCCGCTCCCCTCGCTTCGCTCCCACTAATCTGGGCGTAATCTCTGCCTCTCGTCTACTCTACACAAAGAAAACGCGGTGCGTATAAAATATAATGCTGGAGCGCCACGGATGTTGTTATTGTCGTATCCTGCCTGACACATAAACGTAAGGTAATGTTGCATTCCTGGAGACCTTCTTATACTGACTATTATATGGTTTCATCATCATCACCATCAACTGGAAGACGACTGTTGAACATCTTTTTTTAATGCTAAAATAGGTATGATAATTATGTTTGACGACAACGACAACTCGACAACTCATCTGGGCCTGAAGTCTGCTATTTTGCGTCATGTGTAATTGTGTCATGAATGGTACAGGTGAATGGTTGAATGGTTCATGAATGGTACTTTCACGTTATCGTGTATATAAAAGTCATCACTTGCCTGCGTATTCTAATCTTTACCTAGCCTACCGGAAATTGGAATAAATAAAAAAGTCATTACTTTTCACCAAGTATATTGTCCAACGAACTGAACACAATCAAAAATAAAATAAATCAACCCGGGGTATGTGCGGACACGCGTCTCAAAGGCAAGTATATGGAGGAACTATCGAATTCAACTCCCGCGAATGCCTGAAAACTGAAACAACTTTCACAGCTAAATTAGAACTCCGACTGCCCATTTATTCTGATCCCGCGCCCTTTAAATAGGTCGGCGCCGGCGTCGTCAATAATGTAAACACGTGTGTCCCTACAGTACCATAATGACAAATTTTGACACTAATGTTAGTTTACAAACCATAAGTAGACTACCATTAATATCAAAATCTGTCGTTATGGTACCATTCTTGAACCATTATGACACAATTCAAATAGCTGACTTCGGGCCCTGATGGTAACCACGTTTGCGCTCAAGGCCCTGACAGGACCCAATGCGAGCACGTTTATTGAAACGTAAAAGAAATGCTTATTGTTATAAAAACATAAGCTTATAGACGGATGCATTGAAACATAGCTTATCACTATGATTTATTTCAATGGGGTGTCTTATTATAATGTAACATTTTAGGATGTTTGAATGATTTTCTAGAGGTCACTTCACGATTTTTTCCTATCGAGAAAACTTTTCGTAAACGTGTTTCGGTTTCAGCAGATGGAAAGAAAATATGACCAGTATTAACGTGCATTTTTTACAATCCTGTAAATGGTATACGTTTTGAGATAATCACGTTCAAAATAGTCGATTTGGGAGCATTCAGCGCCTTAAGATGCCCATTCACTTGACTTGAAAAAACCCAGGTTAGCAGGTAAGTATAGTTTTTGGAGTCTTATTGTGGGTACTGTAAGAGCTGGCTAAGAGGATATCCACGGCAGAAGCATTTTCCTCGGTTTTTAGGGTTCCGTACCTGAAGGGCAAAGCGACCCCTAAGGCTCGTCTGTCCATCTGTCTGTCTGTCTGACTGTCTGTCCGTCTGTTTGGCTGTATATCATGAACCGTGATAGTTAGTCAGTTGTAATTTTCACAGATGATGTATTTCTATTGCCGCTATAACAAAAAATACAAAAAAACAGAATAAAATAAATATTGAATATTGATTTTTTGCTTGATTTTATGGTAAAAAACCCTTCGTGCGTGACTCGGACTTACACTTGGCCGCTTATTAAAATATAGAGAGGTCACCTAAACACCTACCAAGCGTACTGATGATAGCAACCCCCACCCACTCATAACTAAGGGTTCAGGCGGTTTAACAATAGCAATGATGATAAGCACGTGTTTTTTATTGATTCTTTCCATATTCATCCCAGTTAGTCTCGCTCTCGGCCCACATTGAAAAATCCGTTTTCGCTCCACATTTTAAATAGCATGATAAGGAATCTCTCACTGGAACACCATCATCATCATCATCATAATCATCATCATCATCATCATTATCATCACCAACAGCCTTACCATTCACTGCTGAACATAGGCTCCCCTAGAGAGGGCCACATTGAGCGGCTGCTCGCCTCCTGTACATTGGCTCCCCACGGTTTTCACCAGATCGTCGTCCACCTAGTGAGGCTTACGCTGCGTCTTCCGGTTCGTGGTAGCCACTCGAGAACTACAAAAAGATAGTAAACCATAATCTACAACGCTGGGCAAGTGCGATTTGGATGACACGGTCATGTCTTCGATGTTGCAGTTCCTGTACACATTAGTTACACACACTACTACTGTGTATACATTCCAGTTTACTTACGACATTTTCTTTGACCGTTAGAGCATTATAATAACGAATGCTAATTCTAAAAATCTAGTTTTTTCTAAAACGTGACATGCTTTGAATTGTATGAAATTTAGGTTTTGATATTGGACCTATTCGTAAAACGGCTTACCCTTCAAATTACGGCCTATTCGCCAAATGACTTATTCCTAAAAATGCCTGTTTGCCGAATGACTTACTCCTATAAAGGCATGTTCACCAAATGACTTATTCCCAAAAAGGCCTGTTCACCAAATGACTTATTCCCAAAAAGGCCGTTCACCGAATGACTTATTTCCAAAAGACCTGTTCGCCAAATGACTTTATCCTAAAATCACTTGTTCACCGAATGACTTACTCTCAAAAAAACCTATTCGCAAAATTACTTATTCTGTTAAAAGTAATGTGCTGTACCTTACCAGCAGTCCAGTAAATTCCGCTTACGTCAGAATAAACAGGCTGTTATTTTTGTGACGAAAGCAGAATTCTGTTTTAAAAGTGTTGGACCGCGTCGTCACTTACCATCAGGTGCGACCGTAGTCAAATGTTAGCCTATCGTTGATAAAAAAAAATGTATATATTTTTTTGGCTAGTTAACGGTTCAAATGTTATTTGTAGTAGGTAGTGTAGTAGTGTAGTGTTTGAGTAATTAAGACACATTGCCCGGTAAATCATCTAAAAAAGTAAACTTTTATTTACACAGATGTCATGTTTCTCGAAATATTAAAGAATAGATGAATGAGTACTTATTACTGAATAGTGACAACAATTTAATGCGATACTTCTGATGGCTCTATCAGCTGCGTTGGTGGTGTAATGGTCAGCATAGTTGCCTTCCAAGCAGTTGATCCGGGTTCGATTCCCGGCCAACGCACATTTTTGTTAAATTTTACTAGCATTTTTTTTATAATTTAATATCTAGCGAGGGATATAAATTACGCTTCTAAACCTGTGCCTACCAAATTGTTTTTTTTTTATTATTATAATGTCAGAATTTTTTTTGACTGTTTTTTATCTTTCCAAAAAGTAAACCAAATACAATAATAAGAAAATTGCAATTTGGGCATTTTGAATCGTAGTTATTCTGAATTCTGCTCATTTTGGACATTTTACAAATTAAACTTTTTGGTCGGGATGCAAACAGGCTACCTTCCGATCCTTATTTATGTACAGGTACGTCAACAACTTTGTTACAAGATAATAATATTTGTCATTGCCACTTTATGTACACTATCATTTATTTTGTGACTATATTTATTTAAGTTTAAGATCTATATACCTAAACTTGAGACCTATCCACCCGTACTTAGTACTTATATTATAGGTAATGTCCTAATAAGGCAGCGCGCACACGAGTGCGGATAATCCGGATTACAAGTAGCGTAGCATGAACACACAAAATGGGTTGGTAAGACGGTCTAGGTACGTGGTATTTATTTACACATTGATTTTATATGACAACTAGTTGACTCGCCCCGGCTTCCCACGGTTAATTATTTTTACGCCCTAACCTTAGAATAAGTAGGTACCTAGGTAGTTGTCTATGGCCTGTTTATGGGTAAGAGGGAAGTGAAAGAGAAAAATTTAGGGGTAAAGGATGAATGCATGGGACGGCGAAGGGAGGCAGCAAAATGTAATAAAAAAAATTGCATAAAAGTTACGTCTTTATTGCTTTGTCATTTTTGTTTACAACACGCACTTGGCCGTTTTAGAAAATATAAAGTTATTTAAATGTAATTCTGAAAATTTTTCTATTTATTAACTATACCTTTACTAGGTAGGACTTTTCTGCAAAGTTCGTCTAGGTAGGTACCACCGCTTTGCCAGTTATTCTGCCACCAAGCAGTAGTGTGCAAGCACTACTGTGTTCCGGTTTGAAGGGCATTGTAGCTAGTGAAATTACTGGGCAAATGAGACTTTATGACCTGATTACACAGTCTAGTGATCTGATTACTAGACTGTGTGATGTCTCAGGATAACGTGCGCAGTGCAGTGTCACGCAAAACTTTATTATTTTAAAGTTCAGAGTGACACTGTAACTGTTATGGGCGACCGTGTCGCTTAACATCAGGTGAACGACTAGCTTGTCACGTCATTTATTCTCAAAAAAAAAACCTTAGCGAAATCCGTTCTGTAGCTTCAACATAATACGCGGTTAAAAGGACAGATAAACAAAATTCAAAGAAAATTGTTTCTATTTCTATGCCTAGGCCTACCAATCAAGAGTTGTAAGGCAATCAAGATTTATAAAAAAATATTCAATGTACATATTTAACCCAGTTACAGTATTCATAGTGTGACATTTAACTAGTACGTACGTAAAATACTGCATACCACGGCGGGGTGCCGATGGATGCAGAAGTCGAGCAGCAGCTCAACGTGGCGCTCAGTGGGAGAGGCCTATGTTCAGTGTGGACGTTTTCAGGCTGTTGTTGATGATAGGACATTACCCGTAAAAGTTTTTTTTCTTATATTTTGGCTCCACACATAGTGTATTTAGCCAGTGTCAAGCGTTGCATATTTTTATCGAGTTTTAGCATATTTTACGTAGTCTATAGTCATAGTTCAGTCTAAGTCATGCTCTAGTAGTGGTGGCAACTTTACTAGAAGCTTCTATGGAATTTTGGAAGCAACACGAAAAACCACGTTTCCCCACATTATATCACTTGCCCACACTCATGCTCGTAATCCAGCACTTAATGCGTAAAACGCCACCAATTTTTAAACATTAACTCTGGAAAAAGCACAAGTTTTGAGAAATAATACAATGCAACGACGTGAACTTTTCCGCGTTCTCGCCAAAACTCCCCCGTAAGAGTTTATGGTTCTAAAAGACGATAGCATGCCTGAACCTACAACATTAAACAGATACAAGTAGTTAAGTCATCTTGCACGACGCCACATTATTTCTAGGCGAAGTAATTCCCCCGCCAGCTTGCGAATTTGTTGTCCATTTGACTTTTCCTTCCGCCATCTTGCGAATTGGTTGTTTATTCGACTTTTCTTTTACGAGGTCCCGAATACAGAAATAACAATGTAATGGTGTTCGTCCGTCTCCATTATGTGTCAGTTTTATTTTAATTTACCGCTTCTTTCCTTTTTGGAATTTTTGTTCGGTGGTTTTGGCGGAAAGGGAGCAATTTGAATGTGATTTGTGTAAAAGGAGTCACAAGTGCGAGTTGTTTTGTTAAAATTCTACCTTTTAATGGTACTTACCGTACTTAATTTGGTATTAAAACGCAAAAAATTCACTAAAAACTTTTTTAATCCTAATTCTAACACAAATATGTTTTCGCCGGTGGTTTTCCTAAGGGCCACAGTACATATAAGCTAATGCTTAATCCGGGTAAGTAGGTACCTATCTATGTTACAAAAGAAATAAACGTTCACAGTCAGAAAACGTCGGCTGCTGAACTTAGGCCGGCCAAATAAAACGTCACTTTGGACGTTTATCATTTGACCACCACGCTCTTGGCAGGCATCTTGGTGGTCTTTATTTTAATGTACCGAAGAGAATACTGCTATCAATTCCCTGGATATTCCCTAAGCCAGACTTCACTCACGGGAAGAGATGGGTTGGTCCTATCCTCAAACCACACGGCTATCTCATCTATCTATAGAACGTTTTATAATTTACTATAATTTATGGTCTGTGGTGCTAAACGCAGGAAAAATCAAACAAAATAGTTCACATTCCCATCCCACTCTTTCATTTGCTGTTCACTATCGCGCGCTCATTCATTCACCTCCATTGCGTCAGACATGCCCCGCTCTTTCCCTCGCAAGTTTATCAGTCGCGCGCGAAAGAGCGCGAGAAACGCGCCATTGGCAGGGGAAACCGCGAATGCAACGCCGCAGTCACGCGGTCATTCGTTCGGGACAGAGTGGTTCACGTCTATTTTACATTGATATTTTACTTATAAATAGTGATATCAATCTACTTTATAGCTTAAAAGTATTACTAATTAGTAGTTTTATGAAGTAAATGAAGAACTGTTGAAATAAACGTGTAGAAAAATCAAGAAACGTGACGACTTGTATACTATAGGTACGTATACTTAGTTAAAGCCGTCATTCAATTCGTCGCCTCAATCTGCTGGATGGGAGGCACAACATGCCTCCACACAATGCAATTTGACTGAGTTGACAAATCAACCAGGTGGTAGGACTTTTCTGCAAAGTTCGTTTAGGTAGGTACCACTACCACCTCTTTGCCAATTATTCTGCCGTCAAGCAGTAGTGTGCAAGCACAACTGTGTTTCGGTTTAAAGGGCATTGTATTAGCTTGTGAAATTACTGGGCAATTATGGAAATTACTTTATGACCTGATTACAGTGTAGCAATCTGATTATACTTGTTTCATGTGACAAGATGAAAATGTTAACAAAAAAAATCTGTTTCAAGCAATGGGGGACCTCAGGCTCTGGAGCCGAGAGCTCATAGCAGAGTTCATAGAAATGTACAAATCCTTCCCATGCCTGTGGCAAGTAAAATGTGAGCATTACAAACACAAGTACTACAAATCAGCTGCCTACAAAGAACTGGTCCAACTCTGCAAAGCCAGAGGCTTCCCCGACGCAAACAGAGATTTCGTAGTCAGAAAACTGCAAAGTCTCAGAGGTTCCTTTCGGAAAGAATTGAGAAAGGCAAAACAGATGCAGCGTAAAGGGAAATCTTACCACTCTAACTTATGGTATTATAATAACCTAATGTTTACAAAAAACCAAGATAATGAAGAAGTAGACGAAGGGAACCAAAGTGATGAGACCAGTCGAAGCGTTGAAGATGGATTTGATGCGGGTGATGATGATAAGTTTCCTGTTGATGTTAAGCCGAATACGAAAGTTGTTGATGTTGTAAGTTGTTTTGTTTGCTTTTATCGTTAGTCCACACAATCCCACTGTTGGAACATGGCGCTTTTATTATAAGTGAATAGTTATAGGAGGCCGTGACCTTAAGTTGTCACGTCATTCATCATTAACAGCCTGAAGACATCCACTGCTGACCTTTGGCCTCCCTCAGAGAGCGACACTTTGAGCGGCTGCTCGCCTCCGTCATCCATCGGTTCGCCGCGGCTTTCATCACATCGTCGGTCCACCTAGTGGCTACTCTGCGTCTCGTGGTCGCCACTCGAGGACCTATCTTCCCCATCTCTTGTCAGTTCTACGAGCGATGTGGCCTACCCGTTGCCATTTCAACTTTGCTAATTCTAAGAACTATATCGGTCACTTTAGTTCTCTTGCGGATCTTCTTATTCCGGATCCTCGTAGGGACTAGGGTCACACCGAGCCTAGCTCGCGTCACGTCATTGATGTGATTGGGTTACTTAAACCATTAGTTACAAAAAATAACTAAGTAATTTACTTTGACAGCCTCCGTGGTGGGGTGGTTGAGCAGATCGGCTCATAACCCGGAGGTGGCGGGTTCGATTCCCGCGACAGGACAAGTAATTGTGCCCGAAAAAAAAAAGCGCAAATACTTGTTCTGTGTCTGGGTGTTGTGGGACCATGGTCCTCGTAGTTCCTGGGTCCCTAGATACAGGGAATCCTAGTTAGGGTCCAGGATCTATGTATGTGATCGTTGGGCGTTATTTACTTATTTAGTTATTTATTCCAAAAATTATCATTTCAGCCTGACTACACGACAGACTCCCCATCACCACCACCATCAAAAAGACGCAAAATAACCCTCGACTGTCCCCAACCAGAATTCTTGGACATCGGTCAAGAGACTTCAAAATTCAAAGACCTATCCGAATTCGATATCACTGGTATGAACATAGCCAAGAAGTTGTCTAGAATGGACTCTACGCAGGCTATTTATGCCGAGTCATTAATAAATACTGTTATTAAAAAGGGGTTGCTGAAGAAGTTGAGAGAAGAAACGGATTTGTGTGATAATATGTGTGGGAAGATTTTGAGTGCCGGGCATTCGTCTCAGGTTCCGTTCCATGGGAATACGCTTCATTAGAATCTTACTTTCACAATCACATCAATAACGTCCACTGCTACGGTTGCCATGATCGACAGGCGGCTTGGTGATCGCAGAAAATTTTAATGTACCGAGGAAAATGCTGCTGCCCTTTCTCTAGATGCTCTCTTAGCAGGGTCTTATGGCACCCACGGGAAGAGATCGGGTGGTCATATTCTTACGCCAAGACCACACAGAACAAAAATTGTTTGCTTGGGTATACTGACTTCACCTGTCGTTTATATTTATTTATTTAATTCTTTATTGCACAAGTACAAAAGGAGGACTTAATGCTAAAGCATTTTCTACCATTCCATACAAAGTTTAAGAAAGATGGATGTAGGCGTGCATCAAAATTTGTATGAACAATTTGTACATAATATAAATAAATACCTATTATATTATAATATATAACTATTATATTATATCTTATATACAAAAACAGAAAATACCAAAGTATTATAAATACCTACAATAGAAGAATACATTAAATAAATAATAAATAAATATAAATATGTGTGGACATTTCACACAGCGCCATCTAGCCCCAAACTAAGCAAACCTTGTACTATGGGAACCAGATAACTGATACAATACTTAGATACTTTTTTGTTTGTAAATACATACATAGAATACAATATAACACCCAGAAACAGAACAAACATCTATGTTCATCACACAAATGTTTGTCCTGGGTGGGAATCGAACCCACAGCCCCTCAGTTCAGAAGGTAGGGCTACTACCAACTGAGCTATCGGGCCGTAAATATTATACTTATATACAATAAATAAGTAGTGACAAATTATTAAACTAATTTGGAAGAATTGTTGTAATAGTGCTCCCAAAAGTCCCGAAAAAATTTTTTGAACACCTCCATAAACGTTGCTTTTCTTATTTTAGGTGGAAGTTGATTCCATAGACGTACTGCCACAACCCCAAATGATAATAATAGATTGTAAAGTTTTTCTAAGTAAGAATAATTTAATAATATTATTGTTTTATTTTTCCACGCCTCGTTTTTGTAATTTTTCAGTTTTTATAGGCTGTGTTTTTCATAAAGTAAACTCACCTGAAAAAAAAAAA
The DNA here is from genome assembly GCA_963580505.1 of Ennomos erosarius. Taxonomy (NCBI): domain Eukaryota; kingdom Metazoa; phylum Arthropoda; class Insecta; order Lepidoptera; family Geometridae; genus Ennomos; species Ennomos erosarius. Next base: position 1,886,679 of record OY757001.1, on the reverse strand, counting down.
CTATTTTGTTGTAACCCATCTCTATTCAAAAACTAGGTAGGTATTTATTTCTCTAAACTCGTTTATTAATAATAGGTTTGCTATATTTAGATACCGATAATTTTATAGGCAGGAACATTTTAGATCTAAATAGATAATTGCCAAGATATTCATGAATTTCTGCAATAATAAGACAAACAAAAATGTGCGTTGGCCGGGAATCGAACCCGGATCAACTGCTTGGAAGGCAACTATGCTGACCATTACACCACCAACGCAGCTGATAGAGCCTTCAGAAGTAAACTATAAATTTTATTGATGGCTTTCAACATAACACCTATACAAATAAAAAATTTAGTAGGTAGTGGGAGGTACCTATCTACACTTAGCACGACAGTTGCATTAGGAATCACAGAGCTCAGAGTGTGATATGTCTGGGATTCGTACCTACCATCATCATCATCATCTTCATCATCACCATCATCATCATCATCATAACTACGAATCTGCCAAGCATTACAAATAACTATTTATAAGGTAACCGCTTCATTAGGTAGGTATTGTTTCTTGTCCCATCATTGATTTCTAGGTTTTTCTATTTCGTTTATTCAGATGTTAATTTTTAATGTGACGTAATTTTTTTTTGTGAACTCAAGTAGAAATTAGATTCTGATGGCTCTACCAGCTGCGTTGGTGGTGTAATGGTCAGCATAGTTGCCTTCCAAGCAGTTGATCCGGGTTCGATTCCCGGCCAACGCACATTTTGTCCTTTTTACAAGCTTTTATCACACTGTTATGGGCAACCGTGTCGCATAACTGAACGACTAGCTCGGCACGTCATTCGCTCTCATAAAAAAAATAATAAAAAACTAAAAACTTAATGCTAAAAGTGGGGGTAAATATTCTATTTTAATCATGAGAGTTTTTTAATTTTAGGTCAGGAGTAATCATTGAATGAATCACACCCCTATAATCATTGGTTTGAAATTCTAATTTAGCCCATAATAAAAGATTAAAGGTTGCAAATGAATACAAAAGTTTTTCAAATGATCATCATCATTAATAGCCTGAAGACGTCCACTGCTGAACGTAGGCCCCCAGGGAGCGCCACTTTGCGCGGCTGCTCGCCTCCTGCATCCATCGGCTCCCCGTGTCTTTCACCAGATTGTCGGCCGGCCTACGTTACGTCACTCGAGAACCAAAGATAACAACAGGAAAAACGAATTCCAAACAGGAAGAGCTATCAAATACGACAATCTTCCAAATATGATGTCTGACGTCACGAGGGAATACCTCAGTCTGCTGTTGTTGTTTCTATCCCTCTCACGCATATTGTTTGTAGTATAATAATATCGCTGTCTCATGCGTCGAGTCTCACTGCTGTAATCTATCGATTGCCAGAATACCAGCAACACAAGCCCTAAGATGTCGAAAGATAGTTCTGAAGATAGATAAATACATATTTAGTAAAGTTTTAAATACCTACCACTTGTAGTGGTCACCCACCCAATTAGTGACCGCAGTGAAACTGTTCATATCTTTAGTTCGATTAAAAACAGCTAGTCATGTGATCAGTGTTAGACAAACGTTTCATCGAATATTCGAAATCTGCCCGTCCTAGTTTTAGCGTAAGTAAATTGCAGTCAAAGAGAAAAAAAGTAGGTTAATATTAGAAGTACAGCAGGCCTAGCACGAATATTTACGCGCAAGTAAGTGTAATGTTAACGTAGGTACCCCTAGTACGAGTTTCGATGGTTTACTAAAACTTGATTCGTTTACGTTTTCTCCCTTTTCTCCCATACATTTCTCTGCAGCGCCCCTAGCGGACACGTTGATGAACTAAAAATGCCAGTATACGTTTTAAATGGATTCGCGCGTATTCACGTATTGGAAAACTCGTACTAGGGGTACAGCTGTAGGCCTAGCACGAATATTTACGCGCGCGTAAGTGTAACGTTAACGTAAAACCCCTATTACGATTGCGTCTGCCGCTCAACTGCTGTCAAAGTTCATACAATTTTGACAGCAGTGGAGCGGCAGACGCGCGTCAGCAGCGCTGCTAGCTCAATCGTAATAGGGGGGACAGATCAAATGCCATACAACTGACCTACGTTAACGTTACACTTACGCGCGCGTAAATATTCGTGCTAGGCCCACTGTTGTATGGCATTTGATCAGCGCCCCATACAACCGAGTTACACTTACTTGCGCGTAAATATTCGTGCTAGGCCTAGTACTTGTAATATTATTATACTATTATACGCGGGTACTTAGATCTATTCTGTGGCCCAGTCATAGATTTAGTATAAATGCAGATAGATATACATACTTATAGGTACACAGCATTCAAAGCCGGGGGCGATGTTTGCGAGTATAACAAGCGACGGAGGATGCTCGCTAATGGGGGAAAATGTTTTACCCTTTTTACTTCAGCGAGCGAAATGGAGATGTATTTTTTACTATTGTTAACGATGCTTGTTATGCTTATTGTGAAATTTTATTAAAAACCAGGTCAGGCATCGCTATTACACAGAATATTGTTATTACAGCTATTTTTTGTAATACAGAATCATGTTGTGTCCAAAACTTTTTGGAATCGCAATATCTGCTTTTTTTACGGGCAATGAGCCTTTATTACTCAAGCTAACCTACAACAATAATAAAAACTAAACTAAAACTACACCTATACCTACTACAAAGAACATATTATGGACTCTATAATAGACCGCGATGGCCTATATCTGCTTGTTATGTCTATTTTTGCAGCTGACTTGGTTATTATAAATATCTAATTATAATAATATACATAACCTAACAAAGGAGCTAAAATACTATTAGCTAATTATTGTCACATCACTCGTAGAACTGACCACCGATGGGGAAGGACGGTTTTCGAGTGGTGACCACAAACCGGAAGATGCAGCGTAGCCTCCCTTCTAGGTGGACTGACGATCTGGTGAAGCCGCGGGGAATCGATGGATGCAGGAGGCGAGCAGCCTGGGGAATTTGCCATAATCACCATCCTTGGCACGTAGCTTGGTGATAGGAAAAGGTTTCTGTCCATTTCCTGCATATGTCCTGATACAGATTAATTTGTAAAGGAAAATTTAGAATCACGAGCGGGGATTGAACTCGCATCCATCCATCCCTCAAGCCAGTATATGCTTTACTTAAGCTACCGTGACAAGTGGTCTCATGTCCGAATTTTTCCTTCACCTTTACAACCAACTTAAGAGGTTGGTAGCGCCATCTATTGAGTGATTCTTAAGAATCATCCCAACCAGCATGGTCGTTACATCAACACAAATGCTGTACAGATAACGCCTCCCAAATCAATATTTATGATTTTTATAGCAATATCGCCTGCTCAGTGTAATCTACAGATTAATTTGTAAAGGAAAAATCCCGCTCGTGAAAATGTCCTGATAGCTGGCCATAGCCGGCTTCTACGGCACCTTACTAGGTGGTAGGACTTTTCTGCAAAGTTCGTCTAGGTAGGTACCACCGCTTTGCCAGTTATTTTGCCGCCAAGCAGTAGTTTGCAAGCACTACTGTGTTCTGGCTTGAAGGGCATTGTAGCTAGTAAAATTACTGGGAAAATGAGACTTTATGACCTAATCACACAGTCTAGTAATCTGATCACTGGACTGTGTAATGTCTCAGGACGACGCCGACGTGCGCGGTGCAGTGTCACGTGAAACTTTATTATTTTAAAGCTCCGAGTGACACTGCAACTGTAATGGGCGGCCGTGTCGCTTAACATCAGGTGAACGACTAGCTCATCACGTCATTTATTCTCATAAAAAAAGCCTACGGGAAGAAATTGGGTGTTCTTATTCGCCCATTCACACACCAAGACCACACGGTAACCAAAATAAATCAATCAATTATTATAAAACTGGAGCTTGATGCGTTTATTTTTTGTTACAAACGAATACATATTACATACACTGCAACCAATTATTGCTCTATAAATTCTTTTCTAATTTACGACTGCATCTTATTATTTTTAGGCTTCAAGTGTTGCTCTTATGCCTTTGAAGCTGGCCAGCCATCTGAAGTGGAACTGCTTCATTGAGAATCTATTTCGGATTAATCATTTAAACTTGATTGATAGATGGAGGATTTAAAATGTACCTGTTACGTAAGTGCCTATGTACTTATGTACTTTCATTACTATTAATATTTATGTCCAGGCGAATATCTATCATGTACTAAACCTTCCGGGGCTCTAAGAATTAGCAAGATCTAATGGCAATTTGCAGGCCACATCGCTTGTAGAATTGACAACCGATGGGGAAGAAAGGTTCTCGAGTCGCGACCACGAACCGGGAGACGCAGCGTAAGCCAGCCCTACTAGGTGGACCGACGATCTGGTGAAAGCCGCGGGGAGCCGATGGATGCAGGAGGCGAGCAGCCACTCAAGGCTCTTTGGGGGAGGCCTGTGTGCAGCAGTGAACGTCTTAAGGCTGTTGTTGATAATGATGATGATGATGATGATGATGATGACCTTACGGGGAGGAGGAAGACACTTCGAACTTCAATACTTGCGCCCGTTTTTCTTTCATGTGTATTTGCTATGAAAATAAAACAGGCACCTAACTATATGCAGTTTCAGATATCAAATTGAAAGCTTTTCTCCATCGTTTAGACATCATCATCATCAACAGCCTGAAGACGTTCACTGCTGAACATGGGCCTTTCCCAGAGAGCGCCGGTTTGAGTGGCTGCTCGCCTCTGCATCCATCAGCTCCCCGCGGCTACCGGTGGTGGTACCGCAGTGGATAGAAACTTACCTTATCATCCAGCACGAAAAAGATACATACGCTTCTCCCGTGCGAAGCATCATTTCTTTAAATGTTCTGTATTCTTAACTAATATTGTTTTTTCCTTCACTGGAACCTCATCCGAAACCACAATTTCCAATTTTCCAATAACATTTATTGTCCACTGAACCATCAACAAATCCCATTAAGCCCATCCCAACTCTATCAAGCCATTGACCTGCGTTACCTTCGACCATCCTGTCAATTCATGGAATACCTATTAGGGTCTTGTTATATTGTTGACCGCAGTCCGTGACGACCATAGCCAACAAGGCATTGTCATAGTTTTTTTTACTAGCACAATGTTTTGTGTCTTGTAATAGAGCCCAACTAGTACTTAGCGCTCAATTTTAACAAGTTAAAATGACAATGAGCAAGCCACATCGCACGTACCACGCACGTAACTGACCACCGATGGGGCAGCTTAGGCCTCCCACTAGGTGGACCGACGATCCGGTGAAGACCACGGGGAGCCGATGGGTGCAGGAGGCGAGCAGCTGCTCAAGGTGGCACTCTGTGGGGGAGGCCTATGTTCAGCAGTGGACGTATTCGGGCTGTCGATGATGATGAGGTAGCGATCATAACGAAGCATGGCTAGCCGTTGTTAACCGACCGGTAAAGTTAGGCAACGTTCGCTGTGTGGTCACTATTATGATGGGTGACCGCTACAGAAAAAAAGTGGTATTTACAACGTGCTTCGGAAGGCATGTTAAGTCGTTGGTCTCAGCTGTTGTCGTAAAACAATAATCTTTAAGTCATGACAGAAGCCTTTGGGCGGTCTAAAAATTCTGACACCGGGGTTGACCACTTGCCTACACGAGAAGATAGAGACCAAAGACGTAAAAGTTGCTAGTCTATGGGTTTTATATATTTCTGACTAGCTTGAAATCGAGTCATTTTGATACACTGTGGTCCTAAGACCACCTTGTTGAAATTTTGTAGTTTCCACAAGGTGGGCTTAAGACTTATGTGCTCCATGATTTTATACAATAAAGATAATTTCATCAAAAAGCTTTTGTATATAAAATAACGTAAATGAGACTGTGACCTAATTACTATCTAGGTATCAAATAATATTTACTAAACTAGGAATGAAATAAAATAAAATTGTTAAGGTTCACAGTTTTATTTCAACACTGAAATTCGACGATTTAAGTACACATTTATTTAATAGTTAACTACAATAGCTTCTCAATTATGGCATCATTTCTATAAACAATATATAAATATCTAAACTATTATATATTTACAAACTTAATAATACTGTTTCTATACAAATTCTAGATATTTTCAGATACCTAAATATAATATTTCTAATTCGTGCAAAATGCAAGGCACCTTCTTAGCACCAATTGTTTCGATAACACTTTTGTATATTTTATACAATTTGTTGTATTTTATTGTAAGCACATCTCTATGTATAAATTTTGACACTGATGAAAAATATTTCATTTATACACAGCAATTTATTGAGATTTGATAAATATACCCGTATTAAAAAACGCACCTAATAAAATTCTTGACTTATTACCTATTTGTAAATTGTATTAGGTAATGTAAGAAATTATATAAATATAATATTATGTCAATTAAAAACCATTTTTGTGAAACGTCATGACCACGGACACAACAACAATTATCATGTATATTCTAATTATATACTTATTACATTAAAAATATTTCTCTAAAATAATATTTACAATAAATAACAAATATTTTCATACTTAGCTTATAGCTTACATATACAAGTCAAAAAGATTTCAAAATTGAAATGATTTCATGTTGATAGGAGAATTCCTAAAGCTCTAGAATATATATTTATATTTTTTAATTTAATTTAAGGCACTTTTCAAAATAACTAACATGAAATGTTAGAAACACTTTAAACAAGAAAACGGCGAGTTCTTAACATTTTACTTTGAAGACATTTACACAAATATTATCTAAAGTAAAGAAGTCTTGTGATGAAAGAGGAACTTTTCAGAAAGGCACATAACACAAATACTACATAATACTGGTTAAATCCAGAATACTGACGTCACTACAGACGCTTGAAAACTGGGGGAAGACAAACTCTCGCTCTCCAAGAACCCATCGACCTGATGTGCTAAATCAGTCAATAGCAGCCAGAGATTCAAATACCATTGACTATCGATTTATACACAAAGACTCGACATACTTCGGATCCATTTCGTCGATCTCTCGCCCCTTTGTCTCAGGAACGAATAAGACCACAAAAAGAAGACACAACACTGAGATTCCAGCGTACATCCAAAATAAACCATACAGCCCTATATGCTCTTGAATGTCTGCAGCCGTTTTAACGTTTACAAAACCACATAGATGGCTGAAACTAGTTGCTAAGGCACTGCCTGTACTTCTGTACTCTAAAGGAAATAATTCTCCTATTAATAGAGAAGAAATGGGACTGATACCTAAAGAAAAAGCTATGGTCAAAGTTAGAACACAAGCTAAAGGGATCCAGTCGTACGATCCAGTTTCTGAAAAGGTAAACTCAGTGGTATTCCTAATTGCTTCATCGTAATACGCATAGGAACCAAAACCGGCTAGTGCTATTGACATCATTACTCCGCTTATCATAAGAAGAGGTAGTCTTCCAACTTTATCTATCAGCATTCCTGATAGACAAGAAGCTAATAACTGAGCAACGCTTACTGATATAGCACCTCCATGAGGGTTTAAAGTCCTAAACGTTTTCTTAAACATTTTAACAGCGTAAAAGTTAAAAAGGTTGGCTCCTGTAAACCTTTGGAAAAACATCAGACCACATGTAATCAGAACAGGCCTCGTCAACCTTTTCGACATCAATATTTTCAGCTTACTCGTATGGCTGCCATTGAAATTCTTGCTAGCTAAGATGTTAGTTCTAATTGTGGCCAGTTCCTGTCTTATATCTGCGTCTGGGCCTCTCAGCCATTGAAGAGCCTCTTCTGCTTCTTGCTCCCGTCCTCTTAGCAGTAAAGATGAAGGAGTTTCAGGTATGAAGAATAATGCGAAGAAGAGGAGAACTGGCGCTAATGCTACGACTAGAGCTAACTCGTTCCAACTGAGGTAGGCTCCTATTGAGAATGAGATGAGGATTCCGATCTGGCTCAAGATTTTCTGGACTGAACTCAGGCAGCCTCTGATCTCAGGGACCGCTATTTCCGTTACGTATACCTGTGGACAATTAGAAGAAGAATGTTAAGAATTTTGCTTTATTTTGTAGTTAAACTCTTAGGCTCATAATATACCTAGATTTTTCCATAGAAAACAAATTTTTGATTGAATTGCAATTCGTTCTGCACCCCGATTCCAAACCCATCGAAAAAGTTTCGATCCGAAAACGCTCTCCTTCATCTACATTCAAGATAAGGAAGACAGAGAGTGTAGATTTCGAAACGAAATGTTTCCATAGGGTTGGGTTGGGCATCGGGGTGCTGAAATTCTAATCTATCTGCTTAAAAATAACAATAGATTCTTGAGCCTTTTCCATAAGCCCATGATCAATGAGTTTCATATTGGTAATGTTAAAATATAAGTAGTTAATATCAATTATAAATGTTGCGTCTAAAATCTGGACTATAACTATTAGTTTAAGCAATTTTATTATTCAGTAGACATTAGACACATGGTCATGTTTCTAGAAGTTTTCTAGGAAATATTAGGTACATGTCAATCATTAATCTACTCTACATGACGTCAGCCAAACTATTTCATTTAATTTTACCCATTCAACGTTCTATATCAACCGATTGTCACAACAAAACCGTGTTAAAACTGAAATTTACACAATAATAGCAAAATCTTCGCAGTTCGTGTTCAACGCGGATTCCTTTGTGACGTAAATCGTTATTTGTGTGGAATGTAACTAATTAGCTTTCAAAAGCATCGACTTCAGTATAATGGACAGGACGAAATAAGTTATTTGACTTGTGCTGTCATTTTAAACCGTGTTGTCCAAAGACTATACTAGCATAAGCCCTCATCTTAGAATAATTAACTCATGAACTGCCTGAAGATGTCCACTGGTTACTAAACCTATCCACTTTGAGCGGCTGCTTGCTTCTTGCTTCCAACGGCTTCCCGATTTTGGAGTTCAGTCCACCTAGCAGGGAGCTGGCCTACGTTACGTCTTCCAGTTCGTAATTGCTACTCGAGAACCTTTCCTTCCACATTGGTTTTCAGTTTTTCTAATTCTTTAGAAGGATCTATGAGAGGTATCAGAATATATAAACTTTACGACTGGAGTAAGATCTTCTTAGGTCAACGTGCTTACCTTCGACTGCACCATCGCTTTACATCAGGCGAATTGCAGTCAAGCTTTAGCCTATTCGTACATTTAAAAAATTGAGTTTTCGAAAATCACCTCGGTTATTCCTGAAACCAAATACATTCCCTGTTTTTGATACCCACGTCTGAAACATCTGTGTACTGAATTACAGTTAAATCAGTATCTAGAAAGTCTATTACAGAAACATAGCCAAGATTGCTTTACGCAGGCTAAGAGCTAAAACGTGGGCATTCTTTAATTTAGTATGATGATAATTATTGTATCAACATTTATTTCTATGTATTTGAATGTAGTGTATTTAAAACTAGTCCTCCGTAGTTTCTGGCACATGTGCGGAAACATAGAACTTCTATGTGCGGAAGATTATGAGTAGGCGATAACTCACAATATTCGGGGACAAAATAATTATGCCATATTCAAAAATGCATGGCAGAGTAATCGGGTACCTATAATTCAGTATTCAGTTCGTGCTTCGGAGGGCACGTTAAGCCGTCGGTCCCGGCTGTTGTCGTAAGACAATAGTCGTTAAGCCAAGTCAGAAGCCTTCGGGCGGCCTAAAAATTCTGACACCAGGGCTGACCACTTGCCTACACGAGAAGAAAAAAAAGTATTCAGTTCCTAGTGTTTTTCTTTATTTGGCTATAAATTGAACTCTACCTTATAAATTATCGATCTTTTAGCATACTTGTGTAAACATATGGCCGTGGGAAGATCCTTTTCATTTATTGATATAAAATTCACATATTATGCACAATACTTCTTTACATATTTAGGTAATCAGATCACGGGCGTCATAAATATGTAAATGGCTGACATATATTATATTGTATTGCGTATTGTAATAGATTTCGTTTACATATTGTTTTCTATGCTAATCATTTTATGGTTCACTTCGAGGAATCAATGATAATTTGAACTGACTTTCAAGGTTTTAAACAAATGTTACTGGATTTTATTATTGTCAATATTTAAGTAACATGTTACATTGTACCTAACCAAAATACATTTAAATATTTGCACGCCTGCTTGTGGAATGAATACACGTATCCACTCATCAACTATAAAGTATCCACTTATGCTTACTATAAGATCTGGTACCTAATTTATAGTTTATACGTATAGTGGCAAACATGGAGCTATTAAAAAAAGAAGGAGGGAATCCCGTCTGATCCGAAACTGAAGCACCCTTAGGAAGCCGGAACGCTTCGTACGTACGAGCGGGGCACGCACACACTCACATCATATGCAGCCGGTCGCCCTACTTTCATCTGACACACATATGTAATATGTCCGCCATTTTGGGCTTCAGTTCGATGTCAATCAAAACTCAATCCTTCTTTTTTTTATTTCATCCATGGTTGCAAATAAAAAATTGGTTTGAATGTCATTCAGACATTTTAGCTCGGACAGTCAGAATTGTGCCTTTGATTTTGTTATGATTTGAACAGATATTTAAAATACACATTATAATTATATTCATGAATATTATCCATAAACCATACAATTCTATAGTTTTCATAATAATTGATGAATGTCTACCTACATTCTCTGTGAAGTTTCACAACATGGGTACTAAAATAGAGAATTAACTAAGCATCATTTATTTTAGAATATGGGCCAATACTATTTTAATGTGAACGCACATTGAGTCTGCATGGATAGGTAGGTACTGCACCGCACTTACGAAATTATGGCTACATAAAGCCTAATTTTGAAGGCTTTAGTTGACAGTTTTAAAAATGCTAAAAATATATCCGTCTTTTACATTGCCGTCTATTTGACAAGGACAGCAACAGTTTTAGGAGCTTTAGATCTGTCAACTAAAGCCTTTAAATGTGGCCCCATAATATACTTACGCGTGTCATTGAAGAAACAAATCTGAAGTAAACAAGAAACTACTGTTTTCCCTCATCCAATTGTGTTTAAGGGCAGACAGAGACAGTAAAAGAAATGTTTGCTCTTTTCAGTTCATTGCTCTAATATTTTTATGTCATTTGGAATGTTATTATAAACGGATGTGCACATGTTATATACATTTGACAGCCTCCGTGGTGTGGTGGTTGAGCAGGTCGGCTCATAACCCGGAGGTGGCGGGTTCGATTCCCGCGACAGAACAAGTATTTATGCCCGAAAAAAAAAGAAGCGCAAATACTTGTTCTGTGTTTGGGTGTTGTGGGACCATGGTCCTCGTAGTTCCTGGGTCCCTAGATACAGGGAATCCTAGTTAGGGTCCAGGATCTATGTATGTGATCGTTGGGCGTTATTTATTTATTTATTTTTCTTATATATGTCTTTACGAGCAGGAGGTCGAGGAGGCCTGCCTAATTTCAATTACCCAATGATTTACATTCATCAGACATATTATATCAAATGTACAGATTGTGTTCTGTCAAAAATACCTGTTGATCAAAACCCATCCATGCTAATTACTATGAATTTTAAAGCAACCTTATCTGCATCTCTGCGTCTCTGCACCCGGCAGACAAAACTGATTTTGTTGAAATTTTGCGTGGACAAAAAAGAGCCATAAAGTACAATACAATACAACAAACTGTAGAACGTGTGAATCTGCGGACAGTAGATAGTGAGTAAATATTGATAGTTCACTGACTCCATAACTCTGCAATTATCAAGATGCCAATAGTTTTGTTACTGCATAGGTTTGTGTTTGACCACACAAAGTTAGCACGCTGCTCTATAAAAGCGTTGAGCGATATCTGTATAGCAATCAATATCATCGCACAAGTAAACGACGTTTGCGGTGCGAACGATGCTGACAAGTGTGCGTCCAACTTTATAAACTTACCAATTGCAAAACAATGAGCCATTTCTATGACTTGCTATTATTTATTCTGTGCCTGTTCAACAAAGACCGCGCTGGATAAGGAATTATATATTATATACGTAACAGTAACACACTGATTCTTCCATAAATATTGTGTAGCAAATAAATTATTATTTTGTATTCTGTTTCTCTCTCTCAAATTAGAAATGAACAAAGATCATAGACATATATTAAGGACAGGCCTAATGACAGGTTAAAACGTCGCTTCAAAGTGGGAGCCAATTTCACAGGTTGGCATCCACTAGCGCTCAGTCTGTGATGGAAGTTAGAAGGCATCGGTCAAATGTCACAAACAAAATATGCCAAGTTGTATTGTGAAGGGTTGCACAATCTATACTCAAAAGTGCAGTAAAAAGAAAGACCAAGTTTCTTACCTCAAGTAATTCAATATTTTCAATATTACACTCTGTTTTGTAACAAAATAATCGAATTTATATTTGCAATAATCATTGTAAACATAAACATTGACGGACATAATGGCAGCGATAGGCACCTAATTTTCTCAACTTGTCGTAGTTTACGCGAAATCTAATAGATGGCGCTGACTTTTCCCACGCCATTTTGACAAAATATAATGTTCCTTCGGGCATATCCTGATATATAAATCTATGGCAAAGATAGAATGCCACTTTGGACGCTTATCAGGGTGGGCTTGCCATATTCCCCACGCTTGGCAAGGAGCTTACGTGATCGCAGTAGATTTTAATGAAGAGTAAGGAGAATAGGCATGATGACTACTATTAAAAATGAACAAGTAAATATTACTTTCATAAAAAAGATTAAAAATGAATGCATTTACTGAAAAATAAGCAAAATCGGTAAATAAATCATGGAGTAATAAGCTTTTAAAGTTTCTACAGGTGGCATCTCCTGCCCCTTTCTCGCGAAACAGAGCGCCCCCACAGTTACTATGAAAAATCTACTCGTGACGTCACATGCCAAAGAGATTGTATGAAAAGCTACCACAGCTTAATAATGAGGTACCTACTATGAACGACCTTCCTCTGACGTCACTGGCCGTTTGAGCTATCTCTTTCTATTCCGGTTTTTAAAATGCTTGTAACTTGGTCATTTTTTGAGATATTTAATTTTTGTTTTCACAAACGTTTATTTTTTGAGGAAAATAATTAATTTATCCAAAAAAAATTTTAGTCATCATGCCTATTCTGCTGCCCATTCTCTGGATTTTCCCTTTTACTAAGGCATCCACGAAAATGGTTAAAAACTCGTAAGTTCTAACCAATACGGTCTAAATTTGTTAGAGCTTAAATTTTGGTGAAAAAACCCACTCTTAATTGCAGAGCTATTTGTACTAAAATTAAGTAAGACATAGCTAAAAGCTTAAAGTTACGAGCAAAACTGCGGGGAACCACTCGTTAAAATCTTCTAAGCCTTAGCTTTCACTAGTAATTCATAGTTTTTAAGTACTTCCAATACTTTCTAATGCATTTTTTAGAGGATTGGATAGGTCATATTAATTTGCGTCAAAACTTAATTTATAATTTGATTGATTAGTTCTTGTCATTCAAAATTGAATGTTTTTTATTAACTTCGTGAATTGAATTGGATTGGTAGAATTTGGGTTTTTTATTACTTGTAAAATTGTGATTAATATTGTTAATAAATTTTCTATACGCGGTCAAAACAACGCGTGACCAAAATGCTACTAGCATTATCTATGCTAGAATATAATGAGGAGTATAGGTCTGTTAGACCATAGATATAGATATAGAGTTTTATTTAAAAAACAACCTGTTTCGGCTTCTGACACTAGATGGCATACTAACGACGTATTTTTTTTTTTTTTCTTATATTTTGGCTCCACACATAGTGTATTTAGCCAGTGTCAAGTATTATATTTTCATCGTATTATAAAATATTTCACGCAAAGTCATGTCCTAGTCATAGTCATAGTCCAGTCTAAGTCAGGTAGTCATAGTCCAGTCTAAGTCATGCTCCAGCAAAGTGGTGGCAACTTTACTTGAAGTTTCTATGGAGTTTTGGAAGCAACACGAAAAATCACGTTTAACCACATTATATCACTTGCCCTCACTCATGCTCGTAATTCAGCACTTAATGCGTAAAACGCCACCAATTTTAAACATTAACACTGGAAAAAGCACAAGTTTTGAGAAATAATACAATGACACGACGTGAACATTTCCGCGTTCCCGCCAAAACTCCAACGACGTATTTCAAACATGGTTGTAGTTTCAATACACAGAGTAAGTATAAGGAAATGTCAAATTCAGTTGAGTGAATCACAGAGTACGTTGTCGATTTGTCGATAGAAAGCCATTAGAGTCTTCCATAAAAATAAGGATAGGATATTTAACTCGATACATAATTATCTTTTGTATATCTCATTGGTGAAACAATAAAGAGTTATCTATCTATCTATCTATCTATCTATCTATCTATCTATCTATCTATCTATCTATCTATCTATCTATCTATCTATCTATCTATCTATCTATCTTAACACTGACAGAACTTAAAACCCCCATTTTACCGCCATCTTTATAAATCCAGTTTTTTTTTTTAATAAAATGCCTCATTATAGTTAAGAAAGAGCGGTTCCATAAAATCTGGCAATGCATTATGGGTGTTATACTGTATTCTATGTATGTATTTATACTATGTGATCAAATCGCGAAAATCTAAGAAATACTATGTATTTATAAACAAAAAAGGTATCTAAATATTATATCAGTTAGCTGGTTCTCATAGGACAAGCTTTGCTTAGTTCGGGGGCTAGATGGCGCTGTGTGAAATGTCCACAGATATTTATTTATTTATCATACATGCAGACAGCATTTTGGGCAACATGCCAAAAATGCTGACTTCATGTGCATAACAATGCTGCAATAATAAAGAGCAAAAAATCACGTTTGTTGCATGGGAGCCCCCTTAAAAATTTATTTTATTCAATTTTTTAGTTAAAGTTGTTATAGCGGCAACATAAATACATCATCTGTGAAAATTTCAACTGTCTAACTATCACGGTTTATGAGATACACCCTGGTGACAGACGGACAGATAGACGGACAGGCAGTGTGTTATTAATAATGGCTGGAGCTGAGAGTTTAGGATTGTTATTTTTATGAGAATGAATTATGTGACGAGCTAGTCGTCCACCTGATGTTAAGCGGCACGGCAGCCCATAACAGTTGCAGTGTCACTCGGAACTTTAAAATAATAAAGTTTCGCGTGACACATGCACTGCGCACGCCATCCTGAGACATCACAGATGATCAGGTCATTAAGTCTCACTTGCCCAGTAATTTCACTAGCTACAATGCCCTTCAAACCGGAACACAGTAGTGCTTGCACACTACTGCTTGGTGGCTGAAAAAAGGTCATAGCTCCTAGAGCCACCCGGCACCCACCACGCACGGCTTCGTCGCACTGCGACCACTCGTTGCCGACAGTGGTTCACGGGTGGACGCCGCGTTATCACCAATAAACCTCACGCGGTCAACGGGTGGACGTCGTTGATATAGTGAGCGCATACCCATACAAGTCAATAATATAGAATACTAGCCGCAGGAGGCGAGGTGGTGCGGAGTGAGTGCCGAGTGGCTCTAATGAGCAGTGAAAGCGGTGGTACCTACCTAGACGAACTTTGCAGAAAAGTTCTACCACCTAGTAATATGTTTGTTTACCTGTGTAGTCATCGTTATGCAGCAAATAAGCATGCCCCCGCAGAAAGACGCTGCTGCGATCATGTGGACTCCAGTGGACAGCGCCGTGGCCAGCCATGCGAGCGTGTACGGCAGAGCTGTGGCGATCAGCACGTTACGTCTGCCCATCCGCATGGCCATCCCGCCCAGGATTCCGCCCACGAATGCACCTGTTGTCAAACGATACGGGTAATATAGCAGTAACAACCACACAGCATATAAAGAGCAACGACCAAAACAAGAAAATTTCTGAACCTGTGCGCTTGTTTAAAGTAGTTGTTATAATTAAATATGTACCTAATATGGTTTACGGAACCGGTACTTATTGAGAACCGGGATTTCCGGTACTGGCCTTCAACGGAACCGGGATTTATCGGTTCTTCGGTACTCTTCGGTACTGGCTATTTTTTGTATTTTAATGGTATAAATCTTATGGAACACGGATGAATAGTTAATTAAAAGCTCATAGCGAAGCACGACTAGCCGTTCCTTACCGATCGGTAAAGTTAAGCAACGTTCGCTGCGGTCACTACTATGATGGGTGACCGCTACAGCAAAAAGTTGGTATTTAGAACTGAGCGCTACCGTGCTTCGGAGGGCACGTTAAGCCGTCGGTCCCGGCTGTTGTCGTAAGACAATAGTCGTTAAGCCAAGTCAGAAGCCTTTGGGCGGCCTAAAAATTCTGACACCAGGGCTGACCACTTGCCTACACGAGAAGAAGAAGAAGTTAATTAAACATAGGTACTATACCTATGTTAGTTTGTAAGGTAAATGTAAATGTGAACCGGTTTATTTTGAAGCTAGTTGGCTGAATCAAATGTTTTTTTATAACCTTGGTTTCTCTTGGTTCTTCTTCTTATTCTTGTGTAAGCAAGTGGTCAGCCCTGTCCGGCCAGCATGCGCCCAACGACAAAATGTTCTCGACACGTTTTCTCGTGTGATGCTGTGAGAAGGCTATGGTAGCTAGCGATGGCAATTAATGCGATTTTCCGCAAATTTCATAAACATGCTAATTCACGAGTCTTAGCATGCTAATTGCTATTTCTATGCTATTAGCTAAAATGAAATGAAATGGAAATGAAAAATGAAATGAAACATGAAATGAAACTTTATATTAAAAATTAAATTCAAAATGAACTTAATTAATTGAAATTAAATTTCATATTTCACAGAATTTCACAACTACATTTAATTTGCGAAATGTTAATTGAGTTTTAACATGCTAAAAATGAATGCGAATGCTAATTAATCCATCACTAATGGTAGCACCTGATTGTGTCTCACTCTAACATCGACCATAAGTTATCTCGCGGTGTGAATGGTGTAAGAACTTTTAGGCCGCCCAAAGGCTTCTTTCTGACTGGGCTTAACGACTTCTATCCTAATCCAATAGCTGAGACCGACAAAAAAATCTACCTATTATGTATCTACAAGGCTCACAAAATTTCACGATAATCGGTTGTATAAAGGAAACAGCCGGCCATCTGCCAGACATAGTACAAAATCATGTATGCCCAAGCTGAAACGGAGAAGATTTGCTCGCTTCAGTCGCTTGGTCAATCAGAAAAGCATACAAAAGATATTCAGATAGTGCGACTATACTGAATGGTCGCTCATCCAAAATAGTTCTTCAACATTTTGTTGTGATCGCAGATCTGGTATGGGAGAGATGTCGGCTATCTGTAGAGAGATTTATGACGTGGCTTGGAATAGATTCGAATGTCGGCATGGCATTCGGAGAGTGGTCCAGTATTTGCTATAGACATAGAGGAATGCTTCTAAGGTTATACAAGGTGACCTTGAATTGGTATGTTATCCCGAAATGGGGGGGACTGGGACCATGATACCCTACAAGTTGTGAGAGTCATACTTGAAATGAAATGAAATGAAATGAAATGAAAAATGAAATGAAAATGATTTATTTGTGTCTAACACTATAGCGGTAGTAAATAATACAAATAAATTTAACAAAAACAACTTAAGTGAACTTGAAACTGGGTGTTTCCAATCTCCCATGGTAAAACATAAATCCACTCCCAAAATTGCACGTGCGATCGCTACGAGAGTTAACAAGATACTATAAATTCATTTCTATACACAGGTCGTTAAACTCATTTATGTGCATTCGGTCAAGGACGACGTTCAACTACCAAGCTGCGCTAAGGCTATTTTCGAACGTAAAATTTACATGGCATTTCTTTAATGAAAAACTATTAATTTAGTAAAGTCGTAGAAGAAACATTGTCTACCTTGGGGTGTTGATTTAACCCCTTTCGGGATAACATACCAATTCAAGGTCACCTCGTAGATTTTTTTCTTAACCGTGATTCTAATCATTTTTGAGTTCCCGATATTTCGGCGCGGTTACATGCGCTACGTTCACGCGTAGACTGAAAATGCGGAAAGATATAATAAACTTCGAAATGTTAGGAGCAGACCAAACTGTCTACCCTCTTTCTCAGTCCTAATTTGTCTTTGATCCCGTAAGCACTGATTACTGAATATGTTACAGTACTGTTAAAAACGTAGATATTCTTTTAAAAATGTAGAAAGCCAAAGCAGTGTGTATTTAGCACACATATTAAAGTAGTAGTACCGTATTTACGAAGAGAAAATAGATCAGTGTAAGTTTTAAGTTATAATGAAATTATGGACTTTTGAATTTTGAATCCATATTTATCTATCGCTCTCATCACTCACTGGTTTCACACCTTATAGATAAGCTCCGTTTCCGGCTACCTACCAGATTCATTAGGCAATTTAATTTTGTAATACGGTTTAATTACAATCTTTATTAGTATTCTGTCGTCGGCTTTACTGAGGTTTTGAAATGTAGATAGAAGATTCATTAATGGTTGGAGACTTGGAGTATATTTTTTATTTCTTAATTAGACGTGATTTTTACTTTAGGTATTACGTGGGTTTTTTGATTTATCAACGAAATATGAAATGAGATTAGGCCTCCCTGCGTACTTAGGATATACTTATCCTGTATGTCTGGTCTCCTGGTAGATTGTTCTTTAACATTACAGGAACTCATTTTCTTTTATTTGACTTGACAATGCTGGTTGGGATGATTCTTAAGAATCACTCAATAGATGGCGCTACCAACCCCGTAAGTTGCTTGTAAAGGTGAAGGAAAAATTCGGACATGCGACCACTTGTCACGGTAGCTTAAGTAAAGCATATCCCGGCTGGAGGGATTGATGGATGCGGGTCCAATCCCCGCTCGTGATTCTAATTTATCCTTTACAAAATTAATCTGTAGATTACGCTGAGCAGGCGATACTGCTATAAAAATCATAAATATCCTTTTATTTGGTCTATTTTTCTACACGTAACTGCAATGGGAACTAGTTTGGCTGATGATGCCCTACTATTTTGGTAGCGGGGTAGCATCAACTATGAAGACCACTCACTGGGTACTGGATTCCTGAGGACCTCTTCTTGAAAGATGTCACTTTGGTTATTGCAATAAATTACCTACATACAATATTAACTACGTACATACTTATAAAATACTCTTGAACTACTTTTGAATTATTTTACAACGACTTTTGTTCTACTTTTGAACTGCTTTTACGCTACTTTTGAACGAATTCTTTTTTATGATCTTTGAATTAGAACTATTTAGTCTAGAACTCATAAACCACAGAGTTACAACTGCATCAAGCAAAATAAACGAAGAACAAGATCGTCCGCTAATGATATCCGCTATTTATCTTAGACCAAAATAAACCGACTGACAGACGTTCTGCGATATATATACACTCAGTAGGACTGCGAGACTGTCTGATAAATGCTTGTAAGCTATTTGTTGCTTCGCAGTTGGTTGGAAAAGATTCTTCGTTTTTCGTGTTTGGTGTTTCGTGTCTATTACTTTTTGTGTTTTGTGTTACAATATGAAAAATGAATTTAACGTCATCCAATCAGCAGCAGTGATTAAAAAAAAACATTAACCTTTTCTTTTCTGGTATTAATTCTGGTAATTATTGGAGAGCGACTTCCGATTCGTAGTCGCCACTCAAGAACCTTTCTTCTCCATCGGTTGTCAGTCCTACGAGCGTTGTGACCTGCCTAACATGCTTATTCTAAAAAGTATAGGTTCCTACATATCGTTGGCTTTAGTCCTTCTGCAGATCTTCCTCATTTCGGTTCTTATATCGCAAGGAAACGACATGCATAGCTCTCTTAACTAGAATGATTAGTTCTGTTAATCGCCTGACTGGTTAGCTACTATGCTCAAACTAAGAATCTGCCAGCAGCCACTTTCCAATCCAGGACTAGAATGCGCACCGCGACAAAATTTTCTTGAAACCTTTTCTTGTGAGAGAGCATGAGAAGACCGTAGCGCCTAAGTGTGTCTCACTCTAACATCGACAATAATAATACTCTCGTGGTGCGCATGCTAGGAGGGCTGGTGTAGCGTGGCGCCACCTAACCTATATTCAATTTGTGTTTACTAAATGGTCGGCGCCACATCGATGTCTGAAACTGAAACCCAAATTAACCAGCTCTCGATTTTATCGCCGATTTACAGTCAGGATAAATGAAACAAAATAAAGCAGCCTTGCCGAATGCCATCGATCTTTCTTGCTTGCTTTACAGTGTTATTTCAGGACCTGTTGGGATGAAATCGATTCTTTTGTTTTCTGAGTCGATATTTTTGTCGATACCTATTATATCAAATCTCTAAATTCAGCTTTTAATCTGAATAAAATATGCACTTTATACATTATGCTAATGACAATAGATTTCTTTAAAATGAAAATACCTGTTTTAAATAAAAAAAAAAAGTTTTTTCAATTTTCCGATTTGTTTACATATTTTCTGTATATTTTATGTGTTTTTACATTTCTTTAACTATTTCTGCTGATTCATTTAGTGAGTGATTTAACTAAAGAAATGATGAGTTCTTTATGACTCTTTTAGTGCTTGTTCACTGTCACCATTTTATCGACATAATTTTATCGACTTTTCACTTTCTTACTGAAACCATTCATTTTCAGTTAACACGAAGTATGGTGGTAATAAATTAAGATCTGCATGCTCTGAGCGTTCCTGTTATTCTTATGTCTTGTGTTTGCATGCCTGAGGTGTCTGTAGGGATAACATAAGGTTTTGTTGGGTCATTGAATAACGCTTTAAGTGTAATTAAATAACCAGCCAAGTGCGAGTCGGACTTGCACACAAAGGGTTCCGTACCATCATCTATTCTGTTTTTTAGCATTTGTTATTGTAGCGGCTACAGAAATACATCATCTGTGAAATTTTCAATTATCGCGATTCATGATACCGCCTGGTGACAGACAGAGAGACGGACAGCGGAGCCTTCTTAGTAGGGTTTATTGTACCTACCTACCTTTGGGTACGGAACCCTAAAAATGTCCACCTGTAAAAGTGTAATTGATATAACCACTTCATAAATTACCATTTCTTCAATAAACTAGTTTTGGAGAAGACCACGGAAATGACTACATCTAACTTAGTTTGGTTATGTTTAGTTATCTTTCGTTTTACCATATAGCTGTTTTTAAGTGCAGCAATTACGTATTATTATACGTAAAAAAAAAACTTGTTCGCCGAAAGCATTTTATTACCATAAATTATTCAACGCCCTGAAGCAACACATCTCTATCAATAAAAACACGTTCAGAAACACCAAAGCATGTAATTTACAATAATTTACAATCGATAATTGAATCTGAACATGTTTTGTAAAAATATAGCATCAATGACCGGCTAAGTTCAAGTCAGACTCGCGCACGAAAGGTTCCGTACCATGTAGGTTAGCTAGAATGGCCGCGACTTTCCATAGGGTCCACTCCTCCAGCGGACGTAGCCTTCTCGATCCTCTTATCCCGGCAACAAAATTTCAACTGTCTTAACTATCATGGTTCATGAGATACAGCCTGGTGACAGACGGACAGACAGACAGACAGACAGACAGACAGACAGACAGACAGACAGACAGAACAGTGGTATTAAGGTTCGCTTTACCCTTTGGGTACGGAACCCTACAAATATGCATCAAAAATTACCCCTCGAGATGCTTGAAGCGATACTCTGATGTTATTAAAAAACTCTTACATTATAAACTAATTATTTAATAATACCTAACTGTTTATTTCAGCATTTCTTCTATTGCCTGCGGCTTTTAACTTACTGCATTAAGTGAGCGTACCCCTCTTCTTGTCCATACAAAAATGGCAACGTTTTCTACCTTTAAATGTTATTTGATTTTAATGATTTTAATATTTTGTAAAAATCTATGCTCGTCCGTCTTTCTTTTTTAAGTTTTTACAATATCTTCGTAGTAAGTAATAGTCACCTAAAGCTATGAATTTTTGGCGTCATAAATATGACAATGAAAATTAGTAACTAGAACACGAAACATATTTAAAAAAAAATCAAAACATACATGCATACAGTCTGGCTAATGAAAGTATAAACTGAAAAACGCGCGCCAAATTTAAAAACAGTAGCTTGGCAGCCCCATACTAAGAAGAAAACTTGAAAAGTGTACGTACATTGACAAACAACAATAATAATTATGTTAAGCAACTAGAAAAGAAAAGTTTAGATAGTTTTAGTTTTTTTGTTATTATTAAATTAAACTACACTAAGAACTATATTAAAAATAATTTTAAAAAACGATATTTACAACTAAAAACTAAGTGTAATCAAAAAGACCTTTGGTGGAGGGAAGAGTGCCCAGAATGCTGGCTGCATTGCCACGTTGTATAGCAATGCTTACTTTCTCAGCAAAAAAAGAGCCAGCCCTCTGGTCACCAGTCGCCTCCACCAAAAGCTTTGAAATATTGAAAATATTTATGTTAAACGGTAAAACATTGACTTTATTATGGAATCAAAGTGAGTTGTTCCAAGTTTTCTTCTTAGTTTGGGCTGCCTAGCCGATTTTTTTTAAATTTGCCGCGCTTTTTCAGTCTCTACTTTCAGTAGCCAGACTTTAGATTATAATATATCCGAAGTATTGACGCCAAAATCTAAAGTTTTTGAAGTATACGGACGAACATAAAAAAATACCATAAAATCCAACAACTACGAAAAACTAGGCGGTATGGTCTCACGAGCTCTCGACTTTAACCTGTCCAATAGCAGAAAAAAAAAATCACCAAAAGACTGGTGAGTACGAAATCCATTTCACATTTGTATTTTATTATCGAGGAAGTTTGACAGATAGCCCATTAAATCTAAAATTATGTTAATGATAGCATTTGCATAGCAAGCTGCGATGGTAGCCCACTGTGCTACTTTAATGTTCTAGAAGCCATAACTTAAAATCAAAGTGTTTCACTAACTGGGTGTTATATTGTATTCTATGTATGTATTTACAAACAAAAAAGTATATAAGTATTGTATCAGTTATCTGGTTCCCATAGTACAAGCTATGCTTAGTTTGGGGCGAGATGGCGCTGTGTGAAATGTCCACACATATTTAATTAATTAATTAAATTTTTAATTTAATTTAATTTTTTAAATTTATTTAATTAATTTTAACTTTTTAAATAAAATAATAGTAATGTAATGGAGTACCTATCGACACAGATTACCTATTTTTTTTGTGATTGCCTGGTTAAATTAAATTCTGTTTAAATTAATTTTATCTTAGAAAACGGTAAGGTAATTTTTAAACTGTGATTTAAAAAAAGTAAGTTATTGCGTTTGTCATAAAAAAGCAAGGCTAAATGACAATCAAGGTAAAGGCCTAAGTTGAGTCAATGACTGCAATAAAAAAAAAATTTCGAAAGAAGCATTGGGTTTCTTTTCCCCTGGCTTCCAGTTAAAATCTTTATTTAGTCCATAGAATTAGGGCACTAGTTTATTCTAAGATTTAGCCTCACTTTACCCAATATTAAAAAAAAAAAAACGAATTTATCTATCGCATTATAACCAAAATAAACAATACGTGCATATTATATTAAATAACTTTGAATTAAATAACGTTTTATTAGTTAATAAAGGACCTGGGCGAACTCCAGGCCGAAAACTGGCAGGAACTAGCTCAGGATAGATCGATGTGGCGGCTCTTATTGTCGGAGGCCAAGACTCATTTTGGGTCACTCCACCATTCTAGTTAGTATTTAGTTAATAAGCAGTGGGGGATCAAAAAATTAAATGTTGTCAACTGTTTTATTCTCAACAAACAGAGACACCGTAAGTCTTAAAATAAAACGAATTAATAACAAGTTTATTTCTAACTATCCATTATGGGCTACCTGGCTTAAGTTTGAGAAACTCGGCCCTAAAGCAATAACTCAACTTTTCCAGCTTTACGATAATGCTTTAATACTCTCACTCGTGACGTTTATATGGCTTCAAAGATATTACAAATTGTAGCGAGAAATTGAATTTAATCTGTTATTACCCTGCCTTCTGAACTGAGGCCTGTGGGTTCGATTCCTACCCAGGACAAACATTTGTGTGATGAACATAGAGGTTTGTTCTGTGTCTGGGTGTTAAATTGTATTCTATGTATGTATTTACAAACAAAAAAGTATCTATTCTATGTATTATATCCGTACTAAGCTCAAAGTCGCGCAACGAGCTATGGAGAGAGCAATGCTCGGTGTTTCCTTGCGAGATAAGATCCGAAATGAGGAGATCCGCAGGAGAACTAAAGTGACCGATGTATAGCTCTTAGGATTAGCAAGTTGAAATGGCAATGGGCAGGCCACATCGCTCGTAGAACTGACAACCGATGGGGATGAAAGGTTCTCGAGTGGCGACCACGATCTGGAAACGCAGTGTAGGCCGGCCCCCCACTAGGTGGACCGATGACCTGCCGCGGGGAGCCGATGGATGCAGGAGGCGAGCAGCCGCTCTAAGTGGCGCTCTTTGAGGGAGGCCTATGTTCAGCAGTGGACGTCTTCAGGCTGTTAATGATGATGATGATGATGATTATATCCGTTATCTGGTTCCCATAGTACAAGCTATGCTTAGTTTGGGGCTAGATGGCGCGCGGTTTTGTTTTCGTTTCATAGAGAATACAGTTTCGCAGATTTCTTATGTAAGACAAGGAATTCGCGTGGTTTAAGGAATCGATACGGAAAAATGGCCCAGGTGAGATAGTGGTCAAGCAAAAAATTACGTCACTGTGCAGTTTCTTGTAGCTTCTTCTTTACAGGTGGAATCGAAGCTACGGATCGGAGTTGTCTATTCTGCATTGTGCCGTATTGCTTGCACCTGTAGTGGAAGAGAGAACTTCTTTTTTTTTTTTCCAACACTTATTGCTTGCTATAAATAGTTATAATATATGACAATTTTTTTTTATGGGAATTAATTGTGCCCTTTGTGATTTTATCTGCTCAGTAATTATTCAACAAATTTATTTTAAGTACCTAATGACATTTGACTTGTAAAAGTGCTATGAATAGCCTATTTACAATAAAATATTTTGATTTTGATTTTGAAACGCAAGCCCATCAAGCGTAAAACTAGGTTTTACTAGGTGATAGGACTTTTCTGCAAAGTTCTTCTAGGTAGGTACCACCGCTCTGCCAGTTATTCTGCCGCCAAGCAGTAGTGTGCAAGCACTACTGTGTTCCGGTTTGAAGGGCATTGTAGCTAGTGAAATTACTGGGCAAATGAGACTTTATGACCTGATTACACAGTGTAGTAATCTGATTACTAGACTGTGATGTCTCAGGATGACGTGCGCAGTGCAGTGTCACACAAAACTTTATTATTTTAAAGTTCCGAGTGACACTGCAACTGTTATGGGCGGCCGTGTCGCTTAACATCAGGTGAACGACTAGCTCGTCACGTAATTCATTCTCATAAAAAAAAAGAAATTATGTCTGTTTGTAACTTTTTTGCAGCCTTTTTGAATGAATTCAGTTTGAACTCCCTGGGGAAAGACATTGCATACATCACGAATTTTTCTATGCCTTCGGGCGCAGTGAGCGCTGTTGAGGCTACTGGGTTGGGACGGATAGCCCTTTTTCCCATCGGCCCCGGGGCTGATAGGACCGAGTCAATATTTTTACGTAACGAAACCGTCTTGCGGATTTGAAATCAAAATAATATAAAAATTACATCACTAATATGAAAATTTATTATTCATATAAACTTTTCTAGCTTGTAGGTATTAATAAATATTTGGATTGATACAATTAGAAACAATTAGCGGACAGCACGCGCAAATCGAATGAACATAAATTACAAAGATACGGCATAAGCCTTGGTCTAGATACGTCTTGGAATATGTCACAGAGTCACGCAGCATTTTAACTGATAGCAACTAACCTATATTGCAATAAGCTGGCAAGCGTATCATAACAAAGCTCGACTAAGGGTGGGTGTTTTCACGAATGGTTAAGTTAACTAATGGTTAAAAACTTTGACAAAATTTGACAATTTCTTTTTAATATCTGCTTCATCACAGACTCATGGGTCCGTGATCTTTGCTAATATTATTTATTTTTGATTTAGTGAACAATTACTATACATGAGAGGACAATACTTAACCTATTGTTTTATTTTATTTCTTCTTTTTTTGTTTTTTTTTTATAATATTGGATTTCGATTTGTTCATACACCGCGAGCAGACCAGCTCCGCAAGCAGCGCCCGTTCACGAGCTTGACGCATGCGCCAGCCATCGCCCTCCTCAACCATTTTTGAGGGAAGAGGACGACCCGACGCACGACGCCGCCGCAAGAAGAAGCTTTTTAGTGAGCGTGAGTGCTCCCGGTGTACACAAAATAATCAAACATTTACATTTTTGACTATTGGTTAGAATTTGTTGGAGTTTATAACTATTGGTGAAAAACCCACCCTAAAGGCGGGTAGTATGATCAGTAGTTAAGGTAACCAATGTTAAACATGCTAACAAATTCCAACCAACGGTCAAAATTTGTTAGAATTTTTGACCACGAACCGGAAGACGCAGCGTAGTCCGGCCCCCGACTAGGTGGACTGACAATCTGGTGGAAGCCGCGGGGAGCCGATGGATGCAGGACGCAAGCAGGCACTCAATGTGGCACTCTCTGAGGGAGGCCTTGGTTCAGGAGTGTCTTTGTGCTGTTGCCATAAGTGAGTCCGCAAGTATGAGCTATTTAGCGCTGACGAGCAGTCCAATGATAAAACCGCGATGCCAATATCCGGTTAAACAATTCCTCAGAGCATTCCTCGAAGTAGGTATACTTTGTAGAAAACATTGTGTGACTAATAGGACTAGACCATCTCCTCCCGGTGCCGTAATAGCCGGCTATGAGGATATCCATAGAATGATGGTCCACAGCAGTCTCCCCAGTACATTAAAATCTGCGATCATCAAGCCACCTGCCTATAATAAACGTCCAAAATGGCGTGTTATGGGGAGGCCCAGCAGTGGAAGTCTTCGAGCTTAATGATTTGTGTGTAGGTTATATCAATATCGGTAAGAAGCTGGATGTGCTTCGCAATCCACCTATCGGTATAATTTTTATCATCATCCTTCTCATCCACTCATTCTCACCTTTTCCTTTTCCTTCTCACTCTTACACAACACCCTACCCTCACATACCTACACCCTTAACAGCGTTTGAGCTTCTATTAGATTTAGAGCCATATCTTTAGTATTGTTGTTTCAAGATAATGAGTCATCAGAACGGCTTGTCCGTTTGGAGTTAACTATCATTTTTATATGGTATAAGCACACTATATTTATGAAATGTTTCGTTGTATCTATTGTTTTGTTGTTATCTATATTAACTTCTTTTTAATGGTTTTGTTATTATATGTGTCGCCTGCTGAATAACATTATTATGTAAGCTAAGCACTTTTACTCTACTACTATTTATATTCATTTTAATTGTTTAATCCTCTTTTGACCTTATTGTAACCTAAATTCTATCTTTATAATATTATGTAAAATGTAACGCTGTTGGATTATCGAAATAAATAAAATAAAATAAATAAATCATCATCATCATCATCATCATCATCATCATCATCATCATCATCATCAACAGCCTGAAGACGTCCACTGCTGAACATAGGCCTCACGGAGCGCCATTTATTATTTTTATGGCCTCGATTAGTTATAAACATAACGACACGATGATTACACGTTTGTATGTTTTCGATTACTGGCCAATGTTGCCAGTGGTGCGACCTGAGTTTCCTGATTAAGCTATAAATATTTACGAAATGTTATTTGGCGAATCTTCCAATCCGAAAGACAGATCCGAAGTGTAGTAAAATTAATTCAAAGCTTTTTAAGTATCTTCTTATTATCTATCATGTATACTTACAGGTATCACGTTTGGGCAGATATCCGTCTTCCAGGTACGTAGCTACCTTTGTAATGATCACAGCAAAACGTACCTTTAAACTGAAATTTTCATCATCATCATCATCATCATTATCATCATCATCAGCTTGAAGACGTTCACTGCTGAACATAGGCCTCTCCCAGAGAGCGCTATTTTGAGCGTACTTGCCTCCTGCATCCATCGGCTTCCCGGGGTTTCACCAGAACATTGCTCTAGTCAGTCACTTACCATCATCATCATCATCATCATCATTAATTTATAGGGTTTTCACGCCAAACTTATTTCTTAAACGTTTCATGTGCTTGTTTATTTAGATAAAAGTTGGCATTAATCTTTGCACGGGCAACACCATCGCCGTATTCCTTTAAACCCGGGCTTATATTCGTTTTTTCTTTCAAAATTGCTATGATTTAATACGTCCGATAAGTTATGGCACTTATGGGAAGTAAAGTAAACTCTTGTTGAATAATAGATACAGGATGATCTCGTTTTTATATTTGTGTAATGTTAATTTAATAATGTTAATTATTAAAGTGTGGCATGTGTGAATTTTCTTCTATACAAGCAAGTAATAGAATTACAAGACTGAGATCATAGTCTCATTTGCCCAGTAACTTCACTAACTACAGTGCCCTTTGTGCACAGTCTGTAGTGCTTGCATACTACTAGGCTGCAGAGTAATTGGCAAAGCGGTGGTACCTGCACAAACATCACAGAAATGAGCTACTTACCACATTTCCGCATCACTCTGTATAACGATATTATCGACTTGTGCAATACATTCCGGTACATATTCATCATTATTTCGACTGTCAGCACTTATTCTCCAGTCACTGAACTGCAGTGCATCGATCTTAGCATTGTGAACAATTGTATGAATCAGTGCTTTTCAAAATGTTTATGTTATGTCATGACGTCTAAAAGTATAATGACCAAGTCCCACCTTAATATTTCATTTCACGAAATATTAAGGTGGGTTTTTTGTTCCGTAGTTAAGGTAATCAATTATTAAAAATTTAAACTTTTGACCATGGGTTAGAATTTATTATTGTGTATTTGTTGGTAGTTTTAAACCATTGGTTACCTTTTAACTATGGATCAAAAAACCCACCTTTAGTCATTAACTAATAAATTTACACGTTATTATTTATAGCGACATTCGTGTGCATTGTATTAGGTGAGAAAACATAGGTATGAGGAAAAAAAGCGATGCCATCGCATAAGTCAGCTTCTTACAGAAAACCTTTGAATGACCACAGTTAAAGTAGCAGAAAATGGGAAACCTTATTTCAAATAAATAGGTTTTTTTTAATTTTATGACTTGTGTAATTTTACCAAATCATTACTAATTTTATTTACGTGAAAATGAAAAATATATTTAATAATATTTACACATATTAACGTGCGTAAAAGTGAACAGTTATTAAGGTGGGGTTTTCAGCAATAGTTGGTAACCAACCATTAATTAAAAATTCTAACTAATCCACTAAGAGTTTTTAACCTTAACTATTGATGGAAAAACCAACCCTAAGTCAGTCATATATTTTACAAGAGATGTTTGTGATTATAAGAACGTAAGGTGCAAAAAACTGGTTTAAGCAATTTGTTAAACAAAAATAAATTGTTCATAATGCCGTCGGCACCCAGAACAATGATCCCAAAATCATTGTTAACCAAACTGTGACTCAATACGGACAAGTGTCAAGTATTATATCACGAAGTGCAATGGCCAATCGTGGAGTAATGGACCACCCAAAACTGTGCCGGAAGAGTGAAGTATCATCTGATTTATCCCCCAAATGTTGCATATATTGGTACTATACATATTTAGTTACCCTCTATGGGTTCTATCATCATCACCTACATCCTGAAGACGTCTCTGCTGGCCCAGAGTGCCACTTTGAGCGAGTCCCCATAGGTTGTCAATTCTAAGTGCGATGTGATCTGCCCATTGACATTTTTTTTTAAGAGAATGAATGACGTGACGAGCTAGTCGTTCACCTGATTTTAAGCAATACGGCCGCCCATAACAGTTGCAGTGTCACTCGGAACTTTAAAATAATAAAGTGTCGCGTGACACTGCACTGCGCACGTCATCCTGAGACATCACACAGTCTAGTAATCAGATTACTACACTGTGTAATCAGGTCATAAAGTCTCATTTGCCCAGTAATTTCACTAGCTACAATGCCCTTCAAACCGGAACACAGTAGTGCTTGCACACTAATGCTTGGCGGCAGAATAACTGGCAACGCGGTGGTACCTACCTAGACGAACTTTGCAGAAAAGTCCTACCACCTAGTAAATTTCAACTTGCTAATGAAATTCTAAGAGCTATAGGTCATTTTAGTCCTCCTGCCGATCTCCTCGTTTCGGATCTTATCTCGCAGGGAAACAACGAGCATCTCTCCATAGTTCGTTGAGCTTAGTAATGAGGCCAACAGTTAGGGCCCACGTCTCAGTGGCATAGGTCATCGCTGGCAGCAAGGTCTGATTGAAAACCTTTGTTTTCTAGCGTTGCTATATATTGGACAAAAAGATAGGTCGAAGCTTTTCAAACACTGAACTATATACCTAGTGTATAGGTTTGCACGTTACATCTTCGGCCACACCATTAGGCGAGTTGGTGGCTAAACGTAGACCTATCCGCTATACAAAAATTAAGTTAGTTGCTAGTTTGAAAAAAAGGTTTAACAAACGACGTCCGAATGATTAGACAATGTTTCAGGTTGTACCTATTATTTTAGTTGGGACATTTAACTGCAGTTTATTTCAAAACTGACCACGGCGAAGTTTAACAGAACTATGTTATCGCAGTTGTCACGAATACGTAATCGTTTAACGCAATTAAAGCAATTCTCCATTGAATAATGTTCAATTACTTCAATTTAGATATCGTGTAACAAGACCATTAATTTTCATCACGCTTCCAGCTGTTTGGTAACCGATTTGTTTCACCACATTCTGATAAATTGTTACTCATAACTCATCAGAAGGTCAACTTGTGAGTAAAGAAGAATTAGAAATATCTTCTAGAATACTAGATTTTTTAACTTACCTAACCATGATTCCCTGTATCTATGGACCAGGAACTATGAGAACCATTGTCCCACAACACCCAGAACTAGTATTTGTTCTTTTTTCCTGTGCACAAATACTTGTCATGTTGCGGGAATCGATCCCCCGCTTCCGGGTTGTGAGCTGACCTATTCAACCACTGCATCACGGAGGCTGTGAAGGAATCCCAATTATTCTAGCAAACTAGAGCCGCTCAGCCTCAGAAGAAAATGAATTAGCTCTGTGTTTTGGTTTACCGGCTGCATAATGGTAGATTTTTGCTTTTGAACTATCGAACAGCAAAAACATTATCAGATAGAAGCTGTCCACGGCTTCCAGGCGATACAAAACAAAATAGCATGTTACCGTATGATTGGATATTCAGATCTACAAGATATAATATATGTGTCTTTCCGCAATGACGAACAATACCAGCCTATCACGACCTCGGTTAATCAATTCCTCTAAGCATACCTTGTAGTTTCATCTATTTGTGCCTTTACCTTAGACATGCCTTAGAAACCTATCTCCCAGTTAACATTTATCAAGCAGTGGTAAAAGTGTTAAATTTAGGAAGCTTATCAGTCAACATTGACTGTGTAATAGTCATACCATTCCGTTTCCGCTTGTCAAGCTTTATCAGGACACCGAAACCTACGTTAAGTTACATTTAAGCTACCTAATGGGCTTTACTTAGAATCGGAAGGGTTGATACCGGCTATTAGAGGCCTTAACTAGTAAGTGATTACTGTTGAGGTGTTTGTTATTTTAAGTGACGTGAGATAAGTGATTTATGTATGGTTTTTATATATAATGGTACGGTACCCTTCGCGCGCGAATCCGACTCGCACTTGACCGGTTTTTATGTATTAGATGACGGAGATAGAGAGTGTAGGTATATAGATTTTGAATCGAATACAGTTTAAATGTCTTAATGACCTGAAGACGTCTACTGCCTCCCCCAGGGAGTGCCACTTTGAGCGGCTGCTCTCTCCCGCATCCATCGGCTCCCCGCTGCTATCACCATATTGTCGGTCCATTTAGTGTCCATTAACTTACCTAATAAGCCCAAACTGGCAATCCAGCTAGCCTGCTGATCCGTCACCTGGAACGCGTCATGATGCTTCGCCTCTTGCATCGACGCTATCGCTGGAGACATATAACCCTTGCTGAGGCCTGCCGCGAACGGACCGAGGGAGACGGCTAGAGCTGCCAGGATCTGTGAAAGAAAGAGAGAGTTTTTATTTTATTTTTATAACGAGATCCTGGACCCTAACTAGTATTACCTGGGACCCCGGAACTACGAGGACCATGCTCCCACAACACCCAGACACAGTAAAGGATTTCCGTATTTGCGCTTTTTCCGGTGCACAAATACTTGCCCTAGCGCGGGAATCGAACCCGCTGCCTCCGGGCCATTAGCCGACCTGCGCAACCACCACACCACGGAGACTGTCAAAGTTATCAGAACTTTTTTTTTAAACGGGCATTATGCCTTTATTACTCAAGCTAACTACAATAATGGAGGCCGGGAACGTGACAAAGTTCACGTCGTTGCGCTGTATTATTTCTCAAAACTTGTGCTTTTTCCAGTGTTAATGTTTAAAATTGGTGGCGTTTTACGCATTAAGTGCTGAATTACGAGCATGAGTGTGGTCAAGTGATATAATGTGGTATAACATGGTTTTTCGTGTTGCTTTCAAAATTCCATAGAAGTTTCTTGTAAAGTTGCCACCACTTTACTAGAGCATGACTTAGACTGGACTATGACTATGACTAAGACTTGACTACATAAAATATTCTAAAACTCGATGAAAATATACAATATTTGACACTGGCTAAATAAAAAAAAACTAAATAATAAAAACTAAACCAGCTACACTACCTACTTCAAAGAACATATGAACTGTATAATAGCCGCGATGGCCTATAGAACTTTTATATCAAGGATTGGCTAGTTAGCTAAACATCAAACTCTTGTGCTTGTTGGGCAAATTAATGAATAATTCAATTTATTCAGATCCACAAAATTTGCCCTTTTTCCATACAGCTTGGCAATGGCTTGGCATGACAATAGGGCTGGCCACATCGCTCGTAGAGCTGACAACCGATGGGGAAGAAAGGTTCTCGAGAGCGACCCGGTCGCAGCGTAGGCCGGCCCCTCACTAGATGAACCGATGATCTGGTAAAAACCGCGGAGAGCCAATGGATGCAGAAGGCGAGTAGCCGCTTAAAGTAGCACTCTCTGGGGGGAGGGTTATGTTTAGCAGTGGACGTCTTAGGGCTGTTGATGAACTTTAATCATTGTACTTTTAGTAGGGCCACATCGATTTTTTTTTTAATATTTTTGCTTCACACATAGTGTATTTAGCCAGTGTCAAGTATTATATTTTCATCGTCTTATAAAATATTTCACGCAAAGTCATGTCCTAGTCATAGTCCAGTCTAAGTCATGATCCAGCAAAGTGGTGGCAACTTTACTAGAAGCTTCTATGGAGTTTTGGAAGCAACACGAAAAGTCACGTTTCACCACATTATATCACTTGCCCTCACTCATGCTCGTAATTCAGCACTTAATGCGTGAAACGCCACCAATTAACACTGAAAAAAGCAAAAGTTATGAAAAATAGTACGATGCAACGACGTGAACTATTCCGCGTTCCCGCCAAAACTCCCACATCGATTTTATTATACGTGTCGACATTTATCACAATCACAGAGCTTTGAAATGAAGCGATTTTTTTGCTCTGTGAGCACAATCGTTTATTTGTTTATTCTGTGGAAAATTAGTAGGTAATGTTTTTCCTTTGATTTTCAATTTTTCATTAATTTCTAATTTCAAAGAGTATTTTTACTAAACATTTTTTTTATTTATTTATTATTATTATTTATTACATGTTTACAAACTGCGATCTAGTTTTGAACTTATTTTCAAAACGATCAGCTTAAAAAAATGGTACATTAAAATCTGTGATCATTATCACTGACGGTATTTAGATGCCTGTTCGAGAGCTGTTATTTTTATTGACAAACGTTTGCGTGTTTTAAGGGTGTACAACGCCATCTAGTTTCATTTAATGACAATATTTTAATGTGAGGAGTAAACGACTAATCACATCAGACATGGAATGTTTGGAACCATTTATTACTTGACTGTGAACGTGAAAATATTCTGTCAATTCTGTGATTGGCAAAATTTGTCAGTCATGAAATTATGAAATAGATAGTTAGGTATTTTCCCTAATGGTGGATTATCGTGTACCTACGTGCACGGGTGAAAAGGAGATATCATCACAGACCAAAAAGGGGATTTTCGTGTGGTTTCCAAAACTCTTATTCTTTATTTATGAACTTGTCCCAAAAAATATTTTTAATTGGCCTCGTTCAATAAATATATTTTTTTTACAAACAAACTGTCCTTACTCTATTATTTTACATACCAAGTCTTAGAGCATCTATAAATGCTCTAAGTACGTGAAAAGTATCCTTGACCTATTCAATCCTACCTCCTATCCTTGTAATACCTACTTTAAGCAACTCGTGCGCAAAATAATCAGCCTGATGACGTTCACTGCTGAACATAGGCCTCTCCCATAGAGCGCCAACTTGAACGGCTGCTGGCTTCCTGCATCTATCCTGGACTCTTCCGGTTCGTGGTCGTCACTCGAGAACCTTACTTCCCCATCAGTGGTCAGTTCTACAAGCGATGTGGCCTGCCCAATGCCATTTCATCCAATTTTAAGAGCCTATCTACTTAATATATCCGGTCATCATAGTTCTCTTGCGGATGTACTCATTTCAGATCATATCAAGAAAAAATATACTCAGATATTTTAAGTGAAGAAGTGTATTTGTTTGTCAATCAATCAATCAATCAATCAATCATTTATTTATTTGCAAGAATACACTGTTAATTTGGGTACAAGATCATAGAGTAAGTAGTGGACACGTGGATTGAGCCTGCAAGCAAGCGTGCAAATATAAAAAAATATTTTTGTTACTCTTACCATGGATGAAATAAAAAAAAGAAGGATTGAGTTTTGATTGACATCGAACTGAAGCCCAAAATGGCGGACATATTACATATATGTGTGTCAGATGAAAGTATGGCGACCGGCTGCGGATGATGTAAGTGTGTGCGTGCCCCGCTCGTACGTACGAAGCGTTCCGGCTTCCTAAGGGTGCTTCAGTTTTGGATCAGACGGAATTCCCTCCTTCTTTTTTTATTAGCTCCATGACTCTTACATGTAACATATTCCTTGACACTATAGAAACATCCTGTAGACTTATTCTGGGATTCATTGCTAACTCCAGACCGTGGGAACATTAAACTTACGAATTACTTCTATAGTTCCGTACATTCTTCCCATGTGCTATTTATTGCTGTAGCCACCATGTGTTGTAATTATGATGAATGGTTGGCAACACAGTTTATTATTTATTTTTTGTCATTTGGCTATTATAAGAATAGATTCATCCGTAATCTTAATTAAAAAGAATTTTATCTTTTTTAACAAGGTCAACGAATTAGCTTTCTTCCCGTATCATTGCAGACATACACCCAGTTGCAGAAACGATCACTAACTTTTAAAGTCGACTTTAAACCTTAATCTTCCATTAACCCGTTGTCCTCCCTACGGTTTCAGTACTCCATTATCGTTAATGCCGCCATTAAGACTAATGAGATTAATATACGAGAACCGTTTTAACTTTTTAAGAGATTTCTGTACTTATATATTTAATAAATAAATCATTAATTCATTACTTTATAGGCAGAATTCGCCCTTTATACATAGAGTCTATCATTTTAAACAAAACGGCAACTCGACTAAGACTTTATAAAAATTGGAAATCCGGAATTTCTCTACATGATAAACAATCTAACTTTTAGTATAAAAAATTCAATCCGCGAAGGTACTAAAATAAATAGTGATTTTCATGAGAAATTATCATTTTAATGTGAGAAGCAGGCTTACCACAAACTAATACAAAACCATCATGGTTCATGACAGAAAAGCTTCAAGGTTACAATAATATTGTTCGAATTCATACCATGAACTTATAAAGTATTCCTATGTGGGAACGAGACGTCTACATTTTTATATAGCGTTATCACTGTCGCAACGTCGGTATCAGCATTATATATGACATGACAGTTGTATTTGAGTGAACGATTTAACGTGACGTCATCAAAACTGCTCTGCGTCAACAACATTACAGTATTCTTACTTTTATGTCATTTTTCAATGTAATGTTGAAGTAATAATGCTATAAGAGGTTGTGGTAGGCACCCTAAACAGACAAAACAGATAACGGACTGTGAAGAATGTAGGCGCACAGACCTACAATTTCGTTACTATCAATCTTAAGCCCGGTTTCCACCAAGGCGGAGACGAGAGATTTGTTTTGAATTTAGCCAATCAGATGGCGGGGAGTGGGCGTAATGACATGACGTCTTCCCTTCGTAGACAACGCAGCTCAAATCTCTGCTACGCACAGCTCACATCTCCTCTCCTCTCCGCTTTGGTGGAAACCGGGCCTACCTATGGTTGGGCGTGTCATAATATCCGATTTGTGGCAATGTCCAGGTGCTAAACGACCACTAGTCAATTAGTACAACTGTTTGAAAGTAATGGAATGAGTGCCATGTATACTTATTAGTGGTCTCGTTGCATGGGTTTACAAAACTGTGACCGAACGGGACATGTGACCGATCGGCACTACCTCAATAAAATAGGTATAGATTCTCTAATTTTATTCTTTTTTCTTTTTTTTAAATTACTTACGAGATAAAAGATTTCGTAGAGCCTGAAAACAAGAATTTTCAATCAATGTGTGTTGCCAGTGATGACTTATGGAACTGCGACATGGCCTCTTACTGTTGGCCTCATTAGTAAGCGCAAAGTCGCGCAACGAGCTACGGAGAGAGCTATG
Source organism: Ennomos erosarius (assembly GCA_963580505.1). NCBI lineage: Eukaryota > Metazoa > Arthropoda > Insecta > Lepidoptera > Geometridae > Ennomos > Ennomos erosarius. The sequence goes on along the minus strand of OY757001.1, from coordinate 1,849,782 downwards.
CTCGGTGTTTCCCTGCGAGATAAGATCCACAATGAGGAGAGCCGCAGGAGAACTAAAGTGACCGATATAGCTCTTAGAATAGCACTCGTAGAGTTGACAATCGATGGGGAAGAAAGGTTCTCGAGTGACGACCACGAACCGGAAGACGCAGCGTATATAGGCCCCCCAATAGGTGGACCGACTACATAAAATATATGTTGAAACCGCAGGGGGCCGATGGATGCAGGAGGCGAGCAGCCGGTCAACGTGGCGTTCATTGGGGGAGGCCTATGTTCAGCAGTGGACGAATTCGGGCTGTTGATAATGATGATGATGATGAAAAGAATGTCTTCCTATGAATCGCTCCATTTATAAGTACATCTGTGTCTATATGTAGACACTGAAGGTAGTAGTAGTAAGTACTATTCTTAACTCTATTACTTTTCTTACTAAGCTATATCTTATGTAACTTTCACAAATAACTCAATGTAACCAGACAAAACATCTACACGATTAGATATAGGGTGATACATTAACAGAACACAGCGCACAGTACTCGTATAACTGTACGTTATCGATCAGCGTTTGGAACACCATGTGTAAGTGTGAATGGGTTCATAGTGATGTGAAACTTCTAATATGAAATTGTCGATTAAAATGATATCGATAACAACGTTAACTGAAATCTCAGAATGAACAACACTACCTAAACTAGAAATACTAATAAAAACCATTGCATTTAAGACTGTATTTCTAGATTTTTTTTTATAAATATGTACATCACCTGTGAAAATCCCAATTGACTAACTATCACGGTTCATGAGATACAGATACAGCTTGCTGACAGCCGGACAGACTGATTGATGGACAACAGAGCCTTAGTAATAGGATTCACTTTACCCTTTGGGTCCAACCCTAAAAACGATAGAATAAATTTGTAATAATAATTAAATTAACCTACGTACGAACACCTAATTAAATATTTAAACACCATTAATCCCACGGCATAAATTTATTCTCCAAATTCCTATTTATCGATAAACAAATCCAAACTACATACAACACTAGTTATACCTACATCTGAAGCCGACTAGTTGTCCCGAACATTTCGTAGGTCAATGACCGACACACTGGCACATATTACTAACCCTTGCTACAACGTTGTAATCGGTTTAAAATACTGTAAAGTAAACCTTATTTTCGTAACTTTAAGGGTGGTTTGAATTGTAAATGAGTTTGCAAAAGTAATAGTTAATACCATAGCTTTATGTCACTGAAACGTAATGAATGATCGTCACGTTTCTAATTTACAGTCTATTTTAGTATCTTGTCGTAATGAGATGTTTTGAGACTTTGACAACTTAGCTGTAGGTCTTTTAGAATAATAACTGTGACAATGTTCTAATAGTTGTTTATTCTGGTACTTAATTAGCTATAAGTACAAGGATTTGAGATAAATCAAAGGTATAGAACGGGTTAGTTTTAGACATAATTATGTTGTTCATTAAGCTCTATTATATTGACTTATGATTGCTATGATGTTTTAAATTAAGTTTGTTAATGCAATCACTTTCCCTCCACCGACGGGTTATTTTATTTTTTGTATAGATTAGTTTTTAGGTCTAGTTTAGTTTAGGTATACTAAACGGTGTTATGGAAGAACGATACAAGCGACGTTTTAGTGAAAATGAGAAAAAGAGCTTCAAAGTTTTGAAATTTGGTTTAGTTGCAGTGAGCTGAATTATTATATTTTTGACGTAATTTTTTCCTTATAAGGTTTCTTTTGTGTATAATTTTAATTCAAGGAAGAAAATATTATGATAAATTAATATAATCCTGGCTATCTGGAGGTAAACACACAAAACGCAAATAATTTTTAGCCGGTTTATATTAGATCAAAAATAATGATAAAACATAGAGCAGGCAGGATTTCTTCCAAGCTACTTTTGATGGCTTCATCATCATTTATAGCCTAAACACATTACATAAACAAAGCCTTCAAGAACGTTATACTTTGACTGGCTGCAGAGCTTGCCTCCTGCATCCAATGTTCTGACTAGCAGCCGTTGGGATTTACGTCAGAATAAAATACTGTTAGAATGTTCGTAGTACTGGATACGGCAACTGCGGCATAATGCCCGAAACGTCATATTTTCTAAACAATCATGCAACATCAAAGCAACTTACCTTCCATCAGGTGAGTGGTAAAATGCTTTGTCTACTTATAAACAACTAGATGAACCGCCCCGGCTTCGCACGGGTTAATTAGTTTTACGCCGTAACCCTGTTACGTACACCTTGAACACCTTGGGTTACATTATTGCAGTTTTAGTAAGCATCGCCAATTTTTTGAAAATATAATATAACCTATTGTCAACGTTTTTCAAATCGGTTCAGCAGTTTCGGAGCCTATTCGATGCAAACAAACAAACAATCCAGCCTTTCCTCTTTATAATATGGTTATAGATGTTATAGATTAAAAAATCTCACCTGTCTCCTATAACTGTGCGTAGACCGCATCCTGGTATCTGATGGGGTGATGATGGTCACCTTATCACCAGCCGTTAAGCTTGCCTTCTCACTCATTTATGTAGCTTTGAACACAACCACCTCAAAAGTCAAGTCTAGCACTACACTGTTAGAAACCCTTCACAAATTGCCCACAGTTTCACAAAGCCTTTACAAGTTAGCAAAACAACCACGTAACTCAAGCCAGATAAACACTAGTCTTTCTCCTAAACCCTAGTTAGGCTAAGGTCTAGATTAGGAGTCGATTAGTTGTGAAGATTGTCACGTAACTCGAGGTACCATCTTGGGACTTAATCTGAAACAAAAGAGAAATGACTTTTAATTTGCTGTCAGTTAGGAAAATATTGGTTTGTGGTTTAAAAACACGTTGAATCGTAGTTTTAAAACCACGTGGTCTTTTTGTGTGGTCAGTTTATAGAGTTTTGTGTTCAGTCCAGCTATACTTAGTTTGTATTCTAAGTCTGCTTAGTTGTTGTGGTAAGTTTACTCAGTGTTTGTGTTTAGTCGACTAAGTTTAGTGGTCCGTGCGTTCAGTTTTGTGGTCAGTTCATTCAATTCCTCAATTCAGTCATGTATTTTGTTGTAGCGCCGTGAAAAAAATTCCTTGTAAAATATTAGATATGACGAACTTGTCATTTTACAATCTATTATCCTATGAGTCATGAGACGGACTGCAAGTTAGCTTAAAATTTTGAATAAGTATTCATAAAATTGGTAACCGTACCTACTTAGCGGCTACAGTTGATTGGGCACTGCTATTTTGAGCCACCAAGTACGTAGATTTAGTGCCAATGGATTCTACCTAGCGTGGGTTATTCAGCGTACAATTTGCAACTAGGCCTAGCAATTAGAATAGTTTGACAGAAATAAATGGGAAATTAGAGTAAAACAGAAGCCAAGTTTCAGATGCCAAAATACAAAGCACTTTGAAAACCTAGGAAAGGCCGAAGAACAATGAAATCCTGTTTAGAGCCAGACACACACGTCACGCGCACGTTAACAATTTACAGAATTCTGGGGGCCTCAATGACGTGGTGGTTCAACGTGTTGGCCGATGGCTCCATACATGGAGGTTCGATTCCCGCGAGATGACAACTATTTGTGCAAAGAATAACAATGCACGAGAACTTGTTCTATATCATGGGACCATGATGCTCGTAGTCCCTGGGTCCTTTATGTATCAACAGGTCCTCCCAGTAGGGGCCCGAGATTTTATTTCGCATTCGTATACGTTTATTATTACATAATTATCTATTTAATAGATATTTCCATCAGCAAGTAAAAAGGAATGTCCTATAATAATAATAGACATACCACACAGACCGATTCTAGAAAAAATTTAAATACGGGATGTTGTATCTTAAATCCTTCTAATTCATTCATTCTAATTCACTCGATATATTGATGCCACATCCTCGATTCGCTTACGTGTGAAAGCTCTGGCTTTGTTCCTATACCAAATTATTATAAACAAAAATTGTGAAATAAAGAACTCTGATGTACAAGAATTGGATCATTGCTCGACATTTATCTGAGAATGGATAATACATTCATCACTCAAACTACAGTCTGCCTGGTAGTTTTGTAAATAAATCTCAAAACAATTTCGTTAGACTTGAGACTTCTTTGAATTGAAAAGTGTTATTTATATGCTCTCTCACCAAGAAACGTCCCAGTGCGATTCATATTCACTAATACTACAGTAGTTCACATAGTGTAAAACTAAATAAAAACACGGGTGTCACCAGCAAAGACTCTCTACATCTGAAGAGATGTCGTACAAGCGTTACATTGATTATCCATCTAAACAATTGGTTGTAGACATGAGGTGTGGGGTGACCGGCTAAAACTCCGGCTTGTTTCTTAATCGGCCCATTTTCATAACGTACTAAGCAGCAGCGGTTTACAGCTTTGTCTTGTTACACAAAGTGAATAGAACAGAACAGAACAGAACAGAACAGAACAGAACAGAACAGAACAGAACAGAACAGAACAGAACAGAATAGAATAGAATATATAATATAATTAAAATTTCAAGTGCTGAACGTATTTTGTCATCCAGTTTTTAGTACGCTATAAAGGAAAGTTTTTACTTTACGTCCGTTAATTCAAGACTTTGGAGTGTTGAACATATAGGCGAAACTTTATAGTTACTAAAATTTATCGCACATTCACTTGTCTCTATTTTTTAATCGGATGATCACTTTGATGTAGATAATCCACCAATATACACATAATGCTTTGAGTTTACGTTGTAAAATTTATATGGCATCCAATCCAGAATGATTGTATGTTTGATGAAAAGATGTGAAATCTTTTCTTTCTACCTTATTCAGTACTTAGGTATAATACATAGTTTTTAACTAGACTGCTCATTAAAACGTGGTCCAGCAATAGCATTTTTGATAATCTAAACAAAGTTTAACTACCACTGCTATACTATATGTAATCTTCTTCGGGCCGATTTTACCAAAGTAGAATAACGTTATTCCAAGTATAACGTTCGGAGAATAACCGAGTTACACGAATATAGCTATTATACCAACAATTTTGAAGCTCTTTCCTTGGATACTGATTGGATAGGGTCCTTTTAATTGTCATTTCATTTGTTAATCAGCTGTATCCGAGGGTAACAATTAGCGTTATACTTGGAATAAAACTTATTCTACTGTGTTAAAATCCAGCCATAGTCACTCGTAAAGAAGGTAGTTGTCCTTTGTCCTGCGATCCGGCCACTCCGGTCTTAATTCGGCCAAACCATAGACAGTTCATCTCTAGCACCATGTGATATACTGTCCATAGAACAATAGGACTGACTGAGAGAAAGAATGTGAGTAAACAAGCCATTTAAACTGACTCGAAAGACGTTCAAAAGAAAAGTAAAACATTGAGTTCATCTACCAGCAATTCAACAGATTGATTGGGGTGCAAATAATAGTAGTTCTTTAATGGTTGTGACGTGTTTTTAATTGAAGATTGCGTTCTTGGACAGCTAAGTAGCTGTCCAAGAATGCTCTAAACTCTAGATATAACAGCGGTGATGTAGTGGCTGGTCAGTTACCTCATCTTTGTTCCCAATATACGGAAAAGTTTCGGTTCAAGATTTACGCTTACCGTCTCCTTCATCTACATTTAGAATGAAGGAGACTTTTACGCTGTTACCAATGCCCGTTTTCACCAAAGATCCCTAAATTTTAAGAGACCCTTAATAATAGTTAAGTGACACCTGATAGTAATTTCGTTTTCACCAGCGGTTAAGGGACACCTAAAGCTTTAAGGGACCTCCTATGTTTACGGGGCTGAAGCTCAACCCCTTAACGTTTAGGTGGCAGTTTCTTTTATCGTGTTTTTTTACCGTATTTTTTTTTACAAACTGACGCTTTACTAGTCTTTTATTTAGGAGTCACTCTTGTGAAAACGAATTTAAGTAAGGCTCAAATTTAGGGGGCCTGTAACCAAAGGGATTTCTAGTTAGGGGGTAGTTTTGGGATCTTTGGTGAAAACGGGCATAATAGTCTTTTTTTAACCAGTACATTTCCACCTTCCCCTTTTGGCCTGTATGTTTTCATTTATCGTTTTGCAGTTGTCGTTATTGTCGTCCTATTGCTGTTCTAGTGGCTATAATATTTCATCTACCCTGTAAAGTCTATGGTTAATAATTCTAGAAACAGTAACTCAATAATGTAGTCGAGTAGCATATCGTAAGTCTAGCCTTTTCTTATCAACAATAGGCTAACATTTGACCACGGTCTCACCTGACGGTAAGACGCGGTCGACGTTAGAGTATGCTTGGCTAGAAAATAACGGTTCACTCTAACCTTAAAAACTCCCAGATTATAAGGATGTAATTTAATTCATTAGCATAAATTGAGCCCATGATAGTACATCATTTATAGATGATTATTAAAGAGTGTAAATGAAATAATTTTTATTGAAAATTATGAAAATTGCCGCGGCGCCTAACGGATGATTTTGATACATTTAAACGTTTTTATACCTTGTATGTAATAATTAAAAACAGTACTCCATTGTTCCAATTAAGTTTTGTATTATAGCATTGGATTAAGTAAATTATTACATTTTTTGGAGTTATTATTATCACCAAACCAACGTGTTAGAATTCAAAAATTTTGGTCCACACGTGACCGGTATCAGGAGTAGGTTTTGCCCAGTATTTGTCAGGAAACAATGACGCTGGTAAGGTGCTCCATTTCTTTTGCTATGATTAATGATTCATGTTTTCGAATTTAATAAAACACATCGGTTTATGATTTACCTACGTCACACCGGAGCTAAATCAAATCACGATCATATACCGTCTAGGTATTGTAATAACAACTATTTTCGGTCATCATTGACGCAGTTAGTCGGGCATTCATCAATGATTCAGCTATGATATTTTAAATAATAACAATTAGGTATGTTAGAAGGAAAATTATTTCATAACATAATTATTTTACAATGTTTTCTGTGATCTCAGGTTCTTACGTATTAGGTGCCTTCAAACCGAAACTAGTGCTTGCACACTACTGCTTGGCGGCAGAATAACTGGAAAAGCGGTGGTACCTACCTAAACGAACTTTGCAGAAAAGTCCAACCCCTGAACGGATTTGGATTAAATTTGGAATCGAAATTCATTATCATCATCATCATCATCATCCTCATCCTCATCATCATCATCATCAGCCTGAAGATGTCCACTGCTGAACATACCTAGGCCTTCCCTAGAGAGCGCTACCTCGAGCGGCTGATCGCTTCCTGCATCCGTCGGCTCCCCGCGGTTTTCACCAGGTCGTCGGTCTCTGCATCGATGCCCCAAAATTTAGAGCTCTCTACTAGTAAATAGAGACTACAGATCTTTTGACTCTCTTCTGTGTCGCTAAGATCTTTTTAATTTTTAAGCTCCTATGTTGATGTACCCAGTATAAGGAGTACAAGACTAAACTACACACACGCAATAATTATAGACAATCATAACTAGGTCAATGGTAATGTAAAATTAGATGTTTTTGTAACATCAAGGTTCCATCCGCCTTTGAATATATTTTTAGATAAACACAACATTCCTATGGTATCTAGCCAGATTGAAAATATAATAACCTATAATATATATAATATCATCTTCATCACCAAACAGCCCGTATCTCTCCACAGATGGTTTTATGAATTGCTTCGAATAGAATGTTCAATATCATTTTCATCTACCTTCACTGGGTAAGTTCGTTTGATGATCACGTTTAAAGACTTCTCTGTCCACTGAGCATGGCCTGTGCCGTTATTCCGTATCGATTCCTTACTTCGAAACCACGTGAATTCCATTTCTTACATAAGAAATCTGCGAAACTGTATTCTGTATGAAACGAAAACAAAACCGCGCGAAATGAATTTGGAATTGACGCGAATTAAACTGTCAATAATCGTATGTTTTACCGAGACTCGTTCCGAAACATCAACACATCAAAAGATATGACCACTTATATCAATATATTTTATTCAAAATAAAGATAACTTTAATGTAAAGTGAAGGTATATCTGACGCTGTGACACGATTTTCCTTAACTCTCTACTTGGAGAGGGCCCCTCCAAGTAGAGAGCCAAGGAATATGTTAGAGGTAGTAAGGTACTATTGGTTAATACCCATGCTGTAGAGGTACCGCAGCTTCATCTTCGATCAAGAACGGTATTTATTATTATTTATTATGAAGATTAATGATTTGTAACAGTAACGCCTGCTTGTCATAGTCAAGATGCCAATCCCGTCAGTTGGTCCCGTAAGTTGGTTGTTGGTCCCACAAGTTCGTTGTGGTGGTGAAAGGATAAACGACATGAGACCATTTTGTCACGGTAGCTTAAGAAAAGCCTGTCTTAGCTGGGACTGATGGATGTGGGTTCAAATCCATTTCGTGATTAAACATTTTTAATCAATCTGATTTTGTTGAGAATTCTAGTAAAAAATCTCAGCAACGGCTACCCAGAATCGCCCTAAAAATTTTGGTCGGTGTGTTTTTTTAGACTGCCAGATATATTTTGGGTACCGTGCCAAAGCTTAGGCATCCTCCGCGATTCACAAAATTATAAGTAGAATTTAACGTTTCAATACAATTTTATGCTTCTTTTGTGTTCTAGCATGAAAACTACAAAGCATTGACAAAGTTTAGTTAAACTTTGTTTTATTTTTATGTTTCGGAACACGTCTCGGTAAAACATACGATTATTGACAGTTTAATTCGCGTCAATTCCAAATTCATTTCGCGCGGTTTTGTTTTCGTTTCATAGAGAATAGACTTTTGCAGATTTCTTATGTAAGGCAAGGAATTCGCGTGGTTTTGAAGTAAGGAATCGATACGGAATAACCGCCCTGATAGAATTAATAACTAATATTGTGCCGTGACTTATGGAACTGAAACGTGGTCTCTAACTGTTGGCCTCATTACTAAGCTCAGAGTCGCACAACGGGCTATGGAGAGAGCAATGCTCGGTGTTTCCCTGCGAGATAAGATCCGTAATGAGGAGATCCGCAGGAGAACTAAAGTGACCGATGTAGCTCTTAGGATTAGCAAGTTGAAATGGCAATGGGCAGGCCACATCGCTCGTAGAACTGACAACCGATGGGGAAGAATGGTTCTCGAGTGGCGACCACGAACTGGAAGACGCAGCGTAGGCCGGCCCCCCACTAGGTGGACCGACGACCTGGTGAAAGCCGCGGGGAGCCGATGGATGCAGGAGGCGAGCAGCCGCTCTAAGTGGCGCTCCCGGGAGGAGGCCTATGTTCAGCAGTGGACGTCTTCAGGCTGTTAATGATCATGATGATGATGATTGTGCCGTATGGTCTCAGCCGGACTAGCATGCGCACCGCGACTAAATTATCTCGACACTTTTTCTCGTGAGCGACAAGGCTATGGTAGCGCCTAAGTGTGTCTCACTCTAACAGCGACTACAAGTTTTTTCGCGGTGCGCATGTTAGACCATCAGGGCTTACGCTCATACCATCTATTCCCGCGGGTGCCGTAACAGCCGTCTAAGGGAATATCCAGGGAATGGACTGTAGCATTCTCCTTGGTCTACATTATAATCTATATTGCAACAGCCAAGCCGCCTGCCTACTGCAAAGCGTGATGAACTGGTGAATATGGAAGCTCTCTCTCCCGCTATGATAAGCGTCCAAAGTGGCACGCTCTGGGGAGTCAAAGTTCAGAAGTGGACGTCTTCCGGCTGATGATGTGATTGATCTTGAATCCAGACATAAAAGTATCACAATAATAAAAGCTTTAAGATATGATTTAGACATGATAATTCTAAAAGGTGTCAATACTTTCAATACTTTTTTTGTTATATTTTGGCTCCACACATAGTGTATTTAGCCAGTGTCAAGTATTATATTTTCATCGTGTTATAAAATATTTAACGCAAAGTCATGTCCTAATCATAGTCATAGTCCAGTCTAAGTCATGCTCCAGTAAAGTCGTGGCAACTTTACTAGAAGCTTCTGTGGAGTTTTGGTAGCAACACGAAAAATCACGTTTCACCACATTATATCACTTGTTCTCACTCATACTCGTAATTCTGCACTTGATGCGTAAAACGCCACCAATTTTAAACATTAAAACTGGAAAAAGCATAAGTTTTGAAAAATAATACAATGCAACGACGTGAACTTTTTCGCGTTCCCGCCAAAACTCTTTTCAATACTTACTATACCCGAAAATTTACAAATACTGCTAGAAATTCAAACAAACAAGACAAGTTATCTGAAACATCTTTATTCGCGCATTCGGTGAAAACACTCACCGCTTGTAAAAGAACCAACGACCGACGTTTGGCAGTCATTCGCACATCTATTTTAAATTAGTTCGTTAAACCTATACACACATTAAAAACATAGTTTCCATCGAGATCACAATTATGCAACTGTCAGATGACAATTTCACGTGAAATCACATGACATTCGTAAAATATGAGATTGGAACGGGTGAGTCTATCGAGGTTAATTTAAATATTATTAGGCACCTTTTAAAGCACACCTGAAAATTAACACCGTAGTTATATGCAAAAAAGTGTCAATTTATACACTGGTTTGGGAATAAAGAGCGTTAAATTCATTCTCAAATAAGCAACTATTACTGGATTAGTACGTAGTGATGAGGTAATATAGGTGGCGAAAGAGGTGATAAGCTGCAAAGAGTTCTATAATCAGGCGATATTTCAATGCGCTTTGACGATGGCCGCTCCGTAGTTGAACATTATACTTAAAAGCCAAATAGACGATCGGTACCAACCACCGACCAACGTCAGATTTGTCCGAAATCCGACCGTGTGGATGGTGGTTGGCGACCGAATGAAGGCACCAACCACCATCCACACGGTCGGTTATTACACCAACCCGACCAAGGTGAGACAAATCTGACCTTGGTCGGTGGTTGGTCCCGATCGTCTATTTAGCTTTTAAGAAGCTAAATATGTTAACGGAAATGCAGATACTTTAAAGAATAAAGGCATTTGGATAAGGTACCGGGAAATGGAAATGAACGTAAAAAGATACAGATGTAGCCTATAGACTAGCAGAAAGGTCGCTGTAAATGGAATAAGCAAACGTGGACTAGAATAAAATTGGCAACTGGACATAACGGGCTTCATGCATTTCACAGTGTGTGTAGGGGGTAACAGAACGCTATTTAAAACATGTAGAGCAATTGCCTACGCTCAGACAGGAGGAAACGGTCAAAATGAATTTGTTATAAGAACTATTTTTAGAGATCCTAATCAAAACATTTATTTTCAGTCCAATGGTTTGATTCCAAGGTTCAGATATCGAAGCTATTTCATACAATCCGTACTCTCTGATAAGACTGTTTTGTTATGTGTTGTTCTATTGTTTAGTATTCATGTAATCATAGTAGCTGGCCTTGCTAATGGTAAAATATGTAAAAACTATAATATGGATAGACCGATGACGTCGAAAATTTCTTCATTTGTATAATTGGCGGGCCCGATAGCTCAGTTGGTAGTATCCCTGCCTTCTGAACTGTGGGCTGTGGGTTCGATTCCTACCCAGGACAAACATTTGTGTGATGAACTTAGATGTTTGTTCTGCGTCTGGGTGTTATACTGTATTCTATGTATGTATTTACAAACAAAAAAGTATATAATTATTGTATCAGTTATCTGGTTCCCATAGTACAAGCTATGCTTAGTTTGGGGCTAGATGGCGACGTGTGAATTGTCCACACATTTTTATTTATTTATTTAATTCTCAATCGCATAATTATTATCATCCAAATGCCCCAGTGTTGGGGCTGTGTGGTCGGAGTGGGTGCGACAATATATTGGCGATGTGTTAACAATTGCTTGTCCGTGCAGTTTTTTTTTATGTTAATGAATGACGTGACGAGCTGGTCGTTCCCCTGATGTTAAGCAATACGGCCGCCCATAACAGTTCCGTGCTTCAATAAAATGTTAGCATAAATATAGCCGGGAAGAAATTGTATTGCGACTGTATGGGCGACTCATTTCCTACCCGTTGTGCTAACATTCTGTCATCATCATCATCATCATCATCATCATCATCACCATCATCATCACCATCATCATCATTGTCATCATCATCACCATCATTATCATCATCATCATCATCGTCATCAACAGCCTGGAGACGTTCACTGCCTGAACATAGACTCATACAAAGGATTACGTTGAGCAGCTGCTTGGCTCCCCACGGCTTTTACCAGATCGTCTATTTGGTAGGGGACCTACGCTGCGTTCTTCAACTCTTCAGGTTCGTGGTCGGCCTAACAACCTTTTCTTCCCATCAGTTCTACGTGCAATGTGCCCTGCCAACTGCTACTGTTCTGTATCGGTACTTCATATTGCGCCACGTGGGTGCCTACCATAGGCATAAAGTTAAATTCGCTTCACATTTCATAGAATTTCGGAACTACAGTTCATTCGCGCATTCACATGCTAACAATTAATGTGAATGCTAATTTTATGAATCCATCACTATGCCTGAGAACAAGTTTTGTATCTAAAATGGGTACAGTCATTTAAATCTGTTGTCATATTTGTCCACCTACATAATGTATTGCATATCTTTGATGAGCCCACCTCCCTTGTGAAGTTGTGACTGGATTACCCACAAAAGGCTCTTTGTTTTTCTAAGTATCAGCAATTAAAATGATTAATAGTTTTATATCAAATCTACGAACGCACTTTTAGGTCGTATTTTGACACATTTCAGTCAAGTACTAACTCATCATCATCATCAATCATCATCATCACCATCATCAGTCAGAAGACGTAGGTACACTGTCGTCACAATTTATTAATTTTTTTTAGGATTAACAATATTTCTACCTATATCATACTAAAATTAAAAGTAAAATTCAAATATTGTTTTGAAATGAAAACTTGCTTGATTCAAAAACAAAAATGGACAGAAAAATACGTAATTTGCTGAAAAACAGTTTATGCGAAGCGAAAACCTTAATCCTAATCAATTAAAATAAAATAAAATATAACCTATGGAAATAGGGCGAATTCTGTGGCGAAAAATAAATAAATAGAAATTAATTATAAAAAGGGCAGGCAACGCCTCTGGTATTGCAGATGTCTATATAATAAGCAACGGTAACAGTAGGCCTAGCACGAATATTTACGCGCGCGTAAGTGTAACGTTAACGTAAGGCAGTTGTATGGGGCGCTGATCAAATGCCATACAATTGCCTTACGTTAACGTTACACTTGCGCGCGCGGAAATATTCGTGCTAGGCCTACTGCTGACTATCAAGCGGGCCGTCTCAGCTTGTTCGTTTGTCCGTGTTATAAAATATGCATCGAATAAAACCCCTTGTTTTACAGCAGCAAAAAATAGCACAAATATAGGAAGAGATCCAATTTCTCTAACAATTGGGCCAAGTGTGTTTTCACGGAAATCATTAAATTAACCGTAAATTTCATTTTCCTATTCGAAAACAACGTTAATTTAGATTTTATCGGCCATATTCATTTAAAGATCGTAGAAAAATGCGATAAAATTTATTAAACACTCTTTTATGGTGCATTTGACTATAAAATGGTGGAGCTGATAGCTCAACTGAGATGGTTCCAATTTGCACCAAAAATATTGTACAAGTGGATAATTGAACCCTAAATAAAACCAATCAATTAAGTTTGAAAAGCATGTAAATTGCAATTAAAAAGCAATATAAGTAAAAGAAAAAGATAAATTATTATAGATAGATTTATAATTAAGGGATTTTTGAGAAAATATCACATGGTTCGCCTAGCTCACTCAGATGCTAATACCAAAAATAACTGCTATTTGTAGCAATTCCACCAATCAAACCTCAAGGAGTTAAGTTTTTATTCATTAAACCAATAACATTAGTGCGTTGACCAATCAGAGTAGCGCATTTCACTCAGTCCCCGATCCGGACCAATGAAAAACGTTTCTATGAAAAACAATCTTCTAGTGCATCTATTCCATTGGCTCTTGCTATAAAATGTTTAGAAATGCGGAAATACAACGTAAAGCAATTAAGAACGTTAACTGCGTTTTATTGGCTATTCAGAAGATATTGATGCAGTAATTCACACGTTTATAACTGTACTAGAATTAAATCTGTGCTTAGTATTACTTATAAGTAATTTTATTACAGGCTTACTAAGCTACTTTCAATAATGAATTGTGTTTTAAACAGTTCTCAGAAGAAGGGGTAATTGAGATTTGTGGCGCAGGAAGAGTATTTTAGTAAGCAAACCGAAAAATCAGTTTGTAGAGTATGGACCATATACACGTTTAATGTTTTAATTTGCTTGACAAATATTTCTTCAGCTTGACTAATATTTTGTTTATACTACTACGCCTCTATGATACTAAAAAAATCGGATAACTCCGAAACCTTTCCTACTGTTGAGCACATCAACATAGAATGTTGAACTTCAATGAGCCTGGATTTTTTTATCATCTCTAGATTTGTCTACTGCCAGCCATTTTTGTTTTTTTTTTCTGCTTTACCACAGACACCTGGGTCCATGCTCTTTGTTAATTTATCATTTACTATTATCATTACTATTTTTTTATTTCATTAAACAATTTAAAATTTATTTTTGGTTTCGTACTTACTTACTACATAAATTATCGTTACACCTTTCTAAAGAATATGGAGTCTACGACATTACCAAGTCGCGGTCTCCGGTATTTGCCTTTTCATTTTTTAACTTACTGGCTTGAGCTACTTATTTGCGATCTTTTTTTGTTTTTTTTTGTCTGCGGCTGTTTTAAATTCAAAAAATTTATTGCATTTCACGATGTCACAATGTTATATAGATGTATGTAGGCAGGTATAGTCCTTCACTTTGCTGCCCACTTGTAATCAAACGGACAGCGTCCGTGGTGTGGTGGTTGAGCAGGTCGGCTCATAACCCGAAGGCAGTGGGTTCGATTCCCGCGACAGGACATGTATTTGTGCACAGGAAAAAATAGCGCAAATATACTTGTTTTGTGTTGTGGGAGCATGGTCCTCGTAGTTCCTGGGTACCTAGATACAGGGAATCCTAGTTAGAGTCCAGGATCTATGTATGTGATCGATGGGTGTTATTATTAAACGGGGGCTATCTGTGACTGCAATGCACCGATTCAAAACCTATTCAAACTTATAACATAAAACGAAGTATCAGCGCTTTTTTAAAGTCCCTCGGTGTCTTTTAGCCAAGCAATTAAATACAACCGTTTAAGCTTCAATTTTGCATAATAAAATACGCTTTTTCGCTCGAAACGCGTTTTTAACGAACGCACCTGAAGCGGTTATTACACGATATCTGCGAAGTTACGCCTCTATCGGCAGCTCACATCTTTATACGGGGCTTTTATAGCTCACGATCAAAATGGCTGATAATGATTAAAATTATCATAAATTAAAACTAGGCAATTGCTACTTTAAAATCATAATCATTTCACCATAAGATTTATTTTAGTTACTGTGATTTCACCTGCTATTTTTCACAGGCTGTGGTTTTTCACTGACTGTGATTGTTCATAAGCCTAATGAACTTATGATCCATGGCGATTGGTGGTGCTTTATGAAAGAGACACGATTTAGAAGCAATCCAGCGAAGTTGCGATCTGCTACTAATGGTTACTAAGAAATCTAACGCAGTGCTTATAAAATTACACCTTACATGTCTCAATTTATTTTCTGAAGCATAAACAAAATTATATGTTTTGATATTCACCGCTGATGCTACTCTCGTATTATTAAATCCGAAGCCACGATTCATAAAGTGCGATTAATCACACTGTGATTTGTAGCAGAGTACGTTCCAAAAAGTAGCAGTGTGTTTTTTGATTTATAATGATCCATGCCCATAATTTATTTTGCTAATGTATTATTCGTATAGGTAACCTTTTATTTGGTGTTTCCCTGTGAGATAAGATCCACAATAAGGAGATCCGCAGGAGAACTAAAGCGACAGATATAGCTCGTAGAATTTGCAAGTTGAAATGGCAAATGGCAGGCGACATCAGCAAGTAGAAAGTAATACGTAACCAGAAGTAAAGATAGGTCTTAATAAAGATATCTCATTATAATGAGTAGACTCAAGTAAAATAGCCGCAAAGCATGTTATTATGATTTACATTTTTATTACCTTATTACTGTTATGCGCACATAACGCTACCAATTTTGATTATGTTTTATTACGTAAGTAATACTGTGATTTATTATGTGGTGTTATTGTAAAAGACGTATCAGGGTTTCCTGGTTGTGTCCGAAGAGTTAAATGAAAAGCTTGGGCTTTATAGCTTCTTTTTATTGCATGTTTTACATTGTTTAAAAGTGCTTCAGCATTGGATTGCGTTGTGTGATTAACACCTAGGTACTTCGTTTGCAATCATTAAGTATAGTTCTAATTTATTGTATGGTAAAAACACCCCATAGCCCTCGATTAAAATCAAAGAGATTTTTCATTAGAACTAAATATTTTTCCAAATTGCAATATCTGAATTTTTACGAGCCTCACTTCCATTCATCGTTTTCTCCTATTGATTTCCCTCTCCATTCCCAGGGGTATGGTCATTGTCATTATCATTATTATCAGCCTTGCTGTTCAGCCACTTCTGAACATCACAGACCTCCTTCATAGAGCCGGTGAGCGCCAGTTTGAGTGGCTTACCTGTTGCATCCATCGGCTCTTCGCGGTTTTGACTAGGACGTCGACTTAATGGGGAGTCGACCTACGTCTTCCAGTTCGTGGTCCACTTGATGAATTTCCCTATCAGCATTTATTATTAGTTGGATTTTCCCAAAAAAAATCGTGTCGTATTGTATAAAAGATGGTATTTTTTAATCGGTCTCTCATTACCTTTCCTGGCTGTCCCACGTCATTACCAGACTGACAAGTGTGATACGACATGCAAATTCTTACTTTACGTAATACCATAGTGTAATAAATTATTAACCTATGGTGATACGGAAGAAAATATGTCGGGAAAAAGCTGATTTTCAGAATAGAAGGTATATTTTTGATGTCTCATTAGGGCTGGGGCGATTTTTTTTAGTTTTGCCACTGTGTTTATTACCATTTTCCCATTAATGGAGACAGGGAAACTAAGTTCTTTATTTTGTTCCCCAATTGTTGCCCATTTATAGATGCCTACCACAAAATGAAGTTTTTTATATTTTCTTCTCATCGTCCCCGTTGCCGTAGCCCATTAATGGGTACAGCGAGATGAATCTTTGATAAGAGATCGCTCTTTAGCGATAAGACCGCCCATTGTAACCTACTTATAAGTTCTTTCCTGTTGTTGTTTGGTTACCTTGGTGTCAATAAAGAATTCATCTATCTATCTATCTATCTATTTTCATAATATAATACCTACAGTACAGATGCCTCATCCCATACAACGGAATAACGCGGGCTATTTTACTAATTATTTTATTTCTGCTTAACGCAAGATTATCAAGCGACATTTATTGCGTGTTGGCGAAGTATTGGACCAAATGAATACACTGGACTCTAACTAGTAACTCTCTAGACACGATTACTAAATTTTTTTCAAGTTCGGGCTATTTTTCTTTAGTACCTGATGGGACCCCATGGTACTCATATATATAGAAACAGTTGAATGCTAAACCATAGCACTTAACATAACCAGGTACTAAGTTATCTGTGACATACCTAACTATAAAGTGAGAACCAATAAAAAAATAGCAATATTGAGTATGGTAATAATAATGTCCAATATTTCTGTTTATATTGTATTCAAGCATGTAAATTTGTACGTTTAATGAATATAAATGATGGTTTTGATATATTTTTATTTATAGCCCTTAATCTTCTATATACATCTATATTCTATATACATATAATAAAACTGTAGAGATAAAAAAATCTGTAAATGCATGATATCGAAAAAAAAAATGACACAGGTTAGCTTGAAATTTTTTGCTGATCACGTTAAGCTACTTTTTAGACATTTTGTCTGTTTGTTAATACTGAACGGATTTTCATGCGGTTTTCACTAATAAGCTTAGAAAAACCCGGCGCACAACATAGGATATATTAAATTTTAAATATTGTAAATTTTTTTTGGTGAAAATGATTAAGATTTCATTATGAAACGGAACGGGATTTTCACAAGATGGCCGCTTCAAGGCTTCAAGGTAAGTTTTTTTTTCTTATATTTGGTTCACACATAGTGTAGGTATTTAGCCAGTGTCAAAAAGTAAGTTTTGTTTTGGCTACTAATCATAGATGAGAGAAAAAAAAATGTGCTCTGTGCTACTGACGGTAATATTATCTCGGGTTTATCCGGATGCACAGATTAAAGAAAAAAAACTCTGTTACTATTATGGCGCGGCTTCATATACGCCCGAACCTTCGCTGTTGAGTTGGCGCGCAAAAACATCTCTGTTGACTATCCTCGATGTTTTTGTAGCGCCCCAACCCTGCTGCGCGACCGACGTGGGCTAAATAAAATGGAGGAAGCAGTAGCGTTATATTGCATGTCGGCGAATAAATATGTTTTACAAACTGTGAGAGTATTATTTGCGATTACAAAAATAAATTTTAATAGTTTTAATTTATAACTCTTTATCAATATGAAGTAAAACCAATTTTTTTATTTGTTTGTTTATCTGTCCCTTTGAATAGTCATAGTCATAGTCATTTATTGGCAACAATTTAGTTACATGTCAACAAAAAAGGAAAAAGGTATAGTAACAATATCTTAATACTATCATTCTTAATTATCATTAGTGTACATAGTAAATGTACAAAGTAATTAAACATAACTGTTATCGCATCAATAAATACGGATCACGGTTGTTATAGTGGCAACAGAAATATATCATCTGTGAAAAATTCAACTGTCTAACTATCACGATTCGTGAGTACATCCTGGTGTCTGATGGACAGACAGACAGACAGACGGAGAGCGGAGGTTTAGTAATAAGGATTTACCCTTTGAGTACGGAACCCCAATCATTTTTATTTCATTCTGAACAATCCCCACTGCACTAAGCAATAAGGAGGTAATGCATGTTTTTATTTTTATCTTAAAAGACAAAAAACAGTAAATAACAATTGGCGCGCCTGCATTACCGGCAGCGTATCACACTTTTTGGGCTACGGCGAAATACATCGCGCGATTACTCGATGCAGTGCAGATTAGAGAAAAACAATCAAGGAAGTCATATGTATTTCTTTTGTCTAATCTGTGGTATTACTAAAGATAAGTTTTTTGGTTAATCTCTGGTCCAAACTAAAAAAGAGTATAGGTATGAGAACCTTCTTGAATATGAGCACGGCAAAGAGAACAAGGAATTTCGAAAACTAAGAACTTCTTAGACTTTTTATTATAAGTTTTAAGGCTTCACGCGATATCATATTTAGCCAATATTAAAACATAACTTAAATTATTATTCATGTTTTCGATTTGTTGGGTTCTGGCGAGGGCAAAATTCTTTATTGGCAATCTGGTATTATGTATTAGTTTTCACAAATCTACTACGCGTTACCATTCGAAATAAGTATTTAAATTGTATTTATAGTACCTATAGCTTAACTTATAGTAGTAACTTATTTTGTAATCTGTGCCTATAGGTACTTAATTTATTGACCCTTGCTTTTGCTACGCATTGTATAACCTTTTTTATTTTGGCATTAGACAAAATTTGTATTTAGCCAATGATAGGCAGTATTTTATGAAAACTGTTTAATAGGGTAGGTTCTTAGACTTTTTATAATCATTCATAAGGCTTCACGCGATTATCATACTTAGCCAATATTGAACATTTTTATATTCAAGTTTTTGAATTATAGGGTTTTGGTGGGAGAAATGTTCTTTATTGGCGATCTGGTCAAATGTATTATTTACATAAACTTACTACACGTTACCATTCTAATCAGGTATAAAATTATTTTTGCGCTACTTCTAAATTCTTGATCAACCCCAAGGAAGTTTTAATGTACCTGGGGGTCTAGCAAAGATACTAACCACTAACGCTAACACCTCACGCTAACTCCAAAAATGTATTGATATGACATTCGCTGCGGAAAAGTAAGCGATTTCAGAAATGTCATTTCAGTACATTTTGGAGCTAGCGTTTGGCGTTAGCGTTAGTGGTAGGTATTGTATAGTGATACCAACCACTAACGCTAACTCCAAAACGTACTAGGATGACATTTTGGAAATCGCTTACTTTTCCACAGCTAATGTCATTTCAATACAGTTTTGGAGTTAGCGTTTGGCGTTAGCGTTAGTGGTTGGTATCTTTGCTAGACCCCCTGTAGTACTTATAGCTACTTAAGTTATAGACCCCATTGCTACGAATTTTAAAACCTTTTTTATTTTGGCTTTAAAGTAAGACGAAGTGCTTGCTATTATTTGTAAGCCAATGATACGAAATATTTTATGAAAAATGTTTAAAAAGGGTATGTACTTAGATATAATAATATGTAGGTATTCATTATGGCAATTGTATCCTCGAATTAACAACAACATGGCGCGTAAAGTTCGTTTTTGACTGTTTTTGATTTGTTCTTCTTCTTCTTGCATGTTGATATAACTTTTTAATAGTTAAAATATTTAAGATCTGTGGGCTTTTAAATAAACCACGGGAGCAAAAAATGATTGATTACTCGGTTACTTCAAGAAGGTTATAGTAGGTAATTAACTATCTTTGGGTGTAAGTAATAATTATGTAATGACGATTTAACCTACTTCCTCACATTCATCACTAGGTAGGTATGTTGAAAGTGCAGTGGGAATGAGACAGCGTGGAAAATAGTCGACATAATAATAATTATAACCGTCGATTCTTTAAGGAGTGGTGGTTTAGTATTTGTAATCCCTAATTAGTATTAAGAAAATTAATTATGTACGCATCGTACAGGTAAATGCATATCTCCAACAATTTATAAACTTATTATTGACACTGGCTAAGTGTAGGTACTCAATTCGTATGGAGCCAAACTTAAGAAGGTAAAAAAATGTGGTAAATGGAACAAAAAGCGCGCGGATAATATGTAAAACTGAGCAAAACAGCATCATCGTGTGTGATTCTTCCATATTTTCTAAACTGTACCTGCCTGCTTAGGTAACTACTACCTAAACAAAACTTACTGAAACTTCTGTTAAAGACCTGAGGGAAGTGATGATGATTTCTTTTTGTTGTAATATGAAGAGGTACTTATAAAATTATAGTTTTTTGTTTGAAACTTCTTTTACTGTTATAAATCTATATTAGACTCAAAACATTTAATTTTAGGTAATGGCTTAAATAGCTTCCACTCACGGCTATGCTTGCGTTATACCTATACCTATGCTAATACAGGTTACTGTGCTCAGCTTCGAAAAGATTTAATGGATTTTGTTGTTTGGTACGAAATGCATGATCTATTATTAGACTATAACCTAAAAATAACATAACACAAGCGTGCGAAGCCGCGGGCAAAAGCTAGTTGAGAATAAATAGATGCTATTAGAAGTCATCATAGTTAAAAACAACGTCGTTTTATAGCCTTTATATTAATGACAATCAATAAACTTAATTCTCGAATTTCGATCAGCCTAATACAGGATGTTATTTAATTCATTAGCATAAATTGAGTACATGATAGTACGTCATTTATAGATGATTATTAAAAAGTAAAGAGTGCAAATGAAATTATTATTTATTGAAAATTATGAAGATTGCCGCGGCGCCTAACGCAGTTGGCACGGATGATTTTGATACATTTATATGTTTTATCACCTTGTATGTGCTAATTAAAACAGTAATTCGTTATTTTAATTAAAATTTGTGTTGTAGAATTTGATTTACTAAGTTATCCCATTTTTCGGAATTATTATTATTACCAAACCAATGTATTAGAATTCAAAAATTTTGGTCCACACGTGACCGGTATCAGGAGTAGGTATCTAGTTTCAAAGGATGCTAATGAATTCAATTACACCCGGTATAAGTACAAAACGATCACATTCAAAATCAATGATATCAAAATAAAGCAATACCTTCTGACGCTTGACTACAGAAGCACGGAAAAGCTACTCAAAATACAGGCCTAAACTAAACTAAACTAAACTAAACTAAACTAAACTAAAATAAACAGTCATACACTAAACCACACTTACCCATACCCACACGCACCTACTCACCCTTCCCTACACTTCCCTACTCTGGTCTCCATTCCATACCCACATACATCCATCCTATCCCTCTTCCCTACTCCTCCCTCGCCATCTACCGCCATCTACACACATACACATCCCATCCTCACCCACCCTTCCCACACATTTAGCTTATTCTATTACGCTTGTCTTATCACCCCTAGTATATATCAGTATATAATATATAGTATTAAGCTGTATAAACTTTAGATTGGCTTAGTATTATAAGATAAACCTTGAAGAGAACTATCTCCCACAGACTCAGGGCATCCTACCGTGGGAGCTAGTGACTTATAATTTGTTATCTTTTATTTATACAAATATAACTTTCTTTAAAAAAAAAAAAAATGAATGAGACATGAGTAGTTTAGTTTATCACGTGTTTCCAATTTGAGAAAAGTACCACCCCAACTACATCTACAGGCTGTTGATGATGATATGACCACCCCATCTCTTCCGCAGCAGCATTCACCATTTTTTATAAGAGTGAATGTCGTGACGAGCTAGTCGTTCACCTAATGTTAAGCGACCATAACAGTTGCAGTGTCACTCAGATTTTTAAAATAATAAAGTTTCGCGTGACTCTGCACTGCGCACGTCATACTGAGACATCACACAACCTACTAATCAGATCACTAGGCTGTGAGATCAGGTCATAAAGTCTCATTTGCCCAGTAATTCACAATGGCTTTCAAATCGGAACACAGTAGTGCTTGCACATTACTGATTGCCATATTCTGTGATCACCAAGACGCTTGCTAGCGGAGTAGTTATGGTTATGGCAAAACCCCTTGTTATCCACAGTGGAGTTTTATGGGAAGGCCTGTGTTCAGCAGTGAACGTATACCAGCCGATGGAGATCATCATCATCATCATCAGCCGGAAGATGTTCACTGCTGAACATAGGCCTCTCTGATGTGGTGATAGTTCGACCGAATTCCACGACACTAATACAATTGACATAATCCAAATCCAGTCCCCTGTCACTACTAGACATAGTGCCCTAGTTGTATGATCTATTTATTCCGCCTAAATGTAGGCGCAGAACAATTTAATAATAGTAGTTACTTCTAGGTCAAAGACTTATCGAGCGGATTTGGCTCTTCAAAACAAATGATTGTATTGTCCATTCTTTTATGTGTTTGTACGTGTGATGGTAGCAAAACTTCCACCTTTTTAGATGAATCTAAGTCCCGGATTCCAATCCAATGTCCAATTGGGTAGGTCCAACTTCGACAAAGAGGTCGCCCGAAGAATCCAACTCGGCTGGGCAGCGTTCGGGAAGCTTAGACCTATCTTTTCGTCCAAAATACCACAAAGCCTGAAAACAAAAGTTTTCAATCAATGTGTGTTGCCAGTGATAACTTATGGAACTGAAACGTGGTCTCTAACTGTTGGCCTCATTACTAAGCTCAGAGTCGCACAACGGGCTATGGAGCAACGGGCAATGCTCGGTGTTTCCCTGCGAGATAAGATCCGTAATGAGGAGATCCGCAGGAGAACTAAAGTGACCGATGTAGCTCTTAGGATTAGCAAGTTGAAAAGGCAATGGGCAGGCCACATCGCTCGTAGAACTGACAACTGGAAGAAAGGTTCTCGAGTGGCGACCACGAACTGGAAGACGCAGCGTAGGCCGGCCCCCCACTAGGTGGACCGATGACCTGGTGAAAGCCGCGAGGAGCCGATGGATGCAGGAGGCGAGCAGCCGCTCTAAGTGGCGCTCCCGGGGGGAAGCCTATGTTCAGCAGTGGACGTTTTCAGGCTGTTAATGATGATGATGATGATGAAGTCCCGGAAAATGAATTTCCGCGAAAATTAAAAAAACAACTGAATGGAACCGTGGGTAGTTGGGTACTTCTAGTATTAAATACTACTTACGTAATTTATTTAATTTTTTATTTTGTTATATTTATACCCATCGATATTATATTAATCGGTTTAAATATTTTGGAAATGAGATGAAATATATTATGCATCATCATTATTATTATCAAGGAATTTTAAGGCGTTGTAAGACTACCAAAAATGGTTTACATTGCTGAATATTTTTTCCAAAATATTTAAACCGATTAATATATCAAACTATTAAAACCATTATATAGACCATTTTTGATACGGCCTTTGTGGTGTGGTGGTTGAGCAAGTCGGCTCATAACCCGGAGGCGGCGGGTTTGATTCCCGCACCAAGACAAGTATTTTTGCTCAGTAAAAAACGCAAATACTTGTTCTGTCTGCGTGTTGTGGTCTTGTAGTTCCTAGACACAGGGAATCCTAGTAAAGGTCTACCTACGTATGTGAAATTCTTTCTCGAGAGAAAGTGTGTTTTAATTTCGAAGATAGACCAACCCAAAAGAAAAATAGTAAGGCTACATATTCCAATTATCTAAATTGGCGAATATGGAAAGCAAAGAACTACGGATCCACGAGTTTAGTTTTCTAGAAACTATGAAAGGGGATGGTAGATCTGATTAAAGAATAGTTCATGGAACTGGGTTTAAAAGCAGAAAAAAAGGTAAAATCTAGTCCTATACATAGGTATTATGTATTTATTATGTTCTGTGGTTACTATTGCGTAGAAATATCACACGTGACGTGATCACGTGTGTGGAGCTCTTTCAATTGGATAAGTGTGAAAGAAGTGGCTCTTGAATCTGAGAGGTTTGAGAAATAAGTAGGTAGGAACTATAAACTAATAAACGATCACTATTTATAAACTGATTTATAATACCTAATATCTAGACCTAAATATACAAGGTGACCTTGAATTGGTATGTTATCCCGAAATGGGGGACTGGGACCATGATACCCTAAAAGTTGTCAGAGCCTTCCTTGAAACCTGTTTTTCCTCGTGTTTCCAAACCTCTATGGTAAAAAATAAATCCACTCGCGAAATCGCACGTGCCATCGCTACGAGAGATAACAAGATACCATAAATTCATTTCTAAACACAGGTCGTTAAACTCATTGATGTGCACTCGGTTAAGGACCAACCACCAACCACCCACCACCCAGCTGCGCTAAGGCTATCTTCGAACGTAAACTTTACAAGGCATTTCTTCAATGAAAACCATTAATTTAGCATAGCAAAGTCGTAGAAGAAACCTTATCTACCTTAGGGATAGATACCTTAGGGGTAGTTTAGCCCTTTTTGGGATAACATAACAATTCAAGGTCACCTTGTATACATATAAAAAGTCCGACCAAAAAACCGATCAAAAAGTTCGCATCTAATAATTTATCCTTAGGTACACCTAATAGTTATTGTACAGAACTTTCAAATGGTTCATAAATTTGCTTTGAGTAATGATAGTGCGGTTATAACTACGATAAGCGACTTGTGTCTGCAAAATTATGGATTCAAGTCAAAGACGTCTTTACGACGAGCACTTTCCCATTGAGATTGATTTTACGTAAACTGGTATTTATCTAGAAGTGCTAAAACCGTGTTATGTTTTTTTTAATTTCAAAAACATGTAGAACTGTTGAAGGTCCATAAATAAATAAATAAGTAATAAATATTAACATCCGTCATATATTGTAGGAGCTTAAAGCATTGTTTTTCAGGGCCCGCTCATTTATTACTTACATTGCTAGGCCCGCTTTGGGCCCGCTATGAAATTAAGAAATTCAGTAGGTATTTGTCTATTTCGATACCTAGATACTAGGTAGAAACGAATTTAGATAGTATCTTCCTATGCTCTATCCAAAGGTAAATAAGAACTGTGGATTAGAAATCAACACTTACTTAGGGTTAACACACTGTACACTGTTTCCCAAGAACTTTAATGACTCTGATTACACTTTAATACAAATAAAATACACTTTAGCACATAAATTACTTAAATTTCAGCAAAAATAATCGCATGAAATAAAAATGGTTTAAAATAAACACCTAAACAAAATGCTCTCGAATCGCACTAGTATCCCGGACGAGGTTTTACGGAGAGAAAGTGATATAAACATTAGACTAGTGTTTCCGCGCATACGTGTATATTTTATTGCTAGATTTATTCATGTTCCATTAAAATATAATTAAATTATACTCACTTGCAATAAGCATTGAAAGCTTCCTAATGCATCTGTAGAAGTAATGTAGTAGCTTTTACCTAATCTGTGCTGTACGTGATGTTTACTGTTCATTTCCTATTCTTATTAACTGGCAGTGGCCCGCGGTTTCACTTGTCGTTTACCCCTTTTCATATGATTTTTTTAGTAAAGTATCTTAAGTACTTTAATTTTGGTGAAGTAAAGAAGCCTTACGTAAGGTCTCATCTAAATCAGATCAGGCATTTCTGCGTGTAAGCAACAGTTAATAAACATAAAGATGACATTAATTTTTGTATTAATGAAAATAAAAGGAAATGAAAATGAAAACTAGGGATTCATAAACAAAATTTTGTCATTCATAAGTGGTCAGAGTAGACATGGGAGCCTGAGTAGCTTATAGGAAAATTATTTTATTGTATATAACAACTAAATCAAATAAACTAGCAAACTAAATCCTCTAATTTTAGTCACTTAACGTTGTGGCTAATGAAAGAGATATGTAACAAATTTATTATGTATTACATTGGCTGCCTAACAAACGGTACTAACTCATCCAAGTACACATTTGTTGCTAAATCAGGATCCTTCAGACTTTTCATTGTCGAGTAAAAATGCTCACAAATAAAATAATAGTGTCCAATCAACACCAAGATTTTCTACTATGTTGCTTTCATGACACTTTACGACACCATACAGACTTTGTATTTACGCGATTTCTATTCTTAAACGATACAAAATAAGGTTTAAAATTAATTTTCCGATTTTTTGCAGACTTGCCTTGTTAGCATATTATTAATCTCACTCTTCAAGATATCGTATTGCAATATAATATTATCTTTTAACTTGGTTGTTTTCAATGTAAGTTTTATATCCTTGGATAAGTATTCAACATTCATTAATTCAAATGGCAGGTACCGAGCATAACCGCTCTACTAAAGCAGAGAAGGTTGCGTTGGGTAGTGCATGTGTATCGGATGGTGCCTTCTCGTTTGCCTAGAGAGATTTTCCTTGGACAAATAGCGTACGCCAAACGCCCAGTAGGCCGTCCAGTACTAAAGCTAGGTACCGGTTTAAAGACAACTACTTAAGCGCGACATGGCCTCTTTTGACATAAACTTCTCCAACTGGGAAGATCTTTCCGAAGATCGCGATCAGTGGAGAAAAACCCATGAGGTGCTGGCCCAAAAACGTGCACATAGGCATAACTACAATAACAATCAATCAACCAATATTATCAATCTATATTCTCATTTCGTATGCCGATCGTGCGGTTGCTCCCATATAGGCTTATACGGAGGTGTCGTTCTAAGTCTTGACGCTGTTTTAATCATCTGAAATAGATGTTACAAGGCCTGTGATAAATTCAAATGTTGTATTTACGTTCTTCCCGTAGTCATGTCTTTTACACAACATACGCCTACACCAGAGGGCGGCATCTTGAGCGGCTGCTCACATCCTGCATTCACAGGCTCCTGGAGGTTTTCACCAGGATCATCGATGCACCTAATGGGGGGCCGGCTTACGCTGCATCTTCCGAAGCGCAACAAAAATGAAACATACGAAATATTCTTGCGACATTCTAGACTTTAAGATGTAGCCATGTATGCTTTCAAACTTAACATACTGCCACAAATAAATAACGTAAATTCTAAGTTAACAAAACATATTTAGATACTGCTAAAGACATTAGCATAGCCATACAAGTTGCGCGATCATCTGTACGTAAATATGTTTGATCTTAGTAAATAAATATTAAATGAAATTTCGCCGACTGCAATTTAGAGGGGAAACCCAGTAAAGTTCAAGGGAATATTCTGTGAGTCTGTGAACTCTTAAGAAAGTCTTATTTGTATAGCTTTCTTCTCATTGTCTGTTTTTAAGTTTAATTAGTATTATTACTATGTGATCTGTGGTTTAAACTAAATTTAGACATTTTTGTAAAGTCCATGCGTTAGAGACTGTTCCAAAAATAGTACTTGGGTTTCTTTGGTAAATTAAATACTGTACTGTATCTATTATCAATAAAGAATTTTGTATTAGTGTTTTGCAAATTGAATTAGCAGCGAGCAAGCTATATTAGATGCAGAATCTGCGACCACCTTTAGGATAGACTCAAGAATACTTGAGTACAGACCACGACTTGCAAAGCTTGTAATAAAGGACTCTATGCAAATTGCGACTAGGTGAAGTGAGAACTTACACGAATGGCTTCCATCAGTTTGATGAGACGATCTGGTAGTGATAACGTATTGCTGAAGCCTTACGTCCAACAGTAGACTATTTAAGGCGGATGATGATGATGAACCAATAACAAAGACTATTTTTATCGCTTTCTCTGAAACCTGTTCGTCTTACAAAATGCAATATGATAATACAATAAATCATAGTGCGTATTTGTGAAGTTGTCCTCTGAAGGCCTGTCAGTTTTAATGTCGGCTGTTAAACGCGGGTCGCAGATCGATTTCCGCATCGCAGTTTTACAACCTGCGTGTCCACGGTTTATAGGATCATGATCTCGCCAGTAGAATAGGGTGTTTAAATTGATGGTAGTGAAGCGGCAGAAACTAGATAATAAGATATAAGTGCATGGGACATCTTGCCGTAGCGCTCGTAGCGCAGCATGACTTGCCGTTCCTAAGCAATTGCTAAAGTTGTAAGCACCGTTCACTGCGACTAATATAATAGGTAGGTACCCGCTACAGTAAAAAGTGGTATTTAAAACTGAGCGCGTTAAGCCGTTGGTCTTGGTTGTTGTCGTAAATAGTAGGTAAGCCGAGTCTGCATAGCGATTCAGGAGACCTCAGCGCTGAGGCTCAGCGCTGAGGCTTCGATTCAACCAACTTTTATTTGAAAATAGAACGGAAAGCTCTCCCCTAGCTCATGCCTTTTGCAGAAACGATGACGCTATTTCCGTTCTATTTTCAAATAAAAGTTGGTTGAATCGAGGCCTCAGCGCTGAGGTCTCCTGAATCGCTATGCAGAAGCCCGAGAAGAATTAGAAGATCTTGCCGTGTCCTTGTTTCCAGCTAACTATTATCTGGAAGTCTTCAAGTCAACCAGTATCTTTTATGCCAACTTGCACCATCGTCATCATTTTCCATCAGGTGAGATAGTGGACAAACGCTTTGTCAAAAACAATAAAAAAGTTATCACCTTCCATTTAGTTATCCCGGTTAATGGCGACCAGTAAAGGAACAAGGAGAAGAAACTTATGTTTCGCTATCTTTATTCAGACAGGTCAGGGGACAACACGAAAAATCTGTTAATCGCTGTCCCCATTAAAGCTCTGGCCAACAGGGACAACGGGATATATAAAAATATGTCTTCATGTCCCCATTAAAGCTCTGGGCAATGGAGATCGAAGAAAAGACCTTAATCTATTCGTCCCCGTCAATGGGGACAGTGTTGTCCCCAATCAGTTTGGAGGGCACGGTCCCGGTTGTTGTCGTAACATAACAGTAAATTTAGCAGCCTTTGGAACTTAAAAATTTCGAATTCGACCCCTGTGTTGACCATACTTGCCTGTTAGACTAAGGTGTATTCATTTTAAATAAAGTAATTTAATAATATTTTTCCGCGAATTTAATAAATAAAAAAGTTCCAATACCAAGGGTTCAGTAACCCAAGACGTTGCGGTTGCAATGCTGACGTGTCGATGCGTTCGAGATATTCGCAACTTCTGGTTGTGATACATGATACGCTGATATCGATATATAGGGTCTATAGTAATACCTACGTAATGAAAACTGATACCCATGCAGGCAAAGGTGTGAGAACGGGTTGTCATTTTATTGATGAGTGTGATGCTACAAAAGTACCTAAAATACTATCTATAAATAGTGATAGGACTTTTCTGCAAAGTTCCTAGCTATGTTAACATCAAATCAAATAATTTATTTTGTGATACACAGGGCATTTAACAGGTGTTGCAACAAAAATATAAATCCATACTGCCATCAGCCGCAACGGCATACAAAATTACAATGGTATCATGACCATCATCATCAATAGGCATGATGACTATTAAAGTGAACAAGTAAATATTACTTTCATAAAGAAGATTAAAAATGATTGCAATAATTGAAAAAATAAGCCAAATCGGTAAATAAATCACGGAGTAATAAGCTTTTAAAGTTTCTACAGGAGGCATCTCCTGTCCCTTTCTCGCGAAACAGAGCGCCCCCACAGTTACAATGAAAAATCTACTCGTGACGTCACATGCCAAAGAGATTGTATGAATAGCTACCACAGCTTAGTAATGAGGTACTATAACGACATTGCCCTGACGTCACTGGCTGTTTGAGCTATCTCTTTCTATTCCGGTTTTTAAAATGCTTGTAACTTGGTCATTTTTTGGGGTATTTAATATTTGTTTTCACTAATGTTTATCTTTTGAGGAATATAATTAATTAAATAAAAAATAAAATTTTTCACTTGCAGAAAAATTACAAATCAAACCGCAAAATAAATTTGAACAGACTGTGGTCACCAATCTGTCTGTAGACTTTAAAGTGACCGATCTCAACATGGACCGTCTCGCTAAACTCCACCAAGAGTTGCAGGAGCAATACGAACAAACTAGCAATAGGGTAAGCTTATTATATTATAATTATATTTACTTTTCTCATTTATCATTACATGTATGGGCTACACTACACCATATGCTTATAATAGTGTTATTTTGCCGCCAAGAAGTAGTGTGCAAGCTTATGAAATTACTTGGCAAATGAGACTTTATGACCTCGTCCTTCACGATTTTATGTATTGACAACCTCTTGACCGTTTTTACTTTTAATTAGAAGTGAGTACCATATGTAACCAAATATTAGGTAGGTATCAGATTCAGTCATTTATATTTAAGAGGCGTTTAAGTAAAAAATAAGGACGGTTTGTTTATGAATGACGTCACAATATTGCGACACTATCTGTTTAATACTGTCGCAATATGGCCGACTGTCAGAAGTTAACAGCAAAAATCAAACAAATCAAGCGTGAAAGTGAAATCGATATTTTAGGCTACTCGTAAAAATTTAAATTTATTGCAAAAAACGTATAAGAGTGAAATTGGAAGCTCACACCTATAGGATTGTTTTATGGTGCCACACACCTGGCTATTTTAATGGCCAGTATTTTATTTCTTTTTATCTTAAGTTTTTATGCGTTATGAAATTTTCAGGTTACGAAACTTTACTTTACCTAATAGGTAAATCAAACTACATAGGACTCCCATCAATAAAACTGAATACAAAATACAGATATCTATGTCTATTTCAGTTTTATTGACGGTATACTTTAGACAGGTACAACCACAGAGCAAGAAAAAAAATTTGCTTCGAAGTGCGCGCCGTCATTTTATTCATAGCTCTGTGGGTCCGACCGATATTAGCTTTCTTAGGACAAAAAGCTTTACCTACGGAACCGAGGTAAGAATATTCTCAAGGAAAATGTTTATAGAAATAATCTAAAAAAATTATTTAAACTACAGATTAATTAAGGTCTTTTATCCTAATTAAAAGCGTAAAAAAATATTTGAAACAAGTTCCCATTAAAAGCACTAATTATTAAGTACACTAACCACTAATTAAAAACAAACTGAATTTAATTGCCCTCATTTTACGCCCAAATTACGATAAATCAAAACAAAGAAAGCTTAATTATTTCTTAATTACACACAAATTCATTGCTTTTAATTATTTTGTAACTAACAAAATTAACCAAATAAAAACACTAGGGATGCGCGCACCGGAAAACTTTTTATCGATATTAATTTATGAACTTGTACGTGGCACATAATATTTAGTTTTACAAAAGTTTTTAAAAATTATCGCGTCTATGTGTATTTAAGTAGAAAATACCTAGGCATTCAGACTATTCATCTAATATTTTTACTACAATTGAGTGTTATTCCAATATTTAGTGAAAATTTAAACACTCGGTAAGAAGGTTTATGTCTATCAAGGGTACACACGTAACTCACTTAGATATTCTCAAAACGTCCACTTATGGTATGCTTGTCACCATTATTTCTATGCCACATTGACAAAGTACATGAAACGATACACGTAGACCGTTGTGATAAGTTTCTTAATGGATTTCTAATACCCTTTGTTCATGTCAATCAAAATGTTAAAAAACTAGATTGCTGCGATTCAAAATATACTTTTCATTGGATTTGATAGCTGTGCGCTTTAATGGTAGGTTTTTACTTTTTTTTAGCCTCACTATACTTTCATGTACCTTGGGTACTTACGTAGGCATTTCGTATATCTCCATTCGTGCATAATACATAATAGTGTATTTAAGCGATTCCCTATAAGTAACTAGCTGCACTCTGCGGTTTTACTCGTAGATAAAAAGTATCCTATGTGTTAATACAGTGCATAAGCTATCTTGAAATCCGATTAGCTATTACGGCATAAATAAGTTGCAAACACACACATATACAAACTTTCGCAATTACCTATAATATTAGAGTGATTAGGACCACAGGTAAGAAGTACCAGCAACATAATAAACCTATCGACAACGCCTTTTTCGTCTGTAGCCATCCCTACCTTTAACTGGTTCAGAGAATGATTTAATGGTGGCCAGCCCTCTTCCACGAACGTTGAAAATAGCAGGTTGTGTAGAAAGGAACGTTGTTACGAGATGCGTCTTTGAACTTTACATTCTGGGAGGCAACCTCTTCACCGAGACCTTGAAATATAGATTTTGACCTTGAATGGATCTTATTTTATTTTAAAAAGTCTTTAATTATTAATTAAGTTCATAGGTATACATAATTGTTTAGCGTTTTCGAAGACACCCAGCACTGAACGGTGATTTAGTATTTTTACCTAGAATGAAAAATAAGAGAACAAGAGATTAATCTATTTCAATTTTATTTAGTAGCTAAATCACGCTTATTACCTGGCCTTAAAATTAAAATAATAAGTATTTATCGATATCGATAAATGCCTAAATCAACCTGTTAGCAATCAGCTTACAAAACAGTTTCCGGTAAGTATCGATAAGTTTAATACACTTTAGTGATAACAGCTCGATAATGTTTACATGTTACATGATATCACCTAACTCGTGTTTACATGATTCTGTGATGTAACGGAAGACGACATTTTTGATAATACTAATTACACAGTGATATTATACTATTAATACCTATATACTTAAGTATACTATTATTAGGTGGTAGAACTGTAGAGTTACTCTTGAATCTAATCCCAATTTCACTCAAATCCTAATCCGAATCAATTACCAATTCCAATGTTAAATAATTTGGTAAAATTACGGATAGTGTAGAAATGGGTCGATTACATTTAGTTCCATAAAAATCCATGGACAAAATTTCCAATTGTGCCCTAGTATCGGACTTAAGAGTCCAATAATGCCAAGATTTCGTTCCAAATCCCGAATTACGATTGAAATCGAGTGTCAAGAGTAACCCTGCTGTTTTGCAAAGTTCGTCTAGGTTAGGTACCACAGGTTAGCCAGCTATTCTGCCGCCAAGCAGTAGTGTGCAAGCATTACTGTGTTCCGGTTTAAAGAGCATTGTAGACAGTAAAATTGCTGGGCAAATGATGCTTCTCACGGTCTAGAAATCTTATAACTAGACAGTGTGATGTCTCAGGATGACGTTCTACAGTGCAGTGTTACGCGAAACTTTAGAATTCCGAGTAACACTGCAATCTGTTATAGGCGGGCTCAGTTGCTAACTTCACAATCATCGTTAAAAAGAGTTTACATTACCTTTTAATATTTATTTATTTATGCAAATATTTTTACTGTACTGAAAGCTTTATTACAAAAGCTTTTTTCCATCAGGTTTACGACGACATTTTTACAACAAACACAACTCCTTTGTTGGAAGTGACAGGGGCCAATATAAATGTACAGAAACTGTGATTTACTGACCAAAGGTAATAAATATTTCGTAAGACAGCATCAGTTAGAATAAGCCAGATAGAGCTTTTGATCGCTAGACGCCACACATTGAAGTCACCACATTTATTTTTCTTCCTTCTTGTTATCCTAAATGAGAGTACTAGCCTACGCCACAGTCAAATTAATTTACTATGTAGCTACCTACCTGAGTCACAGAAGTTTTTTGTAGGATCTGTGACCTGAAGTATTATATATATTTATTTGATAAAAGTACCGCTATACATAATGTATACGTGTTTAATTTTACAACCACACCCCAACAATAATACAGGATAGCATGTTCCAAATTAATAATCAAAGCTGGCAGCAACTTAAATGACAATGTCGAAATGAAGAACTGCTCTTTTCTAGACTAGTTTTAGTTACCTCCATTTAGTTGCATGTTCGTGCCGTCAGGTATATTCTATGAATATTGGTTTAGTTGCTTTTAAAATAGTATTGATGCTTGTGAACAAAGAAATTTATTTTAAATGCTTACTTAAATTTTAATTAGGGAGATTAGAGAAAACTCTATGGACTCTATCATGTATTTTAAATTTTAAACTGTAGTTGTTACTGTTTAAAATAGTTTGATTGTCTTTCTACAGGGTTGAAAGGAATACAGTCGTCCTATTTTCATGTCTTTAAGTTCAGTTTGGTTTGTATCTACGTTGTAAGGTAGTCAAGTCAGTCGCTCGGAAAAACAGACAAGTTAAATTACTAATAATATTGATTAAGCAGTTTGATTACTTACCTAGTGTTGTAACTCTTAAATTGGGAGTCATAATAATAATAATTGTTTTCTCAAATTAATTATTATGCCTTGACTCCCCAAAAATTGCGATAATGAGCATTTTCCAAACTTATTCAAATGTCGTTGCAGCTTACCTGTAAAGAAAAAAAATAAAATTATAAGTGTGTTTCGTTCAATGGGATCCATTTCGTGATACGCTTCTTCTGTTGCATCTGTGAACGAAGAAAAGAAGAAAGAAGAAGAATACTTTATTAGACGCCAGTTTTTTTCTCACTAATAACTACTTATAGTAGCAGGCGAACGGTTCACTGCGAACCTTGTATATGGAGACCAATTTTAAAATTATAATGAGTCTTCAATTCATCACTAGACAAGCATGTTTCATCGTCGACCATGACAGCATTCGGTACTACAAGTTAGGTAAAGCTAAGAGTTAATGTAAACAAACCTCTAGTTAATAAGATGATTATGTTTTATAAGCAGTACATACTAAGCTAGTAACGGGAATAGACGTTGTGAAATCTATTATTTTGATCGTTAAATTTGGCCCTTATGTCAACCGCGTCAGCTTACAACTAGAAATCGAAATGTATTAAGGTACCTATTAGGCAACAGAGGCCCTAGTCCGAGTTTTGCATTCGAAAAGTCTCGATCTTAGGTACTCACGGTCGACTACTCACCCGATACTGCATCATTTGTATCAGAAGGCCTAGCACGAACATTTACGCGGGAGTAAGTGTAACGTTAACGTAAGCCAGTTGTATGGCATTTGATCAGCGCCCCATACAACTGATTTACGTTAACGTTACACTTACTCCCGCGTAAATGTTCGTGCTAGGCCCTCTGTTCTCCGCAAAGAGTAATTATGAATATTTTGACGAATATTATTCTTTGCAAAAACCGACGCGTATCGAGTCGAGACTTTTAGAGAACAAAACTCGGATTAGGGCTTCAGGGCCGATACAACATTAACCATTCTCAAGTGAGATTGTTGATAAAAAAAACTCTGAAGGATAGGGATCTGTGTTATTATTCCCAGCATTGAAAATATAATAGAGAATTGATCAAGATAAATTGATACAATTTTTCTACCTATTTCTGCCCTGATCGGTGAACGTAAAAAGTTCACACTCACAGTGCACTCCTGTCACTGTCGCCGAGTTCAATACAATAGGCGGCATAATTCAAAACATTGATTGTTTCAAATCAATGGCATATCAATAATTCATACGCGTTAGGAAATTCCTTTCAATTCCTATCGACACATTTATCATGATTAGAAAATAACTTCGTGTACTTAATGTCTGATAAATTTAGTTTATTTGATTTATTGTTGCATAAATCATTTATTATTATTATTATTTAAGGCCTCGCCAAAAGTTGCTGTAGGTACTATATCAATCTCATTACTCTTCAATAATAAATAGGTACATACTAAATACTAAAGTAACTTGAAAAGCTTATTACCGACGGGCCCAATAGCTCAGTTGGTAGTCTCCCTGCCTTCTGAACTGAGGGCTGTGGGTTCGATTCCTACCCAGGACAAACATTTGTGTGATGAACATAGATGTTTGTTCTGCGTCTGGGTGTTATATTGTATTCTATGTACGTATTTACAAACAAAAAAGTATATAAGTATTGTATCAGTTATCCGATTCCCATAGTACAAGCTATGCTTAGTTTGGGGCTAGATGGCCACACATATTTATTTATTTTTATTACGTATTGGCAATCAATATTCTTAACTAGATATTGTGCCGTTCGGTTTAATCCCGTATTATATTACGTGTTTCGCGATGAGAAATGGTCTGTATCTGCTTCAGTCGCGTAAACAGAGTGCAAAACACTAATATAAATATATGTGTAGACATTTCACACAGCGCCATCTAGCCCCAAACTAAGCAAAGCTTGTACTATGGTTTTTTTTTGTTAATACATACATAGAATACAATATAATATAACACCTAGATGCAGAACAAGCATCTATGTTCATCACACAAATGTTTGTCCAGGGTAGGAATTGAACCCACAGCCCTCAGTTCAGAAGGCAGGGCTACTACCAAATGAGTTATCGGGCCCGTCACACTTAGTCACATTTTGACAAAAAATACACATAAATATAAGCGGTTACATTGCCTTAATTAGTATTAGTGCTATTACCAACTATGGAAAAGGCGCATCATAAAAACTAACCATAATAATGACACATGAATTGACTTAGAAACATGATTTAAATTCGATTATCCTTTATAGTCTTTACACACACATGTTTTGCAATAATAATAAAAATAATAATTCGCAGTAAATTTAACCACCATACACGGAAGACGTCCAACCCTGCACATAGGCTTCTCATCATCACCTGCACGTTTGGCAGGCGTTTTGGTGATCGTAGTAGATTATAATGCAGACCGAAAAGAATGTTGCTACCCTTTACTGTAGGCCTAGCACGAACATTTACGCGGGAGTAAGTGTAACGTTAAAGTAAGTCTGTTGTATGGGACGCTGATCAAATGCCATACAACTGGCTTACGTTAACGTTACACTTACTCCCGCGTAAATGTTCGAGCTAGGGCCTCTGTATTCGTTTGGCTGTACACTGGTTTTATGGCGTTTTTATAAAATGGTATCCGTATTGTTTTATCCGTTGGGAGCTACCCAAATTGTGTAGTACCCGTAGTATTCTGGTTTATCAATTATTATAATAAAGTATAATTATCAACATGTATTCAATCATGATAGATGTATAAACAGTACCTATAAGTATATCATTGCTGATAAAACATTAGTGTTGATAGAGTTATCAATAATATAAACAAATAATTTCTATGAACTCTTTACTAATTAAAAGTGTCTGCTTTTAATTTCAAGTATTACTTTATCATAATATGAGCTCATTGTGTTTCTGGTATTTACCTACATACGTCTCAAAAACAATTAGTACCTATAATGCACATAAAATCTAATAAGGGATATTTATAATAATTGATCTATTACAATTATTAAATTTATCGAATGATGTACCTACACCAGACTCAAACCAAGTTATTATCAAATGTGTTATGTTATTATTATATGAAAAACTTATTCACAAAAGTTAAAATAAAACAAACGTTATTAATATCATACTACGACATAATAGGAATAAAATATGTAAATAAAATGATCACCACACAAAATAAAGACCTCAACTTCTGGATGTTCTATTAGGTATAACGTAAGTAGTTTTCCTTAGTATTGTCTATTATTTACCTAAATATATTTATAGTAAGTATTGATTTAAATTATTAATTAACTAAATGTATATTAATACTATTCACATTACTGACAATTTATGTAAATTGTATTAAATATGACGGTTTGTAAACTCACGCAACCCACAATGTTAATTCATAGAATTGATAGGATTTACAGTTGTAGGTACTTAGTTACATTACCTACGTCGCGTGCTAGGCTAGGAACATCATAGAAGGAAGATTATCTATGTGTTTCTAAATCGAACACATAAACC
The DNA here is from genome assembly GCA_963580505.1 of Ennomos erosarius. Classification (NCBI taxonomy): domain Eukaryota; kingdom Metazoa; phylum Arthropoda; class Insecta; order Lepidoptera; family Geometridae; genus Ennomos; species Ennomos erosarius. The sequence continues at coordinate 1,811,373 of OY757001.1, read as the reverse complement.
AAGTCCCGTTGTAATTTGAATTACCTATATTAATTTAAGTATTATGTACAATACTACGCAAGAGCGTAGGTCTACAATAAATGATAATTATGATGATAAAAATAGCATCACTATTAATATTAATCCCAGCGCCACAGAAAAATAAATAGTATGCTAACATTGTGACAATCGTGATTAATCCCTAGTAGGCACGAGTTAGTACCGAATCACAGTTTTATAAACCCGTACAACCCTATCCCCTATCGGTCACACATTCAAGCCCTGACATAAGTAAAAAAATACTGATCAGGGATTTCTCATGTTTTTCGCGATAAATTTTCATTATTTCGGCTTAAAATCTTTGGTATCCTACTTGGTTTTGGTATCTAAATCCTTAACCCTACCCTTGAGCGTGAAAGCCATAATGAAACAAAAATAAATTCAATACGAGTAGGTTATATTCTATCCTATATTTCAATGACGTCTAACATACGTAATTGAAAACAATTTCGTAACTTTCACAAATATTTTATATTCCATAAGTATACTTACACAAAGCAATGACCATGTGAAGCACTAATCATACATGTACAATAATTCATCGTAATAAATAATTCCACAATTATACCATTCACTTAAACTTAAGTGTTACTCTCGCACCTTTCTCCGATTAAGTCTGTCGATATGCAATTTGATAGGGTTGCCAAGCTGAAAAATTTACTTTATAGATAGGGTTCTATATATTTTCGTACAAAAATAATCCTGAACGGAAGTTTAAGTTTCTGACCTACGCAAGTTTAAAAGTCTGTGTACAATTCCACATAACTGCACTGTATAATAATTTCCATATATTGTTATATTTAATAAAAATTCTACCATATCTTCGTTCGGTACAAAATTTCAAACACCTAGCAACCCTAAATTTCACGATGCTAACGAGAAAGCACTTGCACTTTCAATAAGGCGAAAATTGTAAGAGTGAGTTACAATAAAATTATTTTGGTTAATGTCGATAGTGTTGAATACGGAAGCGTTAATAAGAGTGACGAAGAAGTTATGATGTATACTGTAGGTACCTACTTATAATATATAAAGGAAACGTTGTCTGTCTGTTTGTGAGATTTCGGAGAGTATAATATAGGCCTTTATAATCCACCACGTTGGCCAAGTGCGGGTTGAGGATTACACATCATGTTCTAATTTTGTCTTGAAGATGTCGGTTAGCTTGCGATGCGATTTTTGTCTTCACCGTACGTAGTAAATTATTATTTATAATCCGTGGTATTACTATTATATTTTTTTGTGAGAATGAATGACGTGAAGAGCTGGTCGTTCAGTCGATGTTAAGCGAAACGATCGCCCATAACAGTTACAGTTGCATATTTGATCGTTGTAAGGCGGCCTCGACATCGACCTCGCCGGCGGGGTCGGTATCTGATTGTGTTACGCTGGTATCCTATACCGGTGCCGAAATCGGTACCTGAGCCAGAAGGGCTCGACTGGTCCGGTGATCCTAGCGCAGCCGAAACAACGGCTGCTATAGGATCTTTCGGGTCGCTCAAGACGCTTGGGCGGCACCCATAGGGTGGGTCCACCCCGTGGGTGCCGTAAGAACCGGCTAAGGGAATATCCAGGGAATTTGCAGCAGCATTCTCTTTGGTCATTTATCCAAGTCCGAGTCTATCGAATTTCATAAGATTACTTAAAATAAGGACTTTTCCTAGAAGTACCATAAAAACAACATAATCTAATAAACACGACACCCACGATATTTGAAACCGAGATGGGTCAGTACAAACATTTTAGTTTTTGGACTTTATCTCTCTAAACTTAAAGCAGAAAATTCTAAATTAGCTACGCCCTTTTACGATCTCATATTACAAGTTCTTTAAAGTCCATGTAAGACTTTCATTCGAGTTATTTTAAATAGTCTGTGAACTATAAGATTATTGTGAATTACCGACTGAGCTCCTGGCCGACCATTCGAGGTAGGCACGGTTCCACTGTCACACGAATTACCATTTGTAAGCTTAATTATGGCGCTATTTGGTCATACACATTATCATAGTGTGCGTGTAAACACTGCGTAACTACACTATATTATAATATAATGGTGTGCGTGTTTTAAGATGGTGTGCGGCGGGCGTTTACACTCGCGGCGCGTGTGCTATGCGTGTTTACCTCGTCCCCCATTAAAAATCGGCAATAAAATAATGCTTGCGGATTATAAAGTTAGAATCTGCATTGGTTAAATGCTATAAGGTTGTAAGTTATAACCCGCACTTGGCCACGCAGTAATAGCACCTGTATTACAAAGAAAATAAGTACCAGCAGGGATAACATAATTATGGAATAATTTAATATGTTTTATCAATGTCTAGTACATCATAGTCATAGTCATAGTCATAGTCATAGTCATAGTCATAGTCATAGTCATAGTCATAGTCATTTATTGATATAAGCAATACACGTCAAAAACATTTAAAAATAGGTACAACAGGTACACATTAAACAATTCCGGTTCTATGACTATTGGATGTCATCTCTACTACATCTCTTGATATTGTTTTTTTTATGTTGTTTTTGATAGACCAAATTCATTATAAATTCATAAATTCATTATAATACTTATTAAATAATATAAGTTATAAAATTATATATAAAGGCCGTTGATAGCTCGTGAATAATTATAATATTAAATAAATAAATATTTAATATTATTATTATTCACGAGCTATCACCGGGCTTTATACGGGCTCACAAAATATTGTTTAATAAAAAAGATTAAGTAACTATAGGTAAGTACCAAGGATTATAAAGCCCGTTGATAGCTCGTGAACATAATTTCTCGTACAAACACGGGGCTCACTTACGGGGGCAGGGGGCGAGGTAACAAAACGAGACAAAGTCATACGAAATTACAAAGGACAGAGCAGGATGGAACAAAAGACACATTGGGTGTCTCTGTCTCGCTTCCTCTCGTAGGATTAGCAGTTGAAATAAACTACTAATTTTCGTACGGGGGGAAGTTGTATCGTTGGACAACTAGATTTATAGGCAATGGTAAGTACTTACACGATTTTTGGCAGTAGTTTCGACCACTCAGTAAAGTTGTGTAACTAGTATTTTACTGAACTTAAAGTACGTATAAAGTACTACGCACTTATAATAATGATCATATCTATTCTGTGCTTAAAGTAAGATTTGAGTATCCAATATAAAATTAAAAAAATCGTATAAACGAACAACGGAAACGCACACAGTGTCAAGTGTCAGCAACAAGGCTGCTTTCTTCCAAGCACAGACTACATTATTTCATACAATGATTCCATATCCAACTACCAAACCATTAACAACTTTAAACCCTTAGAAATAAGGTTCAAAATAGCCCTATAGTGTGGTATTAATATTGAGATAGACACCTTTGATTTTCGATCCACTTGACCGTTCAAGTATTTTCGGATCGGCTATAATAAGCATTGTTTATGAAATGCGTGTTTTGATTAACAGTAATTATGAAGTTTATGAACTCTGTGGAGCTGGTAATGGATCTTTTTCATCGTAAAATATGAATAACAGAGTATTTAAAGGACTTGAAAAGGTCTCGTTAATGTTAAAACAAGAAAAAGCCGGTTAATAAGACAGGGCAAGGCCGATACTAAAACAGTCATTAGCACATTTAAAATCAACTATTTAAAGAACCAGCTTTAAATTGAGTCTCTAAAAACAATACAGAAATATAAAATTAATTATGTTTAAATTTAATTACGGTTACCAGTTCCTATGAAATAATGACCATACTTAGATATTATGGCATAATACATGAAAAGTGGGATGCCAAAAAAAGCTTGTGTAAGTATGATTAAAGTGTAAATTTATTTGTAAGTAAGCCCGATAAAGGCTATTTTATTTTATTTATTTTTATTTAAGTATCATTAGAATGTTCTAGGCAAAAGAGCAAAATAGCTAAACAATTTTAAAAAAACCAAGTTTGAAATAATTTTTCACTGTTCATGTCAGTGAGACCAATTTCGACAGTAGTTAACTGTAAAATTATGGGGCCTTTTCGAATAAAAAAGTGACAGGTCCACTACAAAACATTGACAAACATAAACAAAAATAAAGATAAATATAGAACTCTTCCAGATTTATAGATCGGTTAAAACTAAACGTAGATAAAAAAATGCCAACGCGTCATTCTCACTAATCTCCCATATTAGGCTAAGAATCTGCCCGAGAACGGAGAGTGTATCCGGGATGCTCAGACCGCTTCCTGTCAATTTTCCGCTATAAGTAAATACTGCAAAAAGCACCTATTTATTTTAATAGTAGTTGCATACAAGGAAACACGTACCTAACACGTACTTATTCTTAAGTCAAGTTCATTGCAGGACATGTTGGTATGATAAGTTGATAAGGCTATTTGCTACTGCTGTGGGAAGGTGTATGTATAGGTGTCACTACGCTCAAGTTTCGCTCTGGCGGCGGAGCTTCATACTAAATACCGCGCGGAATCCCGTGTGTTATTGCTACCGCCAGCGGTAGCGAATACCGCGCCGGTTTGAATAGGCCTTTATAGTGACACTAGGTACTTGATTGTCTAAAACTATGTACTGCGCCTATCTTGTCTCTATATTTGGTCAAAATTGGTTCAGCTTACCCAAATACAAGCGTAATGAAAGCAATCCAAATCAGTTCAGGAAATACAAACAACACATTGTTTAGAGAACTAGATGGAAAGAGATTTAACGAAACTGGATGTGACATGAGCGCACTTAGATAAATACGCCATTTCTTCTACCTACAATAAAATACGTTTGAATACTTTTACATAGAATTTTTTTTTTTTTTTTTTATTAATGTTAAGTGACTAAACCCAAAAATAATTTTAATATATTTTTCAGGAAAATATATTAATAATTATAGTTATAACTCATTTAGTCATTGCGTAAATGGGTACAATAATATAGTTTTTAATTTTAAAAGAATAGGCATGATGACTACTATTAAAAATGAACAATTCGACAGCCTCCGTGGTGTGGTGGTTGAGCAGGTCGGCTCATATCCCGGAGGTGGCGGGTTCGATTCCCGCGACAGGACACGTATTTGTGCCCGAAAAAAAAAAGCGCAAATTGTTCTGTGTCTGGGTGTTGTGGGACCATGGTCCTGGTAGTTCCTGGGTCCCTAGACACAGGGAATCCTAGTTAGGGTCCAGGATCTATGTATGTGAAAAAAAAAACAAGTAAATATTACTTTCATAAAGAAGATTAAAAAAGAATGCAATAATTGAAAAAAATAAACAAAATCGGTAAATAAATCACGGAGTAATAAGCTTTTAAAGTTTCTACAGGAGGCATCTCCTGTCCCTTTCTCGCGAAACAGAGCGCCCCCACAGTTACTATGAAAAATCTACTCGTGACGTCACATGCCAAAGAGATTGTATGAAAAGCTACCACAGCTTAGTAATGAGGTACTATAACGACCTTCCTCTAACGTCACTGGCCTTTTGAGCTATCTCTTTCTATTCCGGTTTTTAAAATGCTTGTAACTTGGTCATTTTTTGAGATATTTAATTTTTGTTTTCACAAATGTTTATCATTTGAGGAATATAATTAATTTATCCAAAAAAAAAAATTTATTCATCATGCCTAGTGGGAACAATTCATTTATTACAGTTATTGCAGCAAATTCATTAATGAGTACTTACAAATTAAATTATGATTACAATTTCAGTATTGTAACTGTAACAATTTCCAACGCAGGTGAACCCGAGAGCAAAATTTAATTACCAATTATAGCTTTTGATATTTTCTCGGTAAACACAACTCGTTTCGAGAAAGTGTTGGGAAATATAAATGTCAGAATTAAGTGACATATTGGGTAGAGTAATTTGTGCCTATATGCAAGAATTCCGTCTTTGATCACGCTAAAAGCACTATTTTAGTCACCATTTTGTGCTTAATTTACGACTTGTAGGTACTTTTTTTTTATGAGAATGAATGACTTGATGAGCTGGTCGTTCACCTGATGTAAAGCAATACGGCCGCCCATAACAGTTGCAGTGTCAGTTTTGCGTGACACTGCACTGCGCACGTCATCCTGAGACATCACACTGTCTAGTAATCAGATTACTACACTGTGTAATCAGGTCATAAAGTCTCATTTGCCCAGTAATTTCACTAGCTACAATGCCCTTCAAACCGGAACACAGTAGTGCTTGCACACTACTGCTTGGCGGCAGAATAACTGGCAAAGCGGTGGTACCTACCTAGACGAACTTTGCAGAAAAGTCCAACCACCTAGTGTACGTGTTTCATTTTGTGACACGCATTTTGCGCTAAATGTTTTGTCTCTCAACATTTTTAGGAATGGTATGAAAATGTCCTTGTTTTTGTTTGACTTATTATTTGTTATACATTAATAACCACATAATTTTATTTAAATTATATAGTTGTATAGTATCAAATAATGTAGATAGCAAATATAGTAATATTGTATTCATTTTATTGCTAAGTGCGAGGACTTATTAATGACATGTTTGTTATTTAAATTCAGTGTTCACTTTAGTTTATAACATTCGATAGTCTTCGAAAATAAATACGTAAATAAAATAAAGTTAATTAACGATGGTCATTAAACAAACTCAAACCAATATGAAGAATTGAGGTCTTTTCCAGCTTCTTTAACTCAGCATGATAGAAAGCTGTGCGCGTGGGAAAACCAGTTGCAATGGTTGTAATATGCCACGGGACGCAAGAAAACAAGAGCTCTGGTGTAAAAAATATATAGGTACAGGTACAGTCAGCGGGAACATTTGCTGAACAATAATACCGTTGATATTATCAATAATGATTTATAATTGATATCGTGCAGCAAATTGTCTTTCATACCTACTCTGCATTTTGCGTGTCCATAAAGTAGGTAGACCGACGATTTAGTGACAGCCGATGGATGCAGGAGACGAGCAGCCGCTCATAATGGCGCTCTCTGGAGGAGGCCTATGTTCAGCAGTGGACGTCTCAGGCTGTTGATGATGATTTCCAAGTAGGAAAATGCAGTATTCAAAATAGATGAGCTTGTTAGGTCCAATTTTTTTTTTGTGAGGGCTTAGGTTGGTTTTTGATTTGATTTTGTCAGTTTTTCTAGTGAAATTTTGTTGCCAACTTTACTAACCACAAGCTAGTTAACGAAACCTTGCCGTGAGGTTAGCACTTTTGGTAATTCTGTTAGAGGTTATACGATGCGGAACTGTTTTAGGGATCCGTGGTTTTGAGCGGAACGGAACACTTCTAGATATTACTTATTAATAGATCAACTATCACAAAATAAATCAATTAGGACTCTTAATGCAAACGTGATATTAGTTTGTAGAACTGTCATCTAAAACAGATTAATTTTTTTTGATAAAAATTGGTGCACGGATTGATTATTTATATCTATTATTAGAATCGACCTAGGGTACTCTTTATCCCTAAAAATAATTAAGAAATTTTTCGGAAAAAACGGATCATTAGGAGTTACTACGGGGCGTGCTTGCAGGAGAACTAAAGTGACCGATGTAGCTCTTAGGATTAGCAAGTTGAAATGGCAATGGGCAGGCCACATCGCTCGTAGAACTGACAACCGATGGGGAAGAAAGGTTCTCGAGTGGCGACAACTGGAAGACGCAGCGTAAGCCGGCCCCCCACTAGGTGGACTGACGACCTGGTGAAAGCCGCGGGGAGCCGATGGATGCAGGAGGCGAGCAGCCGCTTTAAGTGGCGCTCCCGGGGGGAGGCCTATGTTCAGCAGTGGACGTCTTCAGGCTGTTAATGATGATGATGATGATGTGCTTACAACTATTTTCTTTTCATCATGACTCAGGTTTGAGTAGGTAGGTAATAAAGTAAGTATCACTATAGTAGGTAGGTAACCTACAAAGTGAAACGAATCAATATTTCTGAGAAAATCTACATTATTAAATGCAATGTTTTTCAATACAAAAGTACTATACTGATAAATAAAACAACATAGAGTGTCTGAGTCTGAATGTCGTACTCGTGCCTGTATTGTTTATTACATAAACTTTATTTTTTTACTTTACAGGTTGTTATGCAATATGCATCTTCATCCGTTATTTTACAGAAATATTTAATTTTCCAATTAGCAACTTATGGAATGGATATCTAAAGTATCTCACACCTTCTATTAACACCAGTTCAAAAACCTACCGCCATAATACCTACACGTAAAAGGCATATTTTTAATCAACTCAGGAGCATAAGAAACGAAATTATTTACGGAACCACAACTTTCTAAAAGACAAACTCCCTTGACTTCCGATCAAAATTACTATTTGATCAGTTGCATGGATTGTTTGCATTATTGTGTCACTTTTACAAGGTTTTTTTATTTACTTTATGTCATTCAGTTTGACATTTGGACATGTTGAAGTGACATATCTCTAAGAGTTGTCACTTTCCGTAATATTTTACATAGTTGCCCAATCAAAAATTACAGCACGCACAAATCATCCATTTCCATAAAATTAAACGATACTTAAAATCTTAGAAACGCAAATAAAGAAAGTTGATGTTTTGATAAAAGACCTTTATTTATATGGCAGCCATATTGAAAAATGGCGGACGTCAAAATTCGATTTTAAAGTGATAACCATCCTTGGGATCCCTCAGGTATCGATTCTTATTAGTATCGGAAAATCTTTTTTCATCATCATAGTACTTATTCTTTTTTTTTTTGCCTGCAATGACGTAATTTCGTAAGCACTGCCGGATTGCCTGAAATCAACAGTTTGAAAAATGCACGGGCAAACCAAATATTAGAGTTTGTCTTCCTCTACTTTTTAGCAAAATTGTTTAGCAGAATTTGTACTTATTTTTATTTCGTGTTTACATTTTTTATCGGTCTCACATTACCAAGAACTCAGAATGACGAGATAACCGAATGACGAGATTCCAGAAAGACGAAATCTTATAATTACAAGATTTCTTGACCTATCGTTAAAAAAAACTTCACCATTTTGTGTGCGTTTTTCAAATTAGTCGTAACTATTAATGCAATGTAGGTACGTGTACGTATATTGCTTAATTATTAACCACTTTACTAATAAACACTCCATAACAGCGGAATAACTGCTCAGTGTTTTACCTTGTTCTAACTTTGCTAATTTCAAACTCGAAAGAAACAAAAGGCTACATAGCTATTACTCTGTTACTCTATGTTTATTAGGAAGGGTCGAGTATAGAGACGCTGAAACAAATCGGACATAGACTTTCGATGTCTGAGTATCCAATACGATATCGTTTCGTATAATATAACGATCTTAAACTTAGGGAAACCCAAGATACAAATTCCAGAGCCTGACCTTACTGAATCAAAAAGTTTTTGACCTTCTAAAGTATTTTTATTGCAGTTATATAAGTCAAGGTCTTATTACGACACTATGACACTATTATTAATTATACACAATAATAGGAAGTGATCTAGCATTCTTTATGGTTCGCCATTTCAAGGTATTTGGGTCTTCCTGGAATCATAAGACCTTCATAGGAAGATGCTATCTTGTATTATCTGTATGTTTTCCTTGTAGGTACAATAGCCATTGGTCATACGTTATAGGCATTATAATTAAAAGGTAATAAAACAATGTCCAATCAATATTTGTAAGTCGTGAGTGAGATATTATTATCATACAAAGAGTTCAAAACGCTTGTGCTCGATTTTGTTTTAAAGTTCCTGCTCGAGCTCATGTTACACCTTTTCTCAACGAAGCTAACCTCATGAAAATGAAATCTCGTAGGCAGCTCCATTTCGCTACTTTACTATTTGGAACCATTACTAGTAATCAGCCAGAATATCTCCTGCGTAAGTTGACTTGGGCACACTGTTTCTTTCCGTGGCAGTTTTAGATTTTCTGCGTCCAAATGTTGGAACGACCTCCCACCTCCTCTGCGATCTTTAAAAATAGTTAACTCTTTTAGACGGCACTTGAAGTTGCATATTATGAGAGAGCAAAAGATTTGATTATTTATTTTGACTCGACTAAATGCAGGTACCCACGTACCTAAATGCACTCACTTCTCATAAGATGCAGTCTCAAATGTTACTTCATCAGTCATAACTTATTTTTAGTCATAAAATCTCTTTTATCTTGTTACGTGTCAATCACTTTTTGTTATTGTATTGCGAATGTGTCTGTGTATTTTGCTTAGAATTATTATAGAGTTGGGATGTATGTAAGTATTAATATTTTTAATGGGCATTTATAATGAATATTTTGTTCTTATTTGCATGGTTTTTGGTTATTCTATTATTGTGTTTTAAGACGTATTATTTGCACTCACTGTTAACTATCTAATGCGGTACCTTCCTTAATTATTATTGTTTGTGTATGCGTCCGTGATGTCATGTCGGTAGGCCCCGACTGAAAACCAGTGACTGAGGCTGTAGTCATCAGCCTCAGTTGTATGCTGAGTCGGCGCCTGTTCCTGACCATATACAATATCTTTTATATATCTTTTTTATTATATATTATATAAGTATTTACTTACATAATTTATTTTAGTTTTTTAGGATATTGTGTGTGTGTATTTGGAATAAATGTTTTTTCTTTCTTTCTTTCTTTCTTTCTTTCTTTCTTTTCGATGAATGTGTGTATAACGTGTGTCATTAAAGAAACGAATCTGACGCAAACATGAAACTCTTATTTTCCCTCTTCCAATAATGTGTTTAAGTGCAGAGGGAGTAAGACAGCAATAGAAATGTTTGCTCTTTTCAGTGCTTTTCTTTATTGGATCTCGTTATAGTTAACAAAATGTAATAATTATAACAGTAGGCCTAGCACGAATATTTACGCGCGCCTAAGTGTAACGTTAACGTAAAATCCTCCTATTTCGATTGCGTCTGCCGCTCAACTGCTGTCAAAGTTAATACAATTTTGACAACAGTTGAGCGGCAGACGCGCGTCAACAGCGCTGTTAGCTCAATCGTAATAGGGGCGCTGATCAAATGCCATACAACTGCCTTATGTTAACGTTACACTTACGCGCGCGTAAATATTCGTTTTAGGCCTACAGACCTAAGCACTACGCACTTACTACTGTATAAGTTTTCTAATGTGTATAAATAAGTATATATTATAGGTCCTTAAAATTTTAGCAACCAGTGGGATTTGAAGTCGCACTCGCCAACACACCAAATTGGATTGCAGGTAGCGGTCATTTGTGGCTATAGCTCAATTGGTAAAAGCTCAACAGGTAGGTTGTATTTTTATAGTACTTAGTCAATAGAAAGTAAGTAATTGAAAACGGCCGTAAAAGAAAAATGCTCAGTGTCTGTGATATTGTACAAATTAAGACTTTCACTTGTTTTTCTCAATGGATTTAGTTCTTGGATTTCTGGCCTTGAAATAAAACAACATTAACTGATAAGGTCGCTCAGGCGCGCGCGTTCAATATCAGCTGTACGACAGCCCGCGACCGTAATTTATTCCTCTGCTCTGTGCCCTGTACTATTAAGTCATCTGTGTATCGGACAGAATATTTATTATACATATAAGAACGGAACCTGATCAAAATATTTAAACTATTGGCTCTGTGAGGCGTATAGCCCTCGCGAGCCAGTCTTTGCATAGCTTAAAAATGTAAAACTATTCGTAAGTTTCAACCCCCATAGCTACATTTTAAAAACAGAACCGATAGGAAAGAATTCATAATATTATTATCGAACCTGCTCACAAAATTTCACGAGAATCTGTTGAGAATGCGATGTGTAGACTTGTAGAGCATTAACAGCTGGATCTCCGGACACAAGAAAATTAGTTCTAATATCTGATGTACTTTGGGTACATCAAACATATGAAATCATTTTAGCCGAAGAAACGAAGACAATTCGGTCAATTGAAATTAAGATAGTTGAATCTCATTTAATAAAAAAAAAAAATAACTTTTAAATCTAATTTGTGTTTTCTTTGGGTTTTTTTACGCTTGATAGGCTTGCGTTTGACTCTTAGAGCATCTATAAATGGAAATGTTAACGTTATAATCCGCAAGCACCATTTTTCTGCCATTTTCTACGGGGGACGAGGTAGACACGTACAGCACACGCGCAAACCGCGCGTGTAAACGCACGCCGCACACCATCTTATAACACGCACACCGTTATATAAACTAGCGTAGTTACACAGTGTCTACACGCACATTATGATATTGTAGATGACCAAGTAGCGCCATATGACCGGCAGGGAACGCCTTGCCTTGCCACCTCCTTTTTTAAATGCTCTAAGGTTTGACTACTATATTATTATTATTTTTTGTTTGTTTCATTTTTATTTTAGTATAAGAATATGTTACCTACTGTGAACTTTCTTTTTAACCAAGGAAGTTCTATTAGCATAATATTATTATTATGGAACTTCCTTGTTACTAACACACCGCGAGAAGACTTTCATTTTGTGTTGTCGGGGTTGGGAAATACCCGAAGGCATTTTTTGTGATACACCGATGCTGGCAAGCTGGGATTTTCAATGGGTTTCTGCAATATTTTAAAGGTTTTATTGGTTTTGCAAGCATTCTGTGAGTAATGCAACAAAAAACTTTGTTTTTTTTTTTTTTAGGTTTGGCACCATGCATTTAGCGTATAGGAACATGATAATTTTATTGTATTGTAGTTAAAACTTACAGCCAGTGTCATAAAGTCACGTCCAGCCCGGGAAAAATGCGCACAGCGACCAAATTTTCTCGTCGCTTTTTCTCATGAGAGACCATGACAAGACTATGGAAGCGCCTAAGTGTGTCTTACTCTAACAGCGACGAGAAGCTTTTCTCGCAGTACGCATGCTAGGCAATCAGGTTTAGTCTAGTTTGGTCAAGTCAATGTCAAGCTTCATAGGAAATTTTACTGAATGGTTCTACAGTAAGTGTAACGTTAACGTAAGTCAGTTGTATGGGGCGCTAATCAAATGGCATACAACTGACTTTACTTTCGTGTAAAGATTCGTGCTTCGATTCGCCCGAAGGCTTCTGACTTGACTTAACGACTATTGTCTTACGACAGCAGCCGGGACCGACGGCTTAACGTGCCCTCCGAAGCACGGTAGCGCTCAGTTCTAAATACCAACTTTTTGGTGTAGCGGTCACCCATCATAGTAGTGACCGCAGCGAACGTTGCTTAACTTTACCGATCGGTAAGGAACGGCTAGTCGTGCGTCGCTATGAGCGCTAGATTCGTGCTGTGCTAGGCGTTCTGCTTATTTGCTACTCAAAACGTCAAAAAAAGCACTTGACATCATTTTACTTACTTTTAAATTTAGAGCATGCATATCAGTGGCAGTTAGATAAACCCACCCACAGATAATTATAATTACTATTACACAACCCACAGTAGATCTGGCACAGTTAATTTTAACCCGTTAGCTAAATATAAGCCGTGAGATGAACGTGATTCATTCTTGTGCAACCTTTAATGACTCCAAGCATTTTATATATTTAGCTCAGACTAGAAAAATAGGAGGACGGAGCGCAAAGTGCAAACTAACTGAAAGGAATACTAAAGAGGAGTCGATGAAGTTACATTGAGGCTGTGTAAGCAGCCAGTTGGCGCCGATTTTTTCGGGCTTTGGCTGACATTTCATTTAGCACGTAATCTGACTTACTTTACGTACGTTACCTTCTGACATTTCATGTGTCTATAATCTACATATTTTATATACTCGTAAGATATGTACTAACTCTGCTCAAAATTATTCTGGAGCAATGATCGGATGTGCGTCGTTGTCATGGAAGATGATAAATGTGTCACTGACATAACCTCTATTCTGCAATAATCGACTCTACATAATATTTTACTTTATATATACAGGATGTAATTTAATTCATTAGCATAAATTGACCCCACGGTAGTATATCATTTATAAATGACTATTTAAAAAGTAAAGAGTGTAAATGAAAATATTTTTATTGAAAATTATGCATCTTGCCGCGGCGCCTAACGCAGTTGTCACGGATGATTTTGATACATTTAAGCGTTTTTATACCTTGTATCTACTAATTAAAAACACTTCATTATTTTAATTAAATTTTGTATTGTAGGATTTGATTAAGTAACTTATTCCATTTTTTGGTGTTATTATTATTACCAAACCAAAAGTTTTAGAATTCAAAAATTTTGGTCCATACGTGACCGGTATCAGGAGTAGGTACCTAGTTTCAAAGGATGCTAATGAATTCAATTACACCCGGTATACTTAATTATAGTTTTACTTTCTATAGGGTAACATATTTTTAGTGATCTGTGCTCTAGGATAATAGAGCGCCTACTCTAATACTTAACCATAGAGGTTTTTATGTTGAAGTATCTATAGTTTCACTTCATAAAATGTATCTCTATTTATACTTCTTACTCAATTTTTTTTATGCTTAAATGGGCTCACGTTTTACAACAATTCTTAGTACCTAATTCTATTCGTTGAATAATTTGTGTTATATACGGGTGTATTATATCTATCGCTGACTAGGTATGTGTATGAGTTGGTTTGGTATTCCTTTTCTATCTTTATTCACTTTTGAGCTGAGCGTTCCGTCTGTGTTTTTCTTTTAGTCTGAGACATTTAGATTAAATCAATAAAATCTTTAATAACTATTGGAAATTTATGTTGAGCTATTTTAGTTTATTCAATAACCTATAATTATATTATACTGGTGATTTATATGTAGATTTAGGCAGTCGATAGCGATAGTTTAATTTGATTGTTATTATTTTAATAAGCTTTATTGTTTTTAAACTGTGGTTGTGTGTACATACAAAATTGTTTAACAAGCCCTTCTTAATTTGTCTTCTAAATTCATAGTTATAGCATACCTACACGAATAGCATGTGAAAGTGGGTAAGCCCTACCTAGGTGTACTAGAAACATGCTAATGCTAAGTAACTATTACACTAAGATAATAAGATACCTAATACATAATGTAAAGTCATTTGATATGTGTGACTACATTATATTAGGTATAGATAGGATAAAACTCTTGATTGAAACACCACATTTACAGGAAACAATCAATAGATACAAACTTAAACTAAGTGTCACAATGGGCGGTCTTATCGCGGTATATTTCATCTTAGGTGTCGACAGAAAACCCATTTATACCTATCTAGTTCCAATCCCTACTAATTCTTCTGTTTGTTTGTTCGTTAAGGCGCTGAATGCTTCCAAATCGACTATTTTGAACGTGATTATCTCAAAACGTATAACATTTACAGGATTGAAAAAATGCACGTTAATACTGGTCATATCTTCTTTCCATCTGCCGAAACCGAAACACGTTTACGAAAAGTATTCTCGATAGAAAAAAAATCGTGAAATGACCTCTAAAAAATCATTCAAACGTCCTAAAATGTTACATTATAATAAAAAACCCAATTGAAATAAATCATAGTGATAAGCTATGTTTCAATGCATCCGTCTATAAGCTTATTTTTTTATAACAATACGCATTTCTTTTATAACTAATTATTTGTACCAAAAAATGGAAAAGTCGAAGTGCAACGCAACGTAATCGCCATATTTTTGCTATGCATAAAGCGACCCTATAAGGTACAAAATAAGTTTCAAGTTTGTCTGCTGTAATAAACGTGCTCGCATTGGGTCCTGTCAGGGCCTTAAGGCTTTCACTCAAAAGTGGCTACTTATACCGATTTCAATGGAATTGTATTGAGACAAAAAATATATACTAGCCTAATTTTTATTCTGGTTTCATTATAGTTTAGGTGATTCTATCCTAGTTCTCAATTTTAATATTATTAGCTGCACCTCGGGGTTTCACACGTGGATAAAAAGCCCTATGCTACCTTCTTTCAAGTACCTATATTAATCCAAAATAAATTATAAGCTATATTTATTCTAAATTTCAACTAAAACATTCATTTTTTCTCCATTTAGCGGACACGGAAAACACAACCAAATTTTCGTATTTACAAATAAGTTGTGTGATTTACGAAAAATATTGTCTCATACATTTTATTAGCTTAATTTTTAGTTTATTTAAGTTTTTGTCTAGACCATTTACTACACAGAATAAATAAAAGTTAGTATAACGAGCTAGGTTCTAAGCAGTTTATCGCTAGGCAGACAGTCTGGCAGCGGTGGTCAGCTATTTCTGTCGGACCGCCGAGGTTTTCGTGTTGATAAACTGAAATGCTTTGTGGACTAATGCCGTTCGTTACATAGTAAGTATTTAGTGGAATTTAGTTGTGTTTTTGTTTAATGAGAAAGTTCTATAATAGGCATGATGACTACTATTAAAAATGAACAAGTAAATAATACTTTCATAAAGAAGATTAAAAATGAATGCAAAAATTGAAAAAATAAGTAAAATCGGTAAATAAATCACGGAGTAATAAGCATTTAAAGTTTCTATAGGAGGCATCTCCTGTCCCTTTCTCGCGAAACAGAGCGCCCCCACAGTTACTATGAAAAATCCACCTGTGACGTCACATGCCAAACATAGTATGTAAAGCTTAGTAATGAGGTACTATGACGACATTGCTCTGACGTCACTGGCCGTTTGAGCTATCTCTTTCTATTCCGGATTTTAAAATGCTTGTAACTTTGTCGTTTTTTGAGATTTTTTATTTTTGTTTTCTCAAATGTTTATCTTTTGAGGAATATCTTTACTTTATGCAAAAAAAAAATTGTCATCATGCCTATTCCTTACTCGTCTGCTTGTAGCTTGCTGAGGATATTTTGGCTTATTTTACCGAGTTTTATTGTTAGTGAGGTAGTTTCAATACTGAAAATATTATTCAGGCTAAGATTTGCATGCTGTGTCAATCATCATCCAGAGCCCGTAGACGTCCACTGATGAACATAGGTCTACCCCAGATAGCGCCGCCTGGAGCTCCTGCACCCATCGGCTCCCCGCTGCGTTCACCAGATCATCGGTCCACCTAGGGCTTGCCTACGCCCCAGATAATATAATACCTACAGTACAGATGCCTCATCCCATACAACGGAATAACGCGGGCTATTTTACGAATAATTTTATTTCTGCACAACGCAAGATTATCAAGTGACATTTATTACGTGTAGGCAAAGTATTGGCCCAAATGAATACACTGAACACTAACTAGTAACTCTCTAGACACCATTACTACATTTTTTTCATGTTCGGGCTATTTTTCGTTTGTACCTGGGCCATTATTCCGTATCGATTCCTTACTTCGAAACCACGCGAATTCCTTGTCTTACATAAGAAATCTGCAAAACTGTATTCTCTATGAAACGAAAACAAAACCACGCGAAATGAATTTGAAATTGGCGCGATTTGAACTGTCAAAAATCGTATGTTTTACCGAGACGCGTTCCGAAACATCAACACATCAAAAGATTTGACCACTTATGTCAATATATTTTATTCAAAATAAAGATAACTTTAATGTAAAGTGAAGTTATATCTGACACTGTGACACGATTTGAACAAGACACGATAACGACGTGGTTTTGTATCGTGTGGAATCTGTGTTTCCATAGAGAATAACCACCCTGATGGGACCCCATGCCTACGCTAAGTCTTCCGGTCGATCGGTTGTCGTTCTACGAGCGATGTGTATCAGAGAGCCTGGCGATGCCACGTGTGAATAATTTCACACATTTACCAAGCAGCTAAAGCAGCCGCTCAAGGTGGCGTTCTTTGGGGGAGGCCTATGTTCAGCAGTATGATGGTGGTGATGATGATGATGATGATGATGATGATGATGATGATGAATGCTGCCAGCATGTTGGCTACGTTACATACCAGTAGTATGATAGTGTGTAATAAAACAAAAAAGGAAAGTTTGAATCAATCAACACTAATAAATCACTAAAAACGTTCTAATAAAACTAAATCATTGAAAATTATAATAAATATCAATTAACATTTTCTAATCAAAAGTAATTTAATTATTATCATAATTAGACTATTCATAACTGAAATCCCAACTGGCAATCTTTCTAATCTCCTAATAAACCGTGTTTTAATCCTAATAACAAGATGATTAGCTAATTAAGATACTTTCAAAATTAAATTTCACTTTCTCAATCCATAATGAATCCATTTCATTATTAACCGACCCTACACTAAACTTTAATGGTGTTTACACCAATATTAGTGAATAATTAAGTCGTAAATTAATATTAGTGTTTACTAAGTCATAAACAGTTAAATGTTATTTTGTTTGTGTGTAAAGGGTGGGCTTAACTCCTGCTGTGATAAAGATTACGAAAGTAGGTAATTTTGTTTATGTAATTTTAGGTTAATTTTATGTTTTCGTTCGGATATAATCCAAGGAATAATTATTATATGTATTTATTTTTATGTATATAGGTATATAGCAAATATATAATATATTTTAATGTATATATACTACATATGAATATAAATTATTATATAGTTTATCATCTATTTACATATTTATTTATTATAATATATTATTAGTATATTAAATTCTTTCAACTTTTGTAAACTGAAAGCCACCGTCCTTGTTGTTGTTCATCATCTCTCTATACTTTTGGGTTGTCTGGAAGAGATCGCTTTAAGCGATAAGACCGCCCATTGTGACACTTAGTTATAAGATTTATTACTGTATTTTCTGTAAAATGGTGTTTTCAATAAGGAGTTTATCTATCTATCTATCTATCTATTATAATAGGTTTTTTTGTATAATAATATTAAGTAAAAAAATATTATTTAAAATAGTTACGTACTTTTTTATTTAATATATAAGGAATATTGAAAAACATGTCACATATTGTTTATTAACGGGATATTTGCCATTTTTTTCATTTTAACAAATAAATTACATGGTAAATATCCCGTTAATAAACAATATGTGAGTAATATTGTATTATATGTGTGTATTTACAAACAAAAAAGTATATAAGTATTGTATCAGTTATCTGGTACCCATAGTACAAGCTATGCTTAGTTTGGGGCTAGATGGCGCTGTGCGAAATGTCCACACATATTTTTATTTATTTATTTATTTAATGTTAGTGACCATGGAAGTTTAAGGTCCTAAATTAGTGTTCTATCAGTTATTTGGTTCCCGTAGTACCTACCTACAAGCTGTGCTTAGTTCGGGGCTAGATGGCGCTGTGTGAAAATGTCCATACATTTTATGTATTTTATTTTGAAAACTAAGTACATATCGACTATAATTTACCTAAGTAGTTTAGTTTTACGTGGTTTATCCACAAATTCGTACCTACATACCTACTATTGTATATGTAGCTACTAGGAATAGTTAAGGCATAAGCATTTAACATTTTCTATGGGGTTTTTGGACGTGTGTAATATCCACACACGTCATTACACTGTAATCTCTTTGCCTACTAATGATCATTGTTTAGCGGAGTAGGCACTCCGTCCGTTAAGAAACGGATCGTGAATATTGTAATAATAACGCCCAACGATCACATAAGTTAAGTACCTATACAGGGTTACAGGAAAAGTTGTGCTAGATCCGTTAAGGGCGTGGAGTACCCATAATTTCTGACTTATTTCACAATGAGACACCCTAGCCTAAACTTAACCCTTTTCCAGATATTCGACTTTTAATATTTTTATTGAAAATTGCCGATTTTTATGCAACAAAATTTAATTTTGTTTATTTTGTGTGTCTTATTACTATTATTATTGCATTTTTATATGTATAATAATATGCTTTAGGACGTTAATCATTAAAATAGTACATAAGTTAATTGAATAGACCGTAGTAGACAAGTGAAAGTTAAGAAATAAACAAAAAAATTATAAACTGTATTGTTCTCTAAAGGATATCTAAAAAAAATATCATGGCAGTTGTTCGGCAGATGTGTTATAAAATATCTACGTTTCATCAGCTTTCTAACGAGGTATAATAATCTAGGGTTTGTATTACATTTCGTGGAAAAAAATAGTTGGAACGCTCCAGATAGCAGTTCTAACGGTCTCGGTCTCTTGGTTGTCAGACTGCTTTTGTGCTTCGTACATAGTAGATGTGATATCGTTTTGCTCTATTTCTCGACTTGGCTGTGATTCTGGACTATTTCTTCTGATTTGTGATTACCGTGCTTGTTAACCGGACTCTGATTTGTACTTGTGATACGGAAGTGTTGAAGATGACGTCCTACACACCTGAGGAATATGCTGATATGTTTATTTGTTACGAATACTGCGATTGTGTGTCTGCGCAAGCTCGCAACGAATACATAACTCGCTACCCCGGTCGTCGAGTGCCGGATGTGGCCGTTCTTGACAGAGCTTATCGAAGACTTCGAGAAACTGGCTCTGTTTTGAGACCCTGCGAGAAGATTGGACTTTTGCAGATTTATGCTAAATGCTGACGTAGAAGACCCAGATTTTCTAAGAAATATCTTGTGGACGAATGAGTCCAAATTTGATAAAGATGACATAACTAACTATCACAAGGCCCACCCATTACTGGGCCCCAAAATAACTAAGGAATCCCAATATCCAATCATTTGATTGGACCTTACTTTCTCCCGGATAATCTAAATGGCTACGAAAATTTCCTGAGAGCAGACTTGAGTGATATGCTGGATGATCTGCCACTCAACCTGATCAGGGACATGTGGTTCCATCACGATGGCTGCCCTGCCCATTTCAGGAGAAGTGTCAGAGACTGGCTGGACACAAATTACCAAACCAAATGGATTAGACGAGGTGGGCCGTTGCCATGGCCAGCAAGGAGTCCGGACCTAACCCCTATGGATTTTCATGTATGGGGGCTCATGAAAAGTCTTGTGTACAGCGAGCTAAATCCACTTTCGTCTGTGGAAGACTTAAGAGAAAGGATTGTGGATGCAGCAAATAAAATGAGGACCACGTTGACCACTGGAGTAGTGAAGACTGGTCTCCGTAGAAGGATGCGACAATGTATCATAAATAGAGACGGCCATGTTGAACATGAACTGTAGAATAAGAAAAATTTGTGTGAAAACCTTTAATAACTGCCATTGCATGCTTAGCTATTGTTTTATTTTACTTTTTAGGGCTAAGTATAAATTTTCTTCTCCACTGTCGCCTATGAAACTAATTTTTTTTCAATGCATTTGAATAAAATCCTAGATTATCATACCTCGTTAGATAGCTGATGAAACGTAGATATTTTAAAACACATTTGCCGAACTACTGCCATAATATTTTTTTTAGATATCCTTTAGAGAACAATACAGTTTATATTTTTTTTGTTTATTTCTTAACTTTCACTTGTCTACTACGGCCTATTCAATTAACTTATGAACTATTTTAATGATTGACGTCCTAAAGCATATTATTACACACATAAAAATGCAATAATAATAGTAATAAGACACACAAAATAAACAAAATTATATTTTGTAGCTTAAAAAACCGCAATTTTCAATAAAAAAATTAAAAGTCGAATATCTGGAAAAGAGTTAAGTTTAGGCTAGAGTGTTTCATAGTGAAATAAGTCTGAAATGATGGGTACTCCACGCCCTTAATGGATCTAGCACGATTTTTCCTGTAACCCTGTATATAGGATGTAATTTAATTCATTAGTATAAATTGAGCCCATGATAGTATATCTGGTTCAGAACTTTAGTTTATTAAATCCAGGCATCTACAAGTCCACCATCACTTTAGTTTCGGTATAGTTCAAGGCGCGCGGCGCGGATTCTAATTCGAGTCTTAATTTGTTATTTACGCGTCCCTGAACATTTACAATCGCACACATTATTAAAATAACTTTACAAATTCCTTTCTGTTTCCTTCCTTTCATTTAAGTATAGATGATTATTAAAGAGTAAAGAGTGAAAATGAAAATATTTTTATTGAAAATTATGAAGATTGCCGCGGCGCCTAACGCAGTTGGCACGGATGATTTTGATACACCTAAACGTTTTTATACCTTGTATGTACTAATTAAAAACAGTTCTTCATTATTTTAATTAAATCATGTATTGTAGCATTTAATTAAGTAAGTTATTCCATTTTTTGGAGTTATTATTATTACCAAACCATAGACAGTGTTAGAATTCAAAAATTTTGGTCCACACGTGACCGGTATCAGGAGTAGGTACCTAGTTTCAAAGGATGCTAATGAATTCAATTACACCCTGTAGATCTTGGACCCTAACTAGGATTCCCTGTATCCATGGTCCATGGTCTCACAACACCCACAATAAATAAGTATACATACATAAATATAATCATACTTTTTAATATAAGTATAGGTGTAGTTAAAGGCTATGTTACAATAACTTTGAAAGTGATCCGTCGCTGTCGACTATAGTTTAGTTTAGTTTACAATTGTGGATTTTTATTAATGGGAAATGTGCCTTTGTTTTTTAATTACATCTAATCTAATTTAATCTGTTATGGGCAACCATGGCGCTTAACATCAGATGAATGTTAAAAAATGACTAGCTCGTTAACTTACATAAAAAACACATTATATACTTATCACTACCTAAAGCCATGTATGTAGGTACCTACATACTAGTTATTCCTAATATGATATAGGTATAGGTATCGAAGACGTCCACTGCTGAACATAGGCCTCCCCCAAAGAGCGCCACCTTGAGCGGCCACTCGCCTCCTGCATCCATCGGCTTCCCGCGGGCGTGGGGGGCCGGCCTACGCTGCTTCCGGTTCGTGGTTGCCACTCGAAAACCTTTCTTCCTCATCGGTTGTCAGTTCTGCGAGCGAGTTCCTAGTAGGTATAACTATACCGATTTAGGAATATTAGACATTTTCTATGGGGTTTTGACGTGAGTTAGCCACATACGTCATCAAATCATTATCTCGTTAGTCGTTACCTACTATTCATTGTTTTGCGGATGAATAGTTATTTTATATTGCTTCTCTATTGAGTTTCAAATTAAATAGGCAAGGAAAAGGTAAAATCTGGGTAAAACACTGAGTAGAGCTATTCTAATACATATTGAATATCCAATGTTACAGTCATAGATTTATATATCAGGATATGCCCGAAGGAACATTTTATTTTGTCAAAATGGCGTGGGAAAAGTCAGCGCCATCTATTAGATTTCGCGTGAACTACGACAAGTTGAGAAAATTAGGTGCCTATCGCTGCCATTATGTCCGTCAATGTTTATGTTAAGTAGGTATACCTTATAATAAGCGTGCTAGCCATTAAATTTGATCGTTCCTAACATAAATTATTGACACTAAGGTTAACTGGAAGAAAATGCTACTTAGCGTTAAGTTCGCCTGTGTAGTACTTAGTTTACTCTTGTGCAATAAAACACAGTAGTTTAGGTAGGTACTCGCCATAGTTTACACTTCCAAGCTACATTCTGATGGTCAGACACTTCATAGAGAATACATAAAAACTAAATTAAATCGAAACTAAGTATGTACTTATCTAAAACGAAAACTATCTAAACTTATAATATACGCATGTAAATAAAAAATTAATAAAATAATTAACTTACATATTAGGCCAAAAAAAATTTACCAAGGCGTATTATGGTGTAATATGAATTCCTAATATTCCTCCCTAATAAGAACCAAGCACCAAAAAAGTATAATAAATGAATCCTCTAAAAAAGTATCAAATTACATAACAACAAACAATAAAACAAAAGCGGTAACACAATATTTCATCAGAACCGTCAACTAAACTAAGATTTTATCTATTTCCCCAAATATTGAGATAATGACATCTTTTATATTATCTTAAATTGGGACCACCCTAGCAGACAACGAAACGTCTAAATTAACATTGATTTTTAAATTACTTTGAAAATAAACTTTATTACGTTGACTTAAGACATTCAGTTTAAAATTAAGCCATAAAGAAATCAATCCTTTGAGAAATATAAATGTTAAGTCACTCACCTTAATATACCTGTAATTTTGATGGACACCATTTCAACAACCCTACATTTGAACATAACTATCTGCTTATTCTAAATTGAGACTTTATTGTAATGGTATAAAGCTTTCTTTTGCTTGTATTTTATTTGAACCAAAACATAGAAGTGAAAGAGCGAAATAAAAAACGCATTCATTTGTGTGGTCTCGCTTTTGTCTGTTACTATTGACTTTTTTATTTTGAGAGTTAATTATATTTTAAGTTATAACTTATGTTTTAGAAACGCATAATTATTTATTAATTAACATTTACCTATGCTTTGTTTCTCTTTTCATATTAGGTAGATACTTACTTAATTTATCAATTTCGATACAAATCTAGAAATAAATTCTTCATCTACATAAGTATTGTATCTAAATTAACATCAATAACTAATCGGTATAAATAAATCATCTTAATTATTCATTAAATTATATTTGATGACAAATAATTATAATATTCGTAACACACAAGAAACGCGTAGGAAGAATATAATGTCGGAAACAAACCATGAGACTTGAAATTACAAATGACCTTTAGAATATTTGTTTTGAACATTTCCCCTCACTAGACTAAACAGTAATCCAAATATTTAGAACAGAATGTTGCCGTATCATTCTATTTCATCGACACACAAATTTATCAGACCACCGCGTTTTATCTCGAAAGATTTGTGTCAAAATTATGCCAAAAGCATCATTAAGATCGTGTCTTAAATGGTTTTCGCACTTTCTTGACTAATTTTGTAGGAATACGGACGCCGCACACTCTATATGCTTCATGTGACAGCACGTAGGCACTATATAACGCGATTCAATAAAGAAAAAAACTGAATAGAGCAAACATTTCTATTGCTGTCTCACACCCTCTGCACTTAAACACCTTAGTGGGAGAGGGAAAATAAGAGTGTCATGTTTGCGTCGGATTCGTTTCTTTAATGGCACGCGTTATACGTGCTAATCTTATTCGTCGTGCTAGTGCAGAAAACCCTCTAAAACCGAACCAAAACCTTTAGTTTTTACTTATATTTAGTTATCGAGAAAACAATTACAAAAAATACCTTACTTCTAAGGCTGAGTTGCACCATAATCACGGTTAAAGTTACGGTCAAATTTTGACATTAGCCCGCCCTGCAAAGTGTGGAACGGTTATAGTTAGCGTTAAAGTTAGAGTAAAAGTAAGCTGGTGCAACTCAGCCTAAGAGTTACTGCTCTAGGGTAAACAAAAACGATGTTCTATTTATTTAACCGTTGGATTTTAATGAAACTGATAAATAAAGTTGTCGTGAAACCAACAATGGGTTTTTTGGCGGGAACGCGGAAAAGTTCACGTCGTTCCATTGTATTATTTATCAAAACTTGTGGTTTTTCCAGTGTTAATGTTTAAAATTGGTGGCGCTTTACGCATTAAATGCTGAATTACGAGCATGAGTGAGGGCAAATGATATGTATAATGTGGGGAAACGTGATTTTTCGTGTTGCTTCCAAAACTCCATAAAAGCTTCTAGTAAAGTTGCCACCACTTTACTAGGGCACAACTTAGACTAGACTATGACTACCTGACTTAGACTGGACTATGACTATGACTAGGACATGACTTTGCGTGAAATATTTCATAACTGGATGAAAATTATAATACTTGACACTGGCTAAATACACTATGTGTGGAGCCAAAATATAAAAAAAAAACCAACAATGGCCGATACAAAAAGCATCGAGTGTGCGCCCGCCGTGAAGTAAATTATTCGGAATCACGCCTTCTGTTTTGTATTAAAACTTAATTTTCATAGTTAAACAGCGTAAAGTTTTAGGTGAAAGCGGTTATTAAGGCCAGGGCTAAGTAAAACCAACAATTAGACCATTAATAGAGTATTAACTAATAAATAATACGGTACGTTAGCTTGTAGTTATCTTCAGAATAATTTGTAAAGGAAAAATTAGAATCAGGAGCGGGGATTGAACCCGCATCCATCCATTCCTCAAGCCGGGATAGCTACCGTGACAAGTGGTCTCATGTCCGAAATTTTCCTTCACCTTTACAACCAACTTCGGGGTTGCAGGCGATACTGCTATAAAAATCATAAATTTTGGAGTTTTTTTTTTCTTATATTTTGGCTCCACACACAGTGTATTTAGCCAGTGTCAAGTATTGTAATTTTTCATCGTTAAAGAATATATCACGTAAGGTGAAGTCTTAGTCATAGTCATAGTCCAGTCTCCAGTTTAAGTCAGGTAGTCGTAGTCCACTCTAAGTCATGCTCCAGTAAAGTGATGGCAATTTTACTAGAAGCTTCTATGGAATTTTGAAAGCAACACGAAAACTCACGTTTCACCATATTATATCACTTGCCCACACTTATGCTCGTAATTTAGCACTTAATGCATAAAACGCCACCAATTTTAAACATTAATACTGGAAAAAGCACAAGTTTTGAGAAATAATACAATGCAACGACGTGAACATTTCCGCGTTCCCGCCAAAACTCGAATATTGGAGCTATCTTCGTGTTAACTTAAGCCAAAAATAATAAATGTGGAAACGGTTTACATGAAAATCTAGTATACTTTTGTTTGTGTAATGTAAAGGACTAAATCCTAAACCTTTTTACTAGGTGGTAGGACTTTTCTGCAAAGTTCGTCTAGATAGGTACCACCGCTTTGCCAGTTATTCTGTCGCCAAGCAGTAGTGTGCAAGCACTACTGTGTTCCGGTCTGAAGGGCATTGTAGCTAGTGAAATTACTGGGCAAATGAGACTATGACCTGATTACACAGTGAAGTAATCTGATTACTAGACTGTGTGATGTCTCAGGATGACGTGCGCAGTGCAGTGTCACGCGAAACTGTATTATTTTTAAAGTTCCGAATGACACTGCTACTGTTATGGGCGGCCGTATTGCTTAACATCAGGTGAACGACTAGCTCGTCACGTCATTCATTCTCTCTCATAAAAAAGAAAAAAAAAAAACCTTACAGTCTAACCCCCGTATTCTAAAACATTTCACCAAAAATCCTTCACTTGACTTCTACTTAAATTTGAGGGAAACTCAAAATACATCGCGACGTACCTTGAGTTGACAGTTGCTTAGCTTCTCTCGTTTAAGAAAAATTGACGCAGAAATGTCAAGTTGATTATATATTGTCAACTAAAAATACCAAAACACAAAAATGAGGTTAATTCGAGGTTGAGTCGAGTGGAGTAATCTCGTAGTAACGACTTAGAATATGGGGGTTAGTCATGCTCCAGCAAAGTTTCCACCACTTTGCTGGAGCATGACTTAGACTGGACTATGACTATGACCAGGACATGACTGCGTGAAATATTTTATAACTGGATGAAAATTATAATACTTGACACTGGCTAAATACACTATGTGTGGAGCCAAAATATAAGACAAAAAAATAGTTCCGTGATCATTGACAACACTGCTCGTGGCGCCACTGGTTTTCTGTGTTCTAAAGATCAGCAGTGGACGCCATAAATCTGATTGTTGTGGTGATGACAAGTTAATATAAGCACTAAATTAAAAACTCTTAAAATACATTGCTAACGTCTTCATCGGCTCGCCTTAACGCATCGTGTCAGTTTCAATTTCAAGCTTGTCAATCTGGCTTGAAGCTTGAAGCCGTGACCGATTATTGTCAATACCTTTTTATTTATGGAGACGTTGACCTGAGATGGTGATGGTGGATGGAGATACATTTCTGTGATTTTGTAACGGGTTTTGAGTGTTGACTGATTTTTTGACTGATTTAGTGGTGAACGCAGTGCGGGTGGTAGAAACCAAACTAGGTAAGTTTTGAAAAAAAAAACTGTCAAATTCAAAATTTCAAATTCAAAAATTTGTGAATTTGTGATGCATTAAAGTGAATGAATTTGATGAATGTCAAGTGCAAGTTTTTGATATAATTAAATAATATTGACAATGTTCTTTGCTTAAATCGAGCCTTTTCGTTTTTGATTGATGAACAAAATCCTGGTCATAGACTTACGAAATAGTTTTTCTTTTATTTGTATTTAGATTTTTTTGAGTAGATTGAGTAGATCACGAAGATCAAAGCGTTCTACTCTACTCAAAAAACTTTTTTGGATTATAATCAATTTACTTAAAAAACCGAGCCACTGCGATTCAGACACGCGCACGAAGGGTGCTGTAGGCACCTACCATTATATATTAAAACGAGCCAAAAATCACGCTTGTTGTATGGGAGCCGCTTCAATATTTATTTTACACTGTTTTTTAGAATCCTTGTTATAGCGGCAGCAGAAACACATCATCTGTGAAAATTTGAACTGTCTATCACAGTTCATGAGACTGCTGCCAAACGGACAGACAGACAGACGGACAGCGGAGCCTTAGTAATAGGACCCGTTTACCCTGTGGGTACGGAACCCTAAAAAGTACCGACCTTAATTAAATGAATCACCAACCCAAAACTAACATTTTACGAACTCCATAACAATGTCAAATGGCCGATTGCTTTTCTTTAACGCACAACCAATCGTTAACTTAACGTTAACTTGACAATAAAAGTTTACGTTTCCTGGCATTATTTGCTGTTTAAAACCTATTCGGAGCTATTTACTGAGATCCCTGTAGATAAAAACGAACGTGACTGTGCTTACGTAATTTGTAGTTAATTGCAAACGCCGACTTTTGAGCAATTATCTGCGATAGCGCGTGCGACAGAACATAAAAAGCAGTAAATAATGCACATTCCTAGAATACGTACAAAGCGTTTTGACTACTCGTTTATAATTCGGATAGCGAAGAAATGGAACACCTTACCAGCGTCGTTGTTTCCTGACAAGTATAATCTGGGAGTTTTTAAGGCCAGAGTGAATCGTTATCTTCTGGGCAAGCATGCTCCATCGTCGACCGCGTCATCACTTACCATCAGGTGAGACCGTGGTCAAATGTTAGCCAAAAAAACATGTTGTTTATACTTAGGTATAATAACAAGATTTTCAAAATTGGTTCTATAATATTTTTGGCCGTTATTTATATATTTTTTTAATCCGCCTCTCCGGTCTTTCACTGTGGATGACACTGATCCCAACAGTGGGAAGTTGGGAATGCACGACGGTAACATCAAAGTCACGCAATCGATGCCACAAGCCACTAATGACTAGCAATAAAGAATCAATGATACCCCAAAAAAGCTAATTATCTACCACATCTCAAGTAATTTATCAAGCGAGAGATACCATCAAGCCACTGTCAGTTTTACAGTCAAACTTGATTGATGTTGCACTTTCGAGTTAGTTTTTACATGTGGCATTATTAAATCTAAGTAAGTATACCTACCTACTGCACTCTTTGAAGAGGAGGTACCTATTAACTAAGAACTTACAAAAACGACTGACGAATTGTTATGTATAGGAAGCCGAAGTCACTGTAAATTTATTCACAACAAGCGAATAATTGCCCACTAGGTGGACCGACGACGTCAGAACCGTGGGGAGCCGATGGATGCAAGAGGCAAGCAGCCTCTCAAAGTGGCGCTCTTTGGAGGAGGCCTATGTTTAGCGGTGTACGTCTTCAGGCTGATGATAATGAAAAAATAATAATGGAATTTCCTTGATTGCAAAAACAAAAGCTTAGAGTAATTACTTACTAATATGCAACATATTCTTAGAGCAAAAGGCTGTTTCTAACTATCACATGAGACAGAGAGGTGGTAAGAGAAAGAGAGGGAAAGAGAGCGCTCTAGAGTGTAGAAAGAATGAACGCAGCGACAGGTTTTCCCGTGTAATCACGTAATTTTCAGGTGTAAAAGTAGAGTTTAGATAAGTTATCCGGCTTGGAAAAACAATTAAATATAATTGCGAACAAACAAAAAAACATGGAAAATAAAAAAAAGCTAAAGCTTCTTCTTCACGATTTCAATAAATAGTTTTAATTAGTAATGTAGGATCTAAGTTATACTTTGACGGTCCGTCTTTCGTCGTAAAGTTTTATTTAAAAGGCATGGGAAATATTTTAACAACTGAACTAATAGAACTACGTATGTAACAATATTTAACTGTGCGGCTTGTTTAACTGTACTATTACAACTTCATAATAGTCGGAGAGGTGACTGTTTTTTGTGTAAGGTTTTTTAGTTAATGTAGTATTGGTTGCCAGAACAACCAACACTAAATTAACTAAAAACCAGAGCCAGAGCTCTATTGGTTGTTGTTCTTATCAAGTTTAGACGCCCAAATCAATTCAAAAGGAAGTTGAAAAACGATTTTTTGAAAGTTACATAATTATTTCAATTCATTTTGTCTGAAAAAGTCGCTACCTAACAACATAAATATTTAATCGGTGTCTACTTTTTGTGCAAAATGAAAACTAAGCGTAATTTTATAGTTTTTAATATTATGTTACCTGCCCTTACTTACCTATGGGTCGAAGTAACAAAGACCAATAAGTACTATCAAATCAAGTTCAATTGGCGTTGAGACCCTGGGTACGTGGGGACCGGAAGCTCACCGCGTTTTCCAAAGTCTATCAGAGCGCCTGGTCGATGCGACGCGTGACCAAAATGCTGGCACTCATTTGGCTCAACGCATCAGCATTGCAATTCAACGAGGCAATGCTGCCAGCATGTTGGGTACGCTACCTACCGGCAGTGGGCTGGAGCATTTGGACTGTCTATAGGCCATCGCGGTCTATTATACAGTTCATATGTTCTTTGTAGTAGGTATAGTGTAGCTAGTTAGTGTGCAGTGTGTTAGTGTTTAGTTTAGTTTATATTATTATAGTAGTTAGCTTGAATAATAAAGGCATATTGCCCGTAAAAAAAAAGTTCAATTTAATCTTTTGTTAAATGAATGGATAACATTGACCTCTTTAAGAATAAAGAAGAAGAAGAATATATATAATATGTTGCCAAAAAATAAAACAGGACACATAAAATTATACTTTTGCTTTTTACTTTTTTCTCTTTATAGAAAATCGGAACACCTTATCCAACTCAACCGGTAGCCTCCTATTATTACTGGCTGCGCATACGCATTGTTGCACTATGGTTGCTCACATTATGTCACCGTGTTTGTTCTATGGCTTTCTACACCGAATGTGGAAAGCATCTAATTTTAAACAAGAAGGTTTAATTTGCATAAATTTTATTGGGTTATTTTATTTAACATCTTTTTTATCGCGCATAGTCAAAGGAAGACTATATATATGACTTGAAACGCCCATCTATATGGCATGAAAGTGGCTTAAGCAAAGATTATAGTAAAAGTATACTTAGCCAAATGTTTATATCTACCCCATCTACGTCTAAGTATAATGATTTTGTTTCATAATCTAATCATGAAAATAAAAGTAATTTTTAAATTAGGTACTTTATTTAGTTACAGCTTCATCTGTGGATGAATCTAGGGAACCCTAGGAAATAAAATATTCCACTATCCAGTAAAAACATGGAGAACGTAAGCACAAAAAGTTTAAAAACCTAATAGCTGTAACCATGGATGAAATAAAAAAAGGAGGATTGAGTTTTGATTGACATCGAACTGAAGCCCAAAATGGCGGACATATTACATTTGTGTGTCAGATGAAAATAGGGCTACCGGCTGCATATGATGTGAGTGTGTGCGTGCCCCGCTCGTACATACGAGACGTTCCGGCTTCCTAAGGGTGCTTCAGTTTTGGATCAGACGGAATTCCCTCCTTCTTTTTTTATTAGCTCCATGGCTGCAACAGCCATAATTTCTAAAAGAAAATATAAACCACGTTCAATCTCTTAGCACCTATTGAAATACCCATACAAATACCAAAGTTGAACTATTAGATTAGCGAGGACAGGAACAAATTTATTTTTTCCATTATCCATCATTGTAGAAGGTTTGAAGTGTTTAAAAAATATAGTAAACTGTATCAACTCACTCACGGAAGTTTACAACAACGATTTACGAATTGCCCACGGAAAATTAAACGTAGTGAATAACTACCTTACATGAAAGACCGTATAAATATGGCGTAGTAAGTTAGATTGTTAGATAGTGGCAATGGGCAGGTCACATCACTCGTAGAACTGACAACCGATGTGGAAGAAAGGTTCTCGAGTAGCGACCACAAACTGGAAGACACAGCGTAGGCCGGGCCCCCACTAGGTGGACCGACGACCTGGACCGTGGGTTTTTTTTTTATTAGTTCTGAAGGTTGCGGTTTCGCGTACTACGACAACATTACATTACAATTTACAAAAATTTTGTAAACTTTCTTGATAATTTATTACATGGTACATAATTGTAATGAAAGCTCCAGATTAGACTTTTTACTCTCATCTAACTGGCAGAGCTTTGGAAAATTAATAATGCTTCAAACTTTCAATAAAGTCCTACTAAAGTTAACTTTTGACTTAGTTTGGTAAAATATTATAGAAGGTAACGTAAGTAGAACTCATAATAGCACGCACTCCGGCTTAATTTACATACAAAATTATACCAAACAACTAACTCACTTAATTATTTACCAAACTATTATTAGTTTGGTAAATAATTCTTTAGCGTTTTTCTAATTTAATTTTTTTTTGTCTGAAACTTTGACGTATTAAAAATAGACCAAAAAAAAAGTTTATTCCTTATCACAGATCGAATTTACTTTTTGCGATACCTTGTCCAATAGTTTCAAAGAACGTCAATTATTTTAACAACACTGCCTAGTGCCTACACCTCGACTAATCTCCCTAATTACTAAATCCCTAGAATTAATAGCATTACTAGTGCTCTGGCGTACCAGGACATACCGAGACATTTTGAAATTGTCATGCAAATTGCCATTTTGCGTAACCCAGTCTGGGCATAGGGTTTACAAAACAAACACAATACAATGAATGACAGTAGGACAAGTCGGACGCTATGTGCAAGATTTTTTGAAGTGGGTTGGCAAATGCAAATATTGCAAGCGATTGCTACAACTTTGCTGTAATATGCATTGTGAGTTATACGGTTTCTGTGTGCATTACAAGATTTACAAGTTATGCCTCTATTCTGATGTGGAATTTTAGTTCCAATACAATGGTGCATTGAATTTACATAAGATTGTGCTCTATTGATAACGACGTAATGTTTTATTACACAATTTTTCTCTCTATTGTCACACAAGATTTTACAAGTTTTATTTTTAAGATATTACACGTATTTTTGTGCTGAATTGAAGTGATAAACTAAAAACAAAACTTTACCGACTGTTGGCTCCAGTATTTTAAAAAAAGGAATACACAGACATACTTTTTTAAAACTTATGGGTACTTTCGTAAGTTGTATTATTTTGGACTTTTTCATTTTACGTATTTAAATTAGAAAATTCATTAAATTATGGATGTTATGGGCACACGTTACGCTTTATATCAGTGGAACGACTAACTCTACACGACACTCATTATATCATTAATTAAATAAAACTGATTTTGACCTACAAATTAACTATAAACGTAACCTACTTAAAATACCTATGAAATGAAATTAAAAAAAAATCTAGATATTTACATAACATTCCGTCCAACACAATAGCCTAAACCAAATCTCATAAACATCAAGCTGTAATGTTGGTAGTGCTGGCACGTTGTCGTTCTAAAGTCAAAATTATGTCTCTATTTTACCAACGTAATAAATTGCGAAGCGTGGGTCGACGCCAGAGACTTAGCGCTCTTACTGCTAATATAACGCACTATTTACACTGTAAGAAGGTCTTACATATTGTAAGGGACAAAGCCCCTTTCGTATCTACAGGGTTCTAGAATAAATATCATATTTACGATCGTAATTGTGAAGGAATCAGAGATATAAACGCAATTTAAGGGCCCTTGGATGAATAATTTAAGCATACATACTAAGCTTAAGAATTTGTAAAGATTTTACATTGAAGAGAATATTTTGTTACATTGTTTTGAAACTTCTTAGAAACTAAACTAATATCAGTTGTTTATTTGGATCTCTAAGGAGTCATCTAGGTATGCCATTAGGCGTCATAAAAGTTCTGACCAGTGTCCTACCGGGAAAGACAATAAATAAAACCGGCCAAGTGCAAGTCAGACTTGCGCACGAAGAGTTCCGTACGTATTATCAATAAAAACGAGCAAAAAAATTAC
Source organism: Ennomos erosarius (assembly GCA_963580505.1). Lineage (NCBI taxonomy): Eukaryota > Metazoa > Arthropoda > Insecta > Lepidoptera > Geometridae > Ennomos > Ennomos erosarius. The sequence goes on along the minus strand of OY757001.1, from coordinate 1,777,428 downwards.
GTTTATTGTATGGGAGCTCCCTCAAATATTCATTCTGTTTTTAGTATTTTATTGTTACAACGACCACAGAACAGACAACACATTACCTGGGAACATTACAAGTGTCTAACTTTCACGGTTCATGAGATACAGCCTGGTGACAGACGGACAGACAGCGAAGCCTTAGAATAGGGTTCGCTTTGGGTACGAAATCCTAAGAACTGTAGGCAACTAGGTTTTAGCGTAAAGAAGTCGAAATAGAAATTATGCGTGCTATCCGCTAATCATAGATAAGAAAGCCAAAATAACAAAAACATTTACCTAAAATGTAATGAGTTGATATAACGACCTTATCAAAAGATTACAATGATGTTTAAGATAAAATCCATGTGGATAGATGTATGAACTTATGAAGATCCGGTATAAAAATAATAAACAATGAAGACGGTGACAGAAAGATAGCAATATAATAAGTATCACATCACATCATCAGCCGAAAGATGTCTCCTGCTGAATATTTATGTCTAGTGATGGATTAATTAGCATTCGCATTCATTTTTAGCATGTTAAAACTCAATTAGCATTTCGCAAATTAAATGTAGTTGTGAAATTTTGTGAAATATGAAATTTCATTTCAATTAATTTAGTTCATTTTGAATTTAATTTTTTATATTTTCATTTTTCATTTCTTTTTCATACAATTTTTCATTTCCATTTCATTTCATTTTAGCAAATAGCATAGCAATAGCAGTTAGCATGCTAAGCCTCGTAAATTAGCATGTTTATGAAATTTACGCAAAATCGCATTAATTGCCATCGCTAATGTCTCCCTCATAAATCGCCACTTTGGACGCTTATAATAGGGGAGTTTGTCATAACCCCCATGATTAGGAGGCAGTGTGTTGATCGCAGAACATTTTAATATAGAGGGGAGACAAGGAGAATTTTGCCGGTCATTCTCTGGATATTCCCTTAGTCAGCTCATACACTATCACGAATGAAGATGGGGACTGAGAATTGTTCCGAATTACGCGTCTAGGGTCCCGTATTACAAGTCCAAGGTCCCGTATTACACGTCCAGGACCCCGTATTTTATGTCCAGGGGGGTCACCACAAGATCTTATAACATTATTACTTCAATCATACTTTGAAATATGACATAAAAGTAAGAATATTGTAATGTTGTTGACGCAGAGCACTTTTGATGACGTCACGTTAGATCTTTCACTCAGTTCATGGTACGATTCGAATAATATTATTGTAACCTTGAAGCATTACTGTCACGAACCATGATGGTTTGGGTTGTTGTACATTCGTCACAAAGTAAATTCGTCACATTTTTTAAACTCTATGCTTTGTGGTAGGGCAGCAGGGTCCCGTATTACGCGTCCAGAGTCCCGTATTACACGTCCAGGCTCCCGGAACTATGCTCAGTCTATTGATGGCCAAGAAGAGATTTAACTTTTTTATCATTTTGGGAATGAAACTTCCTCTTAAGCAGAGATTCTAGACTGCGCGTAGATAGTTTTGTAATAGGAGAAACACGTTGAGTAATCTACAGAACTCGAAGGTATTAAAAACACAGATAATAAAACGAAGATTATAAAATGTAATGGCGAAGAATGCGATTATTATTTTAATCTGCTGAATAATAATGTCAATTTTATTGCTCTGCCTCTTGAAATAATAAAAATACAAGCTCTTGCATAATAATAATAATTATTATTGTAACATTCCTATTTTATAAATAGATGCAATAAAACTTTATAATTATTTTTTATATAACTGGATAGGCCCGCATTTGACCGCAATCTCACCTGATGGAAAGTGACGATGCGGTCTACGGTGGTACATGCTTGCCTAGAACATAACTATTCACTCGCGACTTGAAGAGCTCCAGATTATACTTATCGGGAAACAAAGACGCTGGTAATGCGTTCCGTTCTTTCGCTGCTCGGATTATAAATGTCGAGTCGAACCGCTTTGTACGAATTGAAGGAATATCAACCATAAATGGATGGCGTGTAGCTCTACGTCTTGTCGTCCGAAGCACTTACGAGTTTTTGTCTTAAGAATTACCATCTAAGGGCGGGTTTTTTCACCAATAATTAAGGTAACCAATAGCTAAAAACTCTAACTTTTAACCATTGGTTAGAATTTTTAACCATTGGTTATCTTAACTTGCCGGTGCCAACGGAAGACCAGCGCTAGTTGCTTGCAGCTAAGTAGCATATTGCTGAGTTGGAGCTGGGTTGTGGCAAACACTAATATTAAGTTGTTTTGTATATAAATCGTTGCAAGTATTAATTATATTGGTGTTTGGCACAAATAAATATATTTCCTTCTTTCTTTTTTTTTCTAACTATTGGTGAAAAATCCACCCTAAATATAATGAGCATCTCGGTAAAATTAAGAATTAATAATGTCATCTACAATACTTTCTTAAACTCATTCATCAGATTAAATAAATAAATAAATCAGAATCAGTTAAAATTTTCTTTATAAAATATGAATTTCCTGTGACATCTCCGATATTTGAAGAAAGTCTGAACAATTATTAAGGCAAGGTAATTTATAAGACCAAAGCCTTTTTTGTGTCAATTAACACATGAACTTTAAAGGAAAAATTGAATCACGAACGGACTTTGGACCCGCATCCACCCACCCGTCCCTAAAAGTTATCGTGACTAGTGATCAGACGATCAATACTTTCTTTTCTATTTACAAATCATACATCTTAAGAATAACTAAGTAAGTAAATCCCTAAAGTCTACTACTTTGAATTTTGTGTCAGTTTTTACCCATTGGTTACCTTTAACTATTGGTGAAAAAACCTACCCTAAGACTTTACGAACTTATTATTATAAAAAAATGTATCAGGATTGTAAGGGTTATTAGATTATTAATGTTTAGACTAGACAGAAATACAGAGTCAAATAAAATACCACGATTTTGATATGAAAATAAAAAATGAAGTTTGTAAACATTAAGAGTTAGTGGAAATAGGTATATTACAACGACCTTGGCGCATAAGATATAATATGATACCTACTCTTACTGTGCAATGAGAAATACAAAAAGAATTGCAGAAAAAACAGTTCCCTACAACTGTTAACATACCACACAAAACGATGAAATTTTAGTCAAAGAGTAATAAAATTGTTATTTTATACCTTATGTGGTTTTCATCTATAAAAGACAGCAAACGTGCCAATACAAATGTAAATATTCAACTCATTTTAATACTAAGTAATACTGAAAAGTCTGCAGAGCAAAGCCTATAAGCTAATAAAAATTATCTGACTCCGACATCTGTAACTAAGGATCATACAGCTTTACGCCTTAAGAAGCTTTAAATTGCAGGCAGCGACCTTTCTATCTTCCACATAAAATAACCTGATACAAACTATTCATAGTTCCATTAAGTTCAAAATCGTTAACATTTACTTGACATCAATAAACAGTAATCAAGAAACTCCACATTGACGTTATCATTGGTTTAATAGTGAATTCTGACGATTCAGTATATCAACAAGACAATAAAACTGTTAATTACTGAGAAGGTAAGAAAACTGTAAGAACTATTGATATGAAAAATTCTCACGATGATCAACTACCTGCTCAAGGTAAAGGGAAATTTCAAACGCGTTATCGCACAAACTTATCGATCTTTACATTCACACGCAAACAAATAGATAACTAAGAAAACGTAACCATAATAACTAGTAACTTCACAATATAGAAGTTCAAGTACAGCAGCCTACAATAAACATTGACTATCACCAACGATAAAATTTACATTTCAAGCTAAAACTCGTAAAAACTTTACGACTTAATATCAACACGGTTTACAACTAGCTGCACTTTAATTAGAACTTTGATAAACTTGAAAACAAACAAGTTGATGAAAGTGCTGTTGATGCGATTTAAAATAAAAAGACCTCCCGGCTAAACAATAGTCTCATTCACGAGTTCAAACATTTCAAAATCAACTCACCATAGAGTCGGCATCTGCACACATGGACCACAAAACAATGCACTCAAACATGTGGCACTTGGTAATTTAACGCTCAAAGTAAACTGACTAATATGTAAATCACTGGACCAAATATGCACCCTTGTGACACCCGAAAAAATGTTATCGAATTTCGTATTTCGTTCGATATACGCGCACGAGTCGACGAGCGCGTGCCTCTCAAGCTGCCCGCTTACAACACTGATCAAAGAATGACTGAATGCCGTTGCCGCTGGCTGCGCCGGCGTCGATGTTTACTATGCTCCACTCCATACCGCGAGAGATTATCACACGCCTCCGTTGAATCTACGACCTTTCTACCGTGACTTTGTAACTCAAATTCGCTTGTAACGAGTTTTACGAATACTTATCTGTGTTAGTAAGTCGGGCACATGTATTTGTCATTTGTATGAATGAAAAAATAAACTGTGCGTTAGAGCTTTCTGCTGGATGCACATTCGTTTAGTTTATCATAACCTTAATTAACTCAACTACGCGAGTCGTATGCATGCGTGCTGGTCCATGCGTTCAAGTGGGCTCGTATGTCGACACTGAGTCATTATTTACATAAGCATTTTAATTTTTCAAACGCTTAAACTCTTAGATAACGCTTCTTGGAATAATTAACGTGATATTTTGAATAACATAATAATGTGTCTTGATTCCCATTCGTTACTCGGTAGCTTAGTTTCAGTGGCATCTTTCCAAATACAAGATATAGCATATTTCAATCAATTAGAAACTCTATTTCCTTATGTTTAAAATTTATCTATGAAAGCTTTCATTTTATCACCGTACATCTTATAATGAAATATTTCAATAGGCTATTGATTAATGGTTGTAGTAATGGTGTTTTTTATTAGTTCGTTGTCTCATTATGTTTCGTTTCATAGTGGTTTTCCTGTTTCTAAATCTACATGACTATGACTAATATTTATTATTATACATTCACGTGCTGTATTCTCGTAGCGTTACATCTTAGCTAATGATTTATTTATATTTAAAGTTGTTGAACTTATTTACGACAATAATTAGTTAATGATTCGCATTAACGCGATAAATAAAAATTATAATAGGTAAGAAGTTATCTATTATCATTTTTATTTGTAACGTTTATATTTTTTCATCACAATTCCATCTAAAAGTTTATAATGACGGGGTCTTTACCGTGATTATCAGACCTTAGTAAAAGATCGAGAAAGGGATACTTTTCCTGCGAATGCGATTTGTCGTTCGAACTATTGTATCATCCATCCGCAGTCTTTAATCTGCCCCATGAGCTTTCGTAATGTAATTAGCCGAAATATCGGGAACTCGGAGATGATCTAAACCACGGTAAAGATACCGTTATTACCTACGTACTATTGAAACTGTAGTAAGTAACGGTTAGCTTTACCCATCTTCTCAGCTCATTTCTCAGACAGATCTGTCCCTATCTACAATCTCGTTGTCAGCTAGCGCCTGGCAAGAGCTAAGTTTCTAATATCCTACCATTGCAGCTACTTGTTGTATTTCTTTTTCCAATTTCAGCGGTGGTTACCAGAACTACAAAACATCTTATAAAAAATTACTAGGTGGTAGGACTTTTCACTAGGTGGTAGGACTTTTCTCGTTCGTCTAGATAGGTACCACCGCTTTGCCAGTTATTCTGCCGCCAAGCATTAGTGTGCAAGCACTACTGTGTTCCGGTTTGAAGGGCATTGCAGCTAGTGAAATTACTGGGCAAATGAGACTTTATGACCTGATTACACAGTGTAGTAATCTGATTACTAAACTGTGTGATGTCTCAGGATGACGTGCGCAGTGCAGCGACACGCGAAACTTTCCAAGTGTTACTGCAACTGTTATCGGCAGCCGTGTCGCTTAACATCAGGTGAACGACTAGCTCGTTACGTCATTTATAATCATAAAAAAAAAATTAACAGTTCTCGATGAAGGTTGACTTGTAGGCTAAGGTGCACCTTTTCCATTCGACCATAATTACTTTATTTATGTCTGTGACCCAAGCTCTATGACTTTCTCTTGATACAAATGATTTACACCATAGCTCTAATAATTTGAATTCAGTTTAAGTGTGCCATAATAATAACATCAATTTGCTTTGACCGTATTATCGACACAAGATATGAAATTTGGACCCTCAGGTCATTTATTTTGACCTTCATTTATTTTAATGGTCACCACAGTCTCTGCTGCTCTAAATAACCCTTTCTTTCGATATTATTAATATACTTACTAATAACGGTTATTGACTTGTGATTGAAAGAGTTATAGCTAAAACCTTCCCAATCGTACTAAACACAATTTCTAAAATAGCTGATGGATGACCACACACCCATGCACTTTTAAAAATGACGCGGAACATTTATATCAATTACAAAGAAATAGAGTTCAAATTCCATAAAAACAACCTTTGATCGTCCAAAGAATGCATGCCTATTATGCTCTTTAAATACTATCTCAACACCGTTACCCTTTCTTTGTATCTTAATAGTTATACATTAAGGTTCAATTTGCTTCGACTGCTTATTATTTAGGGAGCTTAATATTATGTATGGGACTTATCATTAATATGAATGCATTGGAATTCGGAAGGAATTGTTCGTGGCACTCTATTATGATTTAGATTTGAGGAAACAGCTCTCAAAATGTTTATACCATTCACTATTAACAGTAATTAAGTTATTTTAGGGATTTTATCGTAAACATCCTCTCAGGAAACACAACTTTTTAGGCTATTATTACTATTTATGTTGTTATAATGTATTATTTCGTTATGTCTCTTTATCTGACGTCTACGTTAATCCATCATTTTTTTTTCTTATATCTTGGCTCCATAGTGTATTTAGCCAGTGTCAAGTATTATATTTTCATCGTGTTATAAAATATTTCACGCAAAGTCATGTCCTAGTCCAGTCTAAGTCAGGTACTCATATTCCAGTCTAAGTCATGCTCTAGTAAAGTGGTGGCAACTTTACTAAAAGCTTCTATAGGGTTTTGGAAGCAACACAAAAAATCACGTTTCACCACATCACTTGCCCTCACACATGCTCGTAATTCAGCACTTAATGCGTAAATCGCCACCTATTTTAGACATTAACACTGGAAAAATCACAAGTTTTGAAAAATACTAATGCAACGACGTGAACTTTCCGCGTTCCCGCCAAAACTCATTCCATCATTTGGTCAAAGGGTCACTGTGACTTTTTTTCTTTTTTGGTCGGATTGTATGTTGTAAGTATAATAAAATAGTTATCAATATGCCAATATGTAAGAAAGAAATATGTAAAACACGGTCACATTGTCTCTGGTCGTCGCTGAAATGCAAGCCGTCGACGTCAGGTTCATATGCATTATAGTTACTTTTTTATTCAAAAAGGCGTTTTGATGTTAGCTTCAGCACCCAATTATCCGGGCTAGACACGAGAATCTAAATAAAAAAAATTTATTAGGTACTTATACAGTGTTAAAGATTCAAGACGGTGCTCTACCTTTTCTATGTTGTAGTATCAAGAAAAATCGCACTTGGGAATATCCAACTTTTTCAGTTAATTTCATCCTAAGAAGCCCTCATTCATATTGACGGTTTTATTAACATTCCTTACAATCTCTGAAACTCTCAGCATAGTCTTGCATTTGTATGTTTAGAATCACCCGACCGTGCCTAAACCAGCAACCTGTTCCGTGAGCTATGCCTCAGATCAGATGAGCTACAATGTTTACGGGAAGTTGATTTCCGATAATGCCGGCTGTACTGTATATTGATCATGTGCTTGACACCTGACTAACTGTGGATCTATAAGTAAGAAAAAGAAATGTCTAGGTATCGGATTATTCCCCACAGCCTCTACCAAAAACTTTGCTATCAATTCTAAATTTTTGAGGAGCCATAAAAAGTCGTGAACTATTTTAGCGTTACAGTTTACATTGTTTTTACAAAACAAAAAAGTATATCTGTCAGTATAATATATATCCTTTTAATTACCCCACAGGTTTTGGACTAACGAACTTAGAAAACCATGGAGAGCCAATGGATGCAGGGGGCAATCACTCAAGCAGCCGCTCAAAACTGGTGCTCTAATTGCTCTATATCGGGGAAGGCTATGATGATGATATAAGTTGAACCTGACTCGCACTTGGCCGGTTCTTGGTTCGTACAGAACCCTTGATATTTAATTACCTATTCAATAAGAGAAAATACTTTTTACGTATACTATACCTATTTTTATCATTAAGGGCCTGACAGGGCCCAATGCGAGCACGTTTATTACAGCAGACAAACTTGAAACTTATTTTGTTTGTGTTTGCATAGGGTCGCTTTATGCATAGCAAAAATATGGCGATTACGTTGCGTTGCACTTCGACTTTTCCATTTTTCGGTACAAATAATTAGTTATAAAAGAAATGCTTATTGTTATAAAAAAAATAAGCTTATAGACGGATGCGTTGAAAGCTTATCACTATAATTTATTTCAATGGGGTGTCTTATTTTAATGTAACATTTTAGGACGTTTGAATGATTTTTTTAGAGGTCACTTCACGATTTTTTTCTGTCGAGAAAACTTTTCGGAAACGTGTTTCGGTTTCGGCAAATGGAAAGAAGATATGACCAGTATTAACGTGCATTTTTTTCAAATCTGTAAATGGTATACGTTTTGAGATAATTACGTTCTAAATAGTCGACTTCAGGGAGCATTCAGTGCCTTAAGTACACTGTAGATACTAAACCAAGGCGTGTTTCCCATTCGAACCGGTTAACAATTTTCTTTAGAAGGCGCGTTTTCACATTAGTCAAGTGAAGCTCGGTGAAGATGGACCGATAGGAATGTTGTTTATGTCCGTTTCCGCGCTCTTCTGTTGTTTAAAACTTTTTTTTATGTTTAAATCTTAGCATAAATAGGTACCTATATAACTCTAATATATTTGGAAAAGGAACGCCGTGTAATTCACAGAGCAAAAAAAAAACGCTTCTCTATAGGCGAAGCATCATTTCTTTCATAGCTCTGTGGTGTAATTGATGCCATGTGGCACCGAACTGACGTTCGCGCGGTCGTATCTGTGTGAAGAGCTCCCAGTTTTTTTTGCCATGTCAATTTGCAACGCTAAAGACATTAAATTCGCCTATTATGTACTCGATTTGGGTAATGGGGCGTTTCACACCACAAGTGGTTCGCACCGCGGTGTGAATCGCCCAATTACTCTGTCCAATATAGCATTTTCTATTTATCTAACTTTCTAGCATACCTAGGCTATACAATGTTCTAGATCTAGCAATCGTAAACAAAACATTTAACATATTATCGTCGCCCTTCACTGGAGTTGCCTCTCTTATAAAATAACCTCGCTAAATTGGGTTCCGTACGCAAAGGGTAAAGCGAACCCTATTACTGAGGCTCCACTATCCGTCTGTCTGTCTGTCCGCCTGTCACCGGGCTGTATCTCATGAATCGTGATAGTTAAAAAGTTGAAATTTTCACAGATAATGTATTTCTGTTGCCGGTATAACAACAAATACTAAAACAGAATAAAATAAATATTTAAGGGGGCTCCCATACAACAAACGTGTTTTGCTCGTTTTTATAGATGATGGTACGGAACCCTTCGTGCGCGAGTCCGACTCGCACTTAGCCGGTTATTTACGGCGCTGACGACCCACTAGTGGCATGTTATGTTGTCGCCAATACATCGAGTTACCTTGCCTTGAATCCTGCTTGCAGTTTTATTGTTGCTCATTCTTGTTCAATTTCATTTCTTTGTTTATTTTGCGAATTAACATACTTACTCTTAGATTATGCCATGTTTTAATATTTTGACCAGCACAACAGCAAAACGCGATGAACTCCCGATCCCCACGAACTCAGGTTTTTCTTCCTTGGTTCGGTTACTTTTGGGCATGAATTTTGTCTCTAACGGGATGCGAGTGGACGTCATTTTTCCCTTGCTCTGTGGTTATCATGCTGAAAGCACAATAATAATATGTGGTTATTGATGAAACTACTTTTGTAACTGTAGCTCTGAATTAGCAAGTTAAAATGGCAATGGGCAGGCCAGATCGCTGGTAGAACTGACAACCGATGGGGAAGAAAGGTTCTCGAGTGGCGACCACGAACCGGAAGACGCAGCTTAGGCTTCCACGGGGTGGATCGACCGTGGGGAGCCGATGGATGCAAGAGGCAAGCAGCTGCTCAAAGCGGCGCTATAGGGATGCCTATGTTCAGCAGTGGACATCTACAGGCTGTTGATGATGATGATGATAAGCAGTAAAATCTACCAAAAAACATCGAGAAAGTACCCACTCATGTACCAGGGCACCAGGAGTAAGGAACACGTCTCGGTTGAAGTGTTATTTGACACTAACCGGCTCTCGACCTCGGCAAAGAAAGCAATTGTAACCCATCTTCGAGTGCTTCGAGGGTTCCTGTGGTTATTGACTGTTGACATTGTTTTATGGATTTAGGGATCCTTAGGTAGAGATACTAGTAGATGATGATTCTAGCGAAGTAGGTAATGATGATTGTAATCGATTGATACGTCATCCGACTAATGACGAATAATGAAAAATGTAGGTAGGTACCGGTTTATGTAATTTAGACTCCTGAATTTGTAAACTTATTTTGTAAATTCACTTTATTTATTATTTTTTTATCAACTATACTAACATTTGACATAATCTCACCTGATGGAAAGTGACGATGCGGTCGACGTTGGAACATGCTTGCCTAGAAGGCTGGCCTTAAAAACTCCCAGATTACATTTGACAGGAAATGACGCTGGTAAGTTATTCCATTCATTTACAGCCCGAATTATAAACGACGAATCCAAACGTTTTGGAGGATTTTCTACCATTACCAATACCAAAACTATTGTATACCTATGGTTTCAAATTCGTACTTCGTTTTGTTGCTTGTCTATGAACTTTGTGTTAGGTATGATGGTATATTGTGATCAGTGGTCGTGAATAAATATTAAAAATAATCAACGGAACCCTCACCGAGCCTTGTACATCCCACTTTAGCTAGCATCCTAGAAATGGTGCAGTCAACCTTGACCTCCATCGTACCCAATTGTTTATACACAAGGAATATGCATAATATTCTGTACATACACACATAGAATACGGAGCTATTACCTAATCACCTAGTGATGGATTAATTAGCATTCACATTAATTTATAGCGTGTGAGAGATCAAATAGCAATTCGCAAATTAATTAATGTAGTTGCAAAATTCTGTGAAATATGAAATATCATATGATTTATTTATTTTTTAATATAAAGTTTCATTTCAATTTTATTTCATGTTTCATTTAATTTTTCAATTCATTATTCATTTCAATTATCATTTTATTTTTAATTTCATTTTGGCAAACAGCATAGCAATAGCAATTAGTATGCAAAGACTAATGAATTAGCATGTTTATGAAATTTATGCAAAACCGCATTAATTGCCATCGCCTAACCCCTATTCTGTGGCTTCTGTGTTCTATAATTCAGTGTTCTATGTTCAGTATTCAGTAATCTGTGATTCTATAATAATTATAGTAAATATCCCTCAAAAGTAAAGTCATCCGTATGACGTTAAGCGTCACAGTCAACGCCCCTCTCTGCCTATAGGTACTGGGCCCTTATTCCGTATGACCATTCACGCACGTAACGCGGCGCGTTACGATATCTTTGTGGAATGGTTTTGGGTTTAAAATGCTATTCTGTATGCCGTTGTCAAATTTGACAAACACGACAACACATGTTACACGCACGTCAAAAAACAGAAAACACTGGGCACAAACAATCTAACGCGTGGCATACAGAATACAATTTTTTGATTCCATGTTAATACCATGTCGTGGCGCGTTAAAGCCCGCGTTTACGTTTGGAGCATGTTACACGGCACGCGTTATTGGCAAAGAATCTCATGTGTCATAGCGAATAACCCCCCAGTACGATTCAACATCAATGGCGGCTGTGAAGTCGGCACAAAACGCTGCACATTAGCAAAAATATTGATGTGGGCGGGCAGAGGTAAGCCGTGCGCGTAGCGAGCATGGGGCTTGCAGCGCACTTCAGATCCGCCATTAAGGCCCTGACAGCACCCAATGCGAGCACGTTTATTACAGCAGACAAATTTGAAACTTATTTTGTACCTAATAGGGTCGCTTTATACATAGCAAAAATATGGCGATTACGTTGAATGAATGAATGAATGAATGAATGAATGAATGAATGAATGATTTATTATTGCAGAAACTGTGTACATTTAGGTCTTAAAAATAACTAATATTAGCACAATAGGGTCAACAGTTTGTCCATGACGGACATGCAATATATTATTTGAGTCTACATTAAACATTAGTATTATAATTAGAATAATTTTAATAAGGCGCATAATGATCATAATGTCAAATACAATAAATAATTACTTATAAAAAACAGTCACAAAAAGAGCTCTTTGAGGTCATAAAAACATTTATCTACCAGCCACTTGAACAGTTTTGTCTTAAATGGCCGAGTAGGTAGTTCCCTTATCTCTCTTGGTAATTTATTAAAAACTTTGATACACATCATAAAACAATGCCTATGACACAAGGCAGATTTACGCAAGGGCAACAAAAGCTTTGTTGGGTCAGTACATCTTAATCTAGAATTGACCTTTTCTTTGAGCAGTTCAAAAAATGTTGGATGTTCCCTCACAAAACATCCAATCTGATAAATATATAGACTAGGTAGAGATAGCAAGTTTAATTTTTTTTAAAATAGGTTTGCAGGATTCTAATGGTCCGAGACCACATACAGCTCGAACACACTTTTTTTGAACAGTGCAACGTTGCGTTGCACTTCGACTTTTCCATTTTTTGGTACAAACAATTAGTTATAAAAGAAATGCTTATCGTTTGTAATGCTACATGTATGTATATATCATAATATATTACCTGGTTTCTATTATTCATTCACAACTTTCACATCACAGCACTTGACAGTCCTTTTCACAGTAATTTAAGCACAAAAAAACTTGATTTTCTCAAAATTTTACATCACTTTATCGATTTTGCGCACGGGTCACGGGCCCGATTTCTAGACACGACTGCTAGGATGGCAGTTGTTTTGAAACTGTTTTTTTTGTTTCGAATTTAGTTTCTCTTCAAATTCATATTTTTCTTTTTCTACTGTCAATTTCAGTGAGGTATTTTATAGTTTGGCCATGATTGTATGTATTTTGACTCTAGATTTATTTTTTTACTATTCTGTATTCAAAATTTTGAAAACTGCAAAAATCTAGAACCTTGGAATGCTAGCGAGGTTTCTTTAGAAAAGCTGTCGCTATGGAATGGCAGTCTCAATTTACTCCTCGAACGAGGAACACTAAATTGATATAAGGCCATTCCCGGGCCAGGCAAGGCCCGGGAACTCAAGAACGCCTTCAAAAACCATCTTTGGCTATCCAACACCAAAATTGTGAAGTGAATCTCCATCTACGTCAATCGCTGCGCCACGACATATCCATTGTCAAATCGCCGATCGCCGAGCTACATCCGCTACAGCCAGTCGCGAAACTACGACGAATCTATTGCCGAGAGCTGATCGCCGAAACTACATCTGTTGTCACCGTCGGCCGCCGTATCTACCACGACGAATCTATCGCCGAGCGTCAACCAGTGAGACGACCGGCTTGCCTTTTACAAACATTGAGTGGCAATATAACTTCATCACCATGTTCCGGCCCGTCGTCCGTCAAAGCTTTGACGACTAATACCTGCGTGTCTCCTGCTGCTGCATCTTGAATCTGAGCTGCGTAATAATACTTCATCGACGGTGGAAGGACGAGAATCTTCTTCTGGATCCAGAAGCTAATAACTGAATGAGCTAGCCGCTGAACTCTGGAAGTCGGACAAACTAAAGGCAACGAATTCCTCAGTCTCTATAACGACAGTGGGCCTTGTTTGAATAAAGACCCGGAAGTGGGCCTTGTTTGTTTGAAGACCCGGAAGTGGGCCTCGTTGAAGACCGGAAGCGGGCTTTGTTTATCTGAAGACCCAGAAGTGGGCCTTGTTTGGATCCAATAACATTCTAATTCTACCGTGATAACTTGTAGGCCGTAAACAACTTGAATTTCGCGTACTTCCGCATCATCTAGAGACTTTTTTTTTTTTTGCTTTCTACAAAGCTTGTAAAATTTACGAAAATAAATATCTGTTACCAATTCTTTTTTTTTCTCTTCAGCTCTTAGGATCCTGTCAACCTAGGCACTGTTTAGGTAGGGGAGGAGCTGCTCATTAACTTGTAGCGTTCCATTCTACCTTTTTCACGAAAGGAACGGATGTAACGTGATACGTTATAAAAAAAATAAGCTTATAGACGGATGCATTGAAACATAGCTTATCACTTTGATTTATTTCAATGGGGTGTCTTATTATAATGTAACATTTTAGGACGTTTGAATGATTTTTTAGAGGTCACTTCACGATTTTTTTCTATCGAGATAACTTTTCGTAAACGTGTTTCGGTTTCGGCAGATGGAAAGAAGATATGACCAGTATTAACGTGCATTTTTTTTCAATCCTGTAAATGTTAAACGTTTTGAGATAATCACGTTCAAAATAGTCGATTTAGGAGCATTCAGCGCCTTAAGCTCGTCTTACTTTCCGTATGATCAGAGGGTCTAGCAATGATCCCAAACGCTAACGCCAAACTCTCTAAATGCATTGAAATGACATTAGCTACGGAAAAGTAAGCTATGACACATGAGATTCCTTGCCAATAACGCGTGACGTCATAACGTGCCCTAAACATAAACGCGGATGTTAAACGCGCCACGACGTGGAATTGAAAAACTGTATTCTGTATGCCGCGTGTTAGGTTGTCTATGCCCAGTGTTTTCTATTTTTTGGTTTCACGCGATGCGTTCATAAACATTGCATTCATTCAATTCGGAAAAATACCGGTTCTTGTACGTTTGAAGAATTTTGCTTCCAATTTTATAATACGTTGGTTTATCATCAATAAAGGATACCAAAAATCTTAGAGTTGATAAGGAAGAATAATGGTACCTACCGAAGTAGTGTTTTTAAAATATTATAATATGATACGGATAGACTAGTTTAGGAACAAAAATGATATCAATGACACATATGCCATAACCCTAGGTATTTTACTCTTTGACCACAGAGAACTTTGCTATATATTGAAATCTTTGACATAACCTACATAAAATAAAACGCGCCGCGTTACGTGTCTGAATGGTCATAGGGAATAGGGCCCCTGTAAGTTTGGCGTTAGTGTTAGCGGATCTTTGCTAGACCCCCTTGTTTGGTCGAGGGTTAAAAATATTCCAGCGGTAAACGTGCAGGTAAAATAAGGGGATAAAGCCGCGACTCTACAAATTATTAATATTTATTAGAAAACAGTTGCAAAATACATTGTGAAACAAAACTGCGAAATAATGGTTACGTTACCCTAAATGTACAAAGGCAGAGACCAGCACGCGGTGCTTTTGATGTTTACGATCTTTGATGCAATTTTTGCCGTCGCTTTATGTCTTACACCTCAGCAGATGTTCGAATTTGCCTGACCATTGAGTAATTTGCATTCATCCAGTTACTTGAACGGGTCACTGGCTAGGTTTGTAGTTGTAAACTTTTCCCTGGATAACATTCCTATCGGCAACTGCCTACTAATAAAAAAAATCATTTGGTTGTTTGTTTGTTTGGTATCACACGGTCACGTGATGCATTGTCAGTAGATTTTAAAAGAAGCTAAAGGAAAAAACAATAATCTTACTGCATTAAGTTATGACTCGAACTTTTAACTTTAGAATGCCGATGTTGTTCTATTGCTAATGTTAACGTTATAATCCGCAAGCACCATTTTTCTGCCAATTTCTACGGGGGACGAGGTAGACACGTACAGCACACGTGCGAACCGCGCGTGTAAACGCACGCCGCACACCATCTTATAACACGCACACCGTTATATAAACTAGCGTAGTTACGCATTGTCTACACGCACATTATGATATTGTAGATGACCAAGTAGCGCCATATGACCGGCAGAGGGGAACGCCTTGCCTTGCCACCTCCTTTTTCAAATGCTCTAAGATTGCTATAAACATAATTATACCTGACTTGATTCAATAGATAGCAGCGAGCTATTACATCTACTGGCACAAATTAATCGACTGATCTAAACGAGTCATCAAATAGTTACCTCTATAATGCTATAATAACATCCGCAAACGTAATCCAGTATCTTTTATACGTTTGTAAAATCGTTTCAAAGTTTTGATGTTGTTTGGTCTAGATCCCCCTTGAATGACCCAATAGATCATCATCATCATCATCATCATCATCATCAGCCTGAAGACGTCCTCTGCTGTCCAACATAGGCCTCCCCCAAAGAGCGCCACTTTGAGCAGCTGCTTGCCTCTTGCATCCATCGGCTCCCCACGGTTCTGATCAGGTCGTCGCTTCGTCTACCAGTCAGTGGTCGCCACTCGAGAACCTTTCTTCCCCAACGGTTATCAGTTCTACGAGCGATATGGCCTGCCCACTGCCACTTCAACTTGCTAATTCTGACTTTAGTTCTCTTGCGGATCTCCTCATTTCGGATCTTGTCTCGCAAAGAAACACCGAGCATAGCTCTCTCCATAGCTCGCTACGTGACCTTGAGCTTATTCATCAGGCCAACAGTAAGGGACCACGTCTCAGTGCCATAAGTCATCACTGGCAACACCCACTGGTGAAAACTTTCGTTTTCAGGTTCTGCGGTATTTTGGACGAAAAGATAGGTCGAAGCTTCCCGAACGCTGCCCAGCCGAGTTGGATTCTCCGTGCGACCTCTTTGTCGAAGTTGGACCTACCCAATTGGATAATCTGTCCTAGGTAGACATATTTGTCTGCAACTTCGATGGTATCGTTCCCAACAATTACCGGTATAGGTGGGACATGGGCATTAGACATGATTTTCGTCTTGTCCATGTTCATCTTAAGACCAACCTGTCGGGAGACTCTACTGAGGTCGTTGAGCATGGTGCTGAGATCATCGAGCGACTCCGCCATTATGACTATATCATCGGCAAAATGAAGGTTAGTGATATACTCGCCATTTATGTTGATGCCAGATCCTTTTCACTCCAAGAGCTTGAAGACATTCTCCAATGCGTTTGTGAACAGTTTCGGAGAAATAACCCAATAGATCGGTTATTAAAAATACAAAATTACTAGGTGTTTTTTAATTTTTATCTGGTACGATTAAGGTTACTCATTTATACAAAAACTCCATAGAGCATTAAAAAAGAATGATGCTATGCATTTGGGGGCGAAGCGTATATTTTCCGTGCTCTGTGAAAAATAATAGATGAATTATCCACGAGACACAACTACATAAAAAATAATAAATATGTGTGGACATTTCACACAGCGCCATCTAGCCCCAAACTAAGCAAAGCTTGTATTATGGGAACCAGATAACTGATATAATACTGAGATACTTTTTGTTTTGTAAATACATACATAGAATACAATATAACACCCAGACGCAGAACAAACATCTATGTTCATCACACAAATATTTGTCCTGGGTAGGAATCGAACCCACAGCCCTCAGTTCAGAGGGCAGGGCTACTACAAACTGAGCTATCGGGCCCGTCAAAATAAATAAAAGCTCATAAAAATACCATTAACAATCAAGACTTATAATAATTTTAATATTTAACTTTAATACTTCATTATTTTAATACTCAAAGATTACAAGCAACATTACATCAATCACTATCACCGACATAAAATCCGTCACAAAAACCCTCCCCAAAATGCGGGGTGTTATCAGGTCCTAAACCTTTTAACATTCTCCCTTTATCTGGGGTTTACTTTTGGCGTCAGATAGCCTTTTGACTACCCGGTGATAAGGTTTTAGGGGTCCGTAAGTCGAGATAAAACGGTCTGCGGGTAAGTAACGGTCAAACTTTATTAACACGATGTGGTTTAATAGTGGCAAGATTTGTATATGATATTAGCTTCTACCCCGCGTCTTCACCCGCGTAGACTATTCTTTAGGAATTGTTTATTTTTACCCCTTCAAGGGATAGAATTCAATAATTACCGAGACGGAACCCTTAGGACGTAAATTAATCACACTTGTCCATCTTCGTTAAAAAGACTTTTTTGGACCATTTTTACAACAGCTCAACGGTAAAAAATGCCTTGTTACTGTTGCGACATTAAACTATCTATCCATTTAACAGTTAAATAACGGGTTCTAATCCGCTGTTAAATAATAGATGATGCAAAACCGAATTCAACAAAACTGTAGTTAAAAAAACAACCGTTAACGTTTTAACAATAACTACTTAATTAAGGCCTTTGTAAGAATTTTAGTACTTTGTATTGTATGAATTTAAAATCGATGTTCTTTGGGTTGTACTAATTGTAGGCAGGTACTAGTTTGGATGTTATTCATCATCATCATCATTAACAGCCTGAAGACGTCCACTGCTGAACATAGGCTTCCCCCCGGGAGCGCCACTTAGAGCGGCTGCTCTCCTTCTGCATCCATCGGCTCCCCGCGGCTTTCACCAGGTCGTCGGTCCACCTAGTGGGGGGCCGGCCTACGCTGCGTCTTCCAGTTCGTGGTCGCCACTCGAGAACCTTTCTTCCCCATCTGTTGTCAGTTCTACGAGCGATGTGGCCTGCCCATTGCCATTTCAACTTGCTAATCCTAAGAGCTACATCGGTCACTTTAGTTCTCCTGCGGATCTCCTCATTTCGGATCTTATCTCGCAGGGAAACACCGAGCATATTATTAGAAGAAAATAATTAAAAGGAATATTAATCAAAAACATATTTTAACATAATTATTTGTACCAGTCCCTTACTGTTGGCCTGATGAATAAGCTCAAAGTCGCGCAGCGAGCTATGGAGAGAGCTATGCTCGGTGTTTCGTTGCGAGACAAGATCCGAAATGAGGAGATCCGCTAGAGAACTAAAGTCACCGATATAGCATTCAGAGTTAGCAAGTTGAAGTTGCAGTGGGCAGGCCACATCGCTCGTAGAACTGACAACCATTGGGGAAGAAAGGTTCTCGAGTGGCAACCACGAACTGGAAGACGAAGCGTAGGCCGGCCCCCACTAGGTGGACCGACGAACAGGTCAGAACCGTGGGGAGCCAACGGATGCAAGAGGCAAGTAGCCGCTCAAAGTGGCGCTCTTTGGGGGAGGCCTATGTTCAGCTGTGGACGTCTTCAGGCTGATGATGATGATGATGATGATGATGATGATGATGATGATGATGATGATGATGATTTGTACCAGTACTTACGTGTATTTTCATTAAAATGTTTTTGTTTCTGCTCCTAAACAAATATTTAGGCATCGACTACGGTCTCACTTGTAAAGTGAAAACGCGGTCGATGGCGGAGCCACAGATATATTACTATAAAAAGGATAGAATGTTTTTTATACGGTCTGTGGATGAAGCATGCTCTCCTATAAACAAAACCGCAATATACTATGTTTTGTGGCATAATTATTTAACATTACCTTTCCTAACTTTCAAAATTACCTAACTTTCAAAAATAATAGCTCCTTTATTGAAACCCTACTAAAACATTTGTTACAAGTGTTTTAGTAGATAATAGGCAGAAAATATAAATTTATGGCTGATGCTATAAATCTACAATTTTTTTGACATTGTGTGAATTTTTTGTGGCAACTCTTTAACTTAAGCAATAAAATAAAAGAAAGTTTATGATGATTTTAGCGATGGAAACAATAATCATGAGAAAGCATTTTTTTATTTTAAAAAGTAACTTTGGACCATAATGTTGTTCCGGTTATAAAAAACTTACAGTCTTAACAACATAATAGGGCCAATTTCAAAGGCTTTAGTTGGCAGATCTAAAACTCCTAAAACTGTTGCTGTTCTTGTCTAATATACGGCAATGTGGGAGACGGATATATTTTTAGTATTTTAAATACTAAACACTGACACTGACACCTAAAGCCTTCAAAATTAGGCCTAATCACTAAGTAATACTAATTTTGGGCTAAAATAAAAGCAGATGTTGTACTCAGAACTGTTGAAGGAAAAAATGTTATTAACCTGCAACGCATTCTCTGATGGATGATTCATCATCATCATTATCATCAGCCCGTAGATGGCCACTGCTGAACATAAGCCTCCCCCGGAGAGCACCACTTTGAGCGGCTGCTCGCCTCCTGCATCAATCGGCTCCCCGCGGTTTTCACCAGGTCATCGGTCTGCCTACGCTACGCCTTCCGGTTCGTGGTCGCCACTCGAGAACCTTTCTTCCCCATCGGTTGTCAGTTCTGCGAGCGATGTGGCCTGCCCATTGCCACTTCAACTTGCTAACTTTAAGGGCTATCGGTCACTTTAGTCCTTCTGCGGATTTCCTCGTTCCGTATCTTATCTCGCAGGGAAACACCGAGCATAGCTCGCTGATGGATGATTGCTCAGTGGAAAATACCACTAAGCATCTCCACACCGAAGGGGAAGAAAGGTTCTCGAGTGGCGACCACGAACCGGAAGGCGCAGCGTAGGCCGGCACGCCACTAGGTGGATAAATGACCGGAAAGTGGCGCCTATGTTAAATTATTGTTCAGCAGGGGACGTCTTTGGGCTGCTGAGTCAATATTTCATCCATAAAATGTATAGAAATAATCATGGAGCTATTAAAAAAGGTGGGAATCCCGTCTGATCCGAAACTGAAGCACCCTTAGGAAGCCGGAACGCTTCATACGTACGAGCGGGGCACACACACACTCACATCATATGCAACCGGTCGCCATACTTTCATCTGACACACATAATATGTAATATGTCCGCCATTTTGGGCTTCAGCCATGTCAATCAAAACTCAGTCCTTCTTTTTTTTAATTCATCCATGGAAATAATTATCAAATACTTATTTATTAATCATCATATCACATAACTTTATTATCTTATTATTATTATTATTATTGAGTTATTTTTATTTTTTCCCTTATTATTTTTTTATAGGTACTTATTCTTTTTTATTTGTTCGTTTTTATTTATTTTTATTTATTATCTTTAAAAATGTAGAATTTGTGAATGAAACCTCGACCTGAACATTGATACGCGACTGAGCATCATCCTAATACGAGCCTGGGACCTCAATTTCCAAGGTCACCGAACCATGAAGACGACAATATTAAAAAAATATCATTTTAACCCGATCGTGGAAACGTCACACCCTCCGTCTTCGAATAATTTAAATAATTCCCTACTTCCGTTTTTATAACTCGAGGAAGGTACCCTAATTTCTCACGGGAGTCACTCAAATGGAACCACAGTCTTCGAAAAATAGGGTCAAGCAGCGAGCAGGTGCATTAAAATTATAAGCTTTTATAAAATATCTACGCCGCGCCGTGTCGCTTAACATCAGGTGAATGACTAGCTCTTCATTACTCGTCTTGCTTGACTATCTACTTATGTAGTAATATAGCCTTTCAACCGATCGATACTGTAACGTTAGTTGAAGTTACTACTTCGATGGGTGACCGATATAAAAGTGAAGGAAGGACCTACTCATGGCACGAGTGCACGCCCAAGGTTTTTATTCAGTAAGGTAATTAATTAAAAAAATCATTAAAAATTTCGTTTTTTAGGTAAGTGTAAAAATATAAACGCATTTAACCGTCCTAGGTTTACATAATCTGTATCTACTTATTACGATTTATTTACACAGTTGCTATAGTTTCATTAAATGACCGCCCAGCTTAATAAATAAACAACAAACTATGTAAGTCATGAACATCAAGACTTCCTCATACTCATTTTATTATGCAATGCATATTAACCGACTTTGAAAAAAGAAAATTGAATAAGTACTGTATGTATGGTCTGTATGGCCCTTGAATCTTGTGTTTAGACCATGCATGGAAAGTCATTAAAGGGCCGCATGCATAATGGACTGTGAAAAGTGGGCCGCAAAACCCAATATATTTTTTTTCAATTTTAATTTCTAATCTGCAAACGAGTGGGAAATCATCGATGTTGATAAAAAAATGACCCAAACTGATATTAAAATAGTAATACCCAAACAAAAAAATATTTTTTTGAGCTTAAATCTTGAAAACCCATTTCTAAATTCTGCCTGAAGTTGTCTCATTTTATCGGTATTTACTTGTTATTTGTAATTGGGACACTAGATTTCCTGAAAAGAGGCTTTTCTCAATAGTGAATCGGGCCGCAAACAAATAGGCCCTTATTGCGCGGTTCGCATGTTTGAAATGCCTGGGTTAGGCGAATCATTTACCTGCACTCTTCTCAATTCCGTGCTTATCATTTTGAAAGTAGGTTACTCGTGACAATCGTGCGTGGCCGCTAGATTACTATTGAATTTGAATAGTGTAATTTCGACACGGAGTTCAGCTGCGTTGGTGGTGTAATGGTCAGCATAGTTGCCTTCCAAGCAGTTGATCCGGGTTCGATTCCCGGCCAACGCACATTTTTGCTATTCAAATTTTAATACCGGTTTCTTTCATCATCATCATCATTAACAGCCTGAAGACGTCCACTGCTGAACATAGGCCTCCCCCAGGGAGCGCCACTTAGAGCGGCTGCTCGCCTCCTGCATCCATCGGCTCCCCGCGGCTTTCACCAGGTCGTCGGTCCACCTAGTGGGGGGCCGGCCTACGCTGCGTCTTCCAGTTCGTGGTAGCCACTCGAGAACCTTTCTTCCCCATCGGTTGTCAGTTCTACGACCGATGTGGCCTGCCCATTGCCATTTCAACTTGCCAATCCTAAGAGCTACATCGGTCACTTTAGTTCTCCTGCGGATCTCCTCATTTCGGATCCTATCTCGCAGGGAAACACCGAGCATTGCTCTCTCCATAGCTCGTTGTGCGACTTTGAGCTTAGTAATGAGGCCAACAGTTAGAGACCACGTCTCAGTTCCATAAGTCATCACTGGCAACACACATTGATTGAAAACTTTTGTTTTCAGGCTTTGTGGTATTTTGGACGAAAAGATAGGTCGAAGCTTCCCGAACGCTGCCCAGCCGGTTTCTTTAATAGTCACCTTTTTTGTCTCAACTTCACATTTTACATTCGTTGATCCAGTAAAAATTACTGTCATAAAGCTAGGTAGGTAGTAGTACCTTACCTACTTCCTCTACAAATAGGACTTGTAATAATAAATTAATGTAGATATTCAGATAATAATATGATATATCAAATATCAGTTATCAGGTATCCGGAATGCTAAGTGAATTCTAGCTAATCTAGGACATTTAAAACCCTAGTATTCAACTGTTGCTAAGTGCTCACAAGTTAGGGCTCAATTACCTACCTATACACTACTTATTTTCATTTTCTACATCATAAGTCACAAACATTAATTACACAGGCATAGATTACTGAATATATTACTACGTAAATGTAGGTATAGCCGACATAGCTTTTAGAAATAGCAAGTTGAAATGGCAATGGGCAGGCCACATCGCTCGTAGAACTGACAACCGATGGGGAAGAAAGGTTCTCGAGTGGCGACCACGAACCGGAAGGCGCCCCACTAGGTGGACCGACACGACCGGGTGGTGAGCTGACGACACCCTGTCTCCAGCTCATAAGTCGAACTTAAAATTGCTTTATGTATATGTTAAATTTTATAAATACCTAATCTTTTAGAAGCTATGTGTGATTAGGCTACAGATGCCTACAATCTACGATGGGGCTGGCATAAACCCTGTTTAAAAGCCTCTTTAAAAAACTAGATAAAAAAAGGTATGTATCTTATTTCTCTATATTCTAGACTTATCGAAGTCTAGCTTCTAGACAGTGTGGCGGCAGACCTAAGACCGATAGCGCAGTGTAAACTATTCGTGTTGACTAACTAAATACCTTAAATACTTCAATGCTTAAAATAGATGATAAGGAAATAGGAACTTTGATAAAGGCGTTGGTATGTGGGTGCGTAGGCATTCGTGCATTCTAATTTCTAGCCGACTTTTTTGGCCACGATATATATGTAAATGACAACCGATGGGGAAGAAAGGTTCTCGAGTGGCGACCACGAACTGGAAGACGCAGCGTATGCCGGCCCCCCACTAGGTGTGCCGACGACCTGTGGGGTGATTACGTAACTTTGACAGCAATGCAGCAGGAGAAATTTCATTCCGAATATGAAAATTTTCATAGTAACTATGCACATAACTGCGTATTGAAACTGTCAGATCCATACATTTTTGTGTTTCTATTGGTTGCAAACAAGTTACATAACGCTAGCTGGTCAGAACCGTGGGGAGCCGATGGATGCAGGAGGCAAGCAGTGGCGCTCTTTTGGGGGAGGCCTATGTTCAGCAGTGGACGTCTTCAGGCTGGCTGATGATGACGATAATGATGATGTTTGTAAATTACTGTATGGTTTTGGTGCGTATAGGACCATCCCATCTCTTCCCGCGGGTGCTGTAAGAACTGGCTAAGGGAATATCCAGGGAATCGGCAGCATTCTCCTCGGTACAATATATATTCTTCATTCACCATGCCGTCTGCCAAGGGTGGTGATTATGGCAAACCCCCAATGATAAGTGTCCAAAGTGGCATTTTGTGGAGGCCTGTGATCAGAAGTGGACGTCTTCCAGCTGATGACTGAGGTGTTAGTTGTATTTCTAACTTACAGTCAAAATCTATAATCGATAAGACGTATGCCATCTACGTTTTCGAGGTACCATCTACTAGATGAAAACTAGTTTTGGCCGATTTTCAGGCTTCCTGCATAGGTATAAAAAAAAACGGGAACACAAATGTAATCGAAAATTTTGAGGAAGAAGCTCCTCTAACATAATTTATTGGCTTATAAAACAAGATCACATCGGAGCATGAGCGACAAGGATCCATAAGGTAGGTCAGATTTTAACTAAGCGCGTACAGAAAACGACGTTCATGTCATCAATTTGCTAAACTGTATTTCCTCCAATTAATTCCTTGCTCATAGACCTCATAGGTCTTCTAATGGTCATGGACAATGAACTCACTGGAAAAAGGGATTCCCCAAAAGCGGTACGTTAATCAACGTTCATTAATCCAATTGTCACATTTAGAATTCGAAAAGACCTCATTTATTGCACAGAGATACTTATCTGCTTGGAAAGCCGATGGATGCAAGAGATGGGCAACTGCTCCAAGTGGCGCTCT
The DNA here is from genome assembly GCA_963580505.1 of Ennomos erosarius. NCBI lineage: Eukaryota > Metazoa > Arthropoda > Insecta > Lepidoptera > Geometridae > Ennomos > Ennomos erosarius. The sequence goes on along the minus strand of OY757001.1, from coordinate 1,752,271 downwards.
GTGGGGTAAGCCTTTGTTCAGCTGTTGATGATGATGATGATGATGATGATGATGATATCTACTCGACTTATTACAGCAGCCTCCTAAGTACGGGTGGTAGACAAAATTGTTTTTCCTCGAAAACTGAATTCAGGCACGTAAAATCAATTTCGCATAGAAATCCATGGTGTAGCTATTATATTGTTTGGTTCCATGGTTGATATGGCAATGTGCCAGCTACTAGAACACTGGAAAATCCCTGTGTAAATCAGATTCTGTGTATGTAAACACCACAGAGGTTGTAAACACCACGCTGGAGATTTCCGATTAAACGGTTAACAACTGGCAGAAAACAGGTTCAAGGTTGCCATGGATATTTAAAATACTTTTGGTGGATGGGATTTCTGTGTTTTCCTTTAAACCACATATACACAGAAGACAGGTTCTCCAGTGGCGACCACGAACTGGAAGACGCAGCGTAGGCCGGCCCCCCACAACGTGGACAAATGACCTGGTCAGAATCGTGGGGAGCCGATGGATGCAGTCGCTCAAAGGGGAGGCCTATGTTCAGCAGTGGACGTCTTCAGGCAGATGATGATGACAGGTAGAAGGTACTGGAGTCCTCACATCACCCCGTACGATGGTTGGCCGTTGGCCCTGGCAGGGTGAGAATACTGATAATAGGACCACCCCATCTCTTCCCGTGGGTGCCATAAGAGCCGTCAAGGGAATACCCAGAGAATAGGGCAGCATTCTCAGTACATTAAAGCCTTCTCAGTGAACGCCTTTCAGCTGTTGATGTGACAAGACAAGGAACAAGAGCTCTTAGAGGGCTGAAAGTAGTCTTCTAGGCAATCGTACATCCTAGACCGCATCGTCACCTTTTTTTTGTCTTATATTTTGGCTCCACACATAGTGTATTTAGCCAGTGTAAAGTATTGTATATTTTCATCGAGTGTTAGAATATTTTACGTAGTTAAGTCATAGTCATAGTCCAGTCTAAGTCAGGTCATAGTCCAGTCTAAGTCATGCTCCAGTAAAGTGGTGGCAACTTTACTAGAAGCTTCTATGGAATTTTGGAAGCAACACGAAAAACCACGTTACACCACATTATATCACTTAACCACACTCATGTTCGTAATTCAGCACTTAATGCGTAAAACGCCACCAATTTCAAACATTAACACTGAAAAAAGCACAAGTTTTGAGAAATAATACAATGCAACAACGTGAACTTTTTCACGTTCCCGCCAAAACTCCGCATCGTCACTTACCATTAGGTGAGATGTTGGTCAAGTGCATTGACTATAAATCCAGTTGACCAATGATACAACTTCCCCTCGTACGAAAATTAGTAGTTTATTTCAACTGCTACTACGAGAGGAAGCGGGACACCCGATGTGTCTTGTTACATCCTTCTCTGTCCTTTGTAATTGCGTATGACTTTGTGTCGTTTTGTTACCTCGCCCCCTGCCCCTGTAGGTGAGTCGTGTTCTTACGAGAAATTATGTTCACGGGCTATCAACGGGCTTTATAATCTTTGGTCAAGCGCAAGCCTATAAAGCCATAAAAATAATCAAGTAACCGTTGTATGCAATTCAATGCACTAAAGATGTTTTCACAAAACTCGGTTACTCACTAGCAAACAAAAGGCTGCGAAACTAATTAGTCTTCATAATCAAGATAACAATTACGGGAAGTCATGACTAACTCGTATGATTTGCAAACGAGAATACCCCAAAGTTTCTTAGAAAATGCCTTTGAAGTATTTTCTTTATAATTATGACTGGGGATGGAGATGCTGGGATACTCACGTAGATTAGGTGGCTATGCTTTCGCAACCCGAAGAAATGAATGCCTGATTACTTTGCCAGATTACTGTCAGTCCTGCAACGATCGTTTTTCTTACATTAATGGTTATGTATGTATCGATTTAACCTGATAGTGGGGGGTCACCACAACGTCTTATAGCATTATTACTTCAATCATACTTTGAAAAATGACATAAAAATACTTTAATGTTGTTGACGCAGAGCAGTTTTGATGACGTCACGTTAAATCGTTCACTCAAATACAACTGTTATGTCATACCGTTTCATGTTGACACTGACGTGCAACAGTGATAACGCTATATAAAATTTATATATTTTTTTTTTATTACTGTCACGAACCATGATGGTTTTGTAATAGTTTGTGATAGGGCTGCAGGTACCTATTTCTTAATAATAATATTAAATTTAAAAAAAAATAATGTAGGATTTCTATAGTATATGTCACTAATTCTTCCGAAATGGCAGTGCCATTTTTTTTAACTTTATTGTGGAGTTTATAAAACCCATGCGAAGCCGGGGCGGGTAAGCTAGTAGTTGTATAAAATCTCAAATTCTAATTCTAAGTCAATGCAATAAAAATGTTTGACCTTTCAACTTCTCTTCCGGTTGACCTAAACCTTGTTTGTGAACATGGAGGAAAAATGTAGGGAAGGTCTCATAGTAGAGCCACAGCGTAATAAATACTAATAGTAAGTACTAGCTGACCCGCCCCGGCTTAAGTCTTAATTTTGTTTATTGGTAAGAGAGAAAGGAAAGGTAAAAAAAATAGGGGAAAAGGGTGAATGGACGGGACGGCAATAGAAAGAGAGCCAGGCGCAGGCGTCCCCGTTAGTATTTATTACACCATGGCTCTACTATGAGACCTTCCCTACATTTTCCTCCATGTTCATAAACAAGGTTTAGGTCAACCGGAAGAGAAGTTGAAGTTTTACCTTTCTCTTCTATCTTCCCTTCGACAGGGTGAATATATATTTTTTTGTTTTTTATTTTAATATTGTAATTAAAATTGATAAACCAATCTATTTATCATAAACCAACAAACAATCTTGAATAAAAATTACATCCTGATTGCTTGGGCAACCCGCACTTGGCCGTTTTAGAAAACAAAATGCATACTAAATGTTATTCTTCATAATCAGCTATAAACTATACCTTTCAGCCAAATCTGTTCAATAGTTCCAGCGTGATGCGTGTTCAAAGGGATACACAAACAGACATACAGAAAAAAATTTAAAAAAGTTGTTTATATTTTATATCGACTTAGAAGTGCAAAGCAGTCAAAATATTCAAAAAATATTCAATGTACAGATTTAACCCAGTTACAGTTTTATTATACGTATAGATTTATTACACTATGGTAGAGCATAATTATAAAGGAGGAAACAAAATACCTACAACACTAAAATTCGAAAATGATTAGATACTATTTTCGGCGTTGTGTCGGATCGGATTGCTTGCATCAATAGTGGGAAAGAGAGGTTCTTTTGTTCAAACAATAAAACGTTTTTAAACATTTTTAGGTAAAATCTGTATTTTTCCCACTAAAAGTGCAAGGAACACAACACAGATAACTCTGGTCGAAATACAAACGGAAAAGCGGAGCATTAGACAACCGATCAATATTTCTCAAATCCTCATGCCACGTTCTCCATAATTAAATTACCTGATACTTGATACACAGAACCCATAAAGAGGTTTAATAACCCATTAACATGAGCCATAAAGAGCGCGAACTCATTCACAGTCCTAATGTAAATTGATGGTGCGTATTCATTCATTCAATTGTTCAATTGAACGGGGAAACACGGTCGTTCGGCGTATTACAGAGTAGGCCAGAGTCGGACGCGAGCTGGTGGTGTACTGGTAAATGATGATTGTGTGAAGTGAAGCGATGCTACGTTTTGTACTCTATGGTTGTAGATTTTTTTCCTTATATTTTGGCTCCACACATAGTGTATTTAGCCAGTGTCAAGTATTATATTTTCATCGTGTTATAAAATATTTCACGCAGTCATGTCCTAGTCATAGTCCAGGCTAAGTCATGCTCCAGCAAAGTGGTGGCAACTTTACTAGAAGCTTCTATGGAGATTTGGAAGCAACACGATAAATCACGTTTCACCACAGTATATCACTTGCCCTCACTCATGCTTCGTAATTCAGCACTTAATGCGTAAAACGCCACCAATTTTAAACATTATCACTGGAAAAAGCAAAAGTTTTGAAAAACAATAGAATGCAACGACGTGAACTATTCCGCGTTCCCGCCAAAACTCCTTAAGGTTATAGATTGAAAGGAACTTTAAGACACTCTATTTTTCTTATAGTCTGTAAAAACTTTGTATTCTGGATTGACTTTTTCTTTCTTTTGAATAGAGTTTTGGCGCGAACGTGAAAATGTTCCATTCACGGCTTGGTATTGCTGTAGTCATAGATTTTATATGTCAATGGTCAAAGAGTTTATTTAAATTGTAAAACTGCTATGAATACATAGCACTTTTACAATGACCGTAGTACTTAATTACTGGAGCGTGAAATTGTAATCCAGAGTAAAATTTCCACAGGCTGTAGAAAAATTAATTGACTTCAAATTCCTTCCAATATGCAATCCTTCGTATGTACCTATAAGTACCTAATTTTTAATTTATCATCATTATCAACAACAGCCTGAACACGCCCACTGCTGAATATAGCCTCCCCCTGAGAGCTCCACTTTGAGCGGCTGCTCGCCTGCTGCACCCATATGAATATAGGCCTCCCCCAGAGAGCGCTACTTTGAGCGGCTGCTCGCCTCCATCGCCCCCCCGCAGCTTTAACCAGATCATCGGTAAAAATAAAAAGAGGGTAGGATTTTATATAAGTATATAGTTGATTATTTAAAAATATAGATATAGTACTTATTTAAACCACATAATAAGTATTCTCAGATTCAAAGTTTTCCTTGGTGCTTGTATACAGATTTTCATAGTTTTGGCCCAGATAATATAATACCTACGATTTTGTTTAGTGTTACAATATTTGGTATAGCCAGAAAGTAAAGTTTGTAGTGGACTACCACCACAACTCTAGTGTGACAGAATAATCATAGTTACAATGGGTCACAGATTAAGCATTAGGAGCTAAGTATAATGATTGGTATGCGTAACGTGCGATTTTATTGGATTAGTAGAATGGATTGTTTTGTAGTAAACCACTAGAATGCCTTCAAATGAATATGAAGTGACTACTTATTCAAGAAAATGCTGTCGTTCTTGGATTTTATGGAGCGGGCATTTGTACAATTTATTAAAACAAACTTCTTTATTAAAATAAGTAGTTAGGTAGTATATAATCTGGAGAGGAAGCTAACTCAAAAAAATAAGTAAATAAAATGGCTAAAGCTAAATTAAATCTAAACTTAAATTACCTATCGTGAGTAGGTACTTATAATTTAGATGTATGTTTATAAATAAAATAAATTAAAAGTAAAAAATAATCTAAATCTAAAACTATATATAATTATGTGTATTTATCGTTTTGCAACTTTAAAACAAATAATAAAAATTAAAAAACAATTCCTTCAAGTCTAATTATATTAGGCTGGATAAATTTTTACATCCATTATTTAATTTCTTCACATCATAATAAACTTTCAAAGTGTTATTTGCTGGTCTTGTGATTAAAATTTGCTTCACAAGTATTATTTTGTAAATGAAAAAAATAATATCAATTCCTCCAACACTCTCTTGACTCTTGACTGGAAAGTCAAGCTGCTTCAATGGTATAGAGATAATAAGCTTAAGTATAGAATATGCTATAGAACTTCCTTGAGTACTTTCAGGGTGGCCATCGTTTAACATTCAAACCGGCAATAAAATGTCATAAACATTGTAATTTCACAACAACAAAAGACAATTTTATTGTAATAAAAACTTTTTATTCACATCTAGGTGTCACATTGTCTATGGCATGTGATTCTATGAAGCTATGACACCATGCCCACATATGCGAAGTTTGAACTTTCTGAGAACCGCTCACAAAAACTCTGTCATCCATTTTGAGAACATGTGGTAGATTTTCGGCGATATTAAACTTTTAGTGTCCGCTCTGAATTACAATTGGATATTAGTCATTATTACTAAATGATATAAACGGCCAAGTGCGAGTCGGACTCGCTCAAGAGTTCCTTATACCATTATCTATTAAAACGGGCGAAAAAATCACGTTAGGTATTTCATTTTATTCTGTCTTTAGTATTTTTTTGTTATAGCGGCAACAGAAATCGCATAGTCTGTGAAAGCAGCTGTCTAAATATCACGGTTCATGAGATACACCCTGGTGACGGACAGACACAGACATACGGACAGCGGAGCCTTAGTAATAGGGTTCACTTTTACCCTTTGAGTACAGAACCCTAAAAATCAGGAAGACTTATAACTAAGTACTTAGTCATAGAGTTTTATTGCAATTTGCGCGAAATATTATTCGTCATTTAGGTTTCAGAGGTGGCTTTTTTGGTGCAACTAATTTGCATAAGATTTTGTAAGTACTGTCAATTTTGGTAATGACGATGTTCTTCGAATCACGAAGAAAAATTATGAGTTTTTCCAAACTTTTAAACCTAGTCTTCATAAGCCCAATACTTTAAAAATTGTCCGGTCTGAACAGAATAAAAAAATATATGACGTCCTCCCACACAACACAAAAACGTAATTTTTTTGCTCGTTTTTACAGATAATGGTACGGAACCCTTCATGCGCAAGTCCGACTCGCACTTGGCCGGTTATTTAAGTTGTTATCTTAGTGCATTTGGTTACAGAATCATCCATTAACAGCAAAACAACAAATATATTGTCAAGATAGAGATGCCATAATCACACAAATTAATTACAGATTAAAATTAATAACAAGTTTTAATTACACATTAATATAATTTTATTGTGCATTAATGTTGTACATATCATTTTATCGTTGAACATTAATATAAAATTAACGTCTTGCTAGGTGGTCTTCATTTGCAAAATTGACACATACATCAGGCGAGGCCTACAATTTACATGCCGAAATTATATAAATACGTACATTAAACCAAATTAGTGATGTTGGTAACACGGAGAGGTAATTTTGGTAGAAAGGTATAGTGAGGTGACAGCTACTGGCTGTTCCTATCGATAAATTTAATATGCACATTATAATGATAATAACAATAGTTTTATAAAAAAGTTTAGTTGTATTTAGTATCTGAGTGGTTTATATTATTTAATGTTAGGTTGTGAATAAAAAGAACATGATAATAACTAGAGGGTCAGGAGGGTCCTACTAATATTATACCTAATTGCAAATGCTTGTGTGTCAATATTTGTTACCATCCATCTCGGTATCGGTAACTAACTACTTTCGACACTTAGTTTTAAGCTTGTGTGTCTATTGATTGTTTTCTGTGAATGTAGTGTTTCAATAAAGAGTTTTACCTATTTATTTATCTGTCTACTGAATTGATTTTGCTTTCGCTGGATTGTATTCTATATTTTTATCGGATAAATGTATCATACTTTTATCCACCAGTGAAACGGCGGGGCGGAACTCGTATAATATTATGGTAATCCTAAAATGACAAACTTGACAAAAGTAAATTATAAAACAATCACACATTTTTAATTGTTTTTTTATGTATTTCGAAAATGTTTCTGCTAGTATATAATAGTATAATGTTATGAATTTATGAATAATGCTTCCATATCCAGGTAGCTTTTACATTTGTTTGCTTCCCCTCCTGCTTTGCGCACATGGCATGCTCATAATGCTCCGCTCCGACGGCAAGGGCTGTAGCGGTTATCAACCGCTTCCTCAGCAAAGTCCCAGATGCTGACATACATACTGACCCCATTAGTCGGCTTTATAAATATATATTGATTTATCCATATAAGAACCTAGTGTAACAGTGTGAATGTTTTGGCGTAGCTGTAAGTTCACAATTGTATTTATCAAATAAATAAATCAATAACTTAATTGATTAATTTTTTTTTATGATTATTTATATTTACACGTCTGTTTACTTTTTGAGGAATATTATTAATTTATGCAATAAAAAAGTTGTAGTCATCATGCCTATTGCTGATTCGATGTGCCAAATAAGTTCGAGCATTTTGGTCACGTGTTGCAACGACCAGGCACGCATAAACTTTGGAAAACACGATCAGCTTAATAATTATAATATATCGATAATAATTTTCATATCGACTGATGCACAGGACATCACTAAAATAAAGACGTCAATCTCCATCCGACACGCCACGCCAGTGTGTGGTCTTCATCTTTAAACTTCGGCGTTAAATTAAACACTTTCACGTTTAAATTTAAATAAATTCATTTTAAAAACCATTTAAAATCAGTCACAGCGCGTTAAGTTTGATTTTTACAACCTTTTTCACTTAAAACGCTATTTGGATGTGTTAAAAATTGATAGTAAAATGTTTTTTATTGTTACAGACAATAAAAACTACTTTTATTTTAGAAATTGAGTAAATTAAGTTTTTTTTTCTACTCTTTTAAACGTTTATTACTTTTATTGGTTGGCGTTTCATCTGCCTTTTGGCGTCCTCTGAACATAATTATAGGCCTCCCTTAAGGGGTAGGTTAGGTTCCACCTTCTCCATTTCACCATCGGACGACAAGACGTACAGCTACACGCCATTTATTTATGGTTGATATTCCTTCAATTCGTACAAAGCGGTTCGACTCGACATTATAATCCGAGCAGCGATAGAATGGAACACATCCCCAGCGTCAATGTTTCCCGATAAGTACAATCTGGAGCTCTTCAAGTCGCGAGTGAATAGGTATCTTCTAGGCAAGCATGTACCACCGTAGGCCGCATCGTCACTTTCCATCAGGTTTGCGGACAAATGCGGGCCTATTCTCTTATAAAAAAAAAGGTTTGCCATAACCACCAATTCACCATGCTTGGCAGGCGTTTGACCACCTCGATCGGAGATTATACTGCAGATCAAGGAAAAGATGGTGCTCAGTCGCTGGACATTCTTTTAGCTGGCTGTTACAGCAGCCACGAGGAGAGATGAGGTGGTCCTTATTGTTATGCCGGGACTGTTTACCTACTGTATTCCATCATGCCAAAGCTAAACCGTTTTGGTTGAAATTTTGCACAGAGACCGTTTAATCACAGACCTATATTTTGACAGGATCGGGGCCCTTACCACAAACTAAATAACTAATACAAAACCATCACGGTTCGCGATAGTAATGCTTCAAGGTTATAATAATATTGTTCGAATTCGTACCATGAACTTGTAAAGTATTCCTGCGCGAGAACGATACGCCTACATTTTTATATAGCGTTCAAAGACTTTTTATCCAGACCACTAATACGAAATTAAAGCAGGGCAAAACCGTACACACCACTTTGGGTGTGATTGATTCTCAGCTGTCAAAATCAAAATCAGTCGTTACTTGGGTGTGCTTTTGAATACATACCAAAAAAACGCCGTCTTGCATGATAAAACTGTGCCGAAATCACTCGAGGCACGAATCACAGAAGCACACGATCACATTTCACTTGTAAGTGGCCTTAATCATGTATTTTTATAAGATTATTTTAATTATTTCTATTTGACGAAGAGTAAGAACCATTTCACAATAAAAAGTTGACATGTCAAAATCAGTATTGCCACACGACATCTGAATAATTACCCGATTTCTTTTGTATAGATTTCCAACAGATCCATGTCTAGCTGATCGTTGGATAAAAGTAGTTCGAAAAAGTCGAAATGAAGATTGGTGGAAACCTAATACTCGCTCAACAATATGTTCAGCGCATTTCTATAATAAAGAACACACAGAATACAGAAGTGCAATTACTGATACATAATAGTTTTATTGTCAACTATAAACGTTCCACGCGCTCACTATTTTTCCATTTTTAAGGTTATTTTTATTTATCCTAAGATATGAAACATTATTTTGGTTGAGGCCCAGGGGATCTAGCAAAGATCACAATCGCTAACGCTAACGCCTCACGCTAACTCCAAAAATGTATCGAAATGACATTCGCTACAGAAAAGTTAGCGATTTCCGAAATGTCATTTCAGTACATTTTGGAGTTAGCGTTTGGCGTTAGCGTTAGTGGTTGGTATCTTTGCTAGACCCCCTGTATCTACATAACTGTTATTCTTTAATCCCTTTAACTTGGTAATATTGAAAAACTCGTGAGTTATTAAAAGAAATGTTGAATAAACTGCTGGTTATACTTAATTTGAATCCTTTTTATTAAAAGATTGCATGAGCTATCTATAGAACTTTTTCTTGTCTATAGATAGTAGTATGATGGTGATTAATTTTATTATTTTATATTTTTTTAATGTAGGCGTTATATAATTTTAGCTAGATTTTTATTTAGGTACCCGACTAAATCGGGTAATACTATTTATATGGTATGTTGAAAGAGGACCTGACATTAGAAGAAAAAAAAAATATGCTCTATGGTTTGATTCGTGTTCAAACAAGGTTAAGTATGGAGACTTCGGTTCTGGACCTATGTAATAGGGGGAATTCTGTGATAGCGTTATCACTGTCGCACGTCGGTGTCAACATGCTGTATTTGACTGAACGATTTACCGTGATGTCATCAAAACTGCTCTGCGTCAACAACATTACAGTATTCTTACTTTTATGTCATTTTTCAAAGTATGAAGTAATAATGCTATAAGAGGTTGTGGTAGGTCCCCTGAGCTTACGATACCGAGGTACACCGTTAGCTACGTACTCTTCCCTAGGTAGTGTAGGTACTTATAATTACAAAAAACTATCGCACATCGCACCAGTATTCCAAATTTTTCTTAGAATAACTTTCGGCGCACACGCACAGTTCTCGCTATAGATAAAGATCGTACCTAATTCAATTGGCCATAGCATGTGCCCAGAATTAAGAGCTTAGTGAGGATTTGTGGAAGGATTAGCTGGGAGACGTGAGAAGTACGATCAATAAGGTACCTAATTCGGCTTTGAAGTATGTACCGGTCTTTCCCACTTGATCGCCAATGTCAATTACACATCACACTCTATGATTACCTACATGCACTCATTAGCCTATAGCCTTTTAGGGTTCCGTACCTAAATGGTACAGTGAACCTTATTACCAAGGCTCCGCTTTCCGTACGTGTCTGTTCGTCTGTCGCCGGGCTGTATCTCATGAAATGTGATAGTTAGACAGTTGTCATTTTCACAGATAACTAATTTCTATTGCCGCTATAACAAATAAAAAAACAAAAAATCTTTTTATAATGGTACAGAAACCTTCGGGCGTCAAATTAATTTCTAAGTTATGAACTACTGCATCCGTCATCCGTTCATTTCAAAACGCCCAATAACAATAAAAATTATCTGACCACAGATAATCATAAAAATGTCACGCGAATGCACTCAGATGAACGTACGAATAATGAATTAGTCCATTAGAGATCACTGCTTAACTAATTTACCTAATGGTGGGCTATTAGCCTATTTCTGTAGATTTGCTAGTAAGCACCAAATAATAATATGGGACAGACCAAAAGTAGATTCTAGAATACTCGGTATTCGTGTTCGTTCAGATTCATTTGAAGCAAATAAAATAGATTTGAAAATAATAAAAAATCAAAAGGTTTATTCGGAGTACTTATAGATTTTAAAAAAGATGTGGTTCGGCATTTAAAAAACTTTTGGTTATTTTATTTTATCTTCTCAAATATTAAGGCTCCACGCGACTTACAGTATGACGAAATTTACTTTTTTTTACTCAAGTATTATAGTATTAGTATCGTAGTATTTAGTTTTTTTTTTAGTACTTCGCTTCCGTACCCTTTGTTAAAAATTAAAATCCTTTCTTTTTTCCCTTTTGCGTTTTGTAAAACCGTATAAAATTGAATTTGTCATGCGTTTTTTCACAATCTGTTTAACACATCCACAGATGTCTATAACTTTTAAAAATAGAATCACGGAAGTCGTTTGCCCTATTGTCTCAAATTTTTAGGTAATTGACACTTCTATTTTTAAACGTCCGCTTTCCGTTCCGTAGTTTTTTAATTTTGAATGACCTTTTGTCCAGCCAGTTGTTCTGTAACACTTACTATAATACTCTTTGCTGTAACATTTTAAAACAAAAGTTTAGACTTATAGAATATGGTCTATTCTTCCTACTTTCTAATAATTTATAATTACATCGCCTGTATATTTAAGTAACAGAACTAACTCTTTTATAATAACAGGAGTTTTATTGATTTTTCTCTCCAAAATCTTGCGAAATAATGTCTAAACGTTCCATTGTAGAATCGAGATATGCATTTTTTCTTTTAATCTCAACCCTACTACGTGACCAATCGCATGCATACACGCACACATATATTATAGTCAAATAGTAGGAACAAACCTCCGATCGGCACTAACTCCGACTAAAACTACAAATTGTGGTAAAAGGACACCACACGTAAAGCTAAAAAAACACACAACCTTGAAAACCTCTTGATCTATTGAAATAAGTAATTTATTAAGAGTTAAGCGCGGCCAAACAAGAAATAGATATCGGCCAGTGAATGGCGGGCAGCAATTATCCCCGTTTTATGGAAAACACCCCTATATACTGGGTGTAATTGAATTCATTAGCATCCTTTGAAACTAGGTACCTACTCCTGATACCGGTCACGTGTGGACCAAAATTTTTGAATGCTAAGGCATTGGTATGGTAATAATAATAACTCCAAAAAATGGAATAACTTACTTAATCCAATGCTACAATACAAAATTTAATTGGTATAATGAAGTACGTTTTAATTAGTACATACAAGGTATAAAAACGTTAAAATGTATCAAAATCATCCGTGCCAACTGCGTTAGGCGCCGCGGCAATCTTCATAATTTTCAATAAAAATATTTTAATTTACACTCTTTACTCTTTAATAATCATCTACAAATGATTGTACTATCATGGGCTCAATTTATGCTAATGAATTATGTAATGAATACATCCTGTATAAGGAGGAGTAACACATAGTACAAAAAAATGCATTTTACAGAGTTTTATCAGGGTTAGTTGAAAAATATGATCTATGTTAGAGTAACTACATAATTACATCCGGACAGACGAAAGCCGCAATTTCGTATTCCCTTTTTCTCTGAGCTCTCCATCTATTTTGTTCTTTTAATCTGAGTCACCGCTTAGTATTAGTATTTAGTATTTATTTATTTATTTGCTTACATAGAAACTTAGTACTTAAGTAAACAACTTAGAGTAACCAAATATAATATGTCCTCTGACAAGAGGGTTGCAATAAATTATTTCTTTATAAGGCGTATGAGTTGGGCCTTACAAAAATCAGAATCGGAAATATCGATTGTGGACACATATACAGGGTTACAGGAAAAATTGTGCTAGATCCGCTAAGGGCGTGGAGTTCCCACCATTTCTAATTTATTTCACTATGAAACACCCTAGCCTAAACTTATAATATTATTTTTAGATATCCGTTAGAAAAAAATACAGATTCAAATATTTTTTTATTTCTTAACTTTCACTTGTCTACTATAGTCTATTAAATATTATATTATGTACTATTTTATTGATTGACGTCCCAAAGCATCTTATTACACATGTAAAAATGCAATAATAATAATAATAAGACACACAAAATATTTAAAAAAAAAATTAAAAGTCGAATATTTCGAAAAGGGTTAAGTTTAGGCTAGGGTGTTTCATAGTGAAATAAGTCAGAAATGATGGGTACTCCACGCCCTTAACGGATCTAGCACGATTTTTCCTGTAACCCTGTATACTAACGCGGTATGTCCTTTTGATAAAATTCGGCCGAATTTTATCTTTTTTTGCTGGTTCAGTTTGTGTCAACCCTACGTGACTATCGTCATGCGTGCGCGCATGTCTATTTCCTACAAATATTTGTGATGATGCACATGTTGACCGTTCACCCAGTTACATTTTTTATCTCTTTTCTTAAAACAGGTTAAGAGTTTATATTTCTATTTGATAAGTGTTGACTAGCGTGTGCTCGACCACTTTACCTACTTAGCAGGGTGCGGAGGACTCCAATGTGGCGTAAATGTCCGGTCTTCATACTCATGGCGTGTTCCTATTCATGGTGCGGTGGACTCCAAGGAAACAACGATTTTCTTGAACAAATAAATATATAATTGAAATGGTAACAAAATAATATAAATAAACTAAACATGACGCGGTAGTGGTGGAGAGACGACTGAGGCGGGCAGGCGCGGTGCTGCCAACGTAAGCCATATTTGCTGCGCTTGCACTCTGCGCCCCCACAATAAGTATTCTCCAATTGGGAAACATATAACCTTGAGTATTAAATTTAGTATAATATACACAATCACATAATGTTCATCAGCCGGAGACGTCCATTATTGAACATAGGCCTCCCCATAGGGTTTGAAAGGGGTTGGTGTTAATCACCACGCAAGCGGCTTGATTGCAGAAGAATTTGATGCACCGAGAAGAAAGTTGCTGCCCATTCCCCGAATACTCTCTTAGCCGGTCTTTACGGCGTCCACGGGAAGAAATAGGGTGGTTCCTTCTCAAACCGCCATCGCCAGGACCACACAGCTAAGCCTTCCGAGTGTTAGCGTTTAGCAAAAACAGGAAAAGTGTCTCTACTCTCTAGTTATTATAGTCTAGTATGAAATAATACCTGGTCACGGTCAAGACGGCTGAGTCAAGGTTACAAAACACAAGTCCTTGTTTGCAGATAGCTATAACCTGGGTGTCTTCTAGTCAAGGGTGAACAGGCATCTTTTATCCGCTCAGGCGCTTCAACCACATGTGCGGCCGGCATCGCGCAACGTGGACCGCTCCCCACCACAATTGTGGCTTACAGCTGATTGCGCTACTAGGGATGGCAATCAATTTTTAGAGGTGTCACTCATAAATCGACTAAAATTGAAACTAGTTGAACATCACTATCGAATAAAGTAAAAGTCTCTATAGTTCAGGAAAAAAAAACGCCTCAGTCTAAATTGCATCTCGCGCCGAGCCGGCGCGCGCCGGCGACGGAGTAATTTCCTTTAGGTACGGCGGAGCGTCAATTATTATGTGTAGTGAATGTTGTGTGTGTTTTTTATACTGCAACACACATAAAAATGCATTTGTTTAGATAGCCAAGTAATGCTACTTATCAAAACTAGTTTTGAAATTTTAAAACACTGCTTAGTTTATTCGTATAAACCGTAAATATGCAAAACCATTCCGCGCTATTTGAGGAGGGCTTTGGGACCTACCTACGCCCGCCGCACCGCGCTTGAGTGGCTAGGCAAGCATGCACCACCGTAGGCCGCGCCGTCACTTACCATCAGGTGAGACAGTGGTCAAATGCTATGCCTATAAATTGTAAAAAAACATCCTCATTTGCATTTCCTTGACTAGGTGTTGTAATACTCCCTCCCATTTCGTCTCTAGTTTCAGTGGAAGCAGACTGTATGTCGCCGACAGGTTCCCACTGATTCTTTGAAATCTGAGCGGAAATCTATACCTAATACATAAAATATGATGGTCTGATCGTTTTAATGTCGTTATGTTGCTGGATAGTTATCAGTTAAGACTTGACAATAATAGGCACGATGACTACTACTAAAAATGAACAAATATGACTTTCATAAAGAAGATTAAAAATGAATAAAATTAAATAAAAAATATTGTTTACTAGACACCATTTAAACTACAAAAACATAACATGAGAATTGGAGCTTTGGGGCGGGGCAGTTTAGCATATATATTATTATTTCCTTTTTTTGAATAATGGAAAAAATAAGTAAAATCGGTAAATAAATAACGGAGTAATGAGCTTTTAAACCTTCTGGAGGGGGCATCATCTGTCCCCTTCTCGCGAAACAGAGCGCCTCCACAGTTACTATGGAAAATCCCCTTGTGACGTCACATGCCAAAGAGATTGTACGTAAAGCTACCACAGCTTAGTAATGTACTAAGAACGACCTAGCCCTGACGTCACTGGCCGTTTGAGCTATCTCTTTCTATTCCGGTTTTTAAAATGCTTGTAACTTTGTAATTTATTGAGATATTTTTTTTTTGTTTCACGAATGTTTATCTTTTGAGGAATATTATAAATTTATTCAAAAAAATTTAGTCATCATGCCTATTAGCATTAAGTATGTATGTTTAGCTATGCCCGTATACCTACACTGCTACCTCAACACCAGTAACAGTAAGAACGTTTTATAGGCTTAAAATTAAACCACAAATTTTGTCTATCAATAGTACCTACTTACCTAGTATATTATTTTAATATATGTACTATCAAAACTATCATGATATAACAGTAATGCAAATAAGATCATTGTGCAAATCAGTTTTATGACGACCTTGTTTAGTTTCCGAGTAATTTGGCTCCAGCAAATACCGACTCATTATGTATTTGAAATTCTCATCATGTGCTCTATTTCTAGGAAACTTATAATTCAAGAAATTAGATCTTATATCTGGGCAGTTATTCTCTATCGATTCCTTACTTCGAAACCACGCGAATTCCTTGTCCATAAGAAATCTGGAAAAGTCTATTCTCTATAAAACGAAAACAAAACCACGCGAAATGAATTTGGATTGGCGCTATTTGCACTGGCAAAAATCATATGTTTTATCGAGACGCGTTCCCAAACATCAAGACATCAAAAGATATGACCACTTATGTCAATATATTTTATTCAAAATAAAGACAACCTTAATTTAAAGTGAAGGTATATCTAACGCTGTGACACGATTTGAGCAAGACGCGATAACGACGTGGTTTCGTATCGTATGGAATCTGTGTTTCCATAGAGAATAACCGCCCTGGAAAGTAAGTCGAAAAATATTAATGAATACGCGTCATCTCACTCATTCATTATTTTTGATGTAAGTGATTCAATCCAAGTCAATTTGATGTGTACGATATAGCTCTTAGAATTAGCAAGTTGAAATGGCAATGGGCAGGCCACATCGCTCGCAGAATTGACAACAGATATGGGGAAGAAAAGTTCTCTAGAGCGACCACTACTGTGACTGTACTGTACCTATCACGTGTTTTCGGTCGCTTTGACTGCTGTTTTATCTTTTACACAATACGAGGGCCATTCCTCTACTTTCATAGATCGTTTGCTCTGAAAGCAAATTCAACGCTTTTACGTGCCCCTGTAACCGAAGGTATCATTATACCCAGCGTGGCTTGCAAAAAGCAATTGTCGGTTCCATTCGCTTAAAATTCACTTTTACAACAGTTTTGCTGAGACTTCAAAGGGGTTTCAAAAAAATTTGAATTGCAAATGCATCTAATCTCCGCTAGCATGGCGCTATGTAAACATATTCCCGTTTTACGGAGTCAGGTGAAAAAATGTAGCATACAGAACGCCCTTGCGAGAAAGAATAAGTAAGTATAAAGGATGTAATAATTAATAAGTAAATCAATGGAATATATCGACTTGTAAATAATAATAATAAATAATAATAAATAACGCCCAACGATCACATACATAGATCCTGGACCCTAACTAGGATTCCCTGTATCTAGGGACCCAGGAACTACGAGGACCATGGTCCCACAACACCCAGACACAGAACAAGTATTTGCGCTTTTTTTTGTTTTTTCGGGCACAAATACTTGTCCTGTCGCGGGAATCGAACCCGCCACCTCCGGGTTATGAGCCGACCTGCTCAACCACCACACCACGGAGGCTGTCATATGATGATAATAAGTGAACAATTTATTGAGCATGATGCGCTTTGCACTACTTATACGACCGCCCAAATTGTCACACTCTTGGTTGTTTATTCACTCAGTTTTTAGCCATTTTTCTAGGGTCTGTATGTAAAATATCAATAACTATGATATTTTACTTGGTTTTTGATTCATGTTTTTAATAAAGAGTTTGTCTACAGACGGCTTCATTTTGCCCAACTTTTTTTATGTACTTGGGAGCTATGGGTTGTTGGAGCATTTTAAGTTAATTCTTAGTTTCTAAACCGAACACTTCTTTACTAACCCACACTACATTTTAATGTAAATAAAATAACCGGCCGAATACGAGTCGGACTGGCGCACGAAGGTTTCGTACCATTATCTATAAAAAGGAGCAAAAAAATCACGTTTACGCGCAAGTCAGACATACAGACGGACCGCGGAGGCTTAGTAATAGGATTCGCTTTACCCTTTGGGTACAGAACCTTAAAACATTAATATAAATTACTTATTTCATCTGTTAGAAGGGTAGGGAAGATACAGCGCAGGCCCCCACTATAATAAGTTCGCCGAAGACCTGATGCAAAACCGCGGGTTTCTTGATGTCTTTACGTCCAGGTAGTCTAACTTTCAGACAGACAGACCTTCATACCCCCAACGATGACTAACTCTGGCAACACACGGAGATCAAATTCCTATCGCCATAGAATAAAATATAAGCTAGCATCGTCAAATACTATAAAAAAATCAAGCTTTCGCCTTTAAGGTTTGCTCGCCACGCGCACCCCATGTGGTGTTTGTTTCGGTAGGTGGATCCAAAGTGACAAATTGGGCCCCTGGTGAGCGTTTTTCAGGGTTCCGTACCCAAAAGATAAAGCAAACCTCCGCTCAGTACTAAGGCTCCGCTCTGTCTGTATGTCCGTCTGTTGTGACCACGAACCGGAAGACGCAGCATAGGCCGGACCAACCATCAGCCGCGGGGAGCCGATGGGTGCAGGAGGCGAGCAACCGCTCGAAGTGGCGCTGCTTGGAGGAGGCCTATGTTCAGCAGTGGACGGCTTCAGGCTGTTAATGATGATGATTTAAAATATGATCAAAAACGATCAAGAAGTTGTCGAGGTATGGGAGGTACTAAGCACAACATCATGGCGCGTGGTTGCGAAACCTTTTGTGCTAGCGAGGTCTACTGTTCGGATAACTATACTAGTAAATAATGGTGTGCGGAACTCTTCGTGCGAGTGTCGACTAACACTTTTGTTTTCTTTCCCTTAAAATAATTACTTGAAAAGAGGGCGAATGTTTTGTCTCCTTCGAATACGTTATTCATAGAATATTTTTTGTAACCTTATCTCTAGCTTGTGCGCCGGTTTCTCAAAACAGGAGCGTGTTATCTCCTGTGACAAATTGGTAACTTTTTTGGCCCATCTTGTTTATCTTTGATTTGGATGAAGGATGTTTCAAAAGTCGTTGGTTTTTGTGATACCAATGTGAGAAAAGGACCACCCCATCTCTTCCCGTGGGTTCTGTAAGAGACGGCTAAGGGAATATCCAGAGAAGGTGCAGCATTCTCCTCGGTACATTAAAATCTGCGATCACCAAGCCGCCACACAAGCGTGGTTTATAGCAAACCCTTCTATGAAAAGCACCCAAAAGGCGTTTTATGGGAGACGGCCTATATTCAGCAGTGGACGTTTTCTAATTGATGATTGTGATGTGATGAGAACGTTTCATGTTTTGTTTGTGAAGCTACACGATATAAGAATTGTTTCATTGAGTGTTTCTATTATTTTCGGCTTTTCATACTCTGGCCTGAAAATATTCAAGCGAAAAACGTGAAGCGAAGGGGAAGTAAGGGTATTTCTTTACTTCCCGCTTCTTACGGCACCCACGGGAAGAAATGGGGTAGTCTACGTGTAGTATGTATGTAGGTAAGGTAAGATCTAGCATAATAAGAGCCTGTAACTATTGTAATTGATGAGTAATGAAAGGTAGTCCATCAAGACCAGTTGTTTCAATAACGCTCTAACCCCTCATGGTTCTGTTCTTACGATGGGACTACACAGCACAAGGTATCAACAGCCTGAAGACATCCACTGCTGGACAGAAGCCTCCCCCACAGAGCGTGACTTTGAGAGGCTGCTTGCCTCTTGCATCCATCAGCTCCCCACGATTCTGACCAGTCTGCGTCGTCCACTTCGTAGCCAGTACTCGGAGAACCTTTCTTCCCTACCGGGTGTCAGTTCTACGAGCGATGTGGCCTGCCCATTGCCATTTCAACTTGCTTCTAAGATCTAATTCTAAAAGCTATATCCATAGATTTATACATCAGGATATGCCCGAAAGAACATTTTATTTTGTCAAAATGGCGTGGGAAAAGTCAGCGCCATTTATTAGATTTCGCGTGAACTACGACAAGTTGAGAAAATTAGGTGCCTATCGCTGCCATTATGTCCGTCAATGTTTATGTTTACAATGATTATTGCAAAACAGAGTGTATATATTGAAAATATTGAATCACTTGAGGTAAGAAACTTGGTCTTTCTTTTTACTGCACTTTTGAGTATAGATTGTGCAACCCTTCACAATACAACTTGGCATATTATGTTTGTGACATTCGACCGACGCCTTCTAACTTCCATCACAGACTGAGCGCTAGTGGATGCCAATCTGTGAAATTGGCTCCCACTTTGAAGCGACGTTTTAACCTGTCATTAGGCTTGTCCTTAATATATATATAAGTTAATTAAGTTTTCTCCCTTGTAATTTTTGTTGTCTTAAGGTGTACAATAAAGAGTTGATCTATCTATCTATCTATCTATCTATCTATGTATATGTCTATGGCTATATCGGTCACTTTAGTTCTGCGGATCTCCTCATTTCGGATCTTATATCGCACAAGGTATACTGCCATTACAATTAACGTGCTACCTATATAGGTAGGTACTCCCATACCAACCGGCTACCCTCTGTGATCGCATATCCCTGCCGGGGTGACCCATATTTGTAACCTCCGACACGAATGTCACTAGGTAACACACGGTAACGTTTCGTGTGGATACATCGACGGATATCCTCCTAAATGTTATAAATTATAACGCGTTTATGTCGTGATAGTTTGATTTCATTATCATTAAAAGAATTATAAGTATATATAATAATAATTCATAACTAAAATTGTTTTTTAAATTGTTTATGATTTATTTTCTTTTACACTAAAGTTTTTTTTTTCTTATATTTTGGCTCCACACATAGTGTATTTAGCCAGTGTCAAGTATTGTAATTTTCACCATATTAATAGAATATTTCATGTAAAGTCAAGCCTTAGTCATAGTCATAGTCCAGTCTAAGTCAGGTAGTCACAGTCCAGTCTAAGTCATGCTCCAGTAAAGTGGTGGCAACTTTACTAGAAGCTTCTATGGAATTTTGGAAGCAATACGAAAAATCACGTTTCATCACTTGCCCACACTCATGCTCCTATTGCATCACTTAATGCGTAAAACGCCACCAATTTTAAACACTAACACTAGGAAAAGCACAAGTTTTAAGAAATAATACAATGCAACGACGTGAACTTTTCCACGTTCCCGCCAAACTCTACACTAAAGTTAATTTTATGTGCTGAAATGAAATTCAAGATAAGATTAGATGCATAAGTACCTACTGTCAAGGTCAACGTAGGTACGTAATATCAGGTCTATACATATTATAATAGATACTCTGTGTTTAGTTCCTTTTACAACGATTAAAGTTCCCGTGGGCATAAGTAAAAGATTACCATAATGTTAAAAACGATGTTAAATAGTTCTCATGTAAGTGAAATATTTTCTTATGAGAAATAAAGATATCTCTAACCACATAATATACTCCACTAAATTGTACTTAGCTACAATATTGCAGTTATAGACCCAAAGAACATAACTCTAACGCACGATGTCAGATTTGACATTACAAATCAATTATGAAATCTTTAAAATATCAGATTGCATCCGTCGACATATCCCGCGACATATCCCCCACGCCTTGCCTCAGTGACCTATTGCTGAAAATCGTATCAAGCGAATATTAACAAATGTTCGCTCCCGATTCGAACGGATGCGAGCGAAAGTGGGCCGCATTTCCCCAGTCTCCCCTCTTGCATGCTAAATCCACTTTTAAGTCTTAATAGTTAAAGTCAAAAATGGTTTAATAGTGACAGTGCATCCGATGTAACCCAAAAAATCTGTTGGAGCCTATTCTGTAGTCATTTATAATCATTATGTCATGTATGTCTAGGACATGTCTGATTTTTAATATTACTATTACGATTACGTGTAATGTATAATCTAGTAAGCGAACAAGTACCAAACCTTTTCCAGCCACAATACAATAAAGAGGTGTTCAGTTTTCTTCAGTTTTCTAATTCCCAGTTTTTATTATACGTGTTATGTGAACAGCTATGCATTCACCTGCTTGCTGTTAAGCGTCACGGCTGAAGATGCTCTGTCCGAGTTGAACTGTCACTCGCGGGTCGGACCTCAACGGCCAAGTGTGAGTCGGACTCGCGCATGAAGGGTTCCGTACCATTATCTATAAACGAGCAAAAATATCACCTTTGTTGTATGGGAGCCCCCTTAAATATTTATTTAATTCTGTTAGTATTTGTAACCATCACAGCTCATGAGATACAGCCTGGTGAAAGACGGACGAACAGACAGACAGATGGATCGCGGAGCCTTAGTTCGCTTTACCCTTTGGGTGCGGAACCCTAAAAACGTGTCCAACCACCACGACTGTTAACAACTAGGAGCTGGCTATAAAGTCTCCTTTGCCCATCAGTACTTTTCGCTACAGGGCCCTTCAAACCGGAACAGTTCCAGTTTAATAAAATTAGGGAAGGTTGCCAGCCTCTCGGTTTTTTACAAGCTGCACTTCGGAGAGTGTGCGCTGGAATTGCGCAACTTAATTCCCCCATCCCCATTTTACCACCGGACATCAAGACGCACGGAAACACGGCATCCGTATATGGTAGAAATTCCTCTAATACGTACAAAGCGTTTTGATTCTTCGTTTATAATTTGGACAGCGAAGGAATGGAACACCTTACCAGCGTCATTGTTTCCTGACAAATATAATCTGGGAGTTTTTAAGGCCAGAGTGAACCGGTATCTTCTAGGCAAGCATGCTCCATCGTCGACCGCGTCATCACTTACCATCAGGTGAGACCGTGGTCAAATGTTAGCCTATCGATGATAAAAAAGTGATTAATAATAGCAACAATATACTTAGTAATATCCCAGATGATATAATACCTCCAGTACAGATGCCTCATCCCATACAACGGAATAACGCGGGCTATTTTACGAATTATTTTATTTCTGCATAACGCAAGATTATCAAGCGACATTTATTGCGTGTTGGCGAAGTATTGGGCCAAATGAATACACTGGAAACTAACTAGTAACTTTCTAGACACGATTATTAAATTTTTTTCAAGTTCGGACTATTTTTGTTTGTACCTGATGGGACCCCATGGTAATAGTAATACCACAGATTACTGAATATGTTACTAGTAATAGACTAATAGTAATACTTACTGCAAAAGGCCATTGCCACTAAGGCCATTGCACTTAATAGCTTAACTGAGCAAATAACGAAATAACAATTAGTAGCACCCCTTCATTTTTACCGCAATAGGGGGTACTAATAAAAATACTAGTAGCGCCCCGCCACTTCACTCGTTATTTACTATTTTTATATTTGAATTTTATGATGTCGTTATTTGGGACAAACATAATCAAACATTTTTGGCCGCGGGAAGCCGATGGATGTAGGAGGCGAACAGCTGCTCAAAGTGGTTCTCTCTAGGGTAGGTCTATGTTCTGCAGTCTTCAGGTTGTCAATGATAATAATTATGATGATGATGATCACAAACATTCTTGAAAAACTTCATCTACAGCAACTCAGCCATTTATCATAACAAACAAACATAAACAGTGTTTAGTTACTGTATAAGTATTAGTAGAGTAGAGATAGGAGTGAATTATTTACTAACTCATGTATAATCTATGAAGCAGTATAATATAAAAATATAAGGGTGTGCCATTGCAAAATATTTGTTCGCCACATTGTAACCCATCCCCTTAATTAGGGTGACCATGCGTTCTAACTCAAAGCAATACCAGCAAAATATTGTATTAGCCCAGATAATATAATACCTACAGTACAGAATTACAGATGCCTCATCCCATACAACGGACTATTTTACAAAAATTTTTTTTGTTTCTGCATAACGCAAGATTATCAAGCGACATTTACTGCATGTTGTCGAAGTTGGGCCAAATTGGGCCAAATGAATACACTGGACACTGACGCTCGCGATACGATCACTACATTTTTTCACGTTCAGGCTATTTTGTTTTGTACCGGATGAGACCCCATGGTATTAATAAGTATGTCTATAGTAGCATAATTTGATTCCCTTCAAAGGGATATAGCTCGGGTCCCACTTTATTGTCTTGTAAGATGAAATTGTGATGTAACGCTTAACACCAGGCGAATGACTGGCTCGTTATCATCATCATCTTCATTAACAGCCTGAAGACGTCCACTGCTGAACATAGGTCCCCAGGAAGCGCCGCTTTGAGCGGCTGCTTGCCTCCTGCATCCATCGGCTCCCCGCAGCTTTCCCTAGATCCTCGGCTCACCTAGTGGGGGGCCTATGCTGCGGCTTCAGGTTCGTGGTCGCCACTGGAGAACCTTTCTTACCCATCGCATTGGTTGTCAGTTCTACGAGCGATGTTATTATATTGGTTAAATAATAAAAGAATTATAATCCTAAATGGAAAAAACGTGGTCACCTTACAAAGCTCCCTTCCAATCTCACAATAAGGATTAATCGATGGTCCCCATGCTTCAACTATTCTTTAAACTGTGTAAAAATCATACTGACTCGTAGCTATTCTGTGCATCTGAACCATAGTAACTGTTACTTATTCGTTGCTTAGACACCTGGCGGGCGCGTGCCATTTGACTAGTCCTTTTGAGTGTTTTCTTTATTGTTATTTTTACGTATCGTTTAAGCGTTTAAGGATTAGAGCCGCTTTTGTTTAATTATTTATTGTTATTATAAGAATTAGGAAATTATAAAAGAGTTTTTGTATGTTCTATTTATTTTATTTTTATTTTGTAGAGCTAGATTAAGCCAGACTAAACCGTAGTTTTAATAATATTGTGTTGGTCTATACTAGCAATTTTTTTTAGTGTCTACCTACTTTGAAATTTAAGTACTTCATCGGGGTTATCGTCCCAGCTAATAATGCACAACACAAAAATTGTACAAACTAGCAAAATGTACAAACTCTTGTTTTGTTGATTCGGCAAAATGTATGAGGCGGTACCTACCACATAATAAATTAATACCTAATAGTACTACTACTGGACTGTGTGATGTCTCAGAATGACGTGCGCAGTGCAGTGTCACGTGAAACTTTAGGTATTATTTTAGAGTTCCGAGTGACACTGCTACTGTTATGGGCGGCCGTGTCGCTTAACATCAGGTGAACGAGTAGCTCGTCACGTCATCCATTCGCATGAAAAAGTACCACTACAAGTAAAAAGACGTAGTACCAGAAGTATCTCCACAAAGTAAACTAACTACTACCTACTACCTACGTGCCGCGAGAATAAACGTTCCGTCTACGTTTACGTGGCTACGATAAATTTACCTCTACGTGCAATATATGGGAAATGTCTAAAACCATCAGGCGCTTTGTTGTATTAAAAGTATTGCCACTTATGACGGGCCCGATAGCTCAGTTGGTAGTATCCCTGCCTTCTGAACTGAGGGCTGTGGGTTCGATTCCTGCCAAGGACAAACATTTGTGTGATGAACATAGATGTTTGTTCTGCGTCTGGGTGTTATATTGTATTCTATGTATGTATTTACAAACAAAAAAGTATATAAGTATTGTATCAGTTATCTGGTTCCCATAGTACAAGCTATGCTTAGTTTGGGGCTAGATGGCGCTGTGTGAAATGTCCACACATATTTATTTTATTTTTTTTATTTTATTTTTTTACGACGTGGCCGTGGGGACCGGGTGCCTTCGACATTTACAAAGATTTGGCGGGGCGTTTGGTTGAATCGGCACGTGACCAAAATGCTGGCATCTACTTCGTTCAAAGGATCAGCCTCGCTATACAGCGGGGCAACGCCGCTGCCAGCATTATGGGCACGTTGCCCGATTCCATGGATTGCTTGAACTATCTATAGACCTTTTACAGTGTATAGATAGTTCAAGTATTGACACGTTCAAGTATTCTTTAGACATTTATTTTTATTTTTAAGTAGATATAATATATATAATATTCATGGCAAGTATTTCTGTTTATTGTCATTAAAACGAGGCAATTCTTAAATCCATTTATTATATACTTATTATAATATAAGTGAATTTACCGATCGGTAAAGTTAGACAACGTTCGCTGCGGTCACTACTGTGATGGGTGACCGCTACAGCCAAAAGTGGTATTTACAACTGAGCGCTACCGTGCTTCGGAGGGCACGTTAAGCCGTCGGTCCCGGCTGTTGTCGTAAGACAGTAGTCGTTAAGCCAAGTCAGAAGCCTTTGGGAGGCCTAAAGTTCTGACACCAGGGCTGACCACTTGCCTACACGAGAAGAAGAAGAAGAAGTAGATACTTATTATTCTTTTCATGAGTGATCATCAGTAGTATGTTGACTTACCTAGGACTCAACTTGCGAAGGAAAAGATGGTGAATAAGCCACATTCAAGAATCACAAAACTGTCGAAGATTTTATGTCAGCTTCCAAAATGTCCAGTGATCTGTCCCTGTGAGAAAAGACTGGCCTGTCTCAGCAAAGAGAAAGTGTAGACAAGGTCTAGCTAGACATTGTCTACTCTTACACAGCTAGACCGTCTAGCGACTATTCTGACGATACCTTTTTTCTTTTTTTTTGAGGGGAGATATGCCCTTTCACTTCCCTGCATCACGAGGGTGATGGCAGGGGGTATGTGGGACTCGAACCCACTAAAACCCCCCGTGATAGGGTTACGTTAGCATTCACTATTTGGCCCGCTGACGATAATACCTAAGCCAACCAAACCAATAAACAAAAGTTTTGCAGACCAACCCCGTAAGTTGGTTGTAAAGGTGAAGGAAAAATTCGGACATGAGACCACTTGTCACGGTAGCTTAAGTAAAGCATATCCCGGCTGGAGGGATGGATGGAAATGGGGTCAACCCCCGCCCGTGATCCTAGTTTTTCCTTCACAAATTAATCTGTAGATTACGCTGAGCAGGCGATACTGCTATAAAAATTATAAATGTTAAAAGTTTTGCATTCAATTTTCATTTTCAAAAAGCGTTCTTAGTAAGAAAATTATATTTACATCCTATCCTATCAAAATTAAGTTAATTTAATGACGTCACGGCTACTCTAATTTATTTTCGTGAACAAAGAAACGGTTTCCCTAATTCTTGTAAAAATAATGCTTTCAATCAACCCCACTAATTACCGAAACGCATCAGTAATCGGACACCGAACGCGTTTCCAAATGTCAGACACATCACAAACGATGCGACGTGTCGCAAGCCTAAGCGACGTGCGCAACTGCGATTTTTAAACTTGTCAATTTTTTTAAATATTATGTTTCAAAAGGAGTCCAGTACGCCTAGCACGAATATTTACGCGCGTGTAAGTGTAACGTTAACGTAAAACCCCCCGACGAAGTATTACGATTGCGTCTGCCGCTCAACTGCTGTCAAACTTCATACAATTTTGACAGCAGTTAAGCGGCAGACGCGCGTCAGCAGCGCTGCTAGCTCAATCGTAATAGGGGGGCAGACCAAAAGCCATACAACTGCCTTACGTTAACGTTACACTTACGCGCGCGTAAATATTCGTGCTGAGCTAGGGTTGGTTTGTTGATCCACGTGCATTTCTCTGCTAATTGGTCTCTATACATACTTTACATACCTTTACGAATTTGCATGCCGCAGTATACCTAGCCAGAATCTAACCACCAAAAGAGGATACGTTTTGGAATCCTGTTACCGATGCCGGACATAATCATCATCATCATCAACAGCCCGTAGACGTCTACTGCTGAACATAGGCCTCCCCCAGAGAGCGGCTGCTCGCCTCCTGAATCCATCGGCTCCCCGCGGTTTTCACCAGGGCGGTTATTCTCTATGGAAACGTAGATTCCACACGATACGAAACCACGTCGTTATCATGTCTTGTTCAAATCGTGTTACAGCGTTAGGAGTACCTTTACTTTACATAAAGTTATTTTTATTTTGAATAAAATATATTGACATAAGTGGTAGCTTTTGATGTGGTTGATTTTTCGGAACGCATCTCTGTAAAACATGTGATCATGTGACAGTTCAAATCGTGCCAATTCCAAATTCATTTCGCGCGGTTTTATTTTCGTGTCATAGAGAATATAGTTTTGCAGATTTCATATGTAAGACAAGAAATTCGCGTGGTTTCGAAGTAAGGAATACAGAATAATGGCCCAGGTCAGGATTTTTTGCATAAATCACTAAATTACAGTACTTTTAACTCTGAATGATACTGAATTAATTAATACAAGGTCCCTATTTTTCCACTACTAAAATTGAGTGACGTCCGTTGAAAGAGTTTCAATCTGCCGACGCCGCACGCGATGGCGCACGGTGATGTCTGTGATCGCCCTAATAAGATTAAAAACGGGCCACTTTCCCCACCAGGAGTTAAGTTACCTTTATTATTCTAAATGTTAAATTCTGGGAAAAGGGGCGTGCATTGTTTTAACCTCATTTTGATAAAAGCGATAAAACAATTCCCTTAAGTTCTTACCTCTACATAATGAGACAGATATTTTGTTTCTGATCTCAACTAGCCAATATTTTCCCAAAACCGATGCGCTAAGTACTTAGCCAACGTCTTCTAAAACCATGCCCGAGTAAAATTTAGATCCTGTTATTAGATTGCTTCTTCTACAGAAGTTATCTTAACGGGATGTTAAGGCGCTGAATGCTCCCAAATAGACTATTTTCAACATGATTGTCTCAAAATGTACATCATTCACAGGATTGAAAAAAATGCATGTTAATACTGGCCATATCTTCTTTCCATCTGCAGAAACCAAAACACGATTACGAAACGTTTTCTCGATAGAAAAAAATCATGAAGTGACCTCTAAAAAATCATTCAAACGCCCCAAAATGTTACATTATAATATGACACCCCATTGAAATAAATCATAATGATAAGTTACGTTTCTATACATCCGTTTGTTAGCTTATTTTTATTATAACAATAAGCGTTTCTTTTATAACTAATTATTTGTACCGAAAAATGGAAAAGACGAAGTGCAACGCAACGTAATCGCCATATTTTTGGTACGCATAAAATGACTCTATTTCATACAGGATATGGTTCATGTTTGACTGCTGTAATAAACGTGCTCGCATTGGGTCCTGTCAGCGTCTTAATAACAATTATCCCATCTTCCCTTCAATCCCACTCCCATCCACCTTCCATGCGGTGGGGGAAAGAAGTACACAATAGCATCGGACCCCCGCACTATAACGCATATCTCCTATCCTTCTAAAAAATGGACTAGCCAATATTAAATAAAACATCCACAAAGCGTTTCATATACACGATCTAATTTAATTCATTACCATAAATTGAGCTCATGATAGTACATCATTTATAGATGATTATTTAAGAGTAAAGAGTGTAAATGAAAATAATTTTATTGAAAATTATTAAGATTGCCGCGGCATCTAACGCGGTTGGCACGGGTGATTTTGATACATCTAAATGTTTTTATACCTTGTATGTACTAATTACAACGGGCTATGGAGAGGGCAATACTCGGTGTTTCCCTGCGAGATAAGATCCGTAATGAGGAGATCCGCAGGAAAACTAAAGTGACCGATGTAGCTCTTAGGATTAGCAAGTTGAAATGGCAATGGGCAGGCCACATCGCTCGTAGAACTGACAACCGATGGGGAAGAAAGGTTCTCGAGTGGCGACCACGAACTGGAAGACGCAGCGTAGGCCGGCCCCTAGACTTTATCCTTTAGACTATTACCCGGACTAGGTGGACCGACGACCTGGTGAAAACCGCGGGGAGCCGATGGATGCAGGAGGCGAGCAGCTGCTCTAAGTGGCGCTCCCGGGGGGAGGCCTATGTTCAGCAGTGGACGTCTTCGGGCTGTTAATGATGATGATGATGATGATGATGATGATGTACTAATTAAAAACAATACTTCATTATTTTAATTAAATTTCGTATTGTAGCAGTTGATTAAGTAAGTTATTCCATTTTTTGGAGTTATTATTATTACCATACCAATGTGTTAGAATTCAAAAATTTTGTTCCACACGTGACCGGTATCAGGAGTAGGTATCTAGTTTCAAAGGATGCTAATGAATTCAATTACACCCAGTATAGACGAGTTCAACGTACTCTATAGTTACTTAGGTACCTACTTATATGTAACGCGCTTGCGAATGGTGCACGAGGTAAGCTCAAAGCCAGGAGCTTGACTGACTTTACAAATGGATCTGTCTTCCATATCAGGCAATCTGTGCATCTCAGCATCTCAGCCATATAAGTAACAGACATGTAGACAAGTAGCTAATTGCCATAGATCTATATATCAGGATATGCCCGAAGGAACATTTTATTTACTTTAAATGGTGTGGGGGAAAGTCAGCGCCATCTCTTAGATTACTCAGGAACTACGATGAGTTGGGAAATTAAACGCTGCCATTATGTCCGTCAATGTTTGTTTACAATGATTATCCCAAATATAAATTCGATTATTTTCGTACAAAACGGAATGTAATATTGAAAATATTGACTTACTTGTGGTAAGAAACTTTGTATTTCTTTTTATTGCACTTTAGAGTGTAGTTTGTGCAACCCTTCACAACACAACTTGGCATATTTTCTTTGAGACACACGACTGATATCTACTCACTTCCAACACAGACTGGGCGCTAGTGGATGTCAATCTGTGAACTTGACTCCCTCTTTGAAGCGACGGTTTAATCTGTCATTAGGCCTGTCCTTATATATATGTCTATGCTAATTGCTTATATATTTACGCACGTAAATGTGTTCGTATGTAGGTACCAAGAAAGGGTTTGTATCCACCGATAGAAAGCCGAAGACACATACAACACTTAGGTACTTATTGAGCAAAGATTATAAAGATATAGTCAATGTTGTTGAGGCAGGGAAAAAGTTTACTTTCCGGAAATAGACGATTTGGGAATAAAAGGATGACAAATAGAAAAAAAAATTGTTGTAGGAGTGGACAAATTAAGTAGAGGACAATAGGCATGATGACTACTATTAAAAATGAACAAGAAAATATTACTTTCATAAAAAAGATTAAAAATGAATGCAATAATTGAAAAAATAAGCAAAATCGGTAAGTAAATCACGGAGTAATAATGTAGTGTTGCCTACAGTTAAAATGAAAGACTTCTATAGATTCACAAATTTATTCGAAGCCCGTCCCAGATTATATACTCTACGATCCTAGGTAAATCGTACTAAACCTACTTACTCTGTTGATCACCTATCCTACCTAGGTACTCTATGGCTGAGCTGTCTAATGAAAGCTATTTTTACATGCTTGTTATAAAATCATGATCCTATATTTCTGAATAAGTACAACGCAAAATAAATAATTTATTATAGCAGGAAACCAGACGTAACTTTCGCTAGATCCCCGGATCGAGATGCCCGGAGGGACGGCAGGCCAGTGAAGTGGAGCACCAGCTGCAGCGAGTACGATGCTTGGTGGCACCGTGGGCACCTTTGCCCGAGACGGGTCCCAGACCGGACGTAGTGGAGGGGTGCCTGGGTGCGCAGTAGCTCTGCGGCACGATGGGCAGCTGGAGTACACCTTAGCCTGCGGCTTGGCACAGAAAGGACGCGGACAGAGGGCGCCTGGGCGCGCAGTCGCTCGGCAGCAATAGGTAGACGCTGCGAGCCTCGGCCCACGAGTCAGGCTCAAGGTGGACCCAGCCAAGAGCCACGGTGTGCTCAGCGGGTGGCGATACTTCCGCCCAGGAGTCAGGCGCAGCGGGCAGCTGGCGCAGAGCGTCACCACTTCAGGCCAGTAGTAAGCAGTGGCCGACTAGGAAGCGGCCACGGAGAGTTCTACGCAGTGCAGGCAGGTCCGGAGTCCGGAGTAAGCAGCACGGTCAAGATTATGCTGTGGGCAGACATGAGATGGCGTCTTGGGGCATCCCATAGAGGCCAAGACAGCTTTGATAGATGTAAATAAAAACTTCACCCGTTATTTCACTTTGCAGTCACTGAGTAGCACTTTATATAATGCGCGTCGCCGCTTAGGGCTTACTTTCGTGACTCGCAGATACCCAGAGGTAGGGTTCTACGCAAAGACTTTTTATCCAGACCACTAATACGATATTAAAGCAAGGCAAAACCGTACACACCACTTTGGGTGTGATTGATTCTCAGCTGTCAAAATCAAAATCAGTCGTTACTTGGGTGTGCTTTTGAATACATACCAAAAAAATGCCGTCTTGCGTGATAAAACTGTGCCGAAATCACAGGCACGAATCACAGAAGCACACGATCACATTTCACTTGTAAGTGGCCTCAATCATGTATTTTTATAAGATTATTTTAATTATTTCTATTTGACGAAGAGTTAGAACCATTTTACAATAAAAAGTTGACATGTCAAAATCAGTATTGCCACACGACATCTGAATAATTACCCAATTTCTTTTGTATGGATTTCCAACAGATCCATGTCTAGCTGATCGTTGGATAAAATTAGTTCGAAAAAGTCGAAATGAAGATTGGTGGAATACCTAATACTCGCTCAACAATATGTTCAGCGCTTTTCTATAGTAAAGAACACACAGAACACAGAAGTGCAATTACTGATAGTAGTTTTATTGTCAACTATAAACGTTCCACGCGCCCACTCTTTTTCCATTTTTAAGGTTATTTTTTTTATCCTATTATACGAAACATTATTTTGGCTAAGGCCCAGGGGGTCTAGCAAAGATCACAATCGCTAACGCTAACGCCTCACGCTAACTCCAAAAATGTATTGAAATGACATTCGCTACGGAAAAGTTAGCGATTTCCGAAATGTCATTTCAGTACATTTTGGAGTTAGCGTTTCGCGTTAGCGTTAGTGGTTGGTATCTTTGCTAGACCCCCTGTACCTACATAACTGTTGTTCTTTAATCCCTTTAACTTGGTAATATTGAAAAACTCGTGAGTCATTAAAAGAAATGTTGGATAAACTGCTGGTTTTACTTAATTTGAATCCTTTTTATTAAAAGATTGCATGAGCTATCTATAGAACTTTTTCTTGTCTATAGATAGTAGTATGTAATGGTAATTAATTTTATTATTTTATATTTTTTAATGTAGGCGTTATATAATTTGTATTATTTACATTTTATTTCTAGCTAGATTTTTATTTAGATAGATAGATAGATAGAGAACTCTTTATTGTTTCACAAATAAATACACACAGGAATAAAATAAATCTTACGAACTAGTGCAACAATGGGCGGTCTTATCGCTGACAGCGATCTCTTCCAGACAACCTTTGGATGGACAGTATCAGTAGAGAGAGAATAAACGGCGGTGCAAAACAATTTAATAGATGAAGGAAATACAGATAAATAAATAGAATAAAATACTATTACCTAACTTGGTACTAATAAATATACCTACATCCGAATACGTATATACATTATAATACAATAGACTAATACATAATTTAAAAAGGATGGAATAGTAACAGTAAAAAATAAATAGCAGCAGTTCACAATGACAGATAATAATTCTGCACCATACTTTTAAATATAGTCAGGGACTTAGCATGCCTAATATCTGTGGGAAGCGCATTCCACAGCCGAACGGCTTGCACCGTGAAGGATTTGTCGTAGTTCTGGGAGGTATGGACGGGAGGCATGAGCTGGAGGGTTTTGGAGGAACGCAGGGACAAAGGGTGGGTCTGGTGTAAGAACTTAAAGCGTTCTTTGAGATATGGGGCGTGGATGGAATAAACAGAATAGTGTAGAGGAGAGATAGAATGCGAGCATTCCGGCGAGATCGAATGGTTAACCACTTCAGCTTTTAGGTACCCGACTAAATCGGGTAATACTATTTATATGGTATGTTGAAATAGGAACTGACATTAGAAGAAAAAAAAAATGTGCTCTATGGGTTGATTCATGTTCAAACAAGGTTAAGTATGGAGACTTCGGTTCTGGACCTATGTAATAGGGGGAATTCTGTGAACCTAACATGAAAACGTATCTAACGTCTGTAATAGAGCATAACAAGCTTTTAAATCATTCCAGGAGCCTGCACGGGTTGTCCGGCGTACTCTTCATGGAGGATGAGGCATAGAGTAGTATAAGTATCGGGGAATAGAGAGCCCTCTTGAGGAGATTTTTGTCACCCAAAAAAAACTTAATGTTTATAATGCCCTCTGTTAGAAGATCCGTGGAACTATCAAACACCTATATACCTACCTATACTGTAGTTGGGTATATATATGTATTCTATATCCATACCTACATACCTATAGATAGGTGCTTACCTCAAGGTCTGTGATTTTAAATTCTTGATTATCCAGGGGGTCTAGTATAGAACCCAATCGCTAACGCTAACTTCACAATGTATTGGAATGATATTTCGGAAATGGCTTACTTTCCGCAGCGAATGTCATTTCAATACATTTTTGGAGTTAGCGTTAGCGTTTCGAATCTTAGCTAGATCCACAGATGTTTCAATCACCGATATAGCTGTCAATATGAATTTGACAACTTCGCATGTTACATTTATGAACAGCGCCATCTATTCGAAATCCAAGTACATTAAGGCTGAGTTTTACCGGGCATTATAAAAGATAGCGTTACTTTCCATACAAAAAAGTGGTGCCAAGGGAACAATATGGAAGCGTCCCCCCCCTGGGATGAGGCGACGTAAACAGCCAGATGCCTAAAATACTATGTAAAAGGACTGAGGCGTAGGGGTAACCCTACAATAAGCTTTTAAAGTTTGTACAGGAGGCATCTCCTGTCCCTTTCTCGCGAAACAGAGCGCCCCCACAGTTACTATGAAAAATCTACTCGTGACGTCACATGCCAAAGAGATTGTATGAAAAGCTACCAAGCTACTAGTTCCTCATTACCAGCTAGGTAATGAGGAACTATAACAACGTTCCTCTGAGGTCACTGGCCGTTTGAGCTATCTCTTTCTATTCCGGTTTCTAAAACGCTTGTAACTTGGTCATTTTTTGAGATATTTAATTTTTGTATTCACAAATGTTTATATTTTGAGGAATATAATTAATTTAACCAAAAAAAAATTTTTATCATTATGCATATTATTTTGGAAATGGATAAGGCACAGAGCAAAAAAAAATGCTTCGCCTCTAGGTACGAAGTGTCATTTGTTTCAATGCTCTGTGTGGATAAGTTAAGAAGTTGCAGTTCTAAATGCAATGTGGTCTGCGCATTGCCTATCAATTCAAACTGTTAATAATTCTACCGTAAAATTAAGTTCTATAATTACAATTTAACTCTTATAAAGTTAGCATAAAAGACTAACTCATAACTTGTTGTACGGTGTCAAAACGTAACGCCCATCGATGCATGAACGAAGTGCTGTATTTGTGCGCCATCTTTAATATGCATGTCGTGCTAGTAAGGTCAGCATGAAAACCTGCTTTTATTTTAATTTTATATATTTCAATACCGCCAGCTACACCATACCTACTACTTACAAAAAATTAATTCAATACTAATACGTAAGAAATGGTTATAAAAAAGATAATGAGTCGTGAATCTTTCTTCATTTTATGACGACAGCTGATTCACATCTCATTACTCTACTACATTACCAGGGCGGCTGATAAGTTCGCGGCCTAGGTTACTTAATGAAAGAAAAGTTTAGTTTTTTAATTTTTATTTTTCAATATAATCACCCTCAAGTGAAATGCACTTCTCACATCGTGAATACAATGCCTTTAAACCATTGAAAAAATATTCTGAAGATTTCTCTTGAAAATGACTCTCCACAGCTGACTTCATCTCATTGTCATCCGAAAATCTTCGCCCCCTTAACGCCGTTTTCAGTTTCGAAAAAAGGAAAAAGTCACTGGGAGCCAGGTCCGGACTATAGGGGGCATGGTCAATTTCTGCAAACCCAAAGGCTTTTAAAGCATCCCTCGAAACGCGAGCGGTGTGAACGGGCGCGTTGTCTTGCAGAAACAACACACCGCGCGCCAATTTGCCACGTCTCTTCTGTACGATTGCTTCACGTGCCTGACCCAATAAATTGGCGTAGTATTGACCATTCATAGTAGTTCCTTTAGGCAAGTAATCAATTAGTAAAATTCTCTCGCAATCCCAGAAAATAGTCGCCATAACCTTAGAGGCCGACTTTTCCACTTTAAACTTCTTTGGTGGTCTTTCTCCTTTTTTGATCCACTGCATAGACTTTTATTTGCACTCGGGATCATACTGACGAATCCAGGTTTCGTCTACTGTCATAATGCGGTTACAAATTTCATCCAAATCGTTCTGACACAACTCCAAAACATCCGTACAAGTCGCCAGTCGTCGTTGTTTGTCGAATAGTGTGAGCATTCGCGGTACCCACCGCGCACAAATTTTTTTCATGTGTAAATTTTGGTGTAAAATTTCTCCAATCCGCTCTTTACTAATCTGTAACTCTTCAGTTATCTGCAACAATTTTATTCTTTGATCAGCCAATACTAATTTTTCAAGTTTTTTAACATTTTCTTCGGTCACTGCTGTCACAGGGCGGCCCGGGCGGGGTCGTCTAGACAGCTCTCTCTTCCTTGTTTAAAAAGTCAAGCCCATTTTTTCACCATTGTATATGATGGTCCGGAATCCTGAAGAAGCGATGACATTTCTTCAAAAATGTTTTTCGGCGAGTTTCCTCTTTTTACAAGGAATTTAATCACTGCGCGGTGCTCAAAATTACGAGAATTTTCAGTTTCGGTCGACATGGTATTGTTGCTTGTTCCAGGTTTGAAGTGTTAATGAACCAAATTAAACAAATGGGTGTTATTTATACTATCAATAAGTGCTGCAAGTTGTGCCATCAGTAACGAGATGATGCCTTTTCGCTAAGTACCTTAGGGCGCGAACTTATCAGCCGCCCCTCGTAATTACTGTGACACCATAAAAAATCTTCAAAACAAAAGTGTTGAATAATTCTTCATTTTGCCACACTATAGATAAACCTATAAAAAAATATAT
Organism: Ennomos erosarius; assembly: GCA_963580505.1. Lineage (NCBI taxonomy): Eukaryota > Metazoa > Arthropoda > Insecta > Lepidoptera > Geometridae > Ennomos > Ennomos erosarius. The sequence continues at coordinate 1,715,437 of OY757001.1, read as the reverse complement.
AATCTTAAGTATTGCATAAAAACAAAATAAAAAACACGACTGAGTGTGTTATTTTTCAACCAATAATAATTGGCGACTATTTGATTGCAATTTATGTCTGACAGTTATTAGCAGAAAAGCACTTTATACTTTTTTGCTGACCGTACCTATGCTTACTTTGCAGTATTATTTATTTCATATGTTAGTAATCTTTGCATATCCTTTAACATTCGCTATTACATCTCAATCTCGAACTTATTAAACAAACCCGACCTTATCTGCTTGTTTTTAAGATCTACTTTCCGTTGGTTTTCTTCTCTTACAGTACCTACTTATTTAATCAGCACGTAAATAATGTATGTTTGTTTGTAAAAGTTGTAGGTAGTGTACACACTTATTTAAGTAGTAAATGCATAAAGCATTTTGCGCCTCATTCAGCCAATATAATATGGGCATTATACATCAGGTAAAATTTGGTAAAACCCTATCCTGACTGCTTTAAAAAAAAGTTAAACATACCACCTTATACCTACCACTACTACCTATAGGTAATTTTTGCAAGCAGCCGGATAATTCTCTGCGGATCCATCGTCCATAATGATTCCAGTGAGAATTTTATTTCTCATTAAAACCAGTTCTGAATTGTGGATCTACTGAGAACTTTCTTTTTGTCAAGATCCATCATCCAGATCCATAATGGTTGCAATAATAAGATGAAACATGGAAAAATGGATGACCGAAACCGCAGGTAAGTCTGAGTATTATTTTGCACACAATGATTTAGTTACCACGCCCTCTATTAATCGTTAGCAGTAACTACAGCTTAAGGTTACGGTCATGTTTTCTCGTTTATCCGGGGGCGGTTTCGATGTATTTGTTCGTTGTCAGATCTTTCTTACATCAGATTAATTTTAACATCGATGGAACTTTAAAGAGGTGAAATTTTAGCTGCTTATTAATTAGTTGGGGAAAGCCCATATTCAGCAGTGGACGTCTACAGGCTGTTGATGGATAATTAGTTCGGTGATGGAGAATAAATAAAACAAAAGAAAGAAAATAGGTAAAGTAGGTAACCATTTTTATTGGAATTAAGATTTTATTAACCAAAAAGGTCATTAACATTTAAAAAATATAGTATTTTTTGTTCGTATTGGTATTATTGTGTTTCTTGATGTTGTATTGTTGCTGTTATGTAGGCTAGATTTATTTATAAGTAGTAGTAGGTATCCATATCCCAAATTTACGTCTTGGCGGCATGTTCTACAGCAGGTAAGTTTGAAGGTAGGTAGGTACTACAGGGTCAGCTATCGAGCATTTTTGTTCCAGCAGTTCGAACATTCTAAGTTTTATACATTCACGTAAGATAGGCAGTGCCAGTTACCAAGATGGTGACAATTCCGAACTGATATGCTAAAATGTGATGAACTCCTAGTCATAATCGTCTGAATTAGATTGAGATAAATCTAGGTCACTCTCGTCCAGGCTCTCGGTAGAGTTGTACGCCCACGCCTCCACTTGGAACTTGTAAAGGCTGCTGAACGTCAGAACTGGAATCCGGACCTGTTAATGCCAAAAACCTTATGTACTTTTGTTTGTTAGTTTGGAGAATATTTATAAAATTGAGGGTAGTGTTTTCAAGCAACGTCAAGACGTCCAATTTTGAACATAGACCCTCTCGCTTTTGAGTGTTATCCATGTTGTTGGTCCACCTTCGGTTTATGTTCGCTACTGGAGAACCTTTCTTCCCCATCGGTTGTCAGTTCTACGAGTGATGTGGCCTGTCCACTGCCACTTCAACTTGCTAATCTAAGAGCTAGATCGCATCTTATCTCGCAAGGAAACTGACCATAGCATCTGTATACCTCGTTCCGCGACTTTCAGTTTAATTGTAAGGTACTCGGCGCTATCCCTGAGCATAGATTTCTCTAGTAGCTTTTTAGGAGACTGAGCTTAGGTAGGAGCTATACCTACAATGAGATGAGCCCAATATTAAGAGACCATCAGACCACGTCTCAGTCCCACAAGTGGCAAAACACGATTGTTGAAATCTTTTGTTTCCATGTTTTGCAGTAATTTGGATAAAAGGGTAGGTCGAAGCTTTCCCAATGCTGCCCATATGAGTTAGTTTCTTCGTGCGTACTCCTTGTCGAAGTGGCCATAAGAGGTGTTTGCTGTTTAGGAGGTATTTTCAGGAGGCGATTTTCACATGTTTCTTTTTCACTACTTATATGTATTACCTTAATCTCCGGTGTATCGAGGTCCCAGACCTTCGGCTGTGCCAGCTGGTACGGCATTCCAACTTTCACGCAAATGATCGTGGATGCCTTCGCACCGTATAACTAAATCAAAATGTTAAAAAAGTTGTTATGCCACTCGGGTCTACAGTACCTACAATATGGTACATAAAAGCTCGAAACAGAAATACTTCATTTGCATTTCAAACAAGAATTGGATTGTAAATCCGTTATCTAGACCCTGGTTGAAAAACCAGGTGTTTTAGCCATCGTCATCAGCCTAAAGACGTCCAGGGCTGAACATGGAAGTCCCCTATAGGGCGCCATTGAGGCGCCTTGCCTCTTCCATCTAACAGCTCCCCCCAGTGTGATCAGGTCGCCGGTCCTCTTGTGAGGGACCAGCCTTCTCGGCACCTTTCGCGCACCGCGGCACCTTTTCGTGGTCGGCACTCAAATGGTATTTTTTTTAACCTTAGGAGGTCATAATAAGGTCGAGCATTTTATAAATCAGTTTAATGCTCGAAGACTTTGACCTTTATATTCCATCAAGTAGGCCATCTGCTTGTTCGTTACTTACAGAATTAAAAATGGTCCTCACCTCAATATAATAGTTAAGACGCGTCTCCACCTCCGGCTTGACTTGGAAGATCTCGTGGTAAAACTTGAACATGTCGTCAGCAGCCTCGCCTCGGTCGAAGCACCGCAGCCCTCCCATCCACCAGTGACCGTTCCACGAATGTGGAAGCGAGTCGTAGTATGATGAGCGGGGCATCACAAAACCTGTACACATGTGCAGCATGGTGATTTGAAGGAAAGAAAAAGAGAAGAAAGAACGAAATTTGTTTTCCCTTATAGTAGAGGTTTCGTGTGATTCCGGTGGTGTCAAAATAGGACTATATCCTATCTCTTCCCGTGCCGCAAGAGCCAGCTAGCAGCATTCTATTCGGTGCATTAAAATCGTCAGCGATCACGAAGCTGCCTGGCAAGCGTGGAGAATTACCACCACGCTTGCCAGGTAGCTTCGCAATCGCTTAGTAACTTATCACCCTTTGATAAACGTTCAATTCAATTCAATTCATTTATTCATTGCGTAAATGGGTACTATAGGTGTTAATGTTAAAACAATTCAGAGCGCCATATACTGCTTTTCAGCATGCAACGTTAATGTAACTACTTAATTAACCAAAAAATATAGTACAAACATGTTAATAAATTAAAATAGTTACATACAATAATTAGTTATAAATTAAATACAGTCAAATTAAAATGGTACACCAGTAAAACAATAAATTATAATAAAAACCAATTCAAAATCAATAAATAACAATAAAATAAAACGACACTTTTAAGTAATTCAATGCATAAGTCAAAAATAACCGCTAAAAATTCATTAACACTGTAGTAAACTTTATCCAATAGAAAACATTTGACTGTAGATTTAAAAATGTGATTTGATTGAATTTCAAGTACTGTTTTTGGCAGATGATTGTATACTCTGGGAGCCATACACATAACACTGTTATTAAATAATGCGGTCCTATTAATTGGAAACATGAGTTGATAGTCATTGTGGCGTTTACTTTTAAGGTTAATAAACAAATTCAAGTTATTGCGCACAAATGTTACCAATTCATAAATATACAGAGATGGTAAAGTCAAAATCTTTAATTGTTTAAAATGAGGTTTATTTATTTATTTATTTATTTATTTATTTCATCATAGGAAAACTTACAGCCAAATAAACAATAGAAAGTAACATAATTATAGAAAATAAACTAGGCCAATTACAAGTTTCCACCTATAGAAAAAACATATACAAGAAATCCGTAGTAGATAGAGAAGTCAACATGGAGCAGATAAATAAACCTACCGATAATGTAATTAAATGAAACAATACATCTAAGTTTGAGAACCGAAGAAATCTGCTGCCAGTTTTTGCCTTATAGAACGCACCCCATCAAAGAAAACGTCAAAATTACTATTAGTCTTTAAATGGTCATTAAGAAATGAAGATGTTCTCCAGAAGAAAGTATTTTGCTTGTAATTTGTCCTGGCTAACGGAACAGAAAGAAGTGGCGTATGGCGTGAATTAAATGTTGGAGTACGAAGGGAAATTTTGTTAAGTAACTCAGAACTATCTACTTTATTATTTAAGATATTCAAATAGTATGTCACATCTGCTATAGTCCGCCTTGTTTTAAGTGGCAGAAAATGATGCCGTCTACAGCGCTGCTCATAACTGATGTCAAATGTTTTTGAGCGAAATTGCAAAAATTTTAGAAATTTCCGCTGTACTCTTTCGATGCGCAAAATATGGCACTCATAGTGTGGATTCCACACCTGAGAGCAGTACTCTAGGATACTGCGGACGTAGGCACAGTACAGAATCTTTAACGTTTTGATACTATTGAATGGTGTAGATACTCTCATGATAAACCCAAGGGCTTGCAAAGATCTTGTGACGATGTTATCTATATGCTGAATATACATTAGCTTAGAATCCTGCAGCACACCCAAATCTCTCATGATTTCTACTCGGCTTAATATTCTATCTTTTAAGTAATAATTTGTTTGAATAGTGTTCCTTTTCCTAGAGAAGGTAAGCGTATAACATTTATCAACATTGAGGTCTAATTTATTTGTTAGGCAGTAATCACTAAATCTAACGAGATCTTCCTGAAGTTTAATCGTATCAACAAAACTACTGATTGGTTTAAGAATTTTCATATCATCTGCAAACAAATAGAATTTTGAGTGCAAGAAACAGGAGTTAACGTCATTAATAAAAATAACAAAGAGCAGTGGTCCCAGTAAGGACCCCTGGGGGACTCCAGATGTTATATCAGTCCAAGATGATCTAAACCCATTGAGAACCACTGCTTGAGATCGACATTTGATGTAGGAGGAGTACCATCTAAAAAGATCACCGTGTATTCCTGCCGACTGTAATTTAATTAAGAGCAACGAGTGATCTAACTTGTCGAACGCCTTACTATAATCTGTAAATATGCCATCAACCTGGTGCCCCAACGCCATTTGGTCCACTATAAATTCATTTGCGAGGAGTAGATTGGAGGTTGTGGAACGCCCTTTAAGAAATCCATGCTGGTCCTCTATAAATATTGGTTTTAAAGCTGCGTAAGTTTGTGTGTAGACTATCCTCTCAAGCAGTTTGGCAAAAATACATAGTTTCGATATAGGGCGGTAGTTCTCGACTTGTGACTTAGACCCTTTTTTATGTACAGGCGACACTAAAGCAGATTTCCACATGCGCGGAACAACGCCCTCTCGAATTGACCTGGTGTAAATCATACCAAGCGGAAGAACAAGACTTCGTGAGCATTTAACAATAAAAATGGGTGGAAGGTCGTCCGACCCTGCTGACTTATTAGTGTCAAGTGACTTTAATAGTTTCTCCAAAACTTCCAATGAGATTTCAATGGAACCAATGCTCACTGGATTATCCGTACGATGAGCCACGTGGCAAGTGGAAGTTGAAGGCCTATCACCAGTCGATTGAAGGAAAGTTGATTTGAAAAACCTAGAAAACAATTCACAAAGACCCTCACCAGTGTTTGCAGTGTCATTGCCATAGGTCATAGTAGAAGGAAAAGTTGAATTGGAAGTCTTACTTTTAACAAAAGACCAGAATGCTTTGGGTGTGTGAGAAATTGCGGTTTCAATCTTAGTGATGTACGAGTTATAACACTGTTTCACATACACCCTCGCACGGTCCCGCAGTGTGCAGAAAGAAACGTAATCAGACCTATTCCCGTATTGTCTATACTTGCGGATATGCTTATGTTTCTCGCTAAGTATTTTCTTAAGACCTGCGTTGAACCAGGGAGGGTGCCTGCTACTTACAGACACTGTCTTATGAGGAACATAAATATCACGCAATTTATATAAGATCTTATAAAAGAAATCAAGAGCTCCGTCAACCGAATTTATATTTAAATTGTGTTGCCAGTCGATTGTGTCAAGATCTTTACATAAGTTAGGGTAGTCGCCGGATTCATAATAATATTTAAGCCTTGGCTTATTAGTGCAACATTTCCGAACGGAGAGATCCAGCTCGATTAGTAATGAAGGATAGTGCACGTCCTCAGGGACAAGTGGGTCGACACACCTGTTTATATTTAATGCCAAGTTAGATAAAACTAAGTCAAGAATTCGATTATTCTGATTCTCAATAAAATTTAATTGCGACAAATTGCATAAAATTAAAGTATCAATAAATGTTCTAAGTATTTCACCCGATACGGCTGATGCTGCGAGTCCAGATTGGCCAGCTTGCTGCTGAGACCATTTAATAGAAGGGAGATTAAAATCACCTACTACAAGGAACGAGTCTGGTGAGTGCTGTGTATAAATGTCCTGCAATTTATCGGTAAAAAATCCCAACTGCGATGTCGCACTGAAGCCCTGACCTTGATTGCAAAGATAAACACAGCAAATATGCAATTTTTTTGATATAACACGACTCCCAGGCAAAGTAACAGTCAGCCAAATATCCTCAGCGGACGAGCACCAATCCGAGTTAGCAACAGCGGCAAGATCCCGCTTTACCGCGATAATAACCCCACCCCCGAGCGTCTGTGCGGTACGTTCATAATTGCGGTCCCTTCTAAAAACAATATAAGAATCATCAAAAAGCTCCTCGCTTTTTATACTCGGCAAAAGCCATGTTTCTGTAAGACATATGATGTCATAATTATTAAGCTGTAAATTTCTATAGAACATATCCATTTTAGTACGTAATCCCCTTACGTTTTGATAAAATACCTTCAAGTTATCCATTGTGAATAATTGGTTTTACAATGCAATAAACACGGGAAACATAGAATAAATTGGGGACGACTACTATTAATACAGAAGATATTAATATACTTAGGATTTACTACTATGCTGAGCCCATACTCATCGATAGATAAAATAAGAAAGAAAAATATATTACCACTATACTTACTGGAGTCAGAAGGTAGAATAAAATAACACGCTATTAACACGATCATCGATGCCACGCCATTAAAACCATTAACAGGACACAACCAATAAAAATGTCTATAGTATTTCGAATCCTTACAATACAAATAGCAACACCATAGGTATATTATTCGTAATCGCGGTAAGTTAATACCCTTTTCCACATAGTAAAAACATCGCAAAAATAGCCCACGTAGCGTTAATATAGTGGAAATAAGAAAGTTATCATATTTTGTAAAAAACATAAGCAACTTAATAAACGCCGGACTATAACTGGTGTAACACAGTAGGTAAACAATTAATTCAAGCCTAAAGTCAATTTTAAATAGAGTACAATGAGCGGTTGCTATTGGGTTCCAATAACCTATAATGTGCGAGTTCGTGGCCGAAAAACGTAAAAATTGCATGGAAATAATTAATATAACATTATTACGTAATTTAGAAAAATTGATTACTGCATAATTTTGAAATAATATATGAAAAAATGACAGAAGTTTAGCCCGTAAATAACTTCTTATGCAGGAGATAATGACACATAAAGACACCGTGGTACGGGTCAGATTAGAATGCGGGGCTGGGGATAAACACTGGTCCGTAGCATCAAACAAACACTGCAAATACCTTACTTCGGAGCGGTGCGGCATGCACGCGTTCGCTTGACAGGCAGATAACAGAACTAGGATTCTCAAACTTTTACACGACGTAACAATAAACAAAAATAAAAACACGAATTGAAAAATGCTCAACATATCTTCTTTAGATCCTCTTCGTTCCTCACCGTCAGAAACGGAGAAGTTACGCTTTTCCGTAGCATAATTTTGCACTGCTTCACCCAAACAAATTGGTAGTGGTTCTCCTTTGCCGCAGCTTTGGCTTTGGACAGAAGCTGCTTGTTCGCTGCCGTGAGATGATCGTTCACGAAAATCTTTGAGTTTTCTTGAAATCCAAGTTCGGCAGCCAAAAGCCCCTTTAGGCTGCGCACAGCAGACACAAAATTTTCTTTTAGGTATCTGTTATTGAAGCAAGCTATAATAGGCTTGGGGGCATCTTTCACGCGAGTTGGGACTCTGGATATAAAATTTAAGTCTTCATTCCTGAACGGTACACCCGCTTTTTTGGCGATCAGGCTCAGCACTCCGAATAGATTTTCATCTCTTTTCAGCGGCACCCCCTTTATCTCAATGTTACTCAACCGAGACCACTGCTCTTTCTCATTAAGACTTAGCTCCATTTTCTTGATGGATGATTGGAGTGAAGATACCTCATCTGTGACTTTTTCAACCGCGGTGAGTCTTCCATCAAATGCCTTCACCGTATCACCCAAGTCCTTCATCCATGAATGCGCCAGGTCTACCGACGTTTTTAGGTCGCCTAGGTCAGATTTGACCTCACCCATATCCGCGACCAATCGGTCAATAGGCTTCAGTTTATCTGACAGCTGTTGGATGGCAACCAGGATCGTCTCCATGTCAGGCGTGGATTGACTCTTTGGCAAAGCTGTGGAGGCTACAACGGCAGGCACAACTCTGCAGGTCGAACATTTCCACAATGACTTCCTTTCCGCACCCAACTTACGGAAGCCAACTTCAGAAATTCCAGCACACTGGAAGTCAAAATGCTGGGAGCACGATGAACAAAAGGGCCCCTCGGACATTTTCGAATGGCATTTCCCGCAAGTAAACATCGCGAAAAAAGTTTGGTAGTCGCTGGATGTTGTGCCGGGGCGCGGTAAGCGACTGCTTGCTACTACGATTGGTGAGCGAGTTTACAGCTTTCTGTGGATTTTAATTTACAAATGGCCCTTACACAGTCAAACGCGCGTTCAAAGTGGCATTTTCTGGGGGAAGCCTGTGTTCAGTAGTGGACGTCTTCCGGCTGATTATGTGTGATTTGGGTATGTCTGGTGCACTCTGTACTTTAGTTACAAAGTGACAGTATAATGGGGCTGACCCCGACGTTCAGGTCACTTTGCTCCTCGCGAGATTTCATTCAAAGTTCTAAGTAGTTTATTAAATGAAACCTTGACTTGAGCACCAATCAATGACTGAGCCTTGTTCTTTAACACGGCCCTGAATCACTTTTAGACAGAAGGGTCTCTTACCAAATGGATCATCTTTCGCGAAAGCACCTACAGCCTTCCCGGTAATGGCGGCGGTGATCCAGGGAACGTAAGGATGGATCAGGATATGGCGCGGAGGAGGCGGCGGCCGCCGAGCCCTGAGAGGATCTGGGCAGGGTGAACCACCTGGTTCAGAGAAAATATACTGCAGGGCGGTTATTCTCTATGGAAACACAGATTCCACACGATACGAAACCACGTCGTTATCGTGTCTTGTTCAAATCGTGTCACAGCATCAGATATACCTTCACTTTAAATTATAGTTATCTTTATTTTGAATACAATATATTGACATAAGTGGTCATATCTTTTGATGTGTTGATGTTTCGGAACGCGTCTCGGTAAAACATACGATTTTTGACAGTTCAAATCACGCCAATTCCAAATTCATTTCGCGCGGTTTGGTTTTCATTTCATAGAGAATAGACTTTTGCAGATTTCTTATGTAAGACAAGGAATTCGCGTGGTTGCAAAGTAAGGAATCGATACGGAATAATGGCCCAGCTTAATAGATCTCAAACCAGATGCTTAGCGTAGTTTAAACCCAGCTCCATCCTGCACCAGACTTTTCATGTTATGTACAGAATTTGCACTCGCTCTCACAATGATGAAGGAAAACATACTGAGGAATACGGCATCCCAAAATTTGAAGACATACGTATTGTGTTATCCGCCAAGCCACACTTCGCCAGCGCGGTGGATTAATGGCCTACACTACACTCTCTCCATATGAGAAAAAGCAACATCAAAGCTTTCCTTTCTCTCCTACTTTTATGAAAGCTTATTCGGAATATTATCCTGAGAACCTGGCTCACCCAGATTTTTCGAAAATGATTTCTGTCATAAATATGTCTCTTCAAAATGGTCGCAATGCGCGAGCGAGGTAGCGGGTGTAGTACAAGTAAGCCTACAGGACCCTTTAGAAGTCTTACCTAATGCCAAGGAAACGATGGACCAATGCCCGGTATGCTCGTGGACTAAGCTTGGGGCCCCAGAGTGGAAGCCGCAGCCGGTTGTGCACATTAATCTATTCTTCAACAGGTTTGTGTTGTTCTGAAAATTGATTTCCAATTACATAATTAACTTGTGTTTGCTAGAGTTGAAAGGGAAAAGGCAAAGTCAAATATTTTTTGCAAATGTTTAGTTAAGTAGTTATTTTGGGCAGAAACAGCAAAGATGTTTATTGCTGTGAGTCCTAAGTTGCCACTGACCTCTAATTTTATCATACTAGTACACTGGATGAAACGACGGATGGCGATAACTCGAACCGCGATGGGCAAGTTGAAGAAAATATAGAGGAATAGAAATATCACCAAAGCCACTAAGATCCGGCTCGTACGAGCACTGGTTTTTCCCATATTTTTATATGCTGCAGAGACGTGGACGCTGCGAGAAATTGAAAAGAAAAAGATAAATGCCTTAGAAATGTGGTGCTGGAGAAGAATGCTTGGGGTATCATGGACTGAGTTTCGCATAAACGTCTCCATACTTCAAGAACTCCACATTGAACAGCGCCTATCGTCGATAGTACAAGCTCGCATCCTTAAGTTCTTCGGACACGTCTCAAGGCGGGACAACGACTCTATTAAACGTCTCGTTGTACAGGGTAAAGTGGAGGGCACTAGACCGCGTGGAAGGTCACCCATGCGATGGACTGACCAGATCAAGTCTGCGGTGGGCGGTCCCTTGCATGAGTGTACCAGGATGACCACCAGCAGGGAAAGATGGCGAGATATTGTGAGGCGAGCTACATCAGCCCACCACTCTTCGTGACGACCACGACCGCTCTGTCGAGAGCGACACGATTGAGAAGAGTACGCTGGACTTCATATTGGTCTATGTTGACTGAAGGCATTTGATTTTTGCGATTTTGGCGCTGATTGCTAATAGTAACATCGTGAGAGTCCTTGAAATGTCACCGGGAGTGCAGGTGGTTCAAATCAGCACAAGAAATTATCAAGAAACTAAAAATAATAATAGAAAAGGCGACATAGATATCATGGAGTATATAAGTACAGAACTTAATAGAACTCCTTATCTATTCTATGAAAAACTATACTCTTTCGCCTATCTTGCCAATTCCTTCCTCGTCGTGAAGATTAGTTGACAAACTTACATCACCACCAAGGCCATACAAATAACAGAGCTCTCTTGGCAGAAGTGAAACTTTTGTTACTTCCTTTTCTTCCTCAATTATATCTCTTGGAACATCTGTAATAACAACCAGCAATATCAATTATTGTGATTTTGACGTAGTAATTTATTTTGATGAATTTATTTACTTACCATTCATAAAATCGATGTGATATAATTTGTCTTTCACCTGTTTGCCGCTTCTTGTGATCAAATAGTTCTTGAACGGCAAGCAAGCTGGTAGCATGTACCCTGCAATTGAGATCATAGGCATAGATTATGATCATCATTACGTTACTCCGCTACTTCACAAATATAAGCCTCTACCAAAGTAAAGACCTTAGAAATTGCGATTCCATTGATCTCTTTAGCGACTGTCATCCTTACAGTGTGGGAGTTAAGCCTGGCCTGGTTAGACCCATTAGAGGCTTGCCAGGTTTCCATCCATTTAACGATTCTTACCTACCCGCGTTTGCCAGCACGTACATTCATTGGTTGAAGACAACCGATGATTCGCAGGCATCCAATGAGCGTTCAGTATTTGGTATTTTAAGCTGTCACAAGGTTCACAAACTCACAAGTAACTAGGCTAGGGTGAACCGAGTAATCTTTGGGGTTATTAGAAAATTGCTTTATTAACATTAATGTTTTTATGCTTACGAGACTTAACCGGAGTGAGCAGCTTCAGGATCGCGATGCTATCAGTAGTTCCAAAGTGCTTATACTCCGGATGAAGGAGCACATCGGACAGCGGCACCAGGAGCGCTGCTGCTTCACACTGAGCTCCAGCTGCCAACATCTCATGGGTTACTCCACACTCGGCCTCGTCGCGCTCGTATTCACCGAACGCGACATTACCTCTGGAAAATACATATTATAAGTACCTATAGAAGTTTTAAGCTCTCTACGGCGAGCAGAAGTGCCCGTGGTCCACCCAGGTTAACTGAGCAGGTTGACCATGTCCAATGCCCGGCTCTAGGGTACCCCTTGAGTGATATTCCTCCTACTTTTTGACCTGGGCTGCCTTCCTCTTCCCATCCAATAAGACCAACCAAGACAGCATTACCTTTAGCTGGATCTGGGATCTTTTAAATGATTAGTCCATTCACCATGACTTAGTTACGCAAAGAGTTCCAAAAGAGGTTAGACAACCAACCGATGCTCCAGCGAGCGGCTCATGATTATAATCGGAAGCAGGAAGCGAGCAGCCGCTCAAGGTGGCGAGGCCTTTGTTCAGCAGTGGACGTCTATGGGCTTTTGATGATGATGATGACATATACCTAACAACATAGCATTCATCGCTAAGCCCAGACTACTCGCCACGCCACCCGTCGACTGGCTTGATGTTAATATAGCAGCAGTAAAAACTGGATCTAACTCTGAAGGACTATTTTTATTTTCATAAAACCTCTTCTAAGTTTTATAACCTTTTAACTTACAAAGCATATCCATCAGGAATCTGAGCAGCGTCTACAGCTGTAGATAGAACGAACTGTCGGCTGATCAACACCACTCGGGGTACTCTGAAGAAATGGGGAGTTCCATTCTTTACTGTAACAATATTGCATTTAGCCTTCAGTTTTTTATTCAATATTTATTCAATAAAGCCCAGCTTTACAGATTTCCCTTTCTACATTATTCTTAACCACAGATTCTTTTACGGATTTCTAACTTAACAGATGGACCATTTCCTATTTGAAAGGCGCTGCCATTGCCAATACATTACCGACTAAATAGAACCCTGCGGAAAATTTTACTATAATTGAAACTAATTTCGATAGTCTTTTGAATAATTCTTTAGAATAATCGCAGACTAATCGTATGAAAATTTGGAACTCCTTACCATGAATATACTGTAGAGTCCCTAGCCACGTGAACTCCATGTCAAGAAGAGGTCCTTCATCAGGGTCGTAGCTGGGGTCATCATGGCATTCGTAGAACTGCCCTCTGGTAATAGGGAGACCTGACACCATATTAAATAGGTAGCAGTTAATACTTGGGGATCTATTTGGAACTTTAAGTTACCTACATAGGTACCTATTCTATTAGGTAAGTTTACAAATCTGGCAGATTTTTCTATATAAGTAGTTTCTTTTTAAAGTAGGTACCTACTTGTGGAATTTGTAATAATCTTCCGCTTTTCTATTTTTTTTAAGTAAATAAATAAATATGTGTGGACATTTCACACAGCGGCATCTAGCCCCAAACTAAGCATAGCTTGTACTATGGGAACCAGATAACTGATATAATACTTGGATACTTTTTTTTGTTTGTAAATACATACATAGAAATTAAAAATACAATATCTACGCAGAACAAACATCTATGTTCATCACACAAATGTTTGTCCTGGGTAGGAATCGAACCCACAGCCCTCAGTTCAGAAGGCAGGGTTACTACCAACTGATCTATCGAGCCCGTCGTATTGTTCACGAAATACTAATAAAGGTTAACTGACTGTTACCATCGGTGATTTTTCAGAAATCTTATGTACTTTTCCAGTAATATATTTTCTTCTTATATATTGGCTCCACACATAGTGTATTTAGCCAGTGTCAAGTATTTTAATTTTTCAGTGTTATGAATATTTCACGTTAAGTCAAGTCTAAGTCATAGTCCAGTCTAAGTCATGCTCCAGTAAAGTGGTGGCAACTTTACTAGAAGCTTCTACGGAATTTTGGAAGCAACACGAAAAAACACGTTTCACCACATTATATCACTTGCCTACACTCATAAAATTAATTCAGCACTTAATGCGTAAAACGTCACCGATTTTAAACATTAACACTGGAAAAAGCACAAGTTTTGAGAAATAATACAATGCAACGACGTGAACTTTTCCGCGTTCCCGCCAAAACTCTTTCCAGTAATTTGTCATAATACATACACGTACATTGTCAGCCGGAAGATGACCACTGCCTGAACACAGGCCTCCCCCATAAAACGCGGCTTTGGACGCTCATTAGTAATGGATTAGCATTCGCATTAAATATTAGCATGTGAAAACTTAATTAGCATTTAGCAAATGAAATGTAGTTGCGAAGTTCTGTGAAATATGAAATTTCATTTCAATGCATTTAGTTAATTTTGAATTTAATTTTTAAAATAAAGTTTCATTTCACGTTTCATTTCATTTTTCATTTCATTTTTCATATAGTTTTTCATTTCATATATCTTTAATTTTCATTTTCATTTCATTTCATTTTTCATTTCCATTTCATTTCATTTTATCAAATAGCATAGCAATAGCAAATAGCATGCTAAGACTCGTGAATTAGCATGTTTGGATCGATTCGATTCGATTCGATTCAATTCAATTCGATTCGATTCGATTCAATTCAATTCAATTCAATTCGTTATTTGCTTGAATAAGGGTACATACAAAGATAATAAAATAATACCTCAAGCTCTCCATATTCTACCGAAAGGGCATGTATAATATTTAAATACACCTAATAAATAAGGCAGATCGTAACTAAAACAAGTTAAAAATAAAATCAAAGAACCATACTTGTGAAATAAAATTATAACTACATAAAAATGAGTAATACTTAATTAAATACGCTCAAATAATATTTAAATTCTAATTACATTCTGTTAGTCAGTTAAGTATCCCTTTCATCAATAGTAAGGGGCTTTTGTCACTAAAAAGTTAAACAATCTATTTTTAAAGGTTATTTATTACATTCTTTGAATTCATTATTGGCTTTGGCAGATGATTATATAGGAATAACGAGATTGTGGGTTCTGACGGCATACCGGTCTATAGGTACCTACACTATACATGACTGTGGTAGGTAGGTGGGTTTCGGGATGAATAGTTTATGAAGAGGAAGACAGACTGACTGACAGACATACACTTCAGAACGGACATACACTCTCTTTATTAAACATCTTCAAATTGTATTTATGCGGGTAGGTGGTTAATAATGAATAGCAAATCTTGGTGGGGTGGGTTGGTTGTTCAGTGGGTTGACACAGTCAGTTACCGCGTAATCTTATCTTCTCATGACTACTTTCTTTCATTGGCGGATTACAGATTATGAAGTGGGTGTCGGACTTTTTAGTGGTATAGCGATTGAGCTGGAGAGTGGTGCCTACAATATTTTTGTATAAAAAGGGAAGCGGTAGGTACACACGAGATACGAGAGTGTTTCCGTGCAGTGGTGAATATGTATACGGTATACCTATACCTACGTACTGCGGCGGCTGTCCAGTTAATTGCGACAAATAATGGGATATAAATTAGTAAAATTAATTAACAAAAAAAAAACCTTACACAGATAGGTACTAAACTTATAATTACAGATATTGACATCCAAACAACCTCTGCCAACTTGTCGCGCTTGAGTGGACAGCAACCGACGGGTGACAAATTACAAATTACTATACCAATCTTTATACTTTGCATACCTACCAGCTTTCCGCTGCTTGTAGGCAGGATACCTAGTTATCGGTTTGGGAATTTAGCCACTGTTTCTTTCTTTGGTGTCAGCTTATCACATTATCCATAGTTTTGAACCACTTGCCTGCACCTACTGAATACATCAACCGTTGGACTGTTTTGTAATTCTGAATTGTAACACCTGTACTGTATCAAACGGGCCTTAAGTAAGTTAACTGAATGTTAGCAAATAATATATAAATTTCTAATTACAAGTTAAATTAAAATCATTATTCAGTATTTATCTAGCTTGAATATATACATTCCTAAAGTTATACCGTTGGATTATTTAATGTAATATATATATATATATATTTAATGTAATAATATACAGGGTTACAGGAAAAATCGTGCTAGATCCATTAAGGGCGTGGAGTACCCATCATTTCAGACTTATTTCACTATGAAACACTCTAGCCTAAACTTAACTCTTTTCCAGATATTCGACTTTTAATTTTTTTATTGAAAATTGCCGTTTTTTAGGCTACAAAATTTAATTTTGTTTATTTTGTGTGTCTTATTACTATTATTATTGCATTTTTATATGTGTAATAATATGCTTTAGGACGTCAATCATTAAGATAGTACACAAGTTAATTGAATAGGCCGTAGTAGACAAGTGAAAGTTAAGAAATAAACAAAAAAATTATAAACTGTATTGTTCTCTAAAGGATATCTAAAAAAAATATTATGGCAGTAGTTCGGCAAATGTGTTTTAAAATATCTACGTTTCATCAGCTATCTAACGAGGTATAATAATCTAGGATTTTATTCAAATGCATTGAAAAAAAATTAGTTTCATAGGCGACAGTGGAGAAGAAAATTTATACTTAGCCCTAAAAAGTAAAATAAAACAATAGGTAAGCATGCAATGTTAGTTATTAAAGGTTTTCACATAAATTTTTCTTATTATACAGTTCATGTTCAACATGGCCGTCTCTATTTCTGATACATTGTCGCATCCTTCTACGGAGACCAGTCTTCACTACTCCAGTGGTCAACGTGGTCCTCATTTTATTTGCTGCATCCACAATCCTTTCTCTTAAGTCTGCCACAGACGAAAGTGGATTTAGCTCGCTGTACACAAGACTTTTCATGAGCCCCCATACACGAAAATCCATGGGGGTTAGGTCCAGACTCCTTGCTGGCCATGGCAACGGCCCACCTCGTCTAATCCATTTGGTTTGGTAATTTGTGTCCAGCCAGTCTCTGACACTTCTCCTGAAATGGGCAGGGCAGCCATCGTGTTGGAACCACATATCCCTGATCAGGTTGAGTGGCAGATCATCCAGCATATCACTCAAGTCTGCTCTCAGGAAATTTTCGTAGCTTTCCCCATTTACATTATCCGGGAGAAAGTAAGGTCCAATCAAATGATTGGATATTGGGATTCCTTAGTTATTTTGGGGCCCAGTAATGGGTGGGCCTTGTGATAGTTAGTTATGTCATCTTTATCAAATTTGGACTCATTCGTTCACAAGATATTTCTTAGAAAGTCTGGGTCTTCTACGTCAGCATTTAGCATAAATCTGCAAAAGTCCAATCTTCTCGCAGGGTCTCAAAACAGAGCCAGTTTCTCGAAGTCTTCGATAAGCTCTGTCAAGAACGGCCACATCCGGCACTCGACGACCGGGGTAGCGAGTTATGTATTCGTTGCGAGCTTGCGCAGACACACAATCGCAGTATCCGTAACAAATAAGCATATCAGCATATTCCTCAGGTGTGTAGGACGTCATCTTCAACACTTCCGTATCACAGGTACAAATCAGAGTCCGGTTAACAAGCATAGTAATCACAAATCAGAAGAAATAGTCCAGAATCACAGCCAAGTCGAGAAATAGAGCAAAACGATATCACATCTACTATGTACGAAGCACAAAAGCAGTCTGACAACCAAGATACCGAGACCGTTAGAACTGCTATCTGGAGCGTTCCAACTATTTTTTTACACGAAATGTAATACAAACCCTAGATTATTATACCTCGTTAGAAAGCTGATGAAACGTAGATATTTTATAACACATCTGCCGAACAACTGCCATAATATTTTTCTTAGATATCCTTTAGAGAACAATACAGTTTATAATTTTTTTGTTTATTTCTTAACTTTCACTTGTCTACTACGGTCTATTCAATTAACTTATGTACTATTTTAATGATTGACGTCCTAAAGCATATTATTACACATATAAAAATGCAATAATAATAGTAAAAAGACACACAAAATAAACAAAATTAAATTTTGTTGCATAAAAATCGGCAATTTTCAATAAAAATATTAAAAGTCGAATATCTGGAAAACGGTTAAGTTTAGGCTAGGGTGTCTCATAGTGAAATAAGTCTGAAATGATGGGTACTCCACGCCCTTAATGGATCTAGCACGATTTTTCCTGTAACCCTGTATATATGATGCACCAATGTACCGAAGCGTGAATTATGTACGGTGGGTTGAATTATTATTATTATATATGTACGCATCAATAGTTCAGGGAATACATTATCTAGGGCACCCAAGATACAGGCTGTTGCCTAGTTTGGGGCCCGTGGGATACTTTTTACCTGTACTATAATTAATAAAGTCTGATTTTGTATTATTTGTAATGATGATTAACACTATTATTTTTTTCTGGCAATAAAAATTATTCTTATTCTTATTCTTATGTTTATGAAATTTACGCAAAATAGCATTAATTGTCATCGCTAACGCTCATCATAGGTTTGCCATAATCATCACGCTTGGCAAGCGGCTTGGTGATGGCAGAGGATTTTGCTGCTGCACAGTGCACAAATGCACATTCCCTGAATATTCCCTTAGCCGGCTCTTTCGGTACCTAGGAAAAGATGGGATCGTTATTCGTTCTACAAGGTGACCTTGAATTAGTATTTTATCCCGAAAGGAGATAAATCTACACCCCAAGGTAGACAATGTTTCTTCTACGACTTTACTAAATTAATAGTTTTTCATTGAAGAAATGCCATGTGAAGTTTACGTTCGAAAATAGCCTTGGCGCAGCTGGGTGGTTGAACTTCGTCCTTGACCGAGTGCACATAAATGGGTTTAACGACCTGGGTTTATTTTATTTTATTTTTATTTTATTTATTTGGTTCACCAACAGTTGATACACAGTTTCGATTACACGGTTTCTAAGCTTAAAACAGTTTAGAAATGAATTTATAGTATTTTGTTAAGTCTCGTAGCGATCGCGCGTGCAATTTTGCGAATGGATTTATTTTTTACCATGGAGGTTTGGTAACACTCAGTTTCAAGTATAGCTCTCACAACTTGTAGGGTATCATGGTCCCAGTCCCCCCCATTTCGGGATAACATACCATTTCAAGGTCACCTTGTATATTCATATCGGGACCACACGCCAATAACACTGAGACAACACGGCAAGTTACACACACGTAGGTATAATTTCGCCTTTTTCTGCTTACAACTTGTGAACGTAGGTTACACTCACCCCCAAAAATAAGAAACATCTTCCAACCCCACATTTCCTATGTTACTCAAAACTTTTCAAACAAAACCTTGACACAATTTCTTATCAGAAACGCTCGAGCGAATGATTTAACTGAAGGATATAACGATGTTTGTTTGTATTGTTTCATAATTGTTCGTCACAATGACATAGACTGAATTCCAAGCATACTGATACAGCTGATTGTGACATAGTAACGATAATTAAATCTGTGACGCGGGACCTAGAAGACCTAGACCTAATTCAATAATTCAATAGTAGGTACACGCGCTCAGTAAAGACTTTCGTCATCATCATCATCATCATCTTCATCATTAACAGTCTGAAGGCATCATTTTGAGCGACTGCTCGCCTCCTACATTCATCGGCTCCCCGCGGTTTTCACCAGATCGTCGGTCCACCTATACGCAGCGTCTTCCAGTTCGTGGTCGCCACTCGAGAACCTTTCTTCCCCATCGGTTGTCAGTTCTACTAGCGATGTGGCCTGCCCATTGCCATTTCAACTTGCTAATCCTAAGAGCTTTATCGGTCACTTTAGTTCTCCTGCGGATCCCATTTCAGATCTTATATCGCAGGAAAACACCAAGCATAGATAGCTCTCTCCATAGTCGTTGCGCGACTTTAAGCTTACTAATGAGGCCAACAGTAAACGTACTGACTACAAAAATTGCAAACATCCTAGAAACATGATGCTATGTAGAAAATGTTTTCATCCTGATACCATAAATCTGCATTATTCATCAAAGATCCTCTACAGTCATAATCAATATTGTTCATGGCTACGCTGATGGCAGTAACCACATCCACACCACATCCTTCTGTAAAATAGTGCTTTGGTATCTCGAAAATTTCTGAAGTAAGGAAGAAAGTGGAGGTGGCAATCACATTGTTTACGAAGATAGACAAACACGCCTGGACATAGATAGACAAATTAGTTCCTCGACGTGGTACACCCTATCCCTACGAATGTACATATATCCCAACTAGTAGGAAAAAGTGTCAAAAATCCCCGGTGGAACTAACTTCACTGAACTGAGGAAAGAGGGGTAGGTGGGACGGGAGAGCTTTTGTAAGGTTATACATATACTCGTACGTACTAGATGGGAACAGGTAATTTTTGTGGTAGATGTCTTTTATAGTCTTTTATATCACGCAGCATCAGGCAACGTACCTATAGGTACGACGTTACTGAGACATTACCAAAGCCAAGTAGTATGATAATAGATAGATAGATAGATAGGAACTCTTTATTGTTTCACAAATATAATACACAAACTGGAATAAAATAAATCTTACGAACTAGTGCAACAATGGGCGGTCTTATCGCTGACAGCGATCGCTTCCAGACAACCATTGCATGGACAGTATCAGTAGAGAGAGAATAAACGGCGGTGCAAAACAATTTAGATAAATAAATAGAATAAAATACTATTACCTAACTTGGTACTAATAAATATACCTACATCCCAATACATTATAATACAATAGACTAATAACATAATTTAAAAAGAATGGAGTAGTAACAGTAAAAAATAAATAGCAGCAATTCACAATGACAGATAATAATTATGCACCATACTTTTAAATATGGTCAGGGACTTAGCATGCCTAATTTCTGTGGGAAGCGCTTGATAATGATGTTGATAATGATGATAGAGTTTAATAAATGGATACTACCTTGATTCCAACTTACCGCATCAAAATCATTTCTACTCTCGGTTCAAAACTTTAAATTCTAGACTTCTAAATCATTACCTAGTGCCTACAATAAGGCGGCTCGTGCACTGAATGCTAATCCTAGGCTAATGATCCATATCCGTTGTTTGAATGCGTTCTGAATGGCAACACTGGATCATAAAATGGATCATTATGGCAAATTATGTATGTGGGTCGGGCAAAGATGATTGTTATGAATTTAAATAGATGGAACTTTGTATCTATGGACCTTTAAGCTAAACAAATACAAAATACAAAAATTCTTTATTATGTGCAAGTAAGTACTTACATACCAAACCAACAGGTATCTAACAGATCTGTTTAATAATTAATTTAAAAAGATCCTAAATTTTAATTAACTCTTTTAAAGGGGAGGAGAATACCTATTAGAATTAATTACTTAAGTATATTATATTTAAAATAGTATTTTTCAGGTAAAAAAATCGATATAAAAGTTGATTTGATAAAGTTTCTATATATGAGCCCCTTCAAGACGTATACCTACAGCTTCAAATAATAACCGGCCAAGTGCGAGTCGGACTCGCGCACCAATGGTTCGGTACCATTATCTATAAAAACGAGAAAAAAATATAAGTTTTTTGTATGGGTAAGAGAGAAGTGCATCATCTGTAAAAATTTCAACTGTCTAACTATCACACGGTTCACAAGATACAGCCTGATGACAGACAGATGGACACCGGAACCTTAGTAGTAATAGCTGGGTCCGCTGTACGGAACACTAAAAAATATTTTTCCAAGCCTGTTAATGAATGAATGTTCTAAAGGAGCAAACATTTAAAACAATGCAATCCTTTAGAGAACCTCCTCTACTTTTAAGTAGGTCGTAAATCATTTTCCTTTTATGCAAAAGAGAAACTATTTACTTAAATGCAATCACTCGTCTTCCATGGTATAGGGGTATTCAACATAGTTATTTAGCTCAAATTTTTACATAATTACGTAGATCCATATAATTACGACGCTATTATATAAACGTTAAGCACCATCACTTATTGTTCAGTTGGAATTTTGACAAAAACAATATGGCAGTGAATAAGGTTTTAGTTTTATGTTTGATTGGAATATTACCTATGTTTGGTAAGTTACTAGGTGGTAGGACTTTTTTACTAGGTGGTAGGACTTTTCTGCAAAGTTCGTCTAGGTAGGTACCACCGCTTTGCCAGTTATTCTGCCACCAAGCAGTAGTGTGCAAGCACTACTGTGTTCCGGTTTGAAGGGCATTGTAGCTAGTGAAATTACTGGGCAAATGAGACTTTATGATCTGATCACGCAGTGTGGTAATCTGATTACTAGACTGCGTGATGTCTCAGGATGACGTGCGCAGTGCAGTGACACGCGCAACTTTATTATTTTAAAGTTCCGAGTGACACTGCAACTGTTATGGGCGGTCGTGCACGTCACGTCATTCTTTCTCATAAAAAAAAGTTTTGAATTAATGCAATACAGTACCCCTAGTACGGGTTTTTCAATACGTGAATACGCGCGAATCCATTAAAATGTATACTGGCATTTTTAGTTCATCAACGTGTCCGCTAGTGGCGCTGCAGAGAAATGTATGGGAGAAAAGGGAGAAAACGTAAACGAATCAAGTTTTAGTAAACTATCGAAACTCGTACTAGGGTACAGTAGTTTGCTGAGCCGTAAGAGTAAGAACCAGCTAATATTCAGATAATGACAGCAGCATAATTCTCCTCGGTACATTTAAATCTTCTGCGTATCCCAAGAAGCCTGCCAAGCGTGATGGCTATGACTAATTCCCTTATGATAAGCGTCCAAAGTTCTCTAGTGGCGACCACGAACCGGGAGACGCAACGTAGGCCGGCCCTCCGACGACCTGGTGAAAGCCGTGGGGAGCCGATGGATGCAGGAGACGAGCAGCCGCTCTGAGTGGCGCTCCCGGGGGGAGGCCTATGTTCAGCAGACGTCTTCCTTGCTGTTGATGTGTGTTTGTAGTTTTTAGGGTTCCGTACCAAACGTTTGCCATAATAATGCGTAGGCAGGCAGGCACAGGCAGCTTAGTGATCACAGAAGGTTTTAATGTACCGAACAGATTGCTGTTGCCTTCGGGAAGACAGGATTGCTGTGATCGATATGACGTAGGTAATTACTGTGTATAGCAATTTCTAATTTCGTCCCTAGATTGTATGTCAGGATGGCCGAGCGGTCTAAGGCGCTGCGTTCAGGTCGCAGTCCACTTCTGTGGGCGTGGGTTCGAATCCCACTTCTGACAAACTATTTTGTCACCATTACTATGGAGATTTTTTTTTAATTTAAAAAGGTCAAAGTATTATCTGCCTGCACAATTAAAACAAAAAACACTGCGTAAAAAATTTCGATGCATCTTTACCAAAACTAGGTATACTTAAAATAAGTAAGTACCCCCCCCCCCCATGTCATAATCATAGCCTTTGTACTATTGGTTCATAGACCACTTCCCACACTTTCCCCGGTCTCCCCTCTAATAACTACCCCCTCTAATATCTAATAACTACCTACCTACTGTTTTTTTTTTCAGTATCTTCAGAATTCTTTACATCACAAGATGGACGAGCTGAATGGGAGAGGATCGTAGGAGGCACAAAAGCTGCCAATGGATCAATTCCTTACCAGGTATAAAAAAAAATGTTGTATGAAAAACGATGATGCGGTCGACGACGATCTTATATAAAACGAACATCCACTGCCTGAACATAGTCCTCCCTCATAAAGTGCCATTTTGGCCGGCTGATTGCCTCTTGCATCCATCGGCTCCTCGCGGTGTGATTATCAGTCCAAAATAGTGGCGGGCTGCCTATGCCTGCGTCTTCTGGTTCATGATCGCCACGAAACCCTTTCCTCCTCGTCAAACATTTGTGTGATGAACATAGATGTTTGTTCTGTGTCTGGGTGTTATATTGTAATCTATGTATGTATTTACAAACAAAAAAGTATATAAGTATTGTATCAGTTATCTGGTTCCCATAGTACAAGCACAGATATTAAAATAGTAGTTAACAGGTAGTAGTAGTGGTGGTATGCTTAGTTTGGGGCTAGATGGCGCTCTGTGAAATGTCCACATATATTTATTTATTTATTATTTATTTATTTTAAGCACTTTGAGAGGTATTTTACTTCTACAAAGTTATATTTGCAGGTATCCTTGCGGTTATGGGGCGTGTGGCATTTCTGCGGTGCATCTCTAATAACGCCTCGCGTAATTCTGACGGCAGCGCACTGCGTCGACAGGTAAATTGTTGATTACTGTTCGCAGGCGTTTACACCAAAATAAATGCCAGAATTCACAACAAAATAATCATATAGGTCATCATCATCAGCCTGAAGACGTCCCCTGCTGATCATAGGTCCCAAAGAGCGCCACTTTGACCGGCTGCTTACCTCTTGCATTCATCGACTACCCGCTGTTCTGACCAATCATCGGTGCACTTAGATGGGGCCGACCTACGCTGCGTCTTTCAGTTCGTGGTCGCCACTCGATAACCATTATTATCATGTAGACAAATTGTATCTCCAAAACGGTTTTCGAAGGTTTTTTTAAGGTTTTTGAAACTGGATTGTTGTATAATAGAAAGTTAGACTCAAGCCAAAACTCGTCAATTTCCAAAAAGCTATGAACTTATTTTTACATAAAGTAGGCACTTATTATGGTCGCTTGGAAAGATCGATTATCCCTACATATAATAAATGTGTAATTCTGATGCGCTACGGAACACACACATAATGATGTCAAATCTAATTTATCCCATAGGTTCTATTGTTCAAAAAATATCGTAACCGCGATGCAGGACTACAAGGCTTTTTACCCTTCTCCATACATTTTCTAATTTATCGTATCTAACGCCATCTAGGGACAATAATTTGTAGCTGTTTGTTTGTTTGTTAATGAACAAATCTCTAGATACTGAACTGATTTTCATGCGGGTTGCACTAATATGCTTAGAAATAACCAGCGCACAACATAGGATATATTAAAATACAAATATCATTAAAAAAATTTGGTCAAAATTATTAAATATCATTACGAAACCGGACGGAATTTTATACAACATGGCCGCTTCATGGTGAATTTTTTTTGGCTACTGACGGTTAGTTTGTGTCACAGTAATTTTTTTTATGTTGTATTATGGCTCCACACATGGTGTATTTAGCCAGTGTTAAGTATAGTAATTTTTCGTCGTGTTGTTATTGAATATTTCATATGTTTCACGTAAAGTCCATCTGGAGGCACAAATTAAAGAAAAAAAAACGTGTGTAAGGCCATGAACAAAGAGTAATAGAAGTTAATTTCGGTAGTAATATGCATTAAACAGTGGAATGAAATTTTACAATTTATTAGATTTGATTAACCATTATTTTTTTCTATTTAAGCCCTTGCAGGTTGTTTGGGGTTTTAGGAGTAAAATAGATATACCATCAAATAATATGTAAGTAGTATGAATCGATTGCATTCAAGATACAAACATGTTAATTATACTTAGTGCCCGCAGATTAGAGAAATAACCGGCCAAGTGCGAGTTGAGCTCGTGCACGAAGGGTTCCGTATCATTATCTATAAAAACTAGCAAAAAAACGTTTGATGTATGAGAGAGAAAAAATACTAAAATACAGAATAAAATAAGTATTTAAGGGGTTAAATACTTATTTTATTCTGTATTTTTTGTAATAGCGGCAACAAAAATATATCATCTGTGAAGATTTCAGCTGTCTAACTATCACGGTTCATGAGATACAGCCTGGTGACAGACGGACAGACGGACAGCGAAGCCTTAGTAATAGGGTTCTGTACCCAAAACGACCTGACGACGTCTGTCAGGCTGTCTGTCTGTCTGTCACCAGGCTGTATCTCATGAACCGTGATAGTTAGAGCTTTACCCTTGGGAGTATAATCTTGACCCTTGCTACGCCTATTTTTGGCATTACATGACGTTTATGTTTGGCCCACAGGTCTGAGGGCCAATGCATACTATTACCACCATAGGCTAATGCAGTGGGCCAATGATACTCTTACGTTACGTATAAATTATATACTCTTTGAATGATACAGAAGTATAAAAATACTCTTTGGAATGATACGAAGTAGATTTTTTCTCTAATCTGTGTACGAAACATGTTATGTAAAATGCCCTGGGGGTCTAGCAAAGATCACAATCACTAACGCTAACGCCTCACGCTAACTCCAAAAATGTATCGAAATGACATTCGCTACGGAAAAGTTAGCGATTTCCGAAACGTCATTTCAGTACATTTTGGAGTTAGTATTTGGCGTTAACGTTAACGGTTGGTATCTTTGCTAGACTTTGCCCTATTGTAAAAATGTTTTGAAAGCCTAGATTTTAATTTAATATAGGTTTTAATTAATCATGAGTTCGATGATACTTATCGAAATATCATCGAAAATTCTATATTTAAGTAGCCATGAGTGGAGATTTCATCAAAATTAGTCCAGGAATATCAAGGATAATAATTAGCGTAATAGCCATATATAATGTAGTCCACGCGTGGCAACGCCGCGGGTAGTAGCTAGTAGCAAATAAATTAATAACGCCCAACGACGTACCTAGGGACCACATTGCTATTGTACTCAAAACAGGGACCCAGGAACTAATACGAAGACCATTGGTCTGACAACATCTGCCCTCAGAACAAGTTATACCTAATGCTTTTTTCCCCACGCACATTATAATAGGCATGATGACAAAAATTTTTTTTTGATTAATTAATTAAGTTCCTCAAAAGATAAACATTGGTGAAAACAAAAATTAAATATCTGAAACAATGACAAGCATTTTAAAAACCGGAATAGAAAGAGATAGCTCAAACGGCCAGTGACGTCAGAGGAAGGCCGTTATAGTACCTCATTACTAAGCTGTGGTAGCTTTTCATACAATCTCTTTGGCATGTGACGTCACGAGTAGATTTTTCATAGTAACTGTGGGGGCGCTCTGTTTCGCGAGAAAGGGACAGGAGATGCCTCCTGTAGAAACTTTAAAAGCTTATTACTTCGTGATTTATTTACCGATTTTGCTTATTTTTTCAATTATTGCATTCATTTTTAATCTTCTTTATGAAAGTAATATTTACATAACATATTTAATAGTAGTCTTCATGCCTATTATACTAGTTATTGTCCTGTCGCGGGAATTGAACCGGCTGCCTAGGTTATGATCCGACCTGTTCAACCATCACACCATAGAGGTCAATTATCTATCATTCTTTGTTAATGAAATTAAGACAATCAAGCCAATGATGTGATGATGATGTGGTGATGATGACGATGAACACTCTTTGTATAGAATTACGGCGAGTGAAGGTTTGACCGATTTTTTTTTGATACTCTACTTTCAGACTAAAAGCGGAATACTTCCAAGTCGTGGTAGGAACCAACCAGCTCCGATCTGGTGGTTCAACCTACAAGATAAGGAAGGTAGTGCAGCACGAAGACTACGATGATGACGCCATCAAGAATGACATAGCTGTTCTGTTCACGGAGGAAGAAATTGAGTTCAGCAGTACGGTGGATGCTGTAGAGCTGAATGATGAGCCTTTGGAGAAGGGAGAGGATCTTATACTGACGGGGTGGGGGACTACGTCGGTAAGTTTTTTTTTGTGCTATATATTGGTATAAAATGCTGCAATGCAATTTAAAAAGATGGTCAAATGAGTATTATCACAGGGTAAGCAACGCATCAGTGGCACGTATAGTGTTCCAGATGTCCATAGGCTACGGTGACCACTTCCCATCCTGCCCGCAAAGTCTGCTATTTCAATAACGTTATGAATAGTACCATTTTGGGCCATTATAGACTTCGTGGGAAGAGGTCACCATAGCCAATGAACACTACACTGACAGTAACTAACACACGTGTCAGTAGTGCCAGTGCCACTGATGCGTTGCTTTCCCTGTGATAATACCATAAATTTATATATCAGGATATGCCCGAAGGAACATTTTATTTTGTCAAAATGGCGTGGGTAAAGTCAGCGCCATCTATTAGATTTCGCGTGAACTACGACAAGTTGAGAAAATTAGGTGCCTATCGCTGCCATTATGTCCGTCAATGTTTATGTTTACAATGATTATTCCAAATATAAATTCGATTATTTTGTTACAAAACAGTGTTATATTGAAAATATTGAATTACTTGAGGTAAGAAACTTGGTCTTTCTTTTTACTGCACTTTTGAGTATAGATTGCGCAACCCTTCACAATACAACTTGGCATATTTTGTTTGTGACATTCGACCGATGCCTTCTAACTTCCATCACAGACTGAGCGCTAGTGGATGCCAATCTGTGAAATTGGCTCCCACTTTGAAGCGACGTTTTAACCTGTCAGGATAATACTCTTTGGAGCCTTATAAATTGCTGCATGTTGATACAGGAAATCCTAGTTAGGGTCCAGGATCTATGTACGTAGGTATAACATTAATTGTAATAGTTCAACATGTGCGGACTGCAAAGGAATGGAAATATATACGTACCACGTTTTTCCTGAAAATGTAAGGAGTTTACAAAAATAGTAAACTGATATCTTCGAGCCAAGCATGTTCCATCGTCGAGACAGTAGTCAAATTCAGGCCATCATCTTAGGTTAAAATGTAGGAGATCATTTTTTGCAGTACCCTGGACGTCTGCCTAACGACCTGATGCAGTTGGAATTGAAGTCCATCTCATACGAAGAGTGTAAGGAGGCTCATAAGAGTGTGAATGCGGTCTTCGAAACCCAAGTCTGCGCGCTAACCAAGGCTGGCGAAGGGGCTTGTCATGTAAGTTGGTAGTAGACCAAATAAAAGGGTGTTATAAGTTCAACGCATAGGTAGCATGTATCTGTTTGTGACCACCCGATCTCTTCCCGTGGGTGCCGTAAGAACTAATAAGAAAAGTGGCATATTATGGGGGAGGCCTGTGTTTAGCAGTGGACGTCTTATGGTTATTGATGTAAGTATCTGTCACAGAACTCACCCTATTTACATAGAAGTCTATTGTAGGTATATTATAGCTATAGTATTTTCCAATATGTGACTATAGGTACGCATCAAAAATTAATCAAATAAGTATGTCACGTCTAAGATAAGATTACCATCTCTAGTTGCTGCCCGCGTGTGTAAGAATATCGGCATAGAAAGAGTGAAACCATATAACTACAATTATTAAAATAAATTGTGCCTCTTGTCCTGCTATAAGAAATTCGATTGTGAATAGTGGTAGATTATAATATCGACATATTATAAGCAAAACCAAATACCTACATAATGTATTAATGCAATTTTATACATTACATACATTTATACATACATTTTGGTGGTACTTACAGAAAAAAATACTTATAGCTAAATAAAACAAGCAGATTTATAAGCAATCTCTTTCAGTCGACTTTGGTGTAAGTAGATAATGTTTTAAGGATTTCAGTATGAATGTTTATAAGTTTGTTATATTTGACAATATTTCAGGGTGATTCTGGCGGTCCCTTGGTGAGAGAAGGTCGCCAAGTTGGCATCGTTTCATGGGGCATTCCATGTGCCAGAGGGAAACCAGATGTTTATACAAAGGTAGGTAACGACTTATAGACACAAACAATGACAAGAAAAAGGCATAAATTGATAAGTACAGAAATTCTATACCCGCAAGTTAGGTCCCAGTTATGTCCAATTCATATTAAATAAAAAACTATCCTCAGGTGTAAATATGAAAAAAACATTTCATGCATTATAATCGTGTACTTTAGGAATGATACTTTTATTTAAAAAAAAAAACTAGTTCCGCTTCTGTTACTAGATGGCGTAGTAACGACGTATTTCAACACAGTTCATCTGAGTGTTTCAAACATGGTCGTAGTGTTAAACCACGGAGTACAAGGAAAAGTCAAAATCAGTTGAGTGGATCACAGAGTACGTTGTCGATTTGTCGATAAAAAGCCATTAGAGTTATATGCCTTCCATAAAATAAGGATAGAATACTAAGCTCTATACATAATTATCTTAACAATGACAGAACGTGAAACCCCTATTTTAGCGCCATCTATCGGGTCTTTATAAAATTACAGCTTTTGTTTTTAAGAAAACGCCTCATAGACAACAGTAAATGATGCAGTCTTGCATTGCTCCACTGTTTTTTTTTTTGTGATTGCACAAAAAAAGCTATTGTATTACTGACGGGAGAAATTTTTTCTGTGTTATCTATGTCTTATTTTTGACGTGCTTTATTTTTTATTTTTAGGTGGAAGCATTCATGCAGTGGATTGAAAAGACTTTATACGATGATGATGAAGACCACCTAAAGTTCTTAAACCAGAGAAAAACGAACAGGCATCGAAAAAATTTACATTAATTAAGTTGGACTGATAATAAAATAATTACTTATGTAAGAAACTTACACATACCTAAATACTGTCTATACCTATTACATAATAACTGGTTTGAAAATAAACATCTCCAACAGCACTAATCTACTAGTAGGTATAAGTGTCAAAAGGAATATTTTGTCCACTGTTATTGTAAAGTTAAATATATTTCCGCATTTTTTTTCTTGTATTTGGTTATTTCATTAACATTTTCATAATTTACCGACTGCTTTATAGACATAAAGTTAGAACACCTAGGTAATATTTTAGAATTAATACTGTCACCAAATAAAATAAAGTTATAGAGGTGTTTAGGTACTTTATCTAGATCCTAGATTTTTAAGGGTTGAAATAAAACTACATCAATAAAATGTACTGAAAAATCTTATATTACATGCACTATATTATTTACTAATATCACAGTAGTCAGCCGTGAAAATAAATACGTAATAATAGCAAAAGAAAATTTTAAATATGATTTAAGGGATTTAATAAATATCATCCCCCAAAGGGGGTGTTACATTATTTGTATAAAGAAAACATTAAAATATGTTCAAAAAATAATAATTACGATATATTTACTCACGGCATTGACTAAAACGTTTTTGTTTTATACTAAAACAAATCCTATCGCACATAAATAGTAATAATTATATCTCATTGAATTAAGGTTTTGTTGGAAAAAACTAATCAATTATATTTAATTCACTTTATAGTTCGAACAATAAATACCAAACCCACCAAACCAAAACAAAATGACAAGGCTCAGAAGCATCGGAGTAAAAAATAAGAAAACTGGCAACCTTTATGAGAATAGGGTGGAAATATTTTTCACTCCTAAGTACATGGATTATTTATATTTCTATTATCTGAGATATTGCCAGTCCCAGAAACATCGCCCAGCACTGGTTAAGGGAAAAAAATGAAAATCGATGAATATGACGATTCACAATAGACATTTCACGATTACAGGACTGCAATATAATTATTTAAACATATCAAATAGGCTTACATTAATAGTAACTAAACCATCTTTTCAAAATTTTCATTTACCTACCCGTTATCCACTTTTCCATGTACTTGTTCTTGGTCAAACATAGTTTTATTAATTTTTAGGCATAGTAATAATACTGAGGTACATACATAATTATTAGTGCAGGAAAGCATTAAAGTAGGGACCATCAAACAAGAATATTTAGCCCATTTACCAAATACATAATGGGGCCCATAACCTAACATTTAATATTGCTATTACATGCAAAAGTTTTCCCCTACTATTTTTTATAACGCTTGTATAATGCATAAGTAACCCTCTATACCTACGACTTACGTATAAAAATAATAAATTGTGCCTAGCCAATAATTATTGTAATTATTAAATAGGCAGATACGCCTATTTAACCTACATTTTTTTTAAAACGCAAGGCAAGTACGAATATTTTTATCTCTTGTTTATTTTCCCAAGAAAAATACGTTTTCATACCTGGATCGGTAAGAAAACGACAGTCTTTTACGTACGCACGAAGACCTTCCGGCCTACCTCAAGATAGGTTCTCGGTATTTCGAGAACAAAATGACACCCGTAACCACAAAACCACCAAAAGATTTGCTTACATCATTTCCAAAACATAAATAGACACGATTAAGATTAAAATCCGCAATCTAATCCAAACGTAATCGAAGAAATCTTGTAAATCTTCCGTGAAAATGTAATCGTAGATGCCAGCATGATCGCCATCTTTGTTTTCAAACGAACTTTCGTAATCATTTTCGTAATCTCTGCCAAAAATTCCAAATGTCAACAAGTTGTCACTGTCAGTTAGCGAGATGGTCACTTGTTTGGAATTTTTGTCTGATTTGGTGGTAAAACTAAATCTGTCAGTTGGGAGATGCTCGTTCGACAAAATGACTGGGTATTGAATGGAGTTTTGTTTTGTAAAGTTGGCAGTGATGCTCAGTTTCTCGAAGCCAATATTGGTATTGTTGTTTACAGATCTGAAAAAAAAAACATTGATGAGCCATAACTGTCCCTTTTATTTTATTTAATAATAGTAAAAGTGGTTTCAGTGACAGTTTCCTCAGTTTTGTTCAAAGGTCCACGTGGCTACCTCTGAGATTCGGACATAGGTAGGTTTTATCCATGACATCGTAACATTCCTGTGATTAAACGATCATACCCTGTTATGAGTTTGTCATAAAAATTTGCAAATGAGAAAAATTGCAAATTGTAAAAATATTAGTTAAAATAACAGTTTTAATGAAGATATGGCGTGAATCTAAATCTATGTAAACCATCAGTAAACCGTTTAAAAAGTTACAAAACTGCGTGTATTACTTTAAACCTCACGCGAACATCAACTTTACCTTCACTTTTGATGCTCAGAGATAAGTTACTGAAATCATAGTACACAGACAGACAGTATAGACACCCTGCATCATGTCAGTATCTTTTAGGCATGCCCATCGTTGACCACATGATGCTTAACATCAGGGAGACAGTGATCAAATGCTTTGTCAAAATCCAATAAAAACATGCCCAAGCCACACATTACCCACACATTTATTATACTCATTCATAGCCCTAACCTACTTTTCAGCGAGTACATTTTATAAATGAACTGTAAAAAGCTAAGTAGCTAAAAAGTTTTTGGTTAATTCGTTTTTAACTTACCCGAAGTTACAGCTCCTCTTGTAAAGGCCAGCGCATGCGAATACGACGCAGTTTTGGGTTCCGATGTGGTGATTTCCACCGTAATGACGTATGCCGTCGAACACTGCTAGCCCGTAGTTCACTTCTTGTTTAGATCCTGAAAGAAATATAGGAATATTTGAAATTATTTTTTTTAATTAAAAAGTTCACAAATATAATTATGTAACAAGATTAGAATAATACACATTTTGTTATTAGTTTGAGTAAAAAGATAAAATACTTTATTTGGTTCATTTATCGATGGAACATAAACGATGACAATAGAATACAATACAGTACGAGTTTTCCAACACGTGAATACGTGAAACCATTTAAAATTTATACTGCCATTTTTAGTTCATTAACGTGTCCGCTAGTGGCGCTGCAGAGAAATGTATGGGAGAAAAGGGAAAAAACGTAAACGAATCAAGTTTTAGTAAACTATCGAAACTCGTATTAGGGGTACAGCACTACGATGTCAAAACATGAAAATTAAAAAAAAAAATTTTTTTTTTACCTTTAAGAACAGTTTTCACATCAAATTCACAGCAGAAACTGTTATGGCAGACCGACTCCTTGTATCCTTCGCTGCTAGCTTCCACGTTCAGGGGTCTGATGATGTACTGGCCCAGATCTTCGCCAGGGAAGCTGACAGGATTGACCACAGGTGTGTTGGATACTGCATCTGGAAAATAATCACAAGTTAAACGATTTGGTTATAGAAAAAAAGCTATGAAACTAAAATTTTGGAGTTACGCCATTTCGCATATCGAATGTCGATTTTCTGCCGTTGACGTTATATGCTTTAGGAGTGTTATTCAATCGGCCAATAGTTTTTATTTTCCCTTTTAATTTTAATTCAATTAATATTCTTCATTTACTTTAGAACCGTGACGCTGTGTAATCATTATTACATCCAGAGCACAGAATAAATAATAGTAGGTATGTACGTATCCTAATATTCAGGATATTTTTATAAATGTACCGACTTGAGTTCAAACACCATTTTATTATTGTGTCTTGGCAACTTTACCCGGAAATAACACAAAAATTTCATTTTTCCTGGAAACCCCAATTCTTTTAGGGAAATGTTTTTCAGTGTGAAAATCGGCTTTAATCGGGTTTAATTGTTAATTTTTTCTTATTGGAAAAATGATTCTACCGAGAGTTAGAGCTCAAGAATATCGTTTTCTCACCTCCACCATTTTTTTTTAATTTTTTTTATGTTTCATTTTTTCAGAAGGCACGTGTAGTACTTTAATCATTTCGAAATTTTGTCACAGTTATGCACTATATCATACCTACTACATTTTTAGCACTTACCCAGTCACAACAAAAAAAAATAATGTTAGAGGCCATTATTATTTATTAATTTTGTGCTTACTAAACATAGGAAAATATTTTCTATAAAAATAAATAATATTAGGTATATCGTAGATAAATAAGAAAATGAGTCAAGAAATTTATTTTTAGTATTATATTGACGATTGAATACCTACGCAAAATCGTACGATACTCAACTAATGACGTTTTATCTCTTTAAATTGATAAGCCGGATTGATTTTGATAAACTTTTCTAATAAAACATTTGAAAACATGTTATCATGAGTCATTGATCCCAGATTAATTCAGGGTCACTGATAATATAATTATAATGTTATTTATGTTATGATGATTTCATAAGAAGGAAACTTACTTGTATAATTAAGGAAAATTTAAAGTCGATTAAAATTAAATGAATAAATAAAAAAATAAATAAAATCAATAATTATGTGATTTGCCCACAGCGCCATCTAGCCCCAACCAACCCCAACCTAAGCATGGCTTGTACTATGGGAACCAGAGGGTCTAGCAAAGACCGCTTTCCTTTAGCGTTAACGCAAGCGATAATTCAAAATATATGGAAATGACATTTCGGAAATCGCTTACTTTTCCGCAGCTAATGTCGTTTAAATAATACATTTTTGGAGTTAGCGTTTGGCATTAGCGTTTGGGATCTTTGCTAGACCCTCTGGTTCCCATAGTACAAGCTATGCTTAGGTTGGGGCTAGACGGCGCTGTGTGAAAAATCACACGTTTTTTTTTTATTTATTTATAATATTTTATTCAGTGGTATGTATTAGGTTTAATAATTTTATTGTAATAACAATAAAATATTTTCTTCTCTTTTTGCTATTTCCTTCTCTTTCTGCAATCGGCTCGGCCATAAGCAGAAGTGTATAAGTAACAATATACCTATCTAATATAAATATATATCATAATATTATTTGTTTTTGTTAGGGTATTATACTTATTGCGTCAATTGGAAATCATCGCGGGTAGTACACAACAATAATATTTTCTTGTTTCCCTCGTGAATCAAGGATGTTTTCTTCAACATTATTCATTTAATTATTCCATTTCTTCATCATCATCATCATCATCATCATCATTATCATCATCAGCCCGTAGATGTCTACTGCTAAACATTGGCCTCCCCCAGAGAGCGCCACTTTGAGGGCCTGCTCGCCTCCTGCATCCATCGGCCCGCGATTTTCACCAGATCATCGGTTCACTTAGTGGGCCTACGCTCACCTTCCGGTTCGTGGTCGCCACTCGAGAACCTTTCTTCCCCATCGGTAGTCAGTTCTGCGAGCGATGTGGCCTGCCCATTGCCATTTCAACTTGCTAATGAGGCCAACAGTAAGAGACCACGTCCCATTATTCCCTTTACGTTTTATTAATAACGCTTGCCGTTGTTTTCTTATAGGTATGTAGTACTTTATGAAGCTGCGCTTGCGACTTCTCCGTCAGTGTTAATGACGATGAAATACTTCATCCTTATCATCAATAACCTGAAGACGTGCACTGCTGAACATAGGACTCCTCCAGAGAGCACCATTTTGACCGGCTGCTCGCCTCCTGCATTTGCGCCCCCGTCGCTTTCACCAGATCGTCGGACTACCTAATGGTCCTACGCTACGTCTTCCATTTCGTGGTCACCGTCGAGAACCTTTCTTCCCCATCGGTTGTCAGTTCTACGAGCGATGTGGCCTGCCCACTGCCATTTCAACTTGTTAACTTTAACGGCTATATCGGTCACTTTAGTCCTGCGGATTTCCTCGTTCCGGATCTTATCTCGCAGGGAAGCACCGAGCATAGCGACTTTGAGCTTGCTAATGAGGCCAACAGTAAGAGACCACGTCGGTTGTCAGTTCTACAAGCGATAGTTATTCTCAGATTATAAGATAATATAAATATTACCTTCTTCAATGCGCTTCAAGTCAGCAATGAGCAACTTTTCAGATCCAGTCTGGAGTCCAGATTTACCAGCGAAGATACCATTTCTCGATACTACGTTGGCATTTAATGTATAAGCCCATGTAGACGTGAACTGGGTCGCTGAAATGTAAGACACCAGTTGAAAACTCAAGTTGTTAAAATCCAATATGGCGTCAATGGGCGACATCTTGAATTTAAACACAAAAAGGCGGCTGATTTTAAGATAATTAATGACGTGACGAGCTAGTCGTTCACCTGATGTTAAGCGATACGGCCACCCATAGCAGGTGCAGTGTCACTCGGACCCAAAGATTATAAAGCTCGTTGATAGCTCGTGAACACAGAGCAAAAGAAAAACGCTGCCTCTATAGGCCAAGCGTCATTTGTTTCATAGCTCTCTGCTCGTGAACATATTATTATTTCTCCACAAACACGACTCACTTGCGTGGGCAGGGGGCGAAGTTACAAAACGAGACAAAGTCATACGAAATTAAACAAGAACAGAGCAGGATGGGACAAAAGAGATATTAGGTGTCCCGTTTCCTCTCATAGGATTAGCGGTTGAAATACACTACTAATTTTCGTATGAGGGGAAGTTGTACCTAATGAATTGAATTACACCCAGCATGTCTTCATCGTAAGTTCGGATAATAATATGTTGGTTTTTAAAACCTTACCACTCAAAAAGGGTATCTCCGAAGCCCACTTCCCAATCACAACAAAGTCCTTCAACCCCTCCAGTCCTGCACTCTTCAGCACCAGATCTTCTTCCATCATCACGCCGAAGGTGACTCCAAAGTCAGTTGTGAAGGTCACCGGGCCAGGACTAGGGGTCGTGCAGTTGGCGATGTGGGTAGTTGGCCTTCTGTATCTAAGGCAGTTTAGACAATTTTTAGGAAATTAAAAATTCGAATGAGTGACAAATGGGTAGCCCCCATAGATTTATATATCAGGATATGCCCGAAGGAACATTTTATTTTGTCAAAATGGCGTGGGAAACGTCAGCGCCATCTATTAGATTTCGCGTGAACACGACAAATTGAGAAAATTAGGTGCCTATCGCTGCCATTATGTCCGTCAATGTTTATGTTTACAATGATTATTCCAAATATAAATTCCATTATTTTGTTATAAAATAGAGTGTAATATTGAAAATATTGAATTACTTGAGGTAAGAAACTTGGTCTTTCTTTTTACTGCACTTTTGAGTATAGATTGTGCAACCCTTCACAATACAACTTGGCATATTTTGTTTGTGACATTCGACCGATGCCTTCTAACTTCCATCACAGACTGAGCGCTAGTGGATGCCAATCTGTGAAATTGGCTCCCACTTTGAAGCGACCTATAACCAGTCATTAGGCCTGTCCTTAATATATATGTCTATGGTAGCCCCCTAAAATATTTGTTTTTCTGGTTTTTAGTAGGTATTTGTTGATGTAGCGGCAACAGAAATACATCATCTGTGAAAATTTCAACTGTCTAACTATCACGGTGAGATACAGTACAGACAGGCGACAGACGGATAGACAGACAGACAGACAGAGACAGACAAACGGACGGACAGCGGAATAAGATCTGTTTTAACCTTTGGGTCCGGAACCCTAAGTCTTTGAAAATTTAACCATAAAGGGATAGTAGTAGGGGTGAGAAAAGCGCATGTAACCACAATATGCTGGATGCAAAGACCTATGTAATAGGGTGAATTCTGTGGCTGGCTGATAGGTACTTATTTGCTTAATTTTGTTTTGAGACAATGCTTTGTTATTTTGAACATTGAACACTGAATTATATAGCGTCATAGATATACCTAGTGCGTGATAAATGATAAAGCTGTATCCAAGCTAAGTAGAATCATCAGTCACCATTTGACAAGTTGATCGAGAAAGTGTTATTCTACCTTTACGGAATTTTCTTTTTCAGAAGCCACTGAACAATCTAAACCTTGATATAGCTTAGATTCTAGTGCTGAGTTCCACCACAGATAATATAATACCTACAAGTTCATTTTAAAAATGTCATCATCATCATCATCATCATCATCATTAACAGCCTGAAGAACATAGGCATAGGCGTTTACGTAAAAATGTAAATAAAAAAAATATAATAAAATAGAATCTAAAGATGTAGTAAGGAACTGGCCCTGACATTGGTCCAATGACGTCAGCATGAGTCAATAGTTAGTAGGTAAGTCTAGGCATGGTACCTATTTATTATCTATGCGGTGGGTGCATGCAAATGGCTAACGATCTTTAGCATTTAACCAATGGAGTGGAGATGTTAACGTTATAATCAACAAGCATTAATTTCTGCCGATTTTTACGGGGGACGAGGTAAACAAACACGCATAGCACACGCGCAAACAGCGTGAGTAAACGCACGCCGCACACCATCTTAAAACACGCACACAGTTATATAAACTAGCGTAGATACGCAGTGTTTACACGCACACTATGATAATGTGTATGACCAAATAGTACCATCGAGGGACCGACAGAGGGGTACGCCTTGCACTTGCCATCTCCAATTATAAAATCTCTAAGCTAACTTATAGTCATAAGTATAGTTTAGAAGTTATTTGATGATTTTGGCCATGATGATGATGATGATGATGATGATGATGATGATGATGATGATGATTTTTTTTTTTGCTATTTTTAAAATGCCTCTTTAAACAGGCATTCTATTTATATTACAATCTAGTCATCTACTTGACTAATGAGTAATTCGAATTTAACCTAAACTTCTACAATCAAAATATTCTAAGAATGTGTTCAATAACACGTTTCTTATTGTCTCTATTAAGGCGAAGACACATGGTTCTTGTGTTCTTTTTAGGTAGCACTTGTTTGCACTGCACCACACTATACTAACATTTTTTACACTATGTCACTACACTAACTCAAATGGTTTTGTTCTTTTTAATCTCCTAACAATATCCGTGTGGTCGAGCAGCTGGATTGCTTCGACGTTCACATGATGATGAAGTCTGTAATAGTGACTTTCTGCGTACTTCTTAATAATTTTGACGACAACCTCTATATTAAGGTCCCGATGTAGGTCGTCATTTCGTATGTACCAGGGTGCATTTACAATTTCCCTTAGTACCTTGTTCTGAAAGCGTTGGATCATGAGGATATTACTCTGTTTGGTACAACCCCACAGCTGTATACCATAAGTCCATACTGGCATCAGGACTTGTTTATATAACAATATTTTGTTGTGTACTGACAGAGTGGAGTGTCTTCCAAGCAGCCAGTACATTTTTTTAAATCGTATGTCAAGATCTTCTTTTTTCTTCTTGACGTGTGCTTTCCAGCGAAGCTTTGCATCAAGAGTCATACCTAAATATTTGGCTGTATTCTCATATGGGATTTGGCGATTCTTAATAAATCGGAAAATACTGATGTTGTTTGTTACTAAAGTCAATGTGGGTCGATTTGGATTCATTGAATGATGATGATGATGATGATGAATTCCTTGTTATATTATAGCCAACTTACACAGAAACAATAGATCCATGTCGATCAAAAACGATGTTGCTTCTAACAATTTGATGTTTTTTTTGACAAACTGCTTTCTCATTCATATTGGCGACTAAATATAGACCAGCATTCTTAACCGCTTTAGAAAGATCCTTGGCCGCCTGTAAGAAAAATACGACAATTGTATACAACGCCATCTCTAGGCAAAAGTAAAAACTAGGCTATTGGTCATTAACTATGCACTACTACACAAAAGGGATAGCTGAAATAGAGTTATGGGAGTGTTAAGTCAAATTTGAATATTTCGGGATGGCAATAAGAAAATGTGGTAAGTCAGAAAATCAGAAATTTTGAATATAGTAAGTATGTTAATTAGAGAACTAACGTCATTAATATTGATAATCATAATCACTTAAGTTAATTAACTTACTTCGTCATAGTTATCTTCAGAGTTTGTCATATCTAACGACAGCACTAAAATATCCACATTCTGAAAAGAAAAAAAATTAAAATATGGCGTTTTATACAAGGTGACCTTGAATTAGTATGTTATCCAGAAAGGGGGTAAATCTACACTCCAAGGTAGACAATGTTTCTTCTACGACTTTACTAAATTAATAGTTTTTCATTGAAGAAATACTATGTAAATTTTACGTTCGAAAATAGCCTTAGCGCAGCTGGGTGGTTGAACTTCGTCCTTGACCGAGTACACATAAATGAGTTTAATGACCTGTGTTTAGAAATGGATTTATGCTATCTTGTTAACTCTCGTAGCGATCGCACGTGCAATTTTGCGAGTGGAGTTATTTTTTACTATAGAGGTTTTGAAACACCCAGTTTCCCAGTCCCCCATTTCGGGATAACATACCAATTCAAGGTCACTTTGTATACGAATGTTTATTGTTATTTAAGATATCAGATACACAATAATATAAAAAACTGCCATTTCAAAAATAATAAGAAAGTGTACTAGGTATAATGTTTACATTATTTTAAGTTTTTAGGG
Source organism: Ennomos erosarius (assembly GCA_963580505.1). Lineage (NCBI taxonomy): Eukaryota > Metazoa > Arthropoda > Insecta > Lepidoptera > Geometridae > Ennomos > Ennomos erosarius. The sequence goes on along the minus strand of OY757001.1, from coordinate 1,674,545 downwards.
GTGTGTGATGTTTTTAGGAAGTTGTGTATCGCAAATAGTGTTACAAATGGTTTTCATTTAAATTATTGGATAATACAGATTTTTATGGTACCTAGATAATAAATTACCTACTGTATTTCAAATTTTCAATGTAATTTCTTTATTTCCTTTTCAACTAATAAAATCTCAAAGTAATTTTAATACCTCATATTTACAATACAACTAACTAAAAAATAAAATAGACTAAAATTATATTAATCTAAGCTAAAATAATGTAATTTAATTATATTTTCAAAATACAAATGAAAATATCTTTATTGCAGTAAATGTGGTTTTACTTATGTAACTACTACAGCAGTTAGGTAGTACTAATAATGTAGGTATCTACTTGTTTTTGTTACTGAATACATTCATTATTCAATATATTCATTGGTCAATAAAGTTATAATAATGCAAATAGAAACATTTCTGATGGTTTTCTCAAAGATGACAGTGTAATTATTACCTAACCATCTAAGTATAGAATTAAATATTATTGTAGTTAGGTATCATATTAATTAGATATCCTACTGTATTGTGTATTGTATGTGTTAACAAACAAAAAATTGTTGTACAAATATTACATCAGTTAATATCTTGTTTCCAAGCTTTTTTGGCCTCCTGCATTCACCGGCTCAGGCTTATGTTTAGCAGTGGACATCTTCGAGCTGATGATGACGATCAGTACGATCTTTTGTTTGGTGCTGTGTGAATTGTTTACAAATAAGTATTTATTATTCAATACATATTTTTTCCCGAATAACGATATCCGCATGCAGGGAACGTGATGCGCTGTAATAAATCAATAGCAATTTTTTACCAATGCAATTTACCGTCGACGACATTGCTGAAAATTATAATTCTATGCTGAAAATGATTTTGTAGCAAGGAATGAAATGAAGCCGCAAAGCGAAAATATCGCAATAAATAATTATATACACAAGCTATAAATACATTATTGCTTATTAGTTATTAGAGTCTATAGAAGAGTTTCCTTACCTTATTGCCAGCTTCGTAAACAAGCGGGATAATGCCAGCGACATCTTTATCTGAAGAGTCTATCACTCCGGCTTTGTAACCGTTCTGAAACAAACCATGCAATTATTTTTACACAATGAAGACTTGTAAATAGTCTTGCACCACAGAAACAGGTGTAGTTTGTTTTTTTCTTTATTAAAGGAATAATAAAACTTTTTTCCATTGCATCTTTCTCGGAATAAAGCGATCCTTTGTGTTTAGTATAATAAGTAATATGTAACAAGTTTTCCGTGAGATATTCACAAATCCACACCACATGCCTGATTTTAATTTTAGTTTAAGCACGTGGTACCCAGTCTTTTGGTTAGTAGGTATTTGACTACATTTGACATTTAGTGTTAAATGTCTGTGGTATTTATAAAGTATTATTTATTATTTGTCCTTGTGACAACAGAGGTTGAAGAACACAACATGCAATAAGATATTGCCTTGCATAAGTCATGAGAGCTCTCATGATTTATTGTTATTGAATGCATGTTTTATGCATGTGTCAAAATCAAAGAAAAATATTATTAAAAATAAATAAAAATACTAAATACTACATAAAATGTAATTACTATGCAACTGTTATGCAGATTACAAATAGTTAGAAGTATTAAAAATATTTCAATTAATTGAACTTCAAATCTTTAAATTGTGCTATAAAATTATTCAAGACTTTCTTGACGCTTCCTCGTGCACAAAGAAATATTTAATCTCATTGCAAATTTAAAAATAAATATACCTATTCATCATTAGCTTAATTCATTATCATCATCATCATTAACAGCCTGAAGACGTCCACTGCTGAACATAGGCCTCACCCCGGGAGCGCCACTCAGAGCGGCTGCTCGCCTCCTGCATCCATCGGCTCCCCGCGGCTTTCACCAGGTCGTCGGTCCACCTAAATAATAGCGGTAGCTTAATTGTTATAACTTAATTAAAAAATAAATCTCAATAATTTGTATATCAAAACGTTTTATTTATAAGTACATAATTGATTTTGAATTTGCAATGAAAAGAAATTTTTCTTTGTGCACGACATGAGAAAGCGTCAACCTCAGACTTCAAACTCTTTATGCTTATTGTGCCAGTCTTTTGTTATGATCAAGAAAAGTCTTCCTAAATATTTTGCTTACATTGCTACAGACATTTTTCAATCGTTGAACAATCTTTTAACAATAATTAACAGAGAACCTTCAAAGCTGCTAATGGGATCTCATGGAAGGAAGCAAGGATCGAAGGTTGGCGTACGTGACCATCTCTCACAAGTCTCACGTATGCCTATTGTTAGTTCTGATGATAATTTAGGGTGAAGGGATCCTCTGCCCTTCGAGAAACAAAGACAGATGTACGTTAGAAGAAGATGAAACAACAACACGCGCGTCTAGCGTGTTCGGTCACTGTCCTCTTTCTTTCTATTGCAGTTTGATTTATTTTTAGAGGTTTATTTTTATTATGAATGCACATATCCAAGTGGGACAGCTGTTTAAAGAAACGTATTGCACTGAGTTCTTTAACAACAGGCATAAGTATGTTATTAAAAGTTATTTGTTGATACAAAAATAAATAAAATCAACAGGGGTCCTAAAATAAGAAAATTTTAATATTTTTTACATAAGTAGGTACCTACCCAGTCTTGTTTAATCAATTATTAACTGAGTAAGGAATATTTTGTTTTTTAGCCTAACGTATTATATAGATTTTTACTTTTTTTCATGATTTTATTCCATTTAGGTACTTAGTATGGAAAGTTTAAGAATAGTGGTAATCTACTGTGACGGTATTTGACGGTAGTTATATTAATTTATTTGGTAAGTAGGTACTGAGATTTTGATTAATTAGTATAGCATAGTTAAAAATAAATAAATAAATCATTTACTGACCGAAAAATACAAGTAGACTAAAGTCACAGTGTTTAAAATAGTGACATTTAATATTTTTTACTATAGATAAATACTATTTAGGTACAGACATAAAAAATACTAGTTATACAGGCATCTATTAAATATAAATAGGCACAGTACATTATTGTGGATGTTTTTACATTATTAGCAGAATTTGAAATCAAATTTCTAATGTTAAATAGTTTTGCACAAAAATGAAACAAAAAAGTAAGAAAATCACTACCCTCAAAAAAATAAAAATAAACTTACCGCACACACGAAATTCACGCCGAAGCAGCACAACACAAAAATATACAAATTCATTGTTTCAAATCACACCCTACCAAAAATTATTTTTTTTGATTTAAACAACTGCCTCAACCAGCGGCCGACACAAGAATGCCACAGAGTAGAAGGAATAAAGAACGTCGCGCGTTGTTTTGATCCTGCGGTAAACGTAACTGGCTACTCTTACGTATTCTGTAGGTGCATGGCTGATAGTGAGTCACTGTAACTGCTATTTATACTGTGGATAATCTGATGTTGTATGAAGCTGTAAGTCAGGCAGCATCTTCAGTCTATGCTTTCTATAAAACTCACATTTGTCACAAAAATAAATAAGTACGATTATTAGACCGTTCATCGTAAGTTGATCCTTGTTGTATTAAGTATTTATACTTATTATTTTAACAAAAATAAGTATTATCGCAAATGTTACTGTTATAGGCGGCCGTGTCGCTTCACATCAGGTGAATGACTAGCTCGTCAGCTCACATAAAAAAATTAAATTAATAATGTAAGCATTATCTAAACTTGTGGTGACCACGAACCGGAAGACGCATATTTTATAATAATAGACACCCCATAAGATTATAAAGTCAGTGGGTCCCTCACTAGGTAACGGCCATCGATCACAATATAAGTAGGTACCTACTTACTTAAATAGATCCTGGACCCTAACTGGGATTCCCTGTATCTAGGGACCCAGGAACTACGAGGACCATGCTCCCACAACACTTGCTACGCAGAATAAATATGCGGCGATGAGCTGGCTGGGTCGCTGTTTTGCCTTTTTCTTTGGATCATTCGTACAATATTATCTTTGACGATGTGAGAGCCAGAATTAAATACATAACAATCCTTTTATGATATCATCTTTGGTCTTTATGTAACCCACTGGTTAGAAGACTTGTATAGGTACAGGTAGAACAGAACCACCTACCCACAAGTCTTTCTTATGATACATAAATCCTGTCCACCAATGGACAATAAAGTGTAGCCCTTTCTCCCCACTACACAGTACCTACAGCCTATATAGCTACCACAAAGCCTGAAGAAAAAATATGGTTCGCACATGAAAGTAAATAATGCTTCGCAAGGTGTTTCTTAGTCATTTTTTTAAAGCTCTGTGGTACCTGTTAAGTGACGCCCAAAGATCACATACATAGATCCTAGACCCTAACTTGGGTTCCCTGCATCTAGGGACCCAGGAACTACGAGGATACTCCCATAACATCCAGACACAGAACAAGTATTTGCGCTTTTTTTCTTGTGTACTGTCCTTATTTATATAGACTCATAGGTACCTCCTAACCTATGTATAGGCGGAAATCTGTAGTGAAGGTGTATAACACAGATCAAGAGAGCAAAATGTTGATATGTCTAAGGCTATAACCATGGATGAAATAAAAAAAGAAGGATTGAGTTTTGATTGACATCAAACTGAAGCCCAAAATGGCGGACATATTACATATGTGTGTCAGATGAAAGTATGGCGACCGGCTGCATATTATGTGAGTGTGTGCGTGCCCCGCTCGTACGTACGAAGCGTTCCGGCTTCCTAAGGGTGCTTCAGTTTTGGATCAGACGGAATTCCCTCCTTCTTTTTTATTAGCTCCATGGCTATAACATTGTTTTTTTTAAATAAACTATATAAATATTTTATTTTATTTTATTTTATTCTACTTGGAAAACCAACAGCTGCTTAGAAGCTAATAAAACTATGATAATAAACATAAGAAAGCCTTAAATAGTTTTCGCTTATAGCTATCGAGTTTACAATGTCCTAACAGGTAAAAATACTAACAGATAACGGTAATAGATAATATCAAGTGAACAGAAAATAACACATCTTGAGTACAATACAAAGCCATATAAATTATATTAGAACGAGAGTATAATGATTGCAACAGAATTGTTAACTATTAATGAAGAATTGATTATTAATCAGTGATTTGAAGAAATTCCGCCTCATTGTAAACATATCAACAGTCTCAGAATAATTAGAATTAAACAGATTGACAGTCCGTATGAAAAAAGCGTTTTGACGGTAGTTAGTAGAACAAAAAGGAGTGTACAGCTTCAGATAATTTCTACGACAAGTTTTTCTAGTCGGAGTTACAAGTTTGATTTTTGAAAGTAAGGATGGAGAGTCAAACAAGTTCAAGACAATACTGTGCAGAAAAGTGAGATCTGCCGCTTCTCTTCTCTTGAAGAGGGGGAGTAGGTGGTGATGCTTACAACTCTCCGCATAGTCAAGGTTACGAATTTTGTGCTTAAAATTAAGATGTTTTAGGAACTTTTTCTGTGGTTTTTCTAAGATGTTAATATATTTGTCATATCGTGGATTCCAGACCTGAGAAGCGTATTCAAGGTTACTACGGACTAAGGAACAGAATAGAATTTTTACATATACCTAAACATTATGGATAACCCTGCTGGAATTCTAGTATCTCCGTTTGGAGGTTATATTAGTCCACTGTAGGTACCTATTGATAAAATTAGATGCAAACATGAAAATCCGAAAGAATCAGCCTCATGTTGCCGCTCAAAGTGGCGTGGTGTAGTGGTGGGTTTTTGATGTACAATAAAGAGTTGATCTATCTATGTGGGGGAGGCCTATGATCAGCAGTGAACGTTCACTGTTGATATCTTCTTCCCGTGTAGGCAAGTGGTCAGCCCTGGTTACAGAATTTTTAGGACGCTCAAAGGCCTCACTTGGCTTAACGTCTGACAACAACAACCGGGACCGACGGCTTAACGTGCCCTCCGAAGCACGGTAATAGCGCTTACGTGAGTAAGTCAAACCCTCATATTCTAAGACGATTACTCCACTCGACTCAACCTCGAATTAACCACATTTTTGTGTTTTGGAATTTTTAGTTAACAATAAATAATCAACTTGACATTTCTGCGTCAATTTTTCTCAAACGAGAGAAGCGAATGAACTGTCAAGTCAAGGTACGTCGCGAAGTATTTTGAGTTTCCCTTAAAGTTAAGTAGAAGTAAAGTGAAGGATTTTAGAATACGGGGGTTAATGTAGGTAGGTAAAGCGCAGATCAACAAATATACGATTCGCCCCCATGCGTCATTTTTTAATGCTCTGTGGTGATGTACCTAATATTAAAGTGTCTACGTTTTGTCTGTGAAAGAATTGTTCTTGACCCTGAATTTTATATCAACTTACAAAACTGATAAATAGAGTCTAATAAACAGCACAGTTACGAGTTAGGTTACCTATCTATCTACACAAAATTTTAATTTTTATCAAAACTTTTCGACCTATGTCGTCGATAAGTCCCAGACACGCGGTCGTCATAATTCTATCGATGAATGATTATCACGTGCTTTCTTCGTGAATTGAATGCAAATGATTTGACATTGAATTTTATTTGCCAATAACTTAGAACTGCTTTTTTTTCAATAAATGTTCAAGCTTGAAATCGCTACATAATTTACTACTTAGATGGTTTAAGACGTCCACTGCTGCATATAAGCCTCCGCCATAACACGGTATTTTGGGCGCATATCATAGGGTTTGCCTATTGACTATTGATCCAGTTGACAGTTGATACAACTTCTCCTCATACGGAAATTAGTGGTGTATTTCAACCACTAATCCTATGAGAGGAAACGGGACACCCAATGAGACTTTTGTTCCATCCTGCTCTGTTCTTTGTAATTTCGTATGACTGTCTCGTTTTGTTACCTCGCCCCCTGCCCGCACAAGTGAGTCGTGTTTGTACCAGAAATTATGTTCACGAGCTATCGGCCTTTATAATCTTTGGGTTTGCCATACGATCGCCACGTTTAGCAGACGGCTTGGATGATCGCAGATTTTAATGTACCTACCTCAGAGAATGCTGCAGCCCAACCTGGATATTCCCTTAGCCGGATCTTACGGCACCCACGGGAAGAGATGGGTGGCCTTATACCTACCCGTTTTCACCAAAGATCCCTAAGCTACCCCCTACCTAGGAATCCGTTTGGCTACTGGCCCCTTAAATTTGACCATTACCTAAATTCGTTTTCACTACGCTGGGACCTAAATGAAAGACCCCCGTTAAAAAAAAACCAAGGATAATTGAAACTGACACCTAAACGTTAAGGGGTTGAGCTTCGGCCCCGTAAACATAGGAGGTCCCTTAAAGCTTTAGGTGTCCCTTAACCGCTGGTGAAAACGAAATTACTGTCAGGTGTCACTTCAATATTATTAAGGGTCCCTTAAAATTTAGGAGTCTTTGGTGAAAACGGACAATATTCACACCCCAGATAATATAATACCTACAGTACAGATGCCTCATCCCATACAACGGAATAACGCGGGCTATTTTACGAATTATTTTATTTCTGCATAGCGCAAGATTATCAAGCGACATTTATTGGGTGTTGGCAAAGTATTGGGCCAAATGAATACACTGGACACTAACTAGTAACTCTCTAGACACGATTACTAAATTTTTTTCAAGTTCTAGCTATTTTTAGTTTGTACCTGATGGGACCATGATTCGCACACAGCCATGCCCACACGACCAATTGATAAGTATATCAATTCAATTCATAACGGATGGTTGAAAGACGCGAATAGATTGGTGACGTAAATAATCGATAAAAAGAAATAAACGGTTATCAATTTCAGCACGGTGTCAGTGCATGCGTTTCACGTGATTGCGATAACTATTTAGGTGTACAATTAAAGTGAATTGTGAACTAATAATTTAGAGGAATGTAGGTTGTTTCAGATAGTCTAGCAATAAAGGAGTAGGGACTTACCGTCACCTTTTAGCATGATTTAAAAAGACCTAATTTGAATCCTGGTTTTGCAAATAGGTAGGTAAATTGAATCGATTTCTAATTTGATTAAATTTTTTGAGTATTATTGTAAACTAATGAAGGAAAAATCCACGCAACGGGTAAAGATTTTAAAGGTACCTAGCCTACTCTATGAGTGAAGGATGGGTGAGACGCATAAGATCACTTGTCACGGAACGGATGGATGCGCGTTCGAGTCGACTCCCACACGTGATTCGAGAATTACAAAAACTTGTGTAATTAGGTACCTATATACTTACCATAATAATATTTCCACAGCACGGGGCAATGAATGATGGCCCCTATCGTTTACTCAATACCTAATATATAAGGTAATTTATATAAACCTTTATTTCATAAACTAAAGAGTTAATTTTCCGATACCTACCTATAAGTACCAAACTTACATATTCTTTTAACATCACCCATTTGCCCCCTTTTCTGAAATAATTATTGATTGTAGAGGGTAATTAATTTAACCGCACTTTATGCAGAATTTAACTCTTGGTGTTTTCCATAAAAACGCTTTCGAATATCCACAATTTTTAGGGTTCCGTACCCAAAGGTAAAACGGAACCTATTACCTATTACTAAGGCTCCGCTGTCCGTCCGTCTGTCTGTCCGTCTGTCACCAGGCTGTAGGATAGTTAGACAGTTGAAATGTTAATGGATGATGTATTTCTGTTGCCGCTATAACAACCACACTTACTACAAAATACTAGAAACAGAATAAATTAATATTTAAGAGAGCTCCCATACAGCAAACGTGATTATTTTGCTCGTTTTTATAATGGTCGGGAACCCTTCGTGCGCGAGTCCGGCTCGCACTTGGCCGGTTATTGATGCCTGCCGAGTGCCAAAGTAAGGTAGGGCTGTTAGCAACAAACCCCGCATGCACCGATAAGGCTTGGTGCTGCATTGATAACTGTGATAACCTTCACATGTCATTGCCGAATTGAACGCAACCAGATAATGGTATCTCTAACCTGACGATAACTGTGCATAGCCACAGATAAAATAATACCTAGGTACTACATTCATCCGAAATGAGGAGATCCGCAGGAGAACTAAAGTGACCGATATAGCTCTTAGGATTAGCAAGTTGTAATGGCAATGGGCAGGCCACATCGCTCGTAGAACTGATAACCGATGGGGAAGAAAGATTCTTGAGTGGCGACCACGAACCGGAAGACGCAGCGTAAGCCAGCCCCCCACTAGGTGGACCGACGACCTGGTGAAAGCCGCGGGGAGCCGATGGATGCAGGAGGCGAGCAGCCGCTCTAAGTGGCGCTCCCTGGGGGAGGCCTATGTTCAGCAGTGGACGTCTTTAGGCTGTTAATGATGATGATGATGACTACATTCATATTCTGTGGTATAATAGCACGTGACCTGCTCAGGGCGGTTATTCTGTATCGATTCCTTACTTCGAAACCACGCGAATTCCTTGTCTTACATAAGAAATCTGCAATAGTCTATTCTCTATGAAACGATAACAAAACCGCGCGAAATGAATTTGGAATTGGCGCGATTTGAACTGTCAAAAATCATATGTTTTACCGAGACGCGTTCTGAAACATCAACACATCAAAGATATGACCACTTATGTCAACATATTTTATTAAAAAAAATATAACTTTAATTTAAAGTGAAAGTATATCTGACGCTGTGACACGATTTGAACAAGACATGATAACGACGTGGTTTCGAATCGTGTGGAATCTGCGTTTCCATAGAAAATAACCGCCCTGTACAAAATTGATTGTCCATGGCATCCTGCGGACAGTAAGTTTTGGCGTTTTCACACCGGAACAATTTTATTGTGAATGCCATGGCAAGCTGGTCGTTTGCCTAATGTTAAGCGACAATGCCGCCCATAACCGTTGCACACAGAGGCATCAGACGGATATACAGACATACAGACGTACAGCGACGCCTTAGTAGTAGAGTCCGTTTTACCCTTTGGCTACTAACCTTAAAAATACTACTATATAAAAATACTTTATTTTCTGCAATCTGTGGATTATGATAAATCCCAGATAATACCTACAGTACATATGCCTCATCCCATACAACGGAATAACGCGGGCTATTTTACGAATTATTTTATATCTGCATAAGGCAAGATTATCAAGCGACATTTATTGCGTGTTGGTGAAGTATTGGGCCAAATGAATACACTGGACACTAACTAGTAACTCTCTAGATACGATTACTACATTTTTTTCAAGTTCGGGCTATTTTTTGTTTGTACCGGATAGGACCCCATATAAATAAATAAATAAAAAGCAGTCTGTCGGGGTAAAACTGCAGGGCGCATATATTAACGGCAATTAATATAAACATTTCAACATATAACAGCTATATTACACAATTCACTAACTAAACTCTAATACCAGTAAGATTTGGCGGGCGTTCTCTCTTCGTTGATTCCCATTTCTTCCATTATATCCATTTCGAACGTGCGTAGTTTTGGCGCGAACGTTACCTGAAAATTTAGAAATACCCGTAGTTTTAGGAATGATTTTTTTAAGTGTAAACCACACTTTAGGGCCCTGTTATTTTGCGTCATGTGTATTTGTGTCATAATGGTTCATGAATGGTACCATAATGACAAATTTTGACACTAATGTTAGTCTACAAATCATAAGTAGACTACCCTTAGTGTCAAAATCTGTCAATATGACACAATTGAAATTGCAGACTTCAGGCCCAGGTTGTAATTTAATTCATTAGCATAAATTGAGCGCATGATAGTACATCATTTATAGATGATCATTAAAGAGTGAAGAGTGTAAATTATTTCATTTTTATTGAAAATTATGAAGATTGCCGCGGCGCCTAACGCGGTTGGCACGGATGATTTTGATACATTTAAACGTTTTTATACCTTGTATGTACTAATTAAAAGCAGAAATTCATTATTTTTATTAAATTATCTTTTGATTAAGTAAGTTATTCCATTTTTTGGAGTTATTATTATTACCATACCAATGTGTTAGAATTCAAAAATTTTGTTCCACACGTGACCGGTATCAGGAGTAGGTACCTAGTTTCAAAGGATGCTAATGAATTCAATCACACCCAGTATATAAAGATATTAAAGTCCTTAAAATCCATCACCACCATCGGCGCACCATCTCTCGTTATTCAGTAGTATCGATTCCCACTCAGGACAAACTATATGATGAACATCGATGTTTGTTCTGTGTCTGTTTGTATTCTATGTATTTACAAACAAAATGTATCTAAGTATTATATCAGTTATCTGTTTCCCATAGTACAAGCTATGCTTAGTTTGGGGCTAGATGGCGCTGTGTGAAATGTCCACACATATTTAGACAGCCTCCGTGGTGTGGGGGTTGAGTAGGTCGGCACATAACCCAGAGGCGGCGGGTTCGATTCCCGCGACAGGACAAGTATTTGTGCACAAAAAAAAGCGCTAATACATGTTCTGTGTCTCGTTGTTGTAGGACCATAGTCCTCGTAGTTCCTGGGTCCCTAGATACAGGGAATCCTAGTTAGGGTCCAGGATCTACGTATGTGATCGTTGGATGTTGTTTAATTTTAAATATTTATTTATTACCTTAGTGGCCTCATCAGCGCTGGTGTCTTTAGCACTTTCTAGATACAGATCTTTGCTCTTGAAGTCCATAGTTTCATCTGCGGTTGCTGGAATTGGTATAATGCGGCTACTGGCAAGCGAGACACGCACCTGAAAATATAATAGGGTAGTTCATCATCATCATCGTCCCCAACAGCCTGAAGACGTTCGCTGATGATCACAGGCCTCCCCGAGACAGCGCCGATTTGAGCGGCTGCTAGCCTCTTGCATCCATCGGCTCCCGTGGTTCTAACCAGGTCGTCGGTCCACCTAGTGGTGGATGTACGCTGCGTCTTCCGGTTCGTGGTCGCCACTCGAAAACCTTTCTTCGCCATCTTCTTCCATGTAGTGGTATCACCTAAATATCATTGGTTTAGAAATAATTGGCAAAAAACTAATTTTGTCTTGGCTTTTCAGTCTACTGCCAATTGTTGCTAAACCAATGATATTTAGGTGATACTTTTAATCATAATTAGTTGATACATTCTATTTATTTGCGGCAAACTAGTTTTCATGTAATTGCGTTGAGTAATTAAGCTGTAATTAGCAAAAAACGCAAGAAAATTTGAGCGTGACGTACCACCTTAACGCTAAATTTTTGTCCATCTTAGTATTAATGACGTCATACCTTGTCCCCTTCTTCCGTGTACCTCCATTCAATTTCTGTCGCTTTCATAGACTCCGGATCGACAAGTTTGACATCTGTGGTGACCAGCAAAGGCGACTCTGACTTTATCACTACCCCCGGGAAGTCTTTGTTTTCGTCTTTACCCACCTGAGAAAAAAAAAACATAAATATCGGAGGACATTTCACGCAGCGGCAACTACACTTTACCCAGACACAGAACAGATTTGCGCTTTTTTCCTGTCCACAAATACTTGTCCTGTCGCGGGAGTCGACCCCGCCGCCTCCGGGTTATGAGCCGACCTGCTCCACCACACCACAGAGGCTGTCAATGTATTTGATTATTGCATGTTTTTTATTTATTTTGTAATGTATCACTTTATTCCTTAGAGCATTTAACCAATGGAGATGTTAACGTTATAATCCGCAAGCATAAATTTTACTTGCTGCCAATTTTTACGGGGGACGAGGAAAACACGCACACCGTTTTATAATCTAGCGTAGTTACGCACTGTTTACACGCACACTATGATGATGTGTAATGACCAAATAGCGCCATATGACCGGCAGACTTCGTTTTGCCGATAATGGCGGAGTCGCTCGATGATCTCACCACCATGCTCAACGACCTCAGTAGTCTCCCGACAGGTTCGTGTTAAGATGAACATTGACAAGACGAAAATCATGTCAAATGCCCATGTTCCACCTATACCGGTAATTGTTGGGAACGATACTCTCGAAGGTGTCGACAAATACGTCTATCTAGGGCAGACTGTCCAATTGGGTAGGTCCACCTTCGACAAAGAGGTCGCCCGAAGAATCCAACTCGGTTGGGCAGCGTTTGGGAAGCTTCGACCTATCTTTTCGTCCAAAATACCACAAAGCCTGAAAACAAAAGTTTTCAATCAATGTGTGTTGCCAGTGATGACTTATGAAACTGACACGTGGTCTCTAACTGTTGGCCTCATTACTAAGCTCAAAGTCGCGCAACGAGCTATGGAGAAGGCAATGCTCGGTGTTTCCCTGCGAGATAAGATCCGAAATGAGGAGATCCGCAGGAGAACTAAATGTACTGACATGTAATGACAATGGGCAGGCCACATCGCTCGTAGAACTGACAACCGATGGGGAAGAAAGGTTCTCGAGTGGCGACCACGAACCGGAAGACGCAGCGTAAGCCGGCCCCCCACTAGGTGGACCGACGATCTGGTGAAAGCCGCTATGTTCAACAGCGGACGTCTTCAGGCTGTTAATGATGATGATGATAATGTGTATGACCAAATAGCGTCATATGACCGGCAGAGGGGCCTTGCCTTGCCATCTCCATTTATAAATGCTCTAAGCGTTATTCACAACAATGTCATTAATAATTGATTATAACATAAATTATCCGTTACACCAATTGCAGTATAGAACTGTTATACTTACAGTTCTGAGATGTGTGTTCAGCCCTTCAACAATCACCCAGTTCCTCTCTTGGATCACTTGTGAGACGATGCCTTGCTTGCCCTTGTCACGGCCCACCATAATTTCCACTCGGTCTCCTCTGGAAAATACAAAGTAACAACTTTATGAACCATACTTGGTATACACCACAGATATTAATAATACCTACAGTACAGATACCTCACCCCATACAATGAAACAACATTTTACAAATTATTGTATTTCTGCATAACGCAAGATTATCAAGCGACATTTATTGCATGTTACATGTACTGGACACTAACTAGTAACTCTCACGACACGATCACTTCATTTTTTCATGTTGGAGCTACTTTTAGATTGTACCTGATGGTGATGAGACCCGTGGTATAGACCAAAGAGTGATACTAATAGCACCTATAAGACAAGAGTAAATAGGCTCCTGTTAAGCCAATGTGCCACCCCAATAGTATTAGATGTCTGTGGCTACACCTCAACTGCATTAACACTTAGGGTGCCTGCTTGCCTCAAAAACTGAGATTTATTTTAAGATTTGTTATAATAAAACATTGCACTGCAAAAGTGTGGAATGCCTTGGCCTGGTCGGTCTTTCCCGAAAAATACAATCCGGGGTTGTTCGAATCAAAAGTGAATAGGTATTTACTAGACCAGCGTGCTGCACCTTAGACTACATCATCACTTCCCATCAGGGCCTTTATTCTCTATCGATTCCTTACTTCGAAACCATGCGAATTCCTTGCCTTACATAAGAAATCTGCAAAACTATCTATGAAACGAATACAAAACCGTGCGAAATGAATTTGGAATTGGCGTGATTTGAACTGTCAAAAATCATATGTTTTACCGAGACGCGTTCCCAAACATCAAGACATCAAGAGATATGACCACTTATATCTAACACTGACACGATTTGAATAAGACACGAAAACAACGTGGTTTCGTATCGTGTGGAGTTAGCGTGAGGCGTTAGCGTTAGTGGTTGGTATCTTTGCTAGACCCCCCGGGCCCATATTCCGTATCGATTCCTTACTTCGAAACCACGCGAATTCCTTGTCTTACATAAGAAATCTGCAAAAGTCTATTCTCTATGAAACGAAAACAAAACCGCGCGAAATGAATTTGGAATTGGCGCGATTTGTACTGTCAAAAATCATATGTTTTACCGACACGCGTTCCGAAACATCATCACATCAAAAGATATGACCACTTATGTCAATATATTTAATTCTAAATAAAGATAACTTTAATGTAAAGTGAAGGTATATCTAACGCTGTGACACGATTTAAACAAGACACGATAACGACGTGGTTTCCTATCGTGTGGAATCTGTGTTTCCATAGAGAATAACCGCCCTGGTGAGATTGTGGTCAAGCGCTGGACTAGTTGCTGATAAAAAAAAATATTCTGACCTAAAAAAACTCCATTCTCCTACAGGTTCAACAAAAACTTTCTTCCGGTACACATTCCTGTCATTTTGCTGACGGAACTGTGCTGTCCACGGTCTATTGGTGGTGAAACGGAACTTCTTGCGGGCTACCTGCGTGGCTGGGTACTGAGGGTACCCAGTAGGGTTCTTCCAGTATACCTGTAAATAGAAATGCCGATAGAAACATAAATATTTTGGTAGTCAAATCATCATCATCATCATCATTATCATCATCATCATAATTAACAGCTTGAATACAGCTACTGCTGAACATAGGCCTCCCACAGGGAGCGCCAATTTGAGATGCCGCTCACCTCCTGCATCCATCAGCTCCACCTAGTGGGGGGCCGGCCTACGCGCATTCCGGGTTGTGGTCGCCACTCGAGAACCTTTCTTCCCCATCGGTTGTCAGTTCTACGAGTGATGTGGCCTGCCCATTGCCATTGGTATTCAAATACATTTCACACATTATATTATATAAACCCTTCTAGCACCTTTACTGCCTTCCACTCAACCCATTCAAATACCACATGAGAAAGTCGCATTCACCAAATTGTGAGATCTGTGGTAAATCTTATCACTTCTTGATGGAATGTGCTTGTAGTGAATCCATTAGTTAAAATAGTATAGGTCTGAACGTCTTAGATGTTTGTGACATTCAAAGTGTCTTAACAGACTCCACATCGATAACTTCTAAGAATTTTTAAGGAATGGACCTGAAAAACGTTTTTTACTGTACATGCCAAATAAATCTACAAAAAATTACGACAAAAACTGTGTTTTTACTTTTTTATATCTTGAAAAATGGCTGCGATATTGACGATCAAAGTGCGTATTTCCGGCCGAAGGTTTTTAAAAACACGGGCAGGCGCTCAGTGGCCTATGACGTCACGCCCGTAGTCATTCGGTAGTAGCGCTCTCGTTTGCACGCCGCTGCGCAGTAAAAATCAAAATTATATAGTTTTGTATGGTAAAAATTGAAAAAAATACTGTATTGGGGCTCTGTGTTTCAATTCACACAGTTAAAATACCTGATACTCATTTTTATGTGCCTGAGGACCCAAAAATGAGAGAAATGTGGACAACCTAGAACCATAATTAACACTTCATATTAAAAAAAAACTACAAAACGTACGTTTTTAATGTACTGTTAGTATGAATTAACCGATTTTGATAAAACACTATTGTCTATGAACCACTGTTAAAAAAGCAACATTAAAATAAAAAAACGCATCTAAATTGGTTCACCCGCTATCCCACTCACTTGGCCCATACTTGGCCTACTGCCTGGAAGGCCATAGTGGTTTTCTTTAGGGCTTTGGATTCGGTAAAACGTAGCTCCGGAGAGTAGAATCCACATCCTGTCCCTGTCTTGTTTTTTGCCCCATCCGTATAGATGTTGCAATGGTTATATATGTCTGCACAAAAGCAACAAACATACTATGGCAGTCCACAAGAGCAGTTGGAAAAGATTGGGGACTTAAGCCAAAATTATGCCGCTGGCTGTACACAGTGATAGTACAACCAGTGATGACTTATGGTTGCGTGGTGTGGTGGTCACTACAATCACTAAGCTGCAGCAAGTCCAAAGATTGGCATGCTCATTAATCAGCGGATGTACGAAAACGACGCCATCTGCTGCCCTTGATGTAATCCTGAGCTTGGCGCCTCTACGTATGCACATACAACAGGAAGCAATGGCGTCGGCCCTAAGGATTAAATCGGTAAATCAGTGGAAGAGCTCTGGGCGCATGACAAACCACTGCAGGATTATAGATAGGGCAATGAGAATTATTCCGGACGCCTGTCAAGGCACTGACAAGATAGTGAGTTCCTACCTAGACAACAAAAGATACAAGCTGTGCACAACAGTGGACATCTCAGAAAATGTAAACTCAGACATATACATATAACCTCCTCAAACTTATAACACCCTTCTTGAGTCAGGTGTAATTTGCTGCACGCATTTTGATCACCACTGATTTTTGTTATTTATTTATTTTTAAAAAAGCTATATATTATGAACAAGCTAAAGCGGACATTGAATAAAATTAATCAAAAATATCTGGGTTACTATAAAAATATAATAATAAGATGCCTACTTAGAAAACTGATAATTACGTAAATACCTACTAGGACTTACCTACTCTATATGGTTAAATAAATAGTGTAATTTTCTTATTATACTAAGTAATAAATACACATAAAATAATTATTGTCAACCTCGAGACGTTGATCACGAGTACCTAACTAGCATTTTTTATCGCCGCCTGATATTCCCATGTGTTTTTTGCCTCTCATTACATAAAAAATAGGTACTAAATGAAACACACACACTCAGCTAGCTTTAACTTTGAACAAATACCACAATTTGAAATACAAGCACACAATAGGTAATAGGAAAACGAAGCCAATCGAAATTTAGTATGGACCGGACCGAGCGCGGGCATGACGTCATCATGAGCGCGGCGTAATCTCGGAAATCCAAAAAAGGGCTTAAACTTCTCGTTGTTAAACTTCGGAAATACTGCATGTATTGAAGAGAAATAAAAACTAATGTAATGTACATGACCTACGCTTCTATTTAAGATGCATTTAATAGTGATATTTTGACCCATTTGTGTTCTCCATTTAGGGCCTATGCTATGCTGTGAAGAGTTTGTCATTACTAATTATTATTGTGTAACCAATGGGGCTAGCATGGCCATGTAGGATGTCTCTAAAAAAATCCAGAAAAGCTTTTCCTGCCTGCAGTTTTTACGTTGAGATATCTAGAGCTTAGAAGATGCTGGTAGCCTGGTAAACTTGCATTCTCAAGAAAGTCTTACACATTTTGAAAATAAAGAACGCGGAGTTATAAAAGCCTGTTTGTTTAATAAAGAAAATTAATTATTGTCATTTGTCCTAATCTGCAAGGGCATGATGAAGCTAGAGGGCTGAGAGACGACACCAAATAACAAATCTTGTTTTGGTTTGAGGTTATGTTGATCACTAGCAAATAAAAACGTTTATACCTGCTCATAGCTTTTTTTGATGTAGGATTCCGGTAAATTGGAGTAATTAACGGTAAGATCGCCAACTTTTTTAGCCAAATACCCGTAGATTCGCATGTTTATTTGTATTTTTTTGTCGCTTCGCTTTCGTAATTATTATTTTTATTTTTCTTGGTATTTGATAGGGATGTAAAATAATCGATTAATAAAATATTTTTTTTACACAATCGATTATTATTTGTCAAAAAATCGATTTTATTATATAGTGTTCGATTTTTTTTCTACTGGTATTAAAATAATAATGAGCAAATCAGACGATCGAGACCAACCACCGACCAAGGCCAGATTTGTCTCACCTTGGTCGGGTCGGTGAAAATCCGACCGTGTGGATGGTGGTTGGTGTCTTTATTCAGTCTGCCAACCACTCGATCTTGGTCGTATGCGCATCCCGGCACACGGCCGGTTATTACACCAACCCGACCAAGGTGAGACAAGATGTGACCTTGGCCGGTGGTTGATCCCGATCGTGTATTTTACCCACCAGCCTCGGCACCGCTGCCAAATTCCTGTAACAGAGGTTTCATTCAGACAAAGAGAGATAGAAATAAAGTTGATTTAATGTTTTTGTCATTTTTCCATTACGTACACCAACAAAATCGATTTTTAAATACCAAATATTATTATCTAAAAATCTATTTAATCCTTCTATTTGCCAAAAAATTATCCATTATTAAAAAATCGATTTCCTCCCTAGTATTTGGCAATGGCATTTGGAATAATATGGATTGACACTTGACAATCTTGCTTTTACTCACTTGACATTGGCAGAATTACTGCAGAAAAGCGATAGAAAGCCATTAAAGAAGAAGAAGACATATATCTAACAATAATGACCAAAATAGACGATATGCAAAAGACGGAAGATTCTAACTACCTCCAAGAAAAAGCGAAAATGAATCAACTTGACACTGGCGGATGCACAAAACGTGCGAAGCCAAATCCTCACATAAGGAAAAAAAGAAATAAAAAGCAATAATGACGGGTGTTTTGGCGGGAACGCGGAAAAGTTCATGTTCACGTCGTTGCATTGTATTATTTTTCAAAACTTTTGCTATTTCCAGTGTTAATGTTTAAATTGGTGGTGTTTTACTCATTATGTGCTGAATTACGAGCACGAGTTCATGTTGCTTTCAAAACTCCATAGAAGCTTCTAGTAAAGTTGCCACCACTTTGTTGGAGCATGACTTAGACTGGACTATGACTACCTGACTTAGACTAGACTATGACTAGGACATGACTTTGCGTGAAATATTTTATAACACGATAAAAATATAATACTTGACACTTTGAGCCAAAATATAAGAAAAAAAAAATAATGACGTGACTCGTGACTGGTCTACCTGCGTGACAGTCTTGACGTTGAATTTGCTAACAATTTGACACCACAGGTTAAGGAAAAATAATTGACAAAGAAATGTCAAAAAAATCTGAAAAACCCAAAAATCAGTGGCCGTTCTATTCAATTTTCACTAAATATTGTGGTCAAATTTCGCTAAAGTAAACCATTCAAAATGCATCTCACTAAACTATTTAATATGTGCAAAGGTACTAAATATTTGCAAATTTTTTTATTTATGCTAGGTGATAATCTAAGGGTGAAGGGGTCTAGCAAAGATCCCATTCCATTAGCGTTAACTCCAAACCCATTCCAAACCATGGACCTAATAGAAGAATACCAATATATAATCAATAATATAATAGAAGTTCCAAACGATTACCGTTTGGCGTTAACGTTGGAAAGGGATTTATGTCTACTCTAGCAAAGATCCCTTTCCATTAGCGTTAACGCCAAACGAGGGTGCACGCCACCCACTTATCGTTATCCGAAAAATGGTTGCAATTCCATCTCCGGCTTTGTCGGTTCCCCAGCAAAATGCAGTTCTGGAGTAGAACAAAACAAACCAGACGGTATTCAACAGAACGTATTACGGTACTAACGCAATAAATAATATGCAGGTATGCAGGGAATGAAAGTAAAGTAGGTAATTTATAAAAGTAGTGTGACTTGTTCCTATTATAATTTGTGCAACCGCGTAACCGTGCTCGCCAATATTAATAATACTCTTTGGCCAATATACTATCATACTATCCGAGGAAATTACTTTTTGTAGGAGTCTTACAATAAGTAATTTAGAGAAATGAAACGTAAAACATTGTAATTTTTTTTGTTTCAACATGGTTTCAATATTTTTTTTTTACTTGTATCACTGTCTCACTGAATATTTGAATATTCAAAGACTGCAATGATAAAATAATAGTGAAAAAAACATTCATCATGACTTTACGTTTAATTCCGAACCATTTAGTGTTGTAAAATATCTTTGTAAGGTATTATTAGATGATTTAAAAAAATATTTCGTAAATACCAGTCATAGACAACTGACGTAAATCAGCTGTCCAAAAAAAAACAGTCGTTGTAGGTGGCAGCACCGCATCACGTGAATTTTCATGGCGTTGAAGGGCTAGTCCCGATTTGTCTTGTGATTTCACCAAATTATTTGCTGTTTTTGATATTTAGTGATAAACAGCATTAATTTTTGAGTTCCCGGTGAGTATTGTGTTTCGAGCGGGTACGTTTGATGACCCGTGAGGCGGGGGTATGCTTCTGCGCGGGTCGGAAACGCGTCAATGTCCGGGAGTGACGGAATGTGGGGTAGTTTTGGGGTGATTCTTGGGATAATTGTAGCTCGGCGCCAGGATGTCTGCCCGCCAGGCGGGCGCCGACGGAACAGGCGCATTATCGATTCTCTGCACCGCCAGTCCGCGGCCGAGCTTACGCCAAAAACGCCACTTGTCCGAGCACCGTCGCCGATATAATTATCTCCTGTCTTATCCTACTGTGAAAATCGATTTTTCCAACAAAACAGTTGTCTTACTCGCAAATATGTGAAGGACTGGGTCCTGTACGTTCTAATTGAGTGAAGCAAATATATGTGAGCTGGGTGTACAAATGCTAAGCCGCTTTTGATGGTGTTTCAGTGGTGAAAATGACCGAATATTGGGTGATCAGCGCCCCAGGCGACAAGACATGCCAGCAGACCTGGGATACCCTGAATGCTGCTGTCAAGGCAAACAATCTTTGCTGCAACTATAAATTCCCAATCCCTGACCTGAAGGTATTGTTTTATAAATTTTTGTACATTGGCTTATTAAAGTTCCTTACCTAATAAGTAATCAAAAAAGAGGCATTGAAAGTGCTTTCCAAAAGCTGATCTAAGCTCTTACACAAAGTATAACAGTAATGGCCAGATTAAACAATAATCACCATGAAATAGTGAGTAGACTGGAATAGTCAATTTTCCTTTTTTTTTAACAGTTTGGTAAAAAGTAAGTTTATGTCATAAGTTTACTGATCAAATAACAAGCCATCTTCAAGGTCAAGGTCTTGTAATCCCATGAGTTCAGTTAACTTTTTACTATAACTAAAAAGCTTAATTATTTTCAACTAGCATTAAACATGTAAAAATGCTAATGCTTTATTTTTGTAATGTTCAGAAGGGCTGATCATGCTATAACAATATTGTTAGAATTCTAATTTTATCTATATTACAATAATTTTAAGTAATTTTAGCTCCAATACAATGCTGCACAATTTCATTACATATCAGAAGGATAGTTTAAATATTTGTGTGTGATAATATGTGATAAAATAAAAAATGTTAACCAAATTACAAATTATGGAAATAGTAGTCATTGTGTTCATTTATACTTTAATAGTACAGTAACTTCTGCATACCAAAAAAATACAGAATCTAAAATCTGTTGACAGCACTGTGTTAAATATCCAGAAATATTTATTTCATTTTATTTAATAATGATACTTACACCACAATTTTTTTTTATGGTACAGATGGCAGATAAAAAAGTATAGACCACCAGTAGGCCTAGCATGAATCTTTACACGAAAGTAAGTGTAATATTAACGTAAGTCAGTTGTATGGCATTTGATCAGCGTCCCGTACAACTAACTTACATTAACATTACACTTAATTTCACGTAAAGATTAGTGCTAGGTCTACTGTATTGGAGCTTAATGAGCTTAGATGAAAGTGAGGTTGAAATAAACATTTGTAGATGACACAGTGAACCCTACACTATGTATTTGCATCAGCAATGTTTCTTACCACTGAATAAACATAATGATCCCTCTTCAAGTTTAGGGATGGTCCATAAATCACGTGAGGTTGTGGAGATCACGAAACATCACCAGGGAGAGGGGGGAGGTGTAGTGAGATATCACATGTATTTTTTTTCACTGTGATATAAAACCGAATGTGGAGTGTGCTTTTGGCTGTTCAGTTCAGTAACCAGGCACCAATATCTCTGACTTAATTTCTAGATTAAATTTGATTATGCCTGTATTCAAGGTAATATTCTGAAATCATGTAAAAAATGAGTAAAGAATATACACATGATCAGGGGAGAGTGGTAATCCGAAACATCACCAGAGGGTTAAATAGTGGTAAAAAATGTGATTAATGGACAACCCTTTATCTTTTTTTTTTATGAGAATGAATGACGTGTCGAGCTGGTCGTTCACCTGATGTTAAGCAATATGCCCGCCCATAACAGTTGCAGTGTCACTCGGAACTTTAAAATAACAAAGTTTCGACTGACACTGCGCACGTCATCCTGAGACATCACACAGTCTAGTAATCAGATTACTACACTGTGTAATCAGGTCATAAAGTCTCATTTGCCCAGTAATTTCACTAGCTACAATGCCCTTCAAACAGGAACACAGTAGTGCTTGCACACTACTGCTTGGCGACAGAATAACTGGCAAAGCGGTGGTACCTACCTAGACGAACTTTGCAGAAAAGTCCTACCACCTAGTGAAAGATATCACCTAGTATCTGTAGAAATTGGTGACTTTGTTATATTTGTGTTTGATAATTTCCAGGTGGGGACTTTGGATCAGTTGGTGGGATTGTCCGATGACCTTGGCAAGCTAGACACCTTCGTGGAGGGTATCACGAGAAAAGTGGCACAGTACCTCGGAGAGGTTAGTAGTGGCTTTGTGGGCGAGCATGCACATTGAATTTTTTCTCAACCTTTTCTTATGAGTGACCTCGACAAGACTATGGTAGCCTAGGTGTGTCTCTTTCTAATAGCGACACTCATCACACCTATTTATACACTGACTTGATTATCTCATAAAAGTATTTTTTTGGAACGAAAAGGACAAATTATCCTAATTTGATCGATCCGGTCAGAACCGGCTGGATTAATAGAAAATTGTCCAGATCCAGTCATATTGAAAATGACATTGGATTGCAATCCCTTCAAGAGACACCTGTAAATAATTGACCCACAGGTTATCCATTTAAGCATGGCCATTTCGTTTTTCAGAATTAAAAGTGTTGGGTGTTTGTAGTAATCTTTCAGTTCAGCTGTTGCTGGTAAATTATTTCCCACATAATCTAAATATTTTTTTTATCAGCATTAATGAAATCTATGGATCAAACTTATCGCAGTATATTGTATCCTTAAATTTGTCTATTTTATTCATGGTTGATATAAGGTTAAGTGGTTATATGGTTGGTGGTTGGTCATCATTAACAGCCTGAAGATGTCCACTGCTAAACATAGGCCTCCCCATACAGCGCCACCTTGAGCGGCTGCTCGCCTCCTGCATCCATCGGCTCCCCGTAACTGTAAACATAGTTACGAACTATTATTATCCAATTCGGATTTCTTATAATAGGTTTTTTAAATCACAATTTAATTTTATCAGGTACTGGAAGATCAGCGCGATAAACTCCACGAAAACCTGATGGCAAACAACTGTAAGTCCTAATTTTATAAATTAATATTTAAAAAAATATGGCACTTGACATATCTTTACAAGTATGTACTTGGATTAGAAAAAAATGTTACCACTTGCAAAAATAATGTTTTGTGCCATTATTATAATGTTTTTTAAATGATCAATTTTATTAAGAATTAAATTTATAGTTGAAGGATTTTGCATGATATAAAAATGAATAATAGATAAAATTATGGCATGCTTGGGAAGTTATTTCTAGAAGATATTTGATATAAAGATGAATCTATGGTGTTGCCAGCATGTAAAACTAATTTTAATAGATCAGAATGAACTGGTGTAGAGATAAGTGAATTAAAAGCACACGGTAGTGCGAAAAATCTGAGCATGTACCGCTAAGTTCGATGGTTATGAGATGAAATTATATTTTACTTTTCTCCTATTTTTATTTTGTTAACCTTCTTCTTATATTTTGCATGTATTTTTATTTTGACCTATGATTTCTGTGAACTTTTTTTTATTATCTTTTGCACTATGTATCCAAAATGTTTATATTATTATTTTTGTTTACAAATCTACATGTTCACACATTGACACACCTCATTAAGAATTAACAATAATTATCACATGATTTTTAGCACACGTTGTAAATTTTTAAATATTTGATATTTAAAATGTTGACGAATCTTTAATGTATTTTTTTTACAATGTATTAGTACTGAAAAATTGTCAAATGTCTCGTTCAAAACATTTAAATTAGTATTGTAAAGTTTTTGAAATGTCTTATGGCTTTTGTCAATCAATTATCTGCGAAAGCTATAATAGTTATAGTTACCAAAAGGAATCAAAAGATTCGTCAATATGAAACATTTCTACCTCAAAACCAAAGCTACGAATGTTGCGTGGACAGTGTATGAAGTTAAAGTAGAAGGTTCGTTTTTCGTTACACAACTAACTTTAGCCTCGATGCACTTATTTTAATATTCCATGTAAATATACGTAAATATCGACCGCTGCATAAGAAAAGAGGATAAGTACAAATTTATGAAAAATATTTTAATCGGCTGCAGATATCGGTTCGTAATGTGTAAGTTTACGATATTGGTCAAAATGCACGCGTCATCTTTGGTTTCGGCTTCATTAGCCATTAGCGGAAATGAGATGAAATGCACCTCAATCAATGATCTCCTTAGAAATTATCAAATGAGTGATGTTAAAGGATTTATCAATTCGATGAAATTGCGACCAAAAATTACAATAAGTACCCAAAAAGAAAACATAATTTTATCTTCATTACATACATAATATATTTCAAGTTGGCAGCGGCATGTAGATATTACGGATTTTAAGTTTCAAGTGTAGAGAAACTTATGAAAAAAAATCTTCAAAAAGTTCTCTAAAACATTCATTTTGGTGACTATCCTAATATTTAAAAGAAGTTGTTAGTTACGCAAATGTGCTTATCTATGATAACTTTACTGATTGGGTGAGTACAACAACGTTGATCTCTTACTGTGTTGATGAATTCAAATACTATGAACGTTTATGTAGCTTCGTAAAAGCAAAAGTCACATGCCTTGTTTTACACGGGAGTTGATATTATTTCGTGACTACTACTTGTATATAATAAATACTTAATTATTTTATTACACTTTATAATATTCATTGCTTTTTATATGATTTTTAAATTTTGAGTTAATATTTAAATTTAAACGGCACGTAGCTATGTTAGAAATAAATATTGCATTTTTTAGATTTTTGAGAATCTTAGTTTTTGGATTTCAGTGTCTGAGAAATGGAAAAAAGTTTGCGGCAGTAAGTAAAATTGTAGTGTATGCCAAGCTTAGACGTATATAATGTGCTAGCTTAATATATAAATATAGTTTTAATGGTATATCATATACATAATGTTATGTATTACGCTTTAAATGTATGTTGTGTAAATTATATGTAATTATACTATTACCTATTTACGTACAATACGTATTGTATATTTGGCAGTGGCACACGTATTTTCATGTATGAATTTGCTTACTGGCAACATTCATCACCTTTTATTTCAAAACTTTATTTTATCTCAAGCGTTACCAAAAACTCTTAAATGTTTAGATACTTATGTAGTAGTTTTTGTTCAATAAAGACAAAATCAATATACGGAGGTTAAAAACTTTGAGGAATAGCATTCAGGGTCTGGTCAGAAAATACAAAAGCTGTTTTTAATTGACGTATTTATAAAAAGTAATAGTATTATTATTTGTGTATCATTTTAATAGCAGCTGAAACAAATTTGGTTGTGGCTTGGAGCTTGGACACATGCCAGATGAAGATAAATTAAAAAGGTCAAACCATTTTTCAGCGTGGCGCGTTCTAGTTCCTGATTCGTTTGTTTGATAAATACTAAATGATAGGTATCTGTTCCAATGTGATATAGTATTTTAGGTTCATGTTCATCGGCGGGTTTACTCTTCGACTATAATATTAACTGGTGTGACTTCTACCAACCCGTACTATATGACGAGTTTTTTCAATTGTTTACGCTACCGTAAAATATTAGTATGAAATCCTTATAGCCTCTAGTGGTGTTGTATTTGATTTCATGTTATAAATATTCTATAAACTCGATAGACTTAAACCGTTGAATAAATTTGTAATATAATTACTGGTCAAAGGTTGTGCTCATATTGTTTCTAGCAATATAATTTTCTTAGAGAGTTGTAATTCTGTCCTATGTATGCTGGATAAAGTATTACTCAGTTAGTTTTATCAAAACTTTGTATAGCACAAGGTTAGAACAGTTCTGTCTGTACTTTCACTATTTTGTTTTAATGTGTTTTGTTTATTAGGTTCTTCAATGTCAATAAAGCACCGGTAATATCAAGACATCTCAACTATGTCTTCATACCATAGATAACAGCAATCACTGCCTCACAAAACATTCATAGCTTAGCTAAATCAAGCTTTAAAAATCGTCTATGCTTTGCGCTTCTTAATTTTATACTATTTAGTTTATTTATTTTTCGGAAAATTTTATTCTACTCTTTTTTTTTATATTTTGCTCCTATCCTGTACTAATGCCCCAATTATGATTTCGTCCCAATTTAGATGAAACGAGGCGTTTACAAATAACAATCTAAACGTCAATCTCGTTACGGAAATAACGATGAAAGTAGGTTTACGGTTGTCGTAAAAAGAAAATCGTGGATTTAATTATGATGATAATTGTTGGTGACGTCAAATTGGGAATAGGCATCGAGTCTTATGCGGACCCTGGAGGGGGCGAGCCGCCTCCCACGCCGACCTCGCCGGTGTGCGACTCGGCTTTCTCTGAGCACCACGGGTGCTGGCCGTGCGAGCACCGGGACCATTCCGATTGCGAGGCGACTCACTCCGCGCACTCGCACTCGCAGCCCTCGCAACCGTCGAGCGGACGTTGCTCGCCGCGGTGGGACATGGACGAGGAAGAGGACCGTCCGCACCACGTCCTGACGCAAGGTTTAGGCCACAATCCCCGCCCGACCCTTCCACCACCTTGAGATGCGTTTGAGACTTGACCGGTTCACATTTTCAATTCTTCGGAAAAGTTTCGCTTTTATTTCGTCAGCCTCAAATACTTCTCAACGAAACTCCTTCTGGTAGGCCCTGTAATGAATCCTGTTAGTTAGAAAACGAGACTTTATGTTTTTTGTTTTACCAAAAGTTTCGTTTCCACGTACAGCGCTACCTGCCTGTCTACCCTTTACCCCATTTACGAATACATTTTTAATGTAGGTGTTGTGATGGCAGTGATTGCTTTCTCTTTCTAGCTTTATTAAATCAGTAAGTTAAAGAAAATATACAGCAGATGGCGTTGGCCGTTTCTTTTCAACTTACAAATGTCGGGAGCGCCATCCTGAATTTTCATTTTCTTCAACAAAGAACGTTAAAAAGTTTAGGATGACGCACAATACACGGAGCGTTTGTCTCCCACACAAGTCTTAACGTTGCTTCAAAAAAATGTAGTTTAATTAACAAAGATCGGATCTTTCGTGAGATTCGCTGTGAATCTCTCGAACACCCGAGTAGAAGCTTCAACACAAATGTTTTATTTCAGCCTTTTAATTTTTATTCGGTTTGCTTTTTTGTCGATGTTGTATACTATATGTTTATTATATGGTTTTCTTAATAACATGTATTATTATACAAAAATATACACTGGTATTACGCAGAGGATATACAAAAATAACTTGTTCAGGTTATTGTAGTCCCTAAATAATAGGTTAATCGAGGTGAGGCACGTTTCATAATCTGTTTATAAAGCAAAGTTTACCAACGCTTGGTTGATGAAACACGGTTCAAACGGTGAATTGCTATTGTTTATTACTCGCGTTTAACTATAGCTCGTTCGGTGTTCATTGCCGTGACGTGTTTGGCATCAGAAATATTGCATCTCGGCAACAATGTGTTTATAGTAGGCACTTCTATGGAATATTAAAGCATCGTATATTTGCAACCCATCTCGTTAAATTTGTTATAGGCACGGGATACGTTTCAATCGCATTGACAGTCATGATGACCTCAAAACTGCATTCTTCTATTTCGGCTAATGGCTTTTTATCGATTTTTAGCGATAATCCTGCCATTTTCAAGTGAAGTAAAATTTGTACGGTTATATCATGTTAAAGTTCTATTTTCCATTGTTATTCGTAAGTGACGGTAAGGTTTGTTTATTATTTTATCAGCATAATACAACATAGGATATTTGGCAGGTGCGGCGAATTGGCAAAGATATAAAGCGCTTTGTTAAATTATAATTAAGTTCGCAAACTCATAAAATATGGGGTGTCATTTGAAATCTCTAAATAAAAAACTATTTTAAAGAAAGCGTAAACAAGCGTTCTTACATTACATTACAACTACTATAAACTCCCACATGGTTTTGTGCTGTTGAATTTTACAGAACTCATTGAGTCGGTTTTACAAAGAAACAGTAAAAAAGTGCTAAAATAGCACAATTCATCGTAAAAATAGTAAAAATCTATTCGTAGCTTTTATATTGTTATCTTAGAAATTAAAAGTTTTACGCTAGATCTATTTAACGCTTTAGTTCTTAAATGTATTTTGAAATAAACTTTATTTAATACAGTAGTTAAAATTGTACTTATCCCAGTAAAAATAGAGTTTGAATCGGTAGATTAATTTTGTTAGTACCTACTAATGTATATTAAAACTACAGTTAATTTAATTTAATAAGTAAGGTAACTCTAGCGTAGATTGAAGAATCGTATAAATTATTGAGCATGATAATATGTCAATGCATGATTTTTTTTCATATTTTGCATGCAAAATATCTTTATATGCATGTAACGTACATAGCCAGTAAAGCTATGACTGTAAATGTTTGTTTATCTATTGTGTTATGTATGATGATGTATGTGTTATATTTATGCTAGATATATTATTTCTCTTTCAGTTACGTTTCTCGGCTTTTGTATTTTTTTTTTACTTTTCGTTTTATTTTTATGTTTGTGCACCAAAACATTAATAACGAATAATTTACTTTTTTAACTTATGTAATTTCGATAGTTGGAGTACGACTGTTGGTGTAGTATGAAAAATATTTACGTTTTTAGTGATGTAGTTGGTGTAGCGACTTTTAAGTCTTTGTTTTTAGAAAGTTACATTTTCGTTTATAAATCTTAAGTAATTTTCAATACTACACTACGAATTTAAAAAATACCTCTATTGTAATAAGACTTTCAATTTGTAAGTGTTACATAAGTATTTACTAAGCGAAAAAGATACGCAAAGAAGACATGAATTCGCAACATAAATTCAGTAGAACCAAGTTAAGTTGTTCCAAGCATTTTATTTTATTTGAATTTCCAGTATTCTGCCTAGAAGTCAAATCGAGTCAAACAATCATTAAAATTGAAAAAAGAAAAGCAATAAACTATTTTTGAAACTGTTAAACACTTTTAAATAAACCGTTTACAAGAATGTTAGTGTTACTGTTTAAACGTAAACCATAAATTCCGACCTGCTTTGAACAGTTAAAAATATCGCTTATTAAATGCTTGTGTTTTATTAAAGTTTTCAGAGAAGTTTTGCTGATTGATATTGTATTTTAGAATTGCGTTTGTACCACCATTTACGTTTAAAGAAACTCAGGTGGACGAAGTTTGTGCCAATCAGTTTTACCTACACAGGTATTTACCTGTTGTGTTAGTATTTTTGGCTTTACTGTTGCCGCCTGATGGCTCAGTGTGACTTAGATTTAGTTATCAGTATACGCGTAGGTAGTACTTTTCGAAACCGTCAACAACACACGAACAAAAATAAGTCTGCAATTAACAAGGTTTTTTAACCCGTTTGTGACCCGTAACTCGCTGGGCGAGTTAGTACTGATCGGTCACAGTCTCTTTCGGTCACAGTTTTGCAAACCCATACAACGAGTTTCGATCGGTCATACCTTCAAAATAAATACATTTATTTTATTTCTTCATATCCGAATCGGTCACACTTTTTTACTCACTCGTTTAAAAGTACAGTCAGCTGAAAAAGTCCATTCACATTAGGTCTATATTAAATTAAATAAGACTTGATCACTCAAGGCTTATGTATTCTAACTCAAGAAAATGTGTTCACTTGATAGTAGCGCCATCTTAAACAAGATAGTGTACATAGTTGATATTTTTACATATTGTAATTATAAGTAATGTAAGTGCTCTACGGTGATTCGCCTGGTTCTCTCGCTCTTCTATGATACTTAGGCTGTAGTATGGATGGATACTTTGAAAGATGAAGTGAATAATAAGTGATTAGTTTAGAATTTAAACCTCACATTAATTAACTTGATTTTGCTGTGATGCATTCAATAAAAAAGGGCTCAATTTTATTATTGATTTATTTATATGATCATATTATTAATATCATACTAAACATTCATAATAATGTAATAATTAACAAAAGAGACGTGAATTATTATGATTAAAATTAACATCATAAAAAGCAAATCAACATCATTATACAAAATATTAAAAAAATAACATAATTAAGAAAAATCAACATCTAAATGCTTGTTTAAAAATAACACAATAAAGAAAAAAATAAGACTTTTTACATGGTGATTAAGGCAAATCCTCCCTATGATAGTTGGCGTTTTATGGGGGAGGCCTGTGTTCAGCAGTGGACGTTTTCAGGCTGATGATGTGATGTGAATTCTTTTTACAAACATTTCTATAAATAGAACATTCAAAAAACAGTCTCTTAGCTTAGGTCACTAATTACTTATTCAACTATAATATCTGCTATTCAAGTTTTATAAATAAGTTTTAAAAAAGTTTAAAAAAAAAAAAAAAAAGTAAGTATGACAACATTTATTTAACTACAAAATATTTTAAAACTACCATAATATAAAAGACAACATCTAAGAATTAGTTTAAAAAGAGCATAATAACGATAAAATGTCTTTTTACAAACATTTCTATTAACATTTCGGTTTGAAGGGTATTGTAGCTAGTGAAATTACTGGGCAAATGAGACTTTATGACCTGATTACACAGTGTAGTAATCTGATTACTAGACTGTGTGATGTCTCAGGATGACGTGCGCAGTGCAGTGTCACGCAAAACTTTATTATTTTAAAGTTCCGAGTGACACTGCAACTGTTATGGGCGGCCGTATTGCTTAACATCAGGTGAACGACCAGCTCGTCACGTCATTCATTCTCAAAAAAAAATAACTTATTTTTTTTTCAAAGATTAGTCTTTGTTTCGTAATTACTAAATCAACAACAATATCGGTTACTCCAGTTTTATGGATAAGATTGACGATAAGTATGATAAAACAAATCAACAACATCTATTTACCTACTAAATATTTTAAAACTAACATAATTAAAAAAATCAACATCTAGGCAAGCGTGTTACATCCTAGACCGCATCGTCATGTCCCAATTCCCATCAGGTGGGATAGTGGTCAAGCGCAAGCCTATCAAGCGTTAAAAAAATGTCTTTTTACAAACCTTTCTATAAAAATATCCTAAACATCAATAAAATCAGTATATATACGATTAATTACTTCTCAGTTTACACTGTATTGTCTGCTTAATAACTGCAGTGACCTAAATTACTATAGTTTCTTATCAATTCCAAACTTCGAAATGTGCAAATAATAGTAGTTACCTGGATATAGTTGTCCCCTTCTGACCTAGTATGAAATAATCCCTCTGCTTAAGGACATTTACTAGGTAGTAGTCATAAAAGCGGCTTGGAGTAAAAAATCAGTAGCATCGCTCTATACTTACCCCACTGTAGCACATGATAATATATTATAGTGCTCTTTCTCACCTAGTATCAAATTCTGCGTCGAAGGTCATAAAAATGGACCTTGATCTACATAGTAGGTTGATTAAATTTTGCGTGATAGATGCCACAACTAGCTTATTAAAATGTAAATTGCTACATACATAGTGTTGCTGACTGTACTTTTTCTCATTTTTGGTACTTATGGAAAAGTGTGACCGATCAGTATACGATTTTTAAAAATTTATTAGTTTTTTGGAATGTGTGATAGAACGGCCCTAGTTTTTTATGCATGACCGAAAGAGACTGTGACCGATTAGTACTAACTCGCTGGGCAAAGCCATTATCGTCGCGTATTTCTTTTTGAGACAGATTTGACTATTAGAGTGAAGTGCGCGTAAAAAGATTTAGAGCCAAAAAATAATTTGTGTGATAACCAAAAAAATTTGTATTGAGGTGTATGCTGTTAGCTGTACCTTAGAAAAACTAAAGTTAAAAATTTAAATTTAAAATTACTTAATATTTTTACAATGTTTACTTATCAATCAGCAAAACAGTTACTTTATCCCATCCATTATACAGGGTGTTCAATTGTTCACCTAATTGCAAATTACAACTAGCTAAACCACAATACAAAACAGAAAGACTAGCTATTGACCGCTGATCTATGGACGGTGCCACCTTCAGCCCAATCGTTACTCACGAGGGCGATCACGTAACTTAGTTACAACGCAACAGGTGGAATTTAATTCTCTACTTAAAAGTTTTTCGTGGTAATAATGCGCATATTAAGCGTATTGAAATTGTCAAATCTTTACACGTTTTGATTTCAATCGATTTCAATTAAGTAACGTTATCACTTAGCTGAGGAGTGATCATAGAACTTTGATGGCAACGGGAGAAATCCTATTCGTAATTTGAAAATTTTCTCAGTGTCACCGCCTCTGCGGGACATTTATATTAGATTGTTTTGGAAATTAAACTTGTTGTAAATATAGAAATAATAGACTTTTATTTGTCTTTTTTACACAAATAACAGAAATATGTAGACGCGGCCGGTGTAGTGAGTGCGCGAGAACCGATTGTGGCCCGGTCCTCTCCGTTCTCCTCCCCTGCGCTCCGTGGCTCGCGGACGTCATCTCGATTACGGCGAAAACACTTAGTAACTATCCATAATAATATTGCACACAAATTACGTATTGAACATGTGAAATTCATACAAAGTGTTTCAATCGGCAGCAATTAACACTCGTGATCGCCTACCAGGTTTTCGCTACTCTATGTAGCGAAAAATACGTATCTCTATTTTCTGATCGTCTACCGGCGTGGATTAGCTACTTGTAATGACTTTAGCATTAGTTATAATACGTTATTTTAATCGTAACCACATAGTAACATATGCATGGTGTCCGCAGGCGACTTGCCGACTTATATCACACGCTTCCAGTGGGACATGGCCAAGTACCCCATAAAGCAGAGTCTGCGCAACATCGCTGATATCATCAGCAAACAGGTAAGCATGAGAGAAAAACCATGAGAAAGAAAGACAAAAAAAAAAACAAAAAGTAAGGAAATAGACCTTGCCTTTAGAAAGAGAGAGAAACTTTCATTGTAACTCATTATTTTATACCTGTTTCAGATTTTTCAGTTTCTTGTGTTACTCTGTTTTACCTTTGCGTAAAGACGTCATCCATCCTTTTCCAAAGCGTGCTATCACGTATCTTTCCCATCTTGCAAAACCGAGGAGAGCCGTTGGATGCAAGAGACAAGCAGCTCAAAGTGGCGTCCCATAAGGAGGCCGATGTTCAGCAGTGGACGTCTTCAGACTGATGAATATAAATATGTGTGGAAATTTTACACAGCGCCATCTAGCCCCAAACTAAGCAAAGCTCATCGTACAAATTTTTGTCTTAAGTGGGAACCTTAATAGAGACAATAAGAAACGTGTTATTGGACACATTCTTAGACAATTATTATATTAGAAGTTTAGGTTAAATTAAAATTACTCATTAGCCAAATAGATGGCTAGATTGTAATATAATTAGAATGCTTAATTTTAATTGGGTGTTCTAGCAATAGGAATTGAATTAGACTGTCTCTCTTTCCTTGGATACCCACAGCCAACTCTTTTGCTCCATTTCTCTTCTTACTTTAAGTGACCGTCTATTTTACTATAGGAAGTTCTAAAAAGTGTCGTTTCTCAGGTGGGTCAGATCGACGCCGACTTGAAGACGAAGTCATCCGCCTACAACGCACTCAAGGGTAACCTACAGAACCTGGAGAAGAAGCAGACGTGAGTGTATTTAATTAATTAATGCCCCATCTTACCAGTCACACCTAATTTATGAGTGTATCTAATTACAGCTCTAAACTTTAAGCTTTCATTTTATTCTTTTTATTTAGAACTGATCGCATTTTCATCTGATGGAAAATTCATCTTGAATGTTACGTTAAGAATTAAAAAGTATGTAAATTAAAATTTTTGCCAATTAGACTTTTATTCTAATTAAAACCGTTACACGTTAAAAATGATTAAAAACAATACCCTCACTTTTAAAGGTTTTTGAAACTTGATGGTTTTTTTTTTGTTATTTTTTGGCTCCACACATAGTGTATTTAGCCAGTGTCAAGTATTGTATATTTTCATCGAGTTTTAGAATATTTTACGTAGTCAAGTCTTAGTCATAGTCATAGTCCAGTCTAAGTTGGGTCATAGTCCAGTCTAAGTCATGCTCTAGTAAAGTGGTGACAACTTTACTAGAAGCTTCTGTGGAATTTTGGAAGCAACACGGAAAACCACGTTACACCAAATTATATCATTTGACCACACTCATGGTCGTAATTCAGCACTTGATGCGTAAAACGCCACCAATTTTAAACATTAACACTGGAAAAAGCACAACTTTTGAGAAATAATACAATGCAACGACGTGAACTTTTTCACGTTCCCGCCAAAAAAACATTTTATATTTTGTTATTAATGCAATAATACATTTTTTTAAATTGTGGCTATTGTGAGGCTAAACGAATATTTTAGCCAGAAGCTAGATGGAAAAATTCAACGCCATTGTTTCGAAGACTTTTTATAGCAGTCATTTTATGAACTATTCATCACGCGTTGGTTATCATAAATCCTCTTAATTAATTTTTACATTATTTGACTGAAACAAAAACCAGATTCGATTGGCTTTGTTGTATTAATTAAATTTAGTTTCAAAATATAAACTACTTATTTTAAAATCTTAATATATTAAGACCTGGTTGATACCCACAGCGGCAGTCTGCTGACCCGCAACCTCGCTGAGTTAGTGAAGAAGGAACATTTCATCTTGGACAGCGAGTACCTCACCACTCTGCTTGTTATCGTGCCCAGGTAATGATCATCATGGTCACACTATACATATTTATATATTATACAGGATGCAAGAGACAATATATGTTTCCTGAGAAATTGTCATTTTAGGTTTTGTTTTTTTTTTATTAGATAATGTATTTTCTTATTGATCCCATAGAAATTTCATCAAAATCGGTTCAGTGGTTGATGGATAGGTAGGGATGCATTTTAAATCATAATAATTGAATAAATCCGAATAACTAGCCGTTCTTAACCGATCGGTAAAGTTAAGCAACGTTCGCTGCGGTCACTACTATGATGGGTGACCGCTACACCAAAAAGTGGTATTTACAACTAAGCGCTACCGTGCTTCGGATGACACGTTAAGCCGTCGGTCCCGGCTGTTGTCGTAAGACAATAGTCGTTAAGCCAAGTCAGAAGCCTTCGGGCGGCCTAATAATTCTGACAACAGGGCTGACCACTTGCCTAAACGAGAAGAAGAAGAAGACTGAACAAATACACATAATCATAATATCGTCCAAGATTTCCCAGTAAGCAATTCTCCCACTACGCTACTACTCTAGATGTACGTTAAGGCCTATTCAAATACGCCCGGTATTTCGCTACCGCCCGCGGTAGCGGAACATAAATACCGCCTAGGTCGCCGAAAAGTTCCGCGGTCGCGCGCGGTACAAGCGCCCGGCCACTGGAGGGGGTGATTCTATTAACAAATATGCGATTGAATGGTGTGAGAATTGTTAGTTTTGAATCGACCCCCGAGTGAAAAAGTTCCGCTCGGGTTCCGCTACCCAAAGCGTTATCCGCTTGTGTGGGAACAGGCGGAGTATCGCGTACCTAGTCGCATATCGCTACCGCGGGTACAGGATACCGCCCCGATCTGAACACTGCTTTAATTCGAATTAAAGTGATTCATCGATACACAATACAGAGGTACGATGAGTGAGTTCTACATCCGTCCATCAAGAACGCCATTTTTACTATAATACAATACTTCAATATTTATGACTATGTCTGCCTTCTTTCAGGTCGATGACGAACGACTGGAACGCAAACTATGAGAAGATAACGGATATGATAGTTCCGCGTTCCTCGCAGCTCGTCCATCAGGACAATGATTATGTACTGTTCACCGTTACACTCTTCAAGAAGGTAACCTTATACGCTGAGATATGAACTATTGTCTTTGATTTGGTTGAGATTTGAACTATTGTCTTAGATTAGGCCGAGATTTGAACTATTAGAACAGGCTGAGGTTTAAACTATTGTCATGGATTAGGCTGAAATTTGGAGTTTAACTATTGTCTTGAATTAGGCTGAGATTGGAACTATTAAAATAGGCTGAGATTTAGAAAGAAAGAAAGAATAGATTTGAACTGTTGTCTTATAATAGGCTGAGATTTTAACCATTGTTTTAGAATAGGTTGAGATTTGAACTATTGTTTTAAAATAGATTGAGATTTGAACTATTGTTTTAAAATAGGTTGAGATTTGAACTATTGTTTTAAAATAGGTTGAGATTTGAACTATTGTTTTAGAATAGGCTGAGATTTGAATAAGAATCCTTACAGTCCTTGTAAATTGCGTATAACTTTGTTCAGGTAGCAGAAGAGTTCAAGTTACACGCCCGGGAACGTAAGTTCGTCGTCCGTGAGTTCGCTTACAATGAGGAGGCCCTCACCGCCGGGAAAACTGAGATCACTCGCTTAGTTACCGACAAGAAGAAGCAATTCGTGAGTATGATTTACTGTACCCCTAGTACGAGGTAGTGTGCCCCTAGTACGAGTTACTGTAACCCTAGGACGACTTACTGTACCCCTAATACGAGTTACTGCCTCCCTAGTACGACTTAGTGTAGCACTAGTGTGACTTATTGCACTCCTAGTACGTGATAGTACATCCTTAGCACTAGTTACTGTACCCCTAGTACGCGTTACTGCACTCTACTACAAGTTACTGTACCCCTAATACAAGATACTGCACCCCTAGTAAGAGTTACGAGTTCTAGTACGAAATTTTAAGCTCGAGTGGTGGTGGCTTTGAAGAAACTGTCTATTACTATAGACAGTTTCTTCAAAGCTATTCTGACGATGTCGTAGATGAAAGCTATTTGACGGGCCCGATAGCTCAGTTGGTAGCATCCCTGCCTTCTGAACTGAGGGCTGTGGGTTTGATTCCTACCCAGGACAAACATTTGTGTGATGAACATAGATGTTTGTTCTGCGTCTGGGTGTTATATTGTATTCTATGTATGTATTTACAAACAAAAAAGTATCTAAGTATTATATCAGTTATCTGGTTCCCATAGTACAAGCTATGCTTAGTTTGGGGCTAGATGGCGCTGTGTGAAATGTCCACACATATTTATATTTATTTATTTATTTATTCTATATAATCTATTTTTAAATGATTTTATTGATACCCTTTCTGGAAGGCTACACAAGTGTGTTCTCGTTTTCCAGGGTCCGCTGGTGAGATGGCTGAAGGTGAACTTCTCAGAGTGTTTCTGTGCTTGGATCCATGTGAAGGCACTCCGAGTGTTTGTCGAGTCTGTGCTCAGGTCAGCTTCATCATCATCATCATCATCATCATCATCAGACGAAAAATGTACCAGAGCATACAATTATGTCTCTCTCCATAGAGCGTCGTTTTGAATGATTGGTTATGCTCTTTTAGGGTTCCGTGCCGAAAGGTTTAAGCGAACCCTATTGCTAAGGCTCCGCTGCCCGTCTGTCACCAGGCTGTACCTCATGAATCGTAATAGGCAGTTGAAATCTTCACTGATGATGTATTTCTGTTGCCGCTATGACAACAAATATGAAAGCACAAAATAAAATAAATATGTAAGGGGCTTCCATATAACAAATATAATTTTTTTCCTCGTTTTTATAGATAATGGTACGGAACCCAACTAAAGAAAGAAAGAAATAAAGAAAAGACTTTTATTCAGGACATCACACAACATTACATACAACGTAAAAATAAAACACACAGAACAAAAATAATGGGTAGGTAAGGTACCATCGTACGATACGTATGTAGGTAATGTTGCGTGACGTCATGACATAGGTCCCGAGCATGCAATCAAGGTCTTACGACCTCAATAACTGATTTTCAGTCGGAACCCATCATCACGACATCACGAACTTCAGGACAAACAACTTTAAAAATAAAGCAAATACAATAACATTAGATAAACAAGCAAAAAAAAAAGAAAAACATTGTAGATAAAAATAACTTAATACTGCGTTTAATATACGTATAAGTTCCTTGACTGTATGATACTGTGCCTTATATTTTATGAAGGTACACTCGCACTTAATCGGTTATTTTTTTTATTATTTTAAGAACTTGTTTTCCAGATACGGCCTCCCCGTGAACTTCCAAGCGGTCGTCATAGTTCCGAACCGTAAAAGCGTGAAGAAACTGCGCGAAATCCTAGCGCAACTATACGCCCACCTCGACCATTCCGCTCAGGGTCAGGCCACCGCTCAGGATGTGAGTTACACCCCAGATAATATAATACCTACAGTACAGATGCCTCATACCATACAACGGAATAACGCGGGCTATTTTACGAATTATTTTATTTCTGCATAACTCAAGATTATCAAGCGACATTTATTGCGTGTTGGCAATGTATTGGCCCAAATGAACTAGTAACCCCATGGTTACACTAACACCAAGATCCTATAAGATCGGATGGGGAAGAAAGGTTTTCGAATGGCGACCACGAACCGGAAAACGCAGGCGCCACACTACACTACTAGGTGGACCGACGATCTGGTGAAAACCGGAGCCGATGGATGCTGGGGGCGAGCAGCCGCTCAAAGTGGCGCTCTGTGAGAGAGGCCTATCAGCAGTGGACTTTCAAGATCCTGTAGCGCTCAGAGTCAGGCCACCGTTTAGGATGTTTTTTTGATGTAAACAAATGATGTATTATGTGTATTAAAATACAACTTAGCTAAGCAACATTATTAAAGTTTATCCCGGGTTCTTGTACCATTTGTGTACCGGGTTTGTTAAATGTGTGTCAACTTGGCACATTGAATACTGGACCCTCATTGGTTGCCTGTTGATCGTCGGCTGTCTTCAATCAATGAGAGTACAGTATTTGATGTATTAACTTGAATTAAATTTGACAAACGTGAAACACCAAACAACAACAAACACCACCATCGTTTCGTTTGATGTTTTTTTTATTTGCTAGTTAGGTCAGAACTCTCACCGTTTTATTCATTTTAATGATTTGTCCACAGAATGCAGAGCTGGCCGGTCTTGGGTTCGGTTCCTCGGACTATTACCCATACGTTTCATACAAGATCAACGTCGACATGGTAGAGAAAGTTCTTTAAACTAAGGAACATGTTATTATAATAGGTAAGTAGTTAAGTACCATTATAATAACTCACTACACTAGTTTTTTTAAATTTAGAGATGTTAGTAGAAGACCTCTCCCCTCTAGTCAAAATTGTCCCCTTAAAGTTATTACGAAGAAAAACCGTTGTAATTAAAACACAAAAGATATTTTTGATAAAATCTGGACGTACAAGCGTAGATTATAATTTATCCAAATGATTGACACCAAAATGAAAAGGTTTGGTTAAGTTTTAGAGGGTGAAAACCGTTGGCGCCCGAAACACTAAAATGTAGGTAAATTTTATTCACTCATGGGCTCTACTGTCTCTATCATACGTGTGGAAAGCAGAGCGATGGCAATAACATTTTCAAATGTCAGGACAGTCCTCTTAGGCTGAGTTGCACCAGCTTACTTTAACGGTAACTTTAACCCTAACTATAACCGCTCCACGCTTCGCGGGGCGGGCTAATGTCAAAATTTGACCGTAACTTTAACCGTGATTATGGTGCAACTCAGCCTTAGTTTTGTAGCGCGCGTCACTAACCACGAACATTATTTGATCGTCTTTCTATGTTGGCATTACTAGGGGTTTATTTTTTATCAACGATAGCCTAACACTTGACCACGGTCTCACCTGATGGTAAGTGATGACGCAGTCGACGATGGAGCATGCTCGCTTAGTAAATACCGGGTATCATTGGTGTTGAGTATTTTATATTACAATGACGACTTTGTTGTACCTCATTATCTTGAAAAGATATAAAATAGATAAAACTCAAGTTTACTTATACAGTTGCTACATGAAAACATGAATTAACAAATATCACATAAGCGAGAAGAATCCCACTCCTGAACATATACCTCCCAATAACACGCCACTTTAGATGCTTATCCTAAGGGGGTTGCCATAATCACCGCACTTAACAGCTGGCTTGGCGATTGCAGTACATTTTAATGCACCGTGAAGAATGCTACTTCTTATTTAAATCGCATTTTATGTTTGCTTGAATCTCTATTAGCTAATAAATAATTTTAATCATTTCCAGGTAATGTTACCAAGCTGAACCCCGAGTGACCAACAAACCGCGGTCCTAAACAGTTGCATCCAAGCTTTGTACAATAATTAACGTTAAAACTACACAAATTAAGGCTTATTTTCCTTTGTAAAAATCATCATATATTATTTTCTATGTACGGAATTTTTCGATTATTATTGACAAATATTTACATAATTATTTTAATTTCAACAGAGTTTTTCAGCCTCGTTTTAGCTATTTATTATGTATGTTATTGATAAGAAACCGTTTTTGCAAATTAAATGCAATAATATTAGTAAAAGTGTGAGCTGGCCTGAACAATTACAAACGCAACAATTCATTTATGCAGTATTATCAGTTGCGAACGGTTTAAAAAAAAGTAGTGAGTATTTAACCGAATGTTTAAATTGAACATATTGTAAAAATAAATAAATGAATTATTATTATATTGGAGTTAACAGAAAGCTATGTAAATAAGAACATTCCTCATTGTAACTCTTGTAGTACATAATAAAAATATTGAAGTTACTGTTTGTTGTTGTTTTATTCTAAGTACATACTTATATAATCATTTTAAAATGGAACCTACTGCTAAATTAAATTACTAGTTACCTATACCGCAGATAATATAATGCTTACAGTACAGATGCCTCATCCCATAAAATGGAATAACTGGCTATTTTACAAAATATTTTATTTCTGCATAACGCAAGATTATCAAGTGACATTTAATGCGTGTTGGCAAAGTATTGGGCCAAATGAATACACTGGCCACTGACTACTAACGCTCGCAGCGCGATAACTACATTTTTTTCACGTTCAGGCTATTTTTCATTTGTATGGGATAAGACCTCATTGCCTATACTACTGTAGGTATTATTATTATCAGCTGTGCCTGTGCATTTGGTATTAATCACATCTGAGTTCTGAGCATAATGTATTAAATAGGAGTTTTAAAGAGCTTGGCTACTATTTGCAGCTAGTTGTATAGTTCCTCGGTAGGTTTATTTTATCATAAGTATAATAATAAATGATTTTGATGACTCATGTTGAGGGAACCTGAAATGTTATTCTCGGTGAGCAGTTGCTTTCTGGAGTTCTTTAGATTATCCATGAACTCACTTGTTCCGCGAACCGCCTATATAGTCATCAAGAAAACCCCAAAAATTGAGTAGTATAAGCATATTATTTATTTTTTTACCAAAATAGTAGGTAGGTTATAACCTAAAGAACTTATAAAGTAAAGGAATGGTAACATCAACTAGTCTTTCCACTCATCGTCGTCTGTTGCACTCTCAGGCCCCAGCATGTTATTCGAAGGTGTTTCTCCTTGTTCGTCCATTCTCTTGAATAGTGATGCCAGTAACTTTTTGTTGATGTGATCGGTTTGGCTGATTTCCCTTGTCGGCTGATCCAACACCACTTGAGAATTGTTGTTGGTCGTCTTTTCTGGTTCAGGCATTTTAATGTCTTCCAATATAAACAATGAGTAGATAACTGAATATATTACTAATAAACCAGGAGAAAACGTAATAGAAACAAAAACAAACGATGATTAAACTTTTGTTTTTGTTCGTGACTCACAATGTTGCCAACACTGATTCGTTAAAGAGAGCTGAAACATCCTTAAAAATGAGCTAAGTTTTTCGGCAAAAAGAAGCTAAACCAAGGAAATGCCAATTTCTGTCTCGATGAAAACTGCAGCTTTAACATAGCATAGATTTTGTACTTTATGTCTCAGGCTTTCACTCGTAGCGATAACTACAGTATGCGTTGCTTTTCATGAATACTAACTTCTTTCAACAAACCTTGAAAAGACGCTTTTGACCATTTTGACCATTTAACCATTTGACCATTAATGTTTTGAAAACCATTCATCACAAAATTGTTGACAAACCGCTTTATATTATATTTATGATTAAAAATCAACGTGCTGACCAATGTAATATCTACATACAGCACATCTCAGGCAATACACAGGTTTTTTTTCTGAGTAGGTACCTATTGACAAGGAATTAAGCGAAAGGCACCTATCACATGAACCGTTAGACAGCTAGACAGTTGAATTTTTCACAGATGATGTATTTCTGTTGCTGCTATAAAAATAAATACTGAAAAACTGAATAATATAAGTATTTAAGGAGGCTACAATAAACGTGATTTTTTATCTCGTTTTTATAGATAATCGTACAGGAACCCTTACCTACGGAACCCTTTGTGAAAAAGTGTGAGTCACACTTACTTATCTAGTTATTAGATAGTAATCTAAAAAAATATCTTTAGACGAAGGGTAGGGCCAGATTACCAGTTCAAAATTAATTTAAAAAACATTGACCTTAACGTCATAGACATAAATAGCAATTTAGTCTGAACTTCCACGTGGCGCATACGACAAAGACAACGCACGAAACACAGAATTCCCCCTATTACATAGAAGGCTTTGGCACGAAATGACTGATTTTAGAGGTTTTTAAAGGATATCTATTTTCGTATAGTACTTTTCAAAATTATTAATTAAATATAATTATAATAAAATTATATGTGAATGTTTGTTGGTTCCTATTATATTTTTTGTAAAAATATATTCGATAGAATCTGTATAAAATGGAAACAACCAAATTTTTTGAGGTATGTTTGCGGTTTTTTTCTATAGAACAGAATTTATTTATCTTGTGTTTGCGTTCATCACAAACAAGTTGTTGCAACGAATTACAAGATAATTAAATAAAATTCAGAGCTCCAGATGATCTAATTTCGTCAGGAAACGTGCGTAAAAACACCTTGTTTGCTCTACCGTACGCCTTCCTTATGTTATTTTTTATGATTGTTAAGGTCTTCTATGAAGGTTGGTATCCGAAACGCTAAAGCTAACGCCAAACGCTAATTCCAAAAATGTATTGAAATGACAGCCCCTGCGGAAAACTTTTCCGCAGCTAATGTCATTCTCCATACAGTTTGGGGATATCGTTTGGCGTTAACGCTAGTGGAAATGAAAACCACTAACGCTAACGCCTCACGCTAACTCCAAATAAATGTATTGAAATGACATTCGCTGCGGAAAAGTTAGCGATTTCGGAAATGTCATTCCTATTGGAATGACATTTTTGAGTTAGCGTTTGGCGTTAGCGTTAGTGGTTGGTATCTTTGCTAGACCCCCTGGTATTT
Organism: Ennomos erosarius; assembly: GCA_963580505.1. Classification (NCBI taxonomy): domain Eukaryota; kingdom Metazoa; phylum Arthropoda; class Insecta; order Lepidoptera; family Geometridae; genus Ennomos; species Ennomos erosarius. The sequence continues at coordinate 1,630,418 of OY757001.1, read as the reverse complement.
GAAAATGCCATCGCAGTCGAACTGCCTTTCGCACGTGTGGAACAGATAATAATAGTACTGTTAATATCGCTATATTTGTATTTATTAATGTTTTACAAGCAAAATTATAATAATTTAGATTGTAAATTAGGCAGTAATTACGATTTTAAGAAGTGGTTTGAAGAATACAAAACCATAAAGTAGATCCTTTGAATTGAAATGAGTCAGTCAACTATATCACGTTATCACGGCACTATTTATTTTACATGATAAAATAGTATAGTATAGTAACATCGGTAGTATAGTAATATCGCGTAAGCCCGCGTGGTATGTACCGCTACCCACAGCGTGCAGTGGTACAAAATAATAACGCAGGTTTGAATAGAGCTTAATAGTGTTGGTCTGTCTGCGCCTGTGGCAAGGAAATTGGTTTGTCTGTCTGTGGCAAAAAGCAAAAAAAAAGTTCGAGTACGTACTTTTTCAGCCAGCGACATTTTCCGTCTGCTGGTGTATTTGACCCGTAAAAACCCAATAAAAGTTAGTACAATTGTTTAAAATCTTAAAAAATCGTTCAATTAACCCTTCTCTGGTGTAAAGGTTTTCGTGACAACAACAGAACTTGACGAAGAATTGTGTTTCAAAGTCGGCAGTATCACTCTTACATAACTTGGATCTGTAGGACATAACCTGCATTCGATCATCTGATAGTTTGAAGATTGAATTTTCGCTTTTGTTTTTCAGAGCCTCGAAAATGTTGGGTCGTTTTTCGCCGGGTGTTTGCACCCAGGTGGTGGCCGTGGTCAATAACCAGCAGAATAGGAACATGGCTACTCTGAAATCCATATCCATGCGTCTGAAGTCTGTAAAGAATATTCAGAAGATCACCCAATCCATGAAGATGGTGTCAGCTGCCAAGTGAGTACAGTAGTTATTACAATTTTTGAATTTTGAAAATAGAATATACAAGAAAAATGAGCCTTGTCAGTCAGATTCTATTTTGTTTGGATTAGTTTGGATTCCTATAGTTAAAATATATTAATAATTAATATAATAATAATTAAAATATCAAGCCAACAATGTTATTATGTGAGTAACGTAAGTATTATGGTAATTTATACATCCAATTTTACCCTTTTTCCCGCTAGAGTTGTGATGCTCCAAATCTCTCTTGATTTTGTCACTTCTGGCAGATAGGTAGCTACAGGTACAGGTGTCTTGTTATCATGCAATTACTTAATATTCTGTACAAAGTGGACCAACAATCTGGTGAAAGCCATGGGGAGCCGATAGATGCAGGAGGCAAGCAGCTGCACAATGGTGCTCCCCGTGGGAGGCCTATGTTCGGCAGTGGACATCTTCAGGCTGTTAATGATGATGATGATGATGACATAAAAAGTTACTAATAAGCTACTAAAAGCTACTAAGCTACTTATTCTGTGTCAATAACAAGGCACGGTAAAGGAATCATTGGGTGATCTACAGTTCACCTGATTCTGATTAATTATGATTCTGTACTATTGAGGTATTCTTTGGTTATGCTATGATTTATAGAAACTATTCATAACTACAGTAACTAACTGGCACTAATGAGATGCAGTGTAAAAAACTTGAGAGTGCTACAGATTTAATTCCTTTTAAATTCAAAATTACTATTTCGATTCTCTACTAATTTAATAACATGAATAAATTTCACTCTTTCTATTAGTTTGTACATCATTCTTGTGGAGTTTGAGAGAGGCTAAACAAGAGTTTAATAGAAAGAAAGAAAAAACATTTTCTCAACAATCACATTAAAAAAACATTTAAGTAGGTACATACACTATCTAACAAGTATGAAAAAAAATGAAATACAACCCCAAAAAATGGAATAAAATTATACTATGTTTTGTTTGTTCTCAGGTATACCCGCGCCGAGAGAGACCTGAAGGCCGCTCGCCCGTACGGCGAGGGAGCTGTCCAGTTCTATGAGAGGGCTGAGGTAAGGGACACATCGCAAAGTATAACTACGAAGGCCAGACTTCAACTCTTAAACAATACAACAAACAACTACTAACTTCACAAATTCACTAACAACAACAACTCACTCACCAACAACACAACAACTCACTCAACTTCACTTTTTTTCTTCTACAAGCTTTATAGTTGTTAACGTAAGGAGTGTTGATATCTAGCCAGATTTGGATTGTTACCTGCAACCAGCTAGGTAATGTAACTTGATTGCAACCGATAAAAGGCCAAAAATGTATGGATTTGTTAGTATCATCATATGTGTAATAAATACTAAGAATCAACTCAGCGGCTGCAGCAACGATGGGGTGCGGTATGAAGGAGAGCGGCGTCCCCCCTGCCCGGGCCATCTGCGGTAGAAACCAGCTTAGGGTAGTAGCTTCGCTTGTTTACCGGTATGGGGTACACACGCTATGGTTGAGACGGCCTTTTATGTATTTTCCGGTATAATAGGAGTTGACCTACTATTAGTATTTACTACACGATATGCTATAACTATGAGGACCAGTCTTCAGCTCTTATACAACACGAAAAACAACTACTAACTTCACAAATTCACTAACAACAACAATCCAACAACTATCACAACAACTCAACTCACTAAAACATCCCAACACAACACTACAACTCACTCAACTTCACTTTTTTCTTCTACTAACTTTGTTGTTGTTAACGTAAGGACTTAGAGCATTTTGCCAATGGAGATGTTAAAGATGTAATCCTCAAGCGTAATTTTTTGCCGATTTTTACGGGGGACGAGGTAAACACTCATAGCACACGCGCAAACCATCTTAAAACACGCACACCGTTATATAAACTAGCGTAGTTACGCACTGTTTACACGCACACTATGATAATGTGTAATGACCAAATAGCGCCATATGACCGGCAGAGGAGTACGCCTTGCCTTGCCACCTCCATTTATAAATGCTCTAAGCGTAAGGAGCATTGATATCGAGCCACAAATTTCCAGGTGGCTGCCCCAGCTGACGACCCCAAGGAGCTGTATGTCGCTATAACTTCTGATAGAGGTAAGACTTTATAATTAATTCATCGCTCCATTTTGGAGGAAAAACAAATACATAACACGCTTAATTATATTATCATCATCATCATCATCATTAACAGCCTGCAGACGTCCACTGCTGAACATAGAGCGGCTGCTCGCCTCCTGCATCCATCGGCTCCTCGCGGCTTTCACCAGGTCGTCGGTCCACCTAGTGGGGCGCCGGCCTACGCTGCGTCTTCCAGTTGTCGCCACTCGAGAACCTTTCTTCCCCATCGGTTGTCAGTTCTACGAGCGATGTGGCCTGCCCATTGCCATTTCAACTTGCTAATCCTAAGAGCTACATCGGTCACTTTAGTTCTCCTGCGGATCTCCTCATTACGGATCTTATCTCGCAGGGAAACACCGAGCATTGCTCTCTCCATAGCTCGTTGTGCGACTCTGAGCTTAGTAATGAGGCCAACAGTTAGAGACCACGTTTCAGTTCCATAAGTCATCACTGGCAACACACATTGATTGAAAACTTTTGTTTTATATTATATTAGGTAATTATATTATACTAGGGCAGAAATCAAAGCATCATAATATGGCATAATATGATGCGTTTTGCAATAGTTGTTCTCTGCATCTCAGGCCCATAGCACATTTCTTTTTTTTGCGGTGTCTATTGGGCTGTTTAAATATAATTGTTGAAAATAATAATGACATGATGACTAAAATTTTGTTATTGGATAAATTAATAATAATTCCTAAAACATAAACATCTGTGAAAACAAAAATTAAATATCTCAAAAAATTACCAAGTTACAAGCATATTAAAAACTGGAATAGAAAGAGATAGCTCAAATGGCCAGTGACGTCAGAGGAAGGTCGTTATAGTACCTCATTATTAAGCTGTGGTAGCTTTTAATACAATCTCTTTGGCATGTGACGTCACGAGTAGATTTTTCATAGTAATTGGGGGCGCTCTGTTTAGCGAGAAAGGGACAGGAGATGCCTCCTGTAGAAACTTTAAAAGCTTATTACTCCGTGATTTATTTACCGATTTTGCTTATTTTTTCAATTATTGCATTCATTTTTAATCTTCTTTATGAAAGTAATATTTACTTGTTCATTTTTAATAGTAGTCATCATGCCTATTATAGGTTAATTAGCGGGTTTAGTCATAGTAATTTTGGGTCAGTCAACCGGCACTGTTTTGGTGGATTATAATTATTTATAAAACATGGATTTCCAATAATTATTGTTGTGATCAATATTTCTCTGCCCATTCATTCGGGCCATATATTGGAGTCATTAGAACGAGAAAAACTGAAGCAATTAAACTTTTGTTCCGCCAGTACTCCCAAGGTTGTCTGGAAGAAATCGCTTTAAGCGATAAGACCGCCCATTGTACATAAGTGAATTAAGTTTTGAATATTTTATTTTGTTTGTTGTTTATATGTTAGTTATTTATTTTTATTTATTTATTTATCTACTTTTCTTCGTTTTATTTTCTATTAACACAACTTTTACATTGTGAATGTTTTGACACGTCATGATAGATAAACTCTTTATTGTACATACCAAATATTAAATAATAAGTTACAAAGAATACATCGATTTACAAGAAGTGTGGTCAACGGGCGACCTTATCGCTAAGAGTGATCTTTTCCAGGCAACTTTTGGATGGAGAGGATTCATCAAAGTTGTAACGAACGGGGGTGCACGTTGAATATATTGCACTTATGTCACATATAGATGTCGAATAAATGTTGATTTTGGGCTTAAACCGAATCTTAACCTCTGTAGGTTAGGATTGTTTGGTGCATGTTCAATATTGGGTCGCTGGAAGTTTAAGAGTTAAATTAACTCCTAATTCAACACAGGTCTCTGTGGTGCGGTCCACACCGGAGTGTCCAAGGTTATCCGTCTCCGGCTCCAAGAGCCCGGAGCAGAGAACATCAAGGTGATCTGTGTGGGAGACAAGTCTCGTGGTATCTTGCAGCGGTTGTATGGGAAGCATATTATCAGTGTCGCTAATGAGGTGAGTGGGAAATCCAAGGTGTTTTTTTAGAATTCCGCACCCAAAAGGCAAAGCGAACCCTATTACTTAGGCTCCGCTGTCCGTCTGTCCGTCTGTCACCAGGCTGTATCTCATGAACCGGGATAGTTAGACAGTTAAAATTTTCTCAGATGATGTATTTCAGTTGTCGCTATAACAACAAATATTATAAAACAGAATAAAATAAATATTTAAGGAGGCTCCCATACAACAAACGTGATTTATGCTCGTTTTTATAGATAATGGTACGGAACCCTTCGTGCGAGACCGACTCGCAATTGGCCGACTATTTTTCGTTTATGAGAATGAATGACTTGTCGAGCTAGTCATTCAACTGACACGGCCGCAATTAACAGTTGCAGAGTTTTCGTTGAAGTTCAAAGAATTTTAGCCATTGTTTTTTTCAATGTTTGCCCACAGGTGGGCCGCCTGCCGCCCAGCTTCCAAGACGCGTGCAAGTTGGCTTCTGCCATCCTCACTTCCGGTTATGATTTTGCCTCCGGTAAAATCATCTACAACAAGTTCAAGTCTGTGGTTTCCTACCAACAGTCGGACCTGCCACTTTTCAGTCAGAAGGCTGTTGAGGTAAGGTATTTTTAAATTATGTTATCAATAATAATATTAAAAAAAAAACTATTAAAAATATTTTCCCTTACGCAACCTGCCTTTTATTCATAATAATAACTGAACCTGATTTTAAGTGACGTCAACAATTTTAGCATATTTGTGTTGTCTTTATTTATCTTCAAAAATCATAATGAACCTACTTTTTTGCAACCAATTTTTTATGCTAATCACTAGATTATATTATTTCGTTCTGTATTAAAGGGACAGCCATACTTATTCACGAGTCCTGCTATTGTTGGTGGAGTATTAACCATCTTTCGCTCTTCAACCCTATGCTTCGACTTCTCCATACAACTCAAATACTACAATTAAGTTGTCGGCGTCGCAAATATTCAAGATCATAATCATAATCATAACAACAGTCATTCGCACATAAAATATTTTACATTTTTTGCCCCATTTTTAAACTGTCATTGTTAATCTTCTACATTAATCTACATCCTAGTCTATTTGTTTAGCTGTTGCTAAGGAGAGGGTTATAAGTGGTTGTTAAATGTAATCGAAGTGATAATAGTGGCAAAAGATACAGGGTTACACATAAAGTTAAACCGTAATTTGGATTTTGCACAACCTCCGATTTTGAATTATAATAGGCACGAAATGATAAAACTAGATTTTTTTTTGGCTAATCTGTGGATAAAACCCGTAGGTTACAGATAAAACAATTGTTACTTTGTGATAACACCACAAGTAAACTATTGGTACAGATAATATAAAACATTCAGTTATTTAGCTCCAGTATCGCAAGCAATAAATATTTTTAAAAGCCAAATATAAAAATCGGAGGAGTGAATAAGAATTTTATAAGAATATTATGAATCCGATGATACGAGACCGTCTGTCACCAGGCTGTATCTCATAAACCGTGATGGTTAGAAAGTTGAAATTTTCACAGGTGACGTATTTCTGTTGCCGCTATAACAACAAATACTAAAAATTGCAATAAAATAAATATTTAAGGGGGCTCCCATACAACAAACGTGTTTTTTTGCTCGTTTTAATAGATAATGGTACGGAACCCTTCGTGTGCGAGTCCGACTCGCATTTAGCCGGTTATTAAAGTAAGAGAAATATTCTCCTTGTCAACCATTTCAATCAATTCTCCACAGAGTGCCCCAAAGCTGGCCACCTACGATTCCCTTGACTCCGATGTTATCCAGAACTACATGGAATTCTCCCTCGCTTCCATGATATTCTACGCGATGAAGGAAGGAGCTTGCTCCGAGCAGTCCTCTCGGATGACGGCCATGGACAACGCTTCCAAGAACGCTGGAGAGATGATTGACAAACTCACCCTTACTTTCAACAGGTTTGTTACTTTGTTAATGACATGACGAGCTAGTCGTTCTTCTGATGTTAAGCGATAAGGTTGCCTATTATATCTGCTGTCACTCGGAAATCTTAATAATTAAGCTTCGTGTGATACTACACAATACACTCTTGGAAATTTCATCATGTCTCGTTTGCCCAGTAATTTCACAGCTACAATGCCCATCAAACCGGAATACAGTATTGCTTGCACACTACTGCTTGACGGCGGAATAACTGGTAAAGTGGTGGTACCCTACCTGTACAAACTGAAATAGTGTGTCATTAAAGTAAAAAATCTTTTGTAAACTATTATTATTTACCCTCTTCCATTATTCTGTTTAAGTGCCGAGGGAGTGAGACAGCAATAGAACTGTTTGCTCTTTTCTTTATTGAATTGCGTTATAGTGTCTACTTTTTCCTTCTAGTTTCACTAGATCCACCCCTACTTATCTGTAGTACAAATTGAACTAATGATAATAAGACAAAATCCCACTAGTACAGTAAATTTCTTGTAAACTTGTAAATTATTGTAGCGGCTCAGAAACAGATAGGTACTGGTAAAGAGCTCCTCTTTAGCTGTTTGCATTATAACATATCCAACATTAAACCACTTTATAAAAAGGGTAAGCGTACTTCTGTAGAAAACTATAGGCCCATAGCGTTAATACCGATATTGTCTAAGGTTTTTGAGAAGTTGATGCACAACCGTTTAACGAAGTTTTTAGAAGCAAAATCCATTCTTGCGCCTGAGCAGTGTGGGTTTAGGAAAAATAAGTCGACATCAATAGCAGCTTATGAATTATTAAAAACTATTTATGAATGCTTAAATGACAGAGTATATGTATCAGCAATTTTTACGGACATGACCAAGGCCTTCGATCTTGTTTCCCATGGTATTCTATTAAATAAACTTTATCAAAATGGTATTAGAGGCAACGCTTATTATTGGTTGGAATCATACTTGACAGATAGAAAGCAATATGTTGAAGTATGTAGCACCAACTTCAAATCAAGGCTTAAATGTATTTTCAGGTCAAAAACTAAAACCGTAAGAGCTGGAGTGCCCCAAGGTAGTATCTTGGGCCCTCTGCTATTCTTGATATATATTAACGATCTGCCACACTGCACTAATCATCAAATTATTTTATTCGCGGATGATAGCACAGTTCTAATAAAAGCAGATAGTCAATTTATTATTAAGCAAGAGGTAGAAAAAACTCTCCAGGCAATTAGCACATGGATGAATAGCAATGAACTTGTACTGAATCTAGAAAAAACTAAAATAATTAACTTTCACTTTCCTCAAAAGAAACTTAGTCCACTTAACATTTCTATATTTGGTACTCCAATAGAAGAAGTCCAAGATCATAAATTCCTCGGAATCTTAGTTGACTGTCATTGCAATTGGAAGGCTCATATAGATCATGTAATAAGCAAAATCAGTAGATTCGTATACGCACTTAAAAAACTTAGACAAGTAACTTCAATTAAGACTGCTATCTCCGCTTATCATGCGTATGTACATTCCAATCTCCGATATGGGCTAATGTACTGGGGCAATTCAACAGACAAAAAGAAATGTTTCACGTACCAAAAAAAGTGCATAAGGGCTATAACGGGTATAAAAATGGATGACAGTTGCCGCCCATATTTCAAAAAACATAAGTTAATGACTTTGTGCTCTCTATATATATATGAATCTTGTATATTTATTAAGCAGAATCCGCAATATTATAGAACCGAGTCAGTAATTTGTAGCAATAATAGGCCAGTACGTAGCATTAATAGAAGGAAAGAACATTGTCTCGCCGCTATTTGTGATGTTAGGAAGGGACGACCTAAAACGACACAGTTTCTTAACAGCGCTTTGTATGTCCCAGCAACATTATATAATCATTTGCCTAATCGTATGAAAACTGTACAAAATGAACATTTTAAGAAACTTTTATTTAAATTATTGACTGGCAATTGTTTTTATACACTGGAGGAATATTTTGATAGTAAGTTTATATAGGTTTTAAACAAATATTATATAGGTACAATTATAATTATTCTAAATGAACTAAATAATCGTATTATAATGACATTGACTAATTTTGGATAGGTAATAATAGAACAATGTAAATAAACGTAGAAATATATTGCTTTAGACTATTAAGTACCTAATGACATAATTATTAATTAACTATGTATGACGTTCGATACTGGCTTGAATAAAATCAAGCCAGTCATCCCAACATTTTGCATGCCACAATGGCATGTCACAGATAGGACTAATTTTAATTTAGCAATAAGACCTGCTTTGTAACTCTGTGGCAGCAATAAATGAATGAATTATGAATTAACATGAATCTCGCAATTTTTTAGAATCAAGATATTTTTCCCCACCAATCAGTTTTCTTTACATTTTGATCAAGTCATATTTATTAATTTATGTTTTTTTCCAGAACTCGCCAAGCCGTCATTACCAGGGAGCTTATCGAGATCATTTCCGGAGCCGCCGCCCTCGACTAAACACATTCGTTCACTATTCAAAACCGTTTCATACAGATATGATGAATACCACTCTATTTTGGTGGGTAGATCATTTCAGAACAATGAAATAATAAGAATAAGTTAGTTTAACATCTGTGCGGTTATTTTAGGCTTATAGGGATTGTCACAGACCTAAAATATTCTAGGTTTGAAGAATGAAATCGGGAAATCATGTCTCTGTAAAACGATTTTGAATGAACAATATTTATTCACATATAATATACAATAGAATCTGTACTCAATGCCGACATTCTCGAACGGGCGGAAGGCTTCATCGGTAGAACCTCACGCGACATTCACTCACTGGCTTTTCTACCTTTTGCCGGTGGTTCTTTTCGTTCGTTCAATTTTGTATAGTTTATTCCCGTTCGTCGTTCAGTGCTTTTAGTGTGCGTGTTATCTTGTAAGGATACAGTGGTGGTTTAGCAATAAAATGTTATTTAGAATTTTGGTTATTTATTTTATATCCAAGGGATTTCTCGCGGGAACACATAAAATCTATCTATTATGTTTTTTTCTATTTTAATTTCTAAATTGTCTTGGATAAAAAGTGCAGTGTTAAAGTCGGTAGTTCCATAGATAAAAATATCTCTAGGTAGTACATACCAAGCCCCACAGAAGGTGGTTGCTAGGTTTTGATAGTTCAAAAATTACGAACATGGAGTTCGTATTTTTTGAACTATCAAAACTGATGACCTTGAAATATTTACGGGACACTTAAAAAAAAAAAATGAATGTAATCGGACAACGCGTTGAACTAAAAATAAGTGCATTTCCCTCCCGCGGGAACAGTGCCGAGTTTCGGAATACAAAATATCCTATAACCCACCTTGCAGTATGAAAAATCATGCAATTTCATTCGAATCCATTCCTACAACCAGCTGGCAAAATTAATGTTTTATTTTTTTTAATCGAATGTTTGATAATAATATGTGTAGGTACTTAGCGAATTTATTATTAATTATTAATAAATTGACCATTAAAATAACATCAATATTTTAGGAGGCAGTAAAAATATTATAAAATGCATGAAATCAAAACCTTTATTCAAATCATCTCAACTCTTGACTAAAACCATGGTCCCATATGTGTAGGTACTGGGGCCAATTTTAAAGGCTTTAGTTGACAGATCTAAAGCTCCTAAAACTGTTGCTGTCCTTGTCAAATAGGCGGCAATGTAAAAGACGGATATATTTTTAGCATTTTTAAAACTGTCAACTAAAATTCAAAATTAGGCCTACTACCTACCTAGGTACCGTATTACGGGGGTCGTCTTATCACCAGTGATATTTTACCTGCTGTTTATTATTTACTTAAGTATAAAAACTCAAAATACAGTAGAATTAATTCTAAGAGAAATCATGTTTGGCACTGTGTGACAAAATAAATAAGCAGTGTACGGAAACGATTCCGCCAGCTTTTTGCTGTCGGGATCGATTTGAAGAAAAACAACTGGAGTGTCGATTTGCGCTGTCAAACGATCTCGATTTCGGGAATCGCTGCCAAGGAATTCGACACTGAAACGCTCCCGTATTCGAACGGAAAAGCATTGGGAATAATGGTGCTGTTACAGGTTTATTCTACGTATAAGATTTGTAGGGATTTATGGAATCATCATCATCAGCAGCCTGAAGACATCCACAGCTGAACATTCCCCCCGCGGTTTTCACTAGCACGTCGGTCCACCTGACCACAGAGAATTTGCTATCACCTGTCTTCCGGTTCGTGGTCGCCAATCTAAAACCTTTCGTCCCATCGATATGGAATAGAGAATTACTTATTAATTCTGTATTGTGTGATTTTGTCGTAATTAATAACCTATATTGAAAGAATAATTCTAGTAGACCTACCTATCGATCTTTAGAATAACATGGGGTTTAAAGAAGAAAACCACATCATACTCAAATAAATGTTTATTTTGAATTCCATAAACAGTCTTATAGATAAAATAGTATTAATAATAATTATTCTAAAAACGTAACTGGGTGATTTCCACGACAGCTGTTTGCATTATAACAATTAAAAATAGAAATAAATAATTATATATTATAATCAATGTTTCATTTTCATAATTAAAATGGAACTTATGCCTATCCTGCACTAAATTTAGAACGCTCCTAAATTCGCATTTATTTCTAGGATGTACTCAAATGTGTTGCACTAAATTCGTCATAGGGATAAGTGCTAACTTAAAGCTATCAAAATTCAGGGCTGTCAAGCATATAGACTTTGGATTCATTATGTGATACAAAATTCAATTAGGACGATATATCGAGTCACATATTAATTATAATAAAATTAAAATAAATAATAATATTTCAGTTAAAATAGCGCGTTGTGGAAAATACCCTTTCTAAGTCCAAACTTGATTTACATGTATCCACACAGGATTCGTATTTATTTACATATTAAAATATAATTGAGTAAAATTAAAAAAAAAACTACTACTACACTGCAACTGCACTGTAACTTATTTTATCATAATTATTCATATTGTATTCAAAAACAAATCAAATTATTTATTAAAATTATCATTGTTTATATTAAAATTTAGTTAAAAGGCACTTTTCTAAGCGCTTGGAACATTACAGAATAAATCCATTAATATTATAATTAATTACTAAAATAATAATTTTTGTACCTATAAAATAAACTGCTATAAATGAAAGTACTAACTAACAATCGTTTGTTAGTACTTTCATTTTTGGTTGTTAATGTTGGTGCTAAGCTTGTATATATTCTAGGAACACTTATGACATGCCACTTTTACCCATCCAAGCATCAAACATTGCTTCTAGCCAGCCAATCCGCTAAAAAGGCTAAAATAAATATGATAACTGAGCAATAAGTTAGTGTCCTGCAATTTTTTTTACAAAAATTAATGATATTCCACAAAATATAATACATTTTTTTTTATCAAAAATTTTAAAAAATGCAGGAATAATAACAGACAGTGTAAACACACAGTGACGTCAGTTTCTGCGCCGTCATAGTACCTCATTACTAAGCTGTGGTAGCATTACGTACAATATATATGGCATGTGACGTCACAACGTGCGTTTTCATAAAACTGAGGAGCTCTGTTTAGCGAGAAAGGGACAGGCGAATAGCGATGTTCAGAGACTTTAAAAGCTTATTACTCCGTGATTTATTTACCGATTTTACTAATTCTTCAATTATAACATTAATTTTTAACCTAAATTACACAAATGATATGAACTTGTAATTTTTAATAGCAGGCTACTAGCCTATCTTTATTTAGATTAGGATCTCTGCGTTTTTAGCCCTATCTTAATATTCTTACGGGCACTAGCAGCTTGTAAGCAATCCCTAACCAGAATATTATAATATTATCATATATGGTTCTGCCGATTTGACGTGAAGTCAAACAAACAAACAAATAGCCCAAGTTTCATTGTTACACGATTTAAAATATATAGATTCACTATAATTATTATAACTTTATTTAACACCACAAAACTATGTCGATTGTATCATTTTCTTTGATAACGCAAACGTTGCTATCCCGTTCTGATAGTCGAAAACGACAGAGACAGAGATTTAGAAAGGGTTATAAAAAATTAGTAAGTTATATTTTGTATTTTGGAAAGTGGATTTTTGACTTTCAATCATTTCTGTAAAGCCACGCATCACATTGCACGTCTTAACGACCCTCCGAAGTTCGGTAGCGTTCAGTTGTAAATACCACTTTTCCTGTAGCAGTCACCCATCATAATGAACGCTGTTGATGTGATTTCCATGAGCTCAAAATCTCAAAACCCCCTAATTCTAAGGGTTCTAGTTTTTATTTTAACAAGAAAATGATACAAATACGACACAACAATGACATCTTTCGATGTTACCTATTACATAATTTAAAATACTGGCCATTAGCTACAGAGCTACATGGCAGCACTGGAAATTGTATAAAATAATTATATTTACAAGGTACGTACGTCGACGCCCGCGACTCTTGTTTGATGTCCTGATAATGTCTATGTTATCTGAAAGGAAAATATTGCAGTATTAAAAAAAGCTTGCGAGTGGTTTTTGCTTAGCGGAAAACTATTGAATATTACTTTAGATTTGCGACAAATAAGTAATTAGTTCTAAAGTTAAGAATTAACATATAAACATGGAGTTTTTTGTTTGTTTGAGTTTATTAAAAGCTGGTATTTATTTTGCAATGTTTATATGCAAATATGTATGTTCGAGTCAAATTTAGGAATAGAATAGCAGGTATCCTTCAAAATGAGATATAAATCCGCAAATACATAGTTCAGATAAACTGGAATACGAAAAATATAATGTAATAAAGTTATAAAAATATTCGTTTTTAAATATTTTTTTTTCTTTGGGCAATATGCCTTTATTTGTCAAGCTAACTACTACAATAATAAAAATTAAACTAAACTAAAACTAACTACTACACTATACCTCTACTACAAAGAACATATGGACTGTATAATAGACCGCGATATATAAATTAATAAATCAATATTAATTTATTGAACTTAATATTAATTTATTGCCCTGCCGGAAATACCTGGCAGACAATTACGAAGTGCCCTTCACACCATTTACCTACCTCGTCGAGTACCCCGATGAAACTTATGTCCAATGTCCATTAATAGCCAAGGCCTCCCTGATAATAGATTAAAAGGTCTGCCGGGTCTAAACCTGCCGGAACTTAGTGTTCAAAGCATTTGAAATTGGAGTTCCATAACTCGGCAGGACCGGAATTTGCAGACTTGATTTTTTTACATGTATAAGTGTCAGCTAACGAACTAAAGATAGCCTATCGGGGTACTCGATGACGTAAGTTTTTCTGCTGTCGGATCTGGCACTATAGTGATACATCTGCAGATATTCGACGGGCCCGATAGCTCAGTTGGTAGTATCCCTGCCTCCTGAACTGAGGGCTGTGGGTTCGATTCCTACCCAGGACAAACATTTGTGTGATGAACATCGATGTTTGCTCTGTGTCTGGGTGTTATATTGTATTCTATGTATGTATTTACAAACGAAAAAGTATATAAGTATTGTGTCCGTTATCTGGTTCCCATAGTGCAAGCTATGCTTAGTTTGGGGCTATATGGCGCTGTGTGAAATGTCCACACATATTATTATTATTTCTTCTATTTAATTTTACTCTCGGGTCTAGCCCGGACATTTGGGAGGCGTTGGTGGGGCCGAAGCTAACACCAAGAGGCCCTGTTGTACCTATACAAAATTAATTATTGCTGTACAATTATTATTATTATTATTATCATCTGTGGAGCTAAAATATAAGAAGTACAGTACCTTCACTCGCGTACCGGCGGCAGCGAGGGCGGGGTGCGCCAGACGGCGGAGGAGGTGCGCTTGAGGCGCGCGCGGTCGGCGGCGGGGAACAGCGCGCGCGGGTCGGGGGAGTGCGTGCGGACCGAGAACAGGCGCTCCACGTGGCCCGGGGACACCTTCCACTGCGTCTGCAGGGCCACGCGGCGGGCCTGGACCGGGTATGATACGGGTTTACGGTCTTAATAAATCCAGGGTGGTTATTCTCTATGGAAACACAGATTCCACACGATACAAAACCAAGTCGTTATCGTGTCTTGTTCAAATCGTGTCAGTGTCAGATATACCTTCAGTTTACATTAAAGTTATCTTTATTTTGAATAAAATATATTGACATAAGTGGTCAAATCTTTTGATGTGTTTATGTTTCGGAACGCGTCTCGGTAAAACATACGATTTTTGACAGTTCAAATCGCGGCAATTTCAAATTCATTTCGCGCGGTTTTGTTTTAGTTTCATAGAGAATACAGTTTTGCAGATTTCTTATGTAAGACAAGGAATTCGCGTGGTTTCGAAGTAAGGAATCGATACGGAATAATGGCCCTGAATGAAGATCTACCTAGCTAGCGCGTTGCGACGTTTTTGAAGATATTAAGTGGTAGAACCGTTGATAAACCTGCATAATAACGTCACAAATGTTCAACGAAAAATCACATTAAACCTACATCCTTTATTATTTTAAAGTACAGAGTGACGCTGCAACTGTTATGGGCGGCCATGTCGCTTAACATCAGGTGAACGACTAACTCGTTCGACATTCACATAAAAAAAACGTTTAAACTCAATCACTAGATGATTTTCACTTTCCCTGTTTTAATGTATGAAAACTTGTTAGGTTTAATGTGATTTTTTGTTGAACATTTGTGACGTTACTTTAGAGGTTGGAATTTTTGTAAAGTAGTTCTACCACATAAAACGTTAAAAAATTTCGCAACGCGCGAGCGAGATAGAAAATGCACGGAAATCCTGTTCTTCATGTCATACTAATGAATACTAACAAGTATCATCAATAAATAGGGTAGTATACGACTAAACTGTTTATGTAAGTTACAAATAGCATGGGACCCAAAATGGAGCCCTGAGGCACCTCTAGGGTCATTAACGATATACTAATTAGTATTGTACATAAAGTAGCTTGTATAATGTCCACTTTGAATGAAGTCGTCTACGTATGTTAGGAAAAGCATGGGACCGAAAATGGATCCCTGAGGCAGCTCTTTATGTAAAATACCAACCGCTGAGCCAACTCAATTCACAGACATGTGTTAATCCCGTTTTTGCAAATATGCGAGTGTTAAAATTCACCTCCAGTTTCATGAAAGCCATTGCATTGAAGTTTAAACAACAAAATGTCATGTCGTAGAGAGTCGATGGCTTTAGACATATCGCAGTAAAAGCAGTGGGACAGGACAGACTAAACAATAATAATAAAATAGTTTTGAGTAGCATGTTGAAATGGCAATGTGCAGGCCACATATCGCTCGTAGTACTGACAACCGATGGGGAAGAAAGGTTCTCAAGTGACAACCACGAACTGGAGAATGAAGCATAGGCCTCACACTAGGTGGACCGACCCCGGAAAGCCGATACACGCAAGAAGCGAGCAGTCACTCAAGGTTTTTTTTCTATCTTTATGTGAATGAATGCGTGACGAGTTAGTCGTTCACCTGATGTTAAGCGACACGGCCGGCCATAACAGTTGCAGTTTCACTCGGAACTTTAAAATAATAAAGTTCAATAATAAATTAATTGGATTTTAATACTGAAATAGTCCAGGATTTGTCTAACTTTATCTCATATACAAATTTGCAACAATATAATCATATCAAAAAATCGAGAACTTGACTTGATTATAGCTAGTTTAATGCTGCTAACTTTGATACAATTAATGAACTACTTTCTAAACTGGACTGGGTTGATGTTTTGAAATCCTTGGACATTGATAGTGCTGTTCTTAGGTTCTATGACATTTTGTGGGAGATCATATCTATACATGTGCCAAAGAAAACTCTGAATTCGAACAATAAATATCCTTTGTGGTATAATAAACCCTTGATAAAGACTATTATTAAAAAGTTAAAATGTCATAGACGCTGGAAAAGTTATGGCAGGTCTTCTGATTATAGCGAATTTTCATTGTTAAGAGAAAGGCAAAAAAAGAATGGAATGTGAATGTTATCAGAAGTTTATTGCTTTAACTGAAAATAATATACATAAGAATAGTAAATTGTTTTGGTCTTTTGTCAAATGTAAAAAGAAATTTTCTGAACTTCCTGATACATTGTTTCTAGGTAACACTTCCTCTTCTGATGGTGTGGAGATCAGTAATTTATTGAATAGTCATTTTAACTCTATCTATGAGAAGACGGGAGATGATACCGGCCTCTCTGTAGTGGTGAACACCTCCTCTAATACGAATAATAATACCAGCATACACACTGTTGAACTCTCCGTGCATAAAATTTCAGGCTACCTTAAAAATTTAAATATAAATAAAGGAGCTGGACCGGATGGAATCCCTCCTTTGTTTTTGCAGTATTGCACTGAGAGTTTATCGCTGCTTTTATATTTGCTGTTTCAATTGTCATTGAGTGCAGGCACCATGCCTTTGGCCTGGAAAAAATCATATGTTGTACCTAATTTTAAATCTCGAGATAAACGGAATATCTGTAATTATCGTCCTATTTCTAAGTTAAGCTCAATACCTAAGTTATTCGAAAAGATAATTTATGATTCCATGTTTCCTGTTTTTAGACCTTTAATAGTTAATGAGCAGCAGGTTTTGTTAGTAAGAGATCAACTGAAACAAACTTAAATGAATATATTGACTTTATTTATATTACTATGGATGATGGTGGTCAGGTGGACGCTGTTTACACCGATTATTCAAAAGCTTTCGATAAAATTTCGCATGATATATTACTTAACAAGCTATATAAGCTAGGTGTCACGGTGATCTGCTACGATGGCTGTCATCATACTTGCGTGATCGCTCTCAAGCTGTTACAATAAAGGTATTTTGTTCATCTTTCCTTCCAGTTGTTTTAGGGGTGCCTCAGGGCTCACATCTCGGTCCACTTCTTTTTAATTTATATATAAATGATGTTATACTTGAATTCAAACATTCCAAAATACTAAATTGTACTAATAAGGCGTACCAAATGTTAGGTTTCATTTTCCGTGTGTGTAAAGACTTTAAGAACTTTGAATATTCTTTACAACTCCTTGGTGCGATCAGTTCTTGAATACTGTTCCACAGTATGGAACCCTCAATATGCCGTATACATTAGAGCAATCGAAAGAATTCAGGATAAATTTATAAGAAGAATAGCATACAAAAAAGGTTCTATCAATAATTTTAAGTCCCTTGAAATACGACGTACTGAGGTGTTTTTTCATTCAAGTTTGATTAATATGTAGAAACTTTATTGGTTTAAGTGTAAGTAAGATTAGTCAATTAAGCTAAATATTGTACTGTTTGTTTCTCTTAAACATTAGTAAAATAAATAAATAAAGTTTCGCGTGACACTGCACTGCGCACGTCATCCTGAGACATCACACAGTCTAGTAATCAGATTACCACACTGTGTAATCAGGTCATAAAGTCTCATTTGCCCAGTAATTTCACTAGCAACAGTGCCCTTCAGACCGGGACGAGGTACCAACCTAGACGAACTTTGCAGAAAAGTCCTATCACCTAGTAGCATTCTGTGGGGAAAGTCTATAGCAGTGGACGTCTTCATGATGAGTTCTAGGGTATCATACCGCACTGGAGCTCCATTTGGGAATGGGTCGGTCTGGCGGTTCCTCCTCCTCATCAGAGTTGAGGTACTGGAAGCCGTCCTCCATGTGCACCGGCCGCAGGGGTACTAAGGGGATTCCACCGGGGGTCAAGGGGGTCTTGAATGGGGTGTGCACTGGGGGTAACAACATGTTATTAGATACATTTTTAAAGCAACATATTATATTCTGACCAACAAATAAACGCTGGATCGTCTGGGGGTCTAGCGGGGGTCTAGCAGATCTCAAACCCTAATGGAGTTTTGGCGGGAACGCCAAAATTGGTGGCGTTTTACGCATTAAGTGCTAAATTACGAGCATGAGTGTGGGCAAGTGATATAATGTGGTGAAACATGGTTTTTCGTGTTGCTTCCAAAATTCCATGAGGCTTCTAGTAAAGTTAACTAAACTATGACTATGTACAATATTTTAAAACTCGATGAAATGTACAATACTTGACACTGGCTAAATACACTATGAGTGGAACCAAAATATTAAAAAAAAAATGTATCGGAAAGATATTAACTGCGGAAAAGAAAGCGATTTCGGAATAGTCATTTCCATACATTTCGAGTTATCGTTTGGCGTTAACGGTAACGGACCTTTGCTAGACCCCCAGGTGCGTCACGCTGTCTACTTACTTTTGTCCTCGTGCCGTTGTTTCTTCTGCTTTTCGATGTACTCGCGCTGCTTTTGTTCGATTTCTTTCGCCATCTTGGCCGCTCCCCTCTTCATACTGACACAGAATTATATTGTTAGGAACAGATTTCTTGGCCGGTGTTTTTGTCTGCACTACATTAAAAGACTCAAAGAATGGCAATATATGGAATCGTATATGTGTAATGATCGTAAATAAAATATATTTATTCTTTGACGGGCCCGATAGCTCAGTTGGTAGTAGCTCTGCCTTCCGAACTGAGGGCTGTGGGTTTGATTCCTACCCAGGACAAATATTTGTGTTGTGATGAACATAGATGTTTGTTCTGCGTCTGGGTGTTATATTGTATTCTATGTATGTATTTACAAAACAAAAAAGTATATAAGTATTGTATCAGTTATCTGGTTCCCATAGTACAAGCTATGCTTAGTTTGGGGCTAGATGGCGCTGTGTGAAATGTCCTTATATAGACAATACTTATATACTTTTTTGTTTGTAAATACATACATAGAATACAATATAACACCCAGACGCAGAACAAACATCTATGTTCATCACACAAATGTTTGTCCTGGGTAGGAATCGAACCCACAGCCCTCAGTTCAGAAGGCAGGGATACTACCAACTGAGCTGTCGGGCCCGTGAAACAATAATAATATTTCAATGTGAATACTGACGCCTCTTGTTCTTCGATCTGTTTCTGACGTAGTTCCATGGCGCGCCTCTGTTCCTCCGCTAAACGTTGTCTCGCCATCTCCTCAGCTTTGCGACGCTCTTCCGTTTCCGCTACCTTACGGGCTAGATCTTGCTTTTTCTGTGTGAAGTAATGATTCAAATAAATACTGCTGTATTGGTTACAGGTTAGAACACATTCTGACTATAGCGTGGGAATAATTTTTGTATGGCCTCGATTAAAATGTTTGATCAAAATCTGAGACGTGGTGTCTTACTGTTGGCCTCATTAGTAAGCTTAAAGTCGCGCAACGAGCTATGGACCGAGCTACGCTCGGTGTTTCCCTGTGAGATAAGATCCGGAATGAGTAGATCCGCAGGAGAACTAAAGTGACCGATATAACTTTTATAATAAGCAAATTGAAATGGCAATGGGCAGGCCACAATGCTCGTAGAAATGACAACCGGGACCGGGACCGGGAGCGGGCGGCGGCCTGCATGCTGCCCCCGCACGGCGCGGCGCTCGGCGCGGGAGCGGGCGGCGGCCTGCATGCTGCCCCCGCACTCACCCGCTCGGCCTCCTGCCCCCGCACGGCGCGGCCCCGCTCGGCGCCGGCGCGGCGCTCGGCGCGGGAGCGGGCGGCGGCCTGCATGCTGCCCCCGCACTCACCCGCTCGGCCTCCTGCCCCCGCACGGCGCGGCCCCGCTCGGCGCCGGCGCGGCGCTCGGCGCGGGAGCGGGCGGCGGCCTGCATGCTGCCCCCGCACTCACCCGCTCGGCCTCCTGCCCCCGCACGGCGCGGCCCCGCTCGGCGCCGGCGCGGCGCTCGGCGCGGGAGCGGGCGGCGGCCTGCATGCTGCCCCCGCACTCACCCGCTCGGCCTCCTGCCCCCGCACGGCGCGGCCCCGCTCGGCGCCGGCGCGGCGCTCGGCGCGGGAGCGGGCGGCGGCCTGCATGCTGCCCCCGCACTCACCCGCTCGGCCTCCTGCCCCCGCACGGCGCGGCCCCGCTCGGCGCCGGCGCGGCGCTCGGCGCGGGAGCGGGCGGCGGCCTGCATGCTGCCCCCGCACTCACCCGCTCGGCCTCCTGCCCCCGCACGGCGCGGCCCCGCTCGGCGCCGGCGCGGCGCTCGGCGCGGGAGCGGGCGGCGGCCTGCATGCTGCCCCCGCACTCACCCGCTCGGCCTCCTGCCCCCGCACGGCGCGGCCCCGCTCGGCGCCGGCGCGGCGCTCGGCGCGGGAGCGGGCGGCGGCCTGCATGCTGCCCCCGCACTCACCCGCTCGGCCTCCTGCCCCCGCACGGCGCGGCCCCGCTCGGCGCCGGCGCGGCGCTCGGCGCGGGAGCGGGCGGCGGCCTGCATGCTGCCCCCGCACTCACCCGCTCGGCCTCCTGCCCCCGCACGGCGCGGCCCCGCTCGGCGCCGGCGCGGCGCTCGGCGCGGGAGCGGGCGGCGGCCTGCATGCTGCCCCCGCACTCACCCGCTCGGCCTCCTGCCCCCGCACGGCGCGGCCCCGCTCGGCGCCGGCGCGGCGCTCGGCGCGGGAGCGGGCGGCGGCCTGCATGCTGCCCCCGCACTCACCCGCTCGGCCTCCTGCCCCCGCACGGCGCGGCCCCGCTCGGCGCCGGCGCGGCGCTCGGCGCGGGAGCGGGCGGCGGCCTGCATGCTGCCCCCGCACTCACCCGCTCGGCCTCCTGCCCCCGCACGGCGCGGCCCCGCTCGGCGCCGGCGCGGCGCTCGGCGCGGGAGCGGGCGGCGGCCTGCATGCTGCCCCCGCACTCACCCGCTCGGCCTCCTGCCCCCGCACGGCGCGGCCCCGCTCGGCGCCGGCGCGGCGCTCGGCGCGGGAGCGGGCGGCGGCCTGCATGCTGCCCCCGCACTCACCCGCTCGGCCTCCTGCCCCCGCACGGCGCGGCCCCGCTCGGCGCCGGCGCGGCGCTCGGCGCGGGAGCGGGCGGCGGCCTGCATGCCGGCGGCGCGCGCCTGCTCGGCCACGGACCGCGCGAGCGCCGCCGCCGCTATCTTCTCCTCGCGCCGCCTGACACACGACACACGCTTATTAATACCACATCAACTTCTATTGGTATACAAGGCGACCTTGAATTGATATGTTATCCCGAAAGGGGGTAAATCTACACCCTAAATTAGACAATGTTTCTTCTGCGAATTTACTAAATTAATAGTTTTTCATTGAAGAAATGCCATGTAAGGAGCACTAACCTTTTTGGACTGCCCAACTTGTCCTCCATTTTGAAAAAATTACGATTTCATGGCCACCAAAAAAAAAAAAAAATATAGGCTACAAAAAGTATTCTATGAAAAAATCGCCTACTTTCTGAAATATTTGAGTTAAAATGTTTTTGTGTATACTTAACTATAATATTATTTGTAGTGCAACTGTAGAGTGGTGAAGCTTAAAATAGTAGTCATCATCATCAGTCTGAAAAGGTCCACTGCTGAACATAGGCCTCTATAGAACGCCACTTTAAGCGGCTGCTTGCCTCCTGCATCCATCGGCTTCCGCAATTTTTACCAAGTCTTCGATCCACCTAGTCAGTGGCCTACGTTACGTCTTCCGGTTCGTGGTCAATAAAAGTAGTTAGTAGTCTGCGGCATTAACTCGGATGCATTCCAAACATAGACCTTAATGTCGTTACACAATAAGTAAAACACAGTCATGTCAAACATCATAATGAGTGGACTGTTGCATAATACATGCCGCCAAGACGTGTTCATATATAAAAATTAATGGTAGGTACAATGCCAGCTACCGTACACCCCAATAGATGAGCAATAAGCTTGTAATTATTCATCTCCACTTTGCCGATAATACAATCATAACAGAGAAGGTACTAGCTAGATATTAGCAACATGCTCAACGACCTCAGTATAGTTTCCCAACGAGTTGGATGGAAAAACGACGAAGATGGGAAGAAGAAAATCCGCTCAGTGACCAGTGACTCTAAAAAGGAGGCCTATGTTCAATAGTGGTCGCCTTCAGGCTGTTGATGATGATTTCGTCGCTGTTTGACGGTATTATGGTAAAGAGCAAACAAAATTAGAAACGAGACGATAAGAAACAAAACAAAGACAACGGATGCGCTAAAATTCGCATTAAGGTTGAAATGGAAATGGGCTGGACATATGGCTTGTATGGACGATAACAGGTGGACTATAGAAAGCATAAAATGGATAGGCCCAGCAGGTAGAAAGAGAAAAAAGGGAAGACCAAAAATGAGATGGGAGGACGACATAATAAAGCTGGCAGGAAATGACTGAGAACAATGGAAAGGACTTGAGGAGGCCTTTACCCAGTGAGGGACTTCAGCATAGCAACATTAATAAATAAAATAAATAATTAATTAAATTGCAATTAATGTAATAGTTTATGAAATCCTTTTGTTTTGTAAGGTGTTGAAGTAAATAAAAGGATTATTATTATTATGTGTGAATGTTGAAATTAATATTGCAGGTAAATTCTAAACTGCACCATCCTATAGTTGCACTTCTTTTTGTCATTTAGGCAAATGAGCACTTGGGCAGCCCTAGTGTCAGAATTTTTAGGCCACCCCAAAGCTTCTGACATGGCTTAATGACTATTGTCTTACAATACAACAACAGTCGGGATCGAGGGCTTAATGTTTAAGTGGCAAACATTAAGTGTGTAAATACCTTTTTGTAGCGGTCACCCATCAAAGGAGTGATGATATCAGCAAACGTGAATCGGTTAGGAATGGCTAGTCGTCCTTTGCTTTAAGCGCTACTGTATATTTGCACTCCAAAAATAAGTAACATTAATTTGGTTTAAAAAATAATAATTTCGTTCTCACATATCTCAGAAAGTATATCAGTTAGGTGATTTGTCATAGAACATTTTTTGTTCCCTATATTTTTTTTCTATCGATTGACACTAGTTTTATCACTGGCCAGTAAATCGTAATTTTTTAATTGGCGGATTGTGGAGAGGCCAACTCCATACAAAAATGTTTGATGCTCTTTACGTTCGAAAATAGCCTTAGCGCAACTGGGTGGTTAAACTTCGTCCTTGACCGAGTGCACATAAATGAATTTAATGACCTGTATTTAGAAATGAATTTATGGTATCTTGTAAACTCTCGTAACGATCCCACGTGCAATTTTGCGAGTGAATTTATTTTTTACCATGAAGGTTTGGAAACACGCAGTTTCAAGTGAGGCTCTCACAACTTGTAGGGTATCATGGTCCCAGTCCCCCCATTTCAGGATAACATACCAATTCAAGGTCACCTTGTATACTCCAGTACTACCAACCACCTCATTCCAGATAGTGTTCCTTTGAAATACTGAACACTCAAGGTTATCTGTTGATCATCAGCTATCATCACCCAATGAACGTTCAGTATTTGGTAAGTTTTAAGAAAGATAAGTGAGAAACAAGGAATCTGCAAGCTTCCTGATTTACAACCGTTCGTGAAATATTACACTATGAGCTTAAAGTAAGCCATTTTAGTAAAAACATTGCCCAAAGGTTTTTGTAGATTTAAATTCAAATTCAAATTCAAATTCAAATGTTTATTGAGTTCCATAATGTAACATTAGATAGTGTAATCAAGCATTGGTATCATTACGGACCCTGTCGGGCACAACAATTGTTATTAGAGGAGAGGACGACAGTATAAATACCTACTTTAAACCAATTCCATAAGTTATCAATAATAATCGTCATCAAAATATTCGGCACAATTATAAACATTATTATTTGTCATTCTCATCATTAGTCATCAAATATACTTAATTTAATTTACAATTTGTCATTAAGATAATATTGAATTGAATAATAAGTCTTACTAATTAAAAATTCTTTTATGTTTTTAACAAACTGTACGTCAGTTTTATGTTTTTTTATATACGTCAGGAAGTTTATTAAATACTTTTATTGACAATACGATTTATTAATGAATCGGCCTGGTTCTGGACCTGACTGTTGCTATACCCTGACGGGGTGATGTCCTGCACACTCATACATACCACCTGTATTAAATATATGTGCATATGTTTGCAATAAATAATTGAGTATTGAGCTTCCTGTTTTACAAGGGTCATTCACTGACCTCTATTATACAAGTACACTGGACATCTTAAAGAACAATGTAAACTGAAGGCATGCAGTCTCATCAGGTACAAACGAAAAATATCCCGAATTTGAAAAAATGTCAAGAGACTAGTTAGTGTCCAGTGTATTCATTTGGCCCGATACTTCGCCAACACGCAATAAATGTCGCTTGATAATCTTGCGTTATGCAGAAATAAAATAATTCGTGAAATAGCCCGCGTTATTCCGTTGTATGGGATGAGGCATCTGTACTGTAGGTATTATAATTATTATTTGAGATATCACTTACTGTAATATAAATAATAATAAAAATATATTATGTAAAGTTAAGTTACCTCCTCTGCAGTTCTCGTTTAGCTTCCAATATGGCTTCCTTTTTCTTCCTAGCATCTTCTATCATGCTCTGTTCTGCAGCTTCCTTTAGTTTGTTGATGGTGCTGACCTTGGACGTAGATGATGACGTCACGGTTTTGGTTGTAGGAACATTGGCGCGGGGTTTGCATGCTGAACTTGAAATCTGTGGGGGTACAAGCTTTTTGTACTCTGCACAAGAGGAATTAAATATTGTGTTGGAATTAAGTGACATACACTACAGAAAGGGGAAATAAATGGCGACATACACAACACAAAGAGAAAAATGGCGACATACACTACACATAGAGATAAATGGCGACATACACAACACCAGAGGAAATAAATGGCGACATACACAACACAAAAATGAGATAAATGGCGACATACACTACACATAGAGATAAATGGTGACATACACTACACACAGAGGAAATAAATGGCGACATACACTACACACAGAGATAAATGGTGACATACATAACAACAGAGGAAATAAATGGCGACATACACCACACAAAAATGAGATAAATGGCGACATACACAACACAAAGATGAGATAAATGGCGACATACACTACACATAGAGATAAATGGTGACATACACAACACCAGAGGAAATAAATGGCGACATACACTACACACAGAGGAAATAAATGGGGAAATACACAACACAAAAATGAGATAAATGGCGACATACACAACACAGAGATGAGGTAAATGGCGACATACCTGCGGTGCTTTGCCGTTGAATATTAGATTGTTCATCTTTGACAGCGTTTCAGATGAGAGCACCGGTTTTATTGTTTTGTCCGGAGGCGTTTGGTTTTCTTGTTCCTGATCCTAAACCAATATAAAGAACAAAAGTTTAGAGTAATGTAATGATGGTTTCTTATGTTATTTAAGTATTTGTAATAAAACACAAATCCTCTAAGAACAAAAAAACTGATACACAAAATATAATAAATAAATATGTGTGGACATTTCACACAGCGCCATCTAACCCCAAACTAAGCATAGCTTGTACTATGGGAACCAGATAACTGATATAATACTTCGCTTAGATACTTTTTGTTTGTAAATACATAGTATCATTTTGAAATAATGCATGTTATAAACGGTGTGATTTTATATTTTTATTTTTATTGTGATTTGGATAAATAAATTATCTTATCTTACATAATACATAGAATACATTATAACACCCAGACATAGAACAAAAATCTATGTTCATCACACAAATGTTTGTCCTGGGTAGGAATCGAACCCACAGCCCTCAGTTCAGAAGGCAGGGCTACTACCAACTGAGCTATCGGGCCCGTCCCGACATTTTTGAATAGTATCTCCCGTTGAGAAACGCCATCCTCATCATCATCATCAACAGCCTAAAGACGTCCACTGTTGAACATATGCCGTCTTCACAGAGCGCCACTTTCAGCAGCTGCTCACCTCCTGCACCCATCGCTCCCCGCGGGTGAGAAACTTAATAGGAGGAAATAAATATTTTTTTTAAAGTATGTAGACAAAATAGTAAAACCTTCTTAGCTATGGCACGCGTTTTGGTCCTCGTCACTCGAGACGCCATCTCTTCAAACTGTTGAACTTTTTCTTTCACGGCGGACCTGAAACAAAAAATAAACATTATTTATTTCATTACTTTATCTGTTTCTTTTTTATTACTTAATTATTATTTGCAATGGGCAGGCCACATCGCTCGTAGACTGACAACCGATGGGGAAGAAAGGTTCTCGAGTGGCGACCACGAACTGGAAGGCACAGCGTAGGCCGACCCCCCAGTAGGTGGAGCGACGTCAGATCCGTGAGGAGCCGATGGATGCAAGAGACAAGCAACCACTCAATGTGGCGCTCTTTGGGGGAGGATGTTCAGCAGTGGACGTCTTCAGGCTGATGATGACGACTTAATTACTGTTCATTTTTAATTTCATTCTTTTTATTAAATTTTGTGAGTTTTGAATAACCAACACAAAGACTGTGTTGTTGTTGTGTATATTATTTTGTGCTGCCGGTGTTGATTTTTTTTTTCTTTCAATGGTCAATCGCTTTGTCAGAGAGCGAGAAATTTTATTCCGTATTCAGTATTCATTTATTTACTTACGAAAGTAGTGTTATGTAGTGTAATGTTAGTTCGCTACATCCGGCCAATGAGGCATGTAAGTGAAAACAGTCAAAGTTAACAAAAATAGCTACAAAATAGGATGTCGGGTAATGCCTAGTATTTCTGGTCTCGTTAATATACAGCTTAAAATATAAAAAAAAAAACCTAATTATCATACAATTATACATTTGCAAATCGATCCCAGAGAAACAGTCGATATATTTTAAAGCAGGACATCGCAAGCAATTCTACATTAATATAAGTAAAATAATGAATTAATAAGTACCAGGTAATATCATTGAATAACATTAACATAGCTATTATACAATTAGAGTCAATTCAATTCATTTTTACAGCTATTGCTCGACATACTGGTATTGTCATAACACTTACAAAGGCAATGATCCTGGTATTTGTTTTCTTGGCGGCGTTTTAATTTCCTCCTGTGAATCGCTGTCGTCCGTCATAATGGAGTCATCTTCCGTTATGTTTACTGGTTTCGGACCTGGTGGAGGAATAATTTATTATTTCAGTTAAACCAGCAACCTAAAGGCGTGACCGCTGCACCATGTTTTGAACAGAATATTGTTCTTGAACATTGTTTTGTTCAAAACATTTCCCGTCCGGTGCGAGTTAAAGCCGCGTCCGCTGGGCCATGTTTAGAAACAAAACATTGTTCAAGAACAATATTCTGTTCAAAACGTACGGTGCCATATACGACACCAATAAAAAGGCTTAAATTTCGTACTGGGAATCTATACCTTAGGTACTTATTCTAAGACAAGGGGTCTAGCAAAGATGCGTTTCCATTAGCGTTGCCGCCAAACGATAACTCAAAATGTATGAGAACGACATTACCTCCGGAAAAGCGACGTCACACAGTAATGTCGTTCCCATACATTTCCTCTTCGCTTTTTGGCCTTTTTATGTTTCATACCTTTATCTATAACGATTGTAGCATCCATAATGGCGTTCTGTGGTTTGTCCAACACCATTGTTTCTCGGTTACATTTCTCTAGGACGACCGTCTCATTCATGGTACGCTGAAATTTACAATAAGATGAATTAATGCATGTTGCTCTACCTAAATAATCTCTTTGAAAAGAAGGGTCCTATACCCGAAGGGTAAAATGGACCCTATACTAAGGCTCCGCTGTCCGTCTGTCACCAGGCTGTATCTCATAAACCATTATGGTTAGACAGTTGAAATTTTCACAGGTGATGTATTTCTGTTACCGCTATAACAACAGAATACTAAACAACAGATAAAATATATACTTAAGGGGGCGCGATTTTTTTTACGTACTTTTTATTACGTACGGAACCCTTCGTGCGCGAGTCGCACTTGGTCACATTTAATTTCAAACTTTCGCTTTTATATATTACTAGTTGCAACCCGCGGATAAAAATTAAAGTGTGTTAATCCATTGTATAATATAAGCTACCTGCACTCCATTTCATCAAAATCTGTTTAGTAGTATGGGGTGTCATCCGGTACAAACGAAAAATAGCCCAAACGTGAAAAAAATGTAGTAATCGTGTCTAGAGAGTTACTAGTTAGTGTCCAGTGTATTCATTTGGCCCAATACTTCGCCAACACGCAATAAATGTCGCTTGATAATCTTGCGTTATGCAGAAATAAAATAATTCGTAAAATAGCCCGCGTTATTCCGTTGTATGGGATGAGGCATCTGTACTGTAGGTATTATATTATCTGGGTTAGTAGTAGGGAGGTAGAACGTAACAGACATACACACATACAAATTTACGTATTTATAATATTAGTAGGAACGGTAGCATAATATATTTGTACTTACAATGTTTTTAGGAGTGATCGGATCATGATTATAAACTCCATTTGGAAGTACCACAGTCTGATCCATGTCCCCAGCTTTAATGATCACCTTTGTTTCATCTAAAACTACATCATTAAATTGATCATCAATTTTTTTAACATCCGCCAACTCTTTGCAAAGTTTCGATTTGGTTAGCTTGTCTTCGCTATTAGTATTGGCCAAATCTTTTTCAAAGCTGTCAGTTTTGGCCAAGTCCTTGGCGCTATTTTTATTTGTGGAATCTTTTTCAAAGCTGTCAGTTTTGGCCAAGTCCTTGGTGCTATTTTTATTTGTGGAATCTTTTTCAAAGCTGTCAGTTTTGGCCAAGTCCTTGGCGCTATTTTTATTTGTGGAATCTTTTTCAAAGCTGTCAGTTTTGGCCAAGTCCTTGGCGCTATTTTTATTTTTGGAATCTTTTTCAAAGCTGTCAGTTTTGGCCAACTGCTTGCAGCTGTATTTATTTTTGGAATCTTTTTCAAAGCTGTCAGTTTTAGCCAACTGCTTGCCGCTGTTTTTATTTTTGGAATCTTCAAAGCTGTCAGTTTTAGCCAACTGCTTGCAGCTGTATTTAGTTTTGGAATCTTTTTCAAAGCTGTCAGTTTTGGCCAAGTCCTTGGCGTTGTTTTTATACTTGGAATCTTTTTCAAAGCTGTCAGTTTTGGCCAACTCCTTGGCGCTATTTTTATTTTTGAAATCCTGTTCAAAGCTATTAGTTTTGGCCAACTCCTTGCCATTTTTTGTTGTCTGCTTTTCCTTCGCCAAATCAACGTCAGGATTAGTTTTTTCTTTCTTATTTCTGGTCTTGCTTTCCTGTTGGGGTACGGTGTGGTCTGATTCGGATACCTTCTCTTCTTCAGGCGAGATTTCAGTTTGAAATGGTTCTGGTTCTACAGGCTTGGGTTTTTCTATTTCGCTGGAAAAAAAATCTCTTATTTCCTTTTGTCAGAATAGTGCCGACACTTTTTAGTTTAGCAATAATGTTAATACTTACGCAGCTTTTTGTCCTCTTCTAGTTCGTTTTGGCCGCGGTTTGTCAGATGGTGATGCTACAAAGAATTTAAACACAAATTAATAACTAAAAACTGTTTAAAGTTCTCTGCTTCTGCTGTCTACACAGAAGCAAAAAACTCACAAGAATGAAACTTCAGTCAGAAATTTCAGCCCTGGTCTGGTCAGATCTGGTGTCTGAAATTTTAGGCTGCCCAAAGGCTTTTGACTAGGTTTAACGAATATTGCCTTACGACAACAGCCTCGACTCTTGAAATCGAACACACAATGATTTTTATAGCAGTGTCGCCTGCTCAGCGAAATCTACAGATTATTTTGTGAAGGAAAAATTGGAATGGCGAGCGGGACTTGAACCCGCATCCATCCATCTCTAAAGCCGGGATACGCTTTACTTAAGCTACCGTGACTTGTGGTCTCATGTCCGAATTTTTCCTTTACCTTTTTACCAACAACTTGCGGGGCTGGTACCGCCATTAACACATTTTTTTTATGATACTTGACTTGTCAATGGCTAATAACAATATGCGTGGAGTCAAAATATAAGCATAAAAAACCTATAGTTCAGAAGGCAGAGATACCAACTGAGCTATCAGGCCAGTCAAATATGATATATAGACATACCAGGCAAGCTGTCCAGGCCGGATAGTTCCTTCTCGGTATCACCATGCGATGTGGAGAGTTTTTTCCTTCCGCGCGTGCGCTTCGGCCGCGCCTCACTCGGGGCGGGGGGGACTGGGGAATCATCATCTTCATCATGACCATCATCATCATCATTAAAATCAAGGTGTTTTATTGCAAATAGGCTATTATACTAGGTGGTAGGACTTTTGTAAAGTTCGTCTAATTAGGTACCACCGCTTTTCCAGTTATTCTGCCGCCGAGCAGTAGTGTGCAAGCACTACTGTGATCCGGTTTGAAGGGCATTGTAGCTAGTGAAATTACTGGGCAAATGAGACTTTATAACCTGATCTCACGGTCTAGTAATCTGATTACTAGACTGTGTGATGTCCAGGATGACGTGCGCAGTGCAGTGTCACGCAAAACTTTATTATTTTAAAGTTCCGAGTGACACTGCAACTGTTATTAGCGGCCGTATTGCTTAACATCAGGTGAACGACCAGCTCGTCACGTCATTCATTCTCATAAAAAAAAATAAAGAGAAGTCTGATTTTAACGGAATTTCAACTCGCTATACCTACTAGACTTACTTTTTATTTTATTTATACCTTCATAATTTCTCTTAGTCAGTATAATTCTCCCAACATAGACCAATATTTCCTTGAACCAATTTAACCGTATCCAGGCTTATACAGGCTTTTCTTCAAGATGTTAAAATCCCTTTTTTGTACCTAATCGTACCTAAATATCATTTTAAACATAAGTTACAGATTACATAAAACTTAAGTTGGTCAAATAACAATAAAGCGAGCCAAGCAAGCCCATCCATTCAACAAAATTCATCGTGATGTTTTATTTTTCTTTAGTGAAAATTATTCTTTATCTGTCGGTGGCTTTCAAATACGATCTCTCCGTTAAACGTTAAACCCTATTGTATATTATTTTTTAAAACGATATTTTTAACTGCGTTATCAACATCTGCACTTCCTTTTAATTCATTGCAATAGTATAACAATTAGCTAACACGAAACAATGGCCTGACAAAAACCTTTTATCTAACAGCAATTATCCGACCCGTGTTTACCGATTCTATGGAGCACAGCTCATAAGGAAAGGAGGTCAGTTAGCTACATCTGCACTTCCTTTTATTTTACTTCAACAATAAAGTTAATTTGAACAAAGAGTCGGATTCATTTTTGTTTCCCTAACACCAAATTGCCCAACACGTGCTCGGCGGTTCTTTAAACAGAATAGCAAACCCCGATGGTTCAAACCAGGTAGTAAGTCTCTAAAATGACAATGGGTTTACTCGGAACACCCAGCACTAAACTATGTCTATTTATTAAAACATTAATGAAAATCTTTTATAAATTTAGTTTTAATATTTCATTATAATTGATTTAATCATAAATAAGTCCCCACGTTGTGTATTTTTTCTGTTTTAAATATGGTAACCTATCAAAATATAACTTTCTGCGATGTTTTGCGAGTACGGACCCAAGTACTTGTTTCTGAACCTACGTTGTGAAATAAACTAATTCGTTTGTAGTTTTCAGTTGAATAACATGAAAATCGTTTAGGCCTTGAAATGAACGAAATGAAAAAGTAATTAATAATAATGATACCTGGTGGTGCAGGTGCAATGTCAGTTTGCTTCCTACTCCTCGTGGTGCGCCGTCGGCTGCTTGATTCATCTTCACTGGTCTCTTCCACCTGAGCTTTCTCTTTCAAGGCAGCTTTACGCGGTTCTGTCAAAGAATAATATCTACTTAGGCTCATAGTTTATAAATAAATGTGTTTTTTTTTTGAGAATGAATGAAGTGACGAGCTAGTCGTTCACCTGATGTTAAGCAATACGGCCGCCCATAACAATTGCAGTGTCACTCGGAACATTAAAATAATAAAGTTTCGCGAGACACTGCACTGCACACGTCGTTCTGAGACATCACACAGTCCAGTAATCAGATTACTACACTGTGTAATCAGGTCAAAAAGTCTCATTTGCCCAGTAATTTCATTAGCTACAATGCCCTTCAAACCGGAACACAGTAGTGCTTGCACACTACTGCTAGGCGGCAGAATAACTGGCAAAGCGGTGGTACCTACCTAGACGAACTTTGAAGAAATGTCCTACCACCTAGTAAAACCCATGTGTGGCTGTGGACCCATGACATGCAATAGCCGTTTTTCCAACCATTAACAGAAAAATTACTAATAACTTGCTAAAGCTGCAGCGGCAAGATCTTCCGCGTATACAGGTTGTAATTTAATTCATTAGCATAAATTGAGCCCATGATATTACGTCATTTATAGATGATTATTAAAGAGTAAAGAGTGTAAATGAAATAATTTTTATTGAAAATAATGAAGATTGCCGCGGCGCCTAACGCAGTTGGCACGGATGATTTTGACACATTTAAACGTTTTTAGACCTTGTATGTACTTATTAAAAACAGTAATTCATTATTTTAATTAAATTTTGTATTGTAGCATTGGATTAAGTAAGTTATTCCACTTTTTGGAGTTATTATTATTACCAAACCAATGTGTTAGAATTCAAAAATTTTGGTCTACACGTGACCGGTATCAGGAGTAGGTATCTAGTTTCAAAGGATGCTAATGAATTCAATTACACCCTGTAGTAGGCCTCATCACTGGCCAGTGCAATTTGAACTACCATCTGTATAAGACCGGGGCCACAGAGAGCCCCCTATGTAGAGGCTGCCTGAATGAAAATGAGACTGGAACACATGCTGAGATACTGTACAGCCACAGAGGAAGCCAGATACACATCAGGAATGCTGACACGAGTAGACGCACAGCATTCTACTCAAGATTTTTTTTAATGACTCGTCTGCATCAATACAAGACCCAACATCAGCACCACTGGAGCAGTTGTGCCAGCAGCCTAGAGCCACACTCCGTTATTTTAAAGAGTTGGGGTGGCTCGGGTAGATGCTGGCAGGGGGAAATGCACAATACACCCCAAGCGGGATGTCAGTGCAGGACTGAACACAGGAACCCCCATAGAATAAGAATGTGTGGACATTTCACACAGCGCCATCTAGCCCCAAACTAAACAAAGCTTGTACTATGGGAACCAGATAACTGATATATAGGACATCCTCCATGGTGTGTTGGTTGAGCAGGTCGGCTCATAACCCGGAGGCGGCGGGATCGATTCCCGCGACAGGACAAGTATTTGTGCAAAGGAAAAAACCAGCGCAAAGACTTGTTCTGCATCTGGGTTTTGTGGGAGCATGCTGCATGGTCCTCGTAGACACAGGGAATCCTAGTTAGGGTCCAGGATCTATGTATATGATCATTGGGCGTTATTTATTTATTAATTGTAGATAGAATACAATATAACACCCAGGCACAGAACAAACACCTATGATCATCACACAAATGATTGTCCTGGTTAGGAATCGAACCCACCACCCTCAGTTCAGAAGGCAGAGCTACAACCAACTGAGCAATCATGTTTTTTTTATACAAGCAGTTCTAAACTGTAGACCTCTTACCAACAGTTTTGCAACTCTGGTTTCTGGATCACTAGATACAGGGAATTCAATTTTGGTTTTATGTTCGATTATAATATTGGCTTTTGTACTTACTAGGGATAGGCACGGCGGGCGGCGGCATAGCAATATCATCTTTATCTAATTCCTGCTTCACTTCAATATTGATTGGCAACGCTTCTTCTGCATCCATTAGTTCGGGCTCTGACACTAATGATATTTTCTCTTGTTTTACTGAAAAGAAAACAACCATTTAAGAAATTACTTGTTCATTCACTTGAATATTTAAAGGTTTCCCATGGGTTTTTTTACGGGTAATATTTCGTGTGTAGATCTTAGCTCTGTGTGAATCATCATCATCATCATCATCAGCCTGAAGACGTCACGGCTTCTTCTCATGTAGGCAAGTGGCAGGTCACTGCTGAACATTGACAGCCTCCACGGTGGAGCAGGTCGGCTCATAACCCGGAGGCGGCGGGGTCGACTCCCGCGACAGGACAAGTATTTGTGGACAGGAAAAAACAAGCGCAAATACTTGATCTGTGTCTGGGTGTTGTGGGAGCAAAATCCTCGTAGTTCCTAGGTCCCAGATACAAGGAATCCTAGTAAGGGTTCAGGATCTACATATGTGATTGTTGTGAGTTATCTATTTATTAATTTTGTTGTTCCTATAAGATGTCCTAAAATACTAACCTTGTATGAGAGACACCACGTTAGGCTCCACATTTTCTTTGTTGTCATTTTGTCGCCTGCTTCTTGACGATTGGCTCGCCGATGTTTTGTCTACCTTATCTATAGACTTCTCCCTGCGAAGCTTCTGCGTTAGATTTACGTTTACCTGCAGAATAAAATAATAGTTTAAGCATCTTATTCATTAACACAATAATCAAAATTTTTATCACATAAAAATAATTTTAGATAATTATTAATGAAGGAAGTGGTAAAATTGATGACATCCGAAAACTGAAAGAAAAAACTGATTTTTAATTAGATGTGTCGCAGACAAGCAGGCGACCCACCTGATGGTAAGTGTTCTCCACCTTCTATGGACATCTGCAACACCGAGGGCATTGCTGGTGAATTGCCTACCCTTAGAGAGCACTCTTTTAACACTTTCTTGAAGCTCTAGTTATACTGTAGTTATGCGGAAAACCTCAGTAAGAAGATCATGTTGCACCAATTCCATTTAAGTGGGAGAAAGGATAAAAGTTTTATTCATTAAAATGGGTGTGTTGCTGTGTGGTCCCGGTGTGAAAATAGGACCAACCCATCTCTCCCCATAAGAGCCTTAAGATCCAATTAAGGGAATATCCGGGGAATGTGAAGCAGCATTCTCCTAATTCATCATCATGACCGGATTCTGGCCCATCAGTACTACCGGAACACCTGTGCCAGTGACAAAGCCATTGTCTGCATTTTTCTTTCTGTGGGAACCAGCTAAGGGAATATCTGGGAAACGGGCAGCAACGTTCTCCTCAGTAACTCATCATCATCACCAGGCTCTGGCCCCATCATTGGTACTACCGGAACACCTGTGCCAGTGAGCCGAACCTATTTTCAACATTTTCATGATAGCTAGTAAATACTACTACTGCATTACTGGACTGGCTTGCTGTAATGTGATACAAACTCAATGGTGCCTGTGAAGTGTGATACAAGCCTATTGCACGCTGCCGACACTGCTTAATTCTAGCGACGCCATATACCTCTTTGGGCGACGCACATCTAATTTTTGCTATTTTGCATCTAAGTTTCGCACCGATTTCACAACCGCCATTAAGTTTGAATCACACTATAATACCTGTACTGGAGATATCGAAATCTTTTACGCTTTTGACCAATGATTTGAACAATTGCACTGATCGTACAATAAATCGTTTATTGCATTTTCATTGCATCAACTCTTCCTATTTAGATAAAATATTATTATCTCAGAGTTGGTAGTCAAACAAATATCATCATCCTGAAGATGTCCACTGTTGGACATAGGCCTCCCCTAGAGAGTGCCACTTAGAGCTGCTAGCTGCCAACAGCAGTTTTAACCAGATCATCGGTCCGCCTAGTAGGGGGCCAGCCTATGCTGAGTTTTCCGGTACGTAAACATTACTGGGTCCAGTAACATAAATCTATCACAGATAAACAAAACAACAAACCTGCTGGCTAATAATACTCTGGGCTTTAACGGATGCATTTCTCTTCACCCGTTTATCCTGTTCGGGGCTAAACAGTCCATCCACCTCATTCTTGCTCCGTTTCTTCGAAGCTCGCCTATCTGTTCCCTCACAGGAACTTTGGCTTCCTGTACTTGAAGACTTTTTGCCGGAACTACTTTTGGTTTTTGTTTCTGATTTGTTTGTTTCGACTGAAATACAAAAAACACCAAATACAAGGTGCAACACGAGAGTCCATCTTTTCTTGTTGGAAAGGCGATAAAGATATTGAGGTCTTGTCTTAAAGTCCTATATTTTGCAGCCTTTGTCGGGAAAGCTCTCAAATGTTGTTTGATTGACATGATGTGAATTGGTGAGACTCGTCATGGACTGAAGATGATGTGTTGTTTGTTCCGCATGAAAATAACTTTGTCTATTTAATTTGTTTTGTTAACTGTTGTTCTATTTGGATACAAATTTACAAAAACTAGTGGTGCAGGAATACTTTTATTCATTTAAGATATTACGAAGTATTTTGTTCATTTCCCTATTCCTTCTATTCTTGACCTTTTCCTGAGGTGGAAGCCTATTTGTGACACCGAGCAGCATTGCATTACACTGCTTGTAATATGTTTGCATACTTATTTTATTTTGTAATGTCATGTAGTATAATATAGTGTAATGTTGTGTGTCACTGTAGCAAATAAATGTATTTTCATTCTTGCTTTCTTTCATTTTGAGTGTAAGCAGTCTGTGTGACTTCATGATCTTTAAAAGATTGATACACAAAACAAAGCTTTGCTTTTATTTTAATAGGTTCCAGTTTGTCTAATACTGGATAATGACCTTTATACTACTCGCAGAATAAAAAATCATTACAGTAGGTAATTTTACAGGATTTCAAAGGACTTCTGTAAGCATTATTAGTAGAGTATGTATGTAGAGAACATGGAGC
Source organism: Ennomos erosarius (assembly GCA_963580505.1). Classification (NCBI taxonomy): domain Eukaryota; kingdom Metazoa; phylum Arthropoda; class Insecta; order Lepidoptera; family Geometridae; genus Ennomos; species Ennomos erosarius. The sequence goes on along the minus strand of OY757001.1, from coordinate 1,592,816 downwards.
TATTAAAAAAAGATGGAGGGAGTCCCGTCTGATCCGAAACTGATGCACCCTTAGGAACGCTTTGTATGTACGAGCGGAACACGCACACACTCATCACATCATATGCAGCCGAATGCCCTACTTTCATCTGAACCACATATGTAATATGACCGCCATTTTGGGCTTCAGTTTGATGTCAATCAAAACTCAATTCTTTTTTTTTTATTTCATCCATGGTAGAGAATTATTTATTCAAACTATACTAACAAAAACTCTGTGATAAATAATGCTTAACTACTTTTTTATAAAATTTCTTTATCAAAATAAAGTCCATACAGCAGGTATGAACAGAACCCCGCAGATTTTAAGGCCCATTTTACAGAATAAACCTTTAGTTATTTCACTCAAGTCAAGTATTATAGAACAGAATGATCAATTAAATCTTACTCAAGCATTGATTGTTTGCATACATTCCACAATGTTGTTTACAGGCATTTGTTTCCTGAGATAATTTATTATAATATACAGGGTAAGCAAAATTAGAAGAGAGAACAATAATTATACAAGCAAGACTTAGAAATCCTAGAAAGAATTGTGATTGTAGTGATTGTAGAAAACAATGTGTGTAGTATGCGAGTGTTTGAAATAGGTTAAGGTATTGTTACCTTCATCTTCGTTGATGCTTTGGAGAGTTGTAGCATTTTTGTCCTTTTGTGTCTTCTCCCGCGCTTTGCTTCGACCATTTTGGAACTCCTCTTCAAACTTGTCAAAACAGTCGAATGCAACCTGAAAATATATTATTTCCCTTGAACTGAACACTAATATATCACTTTTATACACGAAAACATTGATAATACAATAATACATTAAAAACTTGCAATTATCACTCAAAAACACTTTGGAAATAGTTCTATGACACTCGAAAACTGTTTTTAATTTCCCATGTGGAAAGTTTACCTTGAGATCGTCATTGAAATTTTTAGTAAATGCATTTGATATCTCATTGATTTTCGGTAATAATTCACTAAAAATTGACATAATTAGCGGATAAACTAATAAAAAGTTTCACAAATTTGACATACGCCATAAAATTAGCACGAAACAATCGAATCGAAAAAACCGTTTGAAAATGAAATAAAATGTCGGCGTACATTTAGCCAACATGAAAAAACGAAAATAACCACAGAGTAAATAAATTTTAAAACCACTCTTATCATAGACAATAAAAAGCAGGCTACTCATGTACCAATTTGTTGTTTATCAACAACAACAGAAGAAGTATAAAATACTGTTTGGAATCATATTCTGATATTACTTAAATAATATAAAATTTAATAATATTATTAATATTTATTAATATTATTAATAATATTAATATGGTCTTGTTATATGGGGTAACTCAGTTGACTCTCTAAGAGCATTTAGAGCGCAAAAAAAATGTATTAGGTCCCTGTGCAATGCTGATTTTTTAGATAGTTGTAAGCCACTATTTAAAAAACATAATATTTTGCCTTTGCCTTGCCTATACATATTTGAAATTTGTTTATTTGTAAATCAACATCCCAATCTATTTGAACTACACAATGTTGTGGTTGGGAAAAAACATTGTCGTAGAAAACATCTATTGTATGTTCCTAAGCAACGGATACAGTTATACAGTAATAGTGCATACTGTATGGCTATTCGTTTTTATAATAAATTACCAGAGGGTTATAAAGAATTATGTTGCAATAAATTAAAGACAAAATTATTTAAATTATTAATTGACAAATGCTATTATTCAGTGCAGGATTATTTGAATGATAAGTTGAATTGATAATATTAAATTTATTATTAAGTACTTATATAATTATATTTGACCGTCTTACATGATTTTTTTACTTCGAAAAACTACACTTCACTACACTACACTTTACTTCTGACATGCTACTTTTCATACAGATATTTTATTTTTGAACTATTTTTATTAATGTGATTGCTTTATGAAATATTTTAATTGGATTTCTAGAATGTTATAAAGGATGAAATGATATTCAAGTATATTGTAAAAGTAAAATTTATCCACATCAACAATATCTGTACACCGGAAACGGTAGAATATTTGGAACAAAAATCAATGTATTTTCTTAAGCACAATATTCTAACAAATAAATGATTTTGTATTTGTATTTGTATTTAATATTTTTGATGAACAAACCAAAATTAATATTAGGACGTCGCGGAGTCTTCGAGTTTGCCTAAGGGCCGCAATTACTGCGCGTTCCACTTGGACTGAATTAGTGTTTTTTTTTCTTTATTTTTAATCACAAACATCTTCATTTTCGTTAATGGCTTTTTAACGCATTTTAAGATCACAAACGTCGATCCACTTGCAGCAAAAATGATTACTGTGTGCAGTATGTTCCGCTACCGCGGGCGGTAAAGAAATAACGCGCGTTTTTGAATAGGCCTTTAACGCCAAACGATAACTCAAAATGTATGGAAATGGCATTACTTCCGGTAAAGGTTTCAAGTTTTTTCTGTATTTTATTTAAAGGACTAGTTCCACCCTGGCTACTAGATGGCGCAGAACCAAATACAGAGTAACAATTGTTTTCATCTTAGAGCATTCAAGTGTATCTCTGCTTCTTGTACTTTTCAAAAATAGGCTTAGACGATTCAGGAAATAGGTATTTGTTCAAAAACCCAGATAAATAAATCATCATTAGCAGCTTGAAGACGTCCACTGCTACCCTCCTATTACAAAGGAGCTAGCAGCGCTACTGACGCGCGTCTGCCGCTCAACTAGTGTCAATTTTCATACTATTTGACAGCAGTTGAGCGGCAGACTCGCGTCAGCATCGCTGCTAGCTCCTTCGTAATAAGGGGGCTGAACATACCTATGGCCCGGATAAATAAATAAATTAAACTTATGTGTGGACATTTCACACAGCGCCATCTAGTCCCAAACTAAGCATATTTCACGTTATCGTGTATATAAAAGTCATCACTTGTCTGCGTATTCTAATCTTTACCTAGCCTACCGGAAATTGGAATAAATAAAAATGTCATTACTTTTCACCAAGTATATTGTCCAATGAACTGAACACCATTAAAAATAAAATAAATCAACCCGGGGAATGTGCGGACACGCGTCTCAAAGGCAAGTATATGGAGGAACTATCGAATTCAACTCCCGCGAATGCCTGAGAACTGAAACTACTTTCACAGCTAAATTAGAACTCCAACTGCCCCATTATTCTGATCCCGCGCCCTTTAAATAGGTTGGCGCCGGTGTCGTCAATAATGTAAACACGTGTGTCCCTACACATAGCTTGTATAGCATGAGAATCAGATAACAATAGGTACTCACTTACTTAAGTATGTACTTTTTTGTAATAATAACACTCAGCCACAGCCCAAACACCTAGGTATGGTCATCACACAAATATTTTAAAATGCTGAATGAGAATCGAAACCACAACCTATAGTTCAGAAGACAGAGCTACAACCAACTGAGCTATCAGGCCAGTCATAATGATGATCAATGTATGTGGGTCCAATAACAATAATAATTATCTAGTAGCGCTCATAGCGAAGCACGACTAGCCGTTCCTAACCGATCGGTAAAGTTAAGCAACGTTCGCTGCGGTCACTACTATGATGGGTGACCGCTACAGCAAAAAGTTGGTATTTAGAACTGAGCGCTACCGTGCTTCGGAGGGCACGTTAAGCCGTCGGTCCCGGCTGTTGTCGTAAGACAATAGTCGTTAAGTCAAGTCAGAAGCCTTCGGGCGGCCTAAAAATTCTGACACCAGGGCTGAACACTTGCCTATACGAGAAGAAGATCTAGTAGGTACTTATTATGTGATGACATGGTAGCGCTGGTGGTGTCGCTACCTATGTCTGGTGAGCTGGGTTAGAGGAGCCAGCTCTGAAGGTGGTCCAGGTTCTGGTGGTGATTAGTGAAAGATGGTGTTCGGTGGTACTGGAGTATATTTGAGGCGTCTACATGATGAAAGGCATGAGCTTATACTACTGGGTCGTCCTTAAAAGTAGTTCGGACGCATGTTACTGGTGTTATTGTGATGTAGCGGTGCAAGTCCGAAATTCTACACTACAATTATTACTCCTTGCATACCACAGACATCTAATACTATACAGTAAGTTGCATACCTACTACACTTACAAAGGCAAAGGTATTATTTATTGAGCTAATTAGAGTTGCAGTACCTACCTTCTTAACATCATAATGAACTTTGGTTAATGCAATTCACTTAATGTTCATAATTAAGTACTGAATTACGAGCATGAGTGTGGTCAAGTTATATAGTGTGGTAATGTGGTGTAACGTGATTTTTCGTGTTGCTTCCAAAATTCGATGAAAATATCCAACAATTGCTTGACACTGGCTAAATACACTATGTGTGGAGCCAAAATATAAGAAAAAAACTACCTACCTGACACCTGCCCCCCTATTACGAAGGAGTTAGCAGCGCAGCTGACGCACGTCTGCCACTCAACTGCTGTCAAAATTGTATGAAAATTGACAGAAGTTGAGCGGCAGACGCTCGTTAGCAGCGCTGCTAACTCGTTCGTAATAGGCCCCCCCTATTACGAACGAGCTAGCAGCACTTTGCTCTCTTGTTGCATAAATAACTATTCTGAGTAGGTACCTACTAAACCACTAACCGTTAAAAAAAATACGTGGAGAAAAATGAGAAAAATAAACGCCGAGTAAAATGGAGAGCTTTAAAAAGAAAACAGCAGCCCTACCGTGTAAGCATTCTGGTAATGAACATCGCCTGCCATCCTGCTTACGCCAATGTACAAGCCCTTGAGTGCGAGCAAGAGAGCACACGATTACGATTGCCACCGGGCTTACGCGGTAAGGCCACAGGTTAGAACTTCATTACTCTTTCCTTACCTCCATTGCCTGAGCTGTGGCCTGAGTGAACCCCCGCGCTAATACTGACGAGGAGCTTATGAGGCTTCCTTGTTACTATAACTACTCTGCGGAACCCAAATCATAACACTTAACACAGTAAAGTAAGTAGCTTGCTATAAGGAAGTAACTACCTGTTACTTTTAAAATATAAATTACCAGTCTGTGTCGTTACTTTGTGTGTGTAACTAAAAACATTTGATAAGGTATACTTAACACAGAATTCACACGGTATAGAATTTTCAGTAATATAAATATAATTATTTCACTTGCTTTTCCAGGATATTAGCAAAGGTACCTATCTAATTTTTGAATTCACAATAAGTGCCTGTATTTTCAATCGACTTTCTAAAGGAGATAATCTTTCTTTATTGGCCGAGCGTACGAAGTATGCGAAAGTCTCTGCTTCAACTTGCCAAATTTTGCTTTCGCCTGTCCGGGTGTAGGTACGTGTTTGCGTACAGGTGCCATTTTTCAACGAATCTTGATGAAACTTGGTATACAAGTTCTACAAGGTCAGGGGTTTTTTTTGTCGTCGGTGAATTTTGATTGGTGGGGTGGTTCCCTAAATAAAGGGGGGAAGTTTGTTGCTGCGTCATTTACAAGGCAATTTTGATAATATTTGCCAGAAGCATTGGGTACTCAATTCTAAACAAGTGTTACAAATATGAGAAGAGTCAGTAGGATAGCGAGACATAAGGCGAGGATGTCTGAGTGTGGGATGGAAAGTATACAACGTCATCGCGTGTATGTACTGTGGTTACAGAAACGTTTGTGCTCGTGAGGTCTACAGTTCGCAGAACTAATAGTTTTAATAAAATTTTGTTGTACAACCTTCTGTTAACACCGGATACGCAGCCTGCGTATAATTAATTAGGTAGGGTAGGTATGTAGAGTATTGTAGAGTAGAGTCTGCCCCAAACATAGCGCCTGTGAAGTCGGCGCGAAACGCTGCGCAGTAGCAAAAAGGTAATGTGCGCGGGAAGAGGCAAGCGGTGTGTGCAGCGCACTTCACATCAAAATCAGTATTATAGCTTATAGTGCGCGATCCCACAGTAGGGATACCAACGTCATCGAGTACCTCAATAGGCTATCTGTAGATCGTTAACAGACACTTAAACATGTAAAAAAAATCAGGTCTGCCAATTCCGATCCTGCCGGGTCATAGAAATCCGAGAAAATTTTTGATGTCTTTTTTACTTTAAAAATTACGTCATAAGGTACCCGAATGAAAATACGGGCAACAGTTAACCATTGACTAGTTAAGTGAAATAAAAGGCCTATTGAGGTACTCGATGACGTAGGTATTTGTATGGATTTGTGCTGTCGGATCTCGCACTATTAGCTTTTAAATAAAAACAACAGGCATAATATACCTAATACATACTTCTTAGAATAAGTAAGTAATAATTACTAGCTGAACTAGCCGGGGCGGGTCAGCTATAATAGTATTTCAAAGTATGACATGTGATAGAAGCTGGGTCAACTCTTTTTTTAATTTTGTATAATTTTTACGAATGGTTTTTATGAAGGCAAAATGGATCCGGCAAGGGCGGTAGAGGTGGCAGCGTTATCCAATCTAAGAGCAATAACCGCGGCGACGGCTCGCGGTGATTCAGAAGTGCAGAGGTTCTACAACAACTGCGTGGTGTTCCTCACGGGAGGATCCGGGTTCCTTGGGAAGCAGCTCATCGAGAAACTCTTGAGGTACGGTGTGTTAAACATAATATTGTACTAATGGAGGCACCTCGTTATTATAGTCGTTTATCGCGAGAGCTACCTTTATATTTTCTGGGACAAAAAAGTAGCTAGAGAGATATCTATTCTATACATATAATAAAACTGTAGAGATAAAAAAATCTGTAAATGCAAGATATCGAAAAAAATGACACAGGTTGGCTTGTAATTTTTCGCTGATTACGTTAAGCTACTTTTTAGACATTTTGTCTGTTTGTTTGTTTGTTTGTTTGTTTGTTTGTTAGTTTGTTACAGCACAAGTCCGAAAATACTGAACGGATTTTCATGCGGTTTTCACTAATAAGCTTAGAAAAACCCGGCGCAAAACATAGGATATATTAAATTTTATAAATCATTAATTTTTTTTTGGTGAAAATGATTAAGATGTCATTATGAAACGGAACGGGATTTTAACAAGATGGCCGCTTCAATGCCTTAAGGTAAGTTTTTTGTCTTATATTTTGGCTCCACACATAGTGTAGGTATTTAGCCAGTGTCAAAAGGTAAGTTATATTTTGGCTACTAATCATAGATGAAAGAAAAAAAATGTTACTCTGCTACACGGCTACTGACGGTAATTTTATCTCGGGTTTATCCGGATGCACAGATTAAAGAAAAAAACTCTGTTATTATTATGGCACGGCATCATATACGCCCGAACCTTCGCTGTTGAGTTGGCGCGCAAAAACATCTCTGTTGACTATCCTCGATGTTTGTGTAGCGCCCCAACCTGGACACACAGTCAATTTGTTTGCCTGCTGCGCGACCAACGTGGGCTGAATAAAATGGAGGAAGCAGTAGCGTTATATTGCATGTCGGCGAATAAATATGTTTTACAAACTGTGAGAGTATTATTTGTGATTACAAAAATAAATTGTAACAGTTTTAATTTATAATTCCTTATCAATATGAAGTAAAACCAATTTTTTTTATTTGTCTGTTTATCTGTCCCTTTGAATACGGACCACGGTTATTATAGTGGCAACAGAAATATATCATTTGTGAAAAATTCAACTGTCTAACTATCACGATTCATGAGTACATCCTGGTGGACAGACCGACAGACAGACGGACAGCGGAGGTTTAGAAATAAGGATTTACTCTTTGAGTACGGAAGTCCTATATTTTTGTATTTCATTCTGAACAATCCCCACTGCACTAAGCAATAAGGAAGTAATTTAATGCATGTTTTACAACAGTAAATAACAATTGGTGCGCCTGCATTACCGGCAGTGTATCACACTTTTCGGGCTACGGCGAAATACAACGCGCGATAACTTCGTCTGCGCTCGATGCAATGCAGATTAGAGAAAAACAATGTGTTCATTATGTAAGTACCTATACCCAAAAAAATCATATGTATTTACATATAGATAAGTTTTTTCGTTAATCTGTGGTCCAAACTAAAAAAGAGGATAGGTATGAGAACCTTCTTGAATATGAGTACGACACAGATAACAAGGAATTTAGAAAACTTAAAACTTCTTAGACTTTTTTTATAAGTTTTAAGGCTTCACGCGATATCATATTTAGCCAATATTTATTTATTTATTTATAAATAGCACAGCCACATCACATATATTAACTTAAAACTACACATACAAAATTAATACAAATAGGACTGATATATGTGACAAGTACGGCGTGCATATCTTTGGCCACATGTACTCATGAAACAAAACATAAAAACATATTAAAAAAAATAATCAGATACAAAATTGAAAAATAAAGAAAATTACAATTTACACGGAGAACTATGCGTTTGTGAATAAATGAATATTTTACGTTTAAATACTGCAAGAGAGTTACTAAAGATATCTATGTCACTTATTTTTGTGTTATAGTCGTTGTATTCGGCAGATATTCGTGAGGTGGGACTTTGAAGACCAAGATTAGTGCGTGAGTTAGGGGTATGGAAGATTCTATGGATTGGGTGACGTGGGTAGTTAAATGGGACTGATAGGGCAAAACGTTCTAGTAAATGGCTGCATAAGGTTTTACCGTTGATGATTTTATGTAAAAATGTCATATCCATCATTTTACGACGGTCGCGGAGTGTTATCATTTTGAATTTTTCTAGGCGCTGATTGTATGGACGTCTGTGAGAAAATTTTGAAGTGTGAAATGCTCAAGTGTCTTGTGAAGGAACGCTGAAGACTTTCAATGCGTTGCGAGTGTTTAGTGTAGAAAGGACTCCAGACAGTAGACGCATATTCTACCTGACTACGTACTAGTGCGTTATACAATATTATTTTGGTGCACGGTTTAAATTCTGTAGCATTACGTTTGAGAAAACCCAACATTTGTGCACCTTTCGTTACTATTTTATCCGTGTGTTGAATGAAGTTAAGTTTACTGTCGATAAGCACACCAAGATCACGGATTTCTTGAACTTCTTGTAGAGGTGTTGAATTTAGCAAGTATGTAGAATCAAAGCGATTTTTTTTTCTTGTGTATTTGACATAAAAACATTTGTTTACGTTTAGAGTCATACGGTTTAATGAGCACCAGTTTAGGATATTGTTAAGATCATTTTGTATAAGAACGGAATCGGCAGTGCTATTAATTGCTTTATAAATTTTTATATCATCGGCGAAAAGAGACATTTTACAGTGATGTATGTTATCAGAAATGTTATTTATAAATATTAAGAACAGGATAGGACCTAAATGGGATCCTTGAGGAACACCAGATTCTGCAAAATACATATCTGATTCAATACTATTAACAGCAACAACTTGTTGTCTTTTAGCGAGGTATGATGCAAACCAGTTGTGAAGAGATCCTTCAATTCCGTAACTTAACAACTTTTCTAGTAATATGGAATGATCAACCTTGTCAAATGCGCTAGAAAAGTCTAGGTATATTGCATCAACTTGCCCTCCCTTATCAATAATTGCTGATAAATCAGAAACAAAGGATACAAGATTTGTCTCTGTTGAACGACCGTGCCTGAACCCATGTTGAAATTCCGTAAGCGCACTATCGACGTGTTGGTATAGAATAGGGCAGACAAATGTTTCAAATAATTTTGAAAAACAACTCAGAATGGAAATAGGTCGATAGTTTTTTACGCAATGTTGTTCACCTTTTTTAAATACGGGTACAATACGGGCCTTTTTCCATTCGGTGGGAAATATACCGTTGTTGAATGATTTATTAAAAATTATGCTTAATGGAAAGGAAATGGCAGATACACATTGTTTGACGAATATGGGAGGTATGTTGTCTGGACCTGAACCTTTTAATGGGTCAATTTTTTTAATCAGTGTTTTGATGTCATTTTCTGTAACATATAAATTAGGAAGATTAGTATTGAAATTAATACATTGTTGAGGAATGGTTAGTGGAATGGATGACGAAGTGATGCATGTAACAGATGGGGTGTAGACTGAAGCAAAATGTTTAGCAAATAGGTTAGCAACTTCAAAGTTAGAATTAGCTTTAGTGTCACCAAGTTCCATCGAAGCAGGTAGCGTAGTTTGACCACCTCTTTTATTTTTAAGATAGCTCCAGAAAGCTTTAGGGTTCTTTGATATATTTGTTTCTATTGTGTTTTTGTATTTACTATGGCATATTTCGTAAAGATCGTGACAACGACGCCGAAGAATTTGATATTCCAAATTATCACGAGGGTTGTCATAGATTAAGAGTCTCTTGCGGATTTTTTCTTTTTCTGCCAAAATTTTAATTAATGAACTACTGAACCAAGGTGGGTACTTAGATTTTCTAAAGTTACGTTTAGGAACGGATTTTTCAATGGTCCTATTCAGAATTGTGTAAAACTGTGTAACCATATCGTCAATATTTTCGCAAGCACATAGTTCCTGTTGCCAGTCCACATTAATCAGTTCGGGTATAATAGCATCATAGTTAGCTTTGAAAAAGTTATAGTCATTTCGGTCTTTTGGACGATTTAAGATTATATGCCCGAAAGATACATTTAACAGTAGGCTAGGATGTTTTTCGTCCAATTTGGTTAAGATATCATTAGATTCTGTGACAAACATGTTAGGTATGTTAGTTAAAACTAGGTCTAACATTTTCCCATCTGCGTTATTGATACAATTTACTTGGTACATATTATTTGATGCGATGAAGTCAATAAGAGTTTGACCAAGCTTAGTGTCATAATTATTAGGGGACATATGAGAAGTATTACTTTGATTGGACCATTGAATAAAGCCAAGATTAAAATCGCCTAAAATTATGACTTCCTTAGTTTGATGGAGAACAAGGTCTACAGAATCTAAAAAATAGTTGAGAGGCTCCAATTTGGCAGGCGGCGGGAGATAAACAACGCAGAGAGCTATTTTTTTGATAATGTTATCAACTTTCACGTGCAGAAGTACCCACAGATTTTCACCGTCAGTTTCCCATAATGGTACACGAGTTGAACAAATGTCGCTTGAAACTGCTATTAATACTCCGCCACCATCCTTTTTGGAACCTCTAGAGCAAATTCTGTCCTTACGATATACAACATAACGGGAATCAAATATTTCATTATCAGACACACTAGAATTCAACCATGTTTCAGTAAAAACAATAATCTTATAGTTAGATTGTAATATGTTCATTGACACGTCGTTAGTTTTGGTACGCAGTCCTCTTACATTTTGATAGTAAATGTCCAACATTTATTCCAAAATGAAGTTAAAAAAGTTTAAAAAAAAATAAGTAAGTATACTTAATTATAATAAAAAATACGAAAAAGTTTGGTAACTAAAAATGAATGTTGAACTACTTTATTTGATCGAGTCCCTCAAGATTTTTGATCAATAAAGCTTGATTATATTCGTCCTTTGAAACATAACTAAATTATTATTCATATTTTCGATTTATTGGGTTCTGGAGAGGGCAAAATTATTTATTGGCGATCTGGTATTATGTATTCGTTTTCAAAAATCTACTACGCGTTACCATTCGAAATAAGTATTTAAAATTGTATTTATAGTACCCATAGCTTAACCTTTAGTAGTAACATATTCAGTAATCTGTGCACATTGACCCTTGCTTTTGCTACGCATTGTAAACCCTTTTTTATTTTGGCATTAGACAAAATTTGTATTTAGCCAATGATAGGAAGTATTTTATGAAAAGCTGGGTCATTATGTAACATACTTAAATATGCTTTTTAACACCTGCATGTAACCAATAATGTTTGCAATAAATGATTGAGTATTGAGTATTGAGTATTGAAAACTGTTTAAAAGGGTAGGTACTTAGTTTTATAATTATTCATAAGGCTTCACGCGATTATCATACTTAGCCAATATTGAAGCTTACATTTTTATTCAAGTTTTTGATTCGTAGGGTTTTGGCGGGAGTAATGTTCTTTATTGGCGATCTGGTAATATATATTATTTATATGAACTTACTACACGTTACCATTCTAATTAAGTAGATAAAATTATTTTTGCGCTACTGCTACATTCTTGATCAACCCCAAGGAAGTTTTAAGGTACCTGGGGGTCTAGCAAAGATACCAACCACTAACGCTAACGCCTTACGCTAACTCCAAAAATGTATTGAAATGACATTCGCTGCGGAAAAGTTAGCGATTTCCGAAATGTCATCCTAGTACATTTTGGAGTTAGCGTTTGGCGTTAGCGCTAGTGGTTGGTTTCTTTGCTAGACCCCCAGGGGGTCTAGCAAAGATCACAATCGCTAACGCTAACGCCTCACGCGAACTCCAAAATGTACTAGGATGACATTTCGGAAATCGCTAACTTTTCCACAGCGAATGTCATTTCAATACAGTTTCGGAGTTAGCGTTTGGCGTTAGCGTTAGTGGTTGGTATCTTTGCTAGACCCCCTGTAGTACTTATAGCTACTTAAGTTATATACCCTTATCATTGCTACGCATTTTAAATCTTTTTTATTTTGGCATTAAAGTAAGCCGGAGGTGCTATTATTTGTATTTAGCCAATGATGCGAAATATTTGATGAAAAATGTTTAAAAAGGGTAGGTACTTAGATATAATAATTAATATGTAGGTATTCATTATGGCAATAAAATTGTATCCTCGAATTAACAACATGGCGCGTAACGTTCGTTCGTTTTTGATTTGTTCTTCTTCTTCTTCTTGCATTTTGAAATAAGTTTTTAATAGTTAAAATATTTTAGATCTGTGGGCTTTTAAATAAACCACGGGAGCAGAAAATGATTGATTACTCGGTTACTTCAAGAAGGAGTTATAGTAGGTAAGTAATAGGGTGTTAGTAATATGTAATGACGATTATTTACTTCCTCACTTTCATCACTAAGTAGGTATGTTGGGAATGAGACAGCGTGGAAAATAGTGGACATAATAATAATTATAACTGTCGATTCTTTAAGGAGTGGTGGTTTAGTATTTGTAATTCCTAATTAGTATTTAGAAAATTAATTATGTACGCGTCGTACAGGTAAATGCATATCTCCAGCAATTTATAAACTTATTATTGACACTGGCTATGTGAAGGTAGTTAGGTACTCAATTCGTATGGAACCAAACTTAAGAAGGTAAAAAAAATGTGGTAAATGGAACAAAAAGCGCGCGGATAATATGTAAAACTGAGCAAAACAGGATCATCCTATGTGATTCTTCCACATTTTTCTAAACTGTATGTATACCTGCCTGCTTAGGTAACTACCACCTAAACAAAACTTACTGAAACTTCTGTTAAAGACCTGAGTGAAGTGATGATGATTTATTTCTTTTTGTTGTAATATGAAGAGGTACTTATAAAATTGTAGTTTTTTGTTTGAAACTTCTTCTTAATCTTAATCTTAATCTTAATCTTAATCTTAATCTTAATCTTAATCTTAACATCTTAACAGATATATAAAGCTAAAAAACGGTGACAGACGTTAATTGATCATTGACATGAATGTTCCCGAAAACTGGCCCATAGGATGATTTGGAAATGTACTAGAGATATGTTCGGAAAAATCCCAAGGCCAAAAATTAAATATGTCAGCATCAGAAAGTGGTACCAGGAAGAAGTTCCAGATGGGATCTCGGAAACGGTAAGAGATAAAGATAAACTAATTGAACAAAGATGTAGTAAACCTTGGGACGATTCTAAATAAACAATAAAAAAAGGTACCCCTCATACAAAAAAACATATTTTTCATACAAAGTTGTAATGCTCATTTTTAAACTGAAACTAGATGGCGCTGTACGACTCTAAAACACGCAAGCGTTTTGTACCCGAATTACAGTGGTATAGAAATGAACAAAAATTAACTGCAAGAATAATTACTGAAATGCTTATTAATCGTAAACGGTAAGAGGTAAGTGGGGGTGTTCGACCAAAATTTTCTAGACTGCAGCATCAGAAAGTCGTCTCCAAGTTGGAGAACTCCAGGGGATCTCAGAAACGGTAAGAGATAAAAAAAAAGTAATGAAATAAAAAATGTAGTAAACCTTGGGACGATTCTAGATCACTAATAAAAAAAGGTACCTTCTATCATTTTATAACTGAAGCTTATCAGAAAAGAAACTAGATGGCGTTGTACGACTCTAAAACACGCAATCGTTTTATACCCGAACTACAGTGGTAGAGAAATGAACAAAAATAAACCGCAAGAATAATTATTGAAATGCTTATTTATCGAAAACGGTAAGAGGTAGGTGGGGGGTGCTCGACTAAAATGTTATAGAGGACCATGGCTTTCGGATGGTCACGAAAATCCAAGATGGCGGCCATTTTGAAAGTTGGTCCGATTCGGCTGATTTTATGCATCGGGGGATTTTTGGGGCCCTTGATTCTATAGTTGAAAAAATATTTTGGATTCCGCCATTTATAAAGATTGCCATGCAATTTTTTTTTCCATTTTCGGCGCATTGTTTCTCTATACCTATGGGAAATTTTGATTGTTTTTTTTTATAAATTTGTATGAAAAAGGACAATCGAAATTCAAAATAATTCATGACCTGGTCATATGCGTTCTCAGAAATGTCATAGTAAACCCTGGGACGATTTTAGAGAACACAAAAGAATTCAAAATGGCGGGAAAAAAAACAGCCATACTAATTTTGACTGGAAATGACGGCGAAACCATGACACTTTAGTAAAAAGAGCTCGAACTAATATTGTTTGGAGGCCAGAAGGGAAGATATTACAAAATATTTTTTTTTCAAAATGGCGGAAATTTCGGTCTTGGCGAAAAGAAAATCGATATCTAGGAGTCTCCAAGGATGCTGATCAACATTCTAAAATCAAATTTTGACATGCGCCATTTTTCAATAGGGTTGTCATACAAAGGTGATTATATCGAAATATGAACTTTCCTTTTTTACGCCTCCAATATGAATGTAATAGATAAGTTGTTTCTGGGGATCGAGTAAAAATGTATAAAGAAACAAAACAGAACACTAATGAAATTGATTTTTTTCAAGATGGCGGATGGAGACGTATTGACTTACAGAAAAAGTTATCCGATCCGGATGAAAATCGATATTTGAGACTCCCTTAGATACTTAGTAAGAATATGGGGAAAAATTTTTGATTCCGCCATTTTGAAAAATTTCATACATTTTACTGAACTTTTTTATGGATCTTCAATCCGTATGAAAATTGATATCTGAGTGTCCCCAAGGGCACTGATTAACATGCTTTAGCTTCTTTTAGACATCCACCGTTTTTCAAAATGGCTGCCATATTAAATATCAAAACTACCAACGCGACGACAAACGAAGCGAGAAGGAGCTGCAAACTACCTACCGCGACGACGAGCGAAGCGAGGAGGAGCTTTAAACTACCTATCACGACGACGAGCGAAGCGAGGAGGAGCTTTAAACTACCTACCGCGACGACGAGCGAAGCGAGGAGGAGCTTCAAACTACCTAACGCGACGACGAGCGAAGCGAGGAGGAGCCTCAAACTGCCTACCGCGACGACGAGCGAAGCGAGGAGGAGCTTTAAACTACCTAACGCGACGACGAGCGAAGCGAGGAGGAGCTTCAAACTACCTAACGCGACGACGAGCGAAGCGAGGAGGAGCTTCAAACTACCTAACGCGACGACGAGCGAAGCGAGGAGGAGCTTCAAACTACCTAACGCGACGACGAGCGAAGCGAGGAGGAGCTTCAAACTACCTACGGCGACGACGAGCGAAGCGAGGAGGAGCTTCAAAGTACCTACCGCGACGACGAGCGAAGCGAGGAGAAGCTTCAAACTACCTCTTTGGAGAAATAAAACAAAATGGCCGCCATGCAAAATTAAAAGGCGCACACTATCTGAACTAATAGAGGCAAGCATAGCGTGTTTGTTACAGTCCTAAAATAATTCAAAGATGGCGGATTCAAAATGGCGCCCGATTTTATAGTAACTCGGATTCGGCTGATATTTTATATTTGGGGGTTTTAAAGGATGCTGATTTCAAATTTTGACCTTTTACTTGACTGACAGCATTTTTCAAGATGGCCGCCATGCAAAAGTCAGATCAATTATCATTTTCTTTGAAAAATACCGCTGTTTTGTACTAATTCTTGCAAAATTTAAAGTTTAGCACAAAGTATAAGACCTTTAAAATACAACAGCCACGAAAACGTCCTCGCGGGCCGCACGCGGCCCGCGCACGGAGCAAAATACTAGTTTACTGTTATAAATCTATATTAGACTCAAAACATTTAATTTTAGGTAATTTCTTAAATAGCTTCCACTCACGGCTATGCTTGCGTTATACCTATACCTATGCTAATACAGGTTACTGTGCTCAGCTTCGAAAAGATTTAGTAGATTTTGTTGTTTGGTACGAAATGCATGATCTATTATTAGACTATAACGTAAAAATAACATAACACAAGCGTGCGAAGCCGCGGGCAAAAGCTAGTAATTAAATATACAAGGTGAACTTAAATAGGCATGATGACTAAAATTTCTTTTTGTGGATAAATTAATTATATTCATCAAAAGATAAACATTTGTGAAAACAAACATTACATATTTCAAAAAATGACCAAGTTACAAGCATTTTAAAAACCGGAATAGAAAGAGATAGCTCAAACGGCCAGTGACGTCAGAGGAAGGTCGATATAGTACTAAGCTGTGGTAGCTTTTCATACAATCTCTTTGGCATGGGACGTCACGAGTAGATTTTTCATAGTAACTGTGGGGGCGCTCTGTTTCGCGAGAAAGGGACAGGTGATGCCTGCTGTAGAAACTTTAAAAGCTTATTACTCCGTGATTTATTTACCGATTTTGCTTATTTTTTCAATTATTGCATTCATTTTTAATCTTCTTTATGAAAGTAATATTTACTTGTTCATTTTTAATAGTAGTCATCATGCCTATTGATATGTTACCCCGAAGGGGGAGAGCTGGGATCCTGATACCCCAAAAGTTGTGAGAGCCTTACACGTTTGAGGAATTCGGTCAAGGACGAAGTTCAACTGCACCCAGCAAGCTAGGGCTGTTTTCGTAGCGTTTGGATAAAATTATAACGTATACTTTACATGGCATTTCTTCAATGTAAAACGATTAATATGGAGTCGTACAAAAATGTTGGCTACCTTAGGGCGTAGTAGATTTACATCCATTTTGGGATAACATACCATTGTATTACATTGGTGTAGAGCGATATTATGTATGACCATGGCAAAACTAGGACTAAAACTCCTAGTTTTTCCATGGTATGACTCGTGGTTACCGTAAGAGCATGCTGAGAAAATATCCATAGATTAAAGGAGTAGCATTCTCTTCAGTACATTAAAATCTTAATCTGCGATCACCAAGCCGCCTGCCAAGCACAAGCAAACCCAAACCCATAATGGAATGACTATGATTATTGATGATGATTATCACAGGAATGTGATAAGCGCCTAAACTCGTGCCTGGGGTGCCTGGGTTCATCAATGGATGGTGATGTGTTGTCAGTCAAGATAAAACCTTGCTTTCACAGATCATGCCAAATATCAAAAGTGTACATGCTACTTCGACTGAAGAAAGGAAAAGATGTTCAGCAGAGATTGGACGAGATATTGAGAGATCCCGTAAGTTTTCGAAATTTTACAGTTTCCGGAATAAAAATCTTTGAATTATCTACCCACAGTAATCATTATAACGTACCTTTATATTATTGACTCGCATATGTACCTACACGTTGCAACAACTAAAATGTATATAATAATAATAATTATTATTATGTGTGGACATTTCACGCCGCGCCATCTAGCCCCAAACTAAGGAAAGCTTGTACTATGGGAACCAGATAACTGATATAATACTTAGATACTTTTTTGTTTGTAAATACATACATAGAATACAATATAACACCCAGACACAGAACAAATATCTATGTTCATCACACAAATATTTGTCCTGGGTAGGAATCGAGCCCACAGCCCTCAGTTCAGAAGGCAGGGCTACTACCAACCAAGCTATCGGGCTCGTCGATCTATCGTCGATAATGATTATGAAATCAAATAATAATTTCAAGGGACCGTAGTGTCCTCGATATTTAATGTGAATTTGATCGGTTTCCATGTCAATTCTACGGTTAGCATCAAGTTGGCATAATTATGGTCAATAACACAAGGTATGTTTTTATCACCACTAATTATTACAGGCATTCGACACATTAAAACAGCAGCAGCCAAAATTTGCCGATAAAATAAAAATTATTGAAGGAAACGTGGCTCAATTAAAACTTGGTATTAAGGATGGGGACTGGAGAACTTTAATTGAAGAGGTATGTAGATCTTATCTAGTCATTAAAAATTGTCTTGTGTGAAACCTGTCCCATGCTTTGTCTGGTCATTATTATCTAATGCATTAACCGATCAGGTGAACGTGATATTCCACGTGGCGGCCACCACGAGGTTCGATGAAACTCTACGAACAGCCACACTGATCAATGTGAGAGGAACCAGAGAAGCACTGCTTTTGGGAAAAGCATGCATCAAACTACGGTACCTATATAACTACGATCATTTATTCCAATGCTGTTTAATTTAACTTCTATAGACTCGTATATGGTAATGTAGACATTGAAGACGATAAAATGACCAAGTTATATAACTTTATATAAGATATAACTTTTTCTTCTTGTGATATATAGATCGTACGTTCACGTGTCCACTGCGTATAGTCATGCGACGATCGCTACAGTTGGATTCGAAGTGCATGAGAAGTTTTACGATGCGCCCGTTCCACCGGAGACAATGATATCCATGGTCGAGAGTATGGAGGCTGATAGGTTAACTGACATTACACCAGCGTAAGTGATTTCGAAGAGTTTGATTACGTGTATTATTTATTGAGGGTAGCCTCTTATTTTGTTCATTAGCAAGCTTAAAGTCACGCAACGAGCTGTTAAGGAAAATAATATAGGTACTCAAGGTAATATTGCCCTTGCGTGTTAAAATTTGGAGTATGAAGATTCGCAGGAGAACTAAAGTCACTTTCTACGTTCGTTAGTCGTAAGTAGAAGTGGGAGCGGACAGGTCAAGTCACATCGCTCCCAGAATCGATAGCTGAAACTTTTATAATAACAACGTTGGCGTAGGTCAGCCTCCTTAACTAGATATACTGAAGACCGTATAGGAAGCTGTTGGATCCAAAAGGCAAGTAGGTGTTAACCGGTCAGTCAGTTTGAGCTGGATGAGGCGTATGTTATGCAGATTTTAAGGTCTTTCGGCTGATGACGATGATGATGAATAATGAAGATAGAAATAGGTAAGGTTTGTTGGATTTTGTATGAGAAGAACTTAAACTTAAACTAGTTTTTCCTCGTTGATGATTAAATATGACAAATATAGAAGAACAAACGTTATCTGCTGTTTTGCGGACACTTCACTCTATTTCAGGTTGATAAAAAATTGGCCCAACTCTTACACCTTCACAAAGTCTATATCTGAGGAACTAGTGCGGAAAATGAGCGATGGTCTTCCAACTTGCATCGTAAGACCAGCTATTGGTGTGTATATATTGTGTTTTGTATTCTACTTTACTTTATAACTTGCAACATAGAGCCTTTTCCTTTGATTTGAAGGATTTTATGTAGTTAATAAATATTAATGAAGTTATTATGGCTTACGTAGCCGTAACGTGGACACTCATGGTAGGACTGTTCGAGCAATCCGTGAGCTACATTAGAGTATGGACTGAGCTATTGTCAGTGACCGGGGTTTCTGTGATAAATAATTCGAAATGAAGTTTGCCAGAGAAATAAAGTTACCAACGTAGATCAGCGAAATAGGAAGCTGGCTGACAGTGGGCTAGTCATATCTACCGAAGAACCAATAACTGTGGGGGTAGACGTGTTCTGTAGCGGAGACCACGAATCAGCAGATGTAGTGTAGGACGCCTTGCGGCCAGATGGAGCGCTGACATACTCGAGGTAGCTGGCAGCAACCGGAAGAGTAGAGCTGAACTAATAATAAGATAACTGCTGGAAATATACTTGTTTCAGTGCTATGTTCATACCATGAGCCCTCTCCGGGCTGGCTTGATCTGAGCTGCGTTTATGGAGCCACAGGGGTAAGCTTTTAATGAGGTTTGAATAATTGTGAGCCCGTGTGCTCTCGGCGTAAGTAAGACGATCACTCCATATCTACATTCTACACGCGGGTTTCGTATGAGCTGGTTAAGTGAATATCCAGAGGCTGCAGTATTTTTCTCGTTTACATTACAATCATATAATATAGACCTACTAGTACTAGTGGTAGGATAATAGGATAATTTTTATCCCGAAATTCAACACTGTTCTTGAGGGCAAGAAAGTTACAATGAGTACTTATTTTTAATTCATTATCGCGTAGCAAGATATTAGTAAGATATTGGAAAAAGAAAAATAATATAATAAGAAATCATATATGTTTCTGCGTCTGGGTGTTATATTGTATTCTATGTATGTATTTACAAACAAAAAGTATATAAGTATTGTATCAGTCATCTGGTTCCCATAGTACAAGCTATGCTTAGTTTGGGGCTAGATGGCGCTGTGTGAAATGTCCACACATATTTATTTATTTATTTATTTATTTAATATATTGGGAAAAACACGAAACACGAAACGAAACTTATGATAATGATGTGATACAATTAATTTGGTATAAGTACATAGCAAGTTGTTATTGGTTTCAGATTTTACTTGGAATAGCTTTGGGTGTGCTACACTCTTTCCATGCAAACTTCGAGACAAAGCTAGGGTTCATACCTTGTGACTTCGTAAACAACGCGATTATAGTCGCTGGTAGAGAAACAGCTGCAAGCCAGTTGAAAGGTGGTGACCATACAAAAATATACACAGTATCTTCTATACTACGGAATAATATTACTACTAGTAAGTTTTTTTTTTTATGTGATTGAATGACGTGACGAGCTAGTCGTTCACCTGATGTTAAGCAACACGGCTGCCCATAACAGTTGCAGTGTCACTCGGAACTTTAAAATAATAAAGTTTTGCGTGACACTGCACTGCGCACGTCATCCTGAGACATCACACAGTTTAGTAATCAGATTACTACACTGTGTAATCAGGTCATAAAGTCTCATTTGCCCAGTAATTTCACTAGCTACAATGCCCTTCAAACCGGAACACAGTGGTGCTTGCACACTACTGCTTGGCGGCAGAATAACTGGCAGAGCGGTGGTACCTACCTAGACGAACTTTGCAGAAAAGTCCTACCACCTAGTAAAAAAGTATTTCACTTCATATAATAATATAGTATTTTATTATAGTGGCATCATGGACAGAGGTTTCACGATACCATCTCTCTGTATCTTGATAATAGAAACTTTTAAAAGGTCGCATAACACCTCGGTACTCGTTGTTTACATACTCATACATGTAGCCCTTATATTCTAACTGCTGGAATACAGGCCTTCTCTTTCTATCCTCGCAGGCTGTTATACTTTATAGGATATACAGGATGTAATTTAATTCATTAGCATAAATTGAGCCCATGATAATACATCATTTATAGAGGATTATTAAAGAGTAAACAGTGAAAATGAAAATATTTTTATTGAAAATTAAGAAGATTGTCGCGGCGCCTAACGCAGTTGGCAGGGATGATTTTGATGCATCTAAACGTTTTTATACCTTGTATGTACTAATTAAAAACAGTACTTCATTATTTTAATTAAATTTTGTATTGTAGCATTTGATTAAGTAAGTTATTCCATTTTTTAAGTTATTATTATTACCAAAGCAAAGTGTTAGAATTCAAAAATTTTGGCCCACACGTGACCGGTATCAGGAGTAGGTACTTAGTTTCAAAGGATGCTAATGAATTCAATTACACCCTGTATAGAGACAATCCTATTGCAGCTAGTTTATCAGCTGCAATAGGATCCTCAGACCAGTGTTATGTAGCCCTTGTGGCTCAAGCACATTGGAACTGGCGCTATATTATGTGGGAGGTCTATGTTCAGCAGTGGATGCCTTCAAGCTGGCGATGATGATAAATTCTATAATCATCGGCGTAACATAATCAGACACCGACCTTGCTGCCGAGATCAATATACCTACCCTTGGAATGGAATGGCGTTCTGTCCGTTTCGATATTATTATGAAGTTAGCATACTTCTCAATTAATTATGTGTTTCTTTACAGGATTGTTAAAAAATATTTTGCAAAAAGAAGGTGTTAAATATTTAACTCCTTCAGCGATATACTATAACTGGTGTATAAATACTTCGAGCAAGTGGGTACACAATATTATTATATTTCTATTTCATATAATACCAGCATGCTTAGCAGACTTTGTATGCCTGCTCATGGGAAAACAAAGAAGGTAAAGTTATGTGCTGAATTTATCATCTACCAAACACTGGGCCAGTCTGGTTATGGTATGGCTAGATTATTTCTCTGATGTGAATAAAAGCCCGCATCTCAGCAGTGGGAAGTTATGACGACAATAATGATACGTCAATTTCGATGTTATTCTCGTGTAACAGGAACTATTCAACCTTAGATACAACTTTTTGTTTCAGATTTTTCCAACTTACAAGAAAAGGCATCAATATGGGCCACGTGCTGAAATATTTTTTATTTAATGATTGGAAATTTATTGACAACAATTTAGAGAAACTATACAACAGTCTATCAGCAGATGACAAGACCATATTTAACTTTGACGTCACTAGTATAGATTGGACCGAATATATTGTAATGTGGTGTTTGGGCATTAGGAAATATATCATCAAAGACGGATTAAAGGGCACAGAGTACGCAAAGAAAAAGCAGCGGTACTTGGCAGTACTGCATTACATTATAACCCCGTTATATTTGTATGGACTCTGGAGGCTAACCTATTTAATATTTTATATTGTCAGCTGCCTGTTTTCGGTTTTTATATGATTAAAAATAATTTGTGAACTGTTAATTAAGGAAAATTTGATATGCTGTTCCCAGAGCAGGGAAAAAGGCAGAATTAATTTTACCTACTTTGTGCTGTAACAGATCGTAATTAGTGTGTATAAGAATTATGTTGGAATAAGTCATTGATTGTAATTTGTTTTGTGTACGTGTATAATTTTAGCTTGAATTGGTGTATTATTCCGACAGGAGGTAAATATACTCCCCAAGGTAGACAACACCACCAGGTTTCTTAGACTTTTCTAAATCAATACTTTTTCATTGAAGAAATGCCATGTAAAGTTTACGTTATAGTTTTACCCAAACGCAACTAAAGACAGCCCTAGTGCGCCGCTGTACTCTACTCGGTACATTAAAATCTTTTATGATCACCAGCCGCCTACCAAGCGATCATGGCGCCCTGGGGCTTTATCCCATAAGTCTGGTGGTAATGGTAATCGCGTGTTCTCTGTAGCTCGCACTCATGGATATGTAATGTCAATTGACGCGTGCAGAGTGGCAGGCGATGTCCATGTCCAGAACAGTGGATTTAGAAAAGATCCCTATACATCATCATCAACGCCAAACAACTCAAATTATATGATAATGACATTAATACTACCACGCGGGGAGCCGATGGATGCAGGAGGCGAGCAGCCGCTCTAAGTGGCGCTCCCTGGGGGAGGCCTATGTTCAGCAGTGGACCGGTCTTCAGGCTGTTAATGATGATGATGATGATGACATTAATACTTGCGGAAAAGCGACATCAGGAATAAATTAAAAAAAAAACAAAAAAAAGTCTTGCCCATACGATTTGAGTTAAGTATCGTTGATGTTGACGTCAATAGATAGGGATATTTTTTACACCCCCTATTAGGTACGCGTTAGGTTTGGTCAAACTGCATGGAGCTGTGGGTGTAAGAGGCAAACAGCCCTCAAACTGGCCTATGTCTAGCAGTGCACGTCTTCAGGCTAATGATGATGATGATGGCGATGATGAGCGGCTCCATCAATAAAAATATCAAATACTTACTTGCGCACTTATCAAGAGGCATATTTTATGCTGATTAGAGCTGCCTCGAATGTTTCAAAGTATAAACAGTAGACACAGTAGGTAACTTTTTTACTACTTAACATTGTAATGAACTGGGGTGAATGCATAACTAACTGGATAAATTCATTTGACTTTCATGATTATTATTCTGTCGTTATACATAATAAGAGTTGTCAAGAATAGTTACGCTGTGTAAAGTGGTTCTTAAGGTCCTGTAGACCATATAATATGCATTATACTCGAAAGACCGTAGACGCAGATGTATTTAATCTCTAACTATAAAGTAAATTAGTCAAACGTTTCGAAAATAATTGATCTAATCATCATCATCATCAACAGCCTAGTAGACGGCAGTGGACTACACAAAGTGGCGACTTTGAGCAGCCCATGCTTGAGCTCATGGTTTCACCAGGTTGTCGGTCCACCTAGTGGGGGGCCTGCCTACGCTGCGCCTTCCGGTTCGTGGTCGCCACTCGAGTACCTTTCTTCACCATTGGTTGTCAGTTCTCCGAGCGATGTGGCCTGCCCATTGCCATTTCAACCTGCTAATTTTAAAGGCCGATATACCGATATAGCCTTTAAAATTAGCAGGTTGAACTAGAAGGACTAAAGTGACCGCACTTTAGTTCTGTGGATTTCTTCGTTCCGGGTCTTATCTCGCAGGGGAACACCGAGCATAGCGCTCTCCATAGAGCGACTCTGAGATTACTAATGAGGCCAACCGTAAGAGACCACGTTTCAGTTCCATAGTCATCACTGGCAACACACACTGATTGAAAACCTTTTGGACGAAAATATAGGTCGAAGTTAGCCCAATCGAGTTGGATTCTTCGTGCGACCTCTTTGTCGAAATTGGCCCTGCCTAATTGGACAGTTTGCCCTAGGTAGACCATAATTTGTCGACAACTTCGAGAGTGATGGTTGGGACATTAGACATTTATAAGTGACTATTTTTTGCGTTACACTGACAGGGTACTTACTATTGCTTGACGAAATAAAACCCGGAACATTGATTTGTCTTGCTGTTTTACGTGTACCTACTCATAAAATTTTAGTGTTGAATTTGGAGTCGTTATACATAAGTATTTTTCTAAGGATAAGGATAAGTGGCTGTAAGAATTCACGCGGACAGACAGACAGACAGATTTGAGGAATTTATGAGGTTTTCTTTTTATTCAACTGGGTACTCTGCGGAACCCTAATCGTAGTATAATTAACAAAAAAAAAAAAAACAAGAAAATACATCAGTAGTCAGTAGTAGGCGCCTAAGCTTTGCGTGTGAACATTTGATAAGCTATAGTCGTTAAGCTAAGTCAGAAGCCTTGGGGAGGTTTAAACATTCTGACACCAGGGCTGATCACTTGCTTATACGAGAAGAAGAAGAAGATAAGGTACAAATAATTATAAATAAACAATTGACTAGGTAAGTAAATATGTTTATTTCACTTGATTTTTATTAGTTTAGTGTTTCATTCACAATGCGTGCCTCAATTATTATTTACGAACAATAAAACCATACAAACAAACACAACAAACTATAAACAATTGTACCTAATTGAATGATAATAATGTGTATGTAATATTCATTATTGGTAAATATGTTCGTTCATGTTACAATAAATATCATTTATTTTTTTATTTATTTATTATTTAGTTTTAATCGACTTTAAAGAGTTCTTTTGTTATTTGGAAAGATATACTTTTAGGTTAGTATTAAAACCATAGAATAAAAAATAAACGGAAAGTTAAAAGAACTTTAATCGAAATAAGTTGCTGAACATTTGTAATATATTTATCATGTATGATTTTTGTTATTATCATCCAATTATTTCTCAGTATGCAATTAAGGCGTTTGAATTTGGTTCAACTCCCTTTTTTATACAATTTTTATAAAGTTAGGCAAAATGGATCCGGCAAGGGCGGTAGAGGTGGCAGCGTTATCAAATCTAAGAGCAATAACCGCGGCGACGGCTCGCGGTGATTCAGAAGTGCAGAGGTTCTACAACAACTGCGTGGTGTTCCTCACGGGAGGATCCGGGTTCCTTGGGAAGCAGCTCATCGAGAAACTCTTGAGGTACGGTGTGTTAAACATAAAGAGATGGAGGCCCCTCATTATAAGGATCTGTTTATTTAGGTATTACCTCTGGTACTATTTCATTTTCCCGAAGAAACTATTTATATTCTGGGACAAAATTTAATGTAGGTATCAAAAGTTGGTACCTAATGTATTTAAACAGTGGAAGGCGTCTTCCGGATGTTGATGACATGTATTTTCCGATTTGTCTGTCAAGAATAATACTCAATACTCAATTATTTATTGCAACATAAATATTTTTAATACATTGTATTCTATGTAAGTATTTACAAAAAAATAAGTATCTAAGTATTATATCAGTTATCTGGTTCCCATAGTACAAGCTTTGCTTAGTTTGGGACTAGATGGCGCTGTGTGAAATGTCCACACTAATTTATTATTTATTTATTTATTTATTTATTATACAGGTGGTATGTATGAGTTTGCTGGACATATGACCCCATTAGGGTATAGCCACAGTTAGGTCCAGAACCAGGAGGTCTAGCAAAGATACCAACCACTAACGCTAATACCAAAAGCCAACTCCAAAACTGTATTGAAATGACATTAGCTGTGGAAATGTAAGCGATTTCCGAAATGTCATCCTAGTACATTTTGGAGTTAACGTTTGGCGTTAGCGTTAGTGGTTGGTAATTTATTTATTTATTTATTTATCTTTAATTATTTGTACACTTACAGTTTAAAACCAAAACGTGCAACAAACCAGTAAACACTAAAAAACTAAAATAAAAACATAAAAACTTACAGATCACTTAAAAGACGAATACATAGGTAGGTAATGGTATCCTTGCTAGACACCCCCAGGTCGATTCATTAAATATGATATAATTCTACAAAAAATCTATATTAAATAAATAACTACTCACGACAAGGACTTTTATATTTTACAGATCATGCCACATATCAAGAGTATATATGCTACTTCGACCGAAGAAAGGAAAAAATGTTCAGCAGAGATTGGACGAAATTTTGAAAGAACCTGTAAGTTTTAAGATTGTTGTGCGGTCATCTATCGGCCTATTTTAATAATATTTGGCAGAAACATAGGGTACGCTAAAATACCAATGCAAATAAACAATTGAATCGAATCGAATCGAATCCAATCCATTCTTAAAAAAGATTATGACCGCCATTATTGATGCAAAAACGTTTGAACTCATGAGGTCTACCGCTCGGGGAACTGCTAGTTCCCCGAGCGGTAGACTAGCTCGCATATACACCACAATTAAATGTGTAGTGATCAAGGAACCCTAATAAACTTTTATTATTTCTACAATGGTGGATCCATTTAGTACGGTTGGCATAATGATTATGGTCAAACTTCGCAATGTAAGTTTGTCTAACCACTAATTATTTCAGGTGTTCGAGACATTACAAGAGCAGCAGCCAAAATTTGCTGATAAAATAAAAATCATTGAAGGAGACGTGGGTCAATTAAAACTTGGTATTAAAGATGAAGACTGGAGAACTTTAATTGAAGAGGTATGTAGATCATATCTAGTCATTAAAAGTGGTCTTGTATGAAACTTGATTTATGCTTTGTCTGGTCATTATTATGCACTGTAATGCATTAACCGATCAGGTGAACGTGATATTCCACGTGGCGGCCACTACGAGGTTCGATGAAGCTCTACGAACAGCCACGCTGATCAATGTGAGAGGAACCAGAGAAGCACTGCTTTTGGGAAAAGCATGCAACAAACTACGGTACCTATATAACTACGATCATATATTCCAATACTGTTAAATTTAACTTCTATAGACTCGTCTATGTTCCAAGGGTAGCTAGGAATAAATCTAGATATTGAAGACGATAAAATGGATAACTTTATAATTTTTTTCTTGCCATATACGTAGGTCGTACGTCCACGTATCCACAGCGTACAGTCATGCGACAACCACTACAATTGGATCCAAAGTGGATGAGAAGTTTTACGACGCGCCCGTTCCGCCGGAGACAATAATATCCATGGTCGAGAGTATGGAGGCTGATAGGTTGACTAACATTACACCAGCGTAAGTGAATTTGAAGAGTATGGTTACGTGTAGTGTAATACTTACTAAAGGTAGCTTCTTATTATTGTTGGACTCATTAGCAAGCTTAAAGTCACGCAACGAGCTGTTAAGTACATTCAAGGTAAAACGTCCTTGCGTGATAAAATTCGGAATTAAAGATCTACAGGCGGACAATGACGTTTGTTAGTTGCAAGTAGAAATGCAAATGGATAGGTTACATCGCTATGGGATTGGAAGTGCTACAATAATAACGACAGCGTAGATCAGCCTCCCCAACTAGATAGACGTAGGAAGCTGTTGGATCCAAGAGGAAAGTAGGTATTAACCGATCAGTCAGTTTGAGAGGCGTACGTTAAACATTTCAAGGTCTTTTGGCTGGTGACGATGATGATGATTAATGCATATACAAATAGGTAAGGTTTGTTGGATTTTGAAGAACGAATTTAAAATAAAACTAATATTAATCCAATTTCATGAGATTTTTCTCATGATGATAGCATAAAATGGGGTCGATTCAAAGAAAAACAAACGTTACCTGCTATTTTGAAGACAATTCACTTTATTGCAGATTGATAAAAAATTGGCCAAACTCCTACACCTTCACAAAATCCATATCTGAGGAAATAGTGCGGCAAATGAGCAATGGTCTTCCAATTTGCATCGTGAGGCCAGCGATAGGTGTGTATATTATATTGCATAGTATATAATTATTTTACCCTTTTCTTTGATGTTATAATACTTAAATAATGAATAATTATGTTTATTTATACCATGGTTTACGTAACCGAAACGACTAATCCATGAGCTATGGACTGAGCTATGTCTCAGTGAGATTGATTTCGAAACAATGTTTGCCAGGGAACTAAAGTCACCTACGTAGATCAGCAAAATAGAAAGCTGAGTGACAGTGGGCTAGTCATATCAAACGAAGAACCGATAACTGTTGGGTTGACGTGTTTTGGAGACTACAAATCGGCAGACTTAGTTAGGACCTGCAAGTGAGATAGAGCGTTGAAAAATTGACGTACGCCATCTGGCAGCAACATGAAAACGTGCCTTGAGAGAAGCTTGTATTTTCGTATTGTTAATAATATTACTTGTATATACAGTAATCTGTGTTTTTACCACTATCGGGGCATGGGTGTAGTTTTTTCTTGCTCTCCTGACTACTTAATAATAAGAAAACTGCTGAAAATACACTTGTTTCAGTATTATGTTCATACCACGAGCCCTCTCCAGGCTGGCTGGATCTGAGCTGCATTTATGGAGCCACTGCGGTAAGCTATAAATCAGATTAAAACATGTGGTTCCATATGGTCGCGGTGTATATAGACGATCTCCCCATCTCTTCTCGTAGGTGCCGTAAAAGCCGGTTTAAGGAAATATATCCAGGGAATGGGCAGCAGCATTCTCCTCGTTTGGATCTATTGTAATCACCAGAATGCCTGCAAAAGACGGTGATTTTAACAAACTTCTATAATGGAGGAAGCCTATGTTCAGCAGTTAAGCCTAGGCAGGAGGAAGCCTAATGCAAAAGGCTGATAATAATATGATGTGATACAATTAACTTGGTTAGACTGACCCCTATGCCCTGGGCCCGCCAGAACTGGGAGCTCATCACGTTTTCCAAAGTTTATTTGAGCGTCTGGTCAATGCAACACATGACCAAAATGCTGGCACTTATTGCTGACTGGCTCAACGCATCAGCATTGCAATTCAACGAGGCAATGCTGCCAGCATGTTGGGTACGCTACCTACCGGCAGTGGTCTGGAGAATTCGGACTGTCTAGGTCATTGTTGCTAACATACAGTCCAAAAGTTCTTCGTAGTACCTACTTTGGTAGCTAGTGTAGCTACACTACTAGCTAGTAGCTTTTAGTAGGTACATACATGGCTCGCTTTTATTATTAACGTAGTTAGTTTGAGGGACAAAGGCATATTGGCCGATTTGGTTAGACTGTAGATACATAGCAAGTTATTTTCGATTTCAGATTCTACTTGGATTAGGTTTGGGTGTGCTACACTCTTTCCATGCAAACTTTGAGACAAAGCTAGGGTTCATACCTTGTGACTTCGTAAACAACGCGATTATAGTCGCTGGTAGAGAAACAGCTGCAAGCCAGTTGAAAGGTGGTGACAATACAAAAATATATACAGTATCTTCTATACTACGGAACGATATTACTGCTAGTAAGTATTTCACTTCGTATATAGTATTTTATTATAGTGGCACCAAGGAGGCAAGAACAAAGGATGCACGACACCATTCTGTCTGAAGGTATCTAGATGATCCATAATTTTCTTAACAATGACAGAACTTAAAACCCCCATTTTACCGCCATCTATCGGGTCTTTATAAAATTGTTTTTTTTTAATAAATCGCCTCTTTATGTTTTCCTTTGCAGGATTGTTAACAAATGTTGTGCGAAAAGAAGGTGTTAAATATCCAACTCCTTCAGCGATATACTATAACTGCGGTATAGATACTTCGAGTGATTGGGTACAAAATATTATGATATTTCTGTTTCATATTATACCAGCGTGCTTAGCAGACTTTGTATGCCTGCTCATGGGAAAACAAAGAAGGTAAAGTTATGTGTGGTATTTCTCATCCCTAGTGGATGAAAGACTTTTATGTTACACTAGACGGTACATCTCTAACTTACACTGTCGACCACTACAAATAAGCCAATTGGGAGTTTTGGCGGGAACGTGCAAAAGTTCACGTCGTTGCATTGTATTATTTCTCAAAACTTGTGCTTTTTCCAGTGTTAATGTTTAAAATTGGTGGCGTTTTACGCATTAAGTGCTGAATTACGAGCATGAGTGTGGTTAAGTGATATAATGTGGTGTAACGTGGTTTTCCGTGTTGCTTCCAAAATTCCATAGAAGCTTCTTGTAAAGTTGCCACCACTTTACTTGAGCATGACTTTGACTGGACTATGACCTGACTTAGACTGGACTATGACTATGACTATGACTAAGACTTGACTACGTAAAATATTCTAAAACTCGATGAAAATATACAATACTTGACACTGGCTAAATACACTATGTGTAGAGCCAACATAAAAAAATAAATAAAAAATAATAAGCCAATTGGCATCTTCTCGCTCATACGATGCTCAGCGCTTAAAGCGGCTGCGCGTGTATTGTAATAATAATTATGATCCGTGAATGCCATCGTGCGTGCTCAGATAGGTACTACAAAAACCAGCCGGGACAAACGTGACGGAATGACTTTTGAACATAAGTTTAGAATTTAGAACAAAATAAAATATTAAACCTAAATAAAATATTATTTTGTCGATTTTATAATGGCGCCAGAACGCGCGGCATGACAGAGTAAGTAAACAGTAACCGAACAACGCAACCTACAAGCACTAGCGCTGCATGTTGGGATCGTGTCAATTACGTGGTTAGACATTTTGGTGCCGTAAAGCGCTGTAGCTGATTTTAGTTTACATAATATACCGAAAATGGAAACTGTTTGTGCTTCCCTTTGCTTGTCTAGTACCTTAGTAGTAGTACATTTTACCTCTTTGGCCACCAGCCACTGGGCCGGTATTAGTGGTTATGGCCTAGATTCTCTTCCTGATGTGAGAGAAAGTACGTGTCCCAGCAGTGGGAACTAATAAGGACAATAATGATACAAAAATTTTAATGTTATTCTTGTGTAGGTAACCGAAACGAGTCAACGTTTTGTTTCAGATTTCTCCAACTTGCAAGAAAAGGCATCAATATGGGCAACGTGCTGAAATATTTTTTATTTTATGATTGGACATTTATTGACAACAATTTAGAGAAACTATACAACAGTCTATCAGCAGATGACAAGGCCATATTTAACTTTGACGTCACTAGTATAGATTGGACCGAATATATTGTAATGTGGTGTTTGGGCATTAGGAAATATATCATCAAAGACGGATTAAACGGCACAGAGTACGCAAAGAAAAAGCAGCGGTACTTGGCAGTACTGCACTATATTATAACCCCGCTATATTTGTATGGACTCTGGAAGTTAACCTATTTAGCATTTTATATTGTTAGCTGCCTGTTTTCAGTTGTCATATGAATAAAGAAAAATAATAAATTGCGAACCATCAACATTTGCGAACTAATTTAATATGCTGTTCACAGAGTAAGGAATTGATTTTTCCCTGCCTTGTGATATAATAATGGTTGTTTTATTTAATGCCATGTCCTCGTGGTCATACTGTAACATCATATTCATATTTTATGAAAGAAGTTTTTGTAGGAGTAGGGTGAATACCTACCATAATACTGTAAATGAAGTATTACTTACTGAAATGCATATCATATTTATTATGTTAAATTATACCGACATAATATAATTATTGACGCACCATTTCGTATTTTCTTTACATGTAACGTTTTGTCACACACTGCACTGACACCAGTCATCTTCTCTATGACCATAGTACTACAGAGGAAAGAATCAATCCTACATAGAGGTTGTATTCTCACACTCCTCCTCGATTGATATGTGAAAATAACTTGTAACATATAAATCGTAAAATAAATTAAATATCAACACACACTCCTCCTAGATAAAAACTCACGTGACTATGTCTGCTTACAGTAGTACTTTGCATTGTTCTCGTAGCATTGTATGTCTTGCAGCCGCTAATGATTTCGTTAACATATCGGCTAAGTTGTTCTCAGTCTGAATGTACGAAATTGTCATCTTCTTGGTAAATATTAAATCTTTAATATGATGATATCGAATATCAATGTGTTTCGATCGTTTGCTATTCTCATAGTCTTTAGAGATAAAAATAGCTCCTTTGTTGTCAACATATAGCATTGGCGTAAGATTTATTCCAAAATCTTTTAAAATTCCATTTAAATTAATAGCTTCGCATGATGCGAGTGATGCTGCTATGTATTCAGCTTCTGCTGTTGATAATGCGACACTATTTTGTTTCCTTGAGAACCATGTTACGACATTCTCGTTGTATTTCACTATACATCCACTTATGCTCTTACGATCTCTTTTGTCATTTGCCCAATCTGCATCTGAGTATACTTTTAGGCTTGTTTGTTCGCTCTTTTTATATTGTAGTGCATAATCTTTTGTTGCACTTAAGTAGCGTAATATGCGCTTTCCATGTTTCCAACATTCTTCGTTTGGTTTATCCAAAAACTGGCTTAGGTAAGATACAGCATAACATATGTCTGGTCTTGACACTGTACTCACAAACATTAAACTTCCGATTAATTCTCTGTACGGAACTTCTATCTTTTTATCTGTTATTTCGATATTTAATCCTTTCTCCATTGGTGTATTCTTTTCTTTGCACTCAGTCATATTAAATTTTTCTAGCATTTTCTCTATTTGCTTTGACTGTTTTATCATCAAAATTCCATCTTTCCTTTCTATTTCCATTCCAAGAAATTTCTTTATTTCTCCTAAATTCTTGGTATCAAATTCATTTTGCAAAAGCTTCATAATTCTGTTAGTTTCTCCAGAATTTCCCATTATTAAAATATCATCTACAAAAATAAGCATCCAAAGTTTTTTATTAAAATATAAACAAAAATCATTCTTGGATCTTTGTAGTCCACATTTTAATAAAAATTCATTTAGTCGTTCATTCCAGCATCTAGGACTTTGTTTTAATCCATATAAACTTCTATTCAGCTTTAGTACTTTCTTTCTATCTGCATTAACTCCTTGTGGTACTTTGATATAAACTTCCTCTTTTAAGTAACCATTTAAAAATGCTGTTGGTACATCCATTTGATAAATTTTATAGTTTTGTTGTACCGCTTGTGCTAAAAATGTTCTTACTGTGCTTATTCTTGCTACAGGTGAATAGTTTGTGTTAAAATAATCTTCTTCTTGTACTTGCAATCCTCTAGCAACTAATCTTGCTTTCTTTAAACCATTTTCTTTAGTTTTAAATATCCACTTTGTGTCAATAGCTTTCTTTCCTTTAGGTAAATCTATAGCTTCTACCCATGTCTTTAATTTTTCTAGTGAATTAATTTCTTTCTTTATAGCTTCTGACCATTCTTTATCATTCGCAGCTTCTTTGTATGAATTTGGCTATTTGTTTTCCGTTGTAATTAAACAATATGCAGAATATAGCTGATAGTCATTTAAATGTTTATGTTGATTTACATTTCGACCTGATCTTGTAGTTATTTGATTAATATTATCATCATCATGTTCTATTATAGTTATTTGGTTAATATTATCATCATCGTGTTCCATTATTTCATCACTATCATCATTATCAGTCATGTAGTTGGATTCATTTAGATCAACTTCCTCAGTGTGTTCATTTATTATTGAACTCCTTCTTATTTGACTACTTTCTTGTCTTTGTGATCTGTTAGTCTTTTGTTCTTCTTCTTCATCATTTAATATAATAACATTTTCGGTAGAATTATTGTTTACCTCCTCTTTCTTTTCTATTTGGTAAACTATTTTTGATTCATCAAATATAACATCGGTTGAGTTTATAATTTTATTGGTTTCGTGATCCCATAATTTATATCCGGAACCAGTATAACCGATCATGATCATTGGTTTCGCTCTTGGTTGTAGCTTGCTTGGTTTTGGCATTGTTACCGTCCATGCTTTGGAACCAAATATGCGCAATTTCGATAAGTCTTTATAACCATACCATATAGAAGCTGGTGTTTGACCTCTTAATGCCTTTGTAGGACTGCGATTAAGCTCGTAAGCTGATGCGCAAATTGCTTCGCTCCACAGTTCTTTAGGTAGCTTTGTTTCTACAAATTTTACTCTTACTTTATCAAGCAATGTTCTATTCATCCTTTCAGATGTGCCATTCTGTTGTGGCGTATACGGACTTGTATATTCTAATATTATACCTTTTCGTTGACATGTTTCTTTAAATCTTTTTGATGTAAATTCTCCACCGTTGTCCAATCTTAATCGTTTCGTTTTAAGTCCGAACTGTGCTTTAATAAGCTGTATATGATTCAAAATATTATGTTCAGCTTCATTTTTATTTTTTAATAAATATATTGTTACAAAATGTGAAAAATCATCTATTAAAACTTGAAAGTAACATTCGCCGTTTATTGCCGTTGGATGGATAGGTCCACACAAATCTGAATGCAGTAAATCTCCTATCTCTTTACTTTCTCTTTTGTTAGGTATGAAGGGTCTCCGTGTACTTTTTCCTTCTATACAACTCTCACATTTTTTTCTCAGAAATTGGTAATCTGAGTATTCTTAGTCCTTTTCTGTTTAAGTGACCAAGTCGTTTATGCCATACGTCATCGTCTTTTTCTTTTATTATGTTGGCATATTCGTCTTTTGGTGGTGTAATGTCTATTTCCAAAGTATATAAATTTTGATGTTTTGTGCCATGAAAATTTGTTTTTCCTCTTCTTATATTTACTTCATTATTATTGAATAGCACTGTATAGCCTTTTTTAGTTATTTTCTCGACTGATAGTAGATTATGCGTTAAGTTTTCGACAATAATTGCTTCAAAATTTATTTCAATATTGTTGCAATAACCATTTATTGTTCCTTTTTTATTTGCAATTAGTCCTTTACCGTCTGCAATTGTTACCATTATTGGTTCGTTTAAATCTTGGATATTGGTCATTAGTTTAGATAGTTTTTCAGTAACCATGTGATTGGTTGAAATTTATTTTCGTTTTCTATTGATGCCGTAAAAGCTATAAATCCGTTAGGATTTTCTTTATATCCTCGAGAGTATCCTCTACTTCGATATCCTCGTCCTCGCGTAGGTCGTCGGGATCTCGTATAATTATTATTATTATTTTCTCGTGCATCATGGTTATTATACTTTATTTTTGAATAATTATTACTATTGTTATAGTTTGCTCTCGAACCTGACGCTTTAAAAATATTTTGTTGCGGGTCGGTAGGATTTTAGTTTTTTAATTTAATTTCTTCATCAAGTAATCTTGACTTTACGAATTCAACAGTTATTTCTGTATTTATTGTTTCAATAGCTGTTATAACATTTTCATAGTCTTCATTTATTGTCAGTAGTAAATGACAGATTTTGTCAGAATCATCTAATTTTTTGTCAATATTTTCCAATTCGTGAACTATTTTGTCAAATTTTTGAAAATGTTCATCTAAAGTTTCATTTCTTTGTAGTTTTAAACTTAACAGCTTTCTTTTTAGTGTTAGTTTTGTGAAAACACTTTTGCGTTGAAATACTGAGTCAAGCTTTGTAAACATTTGTTTTGCATTTTGGCAATCTTGTATAATTGATAAATGTTTGTCGGTTATGCATTGTATTATAACTGCTTTTGCTTTTGAATCGTCTAATTTTAATTTTTGATCCTTTTGGATGTCGTCGTTTTCATAATCTATTATGTGCAGAACCTGTTTTTCTTCTAGTAATGATTTTACTCTGAACTTCCAGTTCGAGTAGTTTTCGCCTTTTAATATCGGCAGAATATTCATATTAGTATACATTTTCACTTTTATAATATGGCAGGATTTTTCCTAGTCCATAAAACTTATTTAATTGCCCATAACCTTATGTAGGAGTAGGGTGAATACCTACCATAATACTGTAAATGAAGTATTACTTACTGAAATGCATATCATATTTATTATGTTAAATTATACCGACATAATATAATTATTGACGCACCATTTCGTATTTTCTTTACATGTAACGTTTTGTCACACACTGCACTGACACCAGTCATCTTCTCTATGACCATAGTACTACAGAGGAAAGAATCAATCCTACATAGAGGTTGTATTCTCACAGTTTTTTCGACCTTCTTGAATTGAAAATACTTATGATCCGCAATCATTATTCAAACGCACGCTGCACACCATCTTAAAACACGCACACCGTTATATAATCTAGTGTTGTTACGCAGTGTTTACACGCTGTAAGAACCCCCCCTTCCCTCTATTCCCCTTATTTATCCCCCCTTAATTAATAATTATAATTGCATCTTTAATTTACCGAACTTAATTACCTAAGTTTAAATTATCCTAATAAATTGAAATTAAATAACCACTAGCAATTCTAATACCGTTGAAAAGAACCTAAAATTAACCTAAGCTTGTTGTCTGTTTTCAATTTGTTATGGCCAAGTGATCGTCTCCTAATAGTGGTAGAACCCGTACGTTGTGATAATGTAGTAATCCAAATCCTTTTAAAGTAATGAGACAATTCCTAACTAACATCTAATCAAAACACAAATAATTTAGTAGATCAAAATATCTATTCTCGTACTATGCATTGTAATCGGAATTTATGATGAATGCTAATTCTATATCCACTATAAATAATAAAACGTGAATCCCCACAAAACAACTCATATTAGCCTAATTTAGAAAATCTGAAGTACTTCCTCTAATTGAACTTTAGAACCTTACTTCAAGTGTATATATCAGAATCTCTTAACTAATACTATCTAAAAAATATAAAATTCCCGTTTGCTACACTTCCACTATTCGGCCCAAAAATTCCCACTAGTTACAAAAATGTTATCTTTCCTACCGGAAATGCTTACAACCCATTCTACCATTTCCTTACGCCTATTTTAACCATATTAGCGAAATCATGATAAACTTCTTCTGCTTATCATGACGCCGTCTACTGAGCCCCAATTCCAAACTATAAATTAATCCTAAACCTAAATCTGGTTTATTAAAGTGGCCTTCTATGATGATAGTCTAGAATTCGTTACCCTTACTCCCCTACATTATGCTCTATATTATAGATTAATAAATAAAAACATAAGTAAAACTCAAATTATTTATTGAAAAAGTTATTTCAAACGATTATGAATTTAGAATTTACTTTATCGGAATAGTTTACATTATAATTTAAATTATAAGATAATTTTATAGAATTAAAGTACCCAGAGGAAATAATTAAATATTAAAATTATGTTGTCGTTCATAACTAACTTTGAGTTTTAAAAATATATCCGGAAACTTCGATTACTCCTGATTGAGAAGAAGCCCAAAGAAACTCCTCAGGGTTTATCTTTTTTATATCATGTTTGGTTTTACAATATTTGATTTTACAATAATTATAAAGTCGACTTACGAAGCGATATAATATTTTTGGGAAACCGTAAATTTAGAGTTAATACATCTACCGTCGAGATTAAATACTATTATCTATAAGAAAACACATGACCTTTTAAATAAGTTTCGAAGAATGACAATCAGACATGTCTTGATGAATCGTCCTACAAAGAAGAGCCCGTAGGTTATGCATTATGCGCAACCTCGCCGTGTGGAACCTCTGCTCCTCTCTCGAAGATTCGGCCGACTTGAAATGGAGATTAATAATGTTGAATAAAAACTCAGGATATTTAATTCGAAATAATTACATGATGATAATAAGTTGTATGCTGAGCCGAGCCGGGATCTGTTTCTGACATCGTGCAATATCGCTTCAGAGTATAATTAGTATATTTATATAAGTTTCTTATTTTATGTTCCGTGTTATATTGTTCCTTTCGCGATATTGTGTGTCGGAAATAAAGATCATTTCGTTTCATTTCATTTATTCCTAATCGTTTCCGTACCCGTATTTATTGATATTATAATAATATTATGCATATATTTTGTATACTATAGACATTGAACCGTTTATGAATTCTCAGGCTGACTTTGCTTCTCCTGAACTTTCATAGAAATCATCCATATATCTAAGACGTATTTCAGTATAATGAAATATGCTAAAGTTATGTTTGATCCGTAGAACAAAGTGTATGTATTGTAAGTTGTAAATATATTATTGATATCAATTATCAACAAGACGTTATTCTCATTCGAATTTATACAATTAGCTATCCTATCCGTGTGGTAAGGAGTCACTAACAAGGTACTGCTTATGCTTGACCCATATAAATACGAAGGACAATAATTACTTTTTGAAAAATATTATAAATTTGTTGTAAAATAAAAGTTAAATTTTATTGAAAATTCATTAAAACAATGTCAAATCTAAACTTCACCAAACTGAACTATGCCCATAGATTTGAGATAAATAAATATATTGCATCTTATCTTATAAGATCTTTGCCTATCTCGACCCTCAACATCATCATCAGCATCATCATCCTGAAGATGTCATCATCATCATCGTCAGCTTTATCATCCTAAAGACGTCATCATCATCATCACCATCATCATCATCATCATCGCCATCATCATCATCATCATCATCGTCGTCTTTACCATCCTGAAGGCGTCATAAACATTGCCATCATCATCACCGTCATCATCGTACACCATCATCATCATAAACCTATGTCACACTGTGCAGCCGTTAGACTTCCGCTTCCATCGGCTTCCCACGACTCGGACCAGATCATCAGTCCACCCAATGGGACCAGCCTACACTGCGTCTTCCAGCTCATAGTCGCCACTGACTTGCTCGAGATAAATATCTTTTACCTATTACGGAAGCCCTTAATCTAAATTTCCAGTTTTTACGTTATAGGCGCCTGAAAACATTACCTATTTTGAATTTACTAGAATGATATTCAAATACGCTCGTGATACTTACAGTAAATAAATAGGGAAAAGATTTCCTCTCCACCTTTGTGTTTCCTTCATGATCTGACGAAAGAAAACTCTACCTGCTTTTGCTGAATGATAAAATGAGTGTGATAAATATACATCAGAGTATGCTTCAATTTTCATGCGGGAATAAGATCTTTCGATCATCTCCGTGATCACAACAACAACCTGCTAAGAAAATAATTATTGCTAATACTAAAACGAACTACAACATTATTCCCAATAATTTTCCAGTTAGGATTAAATCAAAAATCATCACATAAAATCTAAAATGAAAGGTCAGTATTCAAATACATTCACGATATTTTTAATCATCGCGTAGAATAAAACTTTCATCTCCTTCATGAATATCGCTAAACTTCCACCGGCTAAGGAAATGTGCAGTGAATAACACTAGCTTCCTTTCTACATTAAAATCCCCTACCATCATCAGACCTTCCGCCTAAAGTGATGTCCACGATGATCTTGTGCTACAATAAGCATCTACACTCATCATCATCTAAGCTCCTACCGACTAG
This sequence comes from Ennomos erosarius, assembly GCA_963580505.1. Taxonomy (NCBI): domain Eukaryota; kingdom Metazoa; phylum Arthropoda; class Insecta; order Lepidoptera; family Geometridae; genus Ennomos; species Ennomos erosarius. Next base: position 1,552,639 of record OY757001.1, on the reverse strand, counting down.
GAAATATGCAAAGAATAGCATTGTATTTCCCTTCTGTACATTAAAACCATCTGCCATCATCAGATCATCCGCTCAGCGTGATGTCCACAACGATATTGTCCTACAATAAGCATTTTCACTCAACATCAACCTACCAGGAAAGCGCTTCGCTCAGCAGCAAACATTTTCCGTCCGTGTATATCTTCAAATACTAAAGAACTACACCTACTAAACAATGAATTAGAAGATTTCACCTTTCAATTTCCACAGACTAAATATAGCGAAGTACTTCCCTTTGAACCTGATGGTCTTAAGTAATATTAATTCATTATTCCTGTTTTAAATAGAACTGCTCCGTTCCTTCTTGCTGATTGATTTTCTTCACTCCATGGATTTCTTTTCATCTTTTAGTAATACAATAAACCTGGAAAAAACTATATTTTGCCATCTTTTCTTTTTCATTTCCTAATCACCACTCCATCTCCCAATCTGAAAATATATCAAAAGTCTTTGACACATTCTAGACTGCTAGCTCGCGATCAAGTATCAACCTTTTTATTAAGGAGTTTTTATTCTTTCTACTATTACCTCATTTTACGTTTAGATAACTACTTTTAAACCTATCTCTATGTCCTATACCAGTTAATGCAGTATCAAACGAATATTTGCTTTATTTTTGGATTATTATTTACTCGTAAAATTATTTGATTTAAATATATTTATAATTGAAAAAACTTCCTAATATTTGTGACGTCACGAGACACCCTGGATCGTTACAACGCACTCAATAATAATGTGTGTGACCAAATAGCTCTATATATGACCGGCAGAGAGTTACGCAAAGTAAACCCTTGTTTTGCCACCTCCATTTATAAAATATTATGCTCTAAGCTTTCGGCTGATGCACAGAGAAAGTAAAGAAAATTCGCCGATGCGTCATAATCTTCAGAGCTCTGTGGGCTGATGTATGTGTGTGTTTGTGTATTGAATATCCATTGTTGATGTATCAATACTAAATTAAATAATATTGTATAATTTTAATTAAACTTGTATAATTTTTTTTTATTTTTTTTTCTTATTTTTGTATCCACACATAGTGTATTTAGCCAGTGTCAAGTATTGTAATTTTTCATCATGTTAGTAGAATATTTCACGTAAAGTCAAGTCATAGTCCAGTGTAAGTCAGGTAGTCATATTCCAGTCTAAGTCATGCTCCAGCAAAGTGGTGGCAACTTTACTAGAAGCTTCTATGGAATTTTGGAATGCGTAACTAAATTAAATAATATTGTATAATTTTAATTAACCTTGTATAATTTTTTTTTATTTTTTTTTCTTATTTTTGTATCCACACATAGTGTATTTAGCCAGTGTCAAGTATTGTAATTTTTCATCATGTTAGTAGAATATTTCACGTAAAGTCAAGTCATAGTCCAGTGTAAGTCAGGTAGTCATATTCCAGTCTAAGTCATGCTCCAGCAAAGTGGTGGCAACTTTACTAGAAGCTTCTATGGAATTTTGGAATGCGTAAAACGCCAGCAATTTTAAACATTAACACTGGAAAAACCACAAGCTTTGAAAAATAATACAATGCAACAACGTGAACTTTTCACGTTCCCGCCAAAACTCAAAAACTAATATTAACCTTGTATAATTTAGGTTATTAAAAGTTAACTGTCATGTTGACGCACGATAAGTACCAAATTACGTAAATTACGTAATACGTAATTACGTATTTACATAAAGTAACATTGAACTAGCCTGGCCTCTGTATACGAAGCTACAAGTACATGACCGATGAAACGTCCGGTTGCGCAGAAATATCAATAAGTAAGTAACACACACTGGAATTCATGGTCAAGGTGGAGGCTCCTCTATGGGTGATTCAGGCGCTGTGTGGCAAAGTCTAGTTGTATGCATTTCATAACCGCTCAGGCGTTTCTGCCACATTTGTAGCCCGCTTTGAAAAATCTAAAGTGCATAGAGGCCACAATAGTGGCTCACAGCTGATTGCAAAACTAAAGACGTCAAAAAACCGGTGTCACTCGTTATAAATCGACTAAAATCAAAACGAGTTGAACATCACTACCGAATAAAGTAAAAGTCTCTATGGTTCAGGAGGCGCGGCGCGGCGCGGCGTCAGAGCTATTTCCTTTAGGTACGGCGGAGCGTCAATTATTATGTGTATTGTTATTGTGTGTGTTTTTTATACTGCAACACACGTAAAATGCATTTCTTTAGGAAGTCAAGTAATGCTACTTGCTTACCAAAACTAGTTTTGAAATTTTAAAACACTGTTGTTTTTTTCGTATAAACCATACCGCGCTATTTGAGGTTAGTAAATTCTAATTAACTTTGGATCGCTTTGGGACCTACCTACGCCCGCCGCGCCGCGCCTGGGTGGATAAACAAAACTAAAAATAGCCCCAATCTTACAATTCTGACATTGTCAATGGCAGGATGCTATGAAAGTAAAAGAAGAATGATTCAACATTCAACCTCTATGTGAAAGTTGAATGATAGATTTTGGGGCTTTGTTCACCCTTTGTTTATTCATATTAATTAATGCAATAAACCAAGGCAACTAGTTTATTAATAAACCCGATGAAAACCGCGGGTGTGATGTAGGTACCTAATTAACATTGGTATTCATGAATACCAATGTTAATTAGGTACCTACATTAATTAATAACAATTATCAAAAACTAAACAGTTGTGAAAACAAATATTAAATCTGTATATATAAAATTCAAAGTCCTGACTGACTGACTGACTGACTTATATATCAACGTACAGCCTAAACCGCTGGTTGTAGAGATTTGAAATTTGGAGGGTATATTCTTCGTAAAGTGTAAACGTCCACTAAGAAAGGGTTTTTCCAAATTCCACCCCTAAGGGGGTGAAACGGGGGTTTTACGTTTGTATGAAACTTTTTAGTCTGTGGATCGATTAATTTGAAATTTGGTGTGTATATTCTTCAGTTAAAATAAAAATTGACGTGTGTCACGGTTTTCTGAAAATCATCTTCCATCAGGGTCTAAAGAAGCTTCAAAGTTTTTTCTTTTGAAATCTATAGATCAACGCACAGCCTAAACCGCTAGTCGTAGAGATTTGAAATTTGGAGGGTATATTCTTCGTAAAGTGTAGATGTCCACTTAGAAAGGGTTTTCCGAAATTCCACCCCTAAGGAAGTGAAACGGGGGTTTTACGTTTGTATGAAACTTTTTACTCTATGGGTAGATTAGTTTGAAATTTAGTGTGTATACTCTTCAATTAAAATAAGAATAGACATGTGTCACGGTTTTCTGAAAATCATCTACCATCAGGGTTAAAAGGAGCGTCAAAGTTTATTCTTTTGAAATCTATAAATTAACGCACAGCCTACACCGCTAGCCGTTGATACATTGAATTTGGAGGGTGTGTTCTTCGTAAAGTGTAGATGTCCGCTAAAAAATAGTTTTTTGAAACTCCGCCGCTGAGAAGATGAAATGGGGTGTTAACGTTTGTTTTATGTTAGCATGAAACTTTTTAATCTGTGGATCAATTAGTTTGAAATTTGGTGTGTATACTCTTCAGTAAAAATAAAAATAGAAGTGTGTCACGGTTTTCTGAAAATCACCTTCCATCAGGGTCAAACGGAGTCTCAAAGTTTTTTCTATTGAAATCTAGAAATCAACGCACAGCTTAAACTGCTGGTTGCAGAAGCTTTACATGAGTTTCCTATACAAATTATTGTTTTGGAATAAATGAAATACATGAAAAAAATTATTCGCGCTCGCTTTCACTCGCGATTTTGGAATTTCTACTGTATTTTGTTTGTAATACACTGCGTTTGTGCCTACTGACTGACATGTAGTTCATGATCAAATTGCCACACGTGCTTTATGAAAACCAATACCTACAATCAAAAAATTTTTCGCGCTCGCTGTCGCTAGCGCTTTTGATAGTTCTACTCTAATTTCTTTGTAATATAGCAAACGCGTCTATACCTACTGACTGACATGTAGTTCATGATTTAATTGCCACACGTGCTTTTTGAAAACAAATACCTACGATCAAAAAATTTTTCGCGCTCGCTCTCGCTCGCGCTTTTGATAGTTCTACTCTAATTTCTTTGTAATATAGCAAACGCGTCTATACCTACTGACTGACATGTAGTTCATGATTTAATTGCCACACGTGCTATTTGAAAACCAATACCTACAATCAAAAAATTTTTCGCGCTCGCTATCGCTCGCGCTTTTGGTAGTTCTACTGTGTTTTGTTTGTAATATAGCAAACGCGTCTATACCTACTGATTGACAATGTAGTTCATGATTTAATTGACACACGTGCTTTGATATCAATACCTACAATAATTTTTTTTTAAAATTTTTTAAACAAACCATTAGCGGCGCACTTGTGAAGCTATACATAAAGAAATAATACCTTTTTGTAGGTGTAGCTGCATTTTTCGTTAGAATGAAAAAAGGGTCAATTACTAGAAGTTTCTGTTATCCTGATCCAAATCTCAATAAATAAATAAATAAATAAATAGCTAGCTTTGTTTATTTTTCACTAGAATTACGCGGGCGAAGCCGCGAGCAAAAGCTAGTATCATATAAATGACAAGTTACACGCATTTTAAAAACAGGAATAGGAAGAGACAGCTCAAACATGCATTGACGTCAGTTCTTGCTCTTTACTCGTACCTCATTATTAAGCTGCGGTAGCTTTATATTATCTATGGCATGTGACATTTTTTAATGGGCCTTATAAACGCTGCTTAAAGTTAGCCGGTGTTTAAAATGTTCCATAGTTTCACGTTTCACACAGGACTTAATCGCGCTAAAAACATTATTTATTTACCTCGACATTTCGGCCAAGTTTCATTGGCCGTGGTCACGAGAAGACAAACTATGTGTTCAAGTCGCGAAAATCTAAGAAATACTATTTAAAATGTTCCGCCTCATTTTCGCTCGTGACATTTCAAATCAGTCAAAAGTTGACAGAAAGTTTTAAGCATTGGCTAACATTAAGCAGCGTTTATGAATAAGGCACCATATTTGTAGGAAACTCATGGAAATGTGATAAAACTTCCAGAAATTTTAAATATTTTTTGTACCGATTTACTTATTTTTAATTTTATTGCATTCATTTTTAACACTTTTAAAAATAATATCTGCTTGTTCATTGTTAGGGTTCCGTACCCAAAGGGTAAACTTGACCCTATTAAGGCTCCGTTGCCCGTCCATCTGTCTGTCTGTCCGTCTGTCACCAGGCTGTATCTCATGAACCATGATAGTTGAAATTTTCACAGATGATGTACTTCTGTTGCCGCTATAACAGCAAATACTAAAAACAGAAAAAAAATATTATAGGGGGAGGGATCCTATACAAAACACATGTTTTTGCTCGTTTTATTATAATGGTACGGCAATTGTATTACGTAAAAATTGCAACAGCAATAGCAAAGCAACAGCAGTTAGCAATGCGACATCGGACATTAAGCAATCGGTCGCAAGATGGCCACCGGTTGCTCGAATACACTTTGGCCTTAGACACTAGCGCCACTAGCAACAGAACGGCAATAGATGGAAACAAAAGAATGAACTTTTTAGTTCATCGATTGTTGTCAAACATCACTTCGCTGCCAAAGTCATGTTTGACAGCAATGATTGCGAAATTTACGCAAAAGTTACGTAATAACCCCGCCGAACCCTTCGTGCGCGAGTCTGACTCGCACTTGGCCGGTTATTTAATTATTGCATTCACTTTTAATACTTTATGAAAAAATATATAATTTTTATTTACTTTAATTTTTATATTTCATAAACTGCAGCAAATATCCTAAAGCTATTATTACGCCTCATTTCCAATCTGCAAAATAAAAAACTTTGACTTTGAACAACTTCCGAAGTCACTTGTGATTGCGAATTATATAACCGCGGGTAAAGTAAAAGAATGTCATTGGTGAAGTTGATGGGGAAAATTTCATTTCACTCCAGCCGCTCGATAGCTTTATAAATTTTATTAAAAAAACACAGGGACGCAACTTTTTCAATATTAAGCTTTTTTACCGTCTTCAGAATTATTTGGTGAAAATTCGGAGGCACGGGTTCGATTCCCATGACAGGACAAGTATTTTTAGTCATAATCATTCATCATTAACAGCCTGAAGACCTCCACTGTTCCCCTTCACTTCGAGCGCAGGCCACATCGCTCGTAGAACTGACAACCGATGGGGAAGGTTCTCGAGTGGCGACCGCGAACTGGAAGATGCAGCGTAGGCCCCTCACTAGGTGGACTGACGATTTGGTGAAAGCCGCGGGGAGCCGATGGATACGGGCCGCTCGAGGTGGCGCTCCCTGGGGGAGGCCTATGTTCAGCAGTGGACGTCTTCAGGCTGTTGATGATGATGATGATGGTGACGATGTCAATTTCTTAGTATTACTACAGAAATATAAGGTTTTTTATATAGGAGCTATAAGTATAAAACTGGCTGAAATATTCCCGTCTGCCCCCACGAACGTTCCCCATAATAAATAAATAAATAACGGTGACCGTCTGCCACCGGTCACCGTTATTTATTTATTTATTTATTTGAACACCATTATAGCAAACACCATTTCTAGCTTCAGTAAGTACTTAATTACTACTTAAGGCTTCCCCTTCTTATGAAAAATGGGGGCAGACAGGAATATGTCAAATTAGCTATATAAAATATTATCAGCTAGTCGCTCTCCTGATTTTAAGCGATAGGTTTACCTTTGGTAGGTAGAGGGGTATCTTGGGTACCAAAGATCCGTAATGGAAACAATCCTAGCATTGATGATTTCCAATAGATTTTCCATTTTTAGGGTTTTGTTCCCAAAGCCCCTATAGGTACCACTAACGCTCCGCTGTCAGTCTTGATTTCTGTCGGTCGCCAGACAGACAGAAATTAATAATATCTGCTTGTTCATTGTTAGGGTTCCGTGCCCAAAGGGTAAACTTGACCCTATTAAGGCTCCGTTGCCCGTCCATCTGTCTGTCTGTCAACCATGATAGTTAGACGGTTGAAATTTTCACAGATGATGTATTTTCTTTTTCCGCTATAACAACAAAGTAAGTACTAAAAAACAGAATAAATTAAATATTTAAGGGGGTTCTCTTATAACAATTTTTTTCGAAGATAATGCTACGAAACCCTTCGTACGCGAGGCCGACACGCACTTAGCCAGTTATTTTACTCAGACCTCAAGATTGTTATGTTACTTTATTAATTTAATTCTAAAACTTGTCCTCCCAAAGATTATCCGGTATCTTCGGCTTATGTCTCACGTATAGAGTTTTATCCGAAGATTAACGTCATCCTACCTCAATACATTACAACAAGCAGTATGTCAACTCCAAGGAAGTTTTAAGTATACTATAGTATACGTATAAGTTCCTTGGTTAACTCCAAATATTGGCAGGGTTATGTGACTTTGATTGTTGGAGTTTTGGCGGGAACGCGGAAATGTTCACGTCGTTGCATTGTATTATGTTTCAAAACATGTGCTTTTTCCAATGTTTATTTTTAAAATTGGTGGCGTTTTACGCATTTTTATTTTATTTTTTTAACTATATTAAGTGCTGAATTACGAGCATGAGTGATATAATGTGGTGAAACGTGATTTTTCGTGTTACTCCCAAAACTCCATAGAAGCTTCTAGTAAAGTTGCCACCACTTTGCTGGAGCATGACTTAGACTGGACTATGACTATGACTAGGACATGACTTTGCGTGAAATATTTTATAATACCATGAAAATATAATACTTAACACTGGCTAAATACACTATGTGTGGAGCCAAAATATAAAAAAATAAAAAAAAATAACTTTGATTGCATCAATGCAACAAGTTCTTTTTAAATTCCGAATTTGATTGCAGCCAATGATTCATTGTTGGGAACGATACTCTCGAAGTTGTCGACAAATACGTCTATCTAGGGCAGACTGTCCAATTGGGTAGGTCCAACTTCGACAAAGAGGTCGCCCGAAGAATCCAACTCGGCTGGGCAGCGTTCGGGAAGCTTCGACCTATCTTTTCCTCCAAAATACCACAAAGCCTGAAAACAAAAGTTTTCAATCAATGTGTGTTGCCAGTGATGACTTATGGAACTGAGACGTGGTCTCTAACTGTTGGCCTCATTACTAAGCTCAAAGTCGCGCAACGAGCTATGGAGAGAGCAATGCTCGGTGTTTCCCTGCGAGATAGGATCCGAAATGAGGAGATCCGCAGGAGAACTAAAGTAACCGATGTAGCTCTTAGGATTAGCAAGTTGAAATGGCAATGGGTAGGTCACATCGCTCGTAGAACTGACAACCGATGGGGAAGAAAGGTTCTCGAGTGGCGACCACGAACTGGAAGACGCAGCGTAGGCCGGCCCCCCACAAGGTGGACCGACGACCTGGTGAAAGCCGCGGGGAGCCGATGGATGCAGGAGGCGAGCAGCCGCTCTAAGTGGCGTTCCCTGGGGGAGGCCTATGTTCAGCAGTGGACGTCTTCAGGCTGTTGATGATGATGATGATGAATTCCTATTTAAATCCACTATGCCTTAGAAACAATAATTATTACAACGCACAATATTTTATTTGTGACAAAAAATACACACATTATTGATGATACTATTTATAGTGACAGTATAATCTATAATGGTATTGGAGTCAATTTTGTTGTGATATTTTTTTTTCTTATATTTTGGCTCCACACACAGTGTATTTAGCCTGTGTAAGTATTGTATTTTTTCATCGTATATAGAATATTTCACGTGTCAAGTCTTATCCCCATATTCTAAGACGTTACCTCGAGATTACTCCACTCGACTCAACCTCGAATTAACCTCATTTTTTGTTTTGGTATTTTTAGTTGACAATAAATAATCATCTTGACATTTCTGTGTCAATTTTTCTCAAACAAGAGAAGCGAAGCAACTGTCAACTCAAGGTACGTCGCGATGTATTTTAACCCCCATATTCTAAGACGTTACCTCAAGATTACTCCACTCGACTCAACCTCAAATTAACCTCATTTTTGTGTTTTGGTATTTTTAGTTGACAATAAATAATCAACTTGACATTCCTGCGTCAATTTTTCTCAAACGAGGGAAGCGAAGCAACTGTCAACTCAAGGTACGTTGCGATGTACCTTGAGTTTCCTTCAAAGTTAAGTGGAAGTTAAGTGAAGGATTTTTGGTGAAATGTTTTAGAATACGGGGGTAAGTTTCCCTCAAAGTTAAGTAGAAGTCAAGTGAAGGATTTTTGGAGAAATGTTTTGGAATACAGGGGTTAGTCTCACCCCCATACTCTAACCCCCATATTCTAACCCCCATATTCTAAGTCGTTACCACGCGATTACTCCACTCGACTCAACCTCGAATTAACCTCATTTTTGTGTTTTGGTATTTTTAGTTGACAGTATATAATCAACTTGACATTTCTGCGTAAATTTTTCTTAAACGAGAGAAGCGAAACAACTGTCAACTCAAGGTACGTCTCGATGTATTTTGAGTTTTCCTCAAAGTGAAGTAGAAGTCAAGTGAAGGATTTTTGGTGAAATGTTTTAGAATACGGGGGTAAGTCGTTAGCACGAGATTACTCCACTCGACTCAACCTCGAATTAACCTCATTTTTGTGTTTTGGTATTTTTAGTTGACAATATATAATCAACTTGACATTTTCGCGTCAATTTTTCTTAAACGAGAGAAGCGAAGCAACTGTCAACTCAAGGTACGTCGCGATGTATTTTGAGTTTCCCTCAAAGTTAAGTAGAAGTCAAGTGAAGGATTTTTGGTGAAATGTTTTAGAATACGGGGGTTAGTCGTTACCACGAGATTACTCCACTCGACTTAACCTCGAATTAACCTCATTTTTGTGTTTTGGTATTTTTAGTTGACAATATATAATCAACTTGACATAAGTAATTATCTGCGTCAATTTTTCTTAAACGAGAGAAGTGAAGCAACTGTCAACTCAAGGTACGTCGCGATGTATGAACGTTTTAAAATACGGGGGTCAGTCTGGGTAGTCATAATCCAGTGTAAGTCATGACCAAGTAAAGAAGTAGCAACATTACTAGAAGCTTCTGTGGAATTTCGGAAGAAACCCGAAAAACCACGTTTCATCACATTATATCACTTACCCACATTCATGCTCGTAATTCAGGACTTAATGCGTAAATAAAACGCCACCAATTTAAACATTAACACTGGAAATAGCACAAGTTTTGAGAAATATTACAATGCCACGACGTGGAAGTTTCCGCGTTCCCAAAATACCATGTGCAAAATTATAACTAAAAAACAGCAAACAATGTCAATACTGTTTGCTGTGTTTTAGTTATAATTTTGGTTTAAATTGAGCATTTTGAATAACAAAATAGACCCACTTGTAATTACGGAAAGACTCGGAAAAATATATTAAAACCGTTTGTAGCAAGTTTTAGTACTGACTTTCTCAACATATTATTGTTCTATTTACTCCGTACAAATGAAATTGTTCTAATCGGCTTACTGCTTTTAATCAAGCTGTATTCCGGGACAATGTCACCAACAAACACTAACAGAATCTAAACTTTAACTAAACGCAGAAGACGCGCGGTTCTACGTCGCATGCAGCGTCATAGTATGTGGTAGAGGGTACTTTTTTTTTGGGAGTGTAATGAGTATGCTTAGTGCGGGGGTCCGATGCTATTGTGTACTTCTTTCCCCCACGGCATGGAAGGTGGATGGGAGTAGGAGTGAAGGGAAGGTGGGAATAAAGGGTAAGTGCTGGGAATATGTTATTAAAATCCCGTAAAGACAACTTTTACTTATAAAAAAAAAAAATATGTGTGGACTATTCACACAGCGCCATTTAGCCCCAAACTAAGCATAGGTACTATGGGAACCAGATAACTGATACAATACTTATATACTTTTTTGTTTGTAAATACATACATAGAATACAATATAACACCAAGACGCACGCATAATAACTCACGAGTTTTTCAATATTACCAAGTTAAAGGGATTGAAGAACAACAGTTATGTAGGTACAGGGGGTCTAGCAAAGATACCAACCACTAACGCTAACGCCAAACGCTAACTCCAAAATGTACTGAAATGACATTTCGGAAATCACCCTAGACCGCATCGTCGCTTCCCATCAGGTGGGATAGTGGTCAAGCGCAAATCTAACAAGTGTAAAAAAAAAAATATGTAAATTTTACTCTGGCATGTTTTTTGAAGACGGTGGCTACTTAGCCCATCGACTTTGGGAACAAACCCGTGTGGGGGAGGGTGTACGAACCTACTCAATTTTCAGCGTTATTTTCAAGTTGACCTTCTGTGTGTACGTACATAATTGTGTCGATCCTTAGGTGTAGGTAAGACTTATGTGGGAAAGTGTGGGAATTAAATAAATATATAAATAAATAAATATGTGTGGACATTTCACACAGCGCCATCTAGCCCCAAACTAAGCATAGCTTGTACTATGGGAACCAGATAACTGATACAATACTTATATACTTTTTGTTTGTAAATACATACATAGAATACAATATAACACCCAGACGTAGAACAAACATCTATGTTCATCACACAAATGTTTGTCCCGGGTAGGAATCGAACCCACAGCCCCCAGTTCAGAAGGCAGGGATACTACCAACTGAGCTATCGGGCCCGTCAGTATTAGATCGTGAAAGTAAACAATGACGTGTTTAAAGATATTTTTGAAACGATTATTAGATAATCAGTGTAATGACGTACCTACCTATAAACCTTAGATTATTTTTTATGCTGACTGTGCATTAGAGCGTTCGGGATATAATATCCTATAGCTTTAATTGTCAGGAAGGCGAGCCAGGATTAAACTACTCAAGTTCTTTTACCTATTTGATCACTTTTTAGGGTTCCGTAGCGAAAAGGTAAAACGGACCATGGGTATTACTAAGGCTCCGCTGTCTGTCTGGGCCTGCTATTTCAATTGTGTCATAACGGTTCATAAATGGTGCCATAATGACAGACTTTGACACTAAGGTTAGTCTTCTTATGGTTTGTAGATTATCATTAGTGTCTAAATCTGTCATTATGGTACCATTCATGAACCATTATGACACAATTACACATGACGCAAAATAGCAGACTTCGGGCCCTGTCTGTCCGTCTATCACCAGCATGGTCGTATTATCAGAACCTAAATGATAACCAGGCTGTATTTTTTTTTCTTATATTTTGGCTCCACACATAGTGTATTTTGCCAGTGTCAAGTATTATATTTTCATCGTGTTATAAAATATTTGACGCAAAGTCATGTCCTAGTCATAGTCCAGTCTAAGCCAGGTAGTCGTAGTCCAGTCTAAGTCATGCTCCAGCAAAGTGGCAACTTTACTAGAAGCTTCTATGGAGTTTTGGCAGCAACACAAAAATCACGTTTCACCACATTATATCACTTGCCCTCACTCATGCTCGTAATTCAGCACTTAATGCGTAAAACGCCACCAGTTTTAAACATTAACACTGGAAAAAGCAAAAGTTTTGAAAAATAATACGATGCAACGACGTGAACTTTTCCGCGTTCCCGCCAAAACTCCCAGGCTGTATTTAATGACCCATGATAGTTTGACAGTTGACATTTGATGCTCACAGATGATTTATTTCTGTTGCAAGAACTAAATACAAAACAGAATAAAATAGATATTTATAACTCCCATACAAAAAATGTGATTTTCTGGCTCGTTATTATAGATAATGGTACGGAGCCCTTCGTGCGCCAGTCCGACTCGCACATGGCCGGTTATTTTATTGATTTTTTGATCCACTAAGTACTTTTTAAATTATAATGATAATAGACTAACTCGTATTTTGACAGTAGTACCTGATGTCCTCCTTGTCGGCTTTCGACAACGGCGACCCTTTCATTTACTTCCTAGCATGAGCCCTAATGTGGCTTGCCATACCAAATTTGGTTTCAAATGTGCGATCACATGCACTGCAGTAGAGTTGCCCAGCACTGTTGCGTAGGAGGGCTTGACGCGATTTTTGCGAGCAAGGCGCTTTGCGTCTAGATCGTCAATTCGCAAATCTTCAAAGGTTTTAACACCTTTGTTAACATAAGAGCGCCAACTTGCTCTATTCGCAGCAAGGCCCTCCCAGCAGCCGTGATCAATGGCGCACGCATGTAGGTGTCTTTTGAGTACGTCTTTATAACGGAGATACTGCCCGCCTGACCTACGCTTCCCCTCAGCCAACTCCGAATACAAAACAGCTATGTGGGTCATATCGTGGAATCTCTCTTTTGTCTACAGCTGGTAAAGTGCTAGCTCATATTGTCAACTCTCGTTTAAGCCGTCTAGCTGAAGAGCATCTTCCGGAAAGTCAGTGTGGGTTCCGTCCAAGTAGGGGGACTGTTGATGCTATTTCTGTTGTTAAACAGTAGTACCTACGTAGTACTATTAAAGTATGCAGTAGGTAAGTACCTACTAGTGATGGATTAATTAGCATTCGCATTCATTCTTAGCATGCGAAAACTCAATTAGCATTTCGCAAATTAAATGTAGTTGCGAAACTCTGTGAAATATGAAATTTCATTTCAATTAATTTAGTTCATTTTGTATTTAATTTTTAACATAAAGTTTTTTTTCCTTTTTCATTTCTTTTTCATTTCATTTTTCATCTAATTTTTCATATATTTTTTCATTTCAATTTTCATTTCATTTTTCATTTCATTTTTCATTTCATTTTTCATTTCATTTTTCAGTTCATTTTTTATTTCATTTTTTATTTCATGTTTTATTTCCATTTCATTTCATTTTAGCAAAAAGCATAGCAATAGCAATTAGCATGCTAAGACTCGTGAATTAGCATGTTTATGAAATTTACGCAAAATCGCATTAATTGCCATCGCTAGTACCTACCTAAGTATTACATTATAATAATATCTATTTGGTAGTTACAATATTTGGGTATACGTATAAGGTCATGTATATAGCTATTTTGTGACATTAATCTTACATAGCGTCTTCGGGCTGTTGATGATGAATGATGATAAGAGTGATGTATCAAATGATAGGTACACAGCAGGAACAATAATAGACCTATTGTTGCAAATCATTTTAAATAACGTCATCATCATCTTCATCATCATCAGCCTGAAGACGTCCACTGCTGAGCTTAGACCTCCCCCAATGCACGCTACTTTGTACGGCTGCTTGCCTCGGCTCCCCATGGTTTTGACCAAGACGTCGGTCCACCTAGTGGGGGGCCGGCCTACGCTGCGTCGTCCAGTTTGCGGTCGCCACTCATGAACCGTCTTCCCCATCGGTTGTCAATTCTACGAGCGATGTAGTCTGCCCACTGCCACTTCGACTTGCTAATTCTGAAACCTATATCGGTGACTTTAGTTCTCTTGCGGATCTCCTCATTTCGGATCTTGTCATTAAATACTGTGGCTCTATGAAATAAATGATTCTAAAACACTGGAGGTTGCTCCAAATGTCCTTTCCAAATCCTCTTGAAAAATTTACGAGATCCCGACCTTTATTCAAAGTTTTTGTTTAGGAAAAAAACAAACAAAATTTATTAGTAGATTTACGTAAAGATGTATTACTGGGCAAGGATTATCCTTTTTTCATGATCTGGGGTAGAATAAGCCTTTGGTAGGTAGCGATACTTCTAAATGTGATTTCCTCTTTTGTATGGAAGTTAGTTTAGCTATCCATCCTGGCAAGCAAGTGGTCAACCAAAGTATAAGCGTGGCGTAGAATACAGAATATACAATATAATTATGTTCTCAAATGTAAATTTTTATTAGTCCGATGGCTTAGTCTGTCAATCGGAGTAATGAGACTCTGTCGTTTGAACTTTCATCATCATCATCAGCATCAGCTGGAATATGTCTGTTGAACATAGGCTAGGGACAAATTATTATAGGCAGGGTGCCAGTAGCTAAGTAACGAACTGAACAAACCACGTGGATACTTACAGCAACTGAATATAGAGACTCAATATTTCGAAGGTGCCTTTAGGTATTTAATTCCTTTTATGGAAGATGTGTACCAGTAGTAGTAGTAGTTCTTGGGTTGGTTTTATCGAAATAAAATAATACCTGCAGTACAGATGCCTCATCTTATACAACGGAATAACGCGGGCTATTTTACGAATTATTTTATTTCGGCATATACGTAAGTTTATCAAGCGACATTTATTGCGTGTTGGCGAAGTATTGGGCCAAATCAAATGAATACACTGGACACTAACTAGTAACTCTCTAGACACGACTACATTTTTTTTCAAGTTCGGGCTATTTTTCGTTTGTACCTGATGGGACCCCATGGTTTTATGAAGAAACACGGGTGAGGCTGGAGGCTGTCTCTATATCTTAACATCTTAATCTTAATCTTAATCTTAATCTTAATCTTAATCTTAATCTTAATCTTAATCTTAATCTTATCTTAATCTTATCTTAATCTTAATCTTAATCTTATCTTATCTTAATCTTAACAGATATATAAAGCTAAAAAACGTCTTAACAGATATATAAAGCTAAAAAACGGTGACAGATGATTTATTGACATGAATGTTTTCGTAAGAAGGAGCCATCGGACGACCTTACAATCTATGAGAGATATGTACGGAAAAATCCCGAGGCCAAAAATTAAATATGTCAGCATCAGAAAGTGGTACCAGGAAGAAGTTCCAGATGGGATCTCGGAAACGGTAAGACATAAAGATAAACTAATTGAACAAAAATGTAGTAAACCTTGGGACGATTCTAAATAAACAATAAAAAAAGGTACCTCTTATACAAAAAAAACATATTTTTCATACAAAAACCGAAAAATACTTACTCAGAAAGTCATATATTCCTGTCCTGTCATCCAGTAAGAAACTCTATTCGCCCTTGAATAAGGTCGATAATCGTATGAAATAAGATGGCCGCATACGGCTAACTTCTGTTCGGTGCTGGTAAATAATAATGTGATCTATGGTGTATGGTGGATGGAGTGCGACCACTTGGGCAGATTTCTGCCATTTTGGCAGATTTCAAATTTACACTGTAATGATAAATAAAAAGTGTATACGTTTTAAAAATGTGTTGTTATGACCATACATACATAAGATATTATGAGAAAAAATGTAGAATCCGCCATTTTGAAAATTTCATTCGTTAAACAGCTGATCTTCCTTATTACGCTGAAACTACATTAGTATTAGATATTACACACAGTATTAGATATTTTGAGCTTACGTATGTTGTGGTAGTAATAGGAATTTCAGGTTATATTGGAAAAAAAAAAAGTTTCTTCGCTCCGAATGAAAATCGATTACATTTTGACATCCACCGTTTCCCAAAATGGTTGCCATACGTTGTACTGTTGATGTGACTACCAAACGCGACGACGAGCGAAGCGAGGAGGAGCTTCAAACTACATACTGCGACGACGAGCGAAGCGAGGAGGAGCTTCAAACTACCTATCGCGACGACGAGCGAAGCGAGGAGGAGCTTCAAACTATCTACCGCGACGACGAGCGAAGCGAGGAGGAGCTTCAAACTACTTACCGCGACGACGAGCGAAGCGAGGAGGAGCTTCAAACTACATACCGCGACGACGAGCGAAGCGAGGAGGAGCTTCAAACTACATACTGCGACGACGAGCGAAGCGAGGAGGAGCTTCAAACTACCTATCGCGACGACGAGCAAAGCGAGAAGGAGCTTCAAACTATCTACCGCGACGACGAGCGAAGCGAGGAGGAGCTTCAAACTACTTACCGCGACGACGAGCGAAGCGAGGAGGAGCTTCAAACTACCTACCGCGACGACGAGCGAAGCGAGGAGGAGCTTCAAACTACCTACCGCGACGACGAGCGAAGCGAGGAGGAGCTTAAAACTACCTACCGCGACGACGAGCGAAGCGAGGAGGAGCTTCAAACTATCTACCGCGACGACGAGCGAAGCGAGGAGGAGCTTCAAACTACTTACCGCGACGACGAGCGAAGCGAGGAGGAGCTTCAAACTACATACCGCGACGACGAGCGAAGCGAGGAGGAGCTTCAAACTACATACTGCGACGACGAGCGAAGCGAGGAGGAGCTTCAAACTACCTATCGCGACGACGAGCGAAGCGAGAAGGAGCTTCAAACTATCTACCGCGACGACGAGCGAAGCGAGGAGGAGCTTCAAACTACTTACCGCGACGACGAGCGAAGCGAGGAGGAGCTTCAAACTACCTACCGCGACGACGAGCGAAGCGAGGAGGAGCTTCAAACTACCTACCGCGACGACGAGCGAAGCGAGGAGGAGCTTAAAACTACCTACCGCGACGACGAGCGAAGCGAGGAGGAGCTTCAAACTACCTCTTTGAAGAAATAAAACAAAATTGCCGCCATGCAAAATTAAAAGGCGCACACTATCGGAACTAATAGAGACAAGCATAGCGTGTTTGGGCTCATGTTAAAGAGAACAACGGAGGCTTTCTTACAGTCTTAAAATAATTAAATAAAAGACTAGACCCCACGGTGAATTGTTGTCAAATGTATATCCATTTTTACATTATTGACAGAAAAAGCGATTGGCTGATTTGGGCAGAATCTATATGCCTATTTAACGTTAGGGCAGAATTTGTAGTTTTTACATATGGTCACACATTTATTTTGTTTCGGGCGATTTGCTTTGTTCTCAGATTAAAGAAGTTTGTTTTGCTAAATATAGTATATTATACTGTGAATCATATTTCGGTTGTGTGGTAAGTTCTTCGGCATTAAAGTAAATCTTCTGAAGTAGGTAAGTTTTATATATATAGAAGACTATATATTTCACGAATTGTTGAGATAACTATAAGGTGATATATAAATAAATGTTTTAAATGAGATTGCCATGGCTAGGTAAATACATCATTCCTAACCTATCAACAGAAAAGAACAGTACCTATGCAAAGGAACAATGACTGACAATTAAATAAAAAAATGACCTACTATTTGAAAATCACTAACTAGGTACTAAGACATAGGTTAACTACTTAAGTTACTAACATATTGTGAGAAACAAGAGATTAAAAAACTACCTAAAACGTTTATTTTATCACCCTATCTGCTCCTTCAGTCTACCTATGAAAATAAAGCATGTAACTCTGCCGCTGGAACTTAGGAAGTGATTCCAATAGTGGTATAGATCCTGTAAGTACTATTAAAAGGACTGAACGTTCAAGAGTCCATGAATGTACTTACTTTTATACCATAAGATGGTATTGTTATTTTAATATTATAATTTGGATTTGGACTTGGATTGGAATATTAGAATAAAACCTAATCAGACACAAACAAACCTCCTATTACTATTATAAGTGGAAAGAGTTAAAAATATATTATTTTCTTTTCAGTTTTACAACCCCATACTGGACTGACAGCTCAGTTGGTAACCATAGAATCCATGGATTGTGGTTTTGATTCCCACCCAGGACAAACATTTGTGTCTGGGTGTTATATTGTACTTTATTTGTGTATGTATTTACATTTCTATCAGTTATTTGCTTCCCATGGTAAAAAAAAAACAAACTATGCTTAGCTCACAGAATTCGCCCTATTACATAGGTTACTTGAGGCTAGATTGATTGCACTGTGTGAAATGTCCAGACATTTAGGGAAAGGATGTATGGAGGCAGGTATTCATCCTTTTTAGGGTTCAGTACCCAAACAGTAAAGCGAACCCTATAATAACTAATACATTCTCCCTTCTCTTTCCCATAGTACAGGACAGAAGCGGTTTTGGATCACATGTATTTCTGTTTCTGTTGCCACTATAACAATAAATACATACTAAAAGCAGAATAAAATAAATATTAAAGGGACTCCCATGCAACGGATGTTGTTTTTATTTTTATAGATAATGTGGTATTTTCATTTCTTTCTAGGACAGTGGATTTGAGATCAACACCGGCAGCAGAACCAAAAAGAAACACAAAGAAACAATGGCTAACATTATCGTCAGGCGGAAGATGACTGTCTAGATGACAAATACATTTTGTAACATTATTATCTTTATCATTTTCAGGTTACAAAAGAAGAGAAAGAGTCAAAAAAACTGCCCAAAACCTAGATTTTTACCATATAAGCATGTAACTGTGCTGCTGGAACTTAGGAAATGATTCCAATAGTGGTAAAGATCCTGTAAGAACTATTAAAAATGTAAGATAAGAAGAATCTAAATGTAATATCCTGAAGGACTGAAACAGTGTTTGTGAATTAATGTGGTAGAATAATAATTAGAAAATGGTGTCTCCAAGTTTCTTTGGTCCCTTGATTTTTTTTATAACACCGATTTGCTATGTACAAGAGTCCATGAAAGTACTATCACAATATACCTACCTAATTTCATTAAGATCATAGAATGACGATAAATAATTTCAAATGTAAGAGTATCAATATTTTATTATAATTTGGACTTGGATTGCATTATTAAATTAAAGGTAATCAATCAGACACAAACCAATTTTATTTATTTATTTATCTAAGATTCACAGCGTAGGCAGACCACCCACTAAGTGGACCGATGACCTGGTGAAAACTGTGGCAAGCCGATGGATGCAGAAGGTGAGCAGCCGCTCAAAGTGGCACTCTCTGGGGGAGGCCTATGTTCAGCAGTGGATGATGATGAACTATGATGAACCATCAGCTCCTCGCAGTAGGTACTGACCAGATCAATAATTACTATTAGGTACCAGGTTTAAACATAAATTTAGATATGCCTTGCATGAGACCAGTAGGTAAGTACAATCTATGTATGTATTTTTAGCTAACAGGCAATTTACTAATATTATTTCCCTTCACTTGAAACTACCTACATACATTGAAAAACTAAATAAAATACCATTAACTTTGCTAAGGTTGTATTTGGAACATCTGTGAATAAATGGATTCTATAATTAATTGTTCATCCTGTTGCAACTGAAATCATTGAATTCATTATGTGTCCCACGGGCAGCTGTGCGCTGTCTGCCTGCATAGACATGGCAAGTTATACTATAAAAAAAATGGGAGGTAAATTCTATGGCTGTCTGTCAAACAACCTATACAATATAACCTTTTCTATTTCTGAATTAATAACACTATAAAAAGTATATTAATAAATAATAATGTTTTGTTACAATCACCAGATCAATTCGTTTTTTAAATTTAGAGGATAAGTAGGTATCTACCTAATTAGATATGCTGTATAGGTACCTAAATGTAAATGAATGGTAAATCTAAGTAAGTAAAAGAAATGTATTGTGTCTTTTCATTCCTTATTCCTGGTCAGAGCGAATAGCATGAGATATTAGCTGTCCATTTTGACAGATTTACCCTAATTACTGAACCCGACTGAAAAAAACATCATGAGTTCTCATTAAGATAGATAGGTACCTACTAAGTGGATATTTTTAACAAACCCACACTAATCCAGGGTAAAGTTGTTTAAATAAATAAACTAAGTATAGCTACTTTAAATGTGTGGACATTTCACACAGCCCCATCTAGCTCCAAACTAATAGTCTTATTACACCTGCCGCAATCAGGGTATAAGCATAGCTTGTACTATGGGAACCAGATAACTCATATAATACATAGATACATTTTTGTTTGTAACTACATATATAGAATACAATATAACACCCAGATACGGAACAAACATCTAACTTCATCACACAAATGTTTGTCTCTGGTAGGAATCGAACCCACAGCCCTCGGTTCAGAAGGCACGGCTACTACCAGCTGAGCCATCGGGCCTATCGATAATATAGCTAAGTTTAGGACACACAGTATGTCGTTGCTTGGATGTGGTTGACATTCCATGTAGGCGCCCGCGCGTCCTAAACTGAGCTTTATTTCCATGCATTTTGAATGGAATAGGAAGCCGTCTGTGCCATGTCGGCGCCCGACGCCATTTATGTGTGGCCTGCGCTAAGGTAGCAGAGGAATAGTTATTTTGTTTTTTGTTTCTCTCTGTAGTAGAAATAGGCTAAGATAAAACACTGAGTAGCTATTTCACTGTGGCCCAACTGCCATGAAATTATGCCCAATTGTACAGCAGCTGTTACAAACTTTCATATATTGACTAAACAGGGGTATACTTACAGTATATTATACATATCAATCAAGTATATTACTATATTTTTTACATATAAGTAATAACTTTCTACAAAGAGGTGGTGTAAAGTAAGTGCGCATCACATTGTCACCATGGGCAAGAAGAAATACCCATGGTCTACCCAGGTGAACTCTGGTGGACCATGGATTGAATCTTGCTATAGATTGACACTTGACAAGCACTTCATATATTTTATTGTAAATAAGGTATTGTGATGTATTGTAATCTGTAAAAATAACGCTGTTTCCTTATTAGTTTTCATGGACCTAATAAGAAACCTTTGATTTAGACCTAAAACCTTTTTTTATTTCATCCATGTTAGTTTCATTAAAAATGTCTGTTTCATATGGTACATAATGGGATTGATTTAATCATTGTTTCCACTGCTGAACACAGGCATCCCATTTACACCCCACTTGGATGCTTATCATAGAGGGGTTTGCCATAAGCACCCATAGAGGTTTAAATATGTACTAGAAGTCTTTGTAACCACCACACTTGTCTTGGTGATCGGCTGAACGCAGACGATTCTAATGTGCCGAGGAGAATGTTGCTGTCTATTTTCTGGATATTCCATTCCAGACCACAAAACAAAAATCAGGATTCTACAAGTTGAGTTGGAAAAACTTCTTGATTTTGAGCTCTGCGACGGAATAATGTCGCAATTTTGCCAGTGTCCTCACGTACCATGGACCACGTACTGTAAGACAAGACAAGTGACGGGAATAATCTCAAGAATACTATTAGTGGTTCTTTTTTGTATACGCATAGACTGTGTAATTTAAAACATGCTAATTTACGTCAGTCGTGCACCGGTCACGCATCGGTCTACACGAGATGCGCTTGCATCGCTCTTCGCAAATGTCTCTTTGACATTTGACCGCGCCCGCATCGCTTATTGGACTTTTGGGGAAGTTACTCCAATTCCAGTGATTTAAGGGTTGATATAGCCCTCCACCCGCACCGCGACACCCGCTTTCTCTTCGGAGATAAACAGACACAATCAAGTGAGAAATAGTGCAGTGATAGTGAAAACAGACTGCATCCCCCGCACATACCGCCTAGGCGAATATATTTGGACATAGACTGCCTTGCAACGGAAAGACACCCTGGAATCTCTGTTGGACGACGCTGGATTGGTATGTAAGATTTCACAGTTCTTGTGTTACTTAAAAGCTAATCTCTCGTCAGGCCTAGCAGGAATTTCTCGCATTACCTCTGTCACCCGCACACCATTAAAAGAATAAGGATACTAAGATCAGCCCCCCGCACCCGCGCGGTACGGAATAAAAGAAATTAAATTCTTATTTCCCCCATTTTATGGTCCTTCAGAAGCTCGGATTTCGTATCCTTATTTGGTGTTTTAATTCTCATGCACGTGCGTTTTCTACGCACCGCATTGACCCGCCCCGCCATCTTGGTGTTTACCGTTGCAATCGTTGCAGTTGTTGATAATTATAATTTTCGCATATCTCAACGTTCCTTTCGTTAACCGCTTTGATTTAAGTATCATCCGCATTTATTTTTATTCCGCATTTTTTATAAATAATACCGCTTTCCATCGCATTCCATATCTCGTAACGATAACTCGTGATATAGTTTCATACCTATTAACCTCACAATGGCTCCTTCCGCAAACGAACAAAAATTAATAGTTTTAGAAAGTCAACGCGAGGCATTGTATGAAAGATTACAAATAATTTACGATAATTCGCGCTGCGATCTCAATGATCCTGATTTGTTAGAGGAGTTTCTCTGCTCTGTTGAAACGTTAGAAGATATTAGAGAAAACTTTCAACAATGTGTCAAAGAAATTAACACAATTAGCGTCAGGATAAATGAGGAAGCGAAGCCTGATTTTCAAACATGGCTAGCTTTCGAAGATCTTTATTGCCGCATTAAACGCAAACATTCTTTGTTTACTGATAAACCGCGTAGTGGTAATCAGTCACAACCCGCGCCGTCTCATTCAAAACACGGCATAAAACTCGCACCTATCGAGATACCCGAATTTACCGGTAATCCAAGGGATTGGCCGCTATTTTATGCAACATTTCATAATGCAGTTCATTTAAACGCATCATTAACTGACACAGAAAGAATGTACTATCTGTTAGGTAAATTGTCCGGTAAGGCAAGGTCGATTTGCATAGGTATAGTTCCTTGTGGTGAAAACTATTGTGCTATCTACGACGCGCTAATTGAAAAATACGAAGATAAACGCAGCATAGCCGTCTCGTATCTAGATCAAATGTTTTCGCTAAAGCCTATAACTTCCGCTACCGCTAATAACCTCGAGTCTTTTATAGATCAGTTCACAAACGCATATTTAGCATTAAATAACTTAAAGTTGCCTAATTTATGTGACTTTATTCTTTCTTACATCGCGTTACAACGCATTGATAAAGATACCGCTCGACTATTCGAAATGGAAAATAGATCCGCCGAAATACCTACCTTGAATAGTTTGATTTGTTTTATCCGCGACCGCATTAAAGTACTCACCCGCACCGGAGATAATTACTCCCCAGGTTATAATCATACTAAACCTAAAACGTCATATAATACCGCTACGAAGAACAATGTACGTTCATTTGTTGTAAACAACAACAACCGCGCCAATTGTTTACTGTGCGATAAGTCAGATCATGACCACTTGTACTCGTGTGCACACTTTCAATCGCTGTCCCCGCGCGAACGTTATAAGTCGATTAAAGATTTAAACGGTTGCATTAATTGTCTTAGCACGAAGCATTCCGCACACTTATGCAAGTCACTGACTACATGTAAACAATGTAACAACAAACATCACAGTATGTTGCATTTTTCGTCACCCTCTGATACGAAGAAAGAATCTTCTTATCAATCCGCCGCTAGTAAGCCTACCTTACGTAATAATGACGACCACCGCACAAATAGTCCGGGAGCCCCTGGCAATAATATTTCCGTGACTTCCGACTCGGCTTCGTATAAGCCCCGCGACAATGTAGTCTCACTTTGTAGTATGACCGCGAACTCTGACCGCCCGCAAAAAACCCAAAAGGTTTTACTAGGTACAGCCCTAGCTAATGTTAAATGCAAAGATGGTTCTGTCGTGCCCGTTAGGATTTTAATAGATAATGGATCTCAAAACCATTTTATAACCCGACAGACTTGCAAACGTTTAGGTATTCGTATCTTTAATGATTGTTCCGAACGTTCCGTAATGGGAATTGGCAACAGCTCCCAAACTATTTCCGGTATAACAGACCTAACATTGTTCTCGAGATACGATACAAACTTTTGTTTACATATTCAACCGCTCGTTTTGAAAACGATTTCAAGCGACTTACCCAGTTGCACAATTGATACCGGGTCTTTGACCTACTTACACGATATTCCGCTCGCCGATCCGTATTTTAATGCCCCCGGATCTGTCGATATTTTGTTAGGTTCCGAAGTGTTTATGGAAATCCTACGATCTGGTAAACTACTAGGACCTCCAGGACAACCTGATGTCTTAGAAACCGCATTCGGCCACGTAGTTATGGGGTCAATAACCTCGCTACCGTGCCACACTGATAACTCGCAAGATAATAATTGCAACCGCGCCTTTTTCTCCTCTGGAGATGAATCGATTGAATCTTTGGTCTCTAAATTCTGGCAGCTCGAGTCGATACCTACTCAAAAGCACGCGTCTAAAGCTGACCAGGAATGTGAGCGATTTTATGTGTCTAATACACACCGCGATAATGATTCTGGACGTTACGTCACCGCATTACCTTTTTCAAAATCTACGTCTATGTTAGGAAATTCCTTAACTACCGCATCCCGCCGCTTCGCTTGTCTGGAGCGTAGATTCCAGATAAATAATTTATTAAAAATCGAATACGACAACGTAATGAAAGATTATCTTAAAAATAATATTATTTCGCCCGCGCCCGCTTTAACTACTGATAATGATTATTACGTAATCGCACACCATGGTGTCTGTCGCTCGGACAAACCGGTACGCATTGTTTTGAACGCCAGCGAGTCGAGTGACACAGGCATTTCTTTGAATGATTGTTTACATTCGGGGCCCAATTTACAGGCAGATTTAACCGCAATTATTTTAAAATTTCGACTTTTTCCTATCGCTTTAACCGCTGACATTAAACAAATGTTTTTACGTATTGGAATTCGAGAAGAAGACCGCCGCTTCTTAAATATTTTATATAAATTTGACGATGACGATTCCGTTAAGATGTACCGATTTAACCGCGTCTGCTTCGGACTTCGCTGTTCGCCGTATCTCGCAATGCGAACGGTCAAACAGCTCGCGCAAGATGAAGTCGGTCTCCCCTCCGCATCCAAAGTCGCGTCTGAAGATTTGTACATGGATGACCTAGGATCATCAGTACGTACGACCGAGGAAGGAATTCAGCTCGCCCGCGACTTAATTGATTTATTCAAGCGAGGAAGCTTTGACTTAGTTAAGTTCATGAGCAATTCTTTTGAAGTATTGAAGTCAATTCCGCCAGACAACCGTCTGTCCTCAAATGTAGAATTTGATAATGAGGATCATTTAAAGCTGTTAGGCTTAGTCTGGTCACCAGCTGAAGATGAATTTTCCATCGCGATTAAATTCAATCCGCAAACTAAATGCACTAAGCGCCTAATGCTTTCGACGATCGCTAAGTTATGGGATATTAACGGGTTCTGCGCACCTGTAATATTACACGCGAAACTTTTGATAAAAGCATTATGGATAGCCAAGATCGATTGGGACGATCAGCCGCCCCACGATATTTGTGTCGCATGGAACCGCTTTCTTAGCGAACTACCCGCATTACAAAACTTGAAAATACCGCGTTTTCTAGGGATTATTCCCAACTCCCGCGTCCTTTTATTAGGATTCGCCGATGCCAGTGAGAAGGCAATGGGCGCCGCGATATACATTTGTATACAAACCGCTTCGCAACCTAATCAGGTTAATTTAATTGGAGCGAAAAGTAAGGTAGCTCCTCTTAAAGTTGTATCCTTAGCCCGCTTGGAGCTCTGCGCTCTGTTGTTATTGACGAAGCTCTTTCGATTCCTTATCGAAACCGTTTCACCCCGCTGTCACATAAATGACATTTTCGCGTTTACCGATTCGACAGCGGCCCTCCATTGGGTTCATTCGTCTCCGCATCGCTTCGACACGTTCGTAGCAAACCGCATCGCTCAAATACAGGACAATCTCGATCCTAAACATTTCTACCACGTAGAAACCGCATTAAATCCTAGTGACTGCTTGAGCAGAGGACTTAGCCCAGCCCAGTTACTAAACCACCCGCTTTGGCTCCACGGTCCATCATGGGCTCGTGACAAAGTACATACTTGGCCAATCAATAGATTCACTTTTGACTCGAAACAAGATGAAAAATTGTTAGAGGTTAAAACCAAAACGCAAGTTTTCGTCTGCACTGATGACTCACCGCGACCTTTTCTTTGCACGCTGGCAGAGAATGTATCTTCTTGGTCCAAGCTACTCCGCATCGTAGTTTATTTATACCGCTTCTTAGGAAAAATTCCGCGTTCCGATAAAATGGAACTTTCGCACCTGCAATTTGCTGAAACTGCTATAGTGAAAGCTTTGCAACAACATTATTTCAAGGACGATATAAACGCCCTATCGAAAAACCGCAACGCTTCTAAACCACTCATTCCGCTTTCTCCATTTTTGGAAAACGATTTACTCCGCGTCGGTGGCAGATTAGACAAATCGTCACTCGACTTCGACAGTAAGCATCCGATACTGCTCCCCAAAAAGGATCATATTGTAGACCTCATTATCGATTATTATCACCGCAAATATTTACATTGTGGTCCGCAATTATTATTGTCGCTGATAAGACAAAAGTTCTGGATAATTTCCGGTCGCAGTACCGTGAAGCGACGCTTTCACCTTTGTAATAGCTGCTTTAAAGCACATCCGCGTACTCAAGCGCCTTTCATGGCTGCACTGCCCGCTCCCCGCGTTAATGAAGCTAAGCCTTTCTTGTTCTCGGGTGTGGACTACGCCGGTCCCTTACACATATTAATAAGTAGGTACCGCGGTGCCCGAAGAGAAAAAGCTTACATTTGCTTATTTACATGTCTTGTGACCCGCGCCGTTCACTTAGAGTTGGCCGTCGACCTAAGTACGGATTCGTTTCTTCGCGCTTTTCGCCGCTTCATATCCCGAAGAGGAAATTGTAGTTCGTTATTTTCAGATAACGGGACTAATTTTATAGGAGCGAAAGCTCAACTCGATGAGTTGAATGGATTTCTAAAATCCAAATCCTTTTGCGATTCTTTCGCTGAGGAATCTCTCGCTCAAGGTATGACCTGGCATTTAAACCCGCCTAGCGCTCCACACTTCGGTGGAATTTGGGAAACGAAAGTTAACCTCGTGAAAAATCACCTCCGTCGCGTCATAGGTGAAGTCTTACTCACTTATGAAGAACTTCTTACCGTTCTGACTCAGGTTGAGGCAGTGCTCAACTCTCGACCGTTAACCGTGTTGAGTTCCGATCCCGCAGAGCCCGTAGCTCTAACTCCCGCGCATTTCTTGACCTTCGGTCCGGTAAACTCCTTTCATACGGATTCGCACGTTAGACCAATGTCGGTAGATCTAGTCTATTCTTCTATTCTATAATATATAAAGCTAAACAACCGTATAGATGATTCACTGACTGACTGACATGAATGTTCCCGAAAACTGGCCCATAGTATGATTTGGAAATGTACTAGAGATATGTACGGAAAAATCCCGAGGCCAAAAATTAAATATGTCAGCATCAGAAAGTGGTACCAGGAAGAAGTTCCAGATGGGATCTCGGAAACGGTAAGAGATAAAAATAAACTAATAGAACAAAAATGTAGTAAACCTTAGGACGATTCTAAATAAACAATAAAAAAAGGTACCTCTCATACAAAAAAACATATTTTTCATACAAAGTTGTAATGCTCATTTTTAAACTGAAACTAGATGGCGCTGTACGACTCTAAAACACGCAAGCGTTTTGTACCCGAACTACAGTGGTATAGAAATGATGAACAAAAATTAACAGCAAGAATAATTACTGAAATGCTTATTAATCGTAAACGGTAAGAGGTAAGTGGGCGTGTTCGACCAAAATTTTCTAGACTGCAGCATCAGAAAGTCGTCTCCAAGTTGGAGAACTCCAAGGGATCTCAGAAACGGTAAGAGATAAAAAAAAAGTAATGGAATAAAAAATGTAGTAAACCTTGGGACGATTCTAGATCACTAATAAAAAAAGGTACCTTCTATCATTTTATAACTAAAGCTTATCAGAAAAGAAACTAGATGGCGTTGTACAACTCTAAAACACGCAAGCGTTTTATACCCGAACTATAGTGGTAGAGAAATGAACAAAAATAAATAGCATGAAAATGAAACGCTTATAAATCGTAAACGGTAAGAGGTAGGTGGGGGGAGCTCGGTTAAAATGTTATAGAGGACCATGACTTTCGGATGGTCATGAAAATCCAAGATGGCGGCCATTTTGAAAGTTGGTCCGATCCGGCTGATTTTATGCATTGGGGGGTTTTTGGGGCCCTTGATTCCATAGTTGAAAAATATTTTGGATTCCGCCATTTATAAAGATGGCTGCCGTGCAATTTTTTTTTCCATTTTCGGCGCATTGTTTCCTTATACCTATGGGAAATTTTGATCATTTTTTTTATAAATTTGTATGAAAAAGGACATTCGAAATTCAAAATAATCCATTACCTGGTCTTCCGACCTTCCATCATCGTGACCATCGACGGCCTGGCTAAGCTATATGAGATAGGTCATATGCGTTCTCAGGAATGTCATAGTAAACCCTGGAACGATTTTAGAGAACACAAAAAAATTCAAAATGGCGGGAAAAAAAACAACCATACTAATTTTGACTGGAAATGACGGCGAAACCATGACTTTTTAGTATAAAGAGCTCGAACTGATATTGTTTGGAGGCCGGAAGGGAAGATATTACAAAATTGTTTTTTTTTAAATGGCGGAAATTTCGGTATTGGCGGAAAAAAAGTTTCTCCGATCCGGATGAAAATCGATATCTAGGAGTCCCCAAGGATGCTGATCAACATTCTAAAATCAAATCATAGGGTTGCCATACAAAGGTGATTAACCCCAAGGGATCTCAGAAACGGTAACAGATAAAAAAAAACTAATGGAACAAAATATGTAGTAAAACTTGGGACGATTCTAAATCAGTCATAAAAATTGGTACCTCTCATACAAAAAACGTGGTTTTCATACAAAGTTGTAACTAGCTGAAGCTTATCAGAAAAGAAACTAGATGGCGTTGTACGACTCTAAAACACGCAAGCGTTTTATACCCGAACTACAGTGGTAGAGAAATGAACAAAAATAAACCGCAAGAATAATTATTGAAATGCTTATTTATCGAAAACGGTAAGAGGTAGGTTGGGGGGTGCTCGACTAAAATGTTATAGAGGACCATGGCTTTCGGATGGTCACGAAAATCCAAGATGGCGGCCATTTTGAAAGTTGGTCCGATCCGGCTGATTTTATGCATCGGGGGATTTTTGAGGCCCTTGATTCCATAGTTGAAAAAATATTTTGGATTCCGCCATTTATAAAGATGGCTGCCATGCAATTTTTTTTTCCATTTTCGGCGCATTGTTTCTCTATACCTATGGGAAATTTTGATTGTTTTTTTTATAAATTTGTATGAAAAAGGACAATCGAAATTCAAAATAATTCATGACCTGGTCTTCCGAACTTCCATCATCGTGACCATCGAAGGCCTGGCTAAGCTATATGAGATAGGTCATATGCGTTCTCAGGAATGTCATAGTAAACCCTGGGACGATTTTAGAGAACACAAAAAAATTCAAAATGGCGGGAAAAAAAACAGCCATACTAATTTTGACTGGAAATGACGGTGAAACCATGACACTTTAGTAAAAAGAGCTCGAACTAATATTGTTTGGAGGCCGGAAGGGAACACCTTCAAACTACCTATCGCGACGACGAGCGAAGCGAGGAGGAGCTTTAAACTACCTACCGCGACGACGAGCGAAGCGAGGAGGAGCTTCAAACTACCTAACGCGACGACGAGCGAAGCGAGGAGGAGCCTCAAACTGCCTAACGCGACGACGAGCGAAGCGAGGAGGAGCTTCAAACTACCTAACGCGACGACGAGCGAAGCGAGGAGGAGCTTCAAACTACCTAACGCGACGACGAGCGAAGCGAGGAGGAGCTTCATACTACCTACCGCGACGACGAGCGAAGCGAGGAGGAGCTTCAAAGTACCTACCGCGACGACGAGCGAAGCGAGGAGGAGCTTCAAACTACCTATCGCGCCGAAGAGCGAAGCGAGGAGGAGCTACAAACTACCTATTGCGATGACGAGTGAAGCGAGGAGGAGCTTCAAACTACCTATTGCGACGACGATCAAACTACCCATTGCTACGTTTACAATGTTTTACTAATGCGACGTTTTTTAATTGGCTTTAGCTAATCTAACCTAACTTCAACACCACTAACCTTTTTTTACCTAACAACTGAATATTTTCGGGAACCTTGAATAAAATAGACACTCTTTGAAGAAACATAACAAAATGGCCGCCATGCAAAATTAAAAGGCGCACACTATCGAAACTAATAGAGGCAAGCATAGCGTGTTTGGACTCATGTTACAGAGAACAACGGAGGCTTTCTTACAGTCTTAAAATAATTCAAAGATGGCGGATTCAAAATGACGCCCGATTTTATAGTAACTCGGATTCGGCTGATATTTTATATTTGGGGGTTTTAAAGGATGCTGATTTCAAATTTTGACCTTTTACTTGACTGACAGCATTTTTCAAGATGGCCGCCATGCAAAGTCAAGCGCATTATCATTTTCTTTGAAAAATACCGTCGTTTTGTACTTGTACTTGCAAAATTTAATTTAAAGTTTAGCACAAAGTATAAGACTTTTATAAATACAACAGCCACGATAACGTCCTCGCGGGCCGCACGCGGCCCGCGCACAGAGCAAAATACTTGTAATGATATAAAGGTGAAGAAATGTCAAGAGCGCCTAAACCTCGCACCTCATCGACGCCCATCTGGTGCATGTATACATAATTAGAACTTGACGTCATCATCATCATTAACATCATCAACAGCTTGAAGACGTCAACCTGCTGAACGGCATTATAATATTATTTTTGGCTGAACATAGGCCCCCCACAGAAAGCGCCACCTTGAGCGACTGCCTTCGCATCCAACGACTCCCCACGATTTTCACCAGACCTTAATGTAGGTAACTGGGTAAATCAGTACCTACATTAAAACCCTCCGTCATCCCGTTCCGTCATAGAACCACAACGCTTGGTGATTCTTTACATCCTTAGGTATGTCATAAATGTACCACCAGTCCACACTGAACGTTTTGTCGAGTCATTCATAGTCCGAACGGCTAAGGAATGGAATGCTCTTCCAGTAACAGTATTTCCTCTTGGGTATAACCTGCCTCTTTTCAAGTCAAGAGCAAATGGGCATCTCTTGGGCAAACGTACTCTACCTTAGACAACTTCGTCCTTACATCAGGAACTGCTATAATATTATCTGTGCTTCAAGTGAGATGTTGTTGTCAAACGTAACTCTATGCCTATTTTAGCATAAAAAAATGTAGGTAGGTGGGTAGTAATGAGGCGTTTTGTTTAAAAAAAAACTAGTTCCGCATCTGCTACTAGATGGCGTAGTAACCACGTATTTCAAAGCTTTCAAACCACACAAGGAAATGGCAAATTCAGTCGAGTGGATCACAGAGTACCTACATTGTCGATTTGTCGATAGAAAGCCAATAGAGTATATGCCATCCATAAAATAAGGAAAGGATACTAAACCTGATACAAACCTAATTATCTTGATAATGACAAAACGTAAAACCCACATTTTAGCGCCATCTATCGGGTCTTCATAAAATTACAGCTTTTTTTAATAAAACGCCTAATTGTAAACCTTCAAAAACCGATGCATGTAATGGACGTGCCGTGAGAGCCAACAGGGGCCGACCTATATTTTATTTATGAGCTCGAATCCACCCCTAGCGAAAGGATCGATATGCATGGAATTTGAATAGGTAAAGTATTTTATTACGGACGGACTTTACAGTAGTAAGTAGGTATACTTATCAAACTACAGAGGTAAAAAAGTAGGTAGTTATTTATAAACTGTCGAATTATTATAAACAGGCTCACAATAAAACGGCCGCTTTATCGGTTAGTTATAATTAAACGGTATCACTTCGTTTTATTGTATAGTTTGCTTCTAGTGTGGTCAAAACTAAGCTAACCTTGCTTCGCTCTTCATCGTAACCGTACTGTGGTTACTGATGACTCTAAAAACAATAAATTACAGCAAAAATTGGTGCATTAATACGGATTTGTTCAAAATTAAACGCTACTAAAATCGTTTGTTTATAAACTAACCGGGCAATGACTAATAATAAATAATCGAAACATCATCCGTTTTATTGCAAGAAAAATTGTCCGTTAACAATAATTCGACGGTTTATAAATAGCTTTTATATACAATCGGTTCTTAGTAAAAGACGGTTGACCTTTCTATACTAAAGTATAATAAAACTATAACAGGTATAACTATAACTTTGAAGATATTTTCAAAAATTTTTATGGAGGTCTCCGTATTATCCGTCCTGAAGCCACTATTCGCCGATTCATCACTTCATCCTTTTCCTTTATCTTTTTTCCCTCTTCCTTATCTTTTCCTTTGAGTTAAAGCGTAAAACTAATAAACCCGTGCGAATTCGGCCGAGTCAACTAGTATTTTATAAAATAAAATATATGATATAAAAACTGACAAGTTAAATCACAAAACATTAAAAAATGCACTAGCTAATGTACTTCCAGTATAAAACACCAGATATATTAGTTTCCAAACTCCAAGTAAATATAACGTTGTTAGAATATAGTGAAGTACTCTTAAGAAGCGCTGCTTTTTGAGAGCGTGTTCTGTATGTTCCAGTCCATCTTTGAGGATATATTTCCTAACACCCAAAATCCAAAGTATCATATACTCGGTCCAGTTTATGTTAGCGATGTCGAAGTTAAAAATGATCTTATCTTCTTTCGATAAACTATTAAACATCTTCTGTAAATTGTGGTCGAGGAAGGTCCACTCATTGTGTAAGAAAAAGTTGAGCACTCTACCCATTTTGTTCATTTTATTCGTCAGATTAAAAAATCTGAAAGGTAAACGTTTAAATTAAAATTCATTTTTGCCCTCCACATAAAATATAATAAATAAATAAATAAAGCATATTAAATTATTAGAATATATGTAGGTGTAGTTATCTATCAATCCACACTTGGACAGCTGATTACGCTCTCTCCA
The DNA here is from genome assembly GCA_963580505.1 of Ennomos erosarius. Taxonomy (NCBI): domain Eukaryota; kingdom Metazoa; phylum Arthropoda; class Insecta; order Lepidoptera; family Geometridae; genus Ennomos; species Ennomos erosarius. The sequence goes on along the minus strand of OY757001.1, from coordinate 1,519,179 downwards.
TTTGATAGAGGTCCGTGTCCCAGCCGTGGGAACGGATTAAATAACGCCCAACGATCACATACATAGATCCTGGGCCCTAACTAGGATTCCCTGTATCTAGGGACCCAGGATCTACAAGGACCATGGTCCTACAACACCTAGACACAGAACAAGTATTTGCGCTTTTTTTTCGGGCTCAAATACTTGTCCTGTCGCGGGAATCGAACCCACCACCTCCAGGTTACGAGCCAACCTGCTCAACCACCACACCAAGGAGGCTGTCTGAGGATTGAGCTGATAACGATCAAAAGTAGATAATAAATACTTATACCCTATTTTCTAATTAGACGAAGTAAACTGACATTACCGATTTTACCACATTCTCATGTAAAACAAATAGTGCCGTGGTAATAGGGATAGTTTTAGTTCACTGACAGTGGTATTCATAAACAAAGGTTGAACAAACCCCCAAAATCTATCATTCCACTTTTACCTAGAGGTGAAATGAATCTGAATCGTTTGCGGCCAGCGTTTGTTTATGGAAGTGAAAGAAGAATGATTCAGCATTTCACCTCTAGATAAAAGTGGAATGATAGATTTTGGGGGTTTGTTCAACCTTTGTTTATGAATGTTATGTGTTATATGTGTATAATTTAGGCTGTTAATGTGGTGAAACGTGATTTTTCGTGTTGCTTCCAAAACTCCATAGAAGCTTCTAGTAAAGTTGCCACCACTTTGCTGGAGCATGACTTACCTATACTGGACTAGGACATAACTGCGTGAAATGTTTTATAACACGATGAAAATGTAATACTTGACACTGGGTAAATACACTATGTGTGGAGCCAAAATATGAAAAAAAAATATACTGTACATAACTACAATAATATAAAAATTTTAGTATTTACCTCCTTTCTTTTCCCAACAGAAGACATACAAGATCTGCCACACACGCTGGTATCGTATGTGCTAACACTGATACAACCATGAATATGAACTTGCTAGAAGTGCACAGAGCAAAGCAGTAATAAACTGCTTTAGGTGAAACGAATCTCACGCCTTCTTCCAATAGGGCCTTTTTGAATTTCGCTGTAGAGAAACTGGTATTATTCTGGCCGTATTTAACCTTGGTTTCATTCGCAAGTGGTTATGCGTAGAATAGAACATAGAAGAATAACGCTAGAATACTTGATATTCAGCACGGTACCTACTTAGTACCTACTTAGTTAGTACTACAATACTACGTATTGTAATTCATTTGTGTGTAATTCGATTACATTAATTCTTTTTTTGGTAGAAAAGAAGTACCTACTTTATTAATATTTTCATTGGCCCATATAGTATTGGTTGGTTGGGTTGGAAGGTTGGTTTATTCTAATTCATATGCTCATCATCATCATCATTAACAACCTGAAGACGTCCACTGCTGAACATAAGCCTCCCCCATCTATCCCCATCGGCTTTCTCCAGATCGTTGGTCCACTTATATAGTAGGGGGCAGGCCTACGCTGCGTCTTCCGGTTCGTGGTCACTGCTCGAGCACCTTTCTTCCCCATCGGTTGTCAGTTCTACGAGCGATGTGGCCTGCTCATTGCCATTTCAACTTGCTAATCCAACCTTTAGTATTAGGTTCAAATCACATAAAACCGGGAATGTACAGGAACGCAGTGCAAATCTATGTAGTAGAGCTACCTACATGATATAATACGCTACAATGAAACATCGTCAGCAACGAAAATGAAGGCACTCCTTATCCCGGAGAGACGGTAGAGAAAAAATCAAATGAAATGATTACGGTGAAGAGAAGAAGGTACGCTAGCAGCCTACATTCGCCGCTTCATTCATTGCATCCATTGCTGAAGCCAAAACGGTAACTTTTTCAATTTTGACTGTCTTCCTGTCAGTCTGTATCTTGGCTGAGCATCATGCCGAAACGACTATATGTATTCAAATGAAACTTGCCATGATTTGACTTCTACAAAAAGATAGGGCTACAAGATAAGGATAGGATACTATTACTCACACCAAGTTACCGGGTTTTGTAGTGTAGGGCTGACTGTATATATTTTTGTATTGTTTCCACCTCTCAACTGGCTTGTTGATGTTTCTCTTCCAGCAACTATAATCGCGTTGTTGACATAGTCACAGGGTACAGATCCTAGAGAAGTTGAAGGGTTCACGTGAATGACGTGTAGGACTCCTAATGCTATTCCAAATAAAATCTGAAAGAAAACATAGGTATCTAAGGTCCTAGCCCGACTTTGCTCTCGAAAAATGTCGACATCGCCTCATTACACCTACCGAGTGGACGAGTGAATGTTTACACATATTTAAAAAATAGCGGCGAGAGAATCAGGCAGTTCCCAGTTTCACAGACATTTTTTAGGTTTCTACTCCACGTGCGAGTAAAAATTCGCTGGAAAAAGTAACGTGTACGCATCGAGTGGAGAGTAGTCGCCGAAAGCGCGTATTCACCCCCACCGAGTGAGCGAGCGAGACAGTGCACAGAAGTGTGGGATGGAAAGAAAATAGAATAGGGTCCGAGTGACTCTGTCGGCCTGTTGCTAGGTCGAGTGCTCGGCCGAGGGCACTGACTCGTCCCTCTACTTAGTAGGTGTAATCAGGCTATCACGACCGAGCACTCACCGGATGCTGCTCATTTGCATCAACTTTTTTTTGCAAGAAATGTATAAATAATTTTGTGATCAATTCACTCACTAAACCGCATCGCCGGGTTTCGTGGTTTGCGAAAAAATTTACACAAATGACGCAGCATCCGGTGAGCCAGTCGGACGTGAATATCTAGACTTGTTGAGAGCAAACACGTGTTAAACTCAGACTAACCTCAGGTAAAAAATAATTATTATAAGAACACTGTTCAGTTATAAAAAAATCAAAACGAATTTCAAAATTTTACCCCTGTGGCTCCATAAATGCAGCTCATATCAAGCCAGCCTGGTGCAGGTTCACGGTACGTACATAATACTGAAAAAAAGAACAATTTTTTAGTAATATTTAGCTCAATTTATTTGTCATCAGTAGAACTTGCATTCTTGAGTACTTGCATTCTGTAGGTATTATAATAGTATCTAGGCACACATCTACTCTGTAGCTGTAGGTAGCTATAATCTGTTCAAGCGAAGGTACCAAATTAGGCGAACTCTCTTTCTACCATTTATAGTATTATTTTATACATAGCGCAAAACATACCAATGGCAGGCCTCACTATACATATCGGGAGGCCGTCAGTCATTGTCCGCACTAGCTCTTCAGATATAGATTTTGTGAACGTGTAAGTGTTTGGCCAATTCTTTATCAACCTGCAAATTGAAAAAAAAAATAAGAACACGAACTTTATTGTAACTTAAAAATGTGTTTATATATTAATTCAATAAATCATGAATCTCATGGTAACCAGATTTTGATATCTTCGTTGCAAACAAATAAATACAGCAGTCTTCAAATAAAGAAGACAAACATAATTTTGTCCATAGTATTTGATATAATTTCTTTTGTGAACTTACGCTGGTGTAATGTTAATCAACCTATCAGCCTCCATACTCTCGACCATGGATATCATCGTCTCCGGCGGAACGGGCGCGTCGTAAAACTTCTCATCCACTTCGGATCCAATTGTAGCGGTCGTCGCATGACTGTACGCGGTGGACACGTGGACGTACGATCTATATCACAAAAATGTGCTTATGTTATATTGACCATACAGCCAAGTAAGTATTAAACGATGATGTGGGTAATAATATTGTAACAGCAGCATTAAGAAGTGGACCAAACCCCAAGATGCAGCGTAGGCCACCCCCCACTAGGTGGACCTACGATCTGTAGCCTTACCGCGTAAGCCCGGTGGCAATCGTAATCGTGTGCTCTCTTGCTCGCACTCAAGGGCGTGTACATTGGCGCAAGCAGGATGGCAGGCGATGTTCATTACCAGAATGCTTACGCGGTAGGGCTGCTGGTCAAAACCGCGAGGAGCCGATGGATGCAGAAAGCAAGCAGCCGCTCAACGTGGCGCGCTTTATGGGTCTACATGGTCAGTAGTGAAACAACTTCCTGCGGAACGATGATAATTATCTGAGAAAAGTAATATTGACAACATACTTGAGATTTTTACATTCTTTTCCCAAACGCAGTGCTTCTCTGGTTCCTCTCACATTGATCAGCGTGGCTGTTCGTAGAGTTTCATCAAACCTCGTGGTGGCCGCCACGTGGAATATTACGTTCACCTGATCGGTTAATTTATCATACATATTTAATAAAGCACGGGTTATGTTTCATACTAGGCTGTTATATATAATTATATACATTTTAAAAAGTTACACCAACCTCTTCAACTAAAGTTCTCCAGTTCTTATCCTTGATACCCAGTTTTAATTCAGCCACGTCTCCTTCTATCACTTTTATTTTGTCTGCGAATTTTGGCTGCTGCTGACTTAAAGATTCAAACACCTGAAATATTCACTACATTGTAAGTATTTTGTTTCATATTGTAATAACGTTTTCGTCCCAGCAACTTACAGGATCTCCGAAAATCTCGTTCAATCTTTCCTGAACATTTTTCCCTTTCTTCGATCGCAGCAATATAAATACCTTTGATATTTGGCAAGACCTATGGGAAAATGTGCCAAATCAGTTTCTTATAACACATTTTTACTGCTGTACTTATCAATTAAATGTAAAATGAGTTTGATATAATATATAACATAATACCTCAAGAGTTTCTCGATGAGCTGCTTCCCAAGGAACCCGGATCCTCCCGTGAGGAACACCACGCAGTTGTTGTAGAACCTCTGCACGTCTGAATCACCGCGAGCCGTCGCCGCGGTTATTGCCCTTACATTTGATAACGTTGCTACCTCTACCGCCCTTGCTGGATCCATTTTATAGACTTTATGGTTGAAAATAAATAAAAAACTAGCTCACTGTATAAATACTGATAAATGTTTTTTGTTCTAATGTGTGCTGTATACTATGGAGCAAATGCTACATCGGCGAAAGAGAAACCAAAGTTTGTTTTGTTTGCGGTGCTGCGTCAGTATGATTAATTAGGGTCGGCATGTAAATTAAAGGTGAATTCTATTATGTCACAAGGAAGGATTGACGATAATATAACTAATGAATAGAATAGTAGGTAGGCATTATGATTGTTGATATTAGTATCAACAATCATACTGATTGTTGTATCATACATCAATGTATACATCAATGTATACATCAAGTATCATGTGTGGTTGAAACGCTCAGGCGTTTCAACCACACATGTGGTTGAAACGCCTGAGCGGAATCGCGCAACGTGGACCGCTACCCACCACATTTGTGGCTTACAGCTGATTGCGCTACTAGGGATGGCAATCAATTTTTAGAGGTGTCACTCGTTATAAATCGACTAAAATTGAAACTAGTTGAACGTCACTATCGAATAAAGTAAAAGTCTCTATAGTTCAGGAGAAAAAAAAAACGCCTCAGTCTAAATTGCATCTCACGCTGAGCTGGCGCGTGCCGGCGATGGAGTAATTTCCTTTAGGTACGGCGGAGCGTCAATTATTATGTGTAGTGTTATTGTGTGTGTTTTTTATACAACAACACACATAAAAATGCATTTGTTTAGAAAGCCAAGTAATGCTACTTATCAAAACTAGTTTTGAAATTTTAAAACACTGCTTAGTTTATTCGTATAAACCGTAAATATGCAAAACCATACCACGCTATTTGAGGAGCGCTTTGGGACCTACCTACGCCCGCCGCACCGCGCCTGAGTGGATAAGTTAAATTGATCAAATTACACTTGGAGTCGTACTATGCGTTAGGGATGTATCTGTGGCACCCTTCAGCAGCTAGAAATCATTTGAAAGTGTAAGGTCACACTTGCGAGAAAACAGAATTATAATATTTATTGTGGAAAATGGCGCACAGGTGTTTTATTTTCACGTAATCCCACATGGAAGCGCAAAGCGCAAAGGCATTAACAAAAGTAGCGTGCAGTCAATCCATAGAAAATAATGCCCAGTGAAAATTTTCGTATTTAGTACGGGGCTCATTACTCATATTTAATTTTATTCAATTCTGATTTAATGCAGATAGCAAACCCTTTTTCAACATAATTAGAATAGATTGGTGTGGTATTATAGCCTCCTTCCGTTGTGAATACTCGATGTCATAAAAAGGAAGATATTACATATGTGACGGTTGTGTGTGTCAATCACAGAATTCCCCCTATTACATAGGTCCAGCCCCCCTATTACGAAGGAGTTAGTAGCGCTGCTAACGCGCGTCTGCCGCTCAACTGCTGTCAAAATTGTATGAAATTGACAGCAGTTGAGCGGCAGACGCTCGTCAGCAGCGCTGCTATCTCGTTCGTAATAGGGGGGTAGAACCGAAGTCTCCATACTTAACCTTGTTTGAACATGAATCAAACCATAGAGCACATTTTTTTGTTTCTTCTAATGTCAGTTCCTCTTTCAACATACCATATAAATAGCCGATTTAGTCGGGTTCCTAAATAAAAATCTAGCTAGATGTAAAATATAAATAATAAAAATTATATAACGCCTACATTAAAAAAATATAAAATAATAAAATTAATTACCATCATACTACTATCTATAGACAAGAAAAAGGTCTATAGATAGCTCATGCAATCTTTTAATAAAAAGGATTCAAATTAAAAAGTCGCACAACGAGCTATGGAGAGAGCAATGCTCGGTGTTTCCCTGCGAGATAAGATCCGAAATGAGGAGATCCGCAGGAGAACTAAAGTGACCGATGTAGCTCTTAGGATTAGCAAGTTGAAATGGCAATTGGCAGGCCACATCGCTCGTAGAACTGACAACCGATGGGGAAGAAAGGTTCTCGAGTGGCGACCACGAACTGGAAGACGCAGCGTAGGCCGGCCCCCCACTAGGTGGACCGACGACCTGGTGAAAGCCGCGGGGAGCCGATGGATGCAGGAGGCGAGCAGCCACTCTAAGTGGCGCTCCCTGGGGGAGGCCTATGTTCAGCAGTGGACGTCTTCAGGCTGTTAATGATGATGATGATGAACATATGATTTTGAACTATGTAGATTGTTACCCTAATGTAAATTTAGGAGAAGTTTATTAACATAATAATTATATTATTAATGTTAACTTGTAAAATATACTGTGTAGTTTGCATCCTACAACTTTTGAATAGTTTAAATACAAATACAAATTATTTAGTTTTGAGTACAATAGTTATAGTTTAGTTAAATAGACGTTCATACTTCGGAGGCGATACGTGTGCTGGCGTTAAAATAATTATAGATCGTTGCTGTGGAGTGAAAATGCTGACTCGCAGAAACGTGTACTTGCAAGCCTTATTGTGCGGTTTGCTCAAACCGTACATCTATAATAGATAATTAATATATTTTATGGTATGTGGTGATAGATATGGCTTTCAATTAATGATAGTGCTTCACGACTAGAGTACTCTACACGCATGGGCGTACCGAGGGGAACATCCTCTCCTCATCTGGAATACTTGTTGATATGGCCGATTTAGAGCAGGCTACATTACAACTTTATCGACTTTTTTCTTAGTTCATTCGAGGCTGCTACAGGGTATAGCAGTAGTAAATTCCAAGGGAGAAAGAACCCAAGAAAAAAAAATTGCACCACTAGCCATCACCGCAGTTACTGCTCTTAGGTTTGATAGCACTGCTACCTCTATCGCCTTTGCTGGATCCATTTTGCTAGACATTATGTAAGTATGATAAAAAAGTAGAAAACTAACTCACTGTTCTCTAAGAACTATATATACCGATATATGTTTTCTATTGTAATTGTAACGTGAGGTTTGTGTTGTGGGCTACTTACGTCGCGCGTCAGCGGAAGGTAAAGCTATTTTTTCGTTTGTGGTGTCCGATCTATAAATAAATTAAGGTCGGTATTTAAATCAAAAGGTGAAGGTTATTTGGCCACAAAAATCAATTACATAAAAAACTTTATTCTGACTGGGAGACAGACAACGTTGAGCCTAAAGTTCTGGGTGCAAAGACTTGTTTGGAGGGTAGGTGGCTTCCTTTTATGAAGTAAGCGCGTGCTATAAAAGGATTTTCGGAAATTCAAACCCTATTTAAATCGAAACGGTAAATAACGTTTGTATGAAAAACCTACATTTCGTGACGTATCGTTTACAAATCGTGTACATACCCACATAGGGGAACGTGGTTCGAGATGATCCCCTTAAGGGAGAATGTGTTTAGTTCAACCAGTTTTCACAGAGCGCCATCTAGCCCCAAACTAAGCATAGCTTGTACTATGGGAACCAAATAACGGATATAATACTAAGATACTTTTTATGTTATAAATACATACATAGAATACAATATTACACCCAGACACAGAACAAACATCTATGTTCATCACATAAATGTTTGCCCTGGGTAGGAATCAAACCCACAGCCGAAGGCAGGTTTACTAGTACTTCCAACTGAGCTATAGGGCCCTATATTTCGATTCATCCACTTAAAACGTGTCTGTCAACTTTTTTTAGCTAATTCAATATTAAACCCAAAGACTGTATCCAGACCCCTAATACGAAAAAAAAGTAAGGCAAAACCGTACACACCACTTTGGGTTTGATTGGATCTCAGCTGTCAAACTCAAAATCAATCATTGCTTGGACGTAATTGTGAAGAGATACCAGAAAATGCCACCTTGCGTGATAGAACTTCGCTGGAATTACGAGAAATACCGAACACGGAAGCCTATGTTGCTATTTCACAAGTTATTGGGCATTAAGGCGCTGAATGCTCCCAAATCGACTATTTTGAACGTGATTATCTCAAAACGTATACCTTTTACATGATTGAAAAAAATGCACGTTAATACTGGTCATATCTTCTTTCCATCTGCCAAAACCGAAACACGTTTACGAAAAGTTCTCGATAGAAAAAAATAGTGATCTCTAAAAATCATTTAAACGTTTTAAAATGTTACATTATAATAAGACCCCCCGTTGAAATAAATCGTAGTGATAAGCTATGTTTCAATGCATCCGTCTATAAGCTTATTTTTTTTTATAACAATAAGCATTTCTTTTATAACTAATTATTTGTACCGAAAAATGGAAAAGTCGAAGTGCAAGGCAACGTAATCGCCATATTTTTGCTATGCATAAAGCAACCCTATAAGGTACAAAATAAGTTTCAAGTTTGTCTGCTGTAATAAAAGTGCTCGCATTGGGTCCTGTCAGGGTCTTAATATGTGTTATTTAAGGTATTTTAAAATATTTTTGTCTAACAAACAGTTGGATATCAGTATTGCCACACAATGTATAAAATATTACCCGATTTTTTTGCTTAAAATTTTAGTATATCCGTACTAAGGGGCAAAATCAGAAAGAGGACCAATAGCGAACAGACCACTTATGCCCGCCGTGCTGATCGTGAGATACAAATAGTACCTAGTACCTACATAATATATCAGAGTCGAAATAAATATTAATTGGAAACCTCATATAATTATGTTCAACAAATTTATTAAATTCTACGCAGTTTCAAAGTAACATAGGATACATAGTTGCAAAAAATGCCACCATCAATTGAAAGAAAGCAGTAATTTCAAGGTTACCTACCACATTTGCACATAAGTGAATGAATGAATGAATGAATGAATGAATGAATTTATTTGCAACAACAATAAGACAGCAGTAAGTAGGTTACATATTGGTAGGTATACTACCTCCGAAAGCAAAAGGAACTGTTGTCACAAATCGTTGTCATATTTATATGCCTGTCTGCACCTAAGTTTGACCGCTTTTATATTCGCACTTATCCCTCCAAATGCGTTGCAGTAGGTACGTCATAGCGGGATAAGTGTGAACTTTAGAATCTCTTGATAGACGGGCATTAGTATTTTAGGAGTCACTGCATACCAAGCTACACCGCACGCACCGTAGGTAGTGAGCAAGCAGAACTTTTAATGTTTATGAAGGGCTTCTACAGCCACAGCTTTGTGTCTGTTAGAGTGTAGAAGGTAGGTAGCTCCTGTGAGTAGGGTCTGCACCGCACTCAATGGCGGCTGAGAAATCGGCTTGAAACGCTGCGCAGTATCAAAATTTAGATATGCGTGAAGAGGTAAGGTGTGTGCGCAGCGTGTGGGGGCTTGCAGCGTACTTCACAGCCGCCTAAACGTTTGGCGTGGACTCCACCTGTGGTTTATGTATTATTATAGATTTCACACACAGGTTAAGCCGCCAGGTTTTAATTCGAGACGTGTCAGGTGAACTTGTTTTCGTCCAGCAATATATTGTTGCACGCCGACGCCGACGCTCTACCGGTTAAACACTCGTTAGTTAACAAAAACTTCGGTTACTCAGACATAATGACCGAGCGAGCAAAGTCCTTGCTACATACTACGTACAGAATGGCTAATATAGTACTAGTAGTATTTATTAGTATTTAGTAGTATTATCTAGTAGTATTTACTACAGTACTATATGTCTATTCTGTGACTTTACTGCCAAAGTTTGCCTAGTTTACATAGGTACTACATATACCATATTCAGTGAAAGATATTATAATAATTTCTTCATGGATAACTTGATGTATTTCATTCTTGGGTCTGCTTCGTCATTTACCCGATTTGATCGGGTGATACTTTTCATATAGTATGCTGACAGGTACTGACAGAAATGACGTAAAACTGACATAAAAAAAAGTTCGTGCTCTATGATCATAGACAATATTTGCTTGACTTTTTACCGAAGTTTGTATGGGGAGTTTAGTTCTGGACCTATGTAATAGGGGGAATTCTGTGATTAAACCATAAATGGTCGATTTTAGCTACCAGTTATTTCAGAGTGATGCGAATATAGCTTTGCGGCTAAGTTATAATTTTACAATTTATATTAGGTACCTACTCATACAATGTTGTATAAAATTAGCGGTATAAGCTTAGAGTTCAATAATTATTAGTAGACTAATCAACAAAGACAAAGCTTTTAACAAATAATTATGTGTAAAGAGGAAGGTGGTAAATTGACAAAAACATCATTAATCCTAATTATAGAGGAATTATTCTTTTATGTTCCTAATACTCTCAGTTAAGGTTGAGGTTATGGTGAGCCCGCGCAGGGAGGCACCACGTGAACTATGGCGCATGCGGGGTGGTAATATAATGGAGCAGCAAATAAAATACAAATATGTACTTACAGTCAATCCTGGCTTTATTTGTCATAAATACAACGAAGGATTGCTAATAACTGATGGGATAATTCTAGGATTAATTATTAACATAAAAAGTACTATACAACGTAATCGACATATATTGAACAGACAGCAAAGACAAGATAGAGAGTAGCTTATAGAATTGGTCAACGACAATAATTTACCACAGAGTAACTAATATTCGGATACACAACGAATGTAATAAAAACAATATTAATCGTTATATATATTCAACAGAGGTTTCAGTAAAAATAAATGTTTAAAATTTTTTTAAAGTCAGGTCGGGTTATTCAGTACTACTCGTCTCGCCCGGCTTTGCATGGGTTTATAATTAGTTGGGATAAGACCTGTTACAGTTTTATTATAAGCAATAAATAGATAAATAGATGAATGTAGTAGTTTTAAATAGATTAATGAAAATGATGGAGGACTGCGTCTTCTATCTCCTAGTTTCTGTAAATGTTGAGAGACATTAAAAGAGAGCGACATCTATTCGTGAAGAGATGTCGGCGCTGCAAAACAGTGAATCTATCCTTCTCTAAAGGCAAATGTGTTAGCAAGTTTAAGTAAATCAAATTATCAAAGGTTTCTGATTCAAGAAATCAGACTTATGGTATTCCATAAGTACATCTATTTTGTTTTGTTATTCCAAAACAAAATAGATGTAGGTAAGAATCTATTAGTCTAAGCGAATATAAAGCATACATATTATTATCCATTTACATAAAATATAATATAAAGTAAATAAAAACCAGCTAACATTTGAAATTACATTATATTAATTAATATACTAGCCAAGGTGCATCCAATACAAAACACAAGATATATAATCTTCCATATTCCATATAAATATAATGGTGTTAGAATATAATGAAGTACTCTTAAAAAGCGCTGCTTTTTGAGAGCGTGTTCTGTATGTTCCAGTCCATCTTTGAGGATATATTTCCTAATACCCAAAATCCAAAGTATCATATACTCGGTCCAGTTTATATCAGAGATGTCAAAGTTAAAAATAATCTTATCTTCATCCGATAAATTATTAAATAGCTTCTGTAAATTGTGGTCGAGGAAGGTCCACTCATTGTGTAAGAAAAAGTTGAGCACACTACCCACTTTGTTAATTTTATCGACCAGTTTAAAATATCTGAAAAGAAAAACGTTTAAATTCAAATTATTTGTTCTTTCCTTAATATCATTACTACGTTAGTAGACTTAGGTGTAGTCATCTGCCAATCTACACTTGACCAGCGCGGTAAATAATGGCCTGCATTGTCTCCATGTGTGAAAGGGCCGCGTCCCAGCCGCGGGAACTTATTGAGCTGTTGACGATCAAAAATAAGTACATTTAACTGGTATAAATACCTAGTAAATAATATAAAATTTACTTACCTTCTTCGTTTTCCCAACAGAAGACATACAAGATCTGCCATACATGCTGGTATCATATGTGCTAACAATGATATAACTGTGAATATGAACATGCTTGAAGTGCACAGAACAAAGCAGTTATAAACTGCTTTAGGAGAAACCAATTTCGGGCCTTCTTCCAAAAAAGCGTTTTCAAATTTCGCTGTAAGGAAACTGGTATTAAATATTATAGGCATATTTAAACTCCGTTAAACTAACGCATTGTCTGTCTGTCTAACTGTCTGACTATCTGTATGTTGGCTGAGCATCACGCCAAAACCACCGGATTTAAATGAAACTTGGTATAACTTGCGTCCATATCACAAGGTAAGACCACAGATCTAGGATTTTTTGTTAGTCTCAAAGGCTTACGAAGCGTGGGAGCGAGATGTATAAATCAAGTACACACTGGCCGAGAGAAGAAATACACTGAAATGATGGCGGATTTTTCTGTATGTATCTTCGCTGAGCATCGCGCCGAAACTACTAACTGGAACTCAAATTAAACTAGGCATGCTTTGACTTCTACAACAAGATAGGGCTACAAGGTAGGGATAAGATACTAATACTCACACCAAGTTACCGGGTTTTGTAGTGTAGGGCTGACTGTATATATTTTTGTATTATTTCCACCTCTCAACTGGCTTGTCGCTGTTTCCCTTCCAGCGACTATAATCGCATTGTTAACATAGTCACAGGGTATAGTTCCTACAGAAGTTGCAGGGTTTACGTGAACAACGTGTAGGACTCCTAACGCTATTCCATATAAAATCTGGAAGAAATCCATACCAGATAAAGAATGCTGGGTACCCAAGATGCAGGCTTTGCCTGGAATTCAAAACCAATGCCAACATTTTACCCCCGTGACTCCATATATGCAGCTCACATCGAGCCAGCCTGGTGCAGGTTCACGGTACGTACATAACACTGAAAAAAAAAACTGAACTTTAGATATATACAGCTCAGCTTATTTGTCACCAGCAGTAGTGCTTGCAAACTTCTGCTTGGCAGTGTATCTGGCCAAGCAGTGGTACCAAATTAGTCGAATTCTTGCAGTGTAGTATTATTTTTTAATTAGCACAAATACATACCAACGGCAGGCCTCACTATACATATCGGGAGGCCGTCAGTCATTGTCCGAACTAACTCTTCAGATATAGATTTTGTGAACGTGTAAGTGTTTGGCCAATTATTTATCAACCTGTAAATTGAAAAATGAGAACACAATTCTTATGTAATTTACTATGTTTTCTCAAATCTCATAATTACCAGAATCAGAAGCGTTGTTGCGAACAAATAAATACAGCAATTTTCAAATAAGAAAACAAAGTTTATTTAGATTTTAGTATAAAATTGATATCATTTTTTAACTTACGCTGGTGTAATGTTAGTCAACCTATCAGCCTCCATACCCTCGACCATGGATATCATTGTCTCCGGTGGAACGGGCGCATCGTAAAACTTCTCATCCACTTCGGATCCAACTGTAGCGGTCGTCGCATGACTGTACGCGGTGGATACGTGGACGTACGATCTTTATCACAAAAAATGTGCTTTAGCAATATTGACCGTAAGGCCTGGTGAATATTAAAGAAAAGTATCATATTTATAGCGGCATGATTAAGTTAAGTGACTATTATGTAGCATCCTCATTGGTAGAATAATATTGTGACAACAATTATTAAGAAGCGGACCAAACCAGAAGACGAACTGATCAAAACCGCGGAAAGTCAGTGGATGCTGAAGGCAAGCAGCCACTCAACTCTATAAGGGAAACATGATCACTAGTGACTTCTTTTGGAACTATGATGATGAAATCTGAGAAAGGTGATATTGAAAACGTACTTGAGATTTTTACATGCTTTTCCCAAAAGCAGTGCTTCTCTGGTTCCTCTCACATTGATCAGTGTGGCTGTTCGTAGAGTCTCATCAAACCTCGTGGTGGCCGCCACGTGGAATATCACGTTCACCTGATCGGTTAATGCATTATTCATAATTAATAAAGCACGGGTTAGGTTTAATACTGGACTATTTTAATAAATTTTAGTAACGCGTACTTACCTCTTCAGTTAAAGTTCTCCAGTCCTCATCCTTGATACCTAGTTTTGATTCAGCCACGTCTCCTTCAATTACTTTTAATTTGTCAGCAAATTTTGGCTGCTGCTGGCTTAAGGATACAAACGCCTAAAAATAAATAATAAATAAATATGGGTGGACAATTCACACATCGCCATCTGGCCCCAAACTAAGCATAGCTTGTACTATGGGAGTAGTGTATTATTGGGCATTCTACCCCACTTCACGTTCGCTACGCTCACTACCGCTCGCTTTGCTCATGGTGGGGTAGAATGCCCAATCGTGTTTTTGAATATAGTTATCGCGTTTTCGATGTTGGCGAACAAGTTGGCGAACATCTCTATTCAGTGTTCCGATGTTGGCGAACGTCTCTGTTCAGTGAAATCAATTTGCTTGCAAAACCAATACTCAAACAACATTAAATACTTACCTGCGTTAATGCAGTCGTCGTATGCACCTAATAAGCGTTCATAATGTGATAAAATGTCTAAATAGCAAATAGAACAGACGTTTACAATACCTACGTTATAGACAGAGTTGAATGCATGATGTCGTTTGGTACTCTAGAATGTAGGTATCATTTGTCATTGGTAATAAATGCATATTAGATAACATGTCTAAACATGTCTGTGGATATTTTTTATAAAATTTGTGTTCGGTGTCGCAAGCTATTCAAAGTTAGCTTGAACATAAGCGCTATCATACGTAGCTTCGAGTCAACCTGTATTTTCACATTTAAAAAATAAATTGCAGTTATATTAAGGAGTTTCCTGTGCCTAAGCATTCTCGATATGCGGCTGTAAACATACGTTTAAATAGTTTCAATAGCTGGCCTATTGGCTTAGCTCAAAAACCACAAGATATGGCAGATGCTGGATTTTTTTACACTGGAGAAGGCGACAAAGTGATATGTTATTTCTGTGGTGCAGGACTGAAAGATTGGAGCCCTGAAGATCTGCCTTTACCAGAGCATTCTCACTGGTTCCCAACTTGTCCTTATGTTTTACTTTTAAAAGGAAAAAAATTCGTCGTTACTATTCGTAGAAATACGGTTGAAGAGAATAAAAATAAGCAAGTGTGTGAACAATATCTGAATAGCAGAAAAAAAAGTGAGAGTGAATCTAATATAATAAATACAAGTGCAGATTATACGCCTAATGGAATGTACTGTAAGATTTGTTTAGAAGAAAACCTAAATATTTGTTTTATACCTTGTGGTCACGCAGTTAGCTGTAGTAAATGTGTTCTCTCGTTAAAAAATAAATGTCCGATATGTAGGATGTCTTTTTTTAAGATAGTCAAATTGTATTTTTAACAATTATTAGTTCATAGTTTGTTTAATTTTACTTTATTGTTGTGTGATATTTTAATTAAGAATTTAAATAAAAGAACTTAGAACAGTTTGGATTGTTTTTATGTGTGGCGTCGCAAGAAGTTTTTATTTCTTTTCTTCATGCTCTCTGCGAGAGCATTCGAAATTAGAACATAGAAAAAATAACAAATGAAAGTTGTTTACTTTTTGACAGAGTCAATCACGACGAAAATTTCGGTTCGGCAAGGATATATAGTATCGTGCAGTCTTTAATTACCAAAGTGGTGACCCTCGGAACGTGAAGGAGCCCGTGTCTACACACCAACGTGGTTACCACGGCCAGAGTGGTGACCAAAGTTGAATTACCAAAACGGTGACTCCTTCGTACAACGCACCTAAACGCTGCGGAATTTCACAGGCTCTATACATATTGAGAGATAATAGCAGCGCGCGAGGCTGACGAGTGACGTCGCACTGCATGGCACAACTGCACTGCACGGCGCTGGCGAATTCGCGACGTGCAACGCTGACGACGTGCGACGCCCCCCTTGCGAGCGCTTTCTTCGGGGAGCAGTATAACGCCCGTGGTCGTGCAACTGGAGCTGCACTCAACGCTACCTAGAGCCAGGTGACCCGCGGACTACGACGATCATTTTCTGGATGTCAAGAGGTACCGAACTTCGATATTCTTTCGTTCGTGTTGGTGATGGAATAATTTGCGTGCATGCGAACATTGAGATAACAACAGATAAAAAGTACAGTCACGGTATAAAGTGTTTGTCCAAATATTTTTTGTGCCGTATTCAAATTTATGATTTTTTGTACATTGATAAGGCTTACTTATGGTGACGGTACATTGTTTATTTAAGGCGAAGCGGATTAATTTTATTTTTTATACAATTTTTATACTGACCTTATTTTATAGTTACTGTTTTATGCTTGCCTTTTTTTTATATACGCATGTTACCTTGCACGCACACCACACCCTCATTTTTTTTCTCTCTCTTTCGGGTTGATTTTGCTTTTTTTCGGTGCACATTCTCGTTTGACTTTCCTACCGGTTTTGGTGGTACAGCATGAGTGATAGTGAGGTTGACGAATTTAGGCCTGCTTCTACACTACCGCCGAATCACGACCAACCTGGCACGAGTGGCATGGAAAGGATGATCGTAAATAGGGTATCCATCCGCACCCCTCCTTTTTGTAAGGACCGTCCGGCGTTATGGTTTGCTAGTCTAGAAGCGCAATTTTGTATCAATAATATTACGCAAGAATTGACAAAATTTAATTTTGCAATTGCGCATCTGGACACCAACTGCACTAGGGAAGTAGAAGACATCATTATACAGCCACCGAAGGTACAGCCATATACAAAATTACGAGACGCGATAGTTTCTATGTTTTCCGACTCTCGCGAACAAAAGGTCAGACGCGTACTGGAAAAAGAGCAGATTGGTGACAGGAAGCCGTCATCTTTCCTGCGGCACCTTAAATCTTTAGCGGGGCCTACATTTCCTGATGAGCTTATGAAAACTATTTGGATGGGCCGGCTACCACGTTTTCTCCAAACAGTTCTGGCAGCCCAGCGGTTGGAGGAATTAGGTGAGCTTAGCGAGTTAGCAGACAGTTTGATGGAAATTAATGCTCCATCCACATTGGAGGTTTATTCCAGTCATGCGAACTCAACACCACCGCGAGCGGATAGTGACAGCACAGTACAACAGCTGGTTAAAAAAGTGGATGAGCTTACACGCATTGTTGCATCGCTCGCTACTACTAGTGACCATGGTCGTGCGCGCTCCAACCGTAGTCGTAGCCGTAGTCGTTCACGTCCACGCAACCCGGAACTGTGTTTTTACCACGACCGATTTGCAGCCAAAGCACGCAAGTGCGTACCACCGTGCAATTGGTCCGGTGCTTCACCTAACATCCAGGGAAACCAGAGCAGCGGTCGGTAGAGGCGACAGCCGATTGCTCTACATCAAGTCGCCGTCTTTTCGTAACCGACCGGTATTCAAACCAAAAATTTTTGGTCGATACTGGTTCGGACTTATGCTGCATACCGCGTCGGTATGTTAATAACCGCACATACGAACCACAGCCATATGACTTAGTTGCTGCAAATGGTACTAAGATTAGCACTTATGGTTTGGTGCAGTTAAATCTATGTTTAGGGCTTAGGCGCGAGTTTAAGTGGAGTTTCGTAGTGGCAGACGTAGAGAGCGGCATTATAGGCTCGGATTTTTTGTCACACTACCACTTGCTACCTGACTGCACCCAAGGCAGACTGCGTGATGGCAAGACTGGACTTTCTTCTGCCGCAGATCTTCGTGCAGTAGACCAACCAAGCGTCAAGGTAGTATCCTTGCCTGACTCGCCATACACTGCGATTCTGGCTAGGTACCCAAGTATCACGCGACCACCTGGAGCACCACGGGAACCTAAACATACCACCGTGCACTACATTAATACAACGGAGGGTCCCCCCGTTACAGCTCGACCGCGCCGCCTTGCACCCTTGAAGCTCCGCATCGCGAAGAAAGAGTTCGAGGATATGGTTCACGCTGGTACTGCTCAACCTTCGAGCAGCTCATGGTCCTCTCCATTACACCTCGCACCCAAAAAGGATTCCACGTGGCGTCCTTGCGGAGATTACCGTGCGTTGAACGCCCGCACTATTCTAGATTGTTACCCCGTTCGGCATATAGGTGATTTTGCGCACAATTTAGCTGGCTCTACTGTGTTTAGCACAATAGACCTGGTTAAAGCCTACCAGCAAATCCCAGTCCATCCAGGTGACATCTGCAAAACGGCAATCATTACACCGTTTGGGTTGTACGAATTTCCGTACATGACCTTTGGGTTGCGTAACGCGGGACAGACATTTCAGCGATTTATCGATGAAGTGGTGCGAGGCCTAGACTTCTGCTTTGCATACGTAGATGACATCCTAGTGTACTCCAGCAGTCCAGCACAACATGCAGAACACCTGGAAATTTTATTCCAGAGGCTGCACGACTATGGAGTTGTCATTAACGTCACTAAGAGCATTTTTGGAGCAGAAGAAGTCTTGTTCCTTGGCTATCGCATCAATGCAGCAGGCACACGTCCACCAGAGGACAGAATTCAAGCTCTGGTGGAATATCCGCAACCCAAGACTGTACAAGGCATGCGCAGGTTCATTGGCATGGCAAATTATTATCGTCGTTTTTTGCCTGATGCAGCTAAGTATCAGGCGCCGTTAATCGACGCCGTTACTGCAATACAAGGCAAAGGCAATAAGCCGTTCATATGGACGCCTGAGCTCGAGGAGTGTTTTGAAACCTGCAAGAGGAGCTTAATGTCCGCTACTATCTTAGCTCATCCGGACTGCAATGCTTCGCTTGGCCTATTCACAGACGCCTCGAGCACTCATGTGGGTTCATGCCTTCAGCAACGCATCGACGACAAAAACGACTGGCAACCACTGGCCTACTTTAGCAGGAAGTTTAACGCTAAGCAGGCACAGTGGCCTGCGTACTACCGCGAACTCTTGGCTGTTTATGAGAGCGTGCAGCATTTTAGGCACATTTTAGAAGCCCAGCATGCGACCATATACACAGACCACAAGCCGCTTACTTATGCTTTTGTACAGCGACGGGAGAAGTTGCCACCCGTACAGCTGAATCAGCTGTCATTTATCAGCCAATTCACCACGGACATAGTCCACATCAAAGGCATTGATAATGTCGTAGCTGATGACATGTCTCGCATCGAGTCAATCTCGCTGGAAGAAGATTACGCTGCACTCGCTGAATCTCAAGATACTGATGAAGAACTAGCCAAAGTGCGCGACAATTCTTCACTCAAACTGGAACCTATCGTGATTCCAGGCACTAATGTCACTGTTTTATGTGACACATCCACTGGTCGACCACGTCCTTATCTGACGTTACCTTTTCGACGAGCCGCATTCGACCGCTGTCACAACCTCAGCCACCCTGGCGTGCGTGCAACCGTTCGCTTGGTGACTGAGCGCTACGTTTGGCCGAACATTAACTCGGACTGTAGCAAGTGGGCGCGCTCTTGTCTTGACTGTCAGCGCAGTAAGGTTAGCCGACACATTACGTCGCCTGTCGGGCATTTTGGTACACCTTCTGGCAGATTCAAGCACATCCACATTGATATCATAGGACCGCTACCGCATTCCGGTGGATATAATTATTGTCTCACCGCTATCGACAGGTACACGCGGTGGCCTGAGGTATGGCCTATGACGTCAATAACTGCAGAGGAAGTGGCAGAGACGTTAGTATCCGGTTGGATATCTCGTTTTGGAGTACCCAGCGTTATAACAACTGACCTAGGACGCCAATTTGAGTCCGCGTTGTTTAAACGTCTCCTAAATGTATGCGCCACAAAACGAATTCGCACCACCAGGTACCACCCTTGCGCAAACGGCATGGTGGAGCGCATGCACCGCCAGCTTAAGGCATCGCTAATGTGCCATGCTAACACATGGACAAGAGCGTTGCCACTTGTTCTCCTCGGCATGAGGACGGCCCTCAAAGAGGATTTAAAATTATCTTCTGCTGAGTTGGTCTATGGGGAGACACTCCGTTTGCCTGGTGAACTCATAGTGCCTCCAGAAGTACCTGCAAGTTCTAATGACATCGCGGATTTTGTCACGGATCTAAGACGTGGTATGGAAGCTCTACGTCCCATACCCGCTTCTCGGCACGCTGAACCATCGCATTTTATCTACAAAGATTTAGCTACAGCGACGCACGTATTTCTTCGCGACGACACGGTTCGCCGCCCATTACAGCCTCCATATTCCGGACCGCATCGGATCCTTAAGAGGTCGGATAAGACATTAACCTTGGTTGTAAATGGGAAGGAATCTACCGTTAGTGTAGATCGGGTGAAGCCTGCGCATCTGGATCCTGGTCTAACATTAAGTAGTGGTGCATCATCTACTCCGCCTGTGCCAGCTCCAGCTGTAGTCGCAGCTCCTGCCTCAACACCTGCTCCGGTTACCACCAGGGCTGGTAGGAGGGTTAGATTTAGAGAAGTGCTTGACTTGTAATTATAGTTTATTTTTATTTTTTTCTAAATCAGTTTTTCCTTCTCCGTGGGGGGGTGATGTGGCGTCGCAAGAAGTTTTTATTTCTTTTCTTCATGCTCTCTGCGAGAGCATTCGAAATTAGAACATAGAAAAAATAACAAATGAAAGTTGTTTACTTTTTGACAGAGTCAATCACGACGAAAATTTCGGTTCGGCAAGGATATATAGTATCGTGCAGTCTTTAATTACCAAATATGCATTAGTTATAGTACCTACCTACCTAGCGATAAACATAAGAAATAATGTTATACATCATATTAAAAGTTTTAGTTAAAAAATATGAAAGTAGGTGATTTGTCTTTCTGCTGAATCGTATTTCTTAGTATGAAAACATTCTCAATATTTTATTATCGTATTTGGCTCAGCTCTCTCTTTAGTTTTTTTACTTTTCGAGACCCGTTTGGTTCGAGGATACCTAATTGTAAATTAGACCAGATTGGCTCGTACCCTCCTCGAAATAATAAGAAACAAATTTTAAATTTATTTTTCCTCTTTATTCGATACCAGATTGGCTCAAGGATACCTAATTGTAAATTAGACCAGATTGGCTCGTTCCCTCATCGAAGTATTAAGAAAAAATAAATAATATCATGACTTTTCTTTCCCCTTACTCGATACCAGCTTGGCTCAAAGACACCTAATTGTAAATTAGACCAGCTTGGCTCGTATCCTCATCGAGAGTGGAACAAAAAGTTATGGGAAACAAGATTAGGTATTTTTTAACTTCGAATTTGAGACCCGATTGGTTCGAAGACACCTAAATTACTAGTTTCATTTAGACCAGCTTGGCTCGTACCCTTCACGAAATAAGTCGCAAAAATATTTTGCATTTTATATTCGTGGCATCGTGGCTCAAAGGCACCAAAATTATGACTGTAATTTAGACATGATTTGCTCGTGTCCTCCTCAAAATTCAAAGTAAAAAAATACTCTTTATTGCTTGTGAGAAATTTGAATCAAACGCGTAATAAAAACGAGAGAATGTTTTCTATGCTAAGTATTAATGCATCCGAAAATGCATTTTACGGAATTTTTTAGTACCTACTATTATTTAGTCTTGCACTTGCACTAAACATGTACAAAGTTGACATAATGCTTACAGCATTTTATGCCAGTCAACCAAGGTATACACAAAATGAAATGAGCAAATTATCGATCATGCAATATAAAACAATAATAAATAAGTAAAACTACTGCATCAAATAATTTTTGTTTAAAATTATCATTATGTACAAAT
Source organism: Ennomos erosarius (assembly GCA_963580505.1). Taxonomy (NCBI): domain Eukaryota; kingdom Metazoa; phylum Arthropoda; class Insecta; order Lepidoptera; family Geometridae; genus Ennomos; species Ennomos erosarius. The sequence continues at coordinate 1,496,858 of OY757001.1, read as the reverse complement.
AAATAAATTGAAATAGAAACATTTATTTTCAAATTATAAAGAACATTTATTTTCATTAAATTTATCACACACAATGTTAAAGTAAAGTTACCCAAATTATTATATTGCGTAAATAGCACCAAGGAAAGTAGTTTTATTGAATAATGTACCTATGTACTGAATGTTCATGACTTTTAGCATTTATAAGATTAGTACACGAAATTTACAATTTTTTTTTCCAAATATTACCGACTAGGAAAATATCAAGCACTTACCTTAACCGGTGGATTATCCGTGCACAAAGACTGTTTTTTTATCATTTTAACAACCACTTTTATTTATTCATTTCGCTAAATTAAAGATGTTTATAAAATATTATCTAAGTACAATAATTTTGTTCTCACGAATAAGACACAACCACGTTATCTTTGAGTGACGTAACGCTACGATATTGTTACGTAAGCCCTAGTACAGCCAAGTACAAAATCAAGTTGTTGGCTTTCTTGACTATAATTTAACTTATTAATTTACTAACCTTATTATTATATCTTATGTCCTTGTATATACCTGCATCACATCATACTTCAAACGGACATACAAGTTATTGCGACTCATTATTTTAATTAGAAAAGTATAATGCTGATAATTATATTACGAGGTACAGAAAAATCTAGTCTATTATTAATTACTATAACGAATTTTTAAATGAACATTACTGTTAGATTTTTACAATATCATACATAATTATACGTATAAAAGGTACTTAATTCGTTATTCCTCGAGTTATAGAGACACCTAATAAATATTGCGCATGCTAATCAATTTTTTATTTAAAATAGGACTTACAATAATACCCGTTATTTAAAACATTAAATGAAATCACAAAAACATCTGAAAGCTTATTTTTCCATTCGACTGTACAAACACACACTACTGTTGTGAAGGTAGCTTTAAAGGTTTTTGTACAGTCAACTGAAATCTATAGTGATAGCAATTTGATTTGAAATTATTAAATAAGTCTTTATGATTCGATAATATAGTTAGGTACAAGTGGGTACCTACTTTAAACATTTGGGTATGTTTTGAAAGACACCTTGTAGTACCACCAGTTGCTATAAAGTTCTGTGGTAGGTACCTCATACCTATTTTTTTTTTACTCATAAGGCTCTATAACGCACAATACATATATTGAACATATTCAAATATGCTGTTTCAAACTGGTCCTTTTTTAGCATACATGTATGTAGAAGTTAGTTGTGTGTATAACATAATGCTTTAAGATTAGCACAATTATTGTAACGTTGATGATTTTACGTCAGACTGTACATCTGTACATCTACATCTGTGTGTGTGTACGTATTTATAGCACACAAGCAACGCTTTTGCAGAATGCTTATTAAACGATTTTATAGTTTCTCACCGATGAAGATCGTTTCAGATAACACAAAGCATATTCCGTGAACTACAAAGTGATGCCGCCAATTTAGACCTAAAACGTAATATGTACTAAATTAATTGATTCATATAATGACAAATATGTGTTATGTTATGATATAAATTACCATGAATTATAAAAATGATGACACAAATGCCACTGGTATACACCCAAAATGTAATATGTACACAATTATTGTGTTCCCCACGAATCGCTACATTTCATTATATTGTCATATCAGTGACAAGTGCCTTCGAAGTTCCAGCACAGTGGTTCCAGATTTCTGCTTAAAAATGTTAGTAAGTGATAAAATATCATTTCAGTAATAAAATTAATTACTGAATAATTTTAATTTTATTTGAAATGTTATTTTTCTTCTCAGGTCTGATTCCGAGTACGATAGCGCCCCATCGCCACTGCCTGTGCCTACGCCCACGCCGCCGCAGCCGAAAAAGAAGGCCACGAAGCGTAAATCTGCAGCAAACGCGGCTGCAGGCTCTGCTGGCTACAATCCGCCCGCACCATCACCGTCGCCAGTGCCACCACCGTCAACTAGCAGTGCGACTACTACGGTTTACTCATCCAAGTAAGTTTCTCAAAATAGTTGAATTTTATATCAACAAATTCTTCTTAGTAGTGGTACTTTAATTAGTGTAAATTACCAACTTTCACCACTATTAAAACAAACCTAAGCCTTGTCAAATCTAAAAGTACTTTATTATTGAAAGTAAGTAATAGAAGCATAATTTTCAATGTTTTATCGTGTTGTTAAATATTACCTTTATGTTACAGCATACGCAAGCGGAAGGCGGACATCTTCGCCATACCTAAAGCTGAAGAACGTTTGAACAGCGCAGCACCACCACCGAGTTCGGCCAGCAACGCGTCTAGCTTCACTGCGCGTGTCTCAAATGGTCAGGTGAAGCGTAGCGTCACCGTTGACGGGAATTTTTTTGTAGATTTAAAGGTGTACAACACCGCCGACTGGGTGGCGTACAAGCCCGAAGAGCGATACAAAAAAGCTCTATCATGTATTAAGCTGGCATTAGACGTAGACTCTCCCGAGTGGGAGGCGATTCAACGTTTCATAGGGCTTGCTTTTACGCATTTTGAGAAAAGTGAGCCCGTGTTTTATAAAAATACAAAATGAGCTTAATATAAAATCCAAATAAGTAGGTACTATTGTTGTTTAGCAACATTTCTCGGAATATAAGCCTTGTCGTGTATAATTACATGTTACTTTGTTAGATTATTTTGGATAGGTACAATCCTTATAAATATTAGAAGGGGAAGGCCTTTGTCCAACAGTGGAACTATCTAGATTCTAACTTTATCTTTATTTTTAGATAAACTTTAGTTTGTTTGGTTATAACTACTTACACTTTTACCAATTGTAAAAGAATATTAATTTACAAAATGCCTTACTGCACGCTATGTGGAATATCAGTAAAAAATACATCCTGGGTAGGACATTTACGTAGTGATAAGCATAAACAAAATGATAGGAGCGTGACTCACCATAGCGATTACGAAGGTGTGGATATAGTGTCGTTAGCATTTCGGTCTCGTATAGCTACGTACAGAATTACTGCATCTGACGAACAAAGCTCTATAGAAGGGTTTTTCGATTCTATTAGTAAAAAAATAAAGTCTCTTTTAAATGAATCATTAAAAAAACATACGTGTTTAAAAGTAAACTTTGAACTTTATTCAATGTTTTTAATGTTAAAGGATAACAAACAAGAAATGAAATCATTCGGAACTAAAAACGCTGTTTTGTATAGCAATTACGATTTTGATTCATTATGTGATGACATATTGAGTAAATTAAAAAACAAGATCGAAGAATTTACGGAGCGTGATAGCGGTTGGACGTTATTGAATCACTCGCATTTAGAGATAAATGTTAATAAGTATCAACCGTTGGGCGGTTTTCGGGTTAGGTTAGGAATAAACCGTTCGAACTTTATTGATTTGCCTAAAAATATAAAAACAAAAAGGCTTGTCTCGATATACACAACTCTGATGAATTTTGTTTTATGTGGTGTGTTACAGCTGCTTTATTTCCAACTACAACGCACCCTGAAAGAGTGTCATCCTACCCTGATTTTCGCACCATATTCAATGTCTATAAGATGCACTTTCCCGTATCTTTTGCTGATATTCAAGTGTTTGAAAAAAATAATCCGAATATAAAATTCATAGTCTATGGTTTAAAAAATAAAAAATACATTGTAGGTCCTGTGTATAAATCGAACGAAATTAATGAAAATGACAAAATTATACATTTGTTACTACTTGAAAATGATGTTTCTTCTCATTACTGCTTAGTGAAAAATTTGTCAGGGCTCGTAAGGGGACAAATAACAGGCCACCATGGCAAGATACATTTTTGTGATACTTGTTTAGTATTTTTCAATACAACCAACGAGCTTGATAATCATTCATGTGGGGGTGTGGTAACGATTTTACCTGAGAAAGGTTCAGTAATCAGTTTTAAAAATTACAATCACAAGCAGGATATTCCTTTTGTAATTTATGCTGATTTTGAATCATTGCTAGAAAAATGTGACAAACAAACGGAGCAATCTAAATCACCAAATACTTGCACTATGCAACGTCACTTTCCTGCGGCTTTCGGTTATCATATTGTATGCTCTATTGATGAAAGTTATAATCGCTATGTGTCATACCGAGGCCCTGATTGCGTCGATAAATTTATTGAGTCTTTATATCAGGACGTTTCTGACATCAATAAAATATTAAGTAAACATGTTCCTATGATTTTTAACGAACAGGACGCAATTGACTTTGCCAATGCAACTCACTGCCACATATGTGAGCATTTTCTTTATTCAGATAAAGTCAGAGATCACTGCCACATATCAGGGAAATATCGTGGTGCTGCGCATAGTTATTGTAATTTACAATATCAATTGCGAAAATTTGTTCCAATATTCTTTCACAATTTGGCTGGATATGACTGCCACTTATTCATAAAAAAACTAGGAGAAGCTCCGGGCCCCATAAAAATAATTCCTAAAACTAAGGAAAACTATATCTGTTTTACAAAGTTCATTCCAGTCTTAGAAAGAGAGTTTGTACAACTTCGTTTTCTAGACTCGCTCAAGTTTTTAGGCACAAGCTTAGAGAAGCTAGCAAAAACAATTAACAAAAGCGAATTTAATCATATGAGTTATTATTTTCCAAATGAGGCTGAATTGGAGTTGTTAATGCGTAAAGGAATATACCCATATGAATATATGGACGACTGGACACGATATAATGAACAATCGCTTCCGCCCAAGGAATGTTTTTACAACTCACTCACAAATGAAAATACATGCTCAATTGGTTTGGCACACATTCAACATAAAAAATTTAGGTGAATATACAGATTTATATTTAAAGACTGACGTACTATTGTTGAGTGAAATATTTGAACAGTTTAGAAAAACATGCAAGTCTCACTATCACCTGGATCCGGCTTTTTATGTCACTGCACCTAGCCTATCTTTTGACGCGATGCTTTTGAAAACGGGTGTTGAGTTAGAGCTTATTGATAATTTAGAAATAATAAAAATGATCCAACACTCCATACGTGGCGGCGTGTGTGTGTGTGTGTACACAGAAATTGTTTGGCTAACAATCATTATTTAACAGATTATGATGAGTCTCAAACAGATTCCTATATTGCTTACATCGACTGTAATAATTTGTACGGATTTAGCATGTGCCAACCGATGCCTATTTCAGATTTTAGATTGTTGGAACAAACTGAAATTAATAACTTGGACGTATTAAACATCTCAAATGACGCTCAGTATGGATTCATCCTTGAGGTCAATTTGATCTATCCAGACAACTTGCATGACATACATAATGATCTACCATTTTGTCCAGAGAAATGTGTTCCTCCTGGAGGAAAGCATTCTAAGCTTGTGCCCAACTTGAATGACAAGTATTTCTATGTAATACATTATGTTCATTTGAAAACGTGTCTCGAACATGGTCTTGTTTTAAAAAAAATACATAGGGTTATAACTTTCAGACAAACGCCATTTTTAAAAAAAATATATTGATTTTAATACAGACCTGCGACAAAAAGCCACGTCAACTTTTGAACAAGATTTTTTAAATTATTGAACAACAGTATATTTGGTAAAACACTGGAAAACAATAAAAAAAGAGTAGATGTAGAGCGAATTTATCTCGAACAAGTCAGTGGCGACTATGAGCTGGAAGATGCGGCTTGGACCAGTTCCTCACTAGGTGGACGCCTTCAAGATGATGATGATGATGGTGGTGATGATGATGATGATGATGAGGTTTGATCTGGTCAGAGCCGTGGGAAGCCGCTGGAAGCGGAAGACTAACGGCTGCATAGAGTGGCATGGGTTCAGGATGATGGTGGTGATGATGATGATGATGAGGTTTGACCTGGTCAGAGCCGTGGGAAGTCGAAGGAAGCGGAAGACTAACGGCTGCACAGTGTGACATGGGTTTGTGATGATGCTAGTGATGATGATGATGGTGTTGATGATAATGACATCTTCAGGATGATGATAATGAGGGTCTTATGATGATGATAATGATTATGACGTCTTCCGGATGGTAAATACGGCGATGATGATGATGATGATGATGATGATGATGATGATGATGACTTCTTCAGGATGATGATGCTGATGATGATGTTGAGGGACGAGATAGGCAAAGATTTTATAAGATAAGATGCAATATATTTATTTATCTCAAATCTATGAGCATAGTTCAGTTTGGTGAAGTTCAGATTTGACATTGTTTTAATGAATTTTCAATTAAAACTTTAACTTTTATTTTACAACTTTATAATATTTTTCAATAGTTAATTATTGTCCTTCGTATTTATATAGGTCAAGCATAAGCAGTACCTGTTAGTGACTCCTTACCACACGGATAGGATAGCTAATTGTATAAATTCGAATGAGAATAACGTCTTGTTGATAATTGATATCAATAATATATTTACAACTTACAATACATACACTTTGTTCTACGGATCAAACATAACTTTAGCATATTTCATTATACTGAAATACGTCTTAGATATATGGATGATTTCTATGAAAGTTCAGGAGAAGCAAAGTCAGCCTGAGAATTCATAAACGGTTCAATGTCTATAGTATACAAAATATATGCATAATATTATTATAATATCAATAAATACGGGTATGGAAACGATTAGGAATAAATTAAATGAAACGAAATGATCTTTATTTCCGACACACAATATCGCAAAAGGAACAATATAACACGGAACATAAAATAAGAAACTTATATAAATATACTAATTATATTCTGAAGCGATATTGCACGATGTCAGAAACAGATCCCGGCTCAGCTCAGCATACAACTTATTATCATTGTGTAATTACTCCGAAATAAATGTCCTGAGTTTTTATTCAACATTATTAATCTCCATTTCATGTCGGCCGAATCTTCGAGAGAGGAGCAGAGGTTCCACACGGCGAGGTTGCGCATAATGCATAACCTACGGGCTCTTCTTTGTAGGACGATTCATCAAGACATGTCTGATTGTCATTCTTCGAAACTTATTAAAAGGTCATGTGTTTTCTTATAGATAATAGTATTTAATCTCGACGGTAGATGTATTAACTCTAAATTTACGGTTTCCCAAAAATATTATATCGCTTCGTAAGTCGACTTTATTAATTATTGTAAAATCAAAAATAGTTTCTTTGGGCTTCTTCTCAATCAGGAGTAATCGAAGTTTCCGGATATATTTTTAAAACTCAAAGTTAGTTATGAACGACAACATAATTTTAATATTTAATTATTTCCTCTGGGTACTTTAATTCTATAAAATTATTTTATAATTTAAATTATAATTTAAACTATTCCGATAAAGTAAATTCTAAATTCATAATCGTTTGAAATAACTTTTTCAATAAATAATTTGAGTTTTACTTATGTTTTTATTTATTGATCTATAATATAGAGCATAACGTAGGAAAGTAAAGGTAACGAATTCTAGACTATCATCATAGAAGGCCACTTTAATAAACCAGATTTAGGTTTAGGATTAATTTATAGTTTGGAATTGGGGCTCAGAAGATGGCGTCATGATAAGCAGAAGAGGTTTATCATGACTTCGTTAATATGTTTAAAATAGGCGTGAGGGAATGGTAGAATGGGTTGTAAGCATTTCCGGTAGGAATGATAACATTTTTGTAACTAGTGGGAATTTTTGGGCCGAATAGTGGAAGTGTAACAAACGGGAATTTTATATTTTTTAGATAGTATTAGTTAAGAGATTCTGATATATACACTTGATGAAGAATGGTTCTGAAGGTCAATTATAGGAAGTACTTCAGGTTTTCTAAATTAGGTTAATATGAGTTGTTTTGTGGGGATTTACGTTTAGATTGCAGTGAATAGTAGGATAATGGATATTCCAATTTACTACATTGATCGCGTATTGAGTCGGTGTTAGTTAGGAATTGTCTCATTACTTTAAAAGGATTTGGATTACTACATTATCACAACGTACGGGTTCTACCACTTTTAGGAGACGATCACTTGGCCATAACAAATCTAGAACATACAACAAGGTTAGGTTAATCTTAGGTTCTTTTCTATCGGTATTGATTATTGCTAGCGCTTATTTAATTGCAATTGATAGGTTATTTAAATTTAGTCATTCAAGACAGTAAGTCAAAGATACAATTTGTTAAATTAATATAGGGGGGTTAGAAGGGGGGTCATTACAATATGCTGACATTTTTCTTACCGAATAATTTTTTGGCTACTGAATATGCAACTTTGATAGCAGATTTGAAATTTTTTGGCTTTGATTTCTTTACTTTAGAGTCAATTTTAGATATTATTGTTCTAAAGGATTTTCCACCAGCTCCTATTTTCACTTTTGATTTCATTACTTTGCTTACTAACCAAGACGCTAATTTCTCGCCTTTGCTAGCGCTTTTTGATTTAGATCGTTGTTTAGCCATGTTCATAAGTTGTAAATCAGCTTTATGTCGATCTTGTAGGTTAGAACTATTTGTATAAGCTATGTCGTGTTGCTTACAAGCTTCGTCCAATTCATTAACCCTTTTATCACCCCTTTGTAACCGTTCCGTTAGTTTTGTACCTGGTCCACAATAATTATATCCAGGCAAATGCAACTCGAACGGTAAATTATTTATTAAATTATTAATAAGTCCTCCCCCTTCCATTAGCAATGCAATAATGAAAATTATACGTAACTAATGTAGTTTATACAGAACTATAACAGCGAGTTTTTATTGATCCATGAATTGTGACTCTCACTAAGACCTAACCATTTTACATACAACTTATTACCACATCTTCTTAGCACTTTTTCAATCAAATACATATTTGGATATTTTGTCTTTTGTAGCTCTTGTTCGTAGAATGAGCCTAATATGTTCTGCTTCTGTTGGTCTGCAATGTTATAGGTAGTTGGATTGGTATTATTTACTTTTGTTATCGTAAAAAGTTCAGTAGACCAATTAGGAGTGTATCCTTTTTGGAATGTTCCTTTGTATTTACTGATGCGTACTTGATCACCGCATTGAAATTTTGTCTTCTTAAGTTTAAGGACTTGCTGGGTTTTGTAAATATTATGCATCACCTGCACTGCATTCAACGAGTTTACATCCACGGGCTTAAATTTTGTAGTACGATGTAGGGTATTGTTGTATTCTGTCATGATGTTTTCTAATGGTGTTCCAATCCATTTGTAGTTACCAATGTTAGCAACACCAAGAGAAATCGCAGTCTATGTTATATCGGGCGGTTGACAGCTGACGTTTTTGAACAAAGTCTCAAGTCTGTGTAGTCTGTGGTTCAATTTATTTTATTATCTTTGTTAGTGATTCACTTTTGCTCGAGCCCTAGGAATAGACGGTCGTTGTAGGTCATAATAATTTGTTGAAACCTTAATTTTAACTTTAAAGTATTAAAGTTCAGTTTTTGTTGTAACGCTTATATTTTATTTATTTAAATTAACTAGCTACAGTCGTAGTTGATAACATCAGAAGTGGGATCCTATTCCACTCTAACACCAATTAGATTAAAATATTTGTATAACTTGTTTTTTATAGTTCTTATTAATCTTTCTACAATCGATGCTTTTTTGACTGAATACGTAGAGTAATGGTTTATTTTATATACTTTCATTAAGTTTCGAAATACATCATTATAAAACTCTTTCCCATGGTCAGTTTGTAAATGCATCGGCCTTCTTCCATTCGTAAGTAAACGTTCAAATGCAACTGATATTTCGTTTTTAGATTTAGATTTAACCGGAACAGACCACGATAGTTTAGAAAAAGCATCGATCACGACTAAGATGTACTTAAACCCTTTGTTGCTGTTTTGGACTTTTTGCATATCAATTAAATCTGCTTGCCACAAGTCATCAATTCCTTTTAAAACAACTGGTCGGCGAATAAAGTTTCGACGTGCTTGTTTATGAATTTCTTCAACTAATTCTTGTTTGGTCATTTTTTTATATTTGTTTTATTATTGGAATGTGATTACTTTCATCTTTAATAGAAGGTTTAGGTTTAAACTGATCAAATATCACTTGGATTTGACTATTTATATTCTTTATCTCTGTATCTATTTTTTGTTGCTTAGTATCAAACTCTTTGAGTTTCTGATCAACGTATTGTTTATTAACAGGAAATAATGGGACCTTAACACCTTTTAGCCTTGTGAGCTTTAAATCAAAGTCTCCATCGTCTGACTTGCTAAACTTCATATCAGTTAAATCTATGGGTAACCTCAACCTTTTATGGACGTGCTGTCCAAATTTATCCATATTCATATTTGTGACTGCCTTTAAGGCTTTACAAAAGATTACGAAATAAAACCAATATTTACTCCGTATTATATCTAACTAATGATGCCATTTTCTCGCAGTTCCTCAATAATAGATATAATTTCGTTTTCAAGACCAGTATTACCAGCATCACGAGATGTAAGTAATAATTTTAATCTTTCAACCAATTCATTGGGGTCATCCCAATAAACATAATCTACATTTTCTTTAATTTTTTTCATTAGTGGTAGTCCGGATCCCTTATGAAGACTCTCGGTACTGGAAAGGTGTGGTTTACTTAACTTGAAAAGTGGTTTTATAATATGTAAGTATTTTGAACCTTTATTACTTTTGATTGGTTTTTTAGCATTAAAATCACGTCGATGCGCATTAGTACAAATTAATATTTGTTTATAATTATTCAAATCATCTTCGGTCATTAAAGACATATCAGGTGACTTTTTAAATAACAACTCGTTTAGCCCAGGCGTTTTATCATAAGGTTGGCCACCAATTGAAATGGTATTGTGGCGTCGCAAGAAGTTTTTATTTCTTTTCTTCATGCTCTCTGCGAGAACATTCGAAATTAGAACATAGAAAAAATAACAAATGAAAGTTGTTTACTTTTTGACAGAGCAATCACGACGAAAATTTCGGTTCGGCAAGGATATATTTCATAAGCTCTTGGACAATAAATAAGTGTTATATAGTACCGTGCAGTCTTTAATTACCAAAGTGGTGACCCTCGGAACGTGAAGGGGCCCGTGTCTACACCAACGTGGTTACCACGGCCAAAGTGGTGACCAAAGTTGAGTTACCAAAGCGGTGACTCCTTCGTACAACGCACCTAAACGCTGCGGAATTTCACAGGCTCTATACATATTGAGAGATAATAGCAGCGCGCGAGGCTGACGAGTGACGTCGCACTGCATGGCACAACTGCACTGCACGGCGCTGGCGAATTCGCGACGTGCAACGCTGACGACGTGCGACGCCCCCCTTGCGAGCGCTTTCTTCGGGGAGCAGTATAACGCCCGTGGTCGTGCAACTGGAGCTGCACTCAGCGCTACCTAAAGCCAGGTGACCCGCGGACTAAGACGATCATTTCCTGGATGTCAAGAGGTACCGAACATTGATATTATTTCGTTCGTGTTGGTGATGGAATAATTTGCGTGCATGCGAACATTGAGATAACAACAGATAACAAGTACAGTCACGGTATAAAGTGTTTGCCAAATATTTTTTGTGCCGTATTAAAATTTATGATTTTTTGTACATTGATAAGGCTTACTTAAGGTGACGGTACATTGTTTATTTAAGGCGGAGCGGATTAATTTTATTTTTTATACAACTTTTATACTGACCTTATTTTATAGTTACTGTTTTATGCTTGCCTTTTTTATATACGCATGTTACCTTGCACGCACACCACACCCTCATTTTTTTTTCTTTCGGGTTGATTTTGCTTTTTTTTTTCGGTGCACATTCTCGTTTGACTTTTCTACCGGTTTTGGTGGTACAATATGAGTGATAGTGAGGTTGACGAATTTAGGCCTGCTTCTACACTACCGCCGAATCACGACCAACCTGGCACGAGCGGCATGGAAAGGATGATCGTAAATAGGGTATCCATCCGCACCCCTCCTTTTTGTAAGGACCGTCCTGCGTTATGGTTTGCTAGTTTAGAAGCTCAATTTTGTATCAATAATATCACGCAAGAATTGACAAAATTTAATTTTGCAATTGCGCATCTGGATACCAACTGCACTAGGGAAGTAGAAGACATCATTATACAGCCACCAAAGGTACAGCCATATACAAAATTACGAGACGCGATAATTTCTAGGTTTTCCGACTCTCGCGAACAAAAGGTCAGACGCGTACTGGAAAAAGAGCAGATTAGTGACAGGAAGCCGTCATCTTTCCTGCGGCACCTTAAATCTTTAGCGGGGCCTACATTTCCTGATGAGCTTATGAAAACTATTTGGATGGGCCGGCTACCACGTTTTCTCCAAACAGTTCTGGCAGCCCAGCGGTTGGAGGAATTAGGTGAGCTTGGCGAGTTAGCAGATAGTTTGATGGAAATTAATGCTCCATCCACATTGGAGGTTTATTCCAGTCATGCGAACTCAACACCACCGCGAGCGGATAGTGACAGCACAGTACAACAGCTGGTTAAAAAAGTGGATGAGCTTACACGCATTGTTGCATCGCTCGCTACTACTAGTGACCATGGTCGTGCGCGTAGCAACAGCTCCAACCGTAGTCATAGCCGTAGACGTTCGCGTCCACGCAACCCGGAACTGTGTTTTGACCACGACCGATTTGCAGCCAAAGCACGCAAGTGCGTACCGCCGTGCAATTGGTCCGGTGCTTCACCTAACATCCAGGGAAACCAGAGCAGCGGTCGGTAGAGGCGACAGCCGATTGCTCTACATCAAGTCGCCGTCTTTTCGTAACCGACCGGTATTCAAACCAAAAATTTTTGGTCGATACTGGTTCGGACTTATGCTGCATACCGCGTCGGTATGTTAATAACCGCACATACGAACCACAGCCATATGACTTAGTTGCTGCAAATGGTACTAAGATTAGCACTTATGGTTTGGTGCAGCTAAATCTATGTTTAGGGCTTAGGCGCGAGTTTAAGTGGAGTTTCGTAGTGGCAGACGTAGAGAGCGGCATTATAGGCTCGGATTTTTTGTCACACTACAACTTGCTACCTGACTGCACCCAAGGCAGACTGCGTGATGGCAAGACTGGCCTTTCTTCTGCCGCAGATCTTCGTGCAGAGACCAACCAAGCGTCAAGGTAGTATCCTTGCCTGACTCGCCATACACCGCGATTCTGGCTAGGTACCCAAGTATCACGCGACCACCTGGAGCACCACGGGAACCTAAACATACCACCGTGCACTACATTAATACAACGGATGGTCCCCCCGTTACAGCTCGACCGCGCCGCCTTGCACCCTTGAAGCTCCGCACCGCGAAGAAAGAGTTCGAGGATATGGTTCACGCTGGTACTGCTCAACCTTCGAGCAGCTCATGGTCCTCTCCATTACACCTCGCACCCAAAAAGGATTCGACGTGGCGTCCTTGCGGAGATTACCGTGCGTTGAACGCCCGCACTATTCCAGATTGTTACCCCGTTCGGCATATAGGTGATTTTGCGCACAATTTAGCTGGCTCTACTGTGTTTAGCACAATAGACCTAGTTAACGCCTACCAGCAAATTCCAGTCCATCCAGGTGACATCTGCAAAACGGCAATCATTACACCGTTTGGGTTGTACGAATTTCCGTACATGACCTTTGGGTTGCGTAACGCGGGACAGACATTTCAGCGATTTATTGATGAAGTGGTGCGAGGCCTAGACTTCTGCTTTGCATACGTAGATGACATCCTAGTGTACTCCAGCAGTCCAGCACAGCATGCAGAACACCTGGAAATTTTATTCCAGAGGCTGCACGACTATGGAGTTGTCATCAACGTCACTAAGAGCATTTTTGGAGCAGAAGAAGTCTCGTTCCTTGGCTATCGCATCAATGCAGCAGGCACACGTCCACCAGAGGACAGAATTCAAGCTCTGGTGGAATATCCGCAACCCAAGACTGTACAAGGCATGCGCAGGTTCATTGGCATGGCGAATTATTATCGTCGTTTTTTGCCCGATGCAGCCAAGTATCAGGCGCCGTTAATCGACGCCGTTACTGCAATACAAGGCAAAGGCAATAAGCCGTTCATATGGACGCCTGAGCTCGAGGAGTGTTTTGAAGCCTGCAAGAGGAGCTTAATGTCCGCTACTATCTTAGCTCATCCGGACTGCAATGCTTCGCTTGGCCTATTCACAGACGCCTCGAGCACTCATGTGGGTTCATGCCTTCAGCAACGCATCGACGACAAAAATGACTGGCAACCACTTGCCTACTTTAGCAGGAAACTTAACGCTAAGCAGGCACAGTGGCCCGCGTACTATCGCGAACTCTTGGCTGTGTATGAGAGCGTGCAGCATTTTAGGCACATTTTAGAAGCCCAGCATGCGACCATATACACAGACCACAAGCCGCTTACTTATGCTTTTGTACAGCGACGGGAGAAGTTGCCACCCGTACAGCTGAATCAGCTGTCATTTATCAGCCAATTCACCACGGACATAGTCCACATCAAAGGCATTTATAATGTCGTAGCTGATGCCATGTCTCGCATCGAGTCAATCTCGCTGGAAGAAGATTACGCTGCACTCGCTGAATCTCAAGATACTGATGAAGAACTAGCCAAGTGCACGACAATTCTTCACTCAAACTGGAACCTATCGTCATTCCAGGCACTAATGTTTCCGTTTTATGTGACACATCCACTGGTCGACCACGTCCCTATCTGACGTTACCTTTTCGACGCGCCGCATTTGACCGCTGTCACAACCTCAGCCACCCTGGCGTGCGGGCAACCGTTCGCTTGGTGACTGAGCGCTACGTTTGGCCGAACTCGGACTGTAGCAAGTGGGCGCGCTCTTGTCTTGACTGTCAGCGCAATAAGGTTACCCGACACATTACGTCGCCTGTCGGGCATTTTGGTACACCTTCTGGCAGATTCAAGCACATCCACATTGATATCATAGGACCGCTACCGCATTCCGGTGGATATAATTATTGTCTCACCACTATCGACAGGTACACGCGGTGGCCTGAAGTATGGCCTATGACGTCAATAACTGCAGAGGAAGTGGCAGAGACGTTAGTATCCGGTTGGATATCTCGTTTTGGAGTACCCAGCGTTATAACAACTGACCAAGGACGCCAATTTGAGTCCGCGTTGTTTAAACGTCTCCTAAATGTATGCGCCACAAAACGAGTTCGCACCACCAGCTACCACCCTTGCGCAAACGGCATGGTGGAGCGCATGCACCGCCAGCTTAAGGCATCGCTAATGTGCCATGCTAACACATGGACAAGAGCGTTGCCACTTGTTCTCCTCGGCATGAGGACGGCCCTCAAGGAGGATTTAAAATTATCTTCTGCTGAGCTGGTCTATGGGGAGACACTCCGTTTGCCTGGTGAACTCATAGTGCCTCCAGAAGTACCTGCAAGTCCTAGTGACATCGCGGATTTTGTCACGGATCTAAGACGTGGTATGGAAGCTCTACGTCCCATACCCGCTTCTCGGCACGCTGAACCATCGCATTTTATCTACAAAGATTTAGCTACAGCGAAACACGTATTTCTTCGCGACGACACGGTTCGCCGCCCATTACAGCCTCCATATTCCGGACCGCATCGGATCCTTAAGAGGTCGGATAAGACATTAACCTTGGTTGTAAATGGGAAGGAATCTACCGTTAGTGTAGATCGGGTGAAGCCTGCGCATCTGGATCCTGGTCTAACATTAGGTAGTGGTGCATCATCTACTCCGCCCGTGCCAGCTCCAGCTGTAGTCGCAGCTCCTGCCTCAACACCTGCTCCGGTTACCACCAGGGCTGGTAGGAGGGTTAGATTTAGAGAAGTGCTTGACTTGTAATTATAGTTTATTTTTATTTTTTTCTAAATCAGTTTTTCCTTCTCCGTGGGGGGGTGATGTGGCGTCGCAAGAAGTTTTTATTTCTTTTCTTCATGCTCTCTGCGAGAACATTCGAAATTAGAACATAGAAAAAATAACAAATGAAAGTTGTTTACTTTTTGACAGAGCAATCACGACGAAAATTTCGGTTCGGCAAGGATATATTTCATAAGCTCTTGGACAATAAATAAGTGATATATAGTATCGTGCAGTCTTTAATTACCAAAGTATCATTGGTAACACTAACACGCGATGTTCCTATTTTAAGTTTACCACGATCCAATCTTACTCCAAACGGAACATCTTGAAATACTTCAGAAGATAAAGACCATGCACTATTGCCGTTCGACTCAAAATTAGACTCAAGTGACTTAAATGACGAAGCACTAAGATTCGCTTCGTTGTCAATGTCTGATAAATCTTCATCCTCATCATCAGTGTTTGATTTATTAACAACCATCTGATCAGATTTCCTTTTTCGCGTACTATTTAATGAATCAACTATAGTTTCATAGAACGAATCATCAATCTCATCTAGTTTTACTTTTTTTACATTACTTAAATGAGGAGCTGTATTGTTCTCCACTCCATTTAAACTGTTATCCTTTACGATCTTACTAAGCGGATCTGTAATTGGTTTGAATACTGATTCCAGCACATTTTCATTATCAACCTTTAAATCTTGCATAATTTTCACCTTCTTTTTAACAGCATCAGCAGACTTAATAATTTGTTTTTTGAAATATTTTTTCGTATTCATTTTTAATCAGTACTTAGCTTTAACTTGTCTAAGCCATAAATGAAGGTATATTTACTGTAGAATGTTATTATATGGCATTTATTTTATCAAAAACTACAAAGGTATCAAAGTTTCTTCTATAACATCCTTTGTTTTTTTCACAATCTTTATTGATGACTAAATAGTTATATGGAACACTCCAAATCTGCAGTGCAAGCACCGATCTACCGATCGATATATTTAACGAATTTTCATGTCAAATTTGACATAAATTATCGATAAAACGAAATCGGTAGCATGGAATGTATTTTTTCGACGACGATATAAACTCGTTAAATCTTAACGAATATGTTCGTTCTATATCGATTAAATCGCGCATGGATCTAAATTTTGACATCTGTGATCGGTTTAATCTTGTCGATCTTATCGAATGTACCGAATATTTATCGGGTTCCTAAAGTTGCTCGATAATATTAACCAAACATTAGTAAAATGGATTTTGGCTATATTTTATTGTTGGAAGCCGAAAGAAGGACGCGGCGGGATGCCTTGCACTCTCGGGCACACCAGGAATGCCCTGGGATGTCACCTTACCTATGAAGGAGAGTATTTTCTCATCGCCACTAGATAAGACAGGTACATCTACAAGGTTCCCAGTGTGCCTTTGAGCACGACAAGCTACCGCATTATTCGCCTTAGCCTTGCTCTTCAGGTCACGCCATGTCTGAAAATATAAATAGCAAGATAACAAATACTTCTATGATGCGTGGACTCAGGCTCTGACAACCAATGAAAATGAGCCCTAAGGTGCTTTTGTTTATATTTTGTGGCATGTTTGCACGGGACATTGCATGAACAAGAAAGAAGTGCTTTCCATTATAAATGCAAATCAAACACACAGTCTTCCATTGGTCTATGCTTTTTGTTGGACCCAGCTCTGCTAATTCGTCAGCAATTCTCTTCCACGACTCATGGTTTTTTATTTGTCCCATTGGGCACGTAAATTTATTCAAGGCCAAAGCCTTATTTTCGGCCATTCGCTTGATTATATGGTCCTTTTGTGGCTGTGTGCAACGCACTTTTTTTCTGGAAATAATGCAAACTTTAGAACTTTAAAACTGGAAACAGGCAAAATAACCACGAGATCATGACTACGTACTTTGGACGCTCCGACATTTTATGATTCCTAAACTACTTAGCTCACAAATAGAAAAAAATTAATGTAATTTTTAATAAAACGGCAATTTCAACATTAAATTCAAGCTTTGAATCACAGAGAAAAGTAATCAACTCTTTGCCATATATATTACTTTCCTCTATGTTCTTTGCTACCAACTATCAATATAACTTTTCAAAGAGTAATTTACTTCGTATAACCTTAAAAAATCCGACAAAGAGTATATAAAATCTACGTGAAACAAATAAAATCGGACAACGGCTATCTCCTAATCTGTGGAAATTTCCGAAATATCGTGCTACTTAGTGAGAGTTAAGAACGAATGGTCGATACGCTGTCGACAAAATAAAGCCCTCGAAAGACATCGACAAAATTTACCGATGTTAGATCCATGCTACATGTTACCGATAAGAACGATAAACAAAATCTGTTTATCGATTCGATATATTTGTCGAACCGAAGATCCGTGCTTGCACTGCTGATTCCAAGACATATGAGTGTTAACATGTTCATCATAAACATGTTTAAGATTTATATCGTCTTGTTTAAAAAGGACTAAGAGATTTGAATTATCTCTTATGAGTTGTTTTGGTATCTTGCTGTATGTTTGATTCAAATAAAAACAATCTATGTTTTTGTGTCTCCCCATCATAAAATAATCTCGTATATTGTTTTGTTTCTCACAAGCTACATCATCAAATACTATTACTGAGTTAGGTCTTGCTTCATGTGGACTCAAAACTTTCTCATTTTCACTACATTTAGAGAAATGAATATCCGGAACTTTTTTAAAAACCTGTTCCAAGAACAAGTATTTCGGTTGATATAAAGTTTTAGAATAAATGTATACGTTTAAGAATTGTAAACCTTCTTCATGTAAAAGAAGACCAACCAATAGATTAGTTTTACCGCAGTTGGATGGTCCACAAATTAAGCATCGAATCGTGTTAGGTAGCAGAGTCCCGTGTCTATTGTTACTTTTTCTGTTAAATGCTACACATACATTGTCAAAATTTAAAGAACGTGATTGCTTTACATATAAGTTCTTGTCATTAGAATGCCGAGATAAAAATGTCTTAATGGTACAGGATTCTACAGTTTTATACAAGAATAAGATTTTGCAAACAAAGGCATTGATGTCACTGAATAGAGATGTTCGCCAACTTGTTCGCCAACATCGAAAACGCGATAACTATATTCAAAAACACGATTGGGCATTCTACCCCACCGTGAGCGAAGCGAGCGGTAGTGAGCGTAGCGAACGTGAAGTGGGGTAGAATGCCCAATAATACACTACTTATGGGAACCAGATAACTGATACAATATACTTTTTTGTTTGTAAATACATACATAGAATACAATATAACACTCAGACGCAGAACAAACAACTATGTTCATCACACAAATGTTTGTCCTGAGTAGGAATCGAACGCACAGCCCTCAGTTCAGAAGGCAGGGGTACTACCAACTGAGCTATCGGGCCCGTCAAATTATACCTACACTACATTGAAAGTATTTAAAAAGTAAGTTTTTAATTTCATATCATAATAATGCTCCCGTTTTGGCAACTTACAGGGTCTCCCAAAATGTCATTCAGCCTCTCCTGAACATTTTTTCCTTTCTTCGATCGCAGCAATATATATACTTTTGATATTTGGCAAGACCTATAAAAAATGTGGGGCACTTCATAAAATATATAATTCTTAATTGCTGTACCAACTTGTCAATAACTTAATGTAAAATATAAGTATTTGTATTAAAACATAGGTAATACCTTAAAAGTTTCTCGATGAGCTGCTTCCCAAGGAACCCGGATCCCCCCGTGAGGAACACCACGCAGTTGTTGTAGAACCTCTGCACTTCTGAATCACCGCGAGCCGTCGCCGCGGTTATTGCTCTTACATTTGATAACGTTGCTACCTCTACCGCCCTTGCTGGATCCATTTTATAGACTTTATGGTTGAAAATAAATAGAAAACTAACTCAGTGTATAAATACCGATAAATTTTATTTGTTCCAATGTTACTATGTTATATACTATGGAGCAAATGCTACGTCGGCGAAAGAGAAACCAAAGTTTTTTTATGTTCGCGGTGCTGCGTCAGTATGATTAATTAGGGTCGGCATGTAAATTAAAGGTGAAGTCTATTGTGTCACAAGGAAGGATTGACGATAATATAACCAATGAATAGAATAGTAGGTAGGCATTAAGATTTTTTGATATTAGTATGTAAAATTGATCAAATTATACTTGGAGTCGTACTATGCGATAGGGATATATCTGTGGAACCCTTCAGCAGCTAGAAATCATTTGAGAGAGTAAGGTCACACTTGCGAGAAAACAGAATTATTATATTTATTGTGGAAAATGGCGCACAAGTGTTTTATTTTCACGCCATCCCACATGGAAGGCAAAGCGCAAAGGCATTAACAAAATTGGCGTGCAGTCAATCCATAGAAAATAATGCGCAGTGAACATTTACGTATTTAGTACAGAGGTCATTACTCATATTTAATTTTATTCAATTGTGATTTAATGCAGATAACTAACCCTTTTTCAACATAATTAGAATAGATTGGAGTATTAACATATAATTTTGAACTATGTAGATTGTTACACTAATGTATATTTAGGAGAACATTACATAGTTTTATTAACATAAAAATTATATTATTTATGTTAACTTGTAAAATATACTGTGTAGTTTGCATCCTACAACTTTTGAATAGTTTAAATACAAATACAAATTATTTAGTTTTGAGTACAATAGTTATAGTTTAGTTAAATAGACGTTGATACTTCGGAGGCGATACGTGTGCTGGCGTTAAAATAATTATAGATCGTTGCTGTGGAGTGAAAATGCTGACTCGCAGAAACGTGTACTTGCAAGCCTTATTGTGCGGTTTGCTCAAACCGTACATCTATAATAGATAATTAATATATTTTATGGTATGTGGTGATAGATATCGCTTTCAATTAATGATAGTGCTTGACGACTAGAGTACACGCATGGGCGTACCGAGGGGAACATCCTCTCCTCATCTGGAATCCGGATGCCTACCTATCATTGTTGATATGGCCGAGTTAGAGCAGGCTTACAGGACATTACAACTTTAGCGACTTATTCTTCAGTTCATTCGAGGCTGCTACATGATATAGCAGTAGTAAATACCATGGAAGAACGAACCCAAGAAAAAAAATTGTGGCGTAGGACATGCCTAATTATGTTTTAGTTGCTACATAACCTGAATCATTTTACTATTATACCTCTTTTTAATGTAATAAAATAATATTTCCAATTTTTAATATATTTTACTGCAAATTATAGACCTATAATTACCATATTTGTTAAATATCTAAAACAAGTTGACAATTAAAATGTCATTATATTAAAAAATACACTTGCTTATATACATCCAACATAAAACGCAAGACTTATAATTAGTTTCCAAACTCCAAGTAAATATAACGTTGTTAGAATATAGTGAAGTACTCTTAAGAAGCGCTGCTTTTTGAGTGCGTATTCTGTATGTTCCAGTCCATCTTTGAGGATATATTTTCTAACACCTAACAACGATATTACTATAAACTCGGTCCAGTTTATGTCAGAGATGTCAAAGTTAAAAATAATCTTATCTTCATTCGATAAATTATTAAATAGCTTCTGTGAATTGTGGTCGAGGAAGGTCCACTCATTGTGTAAGAAAAAGTTGAGCACACTACCCATTTTGTTCATTTTATTGGTCAGTTTAAAAAATCTGAAAAGGAAAACATTTTTTAGAACACCTGAAGTTTAAAAAAAAAGTACTCAGCATCATATATAATTATTATAATATATAAAAAAATATAATAATTACAATTGATACAAAATAATTATAGAATGCATGGCATCCGTAATGTACAACTAAGGTGTTCAGTGGTCATTAAATGTTTTTGAAATAAATAAATAATAAATACATAACGTGTTTTTCTACGCCACTGAGTGGTTGAATTTTTTTGTTAAGCATGGTAGGTGCCTCTGCTTTGCCAGTTATTCTGCGGCCAAGCAGTAGTGTGTAGGTAAGTAGATACTACTGTGTTCTGGTTTGAAGGGTTGTACCTAGTGAAATTACTGGGCAAATCAGACTTATGAACTAATAAGTATCTCAGGATGCCAGGTGTTTCGTATTCATATAGCTAAATGCAATCTTTTTTTTTGTACCTAACGATGTTCAGTTTACTCGCGAATGCAGCAGCAAATGACAGTCTAGTTTCATCTGTCATGCACCGCGGACTCGTATAATTTGGAGCTCTCAGCAGTGTTTTCGTGTGTGTGTGAGACCTAGCCACCGCACGCGCCCCCTATCGGTCGGTTTATTAAAAACCGAATCTCCTAAACTACTACGCGTGTGATAGTGCTCTCTTAAAGCGTGAATTTTGGACTCAGCTGGTGGACATCGAAGGTGGAACCTCAACGAGTGCTGGAGCAGTCCAAGGTACGTGTGTGCATTGTATTTGCTGCAGCATAAGTCGAGTTTTTGAACATTCGTCCTTTTTTCGAAATCGTCTTGTCCCTATGTAAGCAGAAAGCCACCCGCTATTTCGGTCAGTTGGTGCGTATGCTACATGTTAATGGTGCCGAAACCAGGGAAGTTCCTCCTATCACAGTATGCGTATGGTATTTCTGGTCATATTCATAGTGCTTTAGCTTGGGAAACGTAAACCCATCGATCAAAACTACAAACTTACTGCATCCTAAGTTATTGCATCATCTTTCAATCGTAAAAGATATTGTGCCTACCCTACCTACGTATATTGTTTTAAAACGTTCACGAGCTATCACCATCGAACAGAATTCAATTCTATTCACACACACATAATTAGTCGGGAATTATTGTAAGAACCAATCGAGCAATCACTAACATTTATCGGTGCTCAATTCCTTCGACTTACAATAATTTCAACATCCAAATAACCCGCAGACCTTATCGTTATTACATAAGTACTAATTATCATAGTTTCAATACCTACCTAAATCATAAGTTAAAATCGCAAAATTCTAAAATATTATTTTTCTCAAAACCGTGAGGTAGAATCGTATTCATCGTACTGAGTCGCGACCACGCCCGGCTCACATTCCGTTCGTAGCAGGGTAGTTGCCGTGTACAGTCTATCTATCGCGATCTCTCATACATTCATCGGTAGGAGTCACGTCAACTTGCTAGGTGGGTTGTACCTTTAGCATAATCGCAACGTCGCTGTCATAACTTTGAAATTGAACTCGTAGTCTTGGTTTATTTGTCGGTTTTATTTCAACTTGTAACTCTTAATAAAAAATAAATATATTTATTTATTTATTTAACTCGTAAACGGCGAAGTGTTGGGAAATTATCAAAGCTTAAATCAATAGAAGTCGAGTATTCACCTAAAGATTTGCCATCATTACGTAGAAAGCGAACTATCGCCTATAAACGATTAGCTAAGGCTTTGGAGATAGGTGAGTCATGCCTGACTGATTGTTTACAGCGCGACCTGTTCTTTTCTTATCACCAGGAAGTAAAACAAATCGCTGCAAGTTTTGAAGATGCGCATCTTGCGATCTTGGAACTGGTTGATGATGACTCGGGAGATGATGATGATGATGTAGGTAACATGCAAGAACGTTTCGATGAAATGTATTATGGAGTTTTGTCAATTCACCGTAGCTTAACAAAAAATGAATCCCCTATACCGAACGG
This sequence comes from Ennomos erosarius, assembly GCA_963580505.1. Classification (NCBI taxonomy): domain Eukaryota; kingdom Metazoa; phylum Arthropoda; class Insecta; order Lepidoptera; family Geometridae; genus Ennomos; species Ennomos erosarius. The sequence goes on along the minus strand of OY757001.1, from coordinate 1,473,404 downwards.
CTCATCATCTTCATCACCTGCATCATCGAATATTCGTTTACCGAAAATTTCGCTTCCTCAGTTTTCTGGTGACATTAAACAATGGCCTGAGTACTTTGATACTTTTAATGCGTTGATACATCAATCCACATCACTTAGCGATACTGAGAAATTCCATTATTTGATTTCTTCTCTCAGCGGCGATGCGTTGTCTGTAGTCAGAGCGTTTCCTATGGCTCACGAACATTATCACACGACGCCTATCACTCGCTTGTGGCTCGCAATAAGTGTAAGCGCACCTTAGCTTTTACATGTTGGCGGGATATACTAAACATTGAATTTAAATGCAATAATGCGCGGGAATTTCAAAAATCCCTGGACTTTTTTGAGGAGAATTTGAGTATTTTAAAAACAATCGACTTGCCTATTGCGCACTGGGATTTTATTTTAGTTTATCACATTTTATCGAAACTGGATAAGGACTTGCGCCGTAGTTTTGAAGAGAAATACTCTTATGTTGAACTTCCGTCTTATGATCAATTAAAGTGTTTCCTGCGATCTAAGTGCGAAGCTTTGTTACGCGACACGCACTTTTCCGAATCGTTCAAAGTGAATAAGGCCCCGCCCGCGCAGCCGCCCCCGCAACCTAAGCGCGCCAACATGTTGTCGCACACGCTCGTTGCCGCGACTGATGAGCAATATAGTGAGAGTAATAATAAAACAGGTTCGTATTCAGGTAAATGTTCTTATTGTAATGAGTCGCATTCAATTTTATCGTGTCAAAGTTTTCTTAAAAAATCTTTTGACGAACGCATGACAATAGCTAACGAGAAAAACTGGTGCTATAATTGTTTGAAGCCATCTCATCAATTAAAAAACTGTAAATCGATATTTTCGTGCCGCACATGCAAACGTAAACATCATACCTTACTCCATCGCGATACATCTAACATCGAATCTAATCACATCGGATCGTCGTTGGTTTCAAGGTCACAATCGAACGTCACTGTGTTGCTGGCAACTGCCATTGTGCAAGTTAGGGATAGTTAAGGCGAACGCGAACGTGTGTGGACTGGGGGAAGCCGCCGCGCCACTTATAGGTGACGTCACCTGTGGTGTCGGTACGAACGGTCGAGTCTTATACAACTTAGATATGCACGTCCTTCCCAAAATATGTGGCGATCAACCTATTGCGCAATTAAATACATCGGGATGGTCATATATTAAATCGTTGCCTTTAGCCGACCCTGGTTTTGACATTCCGGGTTCCATCGATTTATTATTTGCTGCGGATATTTTTGCTGACTCTGTGCTTAATCAACACATCAAGGGGGGTGTCAACCAACCTACCGCGTTTAATTCAATCTTTGGTTGGCTACTTTTAGGCAAGACATGCCTATCTGCTAGTACTCTTCTGCACACATTGCCAGATATCGACAACGATTTAAATTCATTAGTACAACGCTTCTGGGAATTAGATTCCCTCCCGAATACATCAAGGTTGACTCCAGAGGAATCGCTTTGTGAACAAAAATATCGACGAGCATTCTCGCGATGATTCTGGACGATACATGGTTCGTATCCCTTTCAAGGACAATTCAGAGCCCACTTTCGAAGGTTCTCGCGATGTAGCATTGCGAAGATTTCATGCTACCGAACGAAGACTGTCACGTGACCCCGACTTGCAGTCTCAATACGCGGATTTTATGTCTGACTATATCGAAAGCAGTCACATGTCGTTGGTTCCAGTGGATGAGTTGAGCGCTGGACGATATTATATCCCACATCACTGCGTTTTACGCCCGGACTCAGCCTCGACACGCCTACGCGTAGTCTTTGACGGCTCAGCTAGAGATTACAATGCTCAGTCCTTAAATGAAACGCAGCTCATCGGCCCTAAACTGCAACCAAATATTCTGGACATTCTCCTGCGCTTTCGAGAACATAACGTCGTTTTCATGGCAGACGCTCGTCAAATGTACCGTCAAATATTAATATCGCCAGATCATCGTGATTATCAACGCATATTTTGGAGGTCCTCGCCTAGCGAGCCCCTTCAAGAATATCGTCTAAACACTGTCACCTATGGATTAGCTTCGTCTCCGTATCTCGCTTGCCGTACTTTGCGACAGCTCGCTGAAGACGAAGGAGACTTGTATCCTCTCGCGAAACAAATCATTTTGTTGGACGTGTATATTGACGACGTCACTACCGGATTTTCTTCTCTCGATGTCGCTCTAGAAGCAAAATCGCAAACCATCGCTCTTTTCAAACGTGGATGTTTTCAGCTTAGAAAATGGGCCAGTAATAATCCTCAGCTCTTATCCGATCTTCCCAGCGAGGACTGCTTAACTGGTTCCGTATCGCTTGATAACACTGAAACACCGACCTTGAAAGTTCTAGGTCTGAAATGGGAACCTACCTCAGATACGTTCCTTTTCGAAATCAAACCATCTGATCAGCCATGTACTAAGCGTTCTATCCTCAGTGAAGTCGCTAGGATTTTTGACCCCCTAGGATTCCTCTCAGTTATCACAATTCAAGCTAAATGTTTGATCCAGAAGCTCTGGATCCTCGGTGTTGGCTGGGATCAAACTCCTCCCGATGAAGTCATCCGTACATGGAACACTTACCAAGAACAACTAACGTTATTAACTCAGCTCAGAGTACCTCGTCAACTCACCTGCGCAGACGCACTATCATACGAACTCATAGGCTTCTGTGACAGCTCTGAAATTGCCTTTGGAGCAGTCATCTATCTGCGTGTGACCGATGCGTCAGCCCAGTCACATGTTTTCTTCGTATGCTCCAAAGCTCGTGTAGCGCCTCTGAAACGTACCTCTCTACCCCGACTCGAACTCTGCGCTGCCGTTCTGCTCTCGGATTTATATAAATTCGTGCGTGACACTTACCTCTCTCGCATCAAAATCGACGCGGTGTATCTCTGGTCAGATTCCACTGTTGTCCTCTCATGGTTGCGTTCACACTCCTCGCGGTGGGCAACGTTTGTCGCAAATCGTGTCAGTCATATACAAGACATTGCCCCTACCGAATGCTGGCATCATGTACCCTCTATCGACAACCCTGCTGACCTCTGCTCGCGTGGTCTGTTCCCTAGTGAAATTCTTCACAATTCGCTGTGGTGGGTGGGGCCACGTTGGCTATCTAAACCTCACGAGGCCTGGCCATTAGAGACGCCCAACGTATCTCATGAAGATGAGGCTACAGTGAACGCTGAAGTACGGAAGTCAGTTGCTTTAACGTCCAACGAAATCACTGAAACAGAAACTTCAGTTTACGACAGTTTGTTGAATCGCTTCTCCTCTCTGCAAAAACTTGTCAACGTACTGACTTATGTCCGTCGATTTATAAACAACTGTCGTAATCCAAGTCAGGCTAATCGCAACAATTTCCTCAACAACGTTGAACGACACAGCGCATTGATGCAAATCGTCAAACACGTACAGAGTAGCGCTTTTTCGGAAGCAATCGATAACTTAAACTCGAATAAACCGCTATCAAAACCGATCCGAAAACTTAATCCGTTTATTGATACTCAGGGTGTGCTCAGGGTGGGCGGCAGAATCACACGATCAGGTTTAGAATACGAACAGAAGCATCCAGCTTTTCTGCCGTCTGAGCACCCACTAACCTTCTTGATCATCGACTTTATTCATCGTAACTACTTGCACCCGGGCGTCAACACTACGCACTACTTTCTCCTACAGCAGTTTTGGATAGTTTCCGCTAAACGCGCAATCCGTCGTTGCCTTGCAAAATGCATTAACTGCTATCGGACAAACCCTCAACCGGTGCAACCGTTTATGAGCGACCTTCCGTCGTGCCGCGTGAATCAAGCTAAAGCCTTCTCGGTGGTAGGCGTCGATATCGGCGGCCCGTTTCGTATTAAGCTTGGACAACACCGCGGTGCCAAGATTGACAAAGCATACTTATGCCTGTTCGTCTGTCTCGTTACTAAAGCGGTCCACCTCGAAGTTGTTTCGACGCTATCCACAGACGGTTTTATCGCTGCGCTACGGCGATTTGTGGCACGCCGCGGTCGCTGCAACGTTATACACGCTGACTGCGGAACGAACTTTGTCGGCGCTAGAAACCAACTATCGTCTCTAATGCAACAGGCTTCTAGCGCGGAGAAGATTGAATTCAAATTCAACTCTCCATCAGCTCCGCATTTTGGCGGCGTATGGGAAATCCAGATTAAATCAGCAAAGAGTCTTCTACTGCGTGTCGTCGGCAAACAAGTCTTGACCTTCGAAGAGCTCACAACTCTTTTCGTTCAAATCGAAGCCGTTCTAAATTCTAGACCCCTTTGCCCGATCAGTTCCGACCCAAATGACCTATCCGTTTTAACGCCAGGACACTTCCTCACTCTAGAACCTCTCACTGCTGTCCCCGATCAAGATCTCACAAACATTAATTCGAATCGGCTTAATCGGTGGCAGCTGTTACAAGCGTTTCATCAAAACTTTTGGTCTAGATGGAAACACGAATATCTGAATTCTTTAACACAACGCGCCAAATGGACCAAAGATTCGAAACCGCTGCAAATAGGTTCGATGGTGATTATCAAGGACGATAACCGCGCGCCCTTACAATGGCCATTGGCCAGAGTGGTAAATCTTTTGCCTGGTGCTGATGGAATTGCTCGGATCGCAGTAGTTAAAACCGCGAACAATCATACACTTCAAAGACCGTTGGTTAAGTTATGCCCTCTGCCAATAGAGGACTAGCTTAAATCGTATCGAATCATTCCAAATCGTAGCATAGCATAGCATATCATAATTTGTATTATATCGTCATATTCTATCGTATCCCATCGTATCGTATCTCATCGTATCTTAATTATATTTTCTCGTATCTTAAGCTAAGTAAACTATACTATAGTAACCGTTAACTGGACATCTGTCCTTGTCCCTAAATTCGTCCTATTTATCGTTTGACCAGAAAATACCATAGGCATTTTGGTGGGCGGGATGTTTCGTATTCATATAGCTAAATGCAATCTTTTTTTTTGTACCTAACGATGTTCAGTTTACTCGCGAATGCAGCAGCAAATGACAGTCTAGTTTCATCTGTCATGCACCGCGGACTCGTATAATTTGGAGCTCTCAGCAGTGTTTTCGTGTGTGTGTGAGACCTAGCCACCGCACGCGCCCCCTATCGGTCGGTTTATTAAAAACCGAATCTCCTAAACTACTACGCGTGTGATAGTGCTCTCTTAAAGCGTGAATTTTGGACTCAGCTGGTGGACATCGAAGGTGGAACCTCAACGAGTGCTGGAGCAGTCCAAGGTACGTGTGTGCATTGTATTTGCTGCAGCATAAGTCGAGTTTTTGAACATTCGTCCTTTTTTCGAAATCGTCTTGTCCCTATGTAAGCAGAAAGCCACCCGCTATTTCGGTCAGTTGGTGCGTATGCTACACCAGGCGTAGCGCAGAATCACGCGAAAATTTAATTTTGAGTTCCAAGTGTTACTGATATAAACTAAAATGCACTTTGATCCGGAACGTAATAGTGCTTGCACACTACTGCTTGGTGGCTGAATAACTGGCAAAGCGGTGGGACCTACCTACTTAGACGAACTTCGTATAAAAGTCCACCAAAGAAATATACCTTCTTTCTTTTCCCAACAGAAGACATACAAGATCTGCCACACACGCTGGTATCGTATGTGCTAACACTGATACAACCATGAATATGAACTTGCTAGAAGTGCACAGAGCAAAGCAGTAATAAACTGCTTTAGGTGAAACGAATCTCACGCCTTCTTCTGATAAAACTTTTTCGAATTTGGCTGCAAAGAAAGATTAATAAATTATTATGTGGCTGAGAATCCTGTCTGTAACATGGGCTAAACTCCTCTGAGAGGGAAAAAAGTGATTAAAATAACCCTACTTACTTATAAAAAATAATGTCCGGGCAGTTTGAAATAATGAGAGTACGATATGAGAGTGTGATAACAGCTATAGAAATAATCAATATACATCGGGCATAATTTATAATTATAACTAGCATTATAAATAATGCCCGATCTATTTGATTCCTTATGGACATGACAAACAAAACCAAGGCTTTACTGTTAGGTATTTTATTTTTATTTGTTAAATGTTAGTTCAACTTTATTATACCTATAAGATTTCCCGAAAACCACATACCAATATTCATAGTGTCGAAGCAGTGTGGTAAATAAGTTTCAAATTGTAATTAAGTATTTATTTCGCCTTATATCATCATCATCATCATCATTATCATTACCAGCGAAAAGACGTCCACTGCTGAACATAGGCCTCCCCCAAAGAGTGCCACCTTGAGCGGCCACTCGCCTCCTGCAATTAAGGCCCTGACAGGACCCAATGCGAGCACGTTTATTACAGCAAACTTGAAACTTATTTTGTACCCTATAGGGTCGCCTTATGCATAGCAAAAATATGGCGATTACGTTGCGTTGCACTTCAACTTTTCCATTTTTCGGTACAAATAATTAGTTATAAAAGAAATGCTTATTGTTATAAAACTAATAAACTTATAGACGGATGCATTGAAACATAGCTTATCACTATGATTTATTGCAATGGGGTGTCTTACTATAATGTAACATTTAAGGACGTTTGAATGATTTTAAGAGGTCGCTATTTTTTTCTATCGAGAACTTTTCGTAAACGTGTTTCGGTTTTGGCAGATGGAAAGAAGATATGACCAGTATTTTTTAGAGGTCACTTTACGATATTACGGGTTTAGTAAAATTTAATGTACTCTATGTCACCCAGGGTGTCAATACTCATCGATTGGTATCAAACTTGATAAAATATGATGAGTAGCTTAGGCACAACCAGGGAACTACAAAACCAGAAAATTCGCGTCTATTTTCATACGTAGGCTATACATAGTTATACAAAGATATAAAAATTATTATATATAAATACATATTCGAAACGTACTCATAAAACCCTTTCATTTGATACCAAACATGACATGCTTATCGAAAAAAATTAATTTAAAAAGTAATTTAGGAGATACGAGGGAACATATGAACATACATACATACATACATACATACATACATACATACATACATACATACATACATACATACATACATACATACATACATACATACATACATACATACATACATACATACATACATACATACATACATACATACATACATACATACATACATACATACATACATACATACATACATACATACATACATACATACATACATACATACATACATACATACATACATACATACATACATACATACATACATACATACATACATACATACATACATGCTGGTCATTTATATACTTAGGTACCATCCCATTCATCATCATGCCTATTATACAGGATGTAATTTCATTCACTAGCATAAATTGAGCCCATGATAGTACATCATTTATAAATGATTATTAAAGAGTAAAGAGTGTAAAATTAAATGAAATAATTTTTATAGAAAATTATGAAGATTGCCGCGCCTAACGCAGTTGGCACGGATGATTTTGACACATTTAAATGTTTTTACACCTTGTATGTACTTATTTTAATTAAATTTTGTATTGTAGCATTTGATTAAGTAAGTTATTCAATTTTTTGGAGTTATTATTATTACCAAACCAATGTGTTAGAATTTAAAAATTTTGGTCCACACGTGACCGGTATCAGGAGTAGGTATCTAGTTTCAAAGGATGCTAATGAATTCAATTACACCTGTATAACTCGCACAGAATTTGTAAATTTAAGAATTAGGATTAATAAGATTGTGTATGGAATTTATCGCTGACACCCATTTTACACATATTATTAAATAAGACTTACATTATAATTGTGTTTGCGATAAATGATAATTGACTAAATTAAGCAATGAGCATGGACTCAGATAATTATGCCTAGCATGGACCACTATTCTAAAGGTTATTGTAATTACTATACAAGTGTTTACTCACACCACGCCACCGGGTTCTGTATAGTAGGGCTAACTGTATATATTTTTGTGTTATTTCCACCTCTCAGTTGGCTGGTTGATGTTTCTCTTCCAGCGACAATGATCGCGTTGTTGACATAGTCACAGGGTACAGTTCCTAGAGAAGTTGCAGGTTTCACGTGAATGACGTGTAGTACTCCTAACAATATTCCAAATAAAATCTGAAAGCAGACATCACACAGAATAAAAAAGAACACTGTTGGAAAGCAATACCAATGTAATATCAAGAGTTTACCCCCATGGCTCCATAAATGCAGCTCACATCGAGCCAGCCTGGTGCAGGTTCACGGTACGTGCAAAATACTGAAAGAAAATGGATCTTTAGATAATTATACAGTGGTACGCTAGTGGTACCATCTTTGAAGAACTCTTGTCCTGCCACCCGATATTTTTTAATATACTTAGTAAATAACATACCAATGGCAGGCCTCACTATACATATCGGGAGGCCGTCAGTCATTGTCCGCACTAGTTCTTCAGATATAGATTTTGTGAACGTGTAAGTGTTTGGCCAATTATTTATCAACCTGTTAATTGAAAAGGATGATGATAGCACGATTTTTATTGTAATTTACTAATTAAATTAATCACATCAATGGTGGAACAGCTGCAGAGAAAAACATATACAAGGTGACCTTGAATTGGTATGTTATCCCGAAATGGGGGGACTGGGACCATGATACCCTACAAGTTGTGAAATTCTTACTTGAAACTGGGTGTTTCCAAACTTTTATGATAAAAATGAATCCACTCGCAAAATTGGTTCAACTTTTGAAAAACTTAATTTGACCAGTATTTGATAATTTGTTTTGTGAACTTACGCTGGTGTGATTTTAGTCAACCTATGAGCCTCCATACTCTCGACCATGGATATCATTGTCTCCGGCGGAACGGGCGCGTCGTAAAACTTCTCATCCACTTCGGATCCGATTCTAGTATTCGTCGCGTGACTGTACGCGGTGGACACGTGGACGTACGATCTATATCAGAAACATATGCATTAGTAATAAGTATTGACCGTACAGCCTGGTAAGTACTTAATGATGATTATTTTAGGTTAATATTATTATAGTGTCCTCAATGGTGGCAAAATATTGTTACATCATTAAGAAGCGGTTCAAACCAGAAGGCGCAGCGGCGGCGCCCCCCCACTAGGTGGCCCTAAAGACTGGTCAAAACGAAAATCGCGGGGATCCGGTGAATGCAGAATGCAAACAGTGACTCGACGTGGTAATCTATAGAGGGGAAACATGATCAGTAGTGGACGACTTCCAGCGAGACGACGATCATAAAATCTGAGAAAGGTAAGTCATTGATAACGTACTTGAGACTTTTACATGCTTTTCCCAAACGCAGTGCTTCTCTGGTTCCTCTTACGTTGATCAGTGTGGCTGTTCGTAGAGTCTCATCAAACCTCGTGGTGGCCGCCACGTGGAATATCACGTTCACCTGATAGATTAGTGCATTTTAGATATAGTATTTCTTAGATTCTTGCGATTTGAATACATAGCTTTACGTTTCACACATTACTTAATCACGTTAAAAACATTATTTATTTACTATATACATAAATAACTAGCTGACCCGCCCCGGCTTAGTACGAGTTAGTTAGTTGTACGTCCTAAGCCTGTGTATTGGAAGATGGAAACAATACGGAAAAACAAAGGGGTAAAAGAGGAATGGATGAGACGGCGAAGGAAGGCAGGCTTCGCCTGCCTCTCTTATATTGGCGTCCCATCCATTCATCCTTATCTCCTATGTTTTCCCTTTCCCTTGTCTCTTCCCTCCGACAAGATGAGGTCCAAACTCAATGCGACATAGCTATCTTTTTCTCAAAAATGTTTCTTATTTAATTCCTAATTGGGTATATTAAAACACCGTTTTAAACTTTAGCGGTTGTTCACAACATTTTTGATAGTACTTACTGGATTTTTACCGTGATTAAAATCATTTCTGAGTTACCTATATTTCGAAACAGTTATACGTGCACCATGTTCATGGGTAGACGGAACATGCGGGTGGATAGCAAAAAAGTTCAAATTATTGGGAGCAGACCAAAGGGTTACCTTCTTTCTCAGTCTAGTTAGTTTCGTAAGTAGGTAGTACTAAAAATGTTTTTTTTTGTTCATTTGTCATCTGCGATCATTGGCATCACTTTTATTAGCAGATTTGGTGGGATGTTGTTTTATTTTATTAAATTAGTAGAGTTCTCCAATGAGAATCCACATTTCTTTTTGTCATTTCTTTTTAAGTCACGGTTTCCTTTTCTTGGGGTAAGACATGCTATTAAAAATGTAGTGCTTAATTATGTATTGATTACCCTTTACATTTAACGTGAGTGGTGATACACAAATATAATAATAATACCAGAAATACTAGGCATTACCCGATATCCTATTTTATAGCTATTTTTGTTAACTTTGACTGTTTTCACTTACATGCCTCATTGGCCGGATGTAGCGAACGAACATTTTGGTAACACATTTATATCACCTACTTTCGTAAGTAAATAAATGAATACTGAATACTGAATACCTACCTATATTATGTAAGTGTTAAGAAATTATATTTCAAAGAAATACATACACAAAATTTGGAGACTGCAATTTATGACAGGCCATCTAGCGTTGAAGACTGAAAGTCGCACCACAAACTCAAACAGCCATCTAGCTAACCAGGTTGCTAGATAGCAGTGGTAGGTTTTACTTGGCAAATTTAAATCGGAATCATGCTGAATTTTGGGAAAAAAGCATACATTGTCCTACCTCGTAATAGGAACTCCGATCATGCCTAGTTTAATTGGAATTTATTCAGTAGTTTAAGCGTGAATCTCCGCCAAGAATCAATGTATCCGCTAGATGGCGGTGGTGGACTAGCAAAATTTAATTTGGAATTTGATTAAATTATTTAATGTTGTATGCATGAACCACGGACATGTATACCCTAGAGATCAATGGTATGAACTAAAGCACAAATTTAACGAAATGATTGATCACAATGCCAGAATGAAATGTAAAGTGCAAGAAGTATATACAATATAATATTAGGCAATTTTTGATTTGTGTAATAGGTATGCTTCTGCGATGCGTAGCGTTTATTGCGTCTTGTGACGACTAGGAACAGGTAATTGCGGATTCAGGGTAGGGTAGACAAGGAAATGCGAGATGAACGAGTGAGTGTGCAAAGATATGTTTCACAATATAAATAACTAATAAACGGTGCGTGCAGTACTATTAATAAATTTCAAAAAGTTATACCAACCTCTTCAACTAAAGTTCTCCAGTCTTCATCCTTAATACCTAGTTTTAATTCAGCCACGTCTCCTTCTATAATTTTTATTTTATTTTCGAATTTTGGCTGCTGCTGCTTTAAGGATTCAAACGCCTGTAATACATTGTACACTACATTGTATGTATTTAGTTCAATATTATGATAATGCTTCCGTTTTGGCAACTTACAGGATCTCCGAGAATGTCATTCAGCCTCTCCTGAACATTTTTTCCTTTCATCGATCGCAACAAAATAAATATTTTTGATATTTGGCAAGATCTATGGATAAATGTGCCAAATTAGTTTCTCAAAACAAAACGATTTTTTAAATTTGCTGTACATACCAATTTAATGTAAAATAATATATTTTTCAAACCTCAAGAGTTTCTCGATGAGCTGCTTCCCGAGGAACCCAGATCCTCCCGTGAGGAACACCACGCAGTTGTTGTAGAACCTCTGCACTTCTGAATCACCGCAAGCGGTCGCCGCCGTTATTGCTCTTAGATTGGATAACGCTGCCACCTCTAACGCCCTTGCCGGATCCATTTTGCTAGACTTTCATATGTATAATAAAAAATAGAAAACGAACTAACTGTAAAATCAGTTTTATTAAATACCGATATTATGTTTGCTGTTCTAATGTGTGCTGTGAACTGCTGTGTGTGCGCCTACTACAGAATTAACAATACATTAAACAATTTTAAAAGAAAATGCAACTCTCTTTCGTTGGCTGCATTACGTAAGTATAATAAATTAGGGTCAGCATGTAAATTTGAAGGTGAAGGCTATTATGTCTACAATAAGGATTGACAATAATAGGTATTTGTGCAGCAAGAAAGTAAAGTAAATAATTATTTACATTATTTATTTATTTATTACTTCAAAGCCTTCAAAGGCACTTCAGTTTACGGTCAGGAGCACTAATTAACGGTTAATAATTTACCTTTTATTACAAGTTTTATTCAACCATTGATTGATAGATTCACGTGGAACGATAGTATGTTGAGTCGCAATTAAGTCAGAATAGATAAGGCCATAGCTTTATAACAGAACTAGCAGAATTAGGCTTTTTTAAATAGTGTGAATTTTTGTCTTACTGGGCAATGTGGTCGCTATGCGAGAAAGCCCTTAAAATTAAATAAATAAAAAACGCGGGAACAAAATTTGGCACCCAACTAATCTATAGGTACAATAAAAAAAATACCTATTTTTGTTTTTGCATTTAATTTTTTTTTCGTAAACTTGAATTTACGTGCTTTATTATGAAATTTAATTTTATCAAATCACACAGTAGGCAAGGGAGAATTTTTCAATATAATTGGAATTCTTTCAATATAGGTAACAAATAATTATTATTTTGAACTAATACATTGTTAACCTATTTTAATTATTATATGAATAATAAAATATAGGAATATTACGTGATTTTATAGATATAATATTTTATAATATTATAATAAAATTATATTTCTTCGTGAAATTTATATTGATCTGATATTTACTCATCATCATCATCAACAGCCCGAAGAACTCTACTGCTGCCTCCCCCAGAGAGCGCCACTATGAGCGGCCTTTGCATCCATCGGGTCCCCATGGCGTTCACCGGATCGTCGGCCCACCTAGTGGGAGATCGGCCTACGCTGAGTCTTCTGGCTGGTGGTCGCCACTCAAGAACCTAGATTCCCCATCGGCAGTGAATTTTAAGAGTATTGTGGCTTGCCCATTGCCATTTTAATTTGCTAATTTATTATTGAGCGATATCGGTCCCTTTAGTTCTCCTGCGAATCTCCTTTCAATTTTTTTTTTGCGCTGTGGTTACGAATCTAAAATGCCCACTGCCATAATATGGCAGATCATATATTTTTGCAACCTACTAAATTATGTAGGTATCAATAAATGTATAGGGTCTCACTAGTAGTTGCTATAAACTACACGATACGCTAAAAATAAACCTAAGTCCAATATGGCCGCCAACAAACTGGCCCATTACCTAATGGGGCATTTCGCATACCTGAGTGGGCGTGGCGTAACCTGAGTCATATATAAGTAGAATTTAGAGAGGTTTTGGCGGGAACGCGGAAAAGTTCACGTCGTTGCATTGTATTATTTCTCAAAACTTGTGCTTTTCCAGTCTTAATGTTTAAAATAATTGGTGGCGTTTTATGCATTAAGTGCTGAGTTACGAGCATGAGTGTAGGCAAGTGATATAATGTGGTGAAAAGTGGTTTTTCGTGTTGCTTCCAAAATTCCGTAGAAGCTTCTAGTAAAGTTGCTACCACTTTACTGGAGCATGACTTAGACTGGACTATGACTACCTGACTTAGACTGGACTATACCTATGACTTGACTTTACGTGAAATATTCTATTAACATGATGAAAAATTATAATACTCAACACTGGCTAAATACACTATGTGTGGAGCCAAAATATAAGAAAAAAAAGTAGAATTTATAATAAAAATATTTGTTTTAAATTCTATACATATTATTATTATATTGGTATGGTCTTCCAGCAACAGTAATTCCTCTTGGGTATAACCTGGGTTTTTTCAAGTGAAGGGTGAATGGGCATCTCATGGGCAAACGTGCTCGCCTTAGTCAACTTCGTCACTTACCATCAGGTGAGTTGTTAAAAACGTATGCCCATTCAAGCATATTTTTTATAGAATTTATCATAATATTAATTTTTAATCTATACATCTATACATATAATAAAACTGTAGTGATAAAAAAATCTGTAAATGCAAGATATCGAAAAAAAAATGACACAGGTTGGCTTGAAATTTTTCGCTGATCACGTTAAGCTACTTTTTAGACATTTTGTCTGTCTGTTTGTTTGTTTGTTTGTTTGTTTGTTTTTTGTTTGTTTGTTACGGCACAAGTCCGAAAATACTGAACGGATTTTCATGCGGTTTTCACTAATAAGCTTAAAAAACCCCGGCGCAAAACATAGGATATATTAAATTTTATATATCGTTAATTTTTTTTTTGGTGAAAATAATTAAGGTTTCATTATGAAACGGAACGGGATTTTAACAAGATGGCCGCTTCAAGGCCTCAAGGTAAGACTTTTTTCTTATATTTTGGCTCCACACATAGTGTAGGTATTTAGCCAATGTCAAAAGGTAAGTTATATTTTGGCTACTAACCATCATCATCATCATTATCATTAACAGCCTGAAGACGTCCACTGCTGAACACAGGCCTCCCCCAGGGAGCGCCACTTAGAGCGGCTGCTCGCCTCCTGCATCCATCGGCTCCCCGCGGCTTTTACCAGGTCGTCGGTCCACCTAGTGGGGGGCCGGCCTACGCTGCGTCTTCCAGTTCGTTTAGTTCTCCTGCGGATCTCCTCATTTCTGGCTACTAACCATAGATGAGAGAAAAAAATGTTACTCTGCTACACTGCTACTGACGGTAATTTTATCTCGGGTTTATCCGGATGCACAGATTAGAGAAAAAAACTCTGTTACTATTATGGCGCGGCTTCATAACCTTCGCTGTTGAGTTGGCGCGCAAATACATCTCTGTTTACTATCCTCGATGTTTTTGTAGCGCCCCAACCTGGACACACAGTCAATTTGTTTGCCTGCTGCGCGACCGACGTGGCCTAAATAAAATGGAGGAAGCAGTAGCGTTATATTGCATGTCGGCGAATAAATATGTTTTACATACTGTGAGAGTATTATTTGCGATTACAAAAATAAATTGTACTTAGTTTTAATTTATAATTCCTTATCAATATGAAGTAAAACCAATTTTTTTTTATTTGTCTGTTTATCTGTCCCTTTGAATACGGATCACGGTTGTTATAGTGGCAACAGAAATATATCATCTGTGAAACCTTCAACTGTCTAACTATCACGATTCATGAGTACATCTTGGTGGACAGACCGACAGACAGACAGAAGTTTGAGTACGGAACTCCTATATTTTTGTATTTCATTCTGAACAATCCCCACTGCACTAAATAATATATAATATAATATAAATTCTTTATTTCGGAAAAATTAATCCATAGTGGCACATTAGTTAACAGAACATACATGAAAAAGTTAACGCATTAATTGCTTAGTAATACTTAACCTACTTACTTAATTAGACCAAGTATAATTTTAACCCAATGTGTTTGGTAAGGGCAATCAGGTTTTTCAGCAATTACCCTCAGAATCCCATTGGCACTGGCCCTGGTTCTGTTTAGGAGAGACGATGTTTTCTTACGCATAATCGCAAAGAAATCATCTGTGCGATGTTCCGCAAACATTCCAGACGCGCTGCAGAACCGAGGCAGACCCAATAAAACCCTGAAACCATTGTTGTATTGGATCCGCAGAGCACTGTAGGCCTTTTGCGTATACTGAATCCATAAGCTGCTCGTGTAGAATGATTGGCAATACGCTTTAAATAAGGAAATCTTTACGTCATTATTGCAGCGAGCAAACCTACGGGACAGCATATTGCAGCGTACTGCCAGTGCTCTGCGTTCCCTTTCAATATCTTGGTCATCTTTGAGATCATTTGTGACTATATGCCCCAGATACTTAAAGTTATTGACAACTTTTAGTGGGGCATCATTTAGGCGTACAGAAGGAACATTGTTAGGCAATTTACAATGACGAGACTTGAAAACTAAGATTTGACTTTTTTGGGTGTTGTATCTTAAACCATTCGATTCGGCATATGTCTCACAGCAATTTATAAGATTTCTTAACCCGCCAATTGAGGGGCTCAGCAGCACCATGTCATCGGCATAGCTAATATTATTTACACAAGTGTTATCAATATAGCAACCAGCATGGATGCTGCTGAGCTCCACAATCAACTGGTTTATGTATAAATTAAACAATTTTGGAGAAGTGAGTCCACCTTGTCGAACTCCACATTCTAACCTATATGTATCAGATACTTCATTTGCCCACCGAACGCAGTTTATTTGATTTCTATACCAATGCTTAAACATTTCTGTTAGCTCAGGTGGAAGGTTAATGTTCTGAAGCTTCTTCCACAATATGTCATAATTTACTAGATCAAAAGCCTTTGATAAGTCTAAGAAGCATGCATATATAGGTGTTTTTCTATCGGTGTAGTACTTGACAGTATGCTTAAGACTCAAAATAGCACTCTCCGTTGACAACCCTGATCTAAACCCAAATTGAGCGTCATGTAGAGTGAGATATGTGTCAAGACGTCGCTCAAGCAGACTGTCAAGCACCTTAGCTGTTATCGTCGCAAGGGAGATGGGTCGGTAGTTATTTTTGTCTGCAATATCACCGGTTTTATTTTTTACAATGGGAACTACTATAGTCTTCATTAAGTCAGGGGGAAGAAAAGAATGGCTTAGGCAGATGTTATAAAGCATAGCTAATACTCTTGGCAGATGAAAACCAGCACATTCCAAGTGCTCTATGCTAAGACCGTCATGACCTGGTGACTTCCCTTTTGTCATTTTACGAATTTCTTCACGGATATGTTTAGCTGTAAATCTAGTTTCCAACTTTCCTTCTATAGTTCCAGCATCGTGAGTTTGAGTTTGCGATTTACTTGACAGTGGTGATGTAACTTGGAAATGATCCTTAAATAAAGCAGCTATGTCTTTTGTTGAACATACTCCATCAATGCTTGCTGGAAAACCTGGTTTTGTGTTTAGTTTATTTGTGCATTGCCAAAACTTTTTAAAATTTTTAGCATTGCGTTGAGAGGCTAGATTATTCATTATTATTTGTTCTTGATTGTTTTGACACCACTTCAATTTAGACTTAAATAATTTCCTGCTGTTACGCATATCATCATAAAAAAGCCCAGATTGAGGCTTTCCGGCTAATACCCACAATTGAAACATAGACCGTGCTTTTAAATGAGCTGCACTCACATGTTCATTCCAGCCAGCTACATATTTTTTTTTCTTATGTTTCTTGTTTTTACATGTTTTAATTGCTGCTTGGCTAAGAATTGATACTAATTTTGTGTACATATTGTTAATTACATTTTTATGATCTATGTTATCGCAAAAACTGTCACCACATTGTCTAAGTTCGGCAGGAAAATCTATTGCTTTTAAACCTTCGTTACATAAATCAAAGTAATCATTCATTTGTTCAAGAGTTCTTTCTCCCCATATGACTCTGCTATTAGTTGGACTTTTGATAAATTCAATTTTAGTTGTAACATTGGTTAAATTACATTCTATTACCAATGGGAAATGATCAGACCAGAAAACATCTTGCATGATGTATACATTTACAACTGAGCTCCAGGCTGCTTCAGTCACTAAACAATGATCCAACCATCTGCGACAACCATGAGAATCACTTATATACGTATAAGAATCGGACGTGATACCTAAGCTATCTATATCAGCACATTTCCAAGACTGCTCCTGACAAAATGCTTGCATTTCATTATAAAATAACTCTTGTGGGTGTGCGTTAAAGTCACCTAAGACAAAAATATCTTCTACTTCGCTATTGTTTATAATTGCACTAACGACTCCAAGGCAATGAGTGAATTCTGGTAAATTAACGATCGCATTATTTGGCATATAAATACTGAATACAAGAAAACTTTGAATCCCTGCCGTCACTTTAATTGCACAAATTCGCGGGTGATTACACTCAACCACGGATACAGAAGGGAACGTACTTTTGCGCCACAAAATAGCGACACCTCCGTATGGTCTTCCTGTCAAGATTCCTAACGTCGTGTCCACAGCCGAAGTCCCTGTCCATCCAAAATCCTTGTCGATATTGTCCAGCCAAGCTATGTCATGAGGCATCAGCCAGGTTTCTTGTAAAGCAACAATGTCTGCTGTTTTGCATAAATATTGCACATTTTCAAGAGATCTTTTTACAGATTTACAATTAAAACTTATAAATTTACTACGATTATTACTAGTTGAACCCATTAGTGTTATATTAACTGTTCTGAATCCATTTTGAAGTCTCGCCATCACTTTTAACTTTGAAGTTTATAAAGCGTCGGAAAGAAATCCCATTAGGCCATAAGTTACCGTCTAGAAACAATGACAACTTCTCTTTACATATATATAATTTATACGCATTATAATCTTTTTCTTTTTTCATATCCATCTTAACCAGTGTAACTCTTTCTTTAGTTTTGTTAAATATGTACTCCACAATATCTTCATGTTTCACTTCTTTGTGCACATTGGAGATAAATAAAGGCAATTTAATTTCAGCTGCTTTAAATTTACTATCAGGCTCGACCTCTGCTTTTCCCATTTTACCTGTAAACTGGTTTCTTGATCTTTTCCTCTGTACAAGTATCCAGTTTTCATCCTTGTCCTCCTCTTTCCATTTACCGCCAGTTCGTGTTACCTCTGCTAATGTTTTATTTTGAAAATGTTCTGTCTCTATTAATGATGTATTGCATGACTTATACGTATCATCAATTACAGAGTCACAATAACTATTGTAGGAATTGGCTCTTTGATGTGACCTTTCATTAATTGTTGCCTCCTTAGCGCGCCAATATTGCAAGCGGTTATTATTACGCGTTGAGAAGTTCGACTTCCGTGTAAGTACGTTCGCGGGCTGAGAGGTCATGACCCCGCTGACCTCGCTCTCACTTCGCTGCGCGTTTCCCGCAGGAATCGGTAATGGCGCGAACACAGGCGCGGGCGGCGACGGAGTTGGCGCGAATACAGGTGCGGACGGAAGCTCCGTTTGACTTTGCGTTGACGCCAACACATCATTAACGGCCATATGCAATTTAAAATTTTCGGAATGGTTCTTTTCAACTGCATCTTTAAATGTATTGAATTGTTCGCTTGTGACATAGTTTTCTGTGATATTACTTACTTGATTCTGTAATACTAGAAGATCTTTAAGGAGTCTGGTTACATCAACATGGTCGAAAGAAATAGGCGGTAATTTCTGTAGCTCCCGCGCAACAAATGTTGGAATTATTTCTGGATCGGTATCTTTATAAAGATTGATTATATCTTCAAGGTCTCGCTGTTGCTTACCCTCTTTTTTCCGGTACACTTTCCGTTTACTCGATGGAATAGACTCAAATAATAGAGATTTGGCCTTATCAATGTCGTTTGGCGTAAAAGCCGTTGCACAAATACGAATCAAACTTTCGTTATCCATCACATCAATTTTATTTTGTATAAACGCTAACACTTCGTCGATCACAATATTGCAATTCGAACATTTCACAAGTTTTGACGTCGCTGACGTCATTTTTCAATATTCACGCCTGCGGTGACGCGTCTACACGTCGCGACTGCAGCGACGCTAAGCAATAAGGAAGTAATTTAATGCATGTTTTACAACAGTAAATAACCATTGGTGCTCCTGCATTACCGGCAGTGTATCACACTTTTCGGGCTACGGCGAAATACATCGCGCGATAACTTCGTCTGCGCTCCATGCAATGCAGATTAGAGAAAAAAAAAGTGTTCATTATGTAAGTACCTATACCCAAGGAAGTCATGTATTTACATATAGATAAGTTTTTTCGTTAATCTGTGGTCCAAACTAAAAAAGAGGATAGGTATGAGAACCTTCTTGAATATGAGCACGACACAAAAACAAAGAATTTAGAAAACTAAAAACTTCTTAGATTTTTTTATACGTTTTAAGGCTTCACGCGATATTATAACAACAAACAATATTGAAACATAACTAAATTACTATTCATGTTTTTGATTTATTGGGTTCTGGCGAGGACAAAATTCTTTATTGGCAATCTGGTATTATGTATTAGTTTTCAAAAATCTACTACGCGTTACCATTCGAAATAAGTATTTATAGTACCTATAGCTTAACCTTTAGTAGTAAAATAATCAGTAATCTGTGCCTACTGACCCTTGCTTTTGCTACCCTTTTTTATTTTGGCATTAGACAAAATTTGTATTTAGCCAATGATAGGAAGTATTTTATGAAAACTGTTTAAAAGGGTAGGTACTTAGACTTTTTATAATTATTCATAAGGCTTCACGCGATTATCATACTTAGCCAATATTGAAGCTTACATTTTTATTCAAGTTTTCGATTTATAGGGTTTTGGCAGAAGCAATGTTGTTTATTGGCGATCTGGTAAAATGTATTATTTTCATGAACTTACTACACGTTACCATTCTAATAAGGTAGATAAAATTATTTTTGCGCTACTGCTACATTCTTGATCGACCCCAAGGAGGTTTTAAGGTACCTGGGGGTTTAGCAGAGATACCAACCACTAACGCTAACGCCTCACGCTAACTCCAAAATGTACTAGGATGACATTTCGGAAAACGCTAACTTTTCCGCAGCGAATGTCATTTCAATACATTTTTGGAGTTTTTTTTTTTATATGTTGGCTCCACACATAGTGTATTTAGCCAGTGTCAAGTATTGTATATTTTCATCGAGTTTTAGAATATTTTACGTAGTCAAATCTTAGTCATAGTCATAGTCCAGTCTAAGTCGGGTCATAGTCCAGTCTAAGTCATGCTCAAGTAAAGTGGTGGCAACTTTACAAGAAGCTTCTATGGAATTTTGGAAGCAACACGAAAAATCACGTTTCACCACATCATATCACTTGACCACACTCATGCTCGTAATTCAGCACTTAATGCGTAAAACGCCACCAATTTTAAACATTAACACTGAAAAAAGCAAAAGTTTTGAGAAATAATACAATGCAACGACGTGAACTTTTTCACGTTCCCGCCAAAACTCCGATATTTGGAGTTAGCGTTTGGCGTTAGCGTTAGTGGTTGGTATCTTTGCTAGACCCCTGTAGTACTTATAGCTACTTAAGTTATATACTCTTATAATTGCTACGCATTTTAAAACCTTTTTTATTTTGGCATTAATGTAAGCTGGAGGTGCTATTATTTGTATTTAGCCAATGATACTAAATATTTGATGAAAAATGTTTAACAAGGGTAGGTACTTAGATATAATAATATGTAGGTATTCATTATGGCAATAAAATTGTATCCTCGAATTAACAGCATTGCGCGTAACGTTCGTTTTTGACCGTTTTTGATTTGTTCTTCTTCTTCTTCTTTTTTGCATGTTGAAATAAGTTTTTAATAGTTAAAATATTTTAGGTCTGTGGGCTTTTATATAAACCACGGGAGCAGAAATAGTTATACATAGTAGGTAGGTAAGTAACTATCTTTTGGTGTAAGTAATAATTATGTAATGACGATTTAACCTACTTCCCCACTTTAGTCATTAGGTAGTGTCACGTTACATCCGTTCCTTTCGTGAAAAAGGTAGAATGGAACGCTACAAGTTAATGAGCAGCTCCTCCCCTACCTAAACAGTGCCTAGGTTGACAGGATCCTAAGAGCTGAAGAGAAAAAAAGGAATTGGTAACAGATATTTATTTTCGTAAATTTTACAAGCTTTGTAGAAAGCAAAAAAAAGAGTCTCTAGATGATGCGGAAGAACGCGAAATTTAAGTTGTTTACGGCCTACAAGTTATCACGGTAGAATTAGAATGTTATTAGATCCAAACAAGGCCCACTTCCGGGTCTTCAGATAAACAAAGCCCGCTTCCGGTCTTCAACGAGGCCCACTTCCGGGTCTTCAAACAAACAAGGCCCACTTCCGGGTCTTTATTCAAGCAAGGCCCACTGTCGTTATAGAGACTGAGGAATTCGTTGCCTTTAGTTTGTCCGACTTCCAGAGTTCAGCGGCTAGCTCATTCAGTTATTAGCTTCTGGATCCAGAAGAAGATTCTCGTCCTTCCACCGTCGATAAAGTATTATTACGCAGCTCAGATTCAAGATGCAGGAGCAGGAGACACGCAGGTATTAGTCGTCAAAGCTTTGACGGACGACGGGCCGGAACATGGTGATGAAGTTATATTGCCACTCAATGTTTGAAAAAGGCAAGCCGGTCGTCTCACTGGTTGACGCTCGGCGATAGATTCGTCGTGGTAGATACGGCGGCCGACGGTGACAACAGATGTAGTTTCGGCGATCAGCTCTCGGCGATAGATTCGTCGTAGTTTCGCGACTGGCTGTAGCGGATGTAGCTCGGCGATCGGCGATTTGACAATGGATATGTCGTGGCGCAGCGATTGACGTAGATGGAGATTCACTTCACAATTTTGGTGTTGGATAGCCAAAGATGGTATTTGAAGGCGTTCTTAAGTTCCCGGGCCTTGCCTGGCCCAGGAATGGCCTTATATCAATTTAGTGTTCCTCGTTCGAGGAGTAAATTGAGACTGCCATTCCATAGCGACAGCTTTTCTTAAGAAACCTCGCTAGCATTCCAAGGTTCTAGATTTTTGCAGTTTTCAAAATTTTGAATACAGAATAGAAAAAAAATAAATCTAGAGTCAAAATACATACAATCATGGCCAAACTATAAAATACCTCACTGAAATTGACAGTAGAAAAAGAAAAATATGAATTTGAAGAGAAACTAAATTAGAAACAAAAAAAACAGTTTCAAAACAACTGCCATCCGAGCAGTCGTGTCTAGAAATCGGGCCCGTGACCCGCGCGCAAAATCGATAAAGTGATGTAAAATTTTGAGAAAAATCAAGTTTTTTTTGTGCTTAAATTACTATGAAAAGGACTGTCAAGTGCTGTGATGTGAAAGTTGTGAATGAATAATAGAAACCAGGTAATATATTATGATATATACATACATGTAGCATTACATATTTCCCCCACGACCCCAGAAAATTTTCAACTCCATTGAAAATTTTGAAGGTTAGGGATAAAACCTTGCTCTTTCATACTTAAATCTTGCACTTCTTCTTTTACTCGCTCACAAACATACTTAGGAGATATGGTTCACATATTTGATGACGCATACTCCACAAGGAACTATTCATTATACATAACGAAGGCTTATTTTTTTTAATTAGGTGTCGTTATCCGCACCTTTTTGAAAACCCGAGTAAAGATAATAAGTATTTACAATTAAGAAAATGTACAACACAAAGGTTTATTTAACGAGTTGTGTACCGCTCTTTAAGAATATTACACACACCCTTGGGTATTGAAGACGTCAAGGAAATTAATATTCAAGAACCTTGTATTTAAGAAATTGCAAGAAATTAAGATTAGAGTAACAACATGTGCAACTGAGAAAGTATAAAAAAAAATGAGTAAACACAATGGCTTCTTACCCACACGACTCGTGTTATAGGATAAAACAAAAAGAGTGAAAAAAAAAAATAACGTTTGTAAAATGGATTTAAAAAAAATAAGCCGAAAGGGTCTAGTTTCCTTGTACAATACAAAAATAATATACGCTAAAGCTATTTACAGAATAAGTATACAATTTACAATTTATCAGGAAAATCTATTGCTTTTAAACCTTCGTTACATAAATCAAAGTAATCATTCATTTGTTCAAGAGTTCTTTCTCCCCATATGACTCTGCTATTAGTTGGACTTTTGATAAATTCAATTTTAGTTGTAACATTGGTTAAATTACATTCTATTACCAATGGGAAATGATCAGACCAGAAAACATCTTGCATGATGTATACATTTACAACTGAGCTCCAGGCTGCTTCAGTCACTAAACAATGATCCAACCATCTGCGACAACCATGAGAATCACTTATATACGTATAAGAATCGGACGTGATAACTAAGCTATCTATATCAGCACATTTCCAAGACTGCTCCTGACAAAATGCTTGCATTTCATTATAAAATAACTCTTGTGGGTGTGCGTTAAAGTCACCTAAGACAAAAATATCTTCTACTTCGCTATTGTTTATAATTGCACTAACGACTCCAAGGCAATGAGTGAATTCTGGTAAATTAACGATCGCATTATTTGGCATATAAATACTGAATACAAGAAAACTTTGAATCCCTGCCGTCACTTTAATTGCACAAATTCGCGGGTGATTACACTCAACCACGGATACAGAAGGGAACGTACTTTTGCGCCACAAAATAGCGACACCTCCGTATGGTCTTCCTGTCAAGATTCCTAACGTCGTGTCCACAGCCGAAGTCCCTGTCCATCCAAAATCCTTGTCGATATTGTCCAGCCAAGCTATGTCATGAGGCATCAGCCAGGTTTCTTGTAAAGCAACAATGTCTGCTGTTTTGCATAAATATTGCACATTTTCAAGAGATCTTTTTACAGATTTACAATTAAAACTTATAAATTTACTACGATTATTACTAGTTGAACCCATTAGTGTTATATTAACTGTTCTGAATCCATTTTGAAGTCTCGCCATCACTTTTAACTTTGAAGTTTATAAAGCGTCGGAAAGAAATCCCATTAGGCCATAAGTTACCGTCTAGAAACAATGACAACTTCTCTTTACATATATATAATTTATACGCATTATAATCTTTTTCTTTTTTCATATCCATCTTAACCAGTGTAACTCTTTCTTTAGTTTTGTTAAATATGTACTCCACAATATCTTCATGTTTCACTTCTTTGTGCACATTGGAGATAAATAAAGGCAATTTAATTTCAGCTGCTTTAAATTTACTATCAGGCTCGACCTCTGCTTTTCCCATTTTACCTGTAAACTGGTTTCTTGATCTTTTCCTCTGTACAAGTATCCAGTTTTCATCCTTGTCCTCCTCTTTCCATTTACCGCCAGTTCGTGTTACCTCTGCTAATGTTTTATTTTGAAAATGTTCTGTCTCTATTAATGATGTATTGCATGACTTATACGTATCATCAATTACAGAGTCACAATAACTATTGTAGGAATTGGCTCTTTGATGTGACCTTTCATTAATTGTTGCCTCCTTAGCGCGCCAATATTGCAAGCGGTTATTATTACGCGTTGAGAAGTTCGACTTCCGTGTAAGTACGTTCGCGGGCTGAGAGGTCATGACCCCGCTGACCTCGCTCTCACTTCGCTGCGCGTTTCCCGCAGGAATCGGTAATGGCGCGAACACAGGCGCGGGCGGCGACGGAGTTGGCGCGAATACAGGTGCGGACGGAAGCTCCGTTTGACTTTGCGTTGACGCCAACACATCATTAACGGCCATATGCAATTTAAAATTTTCGGAATGGTTCTTTTCAACTGCATCTTTAAATGTATTGAATTGTTCGCTTGTGACATAGTTTTCTGTGATATTACTTACTTGATTCTGTAATACTAGAAGATCTTTAAGGAGTCTGGTTACATCAACATGGTCGAAAGAAATAGGCGGTAATTTCTGTAGCTCCCGCGCAACAAATGTTGGAATTATTTCTGGATCGGTATCTTTATAAAGATTGATTATATCTTCAAGGTCTCGCTGTTGCTTACCCTCTTTTTTCCGGTACACTTTCCGTTTACTCGATGGAATAGACTCAAATAATAGAGATTTGGCCTTATCAATGTCGTTTGGCGTAAAAGCCGTTGCACAAATACGAATCAAACTTTCGTTATCCATCACATCAATTTTATTTTGTATAAACGCTAACACTTCGTCGATCACAATATTGCAATTCGAACATTTCACAAGTTTTGACGTCGCTGACGTCATTTTTCAATATTCACGCCTGCGGTGACGCGTCTACACGTCGCGACTGCAGCGACGCTAAGCAATAAGGAAGTAATTTAATGCATGTTTTACAACAGTAAATAACCATTGGTGCTCCTGCATTACCGGCAGTGTATCACACTTTTCGGGCTACGGCGAAATACATCGCGCGATAACTTCGTCTGCGCTCCATGCAATGCAGATTAGAGAAAAAAAAAGTGTTCATTATGTAAGTACCTATACCCAAGGAAGTCATGTATTTACATATAGATAAGTTTTTTCGTTAATCTGTGGTCCAAACTAAAAAAGAGGATAGGTATGAGAACCTTCTTGAATATGAGCACGACACAAAAACAAAGAATTTAGAAAACTAAAAACTTCTTAGATTTTTTTATACGTTTTAAGGCTTCACGCGATATTATAACAACAAACAATATTGAAACATAACTAAATTACTATTCATGTTTTTGATTTATTGGGTTCTGGCGAGGACAAAATTCTTTATTGGCAATCTGGTATTATGTATTAGTTTTCAAAAATCTACTACGCGTTACCATTCGAAATAAGTATTTATAGTACCTATAGCTTAACCTTTAGTAGTAAAATAATCAGTAATCTGTGCCTACTGACCCTTGCTTTTGCTACCCTTTTTTATTTTGGCATTAGACAAAATTTGTATTTAGCCAATGATAGGAAGTATTTTATGAAAACTGTTTAAAAGGGTAGGTACTTAGACTTTTTATAATTATTCATAAGGCTTCACGCGATTATCATACTTAGCCAATATTGAAGCTTACATTTTTATTCAAGTTTTCGATTTATAGGGTTTTGGCAGAAGCAATGTTGTTTATTGGCGATCTGGTAAAATGTATTATTTTCATGAACTTACTACACGTTACCATTCTAATAAGGTAGATAAAATTATTTTTGCGCTACTGCTACATTCTTGATCGACCCCAAGGAGGTTTTAAGGTACCTGGGGGTTTAGCAGAGATACCAACCACTAACGCTAACGCCTCACGCTAACTCCAAAATGTACTAGGATGACATTTCGGAAAACGCTAACTTTTCCGCAGCGAATGTCATTTCAATACATTTTTGGAGTTTTTTTTTTTATATGTTGGCTCCACACATAGTGTATTTAGCCAGTGTCAAGTATTGTATATTTTCATCGAGTTTTAGAATATTTTACGTAGTCAAATCTTAGTCATAGTCATAGTCCAGTCTAAGTCGGGTCATAGTCCAGTCTAAGTCATGCTCAAGTAAAGTGGTGGCAACTTTACAAGAAGCTTCTATGGAATTTTGGAAGCAACACGAAAAATCACGTTTCACCACATCATATCACTTGACCACACTCATGCTCGTAATTCAGCACTTAATGCGTAAAACGCCACCAATTTTAAACATTAACACTGAAAAAAGCAAAAGTTTTGAGAAATAATACAATGCAACGACGTGAACTTTTTCACGTTCCCGCCAAAACTCCGATAGTTAAAATATTTTAGGTCTGTGGGCTTTTATATAAACCACGGGAGCAGAAATAGTTATACATAGTAGGTAGGTAAGTAACTATCTTTTGGTGTAAGTAATAATTATGTAATGACGATTTAACCTACTTCCCCACTTTAGTCATTAGGTAGTGTCACGTTACATCCGTTCCTTTCGTGAAAAAGGTAGAATGGAACGCTACAAGTTAATGAGCAGCTCCTCCCCTACCTAAACAGTGCCTAGGTTGACAGGATCCTAAGAGCTGAAGAGAAAAAAAGGAATTGGTAACAGATATTTATTTTCGTAAATTTTACAAGCTTTGTAGAAAGCAAAAAAAAGAGTCTCTAGATGATGCGGAAGAACGCAAAATTTAAGTTGTTTACGGCCTACAAGTTATCACGGTAGAATTAGAATGTTATTAGATCCAAACAAGGCCCACTTCCGGGTCTTCAGATAAACAAAGCCCGCTTCCGGTCTTCAACGAGGCCCACTTCCGGGTCTTCAAACAAACAAGGCCCACTTCCGGGTCTTTATTCAAGCAAGGCCCACTGTCGTTATAGAGACTGAGGAATTCGTTGCCTTTAGTTTGTCCGACTTCCAGAGTTCAGCGGCTAGCTCATTCAGTTATTAGCTTCTGGATCCAGAAGAAGATTCTCGTCCTTCCACCGTCGATAAAGTATTATTACGCAGCTCAGATTCAAGATGCAGGAGCAGGAGACACGCAGGTATTAGTCGTCAAAGCTTTGACGGACGACGGGCCGGAACATGGTGATGAAGTTATATTGCCACTCAATGTTTGAAAAAGGCAAGCCGGTCGTCTCACTGGTTGACGCTCGGCGATAGATTCGTCGTGGTAGATACGGCGGCCGACGGTGACAACAGATGTAGTTTCGGCGATCAGCTCTCGGCGATAGATTCGTCGTAGTTTCGCGACTGGCTGTAGCGGATGTAGCTCGGCGATCGGCGATTTGACAATGGATATGTCGTGGCGCAGCGATTGACGTAGATGGAGATTCACTTCACAATTTTGGTGTTGGATAGCCAAAGATGGTATTTGAAGGCGTTCTTGAGTTCCCGGGCCTTGCCTGGCCCAGGAATGGCCTTATATCAATTTAGTGTTCCTCGTTCGAGGAGTAAATTGAGACTGCCATTCCATAGCGACAGCTTTTCTTAAGAAACCTCGCTAGCATTCCAAGGTTCTAGATTTTTGCAGTTTTCAAAATTTTGAATACAGAATAGAAAAAAAATAAATCTAGAGTCAAAATACATACAATCATGGCCAAACTATAAAATACCTCACTGAAATTGACAGTAGAAAAAGAAAAATATGAATTTGAAGAGAAACTAAATTAGAAACAAAAAAAACAGTTTCAAAACAACTGCCATCCGAGCAGTCGTGTCTAGAAATCGGGCCCGTGACCCGCGCGCAAAATCGATAAAGTGATGTAAAATTTTGAGAAAAATCAAGTTTTTTTTGTGCTTAAATTACTATGAAAAGGACTGTCAAGTGCTGTGATGTGAAAGTTGTGAATGAATAATAGAAACCAGGTAATATATTATGATATATACATACATGTAGCATTACATATTTCCCCCACGACCCCAGAAAATTTTCAACTCCATTGAAAATTTTGAAGGTTAGGGATAAAACCTTGCTCTTTCATACTTAAATCTTGCACTTCTTCTTTTACTCGCTCACAAACATACTTAGGAGATATGGTTCACATATTTGATGACGCATACTCCACAAGGAACTATTCATTATACATAACGAAGGCTTATTTTTTTTAATTAGGTGTCGTTATCCGCACCTTTTTGAAAACCCGAGTAAAGATAATAAGTATTTACAATTAAGAAAATGTACAACACAAAGGTTTATTTAACGAGTTGTGTACCGCTCTTTAAGAATATTACACACACCCTTGGGTATTGAAGACGTCAAGGAAATTAATATTCAAGAACCTTGTATTTAAGAAATTGCAAGAAATTAAGATTAGAGTAACAACATGTGCAACTGAGAAAGTATAAAAAAAAATGAGTAAACACAATGGCTTCTTACCCACACGACTCGTGTTATAGGATAAAACAAAAAGAGTGAAAAAAAAAAATAACGTTTGTAAAATGGATTTAAAAAAAATAAGCCGAAAGGGTCTAGTTTCCTTGTACAATACAAAAATAATATACGCTAAAGCTATTTACAGAATAAGTATACAATTTAGAGAAAAAAACAGAATACAACCGCTACACTATTTACACTTTAAAATCTTTTACATGCCACTTTCCTCTTAAGCCGTTAGGATCCTCTAAAATAAAGACGAGAGGTGAGAGCTTCTCAACAACTGTGCATTTGACATATTTGGGAGCCAACTTTGAACTGAAGTATGCACCAGCGTTACTCTGGACGTAATTTTTACGCCAGACTGTGTCGCCAACGTTGAACTCTTTAAAGGTGTGTCTCGTGTTGTAATGAGCAGCATTTTTTGTGTGTGCAGTGTGTAATGCAACCTGTACTTTATCGAAGATGTTAGATAATAATCCTAAATTAGCGGCGTAGATGTCACGAGGAAGAAAAATGAAATTATCAAGGTTGGAGCAGTTAGTGTATAGTGAACCACATGGTATGGTTTCACGTCCAAAGACCAGAAAGGATGGAGAAAACCCAGTTGTAGAATTTACAGAACTGTTGAGTGCATATTGGATTTTCTGCAAATGTTTGTCCCATGAACGGTGATCATCTCCGACCAACTGTGAAAGTGCGGTGATAATTGTTCTATTATACCGTTCTGTGGGGTTTACTTGAGGGCAGTATCGAGGTGAATAAAATATAAAAGGAATTTTATACTTATTCAGAAAACTTTGAAACTCATTAGATTGAAATTGTGAACCATTGTCCATGATGATGGTTTGTGGCACACCGTGTACCAGAAACACATTATTTTCCAAATACATGATGATATTGGAAGATGTAGCGCGCTTGATAGGGAAAATAAGGCAATACTTTGAAAAAGAACATGTAACCACTAGTATGAATTGATTACGTTGTCTTGTGAGTGGAAAAGGGCCCATTAGATCTAATGAGAGGCTTTGAAAAGGTCTTGAACAAATTTTTGGTTTACCCATAGGACCATATGGAGAATGATTCGAATGCTTATAAGAGAGGCATGTTTCACAAGAAGAACACATTTTAGCCACATCTTTAAACATACCAGACCAATAGTATCTTAAAGAAAGCTTCTTGTATGTTTTGAAAATGCCAGTATGGGGATTACTTTCTGAGTCACCATGGCAAGTTTTGATGAGATTCATTCTCTCAGAGGGAAGTGGAACTTCTTTCCAAGCAAAATCTTCATTTAGATAATCAGGTGAGTTATTAAAACGGTATAAATTATTGTTGAGAATTTTGTAATTTGGATAAGCATCAGGATTATCTCGACAGTTAGTAAAAAGTCTATTATATAGTTCCAATTGTGATGCATTGTCTCTAGATATGGGTTCAACACCACCAATAATAGCAGTATCGGGTATTTTATGACGCGACAGAAGGTCTGGGACAACATTTTCTTTTCCTTTTTTATGTTTTAGGTCGAAGTTAAAACAAGACAGACGAAGACTCCATCGTGCCAATCTGCCAGAAGGATTAGACAAATTTTGGAACCACTTTAATGCTGCATGGTCAGTGTATACTGTAAATCGTTTACCGTTATCAAGATAACAACGCCAATGCTCAAGTGCAGTAATGACAGCTAAAGTCTCACGTTCTGTAGTTGAATAATTCTGCTCATGCTTGTTTAGAGATCTACTCATATATGCAATAACAACTTCTTTATTGTCTTTTTCCTGAGTCAGCATAGCACCTATCCCAAAGTTAGAAGCGTCGCAGTGAACGGAAAATGGATAGTCAAAGTCAGGGCAAGATAGTATTGGTGTTGTAGTCAAGCATTCTTTTAATTTAGCAAAAGCAGAGTCAGCCTCAGCATCCAGACAAATTTTGTTGGAGATTTTTTTCCAGATGACGTTAATTTACAGAGTGGTGAAGCAATAGTACTGAAATTAGGTATGAATCGGCGAAACCAACTGCACGTACCTAAAAATTTTCTTACTTCTTTTTTAGAGGTAGGAGCAGCGTAAGCTAGAATCGCTTCAATTTTACTGGGATCAGCCCGCAATCCTTGCTCATCTACTATGTAGCCAAGATATTTCAGTTCTTTGCGAAAGAATTGACTCTTTTCAAAGTTAATGGTTAGACCAGCATAAGAAAGTTTCTGATGAACTTTAAGTAGGAGTGAAATATGTTCCTCAAATGTCGCACCTATGATTATTATGTCATCTAAGTAACAGAACACTTTATTCTCAAACTCTGGAGTGAATAAACTGTCCATAAGTCTTTGTTGAGTTGCTGGAGCGTTTGTCAATCCGAAGGGCATAACAGTGAATCTATACATTCCTCTACCAGGTACGTAAAAACCAGTTTTATCTCTGTCTTTGGGATGTAATGGAATTTCCCAAAAAGCCTTTGCTATATCGATACTAGACAAATATTTAGCATTTTTGAGGTTATCTAGTATCTCAGAAACAAAAGGGAGGCTGTAGGCATCTTTACGAGTAATTGCATTAAGCTTTCTGCTGTCGACGCAGAAACGCCATTCTCCGTTCTTTTTTGGAGTGATAAGTACTGGAGATAACCAAGGACTCTCACATTTTTCTATAACTTTTAATTCTAGCATTTTATCGACCTCATTGATGAGTGCTTTTTGCTTTTCTGGAGAGAGACGATAACAACGTTGTTTTATAGGTAAAGCATCACCAGTATTGATCCGATGACTAACTAAACTAGTACGGCCTAATTTACCTCGTTGTTCAAAAGAAATACTTTTGAAACGCTTGATTATGTCATTAGCAATTTCTACTTGATTCCCAGACAGATGATCAAATGTTGATATTTGATTTTCAACAGCACAAGTTGTATGATCTTTAGATTCGAGATTGAGTTCAAGAGAAAGTATCTTTGGGGAGAGTTCGAATTCTTTCCAGAAATCCCACCCAAGTATCAAAGAAGGATAAATATCAGGGAAAACATAAGCTTTGATAACATGTGTCTGATTATGAAATCTCAATGGCAAATGAAAATAACCAGAAGACATTGCTTTTTGTTTATTAGCAACCATAACTTTAGTTGGAGACTTGAATAGTTTAAAGCCTAACTTTTGGATATCTTTATGAGAGTTATTACCTAAAATAGTTATACAACTTCCACTATCTAAAAGACCGGAAAAAGGTATATTGTTTATAGACACGTTAATAAAAGGTCTGTTAAAGTCTTTTTCTTTGTCGTAGAAAACAGAAGTTGTTTTGTAGCAAAACATAAAATTTCGAATAGTATTTAACCATTGATTCCAGTCGTTAAGATCAAAATTATTGTTATGTGATTTAGTGAAACCATTCAAGTCGTCAGCTAGTTTTTTTGTTGATTTGATGGAGCACATTTTGGACATTCGCTGATTCTCACGCCTTTACGACCACATTTAAAACAAATGAGGTATCTAGGCTTAGTACAAGTTTGTAAAGAATGGCCTGTGATACGACAGCGATAACAGAATTCTTCTTTAGAAATGTCATTAGTTTGAGATGACGAGCGTGGATGTTTATCTTCCTGCACTGCATTAGTGTACCTTACGTTTGGAGACGCTTTAGGAAATGAAGCTTTAGAAAATGAAGGAAGATAGGCAAAATCAGCAGCACAAGAAGTGTCTTCAGATCTAGGCTCATAAAAATTTTTGTCTCGTTCAGAAATGCGTTCGTAACTTTGACAAGTAGAAATTAAAGAATCTACCGTTTTAATATCTTTAAGTGCAACAAAAACTGAATAGCACGGTCTTATATTATGGAGTAAAATCTCTAATTGTTCGCTCTCGCTAAGTTTCTTTGAAAGACGAGCAAACATACCGAACATAATTGAGACGTAAACGATAATGGTCTCAGTTGCTCCTTGCGTTCTATTCCTTATAGCTTCCAACAGCTTATAGTCGTAATCATGTATACCGAAATCTCGAATCAGCAATGTGCAAATATCTTTCCACGATAAGGTAGGATTTCGATTATACTGAAAACGAAACCAATGAAGGGCATCACCTGTGAAAATCTCAAAGGCGTGCTTGCAAAGCATACCTTCCGGAATGTTTCGAGAAATCCTAAACTCGTCCAATCTTTGAAGGAATGATCTAGGGCACGATTTTCCATTGAAAGAAAACGTTTTGAGCTCCTTCACAAAATTATCCGAAGTGTGATAGTTTTGTACAGACTCGGAAGCCAGTGGTATACTAGTCAGAATGCTTGAAGGTAAAGTGGGTTGAGGAGTACTCAGTACTTCCAAAGTTTGATTGGTTCCAGTCATAGGTAGTAATTGATAAATCGAGGGAGGGCTAGGCTGAGTCTGAGGACAAGGATTGTGAATGTCAACTAACACTTCTTCAGCAGATCCTGAATAATCTGAAGTTAAGACTTCAAACCGTTTTTGGAGCGTGAAGAAGCGAGATCGTATGTTTGAGCATGACTCAACAAATGGTGGAACGGCGTTAAAGCGTTTGAGGCGATAATGAAGATGATTTACGAAAGATTCAACTTTCCTCAGGTTACTTTTATCATCCGTGGCTTCGAGGTGCGAGATTTTACCCTCGACGTAATTAAACGTGATCTCTGCTTGGGAGAGGTCATGTTTGAGAGGTATTGGAGAAGATTTTATGTCCTCAGGTTGAATGTGACTCAATTTTGCCAGCTGCTCCTTAAGAGTTGTCAAAGTGTCAGCTGGTTTTTCACCTCTGATAGTCACTTCATATTCCAGTTCAAGTTTGTTTAGAAACGAATATTTAATTGGTCTCGCCATAGTCACAAGTTGAAGTCAATAGTCAAGGATAAAATCAAGTCAAGTTTAAGTTCGTTTAAGTATTAAGTACTATGCGAGTGTTGTAGAATGTAAGTGTGATGTTCCGCGTGTCCTGCCTGTATAAAAATAAATTAAGCAAGTACCTAAGATATTACGTTAGAGCCAAAAGTCAATATCAAATTTTAGCCTGAGTAAGTATTATTTTAGAATTTAGAAGAATGTTTTAGAGGGTTCATTTTAGTTGGGCGCCAACTAAAATGAACCCTCTAAAAGTGTAACTGTCACGTTACATCCGTTCCTTTCGTGAAAAAGGTAGAATGGAACGCTACAAGTTAATGAGCAGCTCCTCCCCTACCTAAACAGTGCCTAGGTTGACAGGATCCTAAGAGCTGAAGAGAAAAAAAGGAATTGGTAACAGATATTTATTTTCGTAAATTTTACAAGCTTTGTAGAAAGCAAAAAAAAAGAGTCTCTAGATGATGCGGAAGAACGCGAAATTTAAGTTGTTTACGGCCTACAAGTTATCACGGTAGAATTAGAATGTTATTAGATCCAAACAAGGCCCACTTCCGGGTCTTCAGATAAACAAAGCCCGCTTCCGGTCTTCAACGAGGCCCACTTCCGGGTCTTCAAACAAACAAGGCCCACTTCCGGGTCTTTATTCAAACAAGGCCCACTGTCGTTATAGAGACTGAGGAATTCGTTGCCTTTAGTTTGTCCGACTTCCAGAGTTCAGCGGCTAGCTCATTCAGTTATTAGCTTCTGGATCCAGAAGAAGATTCTCGTCCTTCCACCGTCGATGAAGTATTATTACGCAGCTCAGATTCAAGATGCAGGAGCAGGAGACACGCAGGTATTAGTCGTCAAAGCTTTGACGGACGACGGGCCGGAACATGGTGATGAAGTTATATTGCCACTCAATGTTTGAAAAAGGCAAGCCGGTCGTCTCACTGGTTGACGCTCGGCGATAGATTCGTCGTGGTAGATACGGCGGCCGACGGTGACAACAGATGTAGTTTCGGCGATCAGCTCTCGGCGATAGATTCGTCGTAGTTTCGCGACTGGCTGTAGCGGATGTAGCTCGGCGATCGGCGATTTGACAATGGATATGTCGTGGCGCAGCGATTGACGTAGATGGAGATTCACTTCACAATTTTGGTGTTGGATAGCCAAAGATGGTTTTTGAAGGCGTTCTTGAGTTCCCGGGCCTTGCCTGGCCCGGAATGGCCTTATATCAATTTAGTGTTCCTCGTTCGAGGAGTAAATTGAGACTGCCATTCCATAGCGACAGCTTTTCTTAAGAAACCTCGCTAGCATTCCAAGGTTCTAGATTTTTGCAGTTTTCAAAATTTTGAATACAGAATAGAAAAAAAATAAATCTAGGGTCAAAATACATACAATCATGGCCAAACTATAAAATACCTCACTGAAATTGACAGTAGAAAAAGAAAAATATGAATTTGAAGAGAAACTAAATTCGAAACAAAAAAAACAGTTTCAAAACAACTGCCATCCGAGCAGTCGTGTCTAGAAATCGGGCCCGTGACCCGCGCGCAAAATCGATAAAGTGATGTAAAATTTTGAGAAAAATCAAGTTTTTTTTGTGCTTAAATTACTATGAAAAGGACTGTCAAGTGCTGTGATGTGAAAGTTGTGAATGAATAATAGAAACCAGGTAATATATTATGATATATACATACATGTAGCATTACAGTAGGTATGTTGGGAATGAGACAGCGTGGAAAATAGTGGACATAATAATAATTATAACTGTCGATTCTTTAAGGAGTGGTGGTTTAGTATTTGTAATTCCTAATTAGTATTAAGAAAATTAATTATGTACGCGTCGTACAGGTAAATGCATATCTCCAGCAATTTATAAACTTATTATTGACACTGGCTATGTGTAGGTAGTAAGGTACTCAATTCGTATGGAACCAAACTTAAGAAGGTAAAAAAAATGTGGTAAATGGAACAAAAAGCACGCGGATAATATGTAAAACTGAGCAAAACAGGATCATCGTGTGTGATTCTTCCATATTTTTCTAAACTGTTTCTGCCTGCTTAGGTAACTACTACCTAAACAAAATTTACTGAAACTTCTGTTAAAGACCTGAGTGAAGTGATGATGATTTCTTTTTGTTGTAATATGAAGAGGTACTTATAAAATTGTAGTTTTCTGTTTGAATCTTCTTTTACTGTTATAAATCTATATTAGACTCAAAACATTTAAATTTTAGGTAATGGCCTAAATAGCTTCCACTCAGGGCTATGCTTGCGTTATACCTATACCTATGCTAATACAGGTTACTGTGCTCAGCTTCGAAAAGATTTAGTGGATTTTGTTGTTTGGTACGAAATGCATGATCTATTATTAGACTATAACGTAAAAATAACATAACACAAGCGTGCGAAGCCGCGGGCAAAAGCTAGTATAATATTATAAATAATTATGTCCTCATATTAATTAATATTCATTTATTAATAACAATAAAGTTACATGTCAAGAATTAGATGTTAAACACAATAAGTACGATACTCGTTTGTGCAATAACATAGAAATATTACAAAAATACATATTATAAAAAAGTAATTACAGGTAATTATTAATAAAATGTCAAATTAGGTATTTGATTAAGTCACTAATTATATATAAAATGTCTGTTGAACAAGCCACCTTTTTAATTGCCTTAAAATTAAACCCTAGGTGCATCTCGCACTTCATCTAGCAGCCTGTCGTTATCTTCATCACTTGCACAAGCTTGGATGTCTTCAGCGTTATGAAAGGCTGACTGTTGATAGGAATTTCACACGCCCTACGATTTTATTATTGGGTCAGATCAATGGCACACTTTGTGATGACTGGCATCTATGACCTGCCTAATCATGTTTCAGTTAGTAGGTACATTATCGGCATCATTTATTATACTTTATTTTTGTATCCAATAAAATTATATTCACCATATTTTATATAATACTTTAATGCAAGTTATAAACCTATACCTATACATAAATTATTCAAAACCAACTGCCGAAGCCTCGACCACTACGCGATCACATACCTCGCATACCACGACGAACTTTAAGTATTCTGACCAATAGGCGTGCGGTGAATGACGTCAATGGTGCAAGGACCAATCCCCGGCGCTGTACATGACGCGATGGCCAGCTCGTCCCTCGGAGACAACGTGGCGCCGCTATCTCACCCGCGTATTGTGACGTACTTACCATCGCGCGCTACTCGCGATCACATCGCATCGTCACTTTCCGCCAGGTGACAGCGTGCTAGATAAGTCCGATGTGAAAAAAACTATTTATTTTAACTATTTGTATAGCAGCAACGTACTGTAAGCATACCAACTATTCTAGGGCCATTAAACATGGTAAAACAAAACATTTCTTTTGTTCACTAATATTCCAACACCAGACAATAGTTAAAATTATCTACATTATATTATTAACAAATAATTTGTCAAGGTGCACCCAATATAAAACAAGAAATAAATTAGCTTCCAAATCCCATATAAATATAACGGTGTTAGAATATAATGAAGTACTCCCAGGAAGCGCTGCTTTTTGAGTGCGTATTCTGAATGTTCCAGTCCATCTTTGATGATGTATTTCCTAACACCCAAAACCCATAGTATCATAAATTCGGTCCAGTTTATGTTAGCGATGTCAAAGTTAAAAACTATCTTATCTTCATTCGATAAATTATTGTATAGCTTCTGTAAATTGTGGTCGAGGAAGGTCCACTCATTGTGTAAGAAAAAGTTAAGCACACTACCCATTTTGTTCATTTTATTGGTCAATTTAAAAAATCTGTAAAGAAAAATGATTAAATTCAAATTCAAGTTTTTTTTCCCTCGTGTCTCCGATTATCATAAATAGAAATACGTACAACTTCCTTGCATAAATTAGAATAGATTGTAGATCGCACTGTAGGCCGGCCCCACCCACACTAGGTGGACCGACGATCTGCTGAAAGCCGCGGGGAGCCGATGGATGCGGGAGGCGAGTGGCCGTCTTCAGGCTGTTGGCACACTTAGCCAGCGTGGTGGATTATGGCAGAATATTAAGCTTTTTTCATCATCATCATCATCATCATCATCATTATCACTCCCTCAGAGAGTGCCATTAAGAGTTCGCCTGCTGCATCCATCGCATCCCCGCGGCTTTGACCAGATCGTCGGCCCAAATAGTGAGGCACCCGACTATGCTGCGTGCCCTTACTGCGGTTCGTAAAGAAGGGTGGTTTTGTTTATGTAAACAAATTGCGTGACGATCTAGTTATATGCCTGGTGTTGAGCGTCATATCCACTGATAAAAATCGGTATAATCGGTACTCTAAATTGATAAAGTTTCACGTGACACCGCACTGTAGGTACACGTCATCCTGAAAAATGTTATGAGATTAAATCATAAAGTCTCATTGACCCATGATCACAACAGTGCTTGCTTGGCAAAGTGGTGGTACGCGCTTTTACGAACTTTGCATAAAAGTCTTACCTCTGGGAGTGTATAAGGATCTAAAATAGGTATCTATCTACGTTTAACTGGTGTAAATACCTACCATTATATTAAATTTACCTTCTTTGTTTTCCCAATAGAACAGAAATAAGATCTGCCATACACGCTGGTATCGTATGTGCTAACAATGATACAACTTTAAATATGAACTTGCTCGAAGTGCTCATAGCAAAACAGTAATAAACAGCTTTAGGTGAAACCAATCTAGGGCCTTCTATCATTAAAACTTTTTCGAATTTAGCTGTAAAGAAACTGGGATTAATCTGGCCGTATTTAACCTTGGTTCCGCTCGCACATTTGATGTTTCATTACCTTTAACGCAAATTTTATTTTTTCATCATCATTATCATCATTAACAGCCTGAAGACGTCCACTGGTAAACATAGGCCTCCCCCAAAGAGCGCCACCTTGAGCGGCCACTCGTCTCCTTCATCCATCGGCTCCCCGCGGTTTTCACCAGATCGTCAGTCCATCGAGTGGGGGGCCGGCCTACGCTGCGTCTTCCGGTTCGTGGTCGCCACTCAAGAACCTTTCTTCCTCATCGACTGTCAGTTCTGCGAGCGATGTGGCCTGCCTATTGCCATTTCAACTTGCTAATCCTAAGATTTTATTTATTATATTTAATTTACTTATTTTTATTTCACAGAATCAAAAAAGTAGTTTTACAGCTAATAAAAGCTATTTTACAGTTAGTAAGATAATAATCAATATTAATGTATTTAGTATGTTTAAAATAGATGGCGTTAGTGGAAAGATTAGCCCGCACTCGCAGAGGTGTTTTTTTTTGACGGGCCCGATAGCTCAGTTGGTAGTAGCCCTGCCTTCTGAATTGAGGGCTGTGGGTTCGATTCCTGCCCAGGGAAAACATTTGTGTGATGAACATAGATGTTTGTTCTGCGTCTGGGTGTTATATTGTATTCTTTGTAGGTATGTATTTACAAACAAAAAAGTATATAAGTATTGTATCAGTTAACTGGTTCCCATAGTACAAGCTATGCTTAGTTTGGGGCTAGATGGCGTTGTGTGAAATGTCCACACATATTTTTTTTTATTTATTTATTTTTTCCTAGCAAATTTAAATGGTACCTTCATGTTTTATGTGAGTGGAGTAAAAAGAAACTATTACGAGGGTTTACTTACACCAGGCCACCGGGTTCTGTAGTGTAGGGCTAACTGTATATATTTTTGTGTTGTTTCCACCTCTCAGTTGGCTTGTCGCTGTTTCTCTTCCAGCGACTATGATCGCGTTGTTGACATAATCACAGGGTATAGTTCCTAGAGAAGTTGCAGGTTTTACGTGAATGACGTGTAGTACTCCTAATGCTATTCCAAATATAATCTGAAAGAAAACCTCAAAATCATATAAATAAAATAATATGAATACACTGTTGGCAATAAAAACGAATGTTAACATTTTACCCCCGTGGCTCCATAAATGCAGCTCACATCAAGCCAGCCTGGTGCAGGTTCACGGTACGTACATAATACTGAAAAATTAGAATTCTGCTTCTATATCTATTCAAGCTATTTTTTTTATATGTACCTACTTACTACAAAAACATACCAATGGCAGGCCTCACTATACATATCGGGAGGCCGTCAGTCATTGTCCGCACTAGCTCTTCAGATATAGATTTTGTGAACGTATAAGTGTTTGGCCAATTCTTTATCAACCTGTAAATTGAAAAAAAAAAATATCACAACGCGAATTTTATTGTAATTTACTATATATTCTTGAATCTCATAGAACCCAGATTCAGAAATCTTTGTTGCGAGCAAATAAATACAGCAGTCTTCAAATAAGAAGGCAAACATAATTTTGATTATAGATTTTTGACAGGGAAAGGCTTTTGACAATGTCTGGCATGATAGCCTTATTAACAAACTTCCATGATACGGATTGCCCACCGGCATCTGTGCATGGATATCAGATTTCTTGAGGGAACGTTCGTTACGAGTAGTCATTGATGGTTGCACGTCCGAACAATTGGCAATTAATGCTGGGGTACCTCAAGGGTCTGTTCTCTCTGCAACGCTTTTCCTGCTACATATTAACGATTTACTGAAACCCGGTATCTTTGGGTGCGCAGACGACAGCACCGTTGTAGAGAGGTACATATCTGATGCACGAGCTAGTAGGGAACAAATTGAGTCTCTGTGAGGGGCCATGGTAGAGCACATTGATTTGGCCTTCCAGGCAGTCTCCAATTGGGGCGATGCCAATCTGGTCAGATTTAATGCGTCCAAAACTCAGGCGTGTCTATTTACCGCCAAAAAGAGGCCATTCCAGCTGACTCCCATTTTCTGAAATGTACCAGTAGAAGTATCTGACCACCTTGAGCTCTTGGGTGTTACGTTAACAACCAATTTGGATCTTATATTGAGTCCATGGCTATGCTGGCTGCGAAAAAGTTAGGAGTTCTCGGGAAGGTCCGCCGGTATTTCACTCCTGGACAGCTTTTAAACTTATACCAAGCACAAGTCCGATCTTGTATGGAATACTGCAGCCAAGGGACGGTTCCGCTAAATACCAGCTTCAGGCCTTGGACTCAATTGAAAGGCGAGCAATAAAGCTCATTGGTGACGATAAAATGGTGAATACTAGGCTCCAGAGCTTAGAGCACCGTCGTAAAGTTGCTAGCCTATCGGTGTTCTACAGGTTGCATTTCGGTGAGTGTGCTGCGGAGCTACACAATCTAATTCCACCTTCTCCATTTCACCATCGGACGACAAGACGTACAGCTACACGCCATCCATTTATGGTTGATATTCCTTCAATTCGTACAAAGCGGTTCGACTCGACATTTATAATCCGAGCAGCGAAAGAATGGAACGCATTACCAGCGTCTTTGTTTCCCGATAAGTACAATCTGGCGCTCTTCAAGTCGCGAGTGAATAGGTATCTTCTAGGCAAGCATGTACCACCGATGCGGGCCTATCCAGTTATAAAAAAAAAGATTTGAAATAATTTCTTTTGTGAACTTACGCTGGTGTAATGTTAGTCAACCTATCAGCCTCCATACTCTCGACCATGGATATCATTGTCTCCGGCGGAACGGGCGCGTCGTAAAACTTCTCATCCACTTTGGATCCAATTGTAGCGGTCGTCGCATGACTGTACGCGGTGGACACGTGGACGTACGATCTATATCACAAAAATGTGCTTATGTTATATTGACCATACAGCCAAGTAAGTATTAAACGATGGTGTGGGTAATAATATTGTAACAGCAGCATTAAAAAGTGGACCAAACCCCGAGATGCAGCGTAGGCCGCCTCCCACTAGGTGGACCTACGATCTGGTCAAAACCGCGAGGAGCCGATGGATGCAAAAAGCAAGCAGCCGCTCAACGTGGCGCACTATATGGGAAACATGATCAGTAGTGGACAACTTCCTGCGGAACGATGATGATTATCTGAGAAAGGTATTGAGAACGTACTTGAGATTTTTACATGCTTTTCCCAAACGCAATGCTTCTCTGGTTCCTCTCACATTGATCAGTGTGGCTGTCCGTAGAGTTTCATCAAACCTCGTGGTGGCCGCCACGTGGAATATCACGTTCACCTGATAGATTATTGCACTATACAAATTTTAATAATGAAGCACAAGTTAGGTTTCATACTAGACTAATAATTTATCATATACATTTTAAAAAGTTATTAAATATCAACCTCTTCAATTAAAGTTTTCCAGTCTTCATCCTTAATGCCGAGTTTTAATTCAGCCACGTCTCCTTCTATAATTTTTATTTTGTCTGCAAATTTTGGTTGCTGCTGACTTAACCATTTAAACGCCTGAAATATACACTATTGTAAGTATTTAATTTAATATCACAATAATGCTCCCATTGTAACAACTTACAGGATCTCCTAAAATATCTTTCAATCTCTCCCGGACATTTTTCCCTTTCTTCGACCGCAGTAATATAAATACTTTTGATATATGGCAAGACCTATGGAAAAATGAGTCACTTCTGATACTCAAATTTATTTTTTATTTTTTAATTGTAGTACTTACTTATCAATTTTATATAAAACAATTGTAATTTAAAATAATACCTCAAGAGTTTCTCGATGAGCTGCTTCCCAAGGAACCCAGATCCTCCCGTGAGGAAC
Source organism: Ennomos erosarius (assembly GCA_963580505.1). Classification (NCBI taxonomy): domain Eukaryota; kingdom Metazoa; phylum Arthropoda; class Insecta; order Lepidoptera; family Geometridae; genus Ennomos; species Ennomos erosarius. The sequence continues at coordinate 1,430,693 of OY757001.1, read as the reverse complement.
ACCACGCAGTTGTTGTAGAACCTCTGCACTTCTGAATCACCGCGAGCCGTCGCCGCTGTTATTGCTCTTAGATTGGATAACGCTTCCGCCCCTACCGCCCTTGCTGGATCCATTTTGCTAGACTTTATGTATGATAAAAATAGAAAACTAGCTCAACATTGCAGTGCATGTGATACCTAGACAAAAACATTTAAATCTAAATCGCAATCTTTGATACACTGATATTGTTCTCCACATGCAACAAATCAGTTTCCACGCGGGTGAAGCCGCGGTTCACAGCTAGTGTATGATAAAATAGAAAAGTAACTCACGGTAAGTACCATCACTTCAATAAAATAATACCGATATTTGTTTTGTTATCATGTGTGCCTGTACTGTGTATTTACCTCCTATGGAATTAACGCCACACTCGCGTCGGTGAAAAATAATGCTACGATTTCTGGTTCGTTGCGCTAAATATGTATATATAATAAATTAGGGTCAGCATTTAAATTAAAGGTGAATGCTGATTTATCATAGAGACGGATTGCCGACGATATTAAAGACTAGATAATAGGCATTACTAAAAATTTTTTTTGCATAAAATAAAAATATTCCTCAAAAGATAAACATTTGTGAAAACAATAATAAAATATCTCAAAAAACGACCAAGTTACAAGCATTTTAAAAACTGGAAACTGGAAAACTGGAATTGAAAGAGATAGCTCAAACGGCCAGTGACGTCAGAGCAATATCGTCATAGTACCTCATTACTAAGCTGTGGTAGCTTTACATACATTATCTTTGGCATGTGACGTCACAAGTAGATTTTTCATAGTAAATGTGGAGGCGCTATGTTTCGCGAGAAAGGGACAGGAGATGCCTCCTATAGAAACTTTAAAAGCTTATTACTCCGTGATTTATTTACCGATTTTACTTATTTTTTCAATTATTGCATTCATTTTTCATCTTCTTTATGAAAGTACTTGTTCATTTTTAATAGTAGTCATCATGCCTATTGCCTACGTGTGCAACAGGAAAGCAAACTTCATAATTATTTGGTTTGAGGCATTTTTTTGAATTTGCACGAGATGCAACGAGACTGACCCCCGTATTCCAAAACATTTCTCCAAAAATCCTTCACTTGACTTATACTTTGAGGGAAACTCAAAATACATCGCGACGTACCTTGAGTTGACAGTTGCTTCGCTTCTCTCGTTTGAGAAAAATTGACGCAGAAATGTCAAGTTGGTTATATGTATATTGTCAACTAAAAATACCAAAACAAAAAAATGAGGTTAATTCAAGGTTAAGTCGAGCGGAGTAATCTCATGGTAACAACTTAGAATATGGGGGTTAGAATATGAGGGAAACTCAAAATACATCGCGACGTAACTTGAGTTGACAGTTGCTTCGCTTCTCTCGTTTGAGTAAAATTGACGCAGAAATGTCAAGTTGATTATTTATTGTCAACTAAAAATACCAAACACAAAAATGAGGTTAATTCGAGGTTGAGTTGAGTGGAGTCATCTCGAGGTAACGTCTTAGAATATGGGGTTAGCTTTCAAGTTGCACATACAATTTTACACCTCAGCAAAGAGAACATAATAAAATTACAGGTATACAGTACTTAGTAAGAAATAGCCAATCTGATTATTTTTATCTTGCCTTAAATTTCAATACTGCTGTATTCATTTTACGGTTATAAGCACTTAACGGCTAATACGTGACCCTCATCATAAGTTTTGGTAATAGAGTTGCGCGCGGTATAGATAAACAAATGCGCGAGCAATTCGACTTGCAACCAATCTATTGAATAATAGCGAATATTTTAGTATTTAGAATAATAATTTACTAAGGTCATTATGTTTAATTTTGCACTTTATTCACCTTTTCAACATAATTAAATAATAGTTTATAATAATAATACATAATTATACAATTAGGTACTTACAAATGATTGTTTTGGACTAGATTGTGATATATTATGTGAATTTAAGGATATAACGTAGTTTTGTAGACATAATTTGTTAATAAGTTACGTTGTAAAATCTTTCATAATACATCGATCTGATCATCATCAATCAATCAATCAATATTTAAAACTAATAATGAAACTGTAACTGGGCTAAATCTTTACAATGAATACTTATTTTTGGAAAATTTTGACTGCTTTATACATCTAAGTCGATAAAAAATTAGAAACAATTTTTTATGAATTTTTTGTCTGTCTGTCTGTCCCTTTGAATACGCATCACGCTGGAACTACTGAGCGGATTGCGCTGAAATTCGGTATGGTTATGGCTGATTATACAGAATAACATTTAGGATACTTTTTGATTTCTAAAACGGCCTAGTGCAGGTTGCAAAAGCAATAAGGATGTAATTTTATTCAAGATTTTTTGTTGGTAAGTATATTATTTTATTTTATTTTATTCTACATGGAAAACCAACAGCTGCTTAGAAGCTAATAAAATAATGATTATAAACATAAGAAAGCCATAAATAGTTTTCGCTTATAGCTATCGAGCTTACAGTGCCCTAACAGATAAAAATACTAACAGATAACGGTAATAGATAATATCAAGTGAACAGAGAATAACACATTATAATTATATTTGTTTATCATTTTTAATTACAATATAAAAAATAACAAAAAACAAACTATCCTGTCGAAAGAAAGATAGAAGAGAAAGGTAAACATGGGCGGCGAAGGAAGGCAGGCTGCGCTTGCCTCCGTTCTTTTGCCGTCCCATCCATTCATCCTTTTCCCCTATTTTTTAACTTTCCCTTCTCTCTTACCCATAAACAGAGTTAATACTTAAAACTGATTAACCACTTTATTCACTCTTAATTATGATGACCATTACCTACAATCGAATAGCAAACAGATGGCCAATATGGCCGCCAACAAACTGGCAAATTACCGAGATCCTTGATGACAGACTCGACTTCAGCGGCCTTAATAAGCTCAAGAGGGGGGTCGGAGGGTGTTAGGGTGCTGCGAGGTTCAACTTCACTGACCACCGTATGGAGTTGGACAGGGTCAACGTGATCAGGGGAAAGGTCACACTGGGCCTCGAGGCTCTCAGCCAAACACTCAGCTTTTTCCTCGTCATCGAACGCAGGGACTTGGTTCGGCCTATCAAGAGGAGGCATTGTTCTTAGTGTGTCACTTTTCAGGGTTCGAGCAACCGCCAGTATGCCTGGTGGGTTGGCTGAGCACTGAAAAAAGGTTTGTCCAGTTCTGAGCGCGAAGATTACCTATGCGTTTCTTAACAGAACGCTGGAAGAAATTCAAGGTGGATTTGTTATCTGGGGTAGGGGCCCTAGGGGCGGCGTTCTTTTTTGTCAGCAGTCTCCTCGCATCCTCGGGCAGGTCCCAGCGGTGGTCCACCAATGGAACCTGCTTCGAGAACTCACCTACGACCGTGCGCAGGTGACTGGTGAGAGCGTTGGTCGCGGAGGAAACGTCGTCTAGTGTCTGTATGTCATCGGGTTCTTTTCCTCTCGGACAATGTGTACTTGATTTGTTTTGCGCGTCCACTCGCGATTGTTGCTCTATTGAGAGTAACAAATTCTAGCTCTGTGGGTTAAATATTTTGGTATCGCAATCCTGTCAAAAAGAAGAGGGATAGGGTAGGAATAAAGAAAGGTTGACTGGATGGGACAGTGAATTGAATTGAAATAATTAACAATTATTACTTTTCTTTATTAATTTTTTTATTGTTTTTATTTTAATTATTTTTTACTCTCAAAATATTTTAATCATACGGCTTAAAATAAATTCCATTAAGATAGATATTTACCTATACAAGGTGACCTTGAATTACAAGGTTATCCCGAAAGGGGGTGAATCTACACTCCAAGGTAGATAATGTTTCTTCTACGACTTTACTAAATTAATAGTTTTTCATTGAAGAAATGCCATGTGAAGTTTACGTTCGATAATAGCCTTAGCGCAGCTAAGTGGTTGAACTTCGTCCTTGACCGAGTGCATATAAATGAGTTTAACGACCTGTGTTTAAAAATGAATTTATGGTGTCTTGTTAACACCCGTAGCGATCGCACGTGCAATATAGCGAGTGTATTTATTTTTTACCACGGAGGTTTGGAAACATCCAGTTTCAAGTATCTAAGGCTCTCACAGCTAGTAGGTTATCATGGTCCCAGTCCCCCCATTTCGGGGTAACATTCAAGGTCACCTTGTATAAACAATAAATAAAATATAAATTGTTTTTTGCTTCTATTTCGACAAAGAAGTAGGTATACCTTAGGCTATTTTTTTATTTTAATTGTATAAAATAAAAAAATAGCCTAATTACAATTTTATCTTTATAACTAAAAAAACACTGCTGAAGCTAACACTGTATTTTTTTCATTTTTGTATATCTGGCTGTATCTTGGCACAGCATCACGCTGAAACTACTGAATAAATGAAACTTGGCATGATAATGACTTTACACTTCAAGGTAGGACAAAGGATACTTTCATCTCGAACTTCAGCCTTCAGCAGGGTGCCTCCATTCGCCGTTTCACCCATTCTTTTCCTCTATATTTCCCCTTTCCCTTATTTCTGCCTCTGTACAAAGCAATAAGTCGTAAAACTCACCCATGCGGATTTGGGGTGCGGAAGCTAGTTTACGTAATACTTAACTATAGAAATCGAAAAATATCAATTTATAATGAAATGCTTCCAATATAAAATAAAAGAGAAACTAGCTTCCAGATTCCATAACCACATGTCAGTGTTATAATATAGTGAAGTATTGCTAAGTATTGCTGTTTCTTAACTGCATACTTCGTATCTTCCAGTCCGTCTTTGATGATGTACTTCCTGATGCCCAACCACCAAACAACAACATATTCTGCCCAGTCTATACTAGTGACGTCACAATTAAATGTATCCTTGTCATTCGCTGACATATTATTGTATAACTTATCTAAATTGTTGTCGATAAACTTCCAATCATTAACTAGGAAAAATGCCAACACTTTAGAGATATTGTTTCCTTTTCTGGTTAATTTGAGAAATCTGAAACAAAACAAAATATTTATTAATCTGTCGGGCCTACTTATGCTTCGACGCGGTGTGACGTTATGTGATTATTTTATTGTCCAAGCGAACGAAGTGATCGAAAGTATCTGCTTCAACTTGCCAAAATTTGCTTTCGTCTGTCCGGATCTACGTACTCGCACAGGTCGCATTTTTCGACGAACTTTTCTCGAGTGGCGACCACGAACCGGTAATCGTAACGTAGACCTAGACCCATAGGTGGACCGACGATCTGGTTAAAACCGCAGGGAGCCGATCGATGCAGAGGTAAGCAGCTGCTAAAAGTGGCGCTCTGTGGGGCCTATGTTCAGCAGTGTAGTACGTCCACAGGCTGTTGATGATGATGAAGACAAACTATGGGTATGATATGACCATAGTTTATCTTTGTTATACGGCCATCCAGGAAGTGGACGTGGATAAGCCCCGACGGTTCCACGAAAAATGAGATAGACTTCATGATGACGACCAAGAAGCGAATATTCGATGATGTCTCTGTGATCAGCAAGGTGAAAACCGGTAGCGATCACCGTATTGTAAGAGGCACATTGAATATCAATGTCAAGCTTGAAAGGTCGCGTCTGGTGAAGTCTACGCTCCGTCCAAATCCTGTCCAAATCCAAAACCCCGAAGGCTTTCAGCTGGAACTCCAAAATCGCTTCCAGTGCCTTGCCGATTGCAACACAGTGGACGAGTTGAACAACGGGTTGGTGGAAACTGTCCAAGCTGTTGGAGCCGAGTTCTTCAAGACCCAACGCCGAAAGAGGACTCAGAAACTCTCAGAAAACACTCTTAAATTAATGGCAGAGCGGAGCGAAATGAAACTACAGTCTTCAGTTGATATGTCAGCCTACGGTGAACTCAATAGACGTATCTGGAGTTCCATGCGATACGACTTGCGTGTTTTTAGTACTTCACGTATTGAGGCCGCAATTGAGCGGAACCAAGGCTCAAAGGTGTTCGCATAAGATTCGTCTATTGGGCAAAGCCAAATGACAAAACTGAAGACCGAGAATGGTAGTGTCATTTCATCCAAGCCTGAGATCCTGAGAGAGATTGAGAACTTCTATGGACAGTTATACACCTCGACACGTGAGCCCGCTACTAACACAGTTCAGGACACCAGAGCCAAGTTAGTCCGACACTATACCGAAGATATCCCGGACGTCAGCCTGTACGAGATTAGAATGGCCCTCAAACAGCTTAAAAACAACAAGGTGCCAGGTGAGGATGGAATTACGACCGAACTTCTGAGAGCGGGTGGTAGACCGGTACTTATAGTCCTCCAGAAGTTATTCAATTCTGTCATCCTTGAAGGTACAACGCCGAAGGCGTGGCACAAGAGCGTGGTGGTGCTCTTCTTCAAAAAAGGTGATAACACCTTATTGAAGAACTATAGGCCCATCTCGATCTTGAGTCATGTGCATAAGCTGTTTTCGAGGGTCATTACGAATCGTCTCGCACGCAGGTTTGATGAATTCCAGCCTCCCGAACAAGCCGGTTTCCGAAAAGGCTTTAGCACCATAGACCACATCCATACACTCCGCCAGATTATACAGAAGACCGAAGAGTATAATCGGCCGCTATGCCTAGCGTTTGTGGACTATGAGAAAGCCTTCGATTCAATCGTGACTTGGGCGGTGCTGCAGTCCTTACAACGATGCCAAATTGACTATAGGTATATCGAAGTCATTATCGAAGTTCATTTATTCGGTAGGTGTATCGCGGGGAGCCGATGGATGCAGGAGGCGAGCAGCCGCTCTAAGTGGCGCTCCCTGGGGGAGGCCTATATTCAGCAGTGGACGTCTTCAGGCTGTTAATGATGATGATGATGATGATATCGAAGTGTTGAAGTGTTTGTACAGTAAGGCCACTATGTCAGTCCGACTACAGGACCAGAGTACGGAACAGATCCCATTGCAGAGAGGCGTGAGACAGGGAGACGTTATTTCTCCGAAACTGTTCACAAACGCATTGGAGAATGTTTTCAAGCTCTTTGAGTGGAAAAGATTTGGCATCAACATAAATGGCGGGTATATCACTAACCTTCGTTTTGCCGATGAATTAGTCATAATGGCGGAGTCGCTCGATGATCTCAGCACCATGCTCAATGACCTCAGTAGAGTCTCCCGACAGGTTGGTCTTAAGATGAACATGGACAAGACGAAAATCATGTCAAATGCCCATGTTCCACCTATACCGGTAATTGTTGGGAACGATACTCTCGAAGTTGTCGACAAATACGTCTATCTAGGGCAGACTGTCCAATTGGGTAGGTCCAACTTCGACAAAGAGGTCGCCCGAAGAATCCAACTCGGCTGGGCAGCGTTCGGGAAGCTTCGACCTATCTTTTCGTCCAAAATACCACAAAGCCTGAAAACAAAAGTTTTCAATCAATGTGTGTTGCCAGTGATGACTTATGGAACTGAGGCGTGGTCTCTAACTGTTGGCCTCATTACTAAGCTCAAAGTCGCGCAACGAGCTATGGAGAGAGCAATGCTCGATGTTTCCCTGCGAGATAGGATCCGAAATGAGGAGATCCGCAGGAGAACTAAAGATACAGATGTAGCTCTTAGGATTAGCAAGTTGAAATGGCAATGGGCAGGCCACATCGCTCGTAGACCTGACAACCGATGGGAAAGAAAGGTTCTCGAGTGGCGACCACGAACTGGAAGACGCAGCGTAGGCCGGCCCCCCACTAGGTGGACCGACGACCTGGTGAAAGCCGCGGGGAGCCGATGGATGCAGGAGGCGAGCAGCCGCTCTAAGTGGCGCTCCCTGGGGGAGGCCTATGTTCAGCAGTGGACGTCTTCAGGCTGTTAATGATGATGATGATGATACGGACAGTCGCCTTTCAAATGAGCAGAATTTCGACGTTGGCTTTCGGAGAATTTAACTGTTGGATAGGAATGTTTCCAGAAGAAGTCTATGTACTCGTATGTCCTAACTATACGAGTAGAGTGAGGTAACACTTATTATCTCACGCTTACTCAATATAAGTGCAGCTAAAATAATATGATTTATAAATTGAAAGTACAACCTGATGAAAAATAGTTAAAGGTATTTTTTTGGTTACCTTCTTTGTTTCCCCGTAAGCAGGCATACACAGTCAGCTAGAAATGCTGGTATTGTATGAAACAGAAATGACAGAATCGTAAAAATCCTCATACTCGAAGTAGGTGCACCAATGTTGTAATAAACTGCTTTTGGTGTTGGATATGAGACACATTCTCGTCTTAAAATGTTTATTAGTAGCCCTGAAAAATGAAATGCCACCATGCATTGGGTTATGAGGGCATTGCCTAAAATGAAACATGCCACTACAGCTGAACTTCGGAATTTTTGGCGGGAACGCGGAAATGTTCACGTCGTTGCACTGTATTATTCTCAAAACTTGTGCTTTTTCCAGTATTAATGTTTAAAATTGGTGGCGTTTTACGCATTTATTAACAGTGGCACAGTCGACTGGACAACCCGACTATTGAATTAAACTAATCAAAAATTTAAATTGATCATACAAGGTCGAGTTCAAAATGCCTGTACCGTGTTTACTTGTATCCACAGAGAGGTATTACTTACCTAGCGTAATAGGGTTCCGTAGTGCAGAACTGACTGTATATATTTTTGTATGGTCACCACCTTTCACTTGGCTTGCAGCTGCTTCTCTACCAGCGACTATAATAGCGTTGTTCACGAAGTCACAAGGTATAAATGAAAGTTTAGTGCCAATCTTCGTATAGAGAATGTGTATCACACCCAAACCTATTCCAAATATAATCTGTAATCAAGAATAACTTTCAGTAACTTTCAGATCCGTGACATTGTTTGAAAGTGTGACCTGCTGGCAACACGACATGAATAAATTTGTATACTAAAGAACTTTATATTTCATTTCTGTACCTAAATTATACTCCTTATGCGCTCGTAGCGAAGCATGACTAGCCGTTCCTAACCGATCGGTAAAGTTAAGCAACGTTCGCTGCGGTCACTACTATGATGGGTGACCGCTACAGCAAAAAGTTGGTATTTAGAACTGAGCGCTACCGTGCTTCAGAGGGCACGTTAGGCCGTCGGTCCCGGCTGTTGTCGTAAGACAATAGTCGTTAAGCCAAGTCAGAAGCCTTCGGGCGGCCTAAAAATTCTGACACCAGGGCTGACCACTTGCCTACACGCGAAGAAGAAGACTCCTTATAAATAACAAATCTATGAAAACAAGGTTGTGCATAAAGAAACTCACTCCAGTGGCTCCATAAACACAGCTCAGATCCAGCCAACCTGGAGACGGCTCGTGGTATGAACATAACACTAAAATAAGTACATAATTATTCTTAGGCAGAGTTGCACCACAATCACGGTTAAAAATACTGTTAAGGTTTAAGGGTGAGTTGCACCATAATCACGGTTCAAGTTACTGTCAGATTTTGACATTAGCCCGCCCGGCGAAGCGTGGACGGTGACAGCTGTTAAAGTTAACGTTAAAGTAAGCTGGTGCAACTCAGCCTAAATTAACTATAACTTTGACCTTAACCATGGAGTTTAGCTAGCATGTGTTGCACCATCATAATTGACAGACAGACTTTTGTCTGCAGAATATAAATTGATTCCGCGATTATATTTTATGCGTATGACAGATATTTAACATAAACAATTACACTAATCAGCGAAGCGTGGGCGTTTACAGTTAGCAATTAAAGGCATGACGTCATTTAACAATTATCAGATGGAGAAACAATTTTTTTGCCTAACCGGTACTTTAACTGAAATGCGCCTGATTGTTATTGCTAAAGTAAGTTGGTGCAACCCACCCTTTATCTTCATCTTAATTTAGGTCAATATACCGAAGAGTTTTGGCGGGAACGCGAAAAAGTTCACGTCGTTGCATTGTATTATTTTTCAAATATTGTGCTTTTTCCAGTGTTAATGTTTAAAATTGGTGACGTTTTACGCATTAAGTGCTGAATACGAGCATGAGTGAGGGCACGTGGTATAATGTGGTGAAACGTGATTTTTCGTGTTGCTTCCAAAACTCAGGAGCTTCTAGTGAAGTTGCCACCACTTTTCTGGAGCATGACTTAGACTGGACTATGACTATCTGCCTTTGACTGGACCATGACTATGACTAGGACATAACTTTGCGTGAAATATTTTATAACACGATGAAAATTATAATACTTGACACTGGCTAAATACACTCTTTGTGGAGCCAAATCATACAATAAAAATATATACCGATGTAAAAGCCTTCACACCTCATAATATTTAATATATTAAACCAATACACACCAATAGCTGGTCTCACGATGCAAATTGGAAGACCGTCACTCATTGTCCGTACTAGTTCCTCAGATATGGATTTCGTGAAGGTGTAAGAGTTTGGCCAATTTGCAGTTAAGCTAGAATAATAAAATGTTCAAACGATCAATAGCATACGCGTACTTATAACATGAGTGACTATTGTACAAGTGTAAGCTACATTAAGTTAAAACGATTTTATGTTATTTATGCCTTTAGAATAGGTCTAAAATAAGTGAACAGTAGATGCTTCAAATTTCAAAAAACATAAGTTAATGACTTTGTGGTCTCTTCATATATATGAATCCTGTATATTTATTAAGCAGAATCCGCAATATTATAGAACCGAGTCAGTAATTTGTAGCAATAATAAGCCAGTACGTAGCATTAATAGAAGGAAAGAACATTGTCTCGCCGCTATTTGTGATGTTAGGAAGGGACGACCTAAAACGACACAGTTTCTTAACAGCGCTTTGCATGTCCCAGCAACAATGTATAATCATTTGCCTAATCGTATGAAAACTGTACAAAATGAACATTTTAAGAAACTTTTATTTAAATTATTGACTGACAATTGTTTTTATACACTGGAGGAATATTTTGATAGTAAGTTTATATAGGTTTTAAATAAATATTATATAGGTACAATTATAAATGAACTAAATAATCGTATTATAATGACATTGACTAATTTTGGATAGGTAATAATAGAACAATGTAAAAAAACGTAGAAATATATTGCTTTAGACTATTAAGTACCTAATGACATAATTATTAATTAACGATGTATGACGTTCGATACTGGCTTGAATAAAATCAAGCCAGTCATCCCAACATTTTGCATGCCACAATGGCATGTCACAGATAGGACTAATTTTAATTTAGCAATACGACCTGCTTTGTAACTCTGTGGCAGCAATAAATGAATGAATTATGAATTAAATTACTGTATTTTTGCGGACCTAAATCCAATACAGTGAAAAAAAAAAGACACACAGGCCTAAGAAAGTGCCATTTTTTTATTAGAATGAATGACGTGATGAGCTAGTCTTTCACCTGATGTTAAGCGACACGGCCGTCCATAACAGTTGCAGTGTCACTCGGAACTTTAAACTAATAAAGTTACGCGTGACTCTGCATTGCGCACGTCATCCTGAGACATCACACAGTCTAGTATTCAGACTACTAGACTGTGAGATCAAGTCATAAAGTCTCATTTGCCCAGAACTGCAACACAATTGACAAAATTGTGACGTGTTGCGAAAGCGTAATATACCTAATCAAACCATGTTCACTTACGCTGGTGTAATGTTAGTCAACCTATCAGCCTCCATACTCTCGACCATGGATATCATCGTCTCCGGCGGAACGGGCGCGTCGTAAAACTTCTCATCCACTTCGGATCCAACTGTAGCGGTCGTCGCATGACTGTACGCGGTGGACACGTGGACGTACGATCTATAATATCACATGAAAAGAAAGGATGTCTAGTGACAAACGGTACTGTTCATTGTTGTTTTGATTATGAAAATCATATTTTCCATGTTTTGCTTAGAATTAAAAATACTAGGCATAAAATAAAACATGGTTTTAAACTTGTGGCTCTAGTAGGTAAAGAACTTGACCGACCAGGGGATTTTAGGTTCATTAATAATATTAACATAAATTTCTTCTACTTCCATCTAGTGATGACTATTAAAAAAATTTATGGTATCTACGGTATTTTAGAGTTTTCTAGAAACCTTATGATTTTATCATCATCATCATCATCATCAGCCTGAAGACGTCCACTGGTGAACATAGGCCTCCCCCAAAGAGCGCCACTTGAGCAGCTGCTTGCCTCTAGCATTCATCGGCTTCCCACGGTTCTGACCAGGTTGTCGGTCCACGTAATTGTCGGATTTACCATCTTAAAATGTTAGTAGTAGTGTTAAGTAACATACTTCAGTTTGTTGCATGCTTTTCCTAAAAGCAGCGCTTCTCTGGTTCCTCTCACATTGATCAGTGTGGCTGTTGATAGAGTCTCATCAAACCTCGTGGTGGCTGCCACGTGAAATATCACGTTCACCTGATATAAGTTTATTGCATTAAAACTAATAGTACGTCATAACTTAGGTATCTTACAGGACTAAATTACATACCTCTTCAATCAAAGTTCTCCAGTCCTCATCCTTAATACCGAGTTTTAACTGAGCCACGTCTCCTTCTATAACTACTATTTTATCTGCAAATTTAGGTTGCTGCCGCCTTAAAGTGTCGAACACAGGATCTTTCAAAGTCTCTTCTAACCTTTGCTGCGTACCTTTTCCTTTCTTTGGACGAAGTAGCATAAACATTTTTGATATCTGACATGACCTGATACGGAATTTGATAGAATATTAATGCTTTTTTAGTATAAATTACAAAAATGTGGAGGTGCGTACCATAATTATTTAATACTTAGTTGTATTTATACATTATTATAACTAACCATTTTGAAATACATGTAGTAATATGATATAAAAATATCAAAAGGCCCTTATTAATACCTCAAGAGTTTCTCGATGAGCTGCTTCCCAAGGAACCCGGATCCTCCCGTGAGGAACACCACGCAGTTGTTATAGAACTTCTGCACTTCTGAATCACCGCGAGCCGTCGCCGCCGTTATTGCTCTTAGATTGGATAACGCTGCCACCTCTACCGCCCTTGCCGGATCCATTTTGAGATTCTACATTATAAGATTAATTTTGATGTAAGAATTAAGATGAAATTTTTAATGGAGGTTGCTTATTGATGGACTTACGTATGTGTGCCTCGGCTTCGCCTCGGCCCACATTTACACGTTCGTCCATCAATGCCTCTGTGGCTGGCTGCTGCAGTAATGTACTATTTCATAATTTTAAGAATGCCAAAATAAAATGTTACACGAGTGTCCTGGAGTTTCCTCACAGAGCTAGAATTTCGTTACTCTCCTTCATTTATTTATATCTCTTACTTATTCCAAAGTTATTTATTTATTCTTTATACAAATAGGGTTGTAACTTGTTTTATATTTGAACAATAAAGAATTTGTATTTGTATTATTTATTTCTATAACGAAATTAAATCCATATAGCAATATTACCAACTACAACACCAGAAGGAATTATTAAAATTAACTTACCGTACCTCAAATATAGATAGATAGATAGATAGAAAACTCCTTATTGTTTCACAAACAAAACTTATAAATAGGAATAAAATAAATCTAACGTAAAGATCGTCTAATCACAAAGTTCAACATAGACAGACTGGTTAAAATTCAAAGTAGATGTATTTTTACCTAGGCATTGGTGTGTAATCGCATTTTATAAAGTTGAAGTAATTGATTATTTACGTCACCGTACATGCAAGGGTTAGCTAATTATATTGTTAAGTGGGTATATTAATTTATACGTTTATAAATAGGAAAGATTGCCTACCTACCTACGCATTAAGGTAAATCAAACTGAATGCAAAAATACACGTAGCTTAAAACACTTTGTGTCAAAAAATTGTGAAGTTTCCTTATCCCAGAATTTGGTCCCACGATTTCCCCGAAAATATTTCAAAGTCATCGGTTTTGTATAGTTCATAATAATTACAGACATCACAGTCCCCAGTAATGACAGAAAGCAAGATGGAAAAAGATAAGCGGGAAGAATACTTTTTCCTTATCTACCCTTTAGGTTTAGGACCTTGACTAAACCAGGAGCCGTTGGATGAAAAGGGTAAGCAGTTGCTCAAAGTGGTGCTCAATACAACTCGAATATGGGGGAGGCTTATGTTCAGCAGTGGACGTCTTCAGGCTGATAATGATGGCAGAAAAAATTCAGTAGGTACTGCAATTTTTTTACTATAGACATTCTGAGACCATGTAAATTTTAATAGTATTTATGCTGACACTTGTATGTTGTACTTTTATTTTATAAAATAAACAGATCGAAATACATTTCATTCTTAATATCGATCAAAAAATGTTTAGATTAATGCATGTTTTGCCAATTTTTTTTGAAGAGAGAATACAAGACAAATTATTTTCCAGATCCCACGTAAATATAACGGTGTTACAATACAGTAGTGAAGTATAGCAAAGTAGCGTTGTTTCTTATTTGCGTATTCTGTATCTTTCAGTCCGTCTTTGATGATATACTTCCTGATTCCCAACCACCAAATTGTAATATATTCGGTCCAATTTATACTGGTGACGTCGAAGTTGAATATGGTCTTGTCAACCGGTGATAGACTGTTATACAATTTATGCAAGTTGTTGTCTACGAATTTCCAAGTAACAAAGGTGCCAAATTTCTGCACGTTGGTCAAATTCATCCATTTTCTTGCTAATTTGAGAAATCTGAAACAAAATAATTATATATATTAAATTAATCAGTTTGCATAAATGTGATTTTACAAAAATTTTCGCATAAGCCGTAAATACCTATGCAAAACCATACCGCGATATTTGAGGTCAGTAAATTTTTATTTACTTTGGGTTGCTTTGGAAACTACCTACTCGCGTCTCAGTAGTTATAGGGAGGACGTAAGGACGAATATGGGAAGAACAAAAAGGCCCTAAATAGGGGAAGAGAAGAGATGGACAAAGGAAGAAATGTAGTGGGACGGGAGGCGGAGGGAGGCAGATTTAAGTAGGTATAATAATAATAATAGTAAAATATGTTTTATGATGCTTGATTACCTTCTTTGTTTCCCCATGAGCAGGCATACACAGTCAGCCAGACATGCTGGTATTATATGAAACAGAAATGTCAATATCTTGTTAAATCGTTCGCTTGATGTAACTGTACAGCATTTGTAGTAAATAGCTCTTGGTGTTGAATATCTACTAAGTTCTTCTCTTACAACCTTTATTAATAGTTCTGAAAAGTCAAATAAATAATTATTATTAACGGCAGATTTTGAAGCAGTGAGTGAGTCAAATAATATTATGCGACTGATTACCTGCCACTATCAAAAAATATCAGTAAAAATAGTATCCGTATCTTTAATTTTATGTTATGAAATGACGTGGCAGTGGCGTGCAGGGTGTGCAGTGGTTTATTACATTCGTATGGTGCAAGCAAGGTAGTATACTATGGAACTTTCTTGCGTGCACGTACTGCGAGTACCGTAGGCCTAGCACGAATATTTACGCGCAAGTAAGTGTAACGTTAACGTGAGTCAGTTGTATGGGGCGCTGATGAAATGCTATACAACTGCCTTACGTTAACGTTACATTTACTTGCGCATAAGTATTCATGCTAGGCCTACTGGACAGGCCACTAAGCTAGCAAATCACTTCTAATTAAAGGCGCTGAATGCTCCCAAATCGACTATTATGAACGTGATTATCTCAAAACGTATACCATTTACAGGATTGAAAAAAATGCACGTTAATACTGGTCATATTTTCTTTCCATCTGCCGAAACCAAAACACGTTTACGAAAAGTTTTCTTGATAGAAAAAAATCGTGAAGTGACCTCTAAAAAATCATTCAAACGTCCTAAAATGTTACATTATAATAAGACACCCCATTGAAATAAATCATAGTGATAAGTTGTGTATCAATGCATCCGTCTATAAGCTTATTTTTTTATAACAATAAGCATTTCTTTTAAAACTAATTGTTTGTACCAAAAGATGGAAAAGTCGAAGTGCAACGCAACGTAATCGCCATATTTTTGCTATTCATAAAGCGACCCTATAAGGTACAAAATAGTATTCAAGTTTGTCTGCTGTAATGAACGTGTTCGCATTGGGCCCTGTTAGGACCTTAACGGTGCTTATTTAATTATAGCAAACAGAGTAAAAATTACGAAAAATAAAAGACAATCTTTCTCTGCTTTAGCGGCCTTTGTTAACATAGTTTTTCAGGAAAGTGCCACTTTAATATTTAATACTTACTCATCGCAATGGGGTTCCTTAAAGAACTAACGTTATAGATTTTTGTCTTGTCACCACCTTGTCTTTGGTTAGCCGCTTCTCTTCCAGCGACGATAATCGCGTTACTTACAAAGTCACAAGGTATGAATCCTAGCTTCGTGTTATTGTTTCTATAATAAGTGTGCACCACACCTAATTCTAGTCCCATTATTATCTGAAATGAAGGGAATAGGCATGATGACTACTATTAAAAATGAACAAGTAAATAATAATTTCATAAAGAAAATTAAAAATGAACGCAATAATTGAAAAAATATGTAAAATTGGTAAATAAATCACGGAGTAATGAGCTTTTAAAATTTCTACAGGAGGCATCTCCTGTCCCTTTCTCACGAAACAGAGCGCCCCCATAGTTACTATGAAAAATCCACTCGTGACGTCACATGCCAAAGATATTGTATGTAAAGCTACCACAGCATAGTAATGAGGTACTATGACGACATTGCTTGTCGCCGTTTGAGCTATCTCTTTCTATTCCGGTTTTTAAAATGCTTGTAACGTTGTCGTTTTTTGAAATATTTAATTTTTGTTTTCACAAATGTTTATCTTTTGAGGAATATTTTTAATATGATATGCATAAAAATTTTTTTTGTCTTAATGCCTATTTTCGAATGAGAGTGTTCCAATGTAAACTGCATTCGCGAAGCAAGTCACTTCCCACAGTTATCCTACTTTGTAGTTTCTTCTTACAGCCATTTTACTTTTTGTCCAATTTCCTATAGCTTTTCCAGTTCTTGCCCTATGTCCTACAGATTTTCTACGTTTTGTTTTACATCCTACAGTCATTCTAATTTTTTCACAAAGCTAGTATTTCGTTTCGTTACTCTCAATAATTCTATGGGTTCAACTCTCTGTTTTAAAAGGATTTTATTTATGGAAACTTACTGCAGAGGCTCCATAAGCGCAACTTGGATCAAGCCAGCCTGGAGATGGCTCGTGGTATGAACTTAGTACTGAAACAATCCATTTTTAAATTTTAGGTCAACTACGGCAAAGCAAAAAAGACTAATAATTTTTCATCTCATTGGTTTTTATCGTTAAACTATTTAATAATGGTTTTTATCGTTAAACTATTTAATGTGACCGATGTAGCTCTTAGGATTGGCAAGTTGAAATGGCAATGGGCAGGCCACATCGCTCGTAGAACTGACAACCGATGGGGAAGAAAGGTTCTCGAGTGGCGACCACAAACTGGAAGACGCAGCGTAGGCCGGCCCCCCACTAGGTGGACCGACGACCGGGGGAAGCCGCGGGGAGCCGATGGATGCAGGAGGCGAGCAGCCGCTCTTTGTGGCGCTCCCTGGGGGAGGCCTATGTTCAGCAGTGGACGTCTTCAGGCTGTTAATGATGATGATGATGATGATGATTTAATAATGGGAATGGAACTTGAAATGTAACACAATCATTATTATTATTACAAATTATGTAAATTTGTTTATTCACATAAATATGTTCTCTTATTATGATTATGATTTAATTTTTAAGGTAGATAATTAAAATTATATTTGCCATTATTAATTAATAAATAAAATAGACTAAAACTAAATTAATCTAAACTAAAATAAACAACTTATCTAAATCTAAAGTAAAAAACTATATAATAAGTAAACTTATTGGATAAAAATATTTGCTAACGAAACAGCAATAAGTGCCTAAACTCTATTAAGCTTCTTCTTCTTCTTCCTAGTCCTTTTTCCCATTTACTTGAGACCGCCATTCCTTGTTCATTGACATTTTACACAACTTGTGTATCGTCTGCGTCGAATTTTGATTCATTAAAGTCTTTTTCGATCGTTGTCAACCAAATGGTCCTCCTCTCTACTGGCCTGGTTGGTCTCGCTACATTCTAAATAAAACCTACCTTTCATTCTTATAGAGCTACCTCACTGCGTATACTTAGACTAAGTAGGTGGTTTTACTAGGTGGTCATCGAAATATTATTTCGATGTAGGTGGTAGGACTTTTCTGCAAAGTTCGTCTAGTTAGGTACCATCGCTCTGCCAGTTATTCTGCCGACAAGCAGTAGTGTGCGAGCTTTACTGTGTTCCGGTTTGAAGGGCATTGTAGCTAGTGAAATTACTGGGCAAATGAGACTTTATGACCTGATTACACAGTGTAGTAATCTGATTACTAGACTGTGTGATGTGTCAGGATGATGTGCGCAGTGCGCCAACTGTTATGGGCGGCCGTATTGCTTAACATCAGGTGAACGACCAGCTCATCACGTCATTAAATCTCATAAAAAAGTAGGTAATATAATGTAAAGTGTAACTAGATGGCATGCAAAAGCCTATAATTAGTCTCGTTCTAATAAACTAACCAATCGCTGGTCTCACGATGCAAATTGGAAGACCACTGCTCGTTTTCCGCACTAGTTCCTCAGATATGGATTTTGTGAAGGTGTAGGAGTTTGGCCAATTTGCAATTAACCTAGAATAATAGAAATTTAAAAAAAAATATACGTTTTAGCTTCTGTAAGTATGAAGGTAATATAACTAACGTTTACGAGGGGACGTTCTAACAAAGAACTTGAAAGAGCTAAAATTTTTCATATTATTTTTGCCTCCCTAACTACGATACTAACATACATTGACAGCCCCGATAGCTCAGTTGGTAGTAGCTCTGCCTTCTGAACTGAGGGCTGTGGGTTCGATTCCTACCCAGGACAAACATTTGTGTGATGAACATATATGTTTGTTCTGTGTCTGGGTGTTATATTGTATTCTATGTATCTATTTACAAACAAAAAGTATATAAGTATTGTATCAGTTATCTGGTTCCCATAGTACAAGCTATGCTTAGTTTAGGGCTAGATGGCGCTGTGTGAAATGTCCACACATATTTATTTACATTAGTTTGGTAAAACATAAACGAATACTCGACTCGTTGCTCAGAACACAATCTGTATTTTCACGATTATGCTGTATCATAATATATTAGTACGGAATCTGTCAGCACGGAATTGCATTTTAATCCTTTTCTATCTATTGCAGAGCGACGTCGCTTCTCAGAGCGAAAAAGCGAGAGAGCTTGAGTGAGTGAGTGTGATTGAGTGATAGCAATGCTCACACTTCGGCAAGCGATTTCATTCGCGCTATGAAGAGCCTATTGCAAAAATACCTACGTCATCGGGTACCCTAATAGGCCATCTTTAGCAGTGGTATTCATAAACAAAGGTTGA